>OX451739.1:1009086110-1010353610 GCA_948472305.1 Vicia faba | reverse complement strand
ACACTACTGTTTGTGCGGAAATTTTCCTTTCCCCCACCAATTTAATTTGCCTCCTTTTAAGTTATTGTTTTAATTAATTATTATTTTTTATATTAAAAACCAGTTCTTTAATAGCGCATTTAAAGTTCTATTAAACAAAATAGTTTACAATAGCGGCGCGGTTAATAGCGCTTTAAAGGGATATCAAAAACAAAAGAAAGTGCTCTTAAATAGCATTTGTGGCGTAGTGTCTGTTGCCCTGTTTTCTCTTCCAGTGTTGGTTTATCCTTCTGCACATAAGAGATAACTCATCTTTGTCTTTATCAAAATCCTTATAAGCGGAGCATACGTCTACCTAGTCCTTCTCTTCCATTTTATTGAAAAAGTATTTAGCACAACTAAAACTAAAGTTCATGAGTGAATGGAAGCATTCAAACGATAAGCCATACAACAAGCATCCTAGGACTAAAAAAAGGGACATACGTTTAGTCATTCCTTCTTCACCAATTAGTGCTCGTGGCCTTCGAGTACATTTGTTTTGAAAATATTTTGAAAATGGTTTGATTTTCGAGAATAATACTTGGTGTTTACCAAGCGTTTATTTGGACCGAAGCTACTGTTTGTGCGAAAATTTTATTTCCCCCCATTAAGTTTGTTTGCCTCCTTTTTAGTTATTGATTTAAATGTTTATATATTTTTTATATTAGCGACGGTTCTGGCTGACGCTATTGTTTATTCAAAAATATTCATTTCCCATCAATAATTTCGTTTGCCTCCTTTTTAGTTATTATTTTAATTAATTATTATTTTCTTATATTAGCGACGGTTCAGGCCGACACTACTGTTTGTGCGGAAATTTTCATTTCCCCCACCAATTTCATTTGCCTCCTTTTAAGTTATTGTTTTAATTAATTATTATTTTTATATTAAAAAGCAGTACTTTAATAGCGCTTTTAAGGTGCTATTAAACAAAATCGTTTACAATAGCGGCGCGGTTAATAGCGCTTTAAAGGGATATCAAAAACAAAATAAAGTGCTCTTAAATAGCATTTGTGGCGTAGTGTCTGTTGCCCTGTTTTCTTTTCCAGTGTTGGTTTATCCTTCTACACATAAGAGACAACTCCTCTTTGTCTTTATCAAAATCCTTATAAGTGGAGCATACGCCTACCTAGTCCTTCTCTTCCATTTTATTGAAAAATTATTTAGCACAACTAAAACTAAAGTTCATGAGTAAATGGAAGCATTCAAACGATAAGCTATACAACAAGCATCCTAGGACTAAAAAAAGGGACATACGTTTAGTCATTCCTTCTTCACCAATTAGTGCTCGTGGCCTTCGAGTGCATTTGTTTTGAAAATATTTTGAAAATGGTTTGGTTTTCGAGAATAATACTTGGTGTTGACCAAGCGTTTATTTGGACCGAAGCTACTGTTTGTGCGAAAATTTTATTTCCCCCCATTAAGTTTGTTTGCCTCCTTTTTAGTTATTGATTTAAATGTTTATATATTTTTTATATTAGCGACGGTTCTGGCTGATGCTATTGTTTATTCAAAAATATTCATTTCCCATCACTAATTTCGTTTGCCTCCTTTTTAGTTATTATTTTAATTAATTATTATTTTCTTATATTAGCGACGGTTCAGGCCGACACTACTGTTTGTGCGGAAATTTTCATTTCCCCCACCAATTTCATTTGCCTCCTTTTACGTTATTGTTTTAATAAGTTATTATTTTTTATATTAAAAAACAGTTCTTTAATAGCGCTTTTAAAGTGCTAATAAACAAAATCGTTTACAATAGCGGCGCGGTTAATAGCGCTTTAAAGGGATATCAAAAACAAAATAAAGTGCTCTTAAATAGCATTTGTGGCGTAGTGTCTGTTGCCCTGTTTTCTCTTCTAGTGTTGGTTTATCCTTCTGCACATAAGAGACAACTCCTCTTTGTCTTTATCAAAATCCTTATAAGCGGAGCATACGCCTACCTAGTCCTTCTCTTCCATTTTATTGAAAAATTATTTAGCACAACTAAAACTAAAGTTCATGAGTAAATGGAAGCATTCAAACGATAAGCTATACAACAAGCATCCTAGGACTAAAAAAAGGGACATACGTTTAGTCATTCCTTCTTCACCAATTAGTGCTCGTGGCCTTCGAGTGCATTTGTTTTGAAAATATTTTGAAAATCGTTTGATTTTCGAGAATAATACTTGGTGTTGACCAAGCGTTTATTTGGACCGAAGCTACTGTTTGTGCGAAAATTTTATTTCCCACCATTAAGTTTGTTTGCCTCCTTTTTAGTTATTGATTTAAATGTTTATATATTTTTTATATTAGCGACGGTTCTGGCTGACGCTATTGTTTATTCAAAAATATTCATTACCCATTACTAATTTCGTTTGCCTCCTTTTTAGTTATTATTTTAATTAATTATTATTTTCTTATATTAGCGACGGTTCAGGACGACACTACTGTTTGTGCGGAAATTTTCATTTCCCCCACCAATTTAATTTGCCTCCTTTTAAGTTATTGTTTTAATTAATTATTAATTTTTATATTAAAAACCAGTTCTTTAATAGTGCTTTTAAAGTTCTATTAAACAAAATAGTTTACAATAGCGGCGCGGTTAATAGCGCTTTAAAGGGATATCAAAAACAAAAGAAAGTGCTCTTAAATAGCATTTGTGGCGTAGTGTCTGTTGCCCTGTTTTCTCTTCCAGTGTTGGTTTATCCTTCTGCACATAAGAGATAACTCATCTTTGTCTTTATGAAAATCCTTATAAGCGGAGCATACGTCTACCTAGTCCTTCTCTTCCATTTTATTGAAAAAGTATTTAGCACAACTAAAACTAAAGTTCATGAGTGAATGGAAGCATTCAAACGATAAGCCATACAACAAGCATCCTAGGACTAAAAAAAGGGACATACGTTTAATCATTCCTTCTTCACCAATTAGTGCTCGTGGCCTTCGAGTACATTTGTTTTGAAAATATTTTGAAAATGGTTTGATTTTCGAGAATAATACTTGGTGTTTACCAAGCGTTTATTTGGACCGAAGCTACTGTTTGTGCGAAAATTTTATTTCCCACCATTAAGTTTGTTTGCCTCCTTTTTAGTTATTGATTTAAATGTTTATATATTTTTTATATTAGCGACGGTTCTGGCTGACGCTATTGTTTATTCAAAAATATTCATTACCCATTACTAATTTCGTTTGCCTCCTTTTTAGTTATTATTTTAATTGATTATTATTTTCTTATATTAGCGACGGTTCAGGACGACACTACTGTTTGTGCGGAAATTTTCCTTTCCCCCACCAATTTAATTTGCCTCCTTTTAAGTTATTGTTTTAATTAATTATTATTTTTTATATTAAAAACCAATTCTTTAATAGCGCATTTAAAGTTCTATTAAACAAAATAGTTTACAATAGCGGCGCGGTTAATAGCGCTTTAAAGGGATATCAAAAACAAAAGAAAGTGCTCTTAAATAGCATTTGTGGCGTAGTGTCTGTTGCCCTGTTTTCTCTTCCAGTGTTGGTTTATCCTTCTGCACATAAGAGATAACTCATCTTTGTCTTTATCAAAATCCTTATAAGCGGAGCATACGTCTACCTAGTCCTTCTCTTCCATTTTATTGAAAAAGTATTTAGCACAACTAAAACTAAAGTTCATGAGTGAATGGAAGCATTCAAACGATAAGCCATACAACAAGCATCCTAGGACTAAAAAAAGGGACATACGTTTAGTCATTCCTTCTTCACCAATTAGTGCTCGTGGCCTTCGAGTACATTTGTTTTGAAAATATTTTGAAAATGGTTTGATTTTCGAGAATAATACTTGGTGTTTACCAAGCGTTTATTTGGACCGAAGCTACTGTTTGTGCGAAAATTTTATTTCCCCCCATTAAGTTTGTTTGCCTCCTTTTTAGTTATTGATTTAAATGTTTATATATTTTTTATATTAGCGACGGTTCTGGCTGACGCTATTGTTTATTCAAAAATATTCATTTCCCATCAATAATTTCGTTTGCCTCCTTTTTAGTTATTATTTTAATTAATTATTATTTTCTTATATTAGCGACGGTTCAGGCCGACACTACTGTTTGTGCGGAAATTTTCATTTCCCCCACCAATTTCATTTGCCTCCTTTTAAGTTATTGTTTTAATTAATTATTATTTTTATATTAAAAAGCAGTACTTTAATAGCGCTTTTAAGGTGCTATTAAACAAAATCGTTTACAATAGCGGCGCGGTTAATAGCGCTTTAAAGGGATATCAAAAACAAAATAAAGTGCTCTTAAATAGCATTTGTGGCGTAGTGTCTGTTGCCCTGTTTTCTTTTCCAGTGTTGGTTTATCCTTCTACACATAAGAGACAACTCCTCTTTGTCTTTATCAAAATCCTTATAAGTGGAGCATACGCCTACCTAGTCCTTCTCTTCCATTTTATTGAAAAATTATTTAGCACAACTAAAACTAAAGTTCATGAGTAAATGGAAGCATTCAAACGATAAGCTATACAACAAGCATCCTAGGACTAAAAAAAGGGACATACGTTTAGTCATTCCTTCTTCACCAATTAGTGCTCGTGGCCTTCGAGTGCATTTGTTTTGAAAATATTTTGAAAATGGTTTGGTTTTCGAGAATAATACTTGGTGTTGACCAAGCGTTTATTTGGACCGAAGCTACTGTTTGTGCGAAAATTTTATTTCCCCCCATTAAGTTTGTTTGCCTCCTTTTTAGTTATTGATTTAAATGTTTATATATTTTTTATATTAGCGACGGTTCTGGCTGATGCTATTGTTTATTCAAAAATATTCATTTCCCATCACTAATTTCGTTTGCCTCCTTTTTAGTTATTATTTTAATTAATTATTATTTTCTTATATTAGCGACGGTTCAGGCCGACACTACTGTTTGTGCGGAAATTTTCATTTCCCCCACCAATTTCATTTGCCTCCTTTTACGTTATTGTTTTAATTAATTATTATTTTTTATATTAAAAAACAGTTCTTTAATAGCGCTTTTAAAGTGCTAATAAACAAAATCGTTTACAATAGCGGCGCGGTTAATAGCGCTTTAAAGGGATATCAAAAACAAAATAAAGTGCTCTTAAATAGCATTTGTGGCGTAGTGTCTGTTGCCCTGTTTTCTCTTCTAGTGTTGGTTTATCCTTCTGCACATAAGAGACAACTCCTCTTTGTCTTTATCAAAATCCTTATAAGCGGAGCATACGCCTACCTAGTCCTTCTCTTCCATTTTATTGAAAAATTATTTAGCACAACTAAAACTAAAGTTCATGAGTAAATGGAAGCATTCAAACGATAAGCTATACAACAAGCATCCTAGGACTAAAAAAAGGGACATACATTTAGTCATTCCTTCTTCACCAATTAGTGCTCGTGGCCTTCGAGTGCATTTGTTTTGAAAATATTTTGAAAATCGTTTGATTTTCGAGAATAATACTTGGTGTTGACCAAGCGTTTATTTGGACCGAAGCTACTGTTTGTGCGAAAATTTTATTTCCCACCATTAAGTTTGTTTGCCTCCTTTTTAGTTATTGATTTAAATGTTTATATATTTTTTATATTAGCGACGGTTCTGGCTGACGCTATTGTTTATTCAAAAATATTCATTACCCATTACTAATTTCGTTTGCCTCCTTTTTAGTTATTATTTTAATTAATTATTATTTTCTTATATTAGCGACGGTTCAGGACGACACTACTGTTTGTGCGGAAATTTTCATTTCCCCCACCAATTTAATTTGCCTCCTTTTAAGTTATTGTTTTAATTAATTATTAATTTTTATATTAAAAACCAGTTCTTTAATAGCGCTTTTAAAGTTCTATTAAACAAAATAGTTTACAATAGCGGCGCGGTTAATAGCGCTTTAAAGGGATATCAAAAACAAAAGAAAGTGCTCTTAAATAGCATTTGTGGCGTAGTGTCTGTTGCCCTGTTTTCTCTTCCAGTGTTGGTTTATCCTTCTGCACATAAGAGATAACTCATCTTTGTCTTTATCAAAATCCTTATAAGCGGAGCATACGTCTACCTAGTCCTTCTCTTCCATTTTATTGAAAAAGTATTTAGCACAACTAAAACTAAAGTTCATGAGTGAATGGAAGCATTCAAACGATAAGCCATACAACAAGCATCCTAGGACTAAAAAAAGGGACATACGTTTAATCATTCCTTCTTCACCAATTAGTGCTCGTGGCCTTCGAGTACATTTGTTTTGATAATATTTTGAAAATGGTTTGATTTTCGAGAATAATACTTGGTGTTTACCAAGCGTTTATTTGGACCGAAGCTACTGTTTGTGCGAAAATTTTATTTCCCCCCATTAAGTTTGTTTGCCTCCTTTTTAGTTATTGATTTAAATGTTTATATATTTTTTATATTAGCGACGATTCTGGCTGACGCTATTGTTTATTCAAAAATATTCATTACCCATTACTAATTTCATTTGCCTCCTTTTTAGTTATTATTTTAATTAATTATTATTTTCTTATATTAGCGACGGTTCAGGACGACACTACTGTTTGTGCGGAAATTTTCATTTCCCCCACCAATTTAATTTGCCTCCTTTTAAGTTATTGTTTTAATTAATTATTATTTTTTATATTAAAAACCAGTTTTGTTAATAGCGCTTTTAAAGTGCTATTAAACAAAATAGTTTACAATAGCGGCGCGGTTAATAGCGCTTTAAAGGGATATCAAAAACAAAAGAAAGTGCTCTTAAATAGCATTTGTGGCGTAGTGTCTGTTGCCCTGTTTTCTCTTCCAGTGTTGGTTTATCCTTCTACACATAAGAGACAACTCCTCTTTGTCTTTATCAAAATCCTTATAAGCGGAGCATATGCCTACCTAGTCCTTCTCTTCCATTTTATTGAAAAATTATTTAGCACAACTAAAACTAAAGTTCATGAGTAAATGGAAGCATTCAAACGATAAGCTATACAACAAGCATCCTAGGACTAAAAAAAGGGACATACGTTTAGTCATTCCTTCTTCACCAATTAGTGCTCGTGGCCTTCGAGTGCATTTGTTTTGAAAATATTTTGAAAATGATTTGATTTTCGAGAATAATACTTGGTGTTGACCAAGCGTTTATTTGGACCGAAGCTACTGTTTGTGCGAAAATTTTATTTCCCCCCATTAAGTTTGTTTGCCTCCTTTTTAGTTATTGATTTAAATGTTTATATATTTTTTATATTAACGACGGTTCTGGCTGACGCTATTGTTTATTCAAAAATATTCATTTCCCATCACTAATTTCGTTTGCCTCCTTTTTAGTTATTATTTTAATTAATTATTATTTTCGTATATTAGCGACGGTTCAGGCCGACACTACTGTTTGTGCGGAAATTTTCATTTCCCCCACCAATTTCATTTGCCTCCTTTGACGTTATTGTTTTAATTAATTATTATTTTTTATATTAAAAACCAGTTCTTTAATAGCGCTTTTAAAGTGCTATTAAACAAAATCGTTTACAATAGCGGCGCGGTTAATAGGGCTTTAAAGGGATATCAAAAACAAAATAAAGTGCTCTTAAATAGCATTTGTGGCGTAGTGTCTGTTGCCCTGTTTTCTCTTCTAGTGTTGGTTTATCCTTCTGCACATAAGAGACAACTCCTCTTTGTCTTTATCAAAATCCTTATAAGCGGAGCATACGCCTACCTAGTCCTTCTCTTCCATTTTATTGAAAAATTATTTAGCACAACTAAAACTAAAGTTCATGAGTAAATGGAAGCATTCAACCGATAAGCTATACAACAAGCATCCTAGGAATAAAAAAAGGGACATACGTTTAGTCATTCCTTCTTCACCAATTAGTGCTCATGGCCTTCGAGTGCATTTGTTTTGAAAATATTTTGAAAATGGTTTGATTTTCGAGAATAATACTTGGTGTTGACCAAGCGTTTATTTGGACCGAAGCTACTGTTTGTGCGAAAATTTTATTTCCCCCCATTAAGTTTGTTTGCCTCCTTTTTAGTTATTGATTTAAATGTTTATATATTTTTTATATTAGCGACGGTTCTGGCTGACGCTATTGTTTATTCAAAAATATTCATTTCCCATCACTAATTTCGTTTGCCTCCTTTTTAGTTATTATTATAATTAATTATTATTTTCTTATATTAGCGACGGTTCAGGCCGACACTACTGTTTGTCCGAAAATTTTCATTTCCCCCACCAATTTCATTTGCCTCCTTTTACGTTATTGTTTTAATTAATTATTATTTTTTATATTAAAAACCAGTTCTTTAATAGCGCTTTTAAAGTGCTATTAAACAAAATCGTTTACAATATCGGCGCGGTTAATAGCGCTTTAAAGGGATATCAAAAACAAAATAAAGTGCTCTTAAATAGCATTTGTGGCGTAGTGTCTGTTGCCCTGTTTTCTCTTCTAGTGTTGGTTTATCCTTCTGCACATAAGAGACAACTCCTATTTGTCTTTATCAAAATCCTTATATGCGGAGCATACGCCTACCTAGTCCTTCTCTTCCATTTTATTGAAAAATTATTTAGCACAACTAAAACTAAAGTTCATGAGTAAATGGAAGCATTCAACCGATAAGCTATACAACAAGCATCCTAGGACTAAAAAAAGGGACATACGTTTAGTCATTCCTTCTTCACCAATTAGTGCTCGTGGCCTTCGAGTGCATTTGTTTTGAAAATATTTTGAAAATGGTTTGATTTTCGAGAATAATACTTGGTGTTGACCAAGCTTTTATTTGGACCGAAGCTACTGTTTGTGCGAAAATTTTATTTCCCCCCATTAAGTTTGTTTGCCTCCTTTTTAGTTATTGATTTAAATGTTTATATATTTTTTATATTAGCGACGGTTCTGGCTGACGCTATTGTTTATTCAAAAATATTCATTTCCCATCACTAATTTCGTTTGCCTCCTTTTTAGTTATTATTTTAATTAATTATTATTTTCTTATATTAGCGACGGTTCAGGCCGACACTACTGTTTGTGCGGAAATTTTCATTTCCCCCACCAATTTCATTTGCCTCCTTTTACGTTATTGTTTTAATTAATTATTATTTTTTATATTAAAAACCAGTTCTTTAATAGCGCTTTTAAAGTGCTATTAAACAAAATCGTTTACAATAACGGCGCGGTTAATAGCGCTTTAAAGGGATATCAAAAACAAAATAAAGTGCTCTTAAATAGCATTTGTGGCGTAGTGTCTGTTGCCCTGTTTTCTCTTCTAGTGTTGGTTTATCCTTCTGCACATAAGAGACAACTCCTCTTTGTCTTAATCAAAATTCTTATAAGCGGAGCATACGCCTACCTAGTCCTTCTCTTCCATTTTATTGAAAAATTATTTAGCACAACTAAAACTAAAGTTCATGAGTAAATGGAAGCATTCAACCGATAAGCTATACAACAAGCATCCTAGGACTAAAAAAAGGGACATACGTTTAGTCATTCCTTCTTCACCAATTAGTGCTCGTGGCCTTCGAGTGCATTTGTTTTGAAAATATTTTGAAAATGGTTTGATTTTCGAGAATAATACTTGGTGTTGACCAAGCGTTTATTTGGACCGAAGCTACTGTTTGTGCGAAAATTTTATTTCCCCCCATTAAGTTTGTTTGCCTCCTTTTTAGTTATTGATTTAAATGTTTATATATTTTTTAAATTAGCGACGGTTCTGGCCGACGCTATTGTTTATTCAAAAATATTCATTTCCCATCACTAATTTCGTTTGCCTCCTTTTTAGTTATTATTTTAATTAATTATTATTTTCTTATATTAGCGACGGTTCAGGCCGACACTACTGTTTGTCCGGAAATTTTCATTTCCCCCACCAATTTCATTTGCCTCCTTTTACGTTATTGTTTTAATTAATTATTATTTTTAATATTAAAAACCAGTTCTTTAATAGCGCTTTTAAAGTGCTATTAAACAAAATCGTTTACAATATCGGCGCGGTTAATAGCGCTTTAAAGGGATATCAAAAACAAAATAAAGTGCTCTTAAATAGCATTTGTGGCATAGTGTCTGTTGCCCTGTTTTCTCTTCTAGTGTTGGTTTATCCTTCTGCACATAAGAGACAACTCCTCTTTGTCTTTATCAAAATCCTTATAAGCGGAGCATACGCCTACCTAGTCCTTCTCTTCCATTTTATTGAAAAATTATTTAGCACAACTAAAACTAAAGTTCATGAGTAAATGGAAGCATTCAACCGATAAGCTATACAACAAGCATCCTAGGACTAAAAAAAGGGACATACGTTTAGTCATTCCTTCTTCACCAATTAGTGCTCGTGGCCTTCGAGTTCATTTGTTTTGAAAATATTTTGAAAATGGTTTGATTTTCGAGAATAATACTTGGTGTTGACCAAGCTTTTATTTGGACCGAAGCTACTGTTTGTGCGAAAATTTTATTTCCCCCCATTAAGTTTGTTTGCCTCCTTTTTAGTTATTGATTTAAATGTTTATATATTTTTTATATTAGCGACGGTTCTGGCTGACGCTATTGTTTATTCAAAAATATTCATTTCCCATCACTAATTTCGTTTGCCTCCTTTTTAGTTATTATTTTAATTAATTATTATTTTCTTATATTAGCGACGGTTCAGGCCGACACTACTGTTTGTGCGGAAATTTTCATTTCCCCCACCAATTTCATTTGCCTCCTTTTACGTTATTGTTTTAATTAATTATTATTTTTTATATTAAAATCCAGTTCTTTAATAGCGCTTTTAAAGTGCTATTAAACAAAATCGTTTACAATAACGGCGCGGTTAATAGCGCTTTAAAGGGATATCAAAAACAAAATAAAGTGCTCTTAAATAGCATTTGTGGCGTAGTGTCTGTTGCCCTGTTTTCTCTTCTAGTGTTGGTTTATCCTTCTGCACATAAGAGACAACTCCTCTTTGTCTTAATCAAAATCCTTATAAGCGGAGCATACGCCTACCTAGTCCTTCTCTTCCATTTTATTGAAAAATTATTTAGCACAACTAAAACTAAAGTTCATGAGTAAATGGAAGCATTCAACCGATAAGCTATACAACAAGCATCCTAGGACTAAAAAAAGGGACATACGTTTAGTCATTCCTTCTTCACCAATTAGTGCTCGTGGCCTTCGAGTGCATTTGTTTTGAAAATATTTTGAAAATGGTTTGATTTTCGAGAATAATACTTGGTGTTGACCAAGCGTTTATTTGGACCGAAGCTACTGTTTGTGCGAAAATTTTATTTCCCCCCATTAAGTTTGTTTGCCTCCTTTTTAGTTATTGATTTAAATGTTTATATATTTTTTAAATTAGCGACGGTTCTGGCCGACGCTATTGTTTATTCAAAAATATTCATTTCCCATCACTAATTTCGTTTGCCTCCTTTTTAGTTATTATTTTAATTAATTATTATTTTCTTATATTAGCGACGGTTCAGGCCGACACTACTGTTTGTGTGGAAATTTTCATTTCCCCCACCAATTTCATTTGCCTCCTTTTACGTTATTGTTTTAATTAATTATTATTTTTTATATTAAAAACCAGTTCTTTAATAGCGCTTTTAAAGTGCTATTAAACAAAATCATTTACAATAGCGGCGCGGTTAATAGCGCTTTAAAGGGATATCAAAAACAAAATAAAGTGCTCCTAAATAGCATTTGTGGCGTAGTGTCTGTTGCCCTGTTTTCTCTTCTAGTGTTGGTTTATCCTTCTGCACATAAGAGACAACTCCTCTTTGTCTTTATCAAAATCCTTATAAGCGGAGCATACGCCTACCTAGTCCTTCTCTTCCATTTTATTGAAAAATTATTTAGCACAACTAAAACTAAAGTTCATGAGTAAATGGAAGCATTAAAACGATAAGCTATACAACAAGCATCCTAGGACTAAAAAAAGGGACATACGTTTAGTCATTCCTTCTTCACCAATTAGTGCTCGTGGCCTTCGAGTGCATTTGTTTTGAAAATATTTTGAAAATGGTTTGATTTTCGAGAATAATACTTGGTGTTGACCAAGCGTTTATTTGGACCGAAGCTACTAGTTGTGCGAAAATTTTATTTCCCCCCATTAGGTTTGTTTGCCTCCTTTTTAGTTATTGATTTAAATGTTTATATATTTTTTATATTAGCGACGGTTCTGGCTGACGCTATTGTTTATTCAAAAATATTCATTTCCCATCACTAATTTCGTTTGCCTCCTTTTTAGTTATTATTTTAATTAATTATTATTTTCTTATATTAGCGACGGTTCAGGCCGACACTACTGTTTGTGCGGAAATTTTCATTTCCCCCACCAATTTCATTTGCCTCCTTTTACGTTATTGTTTTAATTAATTATTATTTTTTATATTAAAAACCAGTTCTTTAATAGCGCTTTTAAAGTGCTATTAAACAAAATCGTTTACAATAGCGGCGCGGTTAATAGCGCTTTAAAGGGATATCAAAAATAAAATAAAGTGCTCCTAAATAGCATTTGTGGCGTAGTGTCTGTTGCCCTGTTTTCTCTTCTAGTGTTGGTTTATCCTTCTGCACATAAGAGACAACTCCTCTTTGTCTTTATCAAAATCCTTATAAGCGGAGCATACGCCTACCTAGTCCTTCTCTTCCATTTTATTGAAAAATTATTTAGCACAACTAAAACTAAAGTTCATGAGTAAATGGAAGCATTAAAACGATAAGCTATACAACAAGCATCCTAGGACTAAAAAAAGGGACATACGTTTAGTCATTCCTTCTTCACCAATTAGTGCTCGTGGCCTTCGAGTGCATTTGTTTTGAAAATATTTTGAAAATGGTTTGATTTTCGAGAATAATACTTGGTGTTGACCAAGCGTTTATTTGGACCGAAGCTACTAGTTGTGCGAAAATTTTATTTCCCCCCATTAGGTTTGTTTGCCTCCTTTTTAGTTATTGATTTAAATGTTTATATATTTTTTATATTAGCGACGGTTCTGGCTGACGCTATTGTTTATTCAAAAATATTCATTTCCCATCACTAATTTCGTTTGCCTCCTTTTTAGTTATTATTTTAATTAATTATTATTTTCTTATATTAGCGACGGTTCAGGCCGACACTACTGTTTGTGCGGAAATTTTCATTTCCCCCACCAATTTCATTTGCCTCCTTTTACGTTATTGTTTTAATTAATTATTATTTTTTATATTAAAAACCAGTTCTTTAATAGCGCTTTTAAAGTGCTATTAAACAAAATCGTTTACAATAGCGGCGCGGTTAATAGCGCTTTAAAGGGATATCAAAAATAAAATAAAGTGCTCCTAAATAGCATTTGTGGCGTAGTGTCTGTTGCCCTGTTTTCTCTTCTAGTGTTGGTTTATCCTTCTGCACATAAGAGACAACTCCTCTTTGTCTTTATCAAAATCCTTATAAGCGGAGCATACGCCTACCTAGTCCTTCTCTTCCATTTTATTGAAAAATTATTTAGCACAACTAAAACTAAAGTTCATGAGTAAATGGAAGCATTAAAACGATAAGCTATACAACAAGCATCCTAGGACTAAAAAAAGGGACATACGTTTAGTCATTCCTTCTTCACCAATTAGTGCTCGTGGCCTTCGAGTGCATTTGTTTTGAAAATATTTTGAAAATGGTTTGATTTTCGAGAATAATACTTGGTGTTGACCAAGCGTTTATTTGGACCGAAGCTACTAGTTGTGCGAAAATTTTATTTCCCCCCATTAGGTTTGTTTGCCTCCTTTTTAGTTATTGATTTAAATGTTTATATATTTTTTATATTAGCGACGGTTCTGGCTGACGCTATTGTTTATTCAAAAATATTCATTTCCCATCACTAATTTCGTTTGCCTCCT
Source organism: Vicia faba (assembly GCA_948472305.1). NCBI lineage: Eukaryota > Viridiplantae > Streptophyta > Magnoliopsida > Fabales > Fabaceae > Vicia > Vicia faba. The sequence continues at coordinate 1,010,339,830 of OX451739.1, read as the reverse complement.
TTTTAGTTATTATTTTAATTAATTATTATTTTCTTATATTAGCGACGGTTCAGGCCGACACTACTGTTTGTGCGGAAATTTTCATTTCCCCCACCAATTTCATTTGCCTCCTTTTACGTTATTGTTTTAATTAATTATTATTTTTTATATTAAAAACCAGTTCTTTAATAGCGCTTTTAAAGTGCTATTAAACAAAATCGTTTACAATAGCGGCGCGGTTAATAGCGCTTTAAAGGGATATCAAAAATAAAATAAAGTGCTCCTAAATAGCATTTGTGGCGTAGTGTCTGTTGCCCTGTTTTCTCTTCTAGTGTTGGTTTATCCTTCTGCACATAAGAGACAACTCCTCTTTGTCTTTATCAAAATCCTTATAAGCGGAGCATACGCCTACCTAGTCCTTCTCTTCCATTTTATTGAAAAATTATTTAGCACAACTAAAACTAAAGTTCATGAGTAAATGGAAGCATTAAAACGATAAGCTATACAACAAGCATCCTAGGACTAAAAAAAGGGACATACGTTTAGTCATTCCTTCTTCACCAATTAGTGCTCGTGGCCTTCGAGTGCATTTGTTTTGAAAATATTTTGAAAATGGTTTGATTTTCGAGAATAATACTTGGTGTTGACCAAGCGTTTATTTGGACCGAAGCTACTAGTTGTGCGAAAATTTTATTTCCCCCCATTAGGTTTGTTTGCCTCCTTTTTAGTTATTGATTTAAATGTTTATATATTTTTTATATTAGCGACGGTTCTGGCTGACGCTATTGTTTATTCAAAAATATTCATTTCCCATCACTAATTTCGTTTGCCTCCTTTTTAGTTATTATTTTAATTAATTATTATTTTCTTATATTAGCGACGGTTCAGGCCGACACTACTGTTTGTGCGGAAATTTTCATTTCCCCCACCAATTTCATTTGCCTCCTTTTACGTTATTGTTTTAATTAATTATTATTTTTTATATTAAAAACCAGTTCTTTAATAGCGCTTTTAAAGTGCTATTAAACAAAATCGTTTACAATAGCGGCGCGGTTAATAGCGCTTTAAAGGGATATCAAAAATAAAATAAAGTGCTCCTAAATAGCATTTGTGGCATAGTGTCTGTTGCCCTGTTTTCTCTTCTAGTGTTGGTTTATCCTTCTGCACATAAGAGACAACTCCTCTTTGTCTTTATCAAAATCCTTATAAGCGGAGCATACGCCTACCTAGTCCTTCTCTTCCATTTTATTGAAAAATTATTTAGCACAACCAAAACTAAAGTTCATGAGTAAATGGAAGCATTAAAACGATAAGCTATACAACAAGCATCCTAGGACTAAAAAAAGGGACATACGTTTAGTCATTCCTTCTTCACCAATTAGTGCTCGTGGCCTTCGAGTGCATTTGTTTTGAAAATATTTTGAAAATGGTTTGATTTTCGAGAATAATACTTGGTGTTGACCAAGCGTTTATTTGGACCGAAGCTACTGTTTGTGCGAAAATTTTATTTCCCCCCATTAGGTTTGTTTGCCTCCTTTTTAGTTATTGATTTAAATGTTTATATATTTTTTATATTAGCGACGGTTCTGGCTGACGCTATTGTTTATTCAAAAATATTCATTTCCCATCACTAATTTCGTTTGCCTCCTTTTTAGTTATTATATTAATTAATTATTATTTTCTTATATTAGCGACGGTTCAGGCCGACACTACTGTTTGTGCGGAAATTTTCATTTCCCCCACCAATTTCATTTGCCTCCTTTTACGTTATTGTTTTAATTAATTATTATTTTTTATATTAAAAACCCGTTCTTTAATAGCGCTTTTAAAGTGCTATTAAACAAAATCGTTTACAATAGCGGCGCGGTTAATAGCGCTTTAAAGGGATATCAAAAACAAAATAAAGTGCTCTTAAATAGCATTTGTGGCGTAGTGTCTGTTGCCCTGTTTTCTCTTCCAGTGTTGGTTTATCCTTCTGCACATAAGAGACAACTCCTCTTTGTCTTTATCAAAATCCTTATAAGCGGAGCATACGTCTACCTAGTCCTTCTCTTCCATTTTATTGAAAAAGTATTTAGCACAACTAAAACTAAAGTTCATGAGTGAATGGAAGCATTCAAACGATTAGCTATACAACAAGCATCCTAGGACTAAAAAAAGGGACATACGTTTAATCATTCCTTCTTCACCAATTAGTGCTCGTGGCCTTCGAGTACATTTGTTTTGAAAATACTTTGAAAATGGTTTGATTTTTGAGAATAATACTTGGTGTTTACCAAGCGTTTATTTGGACCGAAGCTACTGTTTGTGCGAAAATTTTATTTCCCCCCATTAAGTTTGTTTGCCTCCTTTTTAGTTATTGATTTAAATGTTTATATATTTTTTATATTAGCGGCGGTTCTGGCCGACGCTATTGTTTATTCAAAAATATTCATTTCCCATCACTAATTTCGTTTGCCTCCTTTTTAGTTATTATTTTAATTAATTATTATTTTCTTATATTAGCGACGGTTCAGGCCGACACTACTGTTTGTGCGGAAATTTTCATTTCCCCCACCAATTTCATTTGCCTCCTTTTAAGTTATTGTTTTAATTAATTATTATTTTTATATTAAAAACCAGTTCTTTAATAGCGCTTTTAAAGTGCTATTAAACAAAATAGTTTACAATAGCGGCACGGTTAATAGCGCTTTAAAGGGATATCAAAAACAAAAGAAAGTGCTCTTAAATAGCATTTGTGGCGTAGTGTCTGTTGCCCTGTTTTCTCTTCCAGTGTTGGTTTATCCTTCTGCACATAAGAGACAACTCCTCTTTGTCTTTATCAAAATCCTTATAAGCGGAGCATACGCCTACCTAGTCCTTCTCTTCCATTTTATTGAAAAATTATTTAGCACAACTAAAACTAAAGTTCATGAGTGAATGGAAGCATTCAAACGATAAGCTATACAACAAGCATCCTAGGACTAAAAAAAGGGACATACGTTTAATCATCCCTTCTTCACCACTTAGTGCTCGTGGCCTTCGAGTGCATTTGTTTTGAAAATATTTTGAAAATGGTTTGATTTTCGAGAATAATACTTGGTGTTGACCAAGCGTTTATTTGGACCGAAGCTACTGTTTGTCCGAAAATTTTATTTCCCCCCATTAATTTTGTTTGCCTCCTTTTTAGTTATTGATTTAAATGTTTCTATATTTTTTATATTAGCGACGGTTCTGGCCGACGCTATTGTTTATTCAAAAATATTCATTTCCCATCACTAATTTCGTTTGCCTCCTTTTTAGTTATTATTTTAATTAATTATTATTTTCTTATATTTGCGACTGTTCAGGCAAACACTACTTTTTGTGCAGAAATTTTCATTTCCCCCACCAATTTCATTTTCCTCCTTTAAAGTTATTGTTTTAATTAAATATTATTTTTATATTAAAAACCAGTACATTAATAGCGCTTTTAAAGTGCAATTAAACAAAATCGTTTACAATAGCGGCGCGGTTAATAGCGCTTTAAAGGGATATCAAAAAGAAAAGAAAGTGCTCTTAAATAACATTTGTGGCGTAGTGTCTGTTGCCCTGTTTTCTCTTCCAGTGTTGGTTTATCCTTCTGCACATAAGAGACAACTCCTCTTTGTCTTTATCAAAATCCTTATAAGCGGAGCATACGCCTACCTAGTCCTTCTCTTCCATTTTATTGAAAAAGTATTTAGCACAACTAAAACTAAAGTTCATGAGTGAATGGAAGCATTCAAACGATAAGCTATACAACAAGCATCCTAGGACTAAAAAAAGGGACATACGTTTAATCATTCCTTCTTCACCAGTTAGTGCGCGTGGCCTTCGAGTGCATTTATTTTGAAAATATTTTGAAAATGGTTTGATTTTCGAGAATAATACTTGGTGTTGACCAAGCGTTTATTTGGACCGAAGCTACTGTTTATGCGAAAATTTTATTTCCCCCCATTAATTTTGTTTGCCTCCTTTTTTGTTATTGATTTAAATGTTTATATATTTTTTAAATTAGCGACGGTTCTGGCCGACGCTATTGTTTATTCAAAAATATTCATTTCCCATCACTAATTTCGTTTGCCTCCTTTTTAGTTATTATTTTAATTAATTATTATTTTCTTATATTTGCGACTGTTCAAGCAAAAACACTACTTTTTGTGCAGAAATTTTCATTTCCCTCACCAATTTCATTTTCCTCCTTTAAAGTTATTGTTTTAATTAAATATTATTTTTATATTAAAAACCAGTACTTTAATAGCGCTTTTAAAGTGCAATTAAAAAAAATCGTTTACAACAGCGGCGCGGTTAATAGCGCTTTAAAGGGATATCAAAAAGAAAAGAAAGTGCTCTTAAATAGCATTTGTGGCGTAGTGTCTGTTGCCCTGTTTTCTCTTCCAGTGTTGGTTTATCCTTCTGCAAATAAGAGACAACTCCTCTTTGTCTTTATCAAAATCCTTATAAGCGGGACATACGCCTACATAGTCCTTCTCTTCCATTTTATTGAAAAAGTATTTAGCACAACTAAAACTAAAGTTCATGAGTGAATGGAAGCATTCAAACGATAAGCTATACAACAAGCATCCTAGGACTAAAAAAAGGGACATACGTTTAATCATTCCTTCTTCACCACTTAGTGCGTGTGTCCTTCGAGTGCATTTGTTTTGAAAATATTTTTAAACTGCTTTGATTTTCGAGAATAATACTTGGTGTTGACCAAGCGTTTATTTGGACCGAAGCTACTCTTTGTACGAAAATTTTATTTCCCCCCATTAATTTCGTTTGCCTCCTTTTTAGTTATTGTTTTAAATATTTATATATTTTTATATTAGCAAAGGTTCTGGTCGACCCCATTGTTTATTCAAAAATATTCATTTCCCATCACCAATTTCGTTTTCGCCCTTTTTAGTTATTATTTTAATTAATTATTATTTTCTTATATTTGCCACGGTTCAGGCCGACACTACTGTTTGTGCGGAAATTTTTATTTCCCCCACCAATTTCATTTGCCTCATTTAAAGTTATTGTTTTAATTAATTATTATTTTTATATTAAAAACTAGTAGTTTAATAGCCCTTTTAAAGTGCTATTAAAAAATACCGTTTACAATAGCACAGCGGTTAACAATGCTTTAAATTAAAAACAAAAAGAAAGTGCTCTTAAATAGCATTTTTGGCGTAGTGTCTGTGGTCCTGTTTTCTCTTCTAGTGTTGGTTTATCCTTCTGGACATAAGAGATAACTCCTGTTTGTCTTTATCAAAATCCTTATAAGCGGGGCATACGCCTAACTAGTCATTTTCTTCCATTTTATTGCAAAAGTATTTAGCACAACTAATACTAAAGTTCATGAGTGAATGGAAGCATTCAAACGATAAGCTATACAACAAGCATCCTAGGACTAAAAAAAGGGACATACATTTAATCATTCCTTCTTCACCACTTAGTGCTCGTGGCCTTGGAGTGCATTTATTTAGAAAATATTTTGAAAATGGTTAGATTTTCGAGAATAATACTTGGTGTTGACCAAGCGTTTATTTGGACCGAAGCTACTGTTTGTGCGAAAATTTTATTTCCCCCCATTAATTTTGTTTGCCTCCTTTTTAGTTATTGATTTAAATGTTTATATATTTTTTATATTAGCGACGGTTCTGGCCGACGCTGTTCTTTATTCAAAAATATTCATTTCCCATCACTAATTTCGTTTGCCTCCTTTTTAGTTATTATTTTAATAATTATTATTTTCTTATATTTGCGACTGTTGAGGCAGACACTACTGTTTGTGCAGAAATTTTCATTTCCCCCACCAATTTCATTTTCCTCCTTTAAAGTTATTGTTTTAATTAAATATTATTTTTATATTAAAAACCAGTACTTTAATAGCTCTTTTAAAGTGCTATTAAACAAAATCGTTTACAATAGCGGCGCGGTTAATAGCGCTTTAAAGGGATATCAAAAACAAAAGAAAGTGCTCTTAAATAGCATTTGTGGCGTAGTGTCTGTTGCCCTGTTTTCTCTTCCAGTGTTGGTTTATCCTTCTGCACATAAGAGACAACTCCTCTTTGTCTTTATCAAAATCCTTATAAGCGGAGCATACGTCTACCTAGTCCTTCTCTTCCATTTTATTGAAAAAGTATTTAGCAAAACTAAAACTAAAGTTCATGAGTGAATGGAAGCATTCAAACGATAAGCTATACAACAAGCATCCTAGGACTAAAAAAAGGGACATACGTTTAATCATTCCTTCTTCACCAATTAGTGCTCGTGGCCTTCGAGTACATTTGTTTTGAAAATACTTTGAAAATGGTTTGATTTTTGAGAATAATACTTGGTGTTTACCAAGCGTTTATTTGGACCGAAGCTACTGTTTGTGCGGAAATTTTATTTCCCCCCATTAAGTTTGTTTGCCTCCTTTTTAGTTATTGATTTAAATGTTTATATATTTTTTATATTAGCGGCGGTTCTGGCTGACGCTATTGTTTATTCAAAAATATTCATTACCCATTACTAATTTCGTTTACCTCCTTTTTAGTTATTATTTTAATTAATTATTATTTTCTTATATTAGCGACGGTTCAGGACGACACTACTGTTTGTGCGGAAATTTTCATTTCCCCCACCAATTTAATTTGCCTCCTTTTAATTTTTTGTTTTTAATTAATTATTATTTTTTATATTAAAAACCAGTTCTTTAATAGCGCTTTTAAAGTGCTATTAAACAAAATAGTTTACAATAGCGGCACGGTTAATAGCGCTTTAAAGGGATATCAAAAACAAAAGAAAGTGCTCTTAAATAGCATTTGTGGCGTAGTGTCTGTTGCCCTGTTTTCTCTTCCAGTGTTGGTTTATCCTTCTACACATAAGAGATAACTCCTCTTTGTCTTTATCAAAATCCTTATAAGAGGAGCATACGCCTACCTAGTCCTTCTCTTCCATTTTATTGAAAAATTATTTAGCACAACTAAAACTAAAGTTCATGAGTAAATGGAAGCATTCAAACGATAAGCTATACAACAAGCATCCTAGGACTAAAAAAAGGGACATACGTTTAGTCATTCCTTCTTCACCAATTAGTGCTCGTGGCCTTCGAGTGCATTTGTTTTGAAAATATTTTGAAAATGGTTTGATTTTCGAGAATAATACTTGGTGTTGAACAAGCGTTTATTTGGACCGAAGCTACTGTTTGTGCGAAAATTTTATTTCCCCCCATTAAGTTTGTTTGCCTCCTTTTTAGTTATTGATTTAAATGTTTATATATTTTTTATATTAGCGACGGTTCTGGCCGACGCTATTGTTTATTCAAAAATATTCATTTCCCATCACTAATTTCGTTTGCCTCCTTTTTAGTTATTATTTTAATTAATTATTATTTTCTTATATTAGCGACGGTTCAGGCCGACACTACTGTTTGTGCGGAAATTTTCATTTCCCCCACCAATTTCATTTGCCTCCTTTTAAGTTATTGTTTTAATTAATTATTATTTTTATATTAAAAACCAGTACTTTAATAGCGCTTTTAAAGTGCTATTAAACAAAATCGTTTACAATAGCGGCGCGGTTAATAGCGCTTTAAAGGGATATCAAAAACAAAAGAAAGTGCTCTTAAATAGCATTTGTGGCATAGTGTCTGTTGCCCTGTTTTCTCTTCCAGTGTTGGTTTATCCTTCTGCACATAAGAGACAACTCCTCTTTGTCTTTATCAAAATCCTTATAAGCGGAGCATACGCCTACCTAGTCCTTCTCTTCCATTTTATTGAAAAAGTATTTAGCACAACTAAAACTAAAGTTCATGTGTGAATGGAAGCATTCAAACGATAAGCTATACAAGAAGCATCCTAGGACTAAAAAAAGGGACATACGTTTAATCATCCCTTCTTCACCACTTAGTGCTCGTGGCCTTCGAGTGCATTTGTTTTGAAAATGGTTTGATTTTCGAGAATAATACTTGGTGTTGACCAAGCGTTTATTTGGACTGAAGCTACTGTTTGTCCGAAAATTTTATTTCCCCCCATTAATTTTGTTTGCCTCCTTTTTAGTTATTGATTTAAATGTTTATATATTTTTTATATTAGCGACGGTTCTGGCCGACGCTATTGTTTATTCAAAAATATTCATTTCCCATCACTAATTTCGTTTGCCTCCTTTTTAGTTATTATTTTAATTAATTATTATTTTCTTATATTTGCGACTGTTCAGGCAAACACTACTTTTTGTGCAGAAATTTTTATTTCCCCCACCAATTTCATTTTCCTCCTTTAAAGTTATTGTTTTAATTAAATATTATTTTTATATTAAAAACCAGTACTTTAATAGCGCTTTTAAAGTGCAATTAAACAAAATCGTTTACAATAGCGGCGCGGTTAATAGCGCTTTAAAGGGATATCAAAAAGAAAAGAAAGTGCTCTTAAATAACATTTGTGGCGTAGTGTCTGTTGCCCTGTTTTCTCTTCCAGTGTTGGTTTATCCTTCTGCACATAAGAGACAACTCCTCTTTGTCTTTATCAAAATCCTTATAAGCGGAGCATACGCCTACCTAGTCCTTCTCTTCCATTTTATTGAAAAAGTATTTAGCACAACTAAAACTAAAGTTCATGAGTGAATGGAAGCATTCAAACGATAAGCTATACAACAAGCATCCTAGGACTAAAAAAAGGGACATACGTTTAATCATTCCTTCTTCACCACTTAGTGCGCGTGGCCTTCGAGTGCATTTATTTTGAAAATATTTTGAAAATGGTTTGATTTTCGAGAATAATACTTGGTGTTGACCAAGCGTTTATTTGGACCGAAGCTACTGTTTGTGCGAAAATTTTATTTCCCCCCATTAATTTTGTTTGCCTCCTTTTTTGTTATTGATTTAAATGTTTATATATTTTTTAAATTAGCGACGGTTCTGGCCGACGCTATTGTTTATTCAAAAATATTCATTTCCCATCACTAATTTCGTTTGCCTCCTTTTTAGTTATTATTTTAATTAATTATTATTTTCTTATATTTGCGACTGTTCAAGCAAAAACACTACTTTTTGTGCAGAAATTTTCATTTCCCTCACCAATTTCATTTTCCTCCTTTAAAGTTATTGTTTTAATTAAATATTATTTTTATATTAAAAACCAGTACTTTAATAGCGCTTTTAAAGTGCAATTAAAAAAAATCGTTTACAACAGCGGCGCGGTTAATAGCGCTTTAAAGGGATATCAAAAAGAAAAGAAAGTGCTCTTAAATAGCATTTGTGGCGTAGTGTCTGTTGCCCTGTTTTCTCTTCCAGTGTTGGTTTATCCTTCTGCACATAAGAGACAACTCCTCTTTGTCTTTATCAAAATCCTTATAAGCGGGACATACGCCTACATAGTCCTTCTCTTCCATTTTATTGAAAAAGTATTTAGCACAACTAAAACTAAAGTTCATGAGTGAATGGAAGCATTCAAACGATAAGCTATACAACAAGCATCCTAGGACTAAAAAAAGGGACATACGTTTAATCATTCCTTCTTCACCACTTAGTGCGTGTGTCCTTCGAGTGCATTTGTTTTGAAAATATTTTTAAACTGCTTTGATTTTCGAGAATAATACTTGGTGTTGACCAAGCGTTTATTTGGACCGAAGCTACTCTTTGTACGAAAATTTTATTTCCCCCCATTAATTTCGTTTGCCTCCTTTTTAGTTATTGTTTTAAATATTTATATATTTTTATATTAGCAAAGGTTCTTGTCGACGCCATTGTTTATTCAAAAATATTCATTTCCCATCACCAATTTCGTTTTCCTCCTTTTTAGTTATTATTTTAATTAATTATTATTTTCTTATATTTGCCACGGTTCAGGCCGACACTACTGTTTGTGCGGAAATTTTTATTTCCCCCACCAATTTCATTTGCCTCATTTAAAGTTATTGTTTTAATTAACTATTATTTTTATATTAAAAACTAGTAGTTTAATAGCCCTTTTAAAGTGCTATTAAAAAATACCGTTTACAATAGCGCAGCGGTTAACAACGCTTTAAATTAAAAACAAAAGAAAGTGCTCTTAAATAGAATTTTTGGCGTAGTGTCTGTGGTCCTGTTTTCTCTTCTAGTGTTTGTTTATCCTTCTGGACATAAGAGATAACTCCTGTTTGTCTTTATCAAAATCCTTATAAGCGGGGCATACGCCTAACTAGTCATTTTCTTCCATTTTATTGCAAAAGTATTTAGCACAACTAATACTAAAGTTCATGAGTGAATGGAAGCATTCAAACGATAAGCTATACAACAAGCATCCTAGGACTAAAAAAAGGGACATACATTTAATCATTCCTTCTTCACCACTTAGTGCTCGTGGCCTTGGAGTGCATTTATTTAGAAAATATTTTGAAAATGGTTTGATTTTCGAGAATAATACTTGGTGTTGACCAAGCGTTTATTTGGACCGAAGCTACTGTTTGTGCAAAAATTTTATTTCCCCCCATTAATTTTGTTTGCCTCCTTTTTAGTTATTGATTTAAATGTTTATATATTTTTTATATTAGCGACGGTTCTGGCCGACGCTATTGTTTATTCAAAAATATTCATTTCCCATCACTAATTTCGTTTGCCTCCTTTTTAGTTATTATTTTAATTAATTATTATTTTCTTATATTTGCGACTGTTCAGGCAGACACTACTATTTGTGCAGAAATTTTCATTTCCCCCACCAATTTCATTTTCCTCCTTTAAAGTTATTGTTTTAATTAAATATTATTTTTATATTAAAAACCAGTACTTTAATAGCGCTTTTAAAGTGCTATTAAACAAAATCGTTTACAATAGCGGCGCGGTTAATAGCGCTTTAAAGGGATATCAAAAACAAAAGAAAGTGCTCTTAAATAGCATTTGTGGCGTAGTGTCTGTTGCCCTGTTTTCTCTTCCAGTGTTGGTTTATCCTTCTGCACATAAGAGACAACTCCTCTTTGTCTTTATCAAAATCCTTATAAGCGGAGCATACGCCTACCTAGTCCTTCTCTTCCATTTTTTTGAAAAAGTATTTAGCACAACTAAAACTAAAGTTCATGAGTGAATGGAAGCATTCAAACGATAAGCTATACAACAAGCATCCTAGGACTAAAAAAAGGGACATACGTTTAATCATTCCTTCTTCACCACTTAGTGCGCGTGGCCTTCGAGTGCATTTGTTTTGAAAATATTTTTAAACTGCTTTGATTTTCAAGAATAATACTTGGTGTTGACCAAGCGTTTATTTGAACCGAAGCTACTCTTTGTACGAAAATTTTATTTCCCCCCATTAATTTCGTTTGCCTCCTTTTTAGTTATTGTTTTAAATATTTATATATTTTTATATTAGCAAAGGTTCTGGCCGACGCCATTGTTTATTCAAAAATATTCATTTCCCATCACCAATTTCGTTTTCCTCCTTTTTAGTTATTATTTTAATTAATTATTATTTTCTTATATTTGCCACGGTTCAGGCCGACACTACTGTTTGTGCGGAAATTTTTATTTCCCCCACCAATTTCATTTGCCTCATTTAAAGTTATTGTTTTAATTAATTATTATTTTTATATTAAAAACTAGTAGTTTAATAGCCCTTTTAAAGTGCTATTAAAAAATACCGTTTACAATAGCGCAGCGGTTAACAACGCTTTAAATTAAAAACAAAAGAAAGTGCTCTTAAATAGCATTTTTGGCGTAGTGTCTGTGGTCCTGTTTTCTCTTCTAGTGTTTGTTTATCCTTCTGGACATAAGAGATAACTCCTGTTTGTCTTTATCAAAATCCTTATAAGCTGGGCATACGCCTAACTAGTCATTTTCTTCCATTTTATTGCAAAAGTATTTAGCACAACTAATACTAAAGTTCATGAGTGAATGGAAGCATTCTAACGATAAGCTATACAACAAGCATCCTAGGACTAAAAAAAGGGACATACATTTAATCATTCCTTCTTCACCACTTAGTGCTCGTGGCCTTGGAGTGCATTTATTTAGAAAATATTTTGAAAATGGTTTGATTTTCGAGAATAATACTTGGTGTTGACCAAGCGTTTATTTGGACCGAAGCTACTGTTTGTGCAAAAATTTTATTTCCCCCCATTAATTTTGTTTGCCTCCTTTTTAGTTATTGATTTAAATGTTTATATATTTTTTATATTAGCGACGGTTCTGGCCGACGCTATTGTTTATTCAAAAATATTCATTTCCCATCACTAATTTCGTTTGCCTCCTTTTTAGTTATTATTTTAATTAATTATTATTTTCTTATATTTGCGACTGTTCAGGCAGACACTACTATTTGTGCAGAAATTTTCATTTCCCCCACCAATTTCATTTTCCTCCTTTAAAGTTATTGTTTTAATTAAATATTATTTTTATATTAAAAACCAGTACTTTAATAGCGCTTTTAAAGTGCTATTAAACAAAATCGTTTACAATAGTGGCGCGGTTAATAGTGCTTTAAAGGGAAATCAAAAACAAAAGAAAGTGCTCTTAAATAGCATTTGTGGCGTAGTGTCTGTTGCCCTGTTTTCTCTTCCAGTGTTGGTTTATCCTTCTGCACATAAGAGACAACTCCTCTTTGTCTTTATCAAAATCCTTAAAAGCGGAGCATACGCCTACCTAGTCCCTCTCTTCCATTTTATTGAAAAAGTATTTAGCACAACTAAAACTAAAGTTCATGAGTGAATGGAAGCATTCAAACTATAAGCTATACAACAAGCATCCTGGGACTAAAAAAAGGGACATACGTTTAATCATTCCTTCTTCACCACTTAGTGCGCGTGGCCTTCGAGTGCATTTATTTTGAAAATATTTTGAAAATGGTTTGATTTTCGAGAATAATACTTGGTGTTGACCAAGCGTTTATTTGGACCGAAGCTACTGTTTGTGCAAAAATTTTATTTCCCCCCATTAATTTTGTTTGCCTCCTTTTTAGTTATTGATTTAAATGTTTATATATTTTTTATATTAGCGACGGTTCTGGCCGACGCTATTGTTTATTCAAAAATATTCATTTCCCATCACTAATTTCGTTTGCCTCCTTTTTAGTTATTATTTTAATTAATTATTATTTTCTTATATTTGCGACTGTTCAGGCAGACACTACTATTTGTGCAGAAATTTTCATTTCCCCCACCAATTTCATTTTCCTCCTTTAAAGTTATTGTTTTAATTAAATATTATTTTTATATTAAAAACCAGTACTTTAATAGCGCTTTTAAAGTGCTATTAAACAAAATCATTTACAATAGCGGCGCAGTTAATAGCGCTTTAAAGGGATATCAAAAACAAAAGAAAGTGCTCTTAAATAGCATTTGTGACGTAGTGTCTGTTGCCCTGTTTTCTCTTCCAGTGTTGGTTTATCCTTCTGCACATAAGAGACAACTCCTCTTTGTCTTTATCAAAATCCTTATAAGCGGAGCATACGCCTACCTAGTCCTTCTCTTCCATTTTATTGAAAAAGTATTTAGCACAACTAAAACTAAAGTTCATGAGTGAATGGAAGCATTCAAACGATAAGCTATACAACAAGCATCCTAGGACTAAAAAAAGGGACATACGTTTAATCATTCCTTCTTCACAACTTAGTGCGCGTGGCCTTCGAGTGCATTTGTTTTGAAAATATTTTTAAACTGCTTTGATTTTCGAGAATAATACTTGGTGTTGACCAAGCGTTTATTTGGACCGAAGCTACTCTTTGTACGAAAATTTTATTTCCCTCCATTAATTTTGTTTGCCTCCTTTTTAGTTATTGATTTAAATGTTTATATATTTTTTATATTAGCGACGGTTCTGGCCGACGCTATTGTTTATTCAAAAATATTCATTTCCCATCACTAATTTCGTTTGCCTCCTTTTTAGTTATTATTTTAATTAATTATTATTTTCTTATATTTGCGACTGTTCAGGCAGACACTACTATTTGTGCAGAAATTTTCATTTCCCCCACCAATTTAATTTTCCTCCTTTAAAGTTATTGTTTTAATTAAATATTATTTTTATATTAAAAACCAGTACTTTAATAGCGCTTTTAAAGTGCTATTAAACAAAATCGTTTACAATAGTGGCGCGGTTAATAGTGCTTTAAAGGGAAATCAAAAACAAAAGAAAGTGCTCTTAAATAGCATTTGTGGCGTAGTGTCTGTTGCCCTGTTTTCTCTTCCAGTGTTGGTTTATCCTTCTGCACATAAGAGACAACTCCTCTTTGTCTTTATCAAAATCCTTAAAAGCGGAGCATACGCCTACCTAGTCCCTCTCTTCCATTTTATTGAAAAAGTATTTAGCACAACTAAAACTAAAGTTCATGAGTGAATGGAAGCATTCAAACTATAAGCTATACAACAAGCATCCTAGGACTAAAAAAAGGGACATACGTTTAATCATTCCTTCTTCACCACTTAGTGCGCGTGGCCTTCGAGTGCATTTATTTTGAAAATATTTTGAAAATGGTTTGATTTTCGAGAATAATACTTGGTGTTGACCAAGCGTTTATTTGGACCGAAGCTACTGTTTGTGCAAAAATTTTATTTCCCCCCATTAATTTTGTTTGCCTCCTTTTTAGTTATTGATTTAAATGTTTATATATTTTTTATATTAGCGACGGTTCTGGCCGACGCTATTGTTTATTCAAAAATATTCATTTCCCATCACTAATTTCGTTTGCCTCCTTTTTAGTTATTATTTTAATTAATTATTATTTTCTTATATTTGCGACTGTTCAGGCAGACACTACTATTTGTGCAGAAATTTTCATTTCCCCCACCAATTTCATTTTCCTCCTTTAAAGTTATTGTTTTAATTAAATATTATTTTTATATTAAAAACCAGTACTTTAATAGCGCTTTTAAAGTGCTATTAAACAAAATCATTTACAATAGCGGCGCAGTTAATAGCGCTTTAAAGGGATATCAAAAACAAAAGAAAGTGCTCTTAAATAGCATTTGTGACGTAGTGTCTGTTGCCCTGTTTTCTCTTCCAGTGTTGGTTTATCCTTCTGCACATAAGAGACAACTCCTCTTTGTCTTTATCAAAATCCTTATAAGCGGAGCATACGCCTACCTAGTCCTTCTCTTCCATTTTATTGAAAAAGTATTTAGCACAACTAAAACTAAAGTTCATGAGTGAATGGAAGCATTCAAACGATAAGCTATACAACAAGCATCCTAGGACTAAAAAAAGGGACATACGTTTAATCATTCCTTCTTCACAACTTAGTGCGCGTGGCCTTCGAGTGCATTTGTTTTGAAAATATTTTTAAACTGCTTTGATTTTCGAGAATAATACTTGGTGTTGACCAAGCGTTTATTTGGACCGAAGCTACTCTTTGTACGAAAATTTTATTTCCCCCCATTAATTTCGTTTGCCTCCTTTTTATTTATTATTTTAAATATTTATATATTTTTATATTAGCAAAGGTTCTGGCCGACGCCATTGTTTATTCAAAAATATTCATTTCCCATCACCAATTTCGTTTTCCTCCTTTTTAGTTATTATTTTAATTAATTATTATTTTCTTATATTTGCCACGGTTCAGGCCGACACTACTGTTTGTGCGGAAATTTTTATTTCCCCCACCAATTTCATTTGCCTCATTTAAAGTTATTGTTTTAATTAATTATTATTTTTATATTAAAAACTAGTAGTTTAATAGCCCTTTTAAAGTGCTATTAAAAAATACCGTTTACAATAGCGCAGCGGTTAACAATGCTTTAAATTAAAAACAAAAGGAAGTGCTCTTAAATAGCATTTTTGGCGTAGTGTCTGTGGTCCTGTTTTCTCTTCTAGTGTTGGTTTATCCTTCTGGACATAAGAGATAACTCCTGTTTGTCTTTATCAAAATCCTTATAAGCGGGGCATACGCCTAACTAGTCATTTTCTTCCATTTTATTGCAAAAGTATTTAGCACAACTAATACTAAAGTTCATGAGTGAAAGGAAGCATTCAAACGATAAGCTATACAACAAGCATCCTAGGACTAAAAAAAGGGACATACATTTAATCATTCCTTCTTCACCACTTAGTGCTCGTGGCCTTGGAGTGCATTTATTTAGAAAATATTTTGAAAATGGTTAGATTTTCGAGAATAATACTTGGTGTTGACCAAGCGTTTATTTGGACCGAAGCTACTGTTTGTGCGAAATTTTATTTCCCCCCATTAATTTTGTTTGCCTCCTTTTTAGTTATTGATTTAAATGTTTATATATTTTTTATATTAGCGACGGTTCTGGCCGACGCTGTTCTTTATTCAAAAATATTCATTTCCCATCACTAATTTCGTTTGCCTCCTTTTTATTTATTATTTTAATTAATTATTATTTTCTTATATTTGCGACTGTTGAGGCAGACACTACTGTTTGTGCAGAAATTTTCATTTCCCCCACCAATTTCATTTTCCTCCTTTAAAGTTATTGTTTTAATTAAATATTATTTTTATATTAAAAACCAGTACTTTAATAGCTCTTTTAAAGTTCTATTAAACAAAATCGTTTACAATAGCGGCGCGGTTAATAGCGCTTTAAAGGGATATCAAAAACAAAAGAAAGTGCTCTTAAATAGCATTTGTGGCGTAGTGTCTGTTGCCCTGTTTTCTCTTCCAGTGTTGGTTTATCCTTCTGCACATAAGAGACAACTCCTCTTTGTCTTTATCAAAATCCATATAAGCGGAGCATACGCCTACCAAGTCCTTCTCTTCCATTTTATTGAAAAAGTATTTAGCACAACTAAAACTAAAGTTCATGAGTGAATGGAAGCATTCAAACGATAAGCTATACAACAAGCATCCTAGGACTAAAAAAAGGGACATATATTTAATCATTCCTTCTTCACCAATTAGTGCACGTGGCCTTCGAGTGCATTTATTTTGAAAATATTTTGAAAATGGTTTGATTTTCGAGAATAATACTTGGTGTTGACCAAGCGTTTATTTGGACCGAAGCTACTATTTGTGCAAAAATTTTATTTCCCCCCATTAATTTTGTTTGCCTCCTTTTTAGTTATTGATTTAAATGTTTATATATTTTTTATATTAGCGACGGTTCTGGCCGACGCTATTGTTTATTCAAAAATATTCATTTCCCATCACTAATTTTGTTTGCCTCCTTTTTAGTTATTATTTTAATTAATTATTATTTTCTTATATTTGCGACTGTTCAGGCAGACACTACTATTTGTGACGAAATTTTCATTTCCCCCACCAATTTAATTTTCCTCCTTTAAAGTTATTGTTTTAATTAAATATTATTTTTATATTAAAAACCAGTACTTTAATAGCGCTTTTAAAGTGCTATTAAACAAAATCGTTTACAATTGCGGCGCGGTTAATAGCGCTTTAAAGGGATATCAAAAACAAAAGAAAGTGCTCTTAAATAGAATTTGTGGCGTAGTGTATGTTTCCCTGTTTTCTCTTCCAGTGTTGGTTTATCCTTCTGCACATAAGAGACAACTCCTCTTTGTCTTTATCAAAATCCTTAAAAGCGGAGCATACGCCTACCTAGTCCCTCTCTTCCATTTTATTGAAAAAGTATTTAGCACAACTAAAACTAAAGTTCATGAGTGAATGGAAGCATTCAAACGATAAGCTATACAACAAGCATCCTAGGACTAAAAAAAGGGACATACGTTTAATCATTCCTTCTTCACCACTTAGTGCGCGTGGCCTTCGAGTGCATTTATTTTGAAAATATTTTGAAAATGGTTTGATTTTCGAGAATAATACTTGGTGTTGACCAAGCGTTTATTTGGACCGAAGCTACTGTTTGTGCGAAAATTTTATTTCCCCCCATTAACTTTGTTTGCCTCCTTTTTAGTTATTGATTTAAATGTTTATATATTTTTTAATTTACCGACGGTTCTGGCCGACGCTATTGTTTATTCAAAAATATTCATTTCCCATCACTAATTTCGTTTTCCTCCTTTTTAGTTATTATTTTAATTAATTATTATTTTCTTATATTTGCGACTGTTCAGGCAGACACTACTGTTTGTGCAGAAATTTTCATTTCCCCCACCAATTTCATTTTCCTCCTTTAAAGTTATTGTTTTAATTAAATATTATTTTTATATTAAAAACCAGTACTTTAATAGCGCTTTTAAAGTGCTATTAAACAAAATCGTTTACAATAGCGGCGCGGTTAATAGCGCTTTAAAGGGATATCAAAAACAAAAGAAAGTGCTCTTAAATAGCATTTGTGGCGTAGTGTATGTTGCCCTGTTTTCTCTTCTAGTGTTGGTTTATCCTTCTGCACATAAGAGACAACTCCTCTTTGTCTTTATCAAAATCCTTAAAAGCGGAGCATACGCCTGCCTAGTCCCTCTCTTCCATTTTATTGAAAAAGTATTTAGCACAACTAAAACTAAAGTTCATGAGTGAATGGAAGCATTCAAACGATAAGCTATACAACAAGCATCCTAGGACTAAAAAAAGGGACATACGTTTAATCATTCCTTCTTCACCACTTAGTGCGCGTGGCCTTCGAGTGCATTTATTTTGAAAATGGTTTGATTTTCGAGAATAATACTTGGTGTTGACCAAGCGTTTATTTGGACCGAAGCTACTGTTTGTGCGAAAATTTTATTTCCCCCCATTAACTTTGTTTGCCTCCTTTTTAGTTATTGATTTAAATGTTTATATATTTTTTATATTAGCGACGGTTCTGGCCGACGCTATTGTTTATTCAAAAATATTCATTTCCCATCACTAATTTCGTTTTCCTCCTTTTTAGTTATTATTTTAATTAATTATTATTTTCTTATATTTGCGACTGTTCAGGCAGACACTACTGTTTGTGCAGAAATTTTCATTTCCCATCACTAATTTCGTTTTCCTCCTTTTTAGTTATTATTTTAATTAATTATTATTTTCTTATATTTGCGACTGTTCAGGCAGACACTACTGTTTGTGCAGAAATTTTCATTTCCCCCACCAATTTCATTTTCCTCCTTTAAAGTTATTGTTTTAATTAAATATTATTTTTATATTAAAAACCAGTATTTTAATAGCGCTTTTAAAGTGCTATTAAACAAAATCGTTTACAATAGCGGCGCGGTTAATAGCGCTTTAAAGGGATATCAAAAACAAAAGAAAGTGCTCTTAAATAGCATTTGTGGCGTAGTGTCTGTTGCCCTGTTTTCTCTTCCAGTGTTGGTTTATCCTTCTGCACATAAGAGACAACTCCTCTTTGTCTTTATCAAAATCCTTATAAGCGGAGCATACGCCTACCTAGTCCTTCTCTTCCATTTTATTGAAAAAGTATTTAGCACAACTAAAACTAAAGTTCATGAGTGAATGGAAGCATTCAAACGATAAGCTATACAACAAGCATCCTAGGACTAAAAAAAGGGACATACGTTTAATCATTCCTTCTTCACCAATTAGTGCACGTGGCCTTCGAGTGCATTTATTTTGAAAATATTTTGAAAATGGTTTGATTTTCGAGAATAATACTTGGTGTTGACCAAGCGTTTATTTGGACCGAAGCTACTGTTTGTGCGAAAATTTTATTTCCCCCATTAATTTTGTTTGCCTCCTTTTTAGTTATTGATTTAAATGTTTATATATTTTTTATATTAGCGACGGTTCTGGCCGACGCTGTTCTTTATTCAAAAATATTCATTTCCCATCACTAATTTCGTTTGCCTCCTTTTTAGTTATTATTTTAATTAATTATTATTTTCTTATATTTGCGACTGTTGAGGCAGACACTACTGTTTGTGCAGAAATTTTCATTTCCCATCACTAATTTCGTTTTCCTCCTTTTTAGTTATTATTTTAATTAATTATTATTTTCTTATATTTGCGACTGTTCAGGCAGACACTACTGTTTGTGCAGAAATTTTCATTTCCCCCACCAATTTCATTTTCCTCCTTTAAAGTTATTGTTTTAATTAAATATTATTTTTATATTAAAAACCAGTACTTTAATAGCTCTTTTAAAGTTCTATTAAACAAAATCGTTTACAATAGCGGCGCGGTTAATAGCGCTTTAAAGGGATATCAAAAACAAAAGAAAGTGCTCTTAAATAGCATTTGTGGCGTAGTGTCTGTTGCCCTGTTTTCTCTTCCAGTGTTGGTTTATCCTTCTGCACATAAGAGACAACTCCTCTTTGTCTTTATCAAAATCCATATAAGCGGAGCATACGCCTACCAAGTCCTTCTCTTCCATTTTATTGAAAAAGTATTTAGCACAACTAAAACTAAAGTTCATGAGTGAATGGAAGCATTCAAACGATAAGCTATACAACAAGCATCCTAGGACTAAAAAAAGGGACATATATTTAATCATTCCTTCTTCACCAATTAGTGCACGTGGCCTTCGAGTGCATTTATTTTGAAAATATTTTGAAAATGGTTTGATTTTCGAGAATAATACTTGGTGTTGACCAAGCGTTTATTTGGACCGAAGCTACTATTTGTGCAAAAATTTTATTTCCCCCCATTAATTTTGTTTGCCTCCTTTTTAGTTATTGATTTAAATGTTTATATATTTTTTATATTAGCGACGGTTCTGGCCGACGCTATTGTTTATTCAAAAATATTCATTTCCCATCACTAATTTTGTTTGCCTCCTTTTTAGTTATTATTTTAATTAATTATTATTTTCTTATATTTGCGACTGTTCAGGCAGACACTACTATTTGTGACGAAATTTTCATTTCCCCCACCAATTTAATTTTCCTCCTTTAAAGTTATTGTTTTAATTAAATATTATTTTTATATTAAAAACCAGTACTTTAATAGCGCTTTTAAAGTGCTATTAAACAAAATCGTTTACAATTGCGGCGCGGTTAATAGCGCTTTAAAGGGATATCAAAAACAAAAGAAAGTGCTCTTAAATAGCATTTGTGGCGTAGTGTATGTTTCCCTGTTTTCTCTTCCAGTGTTGGTTTATCCTTCTGCACATAAGAGACAACTCCTCTTTGTCTTTATCAAAATCCTTAAAAGCGGAGCATACGCCTACCTAGTCCCTCTCTTCCTTTTTATTGAAAAAGTATTTAGCACAACTAAAACTAAAGTTCATGAGTGAATGGAAGCATTCAAACGATAAGCTATACAACAAGCATCCTAGGACTAAAAAAAGGGACATACGTTTAATCATTCCTTCTTCACCACTTAGTGCGCGTGGCCTTCGAGTGCATTTATTTTGAAAATATTTTGAAAATGGTTTGATTTTCGAGAATAATACTTGGTGTTGACCAAGCGTTTATTTGGACCGAAGCTACTGTTTGTGCGAAAATTTTATTTCCCCCCATTAACTTTGTTTGCCTCCTTTTTAGTTATTGATTTAAATGTTTATATATTTTTTAATTTACCGACGGTTCTGGCCGACGCTATTGTTTATTCAAAAATATTCATTTCCCATCACTAATTTCGTTTTCCTCCTTTTTAGTTATTATTTTAATTAATTATTATTTTCTTATATTTGCGACTGTTCAGGCAGACACTACTGTTTGTGCAGAAATTTTCATTTCCCCCACCAATTTCATTTTCCTCCTTTAAAGTTATTGTTTTAATTAAATATTATTTTTATATTAAAAACCAGTACTTTAATAGCGCTTTTAAAGTGCTATTAAACAAAATCGTTTACAATAGCGGCGCGGTTAATAGCGCTTTAAAGGGATATCAAAAACAAAAGAAAGTGCTCTTAAATAGCATTTGTGGCGTAGTGTATGTTGCCCTGTTTTCTCTTCTAGTGTTGGTTTATCCTTCTGCACATAAGAGACAACTCCTCTTTGTCTTTATCAAAATCCTTAAAAGCGGAGCATACGCCTGCCTAGTCCCTCTCTTCCATTTTATTGAAAAAGTATTTAGCACAACTAAAACTAAAGTTCATGAGTGAATGGAAGCATTCAAACGATAAGCTATACAACAAGCATCCTAGGACTAAAAAAAGGGACATACGTTTAATCATTCCTTCTTCACCACTTAGTGCGCGTGGCCTTCGAGTGCATTTATTTTGAAAATATTTTGAAAATGGTTTGATTTTCGAGAATAATACTTGGTGTTGACCAAGCGTTTATTTGGACCGAAGCTACTGTTTGTGCGAAAATTTTATTTCCCCCCATTAACTTTGTTTGCCTCCTTTTTAGTTATTGATTTAAATGTTTATATATTTTTTATATTAGCGACGGTTCTGGCCGACGCTATTGTTTATTCAAAAATATTCATTTCCCATCACTAATTTCGTTTTCCTCCTTTTTAGTTATTATTTTAATTAATTATTATTTTCTTATATTTGCGACTGTTCAGGCAGACACTACTGTTTGTGCAGAAATTTTCATTTCCCATCACTAATTTCGTTTTCCTCCTTTTTAGTTATTATTTTAATTAATTATTATTTTCTTATATTTGCGACTGTTCAGGCAGACACTACTGTTTGTGCAGAAATTTTCATTTCCCCCACCAATTTCATTTTCCTCCTTTAAAGTTATTGTTTTAATTAAATATTATTTTTATATTAAAAACCAGTACTTTAATAGCGCTTTTAAAGTGCTATTAAACAAAATCGTTTACAATAGCGGCGCGGTTAATAGCGCTTTAAAGGGATATCAAAAACAAAAGAAAGTGCTCTTAAATAGCATTTGTGGCGTAGTGTCTGTTGCCCTGTTTTCTCTTCCAGTGTTGGTTTATCCTTCTGCACATAAGAGACAACTCCTCTTTGTCTTTATCAAAATCCTTATAAGCGGAGCATACGCCTACCTAGTCCTTCTCTTCCATTTTATTGAAAAAGTATTTAGCACAACTAAAACTAAAGTTCATGAGTGAATGGAAGCATTCAAACGATAAGCTATACAACAAGCATCCTAGGACTAAAAAAAGGGACATACGTTTAATCATTCCTTCTTCACCAATTAGTGCACGTGGCCTTCGAGTGCATTTATTTTGAAAATATTTTGAAAATGGTTTGATTTTCGAGAATAATACTTGGTGTTGACCAAGCGTTTATTTGGACCGAAGCTACTGTTTGTGCGAAAATTTTATTTCCCCCATTAATTTTGTTTGCCTCCTTTTTAGTTATTGATTTAAATGTTTATATATTTTTTATATTAGCGACGGTTCTGGCCGACGCTGTTCTTTATTCAAAAATATTCATTTCCCATCACTAATTTCGTTTGCCTCCTTTTTAGTTATTATTTTAATTAATTATTATTTTCTTATATTTGCGACTGTTGAGGCAGACACTACTGTTTGTGCAGAAATTTTCATTTCCCCCACCAATTTCATTTTCCTCCTTTAAAGTTATTGTTTTAATTAAATATTATTTTTATATTAAAAACCAGTACTTTAATTGCGCTTTTAAAGTGCTATTAAACAAAATCGTTTACAATAGCGGCGCGGTTAATAGCGCTTTAAAGGGATATCAAAAACAAAAGAAAGTGCTCTTAAATAGCATTTGTGGCGTAGTGTCTGTTGCCCTGTTTTCTCTTCCAGTGTTGGTTTATCCTTCTGCACATAAGAGACAACTCCTCTTTGTCTTTATCAAAATCCATATAAGCGGAGCATACGCCTACCTAGTCCTTCTCTTCCATTTTATTGAAAAAGTATTTAGCACAACTAAAACTAAAGTTCATGAGTGAATGGAAGCATTCAAACGATAAGCTATACAACAAGAATCCTAGGACTAAAAAAAGGGACATACGTTTAATCATTCCTTCTTCACCACTTAGTGCGCGTGGCCTTCGAGTGCATTTATTTTGAAAATATTTTGAAAATGGTTTGATTTTCGAGAATAATACTTGGTGTTGACCAAGCGTTTATTTGGACCGAAGCTACTGTTTGTGCGAAAATTTTATTTCCCCCCATTAACTTTGTTTGCCTCCTTTTTAGTTATTGATTTAAATGTTTATATATTTTTTATATTAGCGACGGTTCTGGC
The DNA here is from genome assembly GCA_948472305.1 of Vicia faba. Lineage (NCBI taxonomy): Eukaryota > Viridiplantae > Streptophyta > Magnoliopsida > Fabales > Fabaceae > Vicia > Vicia faba. The sequence goes on along the minus strand of OX451739.1, from coordinate 1,010,316,016 downwards.
CGACGCTATTGTTTATTCAAAAATATTCATTTCCCATCACTAATTTCGTTTTCCTCCTTTTTAGTTATTATTTTAATTAATTATTATTTTCTTATATTTGCGACTGTTCAGGCAGACACTACTGTTTGTGCAGAAATTTTCATTTCCCCCACCAATTTCATTTTCCTCCTTTAAAGTTATTGTTTTAATTAAATATTATTTTTATATTAAAAACCAGTACTTTAATAGCGCTTTTAATGTGCTATTAAACAAAATCGTTTACAATAGCGGCGCGGTTAATAGCGCTTTAAAGGGATATCAAAAACAAAAGAAAGTGCTCTTAAATAGCATTTGTGGCGTAGTGTCTGTTGCCATGTTTTCTCTTCTAGTGTTGGTTTATCCTTCTGCACATAAGAGACAACTCCTCTTTGTCTTTATCAAAATCCTTATAAGCGGAGCATACGCCTACCTAGTCCTTCTCTTCCATTTTATTGAAAAAGTATTTAGCACAACTAAAACTAAAGTTCTTGAGTGAATGGAAGCATTCAAACGATAAGCTATACAACAAGCATCCTAGGACTAAAAAAAGGGACATACGTTTAATCATTCCTTCTTCACCACTTAGTGCGCGTGGCCTTCGAGTGCATTTGTTTTGAAAATATTTTTAAACTGCTTTGATTTTCGAGAATAATACTTGGTGTTGACCAAGCGTTTATTTGGACCGAAGCTACTCTTTGTACGAAAATTTTATTTCCCCCCATTAATTTCGTTTGCCTCCTTTTTAGTTATTGTTTTAAATATTTATATATTTTTATATTAGCAAAGGTTCTGGCCGACGCCATTGTTTATTCAAAAATATTCATTTCCCATCACCAATTTCGTTTTCCTCCTTTTTAGTTATTATTTTAATTAATTATTATTTTCTTATATTTGCCACGGTTCAGGCCGACACTACTGTTTGTGCGGAAATTTTTATTTCCCCCACCAATTTCATTTGCCTCATTTAAAGTTATTGTTTTAATTAATTATTATTTTTATATTAAAAACTAGTAGTTTAATAGCCCTTTTAAAGTGCTATTAAAAAATACCGTTTACAATAGCGGAGCGGTTAACAACGCTTTAAATTAAAAACAAAAGAAAGTGCTCTTAAATAGCATTTTTGGCGTAGTGTCTGTGGTCCTGTTTTCTCTTCTAGTGTTTGTTTATCCTTCTGGACATAAGAGATAACTCCTGTTTGTCTTTATCAAAATCCTTATAAGCGGGGCATACGCCTAACTAGTCATTTTCTTCCATTTTATTGCAAAAGTATTTAGCACAACTAATACTAAAGTTCATGAGTGAATGGAAGCATTCAAACGATAAGCTATACAACAAGCATCCTAGGACTAAAAAAAGGGACATACATTTAATCATTCCTTCTTCACCACTTAGTGCTCGTGGCCTTGGAGTGCATTTATTTAGAAAATATTTTGAAAATGGTTTGATTTTCGAGAATAATACTTGGTGTTGACCAAGCGTTTATTTGGACCGAAGCTACTGTTTGTGCAAAAATTTTATTTCCCCCCATTAATTTTGTTTGCCTCCTTTTTACTTATTGATTTAAATGTTTATATATTTTTTATATTAGCGACGGTTCTGGCCGACGCTATTGTTTATTCAAAAATATTCATTTCCCATCACTAATTTCGTTTGCCTCCTTTTTAGTTATTATTTTAATTAATTATTATTTTCTTATATTTGCGACTGTTCAGGCAGACACTACTATTTGTGCAGAAATTTTCATTTCCCCCACCAATTTTATTTTCCTCCTTTAAAGTTATTGTTTTAATTAAATATTATTTTTATATTAAAAACCAGTACTTTAATAGCGCTTTTAAAGTGGTATTAAACAAAATCGTTTACAATAGCGGCGCGGTTAATAGCGCTTTAAAGGGATATAAAAAACAAAAGAAAGTGCTCTTAAATAGCATTTGTGGCGTAGTGTCTGTTGCCCTGTTTTCTCTTCCAGTGTTGGTTTATCCTTCTGCACATAAGAGACAACTCCTCTTTGTCTTTATCAAAATCCATATAAGCGGAGCATACGCCTACCTAGTCCTTCTCTTCCATTTTATTGAAAAAGTATTTAGCACAACTAAAACTAAAGTTCATGAGTGAATGGAAGCATTCAAACGATAAGCTATACAACAAGCATCCTAGGACTAAAAAAAGGGACATACGTTTAATCATTCCTTCTTCACCAATTAGTGCACGTGGCCTTCGAGTGCATTTATTTTGAAAATATTTTGAAAATGGTATGATTTTCGAGAATAATACTTGGTGTTGACCAAGCGTTTATTTGGACTGAAGCTACTGTTTGTGCAAAAATTATATTTCCCCCCATTAATTTTGTTTGCCTCCTTTTTAGTTATTGATTTAAATGTTTATATATTTTTTATATTAGCGACGGTTCTGGTCGACGCTATTGTTTATTCAAAAATATTCATTTCCCATCACTAATTTCGTTTGCCTCCTTTTTAGTTATTATTTTAATTAATTATTATTTTCTTATATTTGCGACTGTTCAGGCAGACACTACTATTTGTGCAGAAATTTTCATTTCCCCCACCAATTTAATTTTCCTCCTTTAAAGTTATTGTTTTAATTAAATATTATTTTTATATTAAAAACCAGTACTTTAATAGCGCTTTTAAAGTGCTATTAAACAAAATCGTTTACAATAGTGGCGCGGTTAATAGCGCTTTAAAGGGATATCAAAAACAAAAGAAAGTGCTCTTAAATAGCATTTGTGGCGTAGTGTCTGTTGCCCTGTTTTCTCTTCCAGTGTTGGTTTATCCTTCTGCACATAAGAGACACCTCCTCTTTGTCTTTATCAAAATCCTTAAAAGCGGAGCATACGCCTACCTAGTCCCTCTCTTCCATTTTATTGAAAAAGTATTTAGCACAACTAAAACTAAAGTTCATGAGTGAATGGAAGCATTCAAACGATAAGCTATACAACAAGCATCCTAGGACTAAAAAAAGGGACATACGTTTAATCATTCCTTCTTCACCACTTAGTGCGCGTGGCCTTCGAGTGCATTTATTTTGAAAATATTTTGAAAATGGTTTGATTTTCGAGAATAATACTTGGTGTTGACCAAGCGTTTATTTGGACCGAAGCTACTGTTTGTGCGAAAATTTTATTTCCCCCCATTAACTTTGTTTGCCTCCTTTTTAGTTATTGATTTAAATGTTTATATATTTTTTATATTAGCGACGGTTATGGCCGACGCTATTGTTTATTCAAAAATATTCATTTCCCATCACTAATTTCGTTTTCCTCCTTTTTAGTTATTATTTTAATTAATTATTATTTTCTTATATTTGCGACTTTTCAGGCAGACACTACTGTTTGTGCAGAAATTTTCATTTCCCCCACCAATTTCATTTTCCTCCTTTAAAGTTATTGTTTTAATTAAATATTAGTTTTATATTAAAAACCAGTACTTTAATAGCGCTTTTAAAGTGCTATTAAACAAAATCGTTTACAATAGCGGCGCGGTTAATAGCGCTTTAAAGGGATATCAAAAACAAAAGAAAGTGCTCTTAAATAGCATTTGTGGCGTAGTGTCTGTTGCCTTGTTTTCTCTTCCAGTGTTGGTTTATCCTTCTGCACATAAGAGACAACTCCTCTTTGTCTTTATCAAAATCCTTATAAGTGGAGCATACGCCTACCTAGTCCTTCTCTTCCATTTTATTGAAAAAGTATTTAGCACAACTAAAACTAAAGTTCATGAGTGAATGGAAGCATTCAAACGATAAGCTATACAACAAGCATCCTAGGACTAAAAAAAGGGACATACGTTTAATCATTCCTTCTTCACCACTTAGTGCGCGTGGCCTTTGAGTGCATTTGTTTTTAAAATATTTTTAAACTACTTTGATTTTCGAGAATAATACTTGGTGTTGACCAAGCGTTTATTTGGACCGAAGCTACTGTTTGTGCGAAAATTTTATTTCCCCCCATTAATTTCGTTTGCCTCCTTTTTAGTTATTGTTTTAAATATTTATATATTTTTATATTAGCAAAGGTTCTGGCTGACGCCATTGTTTATTCAAAAATATTCATTTCCCATTACCAATTTCGTTTTACTCCTTTTTAATTATTATTTTAAATAATTATTATTTTCTTATATTTGCCACGGTTCAGGCCGACACTACTGTTTGTGCGGAAATTTTTATTTCCCCCACCAATTTCATTTGCCTCATTTAAAGTTATTGTTTTAATTAATTATTATTTTTATATTAAAAACTAGTAGTTTAATAGACCTTTTAAAGTTCTATTAAAAAAATACCGTTTACAATAGCGCCGCGGTTAACAACGCTTTAAATTAAAAAAAAAAGAAAGTGCTCTTAAATAGCATTTTTGGCGTAGTGTCTGTTGTCCTGTTTTCTCTTCTAGTGTTGGTATATCCTTCTAGACATAAGAGACAACTCTTGTTTGTCTTTATCAAAATCCTTATAAGCGGGGCATACGCCTAACTAGTCATTTTCTTCCATTTTATTGCAAAAGTATTTAGGACAACTAAAACTAAAGTTCATGAGTGAATGGAAGCATTCAAACGTTAAGCTATACAACAAGCATCCTAGGACTAAAAAAAGGGACATACGTTTAATCATTCCTTCTTCACCACTTAGTGCTTGTGGCCTTGGAGTGCATTTATTTAGAAAATATTTTGAAAATGGTTTGATTTTCGAGAATAATACTTGGTGTTGACCAAGCATTTATTTGGACCGAAGCTACTGTTTCAGCGAAAATTTTATTTCCCCCCATTAATTTTGTTTGCCTCCTTTTTAGTTATTGATTTAAATGTTTATATTTTTTTTATATTAGCGACGGTTCTGGCCGACGCTGTTGTTTATTCAAAAATATTCATTTCCCATCACTAATATTGTTTGCCTCCTTTTTAGTTATTATTTTAATTAATTATTATTTTCTTATATTTGCGACTGTTCAGGCAGAACCTACTGTTTGTGCAGAAATTTTCATTTCCCCCACCAATTTCATTTTCCTCCTTTAAAGTTATTGTTTTAATTAAATATTATTTTTATATTAAAAACCAGTACTTTAATAGCGCTTTTAAAGTGCTATTAAACAAAATCGTTTACAATAGCGGCGCGGTTAATAGCGCTTTAAAGGGATATCAAAAACAAAAGAAAGTGCTCTTAAATAGCATTTGTGGCGTAGTGTTTGTTGCCCTGTTTTCTCTTCCAGTGTTGGTTTATCCTTCTGCACATAAGAGACAACTCCTCTTTGTCTTTATCAAAATCCATATAAGCGGAGCATACGCCTACCTAGTCCTTCTCTTCCATTTTATTGAAAAAGTATTTAGCACAACTAAAACTAAAGTTCATGAGTGAATGGAAGCATTCAAACGATAAGCTATACAACAAGCATCCTAGGACTAAAAAAAGGGACATACGTTTAATCATTCCTTCTTCACCACGTAGTACACGTGGCCTTCGAGTGCATTTATTTTGAAAATATTTTGAAAATGGTTTGATTTTCGAGAATAATACTTGGTGTTGACCAAGCGTTTATTTGGACTGAAGCTACTGTTTGTGCGAAAATTTTATTTCCCCCCATTAATTTTGTTTGCCTCCTTTTTAGTTATTAATTTAAATGTTTATATATTTTTTATATTAGCGACGGTTCTGGTTGACGCTATTGTTTATTCAAAAATATTCATTTCCCAAGACTAATTTCGTTTGCCTCCTTTTTAGTTATTATTTTAATTAATTATTATTTTCTTATATTAGCGACTGTTCAGGCAGACACTACTGTTTGTGCAGAAATTTTCATTTCCCCCACCAATTTCATTTTCCTCATTTAAAATTATTGTTTTAATTAATTATTATTTTTATATTAAAAACCAGTACTTTAATAGCGCTTTTAAAGTGCTATTAAACAAAATCATTTACAATAGCGGCGCGGTTAATAGCGCTTTAAAGGGATATCAAAAACAAAAGAAAGTGCTCTTAAATAGCATTTATGGCGTAGTGTTTGTTTCCCTATTTTCTCTTCCAGTGTTGGTTTATCCTTCTGCACATAAGAGACAACTCCTCTTTGTCTTTATCAAAATCCTTATAAGCGGAGCATACGCCTACCTAGTCCTTCTCTTCCATTTTATTAAAAAAGTATTTAGCACAACTAAAACTAAAGTTCATGAGTGAATGGAAGCATTCAAACGTTAAGCTATACAACAAGCATCCTAGGACTAAAAAAAAGGGACATACGTTTAATCATTCCTTCTTCACCACTTAGTGCGCGTGGCCTTCGAGTGCATTTGTTTTGAAAATATTTTTAAACTTCTTTGATTTTCGAGAATAATACTTGGTGTTGACCAAGCGTTTATTTGGACCGAAGCTAAACTTTGTACGAAAATTTTATTTCCCCACATTAATTTCGTTTGCCTCCTTTTTAGTTATTGTTTTAAATATTTATATATTTTTATATTAGCAAAGGTTCTGGCCGACGCCATTGTTTATTCAAAAATATTCATTTCCCATCACCAATTTCATTTTCCTCCTTTTTAGTTATTATTTTAATTAATTATTATTTTCTTATATTTGCCACGGTTCAGGCCGACACTACTGTTTGTGCGGAAATTTTTATTTCCCCCACCAATTTCATTTGCCTCATTTAAAGTTATTGTGTTAATTAATTATTATTTTTATATTAAAAACTAGTAGTTTAATAGCCCTTTTAAAGTTCTATTAAAAAATACCGTTTACAATAGCGCCGCGGTTAACAACGCTTTAAATTAAAAACAAAAGAAAGTGCTCTTAAATAGCATTTTTGGCGTAGTGTCTGTTGTCCTGTTTTCTCTTCTAGTGTTGGTTTATCCTTCTGGACATAAGAGACAACTCCTGTTTGTCTTTATCAAAATCCTTATAAGCGGGGCATACGCCTAACTAGTCATTTCCTTCCATTTTATTGCAAAAGTATTTAGCACAACTAAAAGTAATGTTCTTGAGTGAATGGAAGCATTCAAACGATAAGTTATACAACAAGCATCCTAGGACTAAAAAAAGGGACATTCGTTTAATCATTCCTTCTTCACCACTTAGTGCTCGTGGCCTTCGAGTGCATTTGTTTTGAAAATATTTTGAAAATGGTTTGATTTTCGAGAATAATACTTGGTGTTCACCAAGCGTTTATTTGGACCGAAGCTACTGTTTGTGTGAAAATTTTATTTCCCCCCATTAATTTTGTTTGCCTCCTTTTTAGTTATTGATTTAAATGTTTATATATTTTTTATATTAGCGACGGTTCTGGCCGACGCTATTGTTTATTCAAAAATATTCATTTCCCATCACTAATATTTTTTGCCTCCTTTTTAGTTATTATTTTAATTAATTATTATTTTCTTATATTTGCGACTGTTCAGGCAGACACTACTGTTTGTGCAGAAATTTTCATTTCCCCCACCAATTTCATTTTCCTCCTTTAAAGTTATTGTTTTAATTAAATATTATTTTTATATTAAAAACCAGTACTTTAATAGCGCTTTTAAAGTGCTATTAAACAAAATCGTTTACAATAGCGGCGCGGTTAATAGCGCTTTAAAGGGATATAAAAAACAAAAGAAAGTGCTCTTAAAAAACATTTGTGGCGTAGTGTCTGTTGCCCTATTTTCTCTTCCAGTGTTGGTTTATCCTTCTGCACATAAGAGACAACTCCTCTTTGTCTTTATCAAAATCCTTATACGCGGAGCATACGCCTACCTAGTCCCTCTCTTCCATTTTATTGAAAAAGTATTTAGCACAACTAAAACTAAAGTTCATGAGTGAATGGAAGCATTCAAACGATAAGCTATACAACAAGCATCCTAGGACTAAAAAAAGGGACATACGTTTAATCATTCCTTCTTCACCACTTAGTGCGCGTGGCCTTCGAGTGCATTTATTTTGAAAATATTTTGAAAATGGTTTGATTTTCGTGAATAATACTTGGTGTTGACCAAGCGTTTATTTGTACCGAAGCTACTGTTTGTGCGAAAATTTTATTTCCCCCCATTAATTTTGTTTGCCTCCTTTTTAGTTATTGATTTAAATGTTTATATATATTTTATATTAGCGACGGTTCTGGGCGACGCTATTGTTTATTCAAAAATATTCATTTCCCATCACTAATTTCGTTTGCCTCCTTTTTAGTTATTATTTTAATTAATTATTATTTTCTTATATTTGCGACTGTTCAGGCAGACACTACTTTTTGTGCGAAAATTTTCATTTCCCCCACCAATTTTATTTTCCTCCTTTAAAGTTATTGTTTTAATTAAATATTATTTTTATATTAAAAACCAGTACTTTAATAGCGCTTTTAAAGTGCAATTAAACAAAATCATTTACAATAGCGGCGCGGTTAATAGCGCTTTAAAGGGATATCAAAAACAAAAGAAAGTGCTTTTAAATAGCATTTGTGGCGTAGTGTCTGTTGCCGTGTTTTCTCTTCCAGTGTTGGTTTATCCTTCTGCACATAAGAGACAACTCCTCTTTGTCTTTATCAAAATCCTTATAAGCGGAGCATACGCCTACCTAGTCCTTCTCTTCCATTTAATTGAAAAAGTATTTAGCACAACTAAAACTAAAGTTCATGAGTGAATGGAAGCATTCAAACGATAAGCTATACAACAAGCATCCTAGGACTAAAAAAAGGGACATACGTTTAATCATTCCTTCTTCACCACTTTGTGCGCGTGGCCTTCGAGTGCATTTATTTTGAAAATATTTTTAAACTGCTTTGATTTTCGAGAATAATACTTGGTGTTGACCAAGCGTTTATTTGGACCGAAGCTACTGTTTGTACGAAAATTTTATTTCCCCCCATTAATTTCGTTTGCCTCCTTTTTAGTTATTGTTTTAAATATTTATATATTTTTATATTAGCAAAGGTTCTGGCCGACGCTATTATTTATTCAAAAATATTCATTTCCCATCACCAATTTCGTTTTCCTCCTTTTTAGTTATTATTTTAATTAATTATTATTTCTTATATTTGCCACGGTTCAGGCCGACACTACTGTTTGTGCGGAAATTTTTATTTCCCCCACCAATTTCATTTTCCTCCTTTAAAGTTATTGTTTTAATTAAATATTATTTTTATATTGAAAACCAGTACTTTAATAGCGCTTTTAAAGTGCTATTAAACAAAATCGTTTACAATAACGGCGCGGTTTATAGCGCTTTAAAGGGATATCAAAAACAAAAGAAAGTGCTCTTAAATAACATTTGTGGCGTAGTGTCTGTTGCCCTGTTTTCTCTTCCAGTGTTGGTTTATCCTTCATGCACATAAGAGACAACTCCTCTTTGTCTTTATCAAAATCCTTATAAGCGGAGCATACGCCTACCTAGTCCCTCTCTTCCATTTTATTGAAAAAGTATTTAGCACAACTAAAACTAAAGTTCATGAGTGAATGGAAGCATTCAAACGATAAGCTATACAACAAGCATCCTAGGACTAGAAAAAGGGACATACGTTTAATCATTCCTTCTTCACCACTTAGTGCGCGTGGCATTCGAGTGCATTTATTTTGAAAATATTTTGAAAATGGTTTGATTTTCGTGAATAATACTTGGTGTTGACCAAGCGTTTATTTGGACCGAAGCTACTGTTTGTGCGAAAATTTTATTTCCCCCCATTAATTTTGTTTGCCTCCTTTTTAGTTATTGATTTAAATGTTTATATATATTTTATATTAGCGACGGTTCTGGGCGACGCTATTGTTTATTCAAAAATATTCATTTCCCATCACTAATTTCGTTTGCCTCCTTTTTAGTTATTATTTTAATTAATTATTATTTTCTTATATTTGCGACTATTCAGGCAGACACTACTTTTTGTGCGAAAATTTTCATTTCCCCCACCAATTTCATTTTCCTCCTTTAAAGTTATTGTTTTAATTAAATATTATTTTTATATTAAAAACCAGTACTTTAATAGCGCTTTTAAAGTGCAATTAAACTAAATCGTTTACAATAGCGGCGTGGTTAATAGCGCTTTAAAGGGATATCAAAAACAAAAGAAATTGCTCTTAAATAGCATTTGTGGCGTAGTGTCTGTTGCCCTGTTTTCTCTTCCAGTGTTGGTTTATCCTTCTGCACATAAGAGACAACTCCTCTTTGTCTTTATCAAAATCCTTATAAGCGGAGCATACGCCTACCTAGTCCTTCTCTTCCATTTTATTGAAAAAGTATTTAGCACAACTAAAACTAAAGTTCATGAGTGAATGGAAGCATTCAAACGATAAGCTATACAACAAGCATCCTAGGACTAAAAAAAGGGACATACGTTTAATCATTCCTTCTTCACCAATTATTGCGCGTGGCCTTCGAGTACATTTGTTTTGAAAATTATTTTAAACTGCTTTGATTTTCGAGAATAATACTTGGTGTTGACCAAGCGTTTATTTGGACCGAAGCTACTGTTTGTACGAAAATTTTATTTCCCCCCATTAATTTCGTTTGCCTCCTTTTTAGTTATTGATTTAAATATTTATATATTTTTATATTAGCAAAGGTTCTGGCCGACGCCATTGTTTATTCAAAAATATTCATTTCCCATCACCAATTTCGTTTTCCTCCTTTTTAGTTATTATTTTAATTAATTATTATTTCTTATATTTGCCACGGTTCAGGCCGACACTACTGTTTGTGCAGAAATTTTTATTTCCCCCACCAATTTCATTTTCCTCATTTAAAGTTATTGTTTTAATTAATTATTATTTTTATATTAAAAACTAGTAGTTTAATAGGCCTTTTAAAGTGCTATTAAAAAATACCGTTTACAATAGCGCCGCGGTTAACAACGCTTTAAATTAAAAACAAAAGAAAGTGCTCTTAAATAGCATTTTTGGCGTAGTGTCTATTGTCCTGTTTTCTCTTCCAGTGTTGGTTTATCCTTCTGGACATAAGAGACAACTCCTGTTTGTCTTTATCAAAATCCTTATAAGCGGGGCATACGCCTAACTAGTCATTTTCTTCCATTTTATTGCAAAAGTATTTAGCACAACTAAAACTAAAGTTCATGAGTGAATGGAAGCATTACAACGATAAGCTATACAACAAGCATCCTAGGACTAAAAAAAGGGACATTCGTTTAATCATTCCTTCTTCACCACTTAGTGCTCGTGGCCTTCGAGTGCATTTGTTTTGAAAATATTTTGAAAATGGTTTGATTTTCGAGAATAATACTTGGTGTTGACCAAGCGTTTATTTGGACCGAAGCTACTGTATGTGCGAAAATTTTATTTCCCCCCATTAATTTTGTTTGCCTCCTTTTTAGTTATTGATTTAAATGTTTATATATTTTTTATATTAGCGACGGTTCTGGCCGACGCTATTGTTTATTCAAAAATATTCATTTCCCATCACTAATTTCGTTTGCCTCCTTTTTAGTTATTATTTTAATTATTTATTATTTTCTTATATTTGCGACTGTTCCGGCAGACACTACTGTTTGCGCAGAAATTTTCATTTCCCCCACCAATTTCATTTTCCTCCTTTAAATTTATTGTTTTAATTAAATATTATTTTTATATTAAAAACCAGTACTTTAATAGCGCTTTTAAAGTGCTATTAAACAAAATCGTTTACAATAACGGCGCGGTTTATAGCGCTTTAAAGGGATATCAAAAACAAAAGAAAGTCCTCTTAAATAGCATTTGTGGCGTAGTGTCTGTTGCCCTGTTTTCTCTTATGGTGTTGGTTTATCCTTCTGCACATAAGAGACAACTCCTCTTTGTCTTTATCAAAATCCTTATAAGCTGAGCATACGCCTACCTAGTCCTTTTCTTCCATTTTATAGAAAAAGTATTTAGCATAACTAAAACTAAAGTTCATGAGTGAATGGAAGCATTCAAACGATAATCTATACAACAAGCATCCTAGGACTAAAAAAAGGGACATACGTTTAATCATTCCTTCTTCACCAATTAGTGCTCGTGGCCTTCGAGTGCATTTGTTTTGAAAATATTTTGAAAATGGTTTGATTTTCGAGAATAATACTTGGTGTCAACCAAGCGTTTATTTGGACCGAAGCTACTGTTTGTGCGAAAATTTTATTTCCCCCCATTAATTTTGTTTGCCTCCTATTTAGTTATTGATTTAAATGTTTATATATTTTTTATATTAGCGACGGTTCTGGTTGACGCTATTGTTTATTCAAAAATATTCATTTCCCATCACTAATTTCGTTTGCCTCCTTTTTAGTTATTATTTTAATTAATTATTATTTTCTTATATTAGCGACGGTTCAGGCTGACACTACTATTTGTGCGAAAATTTTCATTTCCCCCACCAATTTCTTTTGCCTCATTTAAAATTATTGTTTTAAATAATTATTATTTTTATATTAAAACCCAGTACTTTAATAGCGCTTTTAAAGTGCTATTAAACAAAATCATTTACAATAGCGGCGCGGTTAATAGCGCTTTAAAGGGATATCAAAAACAAAAGAAAGTGCTCTTAAATAGCATTTGTGGCGTAGTGTCTGTTGCCCTGTTTTCTCTTCCAGTGTTGGTTTATCCTTATGCACATAAGAGACAACTCCTCTTTGTCTTTATCAAAATCCTTATAAGCTGAGCATACGCCTACCTAGTCCTTTTCTTCCATTTTATTGAAAAAGTATTTAGCACAACTAAAACTAAAGTTCATGAGTGAATGGAAGCATTCAACCGATAAGCTATACAACAAGCATCCTAGGACTAAAAAAAGGGACATACGTTTAATCATTCCTTCTTCACCAATTAGTGCTCGTGGCATTCGAGTGCATTTGTTTTGAAAATATTTTGAAAATGGTTTGATTTTCGAGAATAATACTTGGTGTTAACCAAGCGTTTATTTGGACCGAAGCTATTGTTTGTGCGAAAATTTTATTTCCCCCCATTAATTTTATTTGCCTCCTTTTTAGTTATTGATTTAAATGTTTATATATTTTTTATATTAGCGACGGTTCTGGCTGACGCTATTGTTTATTCAAAAATATTCATTTCCCATCACTAATTTCGTTTGCCTCCTTTTTAGTTATTATTTTAATTAATTATTATTTTCTTATATTAGCGACGGTTCAGGCCGACACTACTGTTTGTGCGAAAATTTTCATTTCCCCCACCAATTTCATTTTCCTCATTTAAAGTTATTGTTTTAATTAATTATTATTTTTATATTAAAAACCAGTACTTTAATAGCGCTTTTAAAGTGCTATTACACAAAATTGTTTACAATAGCAGCGCGGTTAATAACGCTTTAAAGGGATATAAAAAACAAAAGAAAGTTCTCTTAAATAGCATTTGTGGCGTAGTGTCTGTTGCCCTGTTTTCTCTTATGGTGTTGGTTTATCCTTCTGCACATAAGAGACAACTCCTCTTTGTCTTTATCAAAATCCTTATAAGCTGAGCATACGCCTACCTAGTCCTTTTCTTCCATTTTATTGAAAAAGTATTTAGCACAACTAAAACTAAAGTTCATGAGTGAATGGGAGCATTCAAACGATAAGCTATACAACAAGCATCCTAGGACTAAAAAAAGGGACATACGTTTAATCATTCATTCTTCACCAATTAGTGCTCGTGGCCTTCGAGTGCATTTCTTTTGAAAATATTTTGAAAATGGTTTGATTTTCGAGAATAATACTTGGTGTCAACCAAGCGTTTATTTGGAGCGAAGCTACTGTTTGTGCGAAAATTTTATTTCCCCCCATTAATTTTGTTTGCCTCCTTTTTAGTTATTGATTTAAATGTTTATATATTTTTATATTAGCGACGGTTCTGGTTGACGCTATTGTTTATTCAAAAATATTCATTTCCCATCACTAATTTCGTTTGCCTCCTTTTTAGTTATTATTTTAATTAATTATTATTTTCTTATATTAGCGACGGTTCAGGCTGACACTACTATTTATGCGAAAATTTTCATTTCCCCCACCAATTTCTTTTGCCTCATTTAAAATTATTATTTTAATTAATTATTATTTTTATATTAAAAACCAGTACTTTAATAGCGCTTTTAAAGTGCTATTAAACAAAATCATTTACAATAGCGACGCGGTTAATAGCGCTTTAAAGGGATATCAAAAACAAAAGAAAGTGCTCTTAAATAGCATTTGTGGCGTAGTGTCTGTTGCCCTGTTTTCTCTTCCAGTGTTGGTTTATCCTTCTGCACATAAGAGACAACTCCTCTTTGTCTTTATCAAAATCCTTATAAGCTGAGCATACGCCTACCTAGTCCTTTTCTTCCATTTTATTGAAAAAGTATTTAGCACAACTAAAACTAAAGTTCATGAGTGAATGGAAGCATTCAAATGATAAGCTATACAACAAGCATCCTAGGACTAAAAAAAGGGACATACGTTTAATCATTCCTTCTTCACCAATTAGTGCTCGTGGCATTCGAGTGCATTTGTTTTGAAAATATTTTGAAAATGGTTTGATTTTCGAGAATAATACTTGGTGTTAACCAAGCGTTTATTTGGACCGAAGCTACTGTTTGTGCGAAAATTTTATTTCCCCCCATTAATTTTATTTGCCTCCTTTTTAGTTATTGATTTAAATGTTTATATATTTTTTATATTAGCGACGGTTCTGGCTGACGCTATTGTTTATTCAAAAATATTCATTTCCCATCACTAATTTCGTTTGCCTCCTTTTTAGTTATTATTTTAATTAATTATTATTTTCTTATATTAGCGACGGTTCAGGCCGACACTACTGTTTGTGCGAAAATTTTCATTTCCCCCACCAATTTCATTTTCCTCATTTAAAGTTATTGTTTTAATTAATTATTATTTTTATATTAAAAACCAGTACTTTAATAGCGGTTTTAAAGTGCTATTAAACAAAATCGTTTACAACAGCGGCGCGGTTAATAACGCTTTAAAGGGATATAAAAAACAAAAGAAAGTGCTCTTAAATAGCATTTGTGGCGTAGTGTCTGTTGCCCTGTTTTCTCTTCCGGTGTTGGTTTATCCTTCTGCACATAAGAGACAACTCCTCTTTGTCTTAATCAAAATCCTTATAAGCTGAGCATACGCCTACCTAGTCCTTTTCTTCCATTTTATTGAAAAAGTATTTAGCACAACTAAAACTAAAGTTCATGAGTGAATGGAAGCATTCAAACGATAATCTATACAACAAGCATCCTAGGACTAAAAAAAGGGACATACGTTCAATCATTCCTTCTTCACCAATTAGTGCTCATGGCCTTCGAGTGCATTTGTTTTGAAAATATTTTGAAAATGGTTTGATTTTCGAGAATAATACTTGGTGTTAACCAAGCGTTTATTTGGACCGAAGCTACTGTTTGTGCGAAAATTTTATTTCCCCCCATTAATTTTGTCTGCCTCCTTTTTAGTTATTGATTTAAACGTTTATATATTTTTTATATTAGCGACGGTTCTGGCTGACGCTCTTGTTTATTCAAAAATATTCATTTCCCATCACTAATTTCGTTTGCCTCCTTTTTAGTTATTATTTTAATTAATTATTATTAACTTATATTAGCGACGGTTCAGGCCGACACTACTGTTTGTGCGAAAATTTTCATTTCCCCCACAAATTTCATTTGCCTCCTTTAAAGTTATTGTTTTAATTAATTATTATTTTTATATTAAAAACAAGTACTTTAATAGCGGTTTTAAAGTGCTATTAAACAAAACCGTTTACAATAGCAGCACGGTTAATAGCGCTTTAAAGGGATATCAAAAACAAAAGAAAGTGCTCTTAAATAGCATTTGTGGCGTAGTGTCTGTTGCCCTGTTTTCTCTTCCAGTGTTGGTTTACCCTTCTGCACATAAGAGACAACTCCTCTTTGTCTTTATCAAAATCCTTATAAGCTGAGCATACGCCTACCTAGTCCTATTCTTCCATTTTATTGAAAAAGTATTTAACACAACTAAAACTAAAGTTCATGAGTGAATGGAAGCATTCAAACGATAAGCTATACAACAAGCATCCTAGGACTAAAAAAAGGGACATACGTTTAATCATTCCTTCTTCACCAATTAGTGCTCGTGGGCTTCAAGTGCATTTGTTTTGAAAATATTTTGAAAATGGTTTGATTTTCGAGAATAATACTTGGTGTCAACCAAGCGTTTATTTGGACCGAAGCTACTGTTTGTGCGAAAATTTTATTTCCCCCCATTAATTTTGTTTGCCTCCTTTTTAGTTATTGATTTAAATGTTTATATATTTTTTATATTAGCGACGGTTCTGGCTGACGCTCTTGTTTATTCAAAAATATTCATTTCCCATCACTAATTTCGTTTGCCTCCTTTTTAGTTATTATTTTAATTAATTATTATTAACTTATATTAGCGACGGTTCAGGCCGACACTACTGTTTGTGCGAAAATTTTCATTTCCCCCACAAATTTCATTTGCCTCCTTTAAAGTTATTGTTTTAATTAATTATTATTTTTATATTAAAAACAAGTACTTTAATAGCGGTTTTAAAGTGCTATTAAACAAAACCGTTTACAATAGCAGCACGGTTAATAGCGCTTTAAAGGGATATCAAAAACAAAAGAAAGTGCTCTTAAATAGCATTTGTGGCGTAGTGTCTGTTGCCCTGTTTTCTCTTCCAGTGTTGGTTTACCCTTCTGCACATAAGAGACAACTCCTCTTTGTCTTTATCAAAATCCTTATAAGCTGAGCATACGCCTACCTAGTCCTATTCTTCCATTTTATTGAAAAAGTATTTAACACAACTAAAACTAAAGTTCATGAGTGAATGGAAGCATTCAAACGATAAGCTATACAACAAGCATCCTAGGACTAAAAAAAGGGACATACGTTTAATCATTCCTTCTTCACCAATTAGTGCTCGTGGGCTTCAAGTGCATTTGTTTTGAAAATATTTTGAAAATGGTTTGATTTTCGAGAATAATACTTGGTGTCAACCAAGCGTTTATTTGGACCGAAGCTACTGTTTGTGCGAAAATTTTATTTCCCCCCATTAATTTTGTTTGCCTCCTTTTTAGTTATTGATTTAAATGTTTATATATTTTTTATATTAGCGACGGTTCTGGTTGACGCTATTGTTTATTCAAAAATATTCATTTCCCATCACTAATTTCGTTTGCCTCCTTTTTAGTTATTATTTTAATTAATTATTATTTTCTTATATTAGCGACGGTTCAGGCTGACACTACTATTTGTGCGAAAATTTTCATTTCCCCCACCAATTTCTTTTGCCTCATTTAAAATTATTGTTTTAATGAATTATTATTTTTATATTAAAAACCAGTACTTTAATAGCGCTTTTAAAGTGCTATTAAACAAAATCATTTACAATAGCGGCGCGGTTAATAGCGCTTTAAAGGGATATCAAAAACAAAAGAAAGTGCTCTTAAATAGCATTTGTGGCGTAGTGTCTGTTGCCCTGTTTTCTCTTCCAGTGTTGGTTTATCCTTCTGCACATAAGAGACAACTCCTCTTTGTCTTTATCAAAATCCTTATAAGCTGAGCATACGCCTACCTAGTCCTTTTCTTCCATTTTATTGAAAAAGTATTTAGCACAACTAAAACTAAAGTTCATGAGTGAATGGAAGCATTCAAACGATAAGCTATACAACAAGCATCCTAGGACTAAAAAAAGGGACATACTTTTAATCATTCCTTCTTCACCAATTAGTGCTCGTGGCATTCGAGTGCATTTGTTTTGAAAATATTTTGAAAATGGTTTGATTTTCGAGAATAATACTTGGTGTGAACCAAGCGTTTATTTGGACCGAAGCTACTGTTTGTGCGAAAATTTTATTTCCCCCCATTAATTTTATTTGCCTCCTTTTTAGTTATTGATTTAAATGTTTATATATTTTTTATATTAGCGACGGTTCTGGCTGACGCTATTGTTTATTCAAAAATATTCATTTCCCATCACTAATTTCGTTTGCCTCCTTTTTAGTTATTATTTTAATTAATTATTATTTTCTTATATTAGCGACGGTTTAGGCCGACACTACTGTTTGTGCGAAAATTTTCATTTCCCCCACCAATTTCATTTTCCTCATTTAAAGTTATTGTTTTAATTAATTATTATTTTTATATTAAAAACCAGTACTTTAATGGCGCTTTTAAAGTTCTATTAAACAAAATCGTTTACAATAGCGGCACGGTTAATAACGCTTTAAAGGGATATAAAATACAAAAGAAAGTGCTCTTAAATAGCATTTGTGGCGTAGTGTCTGTTGCCCTGTTTTCTCTTCCGGTGTTGGTTTAACTTCTGCACATAAGAGACAACTCCTCTTTGTCTTTATCAAAATCCTTATAAGCTGAGCATACGCCTACCTAGTCCTTTTCTTCCATTTTATTGAAAAAGTATTTAGCACAACTAAAACTAAAGTTCATGAGTGAATGGAAGCATTCAAACGATAAGCTATACAACAAGCATCCTAGGACTAAAAAAAGGGACATACGTTTAATCATTCCTTCTTCACCAATTAGTGCTCGTGGCATTCGAGTGCATTTGTTTTAAAAATATTTTGAAAATGGTTTGATTTTCGAGAATAATACTTGGTGTTAACCAAGCGTTTATTTGGACCGAAGCTACTGTTTGTGCGAAAATTTTATTTCCCCCCATTAATTTTATTTGCCTCCTTTTTAGTTATTGATTTAAATGTTTATATATTTTTTATATTAGCGACGGTTCTGGCTGACGCTATTGTTTATTCAAAAATATTCATTTCCCATCACTAATTTCGTTTGCCTCCTTTTTAGTTATTATTTTAATTAATTATTATTTTCTTATATTAGCGACGGTTCAGGCCGACACTACTGTTTGTGCGAAAATTTTCATTTCCCCCACCAATTTCATTTTCCTCATTTAAAGTTATTGTTTTAATTAATTATTATTTTTATATTAAAAACCAGTACTTTAATAGCGCTTTTAAAGTGCTATTAAACAAAATCGTTTACAATAGTGGCGCGGTTAATAACGCTTTAAAGGGATATAAAAAACAAAAGAAAGTGCTCTTAAATAGCATTTGTGGCGTAGTGTCTGTTGCCCTGTTTTCTCTTCCGGTGTTGGTTTATCCTTCTGCACATAAGAGACAACTCCTCTTTGTCTTTATCAAAATCCTTATAAGCTGAGCATACGCCTACCTAGTCCTTTTCTTCCATTTTATTGAAAAAGTATTTAGCACAACTAAAACTAAAGTTCATGAGTGAATGGAAGCATTCAAACGATAATCTATACAACAAGCATCCTAGGACTAAAAAAAGGGACATACGTTTAATCATTCCTTCTTCACCAATTAGTGCTCGTGGCCTTCGAGTGCATTTGTTTTGAAAATATTTTGAAAATGGTTTGATTTTCGAGAATAATACTTGGTGTTAACCAAGCGTTTATTTGGACCGAAGCTACTGTTTGTGCGAAAATTTTATTTCCCCCCATTAATTTTGTCTTCCTCCTTTTTAGTTATTGATTTAAACGTTTATATATTTTTTATATTAGCGACGGTTCTGGCTGACGCTCTTGTTTATTCAAAAATATTCATTTCCCATCACTAATTTCGTTTGCCTCCTTTTTAGTTATTATTTTAATTAATTATTATTAACTTATATTAGCGACGGTTCAGGCCGACACTACTGTTTGTGCGAAAATTTTCATTTCCCCCACCAATTTCATTTGCCTCCTTTAAAGTTATTGTTTTAATTAATTATTATTTTTATATTAAAAACAAGTACTTTAATAGCGGTTTTAAAGTGCTATTAATAAAAATCGTTTACAATAGCAGCACGGTTAATAGCGCTTTAAAGGGATATCAAAAGCAAAAGAAAGTGCTCTTAAATAGCATTTGTGGCGTAGTGTCTGTTGCCCTGTTTTCTCTTCCAGTGTTGGTTTACCCTTCTGCACATAAGAGACAACTCCTCTTTGTCTTTATCAAAATCCTTATAAGCTGAGCATACGCCTACCTAGTCCTTTTCTTCCATTTTATTGAAAAAGTATTTAACACAACTAAAACTAAAGTTCATGAGTGAATGGAAGCATTCAAACGATAAGCTATACAACAAGCATCCTAGGACTAAAAAAAGGGATATACGTTTAATCATTCCTTCTTCACCAATTAGTGCTCGTGGTCTTCAAGTGCATTTGTTTTGAAAATATTTTGGAAATGGTTTGATTTTGGAGAATAATACTCGGTGTTGACCAAGCGTTTATTTGGACCGAAGCTACTGTTTGTGCAAAAATTTTATTTCCCCCCATTAATTTTGTCTGCCTCCTTTTTAGTTATTGATTTAAACGTTTATATATTTTTTATATTAGCGACGGTTCTGGCTGACGCTCTTGTTTATTCAAAAATATTCATTTCCCATCACTAATTTCGTTTTCCTCCTTTTTAGTTATTATTTTAATTAATAATTATTTTCTTATATTAGCGACGGTTCAGGCCGACACTACTGTTTGTGCGAAAATTTTCATTTCCCCCACCAATTTCGTTTGCCTCCTTTAAAGTTATTGTTTTAATTAATTATTATTTATATATTAAAAACCAGTACTTTAATAGCGCTTTTAAAGTGCTATTAAACAAAATCGTTTACAATAGCAGCACGGTTAATAGCGCTTTAAAGGGATATCAAAAACAAAAGAAAGTGCTCTTAAATAGCATTTGTGGCGTAGTGTCAGTTGCCCTGTTTTCTCTTCCAGTGTTGGTTTATCCTTCTGCACATAAGAGACAACTCCTCTTTGTCTTTATCGAAATCCTTATAAGCGGAGCATACGCCTACCTAGTTCTTTTCTTCCATTTTATTGAAAAAGTATTTAGCCCAACTAAAACTAAAGTTCATGAGAGAATGGAAGCATTCAAACGATAAGTTATACAACAAGCATCCTAGGACTAAAACAAGGGACATACGTTTAATCATTCCTTCTTCACCAATTAGTGCCCGTGGCCTTCGAGTGCATTTGATTTGAAAATATTTTGAAAAAGGTTTGATTTTCGAGAATAATACTTGGTGTTGACCAAGCTTTTATTTGGACCGAAGCTACTGTTTGTACAAAAATTTTATTTCCCCCCATTAATTTCGTTTGCCTCCTTTGTAGTTATTGTTTTAAATATTTATATATTTTTTATATTAGAAAAGGTTCTGGCCGACGCCATTGTTTATTCAAAAATATTCATTTCCCATCACCAATTTCGTTTTCCTCCTTTTTAGTTACTATTTTAATTAATTATTATTTTCTTATATTAGCGATGGTTCAGGCTGACACTACTGTTTGTGCAGAAATTTTCATTTCCCCCACCAATTTCATTTGCCTCATTTAAAGTTATTGTTTTAATTAATTATTATTTTTATATTAAAAACTAGTACTTTAATAACGCTTTTAAAGTGCTATTAAATAAAATCGTTTACAATAGCGGCGCGGTTAATAACGCTTTAAAGGGATATCAAAAACAAAAGAAAGTGCTCTTAAATAGCATTTGTGGCGTAGTGTCTGTTGCCCTGTTTTCTCTTCCAGTGTTGGTTTATCCTTCTGCACATAAGAGACAACTCCTCTTTGTCTTTATCAAAATCCTTATAAGCTGAGCATACGCCTACCTAGTCCTTTTCTTTCATTTTATTGAAAAAGTATTTAGCACAACTAAAACTAAAGTTCATGAGTGAGTGGAAGCATTCAAACGATAAGCTATACAACAAGCATCCTAGGACTAAAAAAAGGGACATACGTTTAATCATTCCTTATTCACCAATTAGTGCCCGTGGCCTCCGAGTGCATTTGTTTTGAAAATATTTTGAAAATGGTTTGATTTTCGAGAATAATACTTAGTGTTAACCAAGCGTTTATTTGGACCGAAGCTACTGTTTAGGCGAAAATTTTATTTCCCCCCATTAATTTTGGTTGCCTCCTTTTTAGTTATTGATTTAAATGTTTATATATTTTTTATATTTGCGACGGTTCTGGCTGACGCTATTGTTTATTAAAAAATATTCATTTCCCATCACTAATTTCGTTTGCCTCCTTTTTAGTTATTATTTTAATTAATTATTATTTTCTTATATTAGCGACGGTTCAGGCTGACACTACTGTTTGTGCGAAAATTTTCATTTCCCCCACCAATTTCGTTTTCCTCCTTTAAAGTTGTTGTTTTAATTAATTATTATTTTTATATTAAAAACCAGTACTTTAATAGCTCTTTTAAAGTGCTATTAAACAAAATCGTTTACAATAACAACACGATTAATAGCACTTTAAAGGGATATCAAAAACAAAAGAAAGTGCTCTTAAATAGCATTTGTGGCGTAGTGTCAGTTGCCCTGTTTTCTCTTCCAATGTTGGATTATCCTTCTGCACATAAGAGACAACTCCTCTTTGTCTTTATCAAAATCCTTATAAGCGGAGCATACGCCTACCTAGTCCTTTTCTTCCATTTTATTGAAAAAGTATTTAGCCGAACTAAAACTAAAGTTCATGAGTGAATGGAAGCATTCAAACGATAAGCTATACAACAAGCATCCTAGGACTAAAAAAGGGGACATACCTTTAATCATTCCTTCTTCACCAATTAGTGCTCATGGCCTTCGAGTGCATTTTTTTTGAAAATATTTTGAAAATGGTTTGATTTTGGAGAATAATATTGGTGTTGACCAAGCGTTTATTTGGACCGAAGCTACTGTTTGTGCGAAAATTTTATTTCCCCCCATTAATTTTGTTTGCCTCCTTTTTATTTATTGATTTAAATGTTTATATATTTTTTATATTAGCGACGGTACTGGCTGACGCTATTGTTTATTCAAAAATATTCATTTCCCATCACTAATTTCGTTTGCCTCCTTTTTAGTTATTATTTTAATTAATTATTATTTTCTTATATTAGCGACGGTTCAGGCCGACACTACTGTTTGTGCGAAAATTTTCATTTCCCCCACCAATTTCGTTTGCCTCCTTTAAAGTTATTGTTTTAATTAATTATTATTTATATATTAAAAACCAGTACTTTAATAGCGCTTTTAAATTGCTATTAAACAAAATCGTTTACAATAGCAGCACGGTTAATAGCGCTTTAAAGGGATATCAAAAACAAAAGAAAGTGCTCTTAAATAGCATTTGTGGCGTAGTGTTTGTTGCCCTGTTTTCTCTTCCAGTGTTGGTTTATCCTTCTGCACATAAGAGACAACTCCTCTTTGTCTTTATCGAAATCCTTATAAGCGGAGCATACGCCTACCTAGTCCTTTTCTTCCATTTTATTGAAAAAGTATTTAGCCCAACTAAAACTAATGTTCATGAGTGAATGGAAGCATTCAAACGATAAGCTATACAACAAGCATCCTAGGACTAAAAGAAGGGACATACGTTTAATCATTCCTTCTTCACCAATTAGTGCCCGTGGCCTTTGAGTCAATTTGTTTTGAAAATATTTTGAAAATGGTTTGATTTTCGAGAATAATATTGGTGTTGACCAAGCATTTATTTGTACCGAAGCTACTGTTTATGCGAAAATTTTATTTCCCCCCATTAATTTTGTTTGCCTCCTTTTTAGTTATTGATTTAAATGTTTATATATTTTTTATATTAGCGACGGTTCTGGCTGACGCTATTGTTTATTCAAAAATATTAATTTCCCATCACTAATTTCGTTTGCCTCCATTTTAGTTATTATTTTAATTAATTATTATTTTCTTATATTAGCGACGGTTCAGGCCGACACTACTGTTTGTGCGAAAATTTTCATTTCCCCCACCAATTTCGTTTGCCTCCTTTAAAGTTATTGTTTTAATTAATTATTATTTTTATATTAAAAACAAGTACTTTAATAGCGCTTTTAAAGTGCTATTAAACAAAATCGTTTACAATAGTAGCACAGTTAATAACGCTTTAAAGGGATATCAAAAACAAAAGAAAGTGCTCTTAAATAGCATTTTTGGCGTAGTGTCTGTTGCCCT
This sequence comes from Vicia faba, assembly GCA_948472305.1. NCBI lineage: Eukaryota > Viridiplantae > Streptophyta > Magnoliopsida > Fabales > Fabaceae > Vicia > Vicia faba. The sequence goes on along the minus strand of OX451739.1, from coordinate 1,010,292,117 downwards.
GTTTTCTCTTCCATTGTTGGTTTATCCTTCTGCACATAAGAGACAACTCCTCTTTGTCTTTATCAAAATCCTTATAAGCTGAGCATACGCCTACCTAGTCCTTTTCTTTCATTTTATTGAAAAAGTATTTAGCACAACTAAAACTAAAGTTCATGAGTGAATGGAAGCATTCAAACGATAAGCTATACAACAAGCATCCTAGGACTAAAAAAAGGGACATACGTTTAATCATTCCTTCTTCACCAATTAGTTCCCGTGGCCTTCGAGTGCATTTGTTTTGAAAATATTTAGAAAATGGTTTGATTTTCGAGAATAATACTTGGTGTTAACCAAGCGTTTATTTGGACCGAAGCTACTGTTTATGCGAAAAATTTATTTCCCCCCATTAATTTTGTTTGCCTCCTTTTTAGTTATTGATTTAAATGTTTATATATTTTTTATATTAGCGACGGTTATGGCTGACGCTATTGTTTATTCAAAAATATTCATTTCCCATCACTAATTTCGTTTGCCTCCATTTTAGTTATTATTTTAATTAATTATTATTTTCTTATATTAGCGACGGTTCAGGCCGACACTACTGTTTGTGCGAAAATTTTCATTTCCCCCACCAATTCGTTTGCCTCCTTTAAAGTTATTGTTTTAATTAATTATTGTTTTTATATTAAAAACCAGTACTTTAATAGCGCTTTTAAAGTTCTATTAAACAAAATCGTTTACAATAGCAGCACGGTTTATAGCGCTTTAAAGGGATATCAAAAACAAAAGAAAGTGCTCTTAAATAGCATTTGTGGCGTAGTGTCTGTTGCCATGTTTTCTCTTCCAGTGTTGGTTTATCCTTCTGCACATAAGAGACAACTCCTCTTTGTCTTTATCAAAATCCTTATAAGCGGAGCATACGCCTACCTAGTCCCTTTCTTGCATTTTATTGAAAAAGTATTTAGCACAACTAAAACTAAAGTTCATGAGTGAATGGAAGTATTCAAACGATAAGCTATACAACAAGCATCCTAGGACTAAAAAAAGGGACATACGTTTAATCATTCCTTCTTCACCAATTAGTGCTCGTGGCATTCGAGTGCATTTGTTTTGAAAATATTTTGAAAATGGTTTGATTTTCGAGAATAATACTTGGTGTTAACCAAGCGTTTATTTGGACCGAACCTACTGTTTGTGCGAAAATTTTATTTCCCCCCATTAATTTTATTTGCCTCCTTTTTAGTTATTGATTTAAATGTTTATATATTTTTTATATTAGCGACGGTTCTGGCTGACGCTATTGTTTATTCAAAAATATTCATTTCCCATCACTAATTTCGTTTTCCTCCTTTTTAGTTATTATTTTAATTAATTATTATTTTCTTATATTAGCGACGGTTCAGGCCGACACTACTGTTTGTGCGAAAATTTTCATTTCCCCCACCAATTTCATTTTCCTCATTTAAAGTTATTGTTTTAATTAATTATTATTTTTATATTAAAAACCAGTACTTTAATAGCGCTTTTAAAGTGCTATTAAACAAAATCGTTTACAATAGCGGCGCGGTTAATAACGCTTTAAAGGGATATAAAAAACAAAAGAAAGTGCTCTTAAATAGCATTTGTGGCGTAGTGTCTGTTGCCCTGTTTTCTCTTCCGGTGTTGGTTTATCCTTCTGCACATAAGAGACAACTCCTCTTTGTCTTTATCAAAATCCTTATAAGCTGAGCATACGCCTACCTAGTCCTTTTCTTCCATTTTATTGAAAAAGTATTTAGCACAACTAAAACTAAAGTTCATGAGTGAATGGAAGCATTCAAACGATAATCTATACAACAAGCATCCTAGGACTAAAAAAAGGGACATACGTTTAATCATTCCTTCTTCACCAATTAGTGCTCGTGGCCTTCGAGTGCATTTGTTTTGAAAATATTTTGAAAATGGTTTGATTTTCGAGAATAATACTTGGTGTTAACCAAGCGTTTATTTGGACCGAAGCTACTGTTTGTGCGAAAATTTTATTTCCCCCCATTAATTTTGTCTTCCTCCTTTTTAGTTATTGATTTAAACGTTTATATATTTTTTATATTAGCGACGGTTCTGGCTGACGCTCTTGTTTATTCAAAAATATTCATTTCCCATCACTAATTTCGTTTGCCTCCTTTTTAGTTATTATTTTAATTAATTATTATTAACTTATATTAGCGACGGTTCAGGCCGACACTACTGTTTGTGCGAAAATTTTCATTTCCCCCACCAATTTCATTTGCCTCCTTTAAAGTTATTGTTTTAATTAATTATTATTTTTATATTAAAAACAAGTACTTTAATAGCGGTTTTAAAGTGCTATTAAACAAAATCGTTTACAATAGCAACACGGTTAATAGCGCTTTAAAGGGATATCAAAAGGAAAAGAAAGTGCTCTTAAATAGCATTTGTGGCGTAGTGTTTGTTGCCCTGTTTTCTCTTCCAGTGTTGGTTTACCCTTCTGCACATAAGAGACAACTCCTCTTTGTCTTTATCAAAATCCTTATAAGCTGAGCATACGCCTACCTAGTCCTTTTCTTCCATTTTATTGAAAAAGTATTTAACACAACTAAAACTAAAGTTCATGAGTGAATGGAAGCATTCAAACGATAAGCTATACAACAAGCATCCTAGGACTAAAAAAAGGGATATACGTTTAATCATTCCTTCTTCACCAATTAGTGCTCGTGGTCTTCAAGTGCATTTGTTTTGAAAATATTTTGGAAATGGTTTGATTTTGGAGAATAATACTCGGTGTTGACCAAGCGTTTATTTGGACCGAAGCTACTGTTTGTGCAAAAATTTTATTTCCCCCCATTAATTTTGTCTGCCTCCTTTTTAGTTATTGATTTAAACGTTTATATATTTTTTATATTAGCGACGGTTCTGGCTGACGCTCTTGTTTATTCAAAAATATTCATTTCCCATCACTAATTTCGTTTTCCTCCTTTTTAGTTATTATTTTAATTAATAATTATTTTCTTATATTAGCGACGGTTCAGGCTGACACTACTGTTTGTGCGAAAATTTTCATTTCCCCCACCAATTTCGTTTTCCTCCTTTAAAGTTGTTGTTTTAATTAATTATTATTTTTATATTAAAAACCAGTACTTTAATAGCTCTTTTAAAGTGCTATTAAACAAAATCATTTACAATAACAGCATGATTAATAGTGCTTTAAAGGGATATCAAAAACAAAAGAAAGTGCTCTTAAATAGCATTTGTGGCGTAGTGTCAGTTGCCATGTTTTCTCTTCCAATGTTGGTTTATCCTTATGCACATAAGAGACAACTCTTCTTTGTCTTTATCAAAATCCTTATAAGCGGAGCATATGCCTACCTAGTCCTTTTCTTCCATTTTATTGAAAAAGTATTTAGCTGAACTAAAACTAAAGTTCATGAGTGAATGGAAGCATTCAAACGATAAGCTATACAACAAGCATCCTAGGACTAAAAAAAAGGGACATACCTTTAATCATTCCTTCTTCACCAATTAGTGCTCGTGGCCTTCGAGTGCATTTGTTTTGAAAATATTTTGAAAATGGTTTGATTTTGGAGAATAATATTGGTGTTGACCAAGCGTTTATTTGGACCGAAGCTACTGTTTGTGCAAAAATTTTATTTCCCCCCATTAATTTTGTTTGCCTCGTTTTTATTTATTGATTTAAATGTTTATATATTTTTTATATTAGCGACGGTACTGGCTGACGCTATTGTTTATTCAAAAATATTCATTTCCCATCACTAATTTCGTTTGCCTCCTTTTTAGTTATTATTTTAATTAATTATTATTTTCTTATATTAGCGACGGTTCAGGCCGACACTACTGTTTGTGCGAAAATTTTCATTTCCCCCACCAATTTCGTTTGCCTCCTTTAAAGTTATTGTTTTAATTAATTATTATTTATATATTAAAAACCAGTACTTTAATAGCGCTTTTAAAGTGCTATTAAACAAAATCGTTTACAATAGCAGCACGGTTAATAGCGCTTTAAAGGGATATCAAAAACAAAAGAAAGTGCTCTTAAATAGCATTTGTGGCGTAGTGTCAGTTGCCCTGTTTTCTCTTCCAGTGTTGGTTTATCCTTCTGCACATAAGAGACAACTCCTCTTTGTCTTTATCGAAATCCTTATAAGCGGAGCATACGCCTACCTAGTCCTTTTCTTCCATTTTATTGAAAAAGTATTTAGCCCAACTAAAACTAAAGTTCATGAGAGAATGGAAGCATTCAAACGATAAGTTATACAACAAGCATCCTAGGACTAAAACAAGGGACATACGTTTAATCATTCCTTCTTCACCAATTAGTGCCCGTGGCCTTCGAGTGCATTTGATTTGAAAATATTTTGAAAAAGGTTTGATTTTCGAGAATAATACTTGGTGTTGACCAAGCTTTTATTTGGACCGAAGCTACTGTTTATACAAAAATTTTATTTCCCCCCATTAATTTCGTTTGCCTCCTTTGTAGTTATTGTTTTAAATATTTATATATTTTTTATATTAGAAAAGGTTCTGGCCGACGCCATTGTTTATTCAAAAATATTCATTTCCCATCACCAATTTCGTTTTCCTCCTTTTTAGTTACTATTTTAATTAATTATTATTTTCTTATATTAGCGATGGTTCAGGCTGACACTACTGTTTGTGCAGAAATTTTCATTTCCCCCACCAATTTCATTTGCCTCATTTAAAGTTATTGTTTTAATTAATTATTATTTTTATATTAAAAACTAGTACTTTAATAACGCTTTTAAAGTGCTATTAAATAAAATCGTTTACAATAGCGGCGCGGTTAATAACGCTTTAAAGGGATATCAAAAACAAAAGAAAGTGCTCTTAAATAGCATTTGTGGCGTAGTGTCTGTTGCCCTGTTTTCTCTTCCAGTGTTGGTTTATCCTTCTGCACATAAGAGACAACTCCTCTTTGTCTTTATCAAAATCCTTATAAGCTGAGCATACGCCTACCTAGTCCTTTTCTTTCATTTTATTGAAAAAGTATTTAGCACAACTAAAACTAAAGTTCATGAGTGAGTGGAAGCATTCAAACGATAAGCTATACAACAAGCATCCTAGGACTAAAAAAAGGGACATACGTTTAATCATTCCTTATTCACCAATTAGTGCCCGTGGCCTCCGAGTGCATTTGTTTTGAAAATATTTTGAAAATGGTTTGATTTTCGAGAATAATACTTAGTGTTAACCAAGCGTTTATTTGGACCGAAGCTACTGTTTAGGCGAAAATTTTATTTCCCCCCATTAATTTTGGTTGCCTCTTTTTTAGTTATTGATTTAAATGTTTATATATTTTTTATATTTGCGACGGTTCTGGCTGACGCTATTGTTTATTAAAAAATATTCATTTCCCATCACTAATTTCGTTTGCCTCCTTTTTAGTTATTATTTTAATTAATTATTATTTTCTTATATTAGCGACGGTTCAGGCTGACACTACTGTTTGTGCGAAAATTTTCATTTCCCCCACCAATTTCGTTTTCCTCCTTTAAAGTTGTTGTTTTAATTAATTATTATTTTTATATTAAAAACCAGTACTTTAATAGCTCTTTTAAAGTGCTATTAAACAAAATCGTTTACAATAACAACACGATTAATAGCGCTTTAAAGGGATATCAAAAACAAAAGAAAGTGCTCTTAAATAGCATTTGTGGCGTAGTGTCAGTTGCCCTGTTTTCTCTTCCAATGTTGGTTTATCCTTCTGCACATAAGAGACAACTCCTCTTTGTCTTTATCAAAATCCTTATAAGCGGAGCATACGCCTACCTAGTCCTTTTCTTCCATTTTATTGAAAAAGTATTTAGCTGAACTAAAACTAAAGTTCATGAGTGAATGGAAGCATTCAAACGATAAGCTATACAACAAGCATCCTAGGACTAAAAAAGGGGACATACCTTTAATCATTCCTTCTTCACCAATTAGTGCTCGTGGCCTTCGAGTGCATTTGTTTTGAAAATATTTTGAAAATGGTTTGATTTTGGAGAATAATATTGGTGTTGACCAAGCGTTTATTTGGACCGAAGCTACTGTTTGTGCGAAAATTTTATTTCCCCCCATTAATTTTGTTTGCCTCCTTTTTATTTATTGATTTAAATGTTTATATATTTTTTATATTAGCGACGTTACTGGCTGACGCTATTGTTTATTCAAAAATATTCATTTCCCATCACTAATTTCGTTTGCCTCCTTTTTAGTTATTATTTTAATTAATTATTATTTTCTTATATTAGCGACGGTTCAGGCCGACACTACTGTTTGTGGGAAAATTTTCATTTCCCCCACCAATTTCGTTTGCCTCCTTTAAAGTTATTGTTTTAATTAATTATTATTTTTATATTAAAAACAAGTACTTTAATAGCGCTTTTAAAGTGCTATTAAACAAAATCGTTTACAATAGTAGCACAGTTAATAACGCTTTAAAGGGATATCAAAAACAAAAGAAAGTGCTCTTAAATAGCATTTGTGGCGTAGTGTCTGTTGCCATGTTTTCTCTTCCATTGTTGGTTTATCCTTCTGCACATAAGAGACAACTCCTCTTTGTCTTTATCAAAATCCTTATAAGCTGAGCATACGCCTACCTAGTCCTTTTCTTTCATTTTATTGAAAAAGTATTTAGCACAACTAAAACTAAAGTTCATGAGTGAATGGAAGCATTCAAACGATAAGCTATACAACAAGCATCCTAGGACTAAAAAAAGGGACATACGTTTAATCATTCCTTCTTCACCAATTAGTGCCCGTGGCCTTCGAGTGCATTTGTTTTGAAAATATTTAGAAAATGGTTTGATTTTCGAGAAGAATACTTGGTGTTAACCAAGCGTTTATTTGGACCGAAGCTACTGTTTATGCGAAAAATTTATTTCCCCCCATTAATTTTGTTTGCCTCCTTTTTAGTTATTGATTTAAATGTTTATATATTTTTTATATTAGCGACGGTTATGGCTGACGCTATTGTTTATTCAAAAATATTCATTTCCCATCACTAATTTCGTTTGCCTCCATTTTAGTTATTATTTTAATTCATTATTATTTTCTTATATTAGCGACGGTTCAGGCCGACACTACTGTTTGTGCGAAAATTTTCATTTCCCCCACCAATTTGTTTGCCTCCTTTAAAGTTATTGTTTTAATTAATTATTGTTTTTATATTAAAAACCAGTACTTTAATAGCGCTTTTAAAGTGCTATTAAACAAAATCGTTTACAATAGCAGCACGGTTTATAGCGCTTTAAAGGGATATCAAAAACAAAAGAAAGTGCTCTTAAATAGCATTTGTGGCGTAGTGTCTGTTGCCATGTTTTCTCTTCCAGTGTTGGTTTATCCTTCTACACATAAGAGACAACTCCTCTTTGTCTTTATCAAAATCCTTATAAGCGGAGCATACGCCTACCTAGTCCTTTTCTTCCATTTTATTGAAAAAGTATTTAGCACAACTAAAACTAAAGTTCATGAGTGAATGGAAGTATTCAAACGATAAGCTATACAACAAGCATCCTAGGACTAAAAAAAGGGACATACGTTTAATCATTCCTTCTTCACCAATTAGTGCTTGTGGCCTTCGAGTGCATTTGTTTTGAAAATATTTTTAAAATGGTTTGATTTTCGAGAATAATACTTGGTGTTGACCAAGCTTTTATTTGGACCGAAGCTACTGTTTGTACAAAATTTTTATTTCCCCCCATTAATTTCGTTTGCCTCCTTTGTAGTTATTGTTTTAAATATTTATATATTTTTTATATTAGAAAAGGTTTTGGCCGACGCCATTGTTTATTCAAAAATATTCATTTCCCATCACCAATTTCGTTTTCCTCCTTTTTAGTTACTATTTTAATTAATTATTATTTTCTTATATTAGCGACGGTTCAGGCCGACACTACTGTTTGTGCAGAAATTTTCATTTCCCCCACCAATTTCATTTGCCTCATTTAAAGTTATTGTTTTAATTAATTATTATTTTTATATTAAAAACTAGTACTTTAATAACGCTTTTAAAGTGCTATTAAATAAAATCGTTTACAATAGCGGCGCGATTTAATAGCGCTTTAAAGGGATATCAAAAACAAATGAAATTGCTCTTAAATAGCATTTGTGGCGTAGTGTCTGTTGCCCTGTTTTCTCTTCCAGTGTTGGTTTATCCTTTTGCACATAAGAGACAACTCCTCTTTGTCTTTATCAAAATCCTTATAAGCTGAGCATACGCCTACCTAGTCCTTTTCTTTCATTTTATTGAAAAAGTATTTAGCACAACTAAAACTAAAGTTCATGAGTGAATGGAAGCATTCAAACGATAAGCTATACAACAAGCATCCTAGGACTAAAAAAAGGGACATACGTTTAATCATTCCTTCTTCACCAATTAGTGCCCATGGCCTCCGAGTGCATTTGTTTTGAAAATATTTTGAAAATGGTTTGATTTTCGAGAATAATACTTGGTGTTAACCAAGCGTTTATTTGGACCGAAGCTACTGTTTATGCGAAAATTTTATTTCCCCCCATTAATTTTGTTTGCCCCCTTTTTAGTTATTGATTTAAATGTTTATATATTTTTTATATTAGCGACGGTTCTGGCTGACGCTATTGTTTATTCAAAAATATTCATTTCCCATCACTAATTTCGTTTGCCTCCATTTTAGTTATTATTTTAATTAATTATTATTTTCTTATATTAGCGACGGTTCAGGCCGACACTACTGTTTGTGCAGAAATTTTCATTTCCCCCACCAATTTCATTTGCCTCATTTAAAGTTATTGTTTTAATTAATTATTATTTTTATATTAAAAACTAGTACTTTAATAACGCTTTTAAAGTGCTATTAAATAAAATCGTTTACAATAGCGGCGCGATTTAATAACGCTTTAAAGGGATATCAAAAACAAATGAAATTGCTCTTAAATAGCATTTGTGGCGTAGTGTCTGTTGCCCTGTTTTCTCTTCCAGTGTTGGTTTATCCTTCTGCACATAAGAGACAACTCCTCTTTGTCTTTATCAAAATCCTTATAAGCGGAGCATACGCCAACCTAGTCCTTTTCTTCCATTTTATTGAAAAAGTATTTAGCATAACTAAAACTAAAGTTCATGAGTGAATGGAAGTATTCAAACGATAAGCTATACAACAAGCATCCTAGGACTAAAAAAAGGGACATACGTTTAATCATTCCTTCTTCACCAATTAGTGCCCGTGGCCTTCGAGTGCATTTGTTTTGAAAATATTTTGAAAATGGTTTGATTTTCGAGAATAATACTTGGTGTTGACCAAGCTTTTATTTGGACCGAAGCTACTGTTTGTACGAAAATTTTATTTCCCCCCATTAATTTCGTTTGCCTCCTTTGTAGTTATTATTTTTAAATATTTATATATTTTTTATATTAGAAAAGGTTCTGGCCGACGCCATTGTTTATTCAAAAATATTCATTTCCCATCACCAATTTCGTTTTCCTCCTTTTTAGTTACTATTTTAATTAATTATTATTTTCTTATATTAACGACGGTTCAGGCCGACACTACTGTTTGTGCAGAAATTTTCATTTCCCCCACCAATTTCATTTGCCTCATTTAAAGTTATTGTTTTAATTAATTATTATTTTTATATTAAAAACTAGTACTTTAATAACGCTTTTAAAGTGCTATTAAATAAAATCGTTTACAATAGCGGCGCGATTTAATAACGCTTTAAAGGGATATCAAAAACAAATGAAATTGCTCTTAAATAGCATTTGTGGTGTAGTGTCTGTTGCCCTGTTTTCTCTTCCAGTGTTGGTTTATCCTTCTGCACATAAGAGACAACTCCTCTTTGTCTTTATCAAAATCCTTATAAGCGGAGCATACGCCAACCTAGTCCTTTTCTTCCATTTTATTGAAAAAGTATTTAGCATAACTAAAACTAAAGTTCATGAGTGAATGGAAGTATTCAAACGATAAGCTATACAACAAGCATCCTAGGACTAAAAAAAGGGACATACGTTTAATCATTCCTTCTTCACCAATTAGTGCCCGTGGCCTTCGAGTGCATTTGTTTTGAAAATATTTTGAAAATGGTTTGATTTTCGAGAATAATACTTGGTGTTGACCAAGCTTTTATTTGGACCGAAGCTACTATTTGTACGAAAATTTTATTTCCCCCCATTAATTTCGTTTGCCTCCTTTGTAGTTATTGTTTTAAATATTTATATATTTTTTATATTAGAAAAGGTTCTGGCCGACGCCATTGTTTATTCAAAAATATTCATTTCCCATCACCAATTTCGTTTTCCTCCTTTTTAGTTACTATTTTAATTAATTATTATTTTCTTATATTAACGACGGTTCAGGCCGACACTACTGTTTGTGCAGAAATTTTCATTTCCCCCACCAATTTCATTTGCCTCATTTAAAGTTATTGTTTTAATTAATTATTATTTTTATATTAAAAACTAGTACTTTAATAACGCTTTTAAAGTGCTATTAAATAAAATCGTTTACAATAGCGGCGCGATTTAATAACGCTTTAAAGGGATATCAAAAACAAATGAAATTGCTCTTAAATAGCATTTGTGGCGTAGTGTCTGTTGCCCTGTTTTCTCTTCCAGTGTTGGTTTATCCTTCTGCACATAAGAGACAACTCCTCTTTGTCTTTATCAAAATCCTTATAAGCGGAGCATACGCCAACCTAGTCCTTTTCTTCCATTTTATTGAAAAAGTATTTAGCACAACTAAAACTAAAGTTCATGAGTGAATGGAAGTATTCAAACGATAAGCTATACAACAAGCATCCTAGGACTAAAAAAAGGGACATACGTTTAATCATTCCTTCTTCACCAATTAGTGCCCGTGGCCTTCGAGTGCATTTGTTTTGAAAATATTTTGAAAATGGTTTGATTTTCGAGAATAATACTTGGTGTTGACCAAGCTTTTATTTGGACCGAAGCTACTGTTTGTACGAAAATTTTATTTCCCCCCATTAATTTCGTTTGCCTCCTTTGTAGTTATTGTTTTAAATATTTATATATTTTTTATATTAGAAAAGGTTCTGGCCGACGCCATTGTTTATTCAAAAATATTCATTTCCCATCACCAATTTCGTTTTCCTCCTTTTTAGTTACTATTTTAATTAATTATTATTTTCTTATATTAGTGACGGTTCAGGCCGACACTACTGTTTGTGCGAAAATTTTCATTTCCCCCACCAATTCGTTTGCCTCCTTTAAAGTTATTGTTTTAATTAATTATTATTTTTATATTAAAAACCAGTACTTTAATAGCGCTTTTAAAGTGCTATTAAACAAAATCGTTTACAATAGAAGCACGGTTTATAGCGCTTTAAAGGGATATCAAAAACAAAAGAAAGTGCTCTTAAATAGCATTTGTGGCGTAGTGTCTGTTGCGATGTTTTCTCTTCCAGTGTTGGTTTATCCTTCTGCACATAAGAGACAACTCCTCTTTGTCTTTATCAAAATCCTTATAAGCGGAGCATACGCCTACCTAGTCCTTTTCTTCCATTTTATTGAAAAAGTATTTAGCACAACTAAAACTAAAGTTCATGAGTGAATGGAAGTATTCAAAAGATAAGCTATACAACAAGCATCCTAGGACTAAAAAAAGGGACATACGTTTAATCATTCCTTCTTCACCAATTAGTGCTTGTGGCCTTCGAGTGCATTTGTTTTGAAAATATTTTTAAAATGGTTTGATTTTCGAGAATAATTCTTGGTGTTGACCAAGCTTTTATTTGGACCGAAGCTACTGTTTGTACAAAATTTTTATTTCCCCCCATTAATTTTGTTTGCCTCCTTTGTAGTTATTGTTTTAAATATTTATATATTTTTTATATTAGAAAAGGTTTTGTCCGACGCCATTGTTTATTCAAAAATATTCATTTCCCATCACCAATTTCGTTTTCCTCCTTTTTAGTTACTATTTTAATTAATTATTGTTTTCTTATATTAGCGACGGTTCAGGCCGACACTACTGTTTGTGCAGAAATTTTCATTTCCCCCACCAATTTCATTTGCCTCATTTAAAGTTATTATTTTAATTAATTATTATTTTTATATTAAAAACTAGTACTTTAATAACGCTTTTAAAGTGCTATTAAATAAAATCGTTTACAATAGCGGCGCGATTTAATAGCGCTTTAAAGGGATATCAAAAACAAATGAAATTGCTCTTAAATAGCATTTGTGGCGTAGTGTCTGTTGCCCTGTTTTCTCTTCCAGTGTTGGTTTATCCTTTTGCACATAAGAGACAACTCCTCTTTGTCTTTATCAAAATCCTTATAAGCTGAGCATACGCCTACCTAGTCCTTTTCTTTCATTTTATTGAAAAAGTATTTAGCACAACTAAAACTAAAGTTCATGAGTGAATGGAAGCATTCAAACGATAAGCTATACAACAAGCATCCTAGGACTAAAAAAAGGGACATACGTTTAATCATTCCTTCTTCACCAATTAGTGCCCATGGCCTCCGAGTGCATTTGTTTTGAAAATATTTTGAAAATGGTTTGATTTTCGAGAATAATACTTGGTGTTAACCAAGCGTTTATTTGGACCGAAGCTACTGTTTATGCGAAAATTTTATTTCCCCCCATTAATTTTGTTTGCCTCCTTTTTAGTTATTGATTTAAATGTTTATATATTTTTTATATTAGCGACGGTTCTGGCTGACGCTATTGTTTATTCAAAAATATTCATTTCCCATCACTAATTTCGTTTGCCTCCATTTTAGTTATTATTTTAATTAATTATTATTTTCTTATATTAGCGACGGTTCAGGCCGACACTACTGTTTGTGCGAAAATTTTCATTTCCCCCACCAATTTCGTTTGCCTCCTTTAAAGTTATTGTTTTAATTAATTATTATTTTTATATTAAAAACCAGTACTTTAATAGCACTTTTAAAGTGCTATTAAACAAAATCGTTTACAATAGCAGCACGGTTTATAGCGCTTTAAAGGGATATCAAAAACAAAAGAAAGTGCTCTTAAATAGCATTTGTGGCGTAGTGTCTGTTGCCCTGTTTTCTCTTCCAGTGTTGGTTTATCCTTCTGCACATAAGAGACAACTCCTCTTTGTCTTTATCAAAATCCTTATAAGCGGAGCATACGCCTACCTAGTCCTTTTCTTCCATTTTATTGAAACGGTATTTAGCACAACTAAAACTAAAGTTCATGAGTGAATGGAAGTATTCAAATGATAAGCTATACAACAAGCATCCTAGGACTAAAAAAAGGGACATACGTTTAATCATTCCTTCTTCACCAATTAGTGCCCGTGGCCTTCGAGTGCATTTGTTTTGAAAATATTTTGAAAATGGTTTGATTTTCGAGAATAATACTTGGTGTTGACCAAGCTTTTATTTGGACCGAAGCTACTGTTTGTACGAAAATTTTATTTCCCCCCATTAATTTCGTTTGCCTCCTTTGTAGTTATTGTTTTAAATATTTATATATTTTTTATATTAGAAAAGGTTCTGGCCGACGCCATTGTTTATTCAAAAATATTCATTTCCCATCACCAATTTCGTTTTCCTCCTTTTTAGTTACTATTTTAATTAATTATTATTTTCTTATATTAACGACGGTTCAGGCCGACACTACTGTTTGTGCAGAAATTTTCATTTCCCCCACCAATTTCATTTGCCTCATTTAAAGTTATTGTTTTAATTAATTATTATTTTTATATTAAAAACTAGTACTTTAATAACGCTTTTAAAGTGCTATTAAATAAAATCGTTTACAATAGCGGCGCGATTTAATAACGCTTTAAAGGGATATCAAAAACAAATGAAATTGCTCTTAAATAGCATTTGTGGCGTAGTGTCTGTTGCCCTGTTTTCTCTTCCAGTGTTGGTTTATCCTTCTGCACATAAGAGACAACTCCTCTTTGTCTTTATCAAAATCCTTATAAGCGGAGCATACGCCAACCTAGTCCTATTCTTCCATTTTATTGAAAAAGTATTTAGCACAACTAAAACTAAAGTTCATGAGTGAATGGAAGTATTCAAACGATAAGCTATACAACAAGCATCCTAGGACTAAAAAAAGGGACATACGTTTAATCATTCCTTCTTCACCAATTAGTGCCCGTGGCCTTCGAGTGCATTTGTTTTGAAAATATTTTGAAAATGGTTTGATTTTCGAGAATAATACTTGGTGTTGACCAAGCTTTTATTTGGACCGAAGCTACTGTTTGTACGAAAATTTTATTTCCCCCCATTAATTTCGTTTGCCTCCTTTGTAGTTATTGTTTTAAATATTTATATATTTTTTATATTAGAAAAGGTTCTGGCCGACGCCATTGTTTATTCAAAAATATTCATTTCCCATCACCAATTTCGTTTTCCTCCTTTTTAGTTACTATTTTAATTAATTATTATTTTCTTATATTAGTGACGGTTCAGGCCGACACTACTGTTTGTGCAGAAATTTTCATTTCCCCCACCAATTTCATTTGCCTCATTTAAAGTTATTTTTTTAATTAATTATTATTTTTATATTAAAAACCAGTACTTTAATAACGCTTTTAAAGTGCTATTAAATAAAATCGTTTACAATAGCGGCGCGGTTAATAGCGCTTTAAAGGGATATCAAAAACAAAAGAAAGTGCTCTTAAATAGCATTTGTGGCGTAGTGTTTGTTGCCCTGTTTTCTCTTCCAGTGTTGGTTTATCCTTCTCCACATAAGAGACAACTCCTCTTTGTATTTATCAAAATCCTTATAAGCGGAGCATACGCCTACCTAGTCCTTCTCTTCTATTTTATTGAAAAAGTATTTAGCACAACTAAAACTAAAGTTCATGAGTGAATGGAAGCATTCAAACGATAAGCTATACAACAAGCATCCTAGGACTAAAAAAAGGGACATACGTTTAATCATTCCTTCTTCACCACTTAGTGCTCGTGGCCTTCGAGTGCATTTGTTTTGAAAATATTTTTAAAATGCTTTGATTTTCGAGAATAATACTTTGTGTTGACCAAGCGTTTATTTGGACCGAAGCTACTCTTTGTACGCAAATTTTATTTCCCCCCATTAATTTCGTTTTCCTCCTTTTTAGTTATTGTTTTAAATATTTATATATTTTTTATATTAGCAAAGGTTCTGGACGACGCCATTGTTTATTCAAAAATATTCATTTCCCATCACCAATTTCGTTTTCCTCCTTTTTAGTTACTATTTTAGCTAATTATTATTTTCTTATATTTGCGACGGTTCAGGCTGACACTACTGTTTGTGCGAAAATTTTCATTTCCCCCACCTATTTCATTTGCCTCATTTAAAGTTGTTGTTTTAATTAATTATTATTTTTATATTAAAAACTAGTACTTTAATAGCGCTTTTAAAGTGCTATTAAACAAAGTCGTTTACAATAGCAGCACGGTTAATAGCGCTTTAAAGGGATATCAAAAACAAAAGAAAGTGCTCTTAAATAGCATTTGTGGCGTAGTGTCTGTTACCCTGTTTTCTCTTCCAGTGTTGGTTTATCCTTCTGCACATAAGAGACAACCCCTCTTTGTCTTTATCAAAATCCTTATAACCGAAGCATACGCCTACCTAGTCCTTTTCTTCCATTTTATTGAAAAAGTATTGAGCACAACTAAAACTAAAGTTCATGAGTGAATGGAAGCATTCAAACGATAAGCTATACAACAAGCATCCTAGGATTAAAAAAAGGGACATACGTTTAATCATTCCTTCTTCACCAATTAGTGCTCGTGGCCTTCGAGTGCATTTGTTTTGAAAATATTTTGAAAACGGTTTGATTTTCGAGAATAATACTTGGTGTTGACCAAGCGTTTATTTGGACCGAAGCTACTGTTTGTGCGAAAATTTTATTTCCCCCCATTAATTTTGTTTGCCTCCTTTTTAGTTATTGTTTTAAATGTTTATATATTTTTTATATTAGCGACGGTTATGGCCGACGCCATTGTTTATTCAAAAATATTCATTTCCCATCACCAATTTCGTTTTCCTCCTTTTTAGTTACTATTTTAATTAATTATTATTTTCTTATATTAGCGACGGTTCAGGCTGACACTACTGTTTGTGCAAAAATTTTCATTTCCCCCACCAATTTCATTTGCCTCATTTAAAGTTATTGTTTTAATTCATTATTATTTTTATATTAAAAACTAGTACTTTAATAACACTTTTAAAGTGCTATTAAAAAAAACCGTTTACAATAGCGGCGCGGTTAATAGCGCTTTAAAGGGATATCAAAAACAAAAGAAAGTGCTCTTAAATAGCATTTGTGGCGTAGTGTCTGTTGCCCTGTTTTCTCTTCCAGTGTTGGTTTATCCTTCTGCACATAAGAGACAACTTCTCTTTGTCTTTATCAAAATCCTTATAAGCGGAGCATACGCCTACCTAGTCCTTCTCTTCTATTTTATTGAAAAAGTATTTAGCACAACTAAAACTAAAGTTCATGAGTGAATGGAAGCATTCAAACGATAAGCTATACAACAAGCATCCTAGGACTAAAAAAAGGGACATACGTTTAATCATTCCTTCTTCACCAATTAGTGCCCGTGGCCTTCGAGTGCATTTGTTTTGAAAATATTTTGAAAATGGTTTGATTTTCGAGAATAATACTTGGTGTTGACCAAGCTTTTATTTGGACCGAAGCTACTGTTTGTACGAAAATTTTATTTCCCCCCATTAATTTCGTTTGCCTCCTTTGTAGTTATTGTTTTAAATATTTATATATTTTTTATATTAGAAAAGGTTCTGGCCGACGCCATTGTTTATTCAAAAATATTCATTTCCCATCACCAATTTCGTTTTCCTCCTTTTTAGTTACTATTTTAATTAATTATTATTTTCTTATATTAGCGACGGTTAAGGCCGACACTACTGTTTGTGCAGAAATTTTCATTTCCCCCACCAATTTCATTTGCCTCATTTAAAGTTATTATTTTAATTAATTAATATTTTTTTATTAAAAACTAGTACTTTAATAACGCTTTTAAAGTGCTATTAAATAAAATCGTTTACAATAGCGGCGCGGTTAATAGCGCTTTAAAGGGATATCAAAAACAAAAGAAAGTGCTCTTAAATAGCATTTGTGGCGTAGTGTTTGTTGCCCTGTTTTCTCTTCCAGTGTTGGTTTATCCTTCTGCACATAAGAGACAACTCCTCTTTGTCTTTATCAAAATCCTTATAAGCGGAGCATACGCCTACCTAGTCCTTCTCTTCTATTTTATTGAAAAAGTATTTAGCACAACTAAAACTAAAGTTCATGAGTGAATGGAAGCATTCAAACGATAAGCTATACAACAAGCATCCTAGGACTAAAAAATGGGACATACGTTTAATCATTCCTTCTTCACCAATTAGTGCCCGTGGCCATCGAGTGCATTTGTTTTGAAAATATTTTGAAAATGGTTTGATTTTCGAGAATAATACTTGGTGTTAACCAAGCGTTTATTTGGACCGAAGCTACTGTTTATGCGAAAATTTTATTTCCCCCATTAATTTTGTTTGCCTCCTTTTTAGTTATTGATTTAAATGTTTATATATTTTTTATATTAGCGACGGTTCTGGCTGACGCTATTGTTTATTCAAAAATATTCATTTCCCATCACTAATTTCGTTTGCCTCCATTTTAGTTATTATTTTAATTAATTAGTATTTTCTTATATTAGCGATGGTTCAGGCCGACACTACTGTTTGTGCGAAATTTTCATTACCCCCACCAATTTCGTTTGCCTCATTTAAAGTTATTGTTTTAATTAATTATTATTTTTATATTAAAAACCAGTACTTTTTTTTAGCGCTTTTAAAGTGCTATTAAACAAAATCGTTTACAATAGCAGCACGGTTTATAGCGCTTTAAAGGGATATCAAAAACAAAAGAAAGTGCTCTTAAATAGCATTTGTGGCGTAGTGTCTGTTGCCCTGTTTTCTCTTCCAGTGTTGGTTTATCCTTCTGCACATAAGAGACAACTCCTCTTTGTCTTTATCAAAATCCTTATAAGCGGAGCATACGCCTACCTAGTCCTTTTCTTCCATTTTATTGAAAAAGTATTTAGCACAACTAAAACTAAAGTTCATGAGTGAATGGAAGCATTCAAACGATAAGCTATACAACAAGCATCCTAGGATTAAAAAAAGGGACATACGTTTAATCATTCCTTCTTCACCAATTAGTGCTCGTGGCCTTCGAGTGCATTTGTTTTGAAAATATTTTGAAAATGGTTTGATTTTCGAGAATAATACTTGGTGTTAACCAAGCGTTTATTTGGACCGAAGCTACTGTTTATGCGAAAATTTTATTTCCCCCCATTAATTTTGTTTGCCTCCTTTTTAGTTATTGATTTAAATGTTTATATATTTTTTATATTAGCGACGGTTCTGGCTGACGCTATTGTTTATTCAAAAATATTCATTTCCCATCACTAATTTCGTTTGCCTCCATTTTAGTTATTATTTTAATTAATTATTATTTTCTTATATTAGCGATGGTTCAGGCCGACACTACTGTTTGTGCGAAAATTTTCATTACCCCCACCAATTTCGTTTGCCTCATTTAAAGTTATTGTTTTAATTAATTATTATTTTTATATTAAAAACCAGTACTTTTTTTTAGCGCTTTTAAAGTGCTATTAAACAAAATCGTTTACAATAGCAGCACGGTTTATAGCGCTTTAAAGGGATATCAAAAACAAAAGAAAGTGCTCTTAAATAGCATTTGTGGCGTAGTGTCTGTTGCCCTGTTTTCTCTTCCAGTGTTGGTTTATCCTTCTGCACATAAGAGACAACTCCTCTTTGTCTTTATCAAAATCCTTATAAGCGGAGCATACGCCAACCTAGTCCTTTTCTTCCATTTTATTGAAAAAGTATTTAGCACAACTAAAACTAAAGTTCATGAGTGAATGGAAGTATTCAAACGATAAGCTATACAACAAGCATCCTAGGACTAAAAAAAGGGACATACGTTTAATCATTCCTTCTTCACCAATTAGTGCCCGTGGCCTTCGAGTGCATTTGTTTTGAAAATATTTTGAAAATGGTTTGATTTTCGAGAATAATACTTGGTGTTGACCAAGCTTTTATTTGGACCGAAGCTACTGTTTGTACGAAAATTTTATTTCCCCCCATTAATTTCGTTTGCCTCCTTTGTAGTTATTGTTTTAAATATTTATATATTTTTTATATTAGAAAAGGTTCTGGCCGACGCCATTGTTTATTCAAAAATATTCATTTCCCATCACCAATTTCGTTTTCCTCCTTTTTAGTTACTATTTTAATTAGTTATTATTTTCTTATATTAGTGACGGTTCAGGCCGACACTACTGTTTGTGCAGAAATTTTCATTTCCCCCACCAATTTCATTTGCCTCATTTAAAGTTATTTTTTTAATTAATTATTATTTTTATATTAAAAACTAGTACTTTAATAACGCTTTTAAAGTGCTATTAAATAAAATCGTATACAATACCGGCGCGGTTAATAGCGCTTTAAAGGGATATCAAAAACAAAAGAAAGTGCTCTTAAATAGCATTTGTGGCGTAGTGTCTATTGCCCTGTTTTCTCTTCCAGTGTTGGTTTATCCTTCTGCACATAAGAGACAACTCCTCTTTGTCTTTATCAAAATCCTTATAAGCGGGGCATACGCCTACCTAGTCCTTCTCTTCTATTTTATTGAAAAAGTATTTAGCACAACTAAAACTAAAGTTCATGAGTGAATGGAAGCATTCAAACGATAAGCTATACAACAAGCATCCTAGGATTAAAAAAAGGGACATACGTTTAATCATTCCTTCTTCACCAATTAGTGCTTGTGGCCTTCGAGTGCATTTGTTTTGAAAATATTTTGAAAATGGTTTGATTTTCGAGAATAATACTTGGTGTTAACCAAGCGTTTATTTGGACCGAAGCTACTGTTTATGCGAAAATTTTATTTCCCCCCATTAATTTTGTTTGCCTCCTTTTTAGTTATTGATTTAAATGTTTATATATTTTTTATATTAGCGACGGTTCTGGCTGACGCTATTGTTTATTCAAAAATATTCATTTCCCATCACTAATTTCGTTTGCCTCCATTTTAGTTATTATTTTAATTAATTATTATTTTCTTATATTAGCGATGGTTCAGGCCGACACTACTGTTTGTGCGAAAATTTTCATTACCCCCACCAATTTCGTTTGCCTCATTTAAAGTTATTGTTTTAATTAATTATTATTTTTATATTAAAAACCAGTACTTTTTTTTAGCGCTTTTAAAGTGCTATTAAACAAAATCGTTTACAATAGCAGCACGGTTTATAGCGCTTTAAAGGGATATCAAAAACAAAAGAAAGTGCTCTTAAATAGCATTTGTGGCGTAGTGTCTGTTGCCCTGTTTTCTCTTCCAGTGTTGGTTTATCCTTCTGCACATAAGAGACAACTCCTCTTTGTCTTTATCAAAATCCTTATAAGCGGAGCATACGCCAACCTAGTCCTTTTCTTCCATTTTATTGAAAAAGTATTTAGCACAACTAAAACTAAAGTTCATGAGTGAATGGAAGTATTCAAACGATAAGCTATACAACAAGCATCCTAGGACTAAAAAAAGGGACATACGTTTAATCATTCCTTCTTCACCAATTAGTGCCCGTGGCCTTCGAGTGCATTTGTTTTGAAAATATTTTGAAAATGGTTTGATTTTCGAGAATAATACTTGGTGTTGACCAAGCTTTTATTTGGACCGAAGCTACTGTTTGTACGAAAATTTTATTTCCCCCCATTAATTTCGTTTGCCTCCTTTGTAGTTATTGTTTTAAATATTTATATATATTTTATATTAGAAAAGGTTCTGGCCGACGCCATTGTTTATTCAAAAATATTCATTTCCCATCACCAATTTCGTTTTCCTCCTTTTTAGTTACTATTTTAATTAGTTATTATTTTCTTATATTAGTGACGGTTCAGGCCGACACTACTGTTTGTGCAGAAATTTTCATTTCCCCCACCAATTTCATTTGCCTCATTTAAAGTTATTTTTTTAATTAATTATTATTTTTATATTAAAAACTAGTACTTTAATAACGCTTTTAAAGTGCTATTAAATAAAATCGTATACAATAGCGGCGCGGTTAATAGCGCTTTAAAGGGATATCAAAAACAAAAGAAAGTGCTCTTAAATAGCATTTGTGGCGTAGTGTCTATTGCCCTGTTTTCTCTTCCAGTGTTGGTTTATCCTTCTGCACATAAGAGACAACTCCTCTTTGTCTTTATCAAAATCCTTATAAGCGGAGCATACGCCTACCTAGTCCTTCTCTTCTATTTTATTGAAAAAGTATTTAGCACAACTAAAACTAAAGTTCATGAGTGAATGGAAGCATTCAAACGATAAGCTATGCAACAAGCATCCTAGGACTAAAAAAAGGGACATACGTTTAATCATTCCTTCTTCACCAATTAGTGCCCGTGGCCTTCGAGTGCATTTGTTTTGAAAATATTTTGAAAATGGTTTGATTTTCGAGAATAATACTTGGTGTTAACCAAGCGTTTATTTGGACCGAAGCTACTGTTTATGCGAAAATTTTATTTCCCCCCATTAATTTTGTTTGCCTCCTTTTTAGTTATTGATTTAAATGTTTATATATTTTTTATATTAGCGACGGTTCTGGGTGACGCTATTGTTTATTCAAAAATATTCATTTCCCATCACTAATTTCGTTTGCCTCCATTTTAGTTATTATTTTAATTAATTATTATTTTCTTATATTAGCGACGGTTCAGGCCGACACTACTGTTTGTGCGAAAATTTTCATTACCCCCACCAATTTCGTTTGCCTCCTTTAAAGTTATTGTTTTAATTAATTATTTTTTTTATATTAAAAACCAATACTTTTTTTTAGCGCTTTTAAAGTGCTATTAAACAAAATCGTTTACAATAGCTGCACGGTTTATAGAGTTTTAAAGGGATAAAAAAACAAAAGAAAGTGCTCTTAAATAGCATTTGTGGCGTAGTGTCTGTTGCCCTGTTTTCTCTTCCAGTGTTGGTTTAACCTTCTGCACATAAGAGACAACTCCTCTTTGTCTTTATCAAAATCCTTATAAGCGGAGCATACGCCTACCTAGTCCTTTTCTTCCATTTTATTGAAAAAGTATTTAGCACAACTAAAACTAAAGTTCATGAGTGAATGGAAGTATTCAAACGATAAGTTATACAACAAGCATCCTAGGACTAAAAAAAGGGACATACATTTAATCATTCCTTCTTCACCAATTAGTGCCCGTGGCCTTCGAGTGCATTTGTTTTGAAAATATTTTGAAAATGGTTTGATTTTCGAGAATAATACTTGGTGTTGACCACGCTTTTATTTGGACCGAAGCTACTGTTTGTACGAAAATTTTATTTCCCCTCATTAATTTCGTTTGCCTCCTTTGTAGTTATTGTTTTAAATATTTATATATTTTTCATATTAGAAAAGGTTCTGGCCGACGCCATTGTTTATTCAAAAATATTCATTTCCCATCACCAATTTCGTTTTCCTCCTTTTTAGTTACTATTTTAACTAATTATTATTTTCTTATATTAGCGACGGTTCAGGCCGACACTACTGTTTGTGCAGAAATTTTCATTTCCCCCACCAATTTCATTTGCCTCATTTAAAGTTATTGTTTTAATTAATTATTATTTTTTTATTAAAAACTAGTACTTTAATAACGCTTTTAAAGTGCTATTAAATAAAATCGTTTACAATAGCGACGCGGTTAATAGCGCTTTAAAGGGATATCAAAAACAAAAGAAAGTGCTCTTAAATAGCATTTGTGGTGTAGTGTCTGTTGCCCTGTTTTCTCTTCCAGTGTTGGTTTATCCTTCTGCACATAAGAGACAACTCCTCTTTGTCTTTATCAAAATCCTTATAAGCGGAGCATACGCCTACCTAGTCCTTCTCTTCTATTTTATTGAAAAAGTATTTAGCACAACTAAAACTAAAGTTCATGAGTGAATGGAAGCATTCAAACGATAAGCTATACAACAAGCATCCTAGGACTAAAAAAAGGGACATATGTTTAATCATTCGTTCTTCACCACTTAGTGCTCGTGGCCTTCGAGTGCATTTGTTTTGAAAATATGTTTAAAATGCTTTGATTTTCGAGAATAATACTTGGTGTTGACCAAGCGTTTATTTGGACCGAAGCTACTGTTTATGCGAAAATTTTATTTCCCCCCATTAATTTTGTTTGCCTCCTTTTTAGTTATTGATTTAAATGTTTATATATTTTTTATATTAGCGACGGTTCTGGCTGACGCTATTGTTTATTCAAAAATATTCATTTCCCATCACTAATTTCGTTTGCCTCCATTTTAGTTATTATTTTAATTAATTATTATTTTCTTATATTAGCGACGGTTCAGGCCGACACTACTGTTTGTGCGAAAATTTTCATTTCCCCCACCAATTTCGTTTGCCTCCATTAAATTTATTGTTTTAATTAATTATTATTTTTATATTAAAAACCAGTACTTTAATAGTGCTTTTAAAGTGCTATTAAACAAAATTGTTTACAATAGCAGCACGGTTAATAGCGCTTTAAAGGGATATCAAAAAGAAAAGAAAGTGCTCTTAAATAGCATTTGTGGCATAGTGTCTGTTGCCCTGCTTTCTCTTCCAATGTTGGTTTATCCTTCTGCACATAAGAGACAACTCCTCTTTGTCTTTATCAAAATCCTTATAAGCGGAGCATATGCCTACCTAGTCCTTTTCTTCCATTTTATTGAAAAAGTATTTAGCACAACTAAAACTAAAGTTCATGAGTGAATGGAAGCATTCAAACGATATGCTATACAACAAGCATCCTAGGACTAAAAAAAGGGACATACATTTAATCATTCCTTCTTCACCAATTAGTGCCCGTGGCCTTCGAGTGCATTTGTTTTGAAAATATTTTGAAAATGGTTTGATTTTCGAGAATAATACTTGGTGTTGACCAAGCGTTTATTTGGACCGACGCTACTGTTTTTACGAAAATTTTATTTCCCCCCATTAATTTCTTTTGCCTCCTTTTTGGTTATTGTTTTAAATATTTATATAGTTTTTTATATTAGCAAAGGTTCTGGCCGACGCCATTGTTTATTCAAAAATATTCATTTCCCATCACCAATTTCGTTTTCCTCCTTTTTAGTTACTATTTTAATTAATTATTATTTTCTTATTTTTGCGACGGTTCAGGCCGACACTACTGTTTGTGCGGAAACTTTTATTTCCCCCACCAATTTTATTTGCCTCATTTAAAGTTAGTGTTTTAATTAATTATTATTTTTATATTAAAAACTAGTACTTTAATAGCCCTTTAAAAGTGCTATTAAAAAAAACCGTTTACAATAGCGGCGCGGTTATCAACGCTTTAAATTAAAAACAAAAGAAAGTGCTCTTAAATAGCATTTGTGGCGTAGTGACTGTTGCCCTGTTTTCTCTTCTAGTGTTGGTTTATCCTTCTGGACAAAAGAGACAACTCCTCTTTGTCTTTATCAAAATTCTTATAAGCGGAGCATACGCCTAACTTGTCCTTGTCTTCCATTTTATTGCAAAAGTATTTAGCACAAGTAAAACTAAAGTTCATGAGTGAATGGAAGCATTCAAACGATAAGCTATACAACAAGCATCCTGGGACTAAAAAAAGGGACATACGTTTAATCATTCCTTCTTCACCACATAGTGCTCGTGGCCTTGGAGTGCATTTATTTTGAAAATATTTTGAAAATGGTTTGATTTTCGAGAATAATACTTGGTGTTGACCAAGCGTTTATTTGGACCGAAGCTACTGTTTGTGCGAAAATTTTATTTCCCCCCATTAATTTTGTTTGCCTCCTTTTTAGTTATTGATTTACATGTTTATATATTTTTTATATTAGCGACGGTTCTGGTTTACGCTATTGTTTATTCAAAAATATTCATTTCCCAACACTAATTTCGTTTGCCTCCTTTTTAGTTATTATTTTAATTAATTATTATTTTCTTATATTAGCGACGGTTCAGGCCGACACTACTGTTTGTGCGGAAATTTTCATTTCCCCCACCCATTTTGTTTGCCTCCTTTAAAGTTATTGTTTTAATTCATTATTGTTTTTATATTAAAAACCAGTACTTTAATAGTGCTTTTAAAGTGCTATTAAACAAAATCGTTTACAATAGCAGCACGGTTAATAGCGCTTTAAAGGGATATCAAAAACAAAAGAAAGGGCTCTTAAATAGAATTTGTGGCATAGTGTCTGTTGCCCTGTTTTCTCTTCCAGTGTTGGTTTATCCTTCTGCACATAAGAGACAACTCCTCTCTGTCTTTAATAAAATCCTTATAAGCGGAGCATACGCCTACCTAGTCCTTTTCTTCCATTTTATTGAAAAAGTATTGAGCACAAATAAAACTAAAGTTCATGAGTGAATGGAAGCATTCAAACGATAAGCTATACAACAAGCATCCTAGGATTAAAAAAAGGGACATACGTTTAATCATTCCTTCTTCACCAATTAGTGCTCGTGGCCTTCGAGTGCATTTGTTTTGAAAATATTTTGAAAACGGTTTGATTTTCGAGAATAATACTTGGTGTTGACCAAGCGTTTATTTGGACCGAAGCTACTGTTTGTGCGAAAATTTTATTTCCCCCCATTAATTTTGTTTGCCTCCTTTTTAGTTATTGATTTAAATGTTTATATATTTTTTATATTAGCGACGCTTCTGGATGACGCTATTGTTTATTCAAAAATATTCATTTCCCATCACTAATTTCGTTTGCCTCCATTTTAGTTATTATTTTAATTAATTATTATTTTCTTATATTAGCGATGGTTCAGGCCGACACTACTGTTTGTACGAAAATTTTCATTACCCCCACCAATTTCGTTTGCCTCATTTAAAGTTATTGTTTTAATTAATTATTATTTTTATATTAAAAACTAGTACTTTAATAGCGCTTTTAAAGTGCTATTAAACAAAATCGTTTACAATAGCAGCACGGTTAATAGCGCTTTAAAGGGATATCAAAAACAAAAGAAAGTGCTCTTAAATAGCATTTGTGGCGTAGTGTCTGTTGCCCTGTTTTCTCTTCCAGTGTTCGTTTATCCTTCTGCACATAAGAGACAACCCCTCTTTGTCTTTATCAAAATCCTTATAACCGGAGCATACGCCTACCTAGTCCTTTTCTTCCATTTTATTGAAAAAGTATTTAGCACAACTAAAACTAAAGTTCATGAGTGAATGGAAGCATTCAAACGATAAGCTATACAACAAGCATCCTAGGATTAAAAAAAGGGACATACGTTTAATCATTCCTTCTTCACCAATTAGTGCTCGTGGCCTTCGAGTGCATTTGTTTTGAAAATATTTTGAAAACGGTTTGATTTTCGAGAATAATACTTGGTGTTGACCAAGCGTTTATTTGGACCGAAGCTACTGTTTGTGCGAAAATTTTATTTCCCCCCATTAATTTTGTTTGCCTCCTTTTTAGTTATTGATTTAAATGTTTATATATTTTTTATATTAGCGACGGTTCTGGATGACGCTATTGTTTATTCAAAAATATTCATTTCCCATCACTAATTTCGTTTGCCTCCTTTTTAGTTATTATTTTAATTAATTATTATTTTCTTATATTAGCGACGGTTCAGGCCGACACTACTGTTTGTGCGGAAATTTTCATTTCCCCCACCCATTTTGTTTGCCTCCTTTAAAGTTATTGTTTTAATTCATTATTGTTTTTATATTAAAAACCAGTACTTTAATAGTGCTTTTAAAGTGCTATTAAACAAAATCGTTTACAATAGCAGCACGGTTAATAGCGCTTTAAAGGGATATCAAAAACAAAAGAAAGGGCTCTTAAATAGAATTTGTGGCATAGTGTCTGTTGCCCTGTTTTCTCTTCCAGTGTTGGTTTATCCTTCTGCACATAAGAGACAACTCCTCTCTGTCTTTAATAAAATCCTTATAAGCGGAGCATACGCCTACCTAGTCCTTTTCTTCCATTTTATTGAAAAAGTATTGAGCACAAATAAAACTAAAGTTCATGAGTGAATGGAAGCATTCAAACGATAAGCTATACAACAAGCATCCTAGGATTAAAAAAAGGGACATACGTTTAATCATTCCTTCTTCACCAATTAGTGCTCGTGGCCTTCGAGTGCATTTGTTTTGAAAATATTTTGAAAACGGTTTGATTTTCGAGAATAATACTTGGTGTTGACCAAGCGTTTATTTGGACCGAAGCTACTGTTTGTGCGAAAATTTTATTTCCCCCCATTAATTTTGTTTGCCTCCTTTTTAGTTATTGATTTAAATGTTTATATATTTTTTATATTAGCGACGCTTCTGGATGACGCTATTGTTTATTCAAAAATATTCATTTCCCATCACTAATTTCGTTTGCCTCCATTTTAGTTATTATTTTAATTAATTATTATTTTCTTATATTAGCGATGGTTCAGGCCGACACTACTGTTTGTACGAAAATTTTCATTACCCCCACCAATTTCGTTTGCCTCATTTAAAGTTATTGTTTTAATTAATTATTATTTTTATATTAAAAACTAGTACTTTAATAGCGCTTTTAAAGTGCTATTAAACAAAATCGTTTACAATAGCAGCACGGTTAATAGGGCTTTAAAGGGATATCAAAAACAAAAGAAAGTGCTCTTAAATAGCATTTGTGGCGTAGTGTCTGTTGCCCTGTTTTCTCTTCCAGTGTTGGTTTGTCCTTCTGCACATAAGAGACAACTCCTCTTTGTCTTTATCAAAATCCTTATAACCGGAGCATACGCCTACCTAGTCCTTTTCTTCCATTTTATTGAAAAAGTATTTAGCACAACTAAAACTAAAGTTCATGAGTGAATGGAAGCATTCAAACGATAAGCTATACAACAAGCATCCTAGGATTAAAAAAAGGGACATACGTTTAATCATTCCTTCTTCACCAATTAGTGCTCGTGGCCTTCGAGTGCATTTGTTTTGAAAATATTTTGAAAACGGTTTGATTTTCGAGAATAATACTTGGTGTTGACCAAGCGTTTATTTGGACCGAAGCTACTGTTTGTGCGAAAATTTTATTTCCCCCCATTAATTTTGTTTGCCTCCTTTTTAGTTATTGATTTAAATGTTTATATATTTTTTATATTAGCGACGGTTCTGGATGACGCTATTGTTTATTCAAAAATATTCATTTCCCATCACTAATTTCGTTTGCCTCCTTTTTAGTTATTATTTTAATTAATTATTATTTTCTTATATTAGCGACGGTTCAGGCTGACACTACTGTTTGTACGAAAATTTTCATTTCCCCCACCTATTTCATTTGCCTCATTTAAAGTTATTGTTTTAATTAATTATTATTTTTATATTAAAAACTAGTACTTTAATAGCGCTTTTAAAGTGCTATTAAATAAAACCGTTTACAATAGCAACACGGTTAATAGCGCTTTAAAGGGATATCAAAAACAAAAGAAAGTGCTCTTAAATAGCATTTGTGGCGTAGTGTCTGTTGCCCTGTTTTCTCTTCCAGTGTTGGTTTATCCTTCTGCACATAAGAGACATCTCCTCTTTGTCTTTATCAAAATCCTTATAAGCGGAGCATACGCCTACCTAGTCCTTTTCTTCCATTTTATTGAAAAAGTATTTAGCACAACTAAAACTAAAGTTCATGAGTGAATGGAAGCATTCAAACGATAAGCTATACAACAAGCATCCTAGGACTAAAAAAAGGGACATACGTTTAATCATTCCTTCTTTACCAATTAGTGCTCGTGACCTTCGAGTGCATTTGTTTTGAAAATATTTTGAAAATGGTTTGATTTTCGAGAATAATACTTGGTGTTAACCAAACGTTTATTTGGACCCAAGCTACTATTTGTGCGAAAATTTTATTTCCCCCCATTAATTTTGTTTGCCCCCTTTTTAGTTATTGATTTAAATGTTTATATATTTTTTATATTAGCGACGGTTCTGGCTGACGCTATTGTTTATTCAAAAATATTCTTTTCCCATCACTAATTTCGTTTGCCTCCTTTTTAGTTATTATTTTTTTTAATTATTATTTTCTTATATTAGCGACGGTTCAGGCAGACACTACTGTTTGTGCGAAAATTTTCATTTCCCCCACCAATTTCATTTGCCTCCTTTAAAGTTATTGTTTTAATTAATTATTATTTTTATATTAAAAACCAGTACTTTAATAGCGCTTTTAAAGTGCTATTAAACAAAATCATTTACAATAGCAGCACGGTTAATAGTGCTTTAAAGGGATATCAAAAACAAAAGAAAGTGCTCTTAAATAGCATTTGTGGCGTAGTGTCTGTTGCCCTGTTTTCTCTTCCAGTGTTGGTTTATCCTTCTGCACATAAGAGAAAACTCCTCTTTGTATTTATCAAAATCCTTATAAGCGGAGCATACGCCTACCTAGTCCTTTTCTTCCATTTTATTGAAAAAGTATTTAGCACAACTAAAACTAAAGTTCATGAGTGAATGGAAGCATTCAAACGATAAGCTATACAACAAGCATACTAGGACTAAAAAGAGGGAGATACGTTTAATCATTCCTTCTTCACCAATTAGTGCTTGTGGCCTTCGAGTGCATTTGTTTTGAAAATATTTTGAAAACGGTTTGATTTTCGAGAATAATACTTGGTGTTGACCAAGCGTTTATTTGGACCGAAGCTACTGTTTGTGCGAAAATTTTATTTCCCCCCATTAATTTTGTTTGCCTCCTTTTTAGTTATTGATTTAAATTTTTATATATTTTTTATATTAGCGACGGTTCTGGATGACGCTATTGTTTATTCAAAAATATTCATTTCCCATCACTAATTTCGTTTGCCTCCTTTTTAGTTATTATTTTAATTAATTATTATTTTCTTATATTAGCGACGGTTCAGGCTGTCACTACTGTTTGTACGAAAATTTTCATTTCCCCCACCTATTTCATTTGCCTCATTTAAAGTTATTGTTTTAATTAATTATTATTTTTATATTAAAAACTAGTACTTTAATAGCGCTTTTAAAGTGCTATTAAACAAAACCGTTTACAATAGCAACACGGTTAATAGCGCTTTAAAGGGATATCAAAAACAAAAGAAAGTGCTCTTAAATAGAATTTGTGGCGTAGTGTCTGTTGCCCTGTTTTCTCTTCCAGTGTTGGTTTATCCTTCTGCACATAAGAGACATCTCCTCTTTGTCTTTATCAAAATCCTTATAAGCGGAGCATACGCCTCCCTAGTCCTTTTCTTCCATTTTATTGAAAAAGTATTTAGCACAACTAAAACTAAAGTTCATGAGTGAATGGAAGCATTCAAACGATAAGCTATACAACAAGCATCCTAGGACTAAAAAAAGGGACATACGTTTAATCATTCCTTCTTCACCAATTAGTGCTCGTGGCCTTCGAGTGCATTTGTTTTGAAAATATTTTGAAAATGGTTTGATTTTCGAGAATAATACTTGGTGTTAACCAAACGTTTATTTGGACCCAAGCTACTATTTGTGCGAAAATTTTATTTCCCCCCATTAATTTTGTTTGCCCCCTTTTTAGTTATTGATTTAAATGTTTATATATTTTTATATTAGCGACGGTTCTGGCTGACGCTATTGTTTATTCAAAAATATTCTTTTCCCATCACTAATTTCGTTTGCCTCCTTTTTAGTTATTATTTTAATTAATTATTATTTTCTTATGTTAGCGATGGTTCAGGCAGACACTACTGTTTGTGCGAAAATTTTCATTCCCCCACCAATTTCATTTGCCTCCTTTAAAGTTATTGTTTTAATTAATTATTATTTTGATTTAAAAACCAGTACTTTAATAGCGCTTTTAAAGTGCTATTAAACAAAATCGTTTACAATAGCAGCATGGTTAATAGCGCTTTAAAGGGATATCAAAAACAATAGAAAGTGCTCTTAAATAGCATTTGTGGCGTAGTGTCTGTTTCCCTGTTTTCTCTTCCAGTGTTTGTTTATCCTTCTGCACATAAGAGACATCTCCTCTTTGTCTTTATCAAAATCCTTATAAGCGGAGCATACGCCTACCTAGTCCTTTTCTTCCATTTTATTGAAAAAGTATTTAGCACAACTAAAACCAAAGTTCATGAGTGAATGGAAGCATTCAAACGATAAGCTATACAACAAGCATCCTAGGACTAAAAAAAGGGACATACGTTTAATCATTCCTTCTTCACCAATTAGTGCTCGTCGCCTTCGAGTGCATTTGTTTTGAAAATATTTTGAAAACGGTTTGATTTTCGAGAATAATACTTGGTGTTGACCAAGCGTTTATTTGGACCGAAGCTACTGTTTGTGCGAAAATTTTATTTCCCCCCATTAATTTTGTTTGCCTCCTTTTTAGTTATTGATTTAAATGTTTATATATTTTTTATGTTAGCGACGGTTCTGGATGACGCTATTGTTTATTCAAAAATATTCATTTCCCATCACTAATTTCGTTTGCCTCCTTTTTAGTTATTATTTTAATTAATTATTATTTTCTTATATTAGCGACGGTTCAGGCTGACACTACTGTTTGTACGAAAATTTTCATTTCCCCCACCTATTTCATTTGCCTCATTTAAAGTTATTGTTTTAATTAATTATTATTTTTATATTAAAAACTAGTACTTTAATAGCGCTTTTAAAGTGCTATTAAACAAAACCGTTTACAATAGCAACACGGTTAATAGCGCTTTAAAGGGATATCAAAAACAAAAGAAAGTGCTCTTAAATAGCATTTGTGGCGTAGTGTCTGTTGCCCTGTTTTCTCTTCCAGTGTTGGTTTATCCTTCTGCACATAAGAGACATCTCCTCTTTGTCTTTATCAAAATCCTTATAAGCGAAGCATACGCCTACCTAGTCCTTTTCTTCCATTTTATTGAAAAAGTATTTAGCACAACTAAAACTAAAGTTCATGAGTGAATGGAAGAATTCAAACGATAAGCTATACAACAAGCATCCTAGGACTAAAAAAAGGGACATACGTTTAATCATTCCTTCTTCACCAATTAGTGCTCGTGGCCTTCGAGTGCATTTGTTTTGAAAATATTTTGAAAATGGTTTGATTTTCGAGAATAATACTTGGTGTTAACCAAACGTTTATTTGGACCCAAGCTACTATTTGTGCGAAAATTTTATTTCCCCCCATTAATTTTGTTTGCCCCCTTTTTAGTTATTGATTTAAATGTTTATATATTTTTTATATTAGCGACGGTTCTGGCTGACGCTATTGTTTATTCAAAAATATTCTTTTCCCATCACTAATTTCGTTTGCCTCCTTTTTAGTTATTATTTTTTTTAATTATTATTTTCTTATATTAGCGACGGTTCAGGCAGACACTACTGTTTGTGCGAAAATTTTCATTTCCCCCACCAATTTCATTTGCCTCCTTTAAAGTTATTGTTTTAATTAATTATTATTTTTATATTAAAAACCAGTACTTTAATAGCGCTTTTAAAGTGCTATTAAACAAAATCGTTTACAATAGCAGCACGGTTAATAGTGCTTTAAAGGGATATCAAAAACAAAAGAAAGTGCTCTTAAATAGCATTTGTGGCGTAGTGTCTGTTGCCCTGTTTTCTCTTCCAGTGTTGGTTTATCCTTCTGCACATAAGAGAAAACTCCTCTTTGTATTTATATAAATACTTATAAGCGGAGCATACGCCTACCTAGTCCTTTTCTTCCATTTTATTGAAAAAGTATTTAGCACAACTAAAACTAAAGTTCATGAGTGAATGGAAGCATTCAAACGATAAGCTATACAACAAGCATACTAGGACTAAAAAAAGGGAGATACGTTTAATCATTCCTTCTTCACCAATTAGTGCTTGTGGCCTTCGAGTGCATTTGTTTTGAAAATATTTTGAAAACGGTTTGATTTTCGAGAATAATACTTGGTGTTGACCAAGCGTTTATTTGGACCGAAGCTACTGTTTGTGCGAAAATTTTATTTCCCCCCATTAATTTTGTTTGCCTCCTTTTTAGTTATTGATTTAAATGTTTATATATTTTTTATATTAGCGACGGTTCTAGATGACGCTATTGTTTATTCAAAAATATTCATTTCCCATCACTAATTTCGTTTGCCTCCTTTTTAGTTATTATATTAATTAATTATTATTTTCTTATGTTAGCGATGGTTCAGGCAGACACTACTGTTTGTGCGAAAATTTTCATTTCCCCCACCAATTTCATTTGCCTCCTTTAAAGTTATTGTTTTAATTAATTATTATTTTTATTTAAAAACCAGTACTTTAATAGCGCTTTTAAAGTGCTATTAAACAAAATCGTTTACAATAGCAGCATGGTTAATAGCGCTTTAAAGGGATATCAAAAACAATAGAAAGTGCTCTTAAATAGCATTTGTGGCGTAGTGTCTGTTGCCCTGTTTTCTCTTCCAGTGTTGGTTTATCCTTCTGCACATAAGAGACATCTCCTCTTTGTCTTTATCAAAATCCTTATAAGCGGAGCATACGCCTACCTAGTCCTTTTCTTCCATTTTATTGAAAAAGTATTTAGCACAACTAAAACCAAAGTTCATGAGTGAATGGAAGCATTCAAACGATAAGCTATACAACAAGCATCCTAGGACTAAAAAAAGGGACATACGTTTAATCATTCCTTCTTCACCAATTAGTGCTCGTGGCCTTCGAGTGCATTTGTTTTGAAAATATTTTGAAAACTGTTTGATTTTCGAGAATAATACTTGGTGTTAACCAAGCGTTTATTTGGACCGAAGCTACTGTTTGTGCGAAAATTTTATTTCCCCCCTTTAATTTTGTTTGCCCCCTTTTTAGTTATTGATTTAAATGTTTATATATTTTTTATATTAGCGACGGTTCTGGCTGACGCTATTGTTTATTCAAAAATATTCTTTTCCCATCACTAATTTCGTTTGCCTCCTTTTTAGTTATTATTATTTTTAATTATTATTTTCTTATATTAGCGACGGTTCAGGCTGACACTACTGTTTGTGCGAAAATTTTCATTTCCCTCACCAATTTCATTTGCCTCCTTTAAAGTTATTGTTTTAATTAATTATTATTTTTATATTAAAAACCAGTACTTTAATAGCGCTTTTAAAGTGCTATTAAACAAAATCGTTTACAATAGCAGCACGGTTAATAGTGCTTTAAAGGGATATCAAAAACAAAAGAAAGTGCTCTTAAATAGCATTTGTGGCGTAGTGTCTGTTGCCCTGTTTTCTCTTCCAGTGTTGGTTTATCCTTCTGCGCATAAGAGAAAACTCCTCTTTGTATTTATCAAAATCCTTATAAGCGGAGCATACGCCTACCTAGTCCTTTTCTTCCATTTTATTGAAAAAGTATTTAGCACAACTAAAACTAAAGTTCATGAGTGAATGGAAGCATTCAAACGATAAGCTATACAACAAGCATACTAGGACTAAAAAAAGGGAGATACGTTTAATCATTCCTTCTTCACCAATTAGTGCTTGTGGCCTTCGAGTGCATTTGTTTTGAAAATATTTTGAAAACGGTTTGATTTTTGAGAATAATACTTGGTGTTGACCAAGCGTTTATTTGGACCGAAGCTACTGTTTGTGCGAAAATTTTATTTCCCCCCATTAATTTTGTTTGCCTCCTTTTTAGTTATTGATTTAAATGTTTATATATTTTTTATATTAGCGACGGTTCTGGATGACGCTATTGTTTATTCAAAAATATTCATTTCCCATCACTAATTTCGTTTGCCTCCTTTTTAGTTATTATTTTAATTAATTATTATTTTCTTATGTTAGCGATGGTTCAGGCAGACACTACTGTTTGTGCGAAAATTTTCATTTCCCCCACCAATTTCATTTGCTTCCTTTAAAGTTATTGTTTTAATTAATTATTATTTTTATTTAAAAACCAGTACTTTAATAGCGCTTTTAAAGTGCTATTAAACAAAATCGTTTACAATAGCAGCATGGTTAATAGCGCTTTAAAGGGATATCAAAAACAATAGAAAGTGCTCTTAAATAGCATTTGTGGCGTAGTGTCTGTTGCTCTATTTTCTCTTCCAGTGTTGGTTTATCCTTCTGCACATAAGAGACATCTCCTCTTTGTCTTTATCAAAATCCTTATAAGCGGAGCATACGCCTACCTAGTCCTTTTCTTCCATTTTATTGAAAAAGTATTTAGCACAACTAAAACCAAAGTTCATGAGTGAATGGAAGCATTCAAACGATAATCTATACAACAAGCATCCTAGGACTAAAAAAAGGGACATACGTTTAATCATTCCTTCTTCACCAATTAGTGCTCGTGGCCTTCGAGTGCATTTGTTTTGAAAATATTTTGAAAACGGTTTGATTTTCGAGAATAATACTTGGTGTTAACCAAGCGTTTATTTGGACCGAAGCTACTGTTTGTGCGAAAATTTTATTTCCCCCCTTTAATTTTGTTTGCCCCCTTTTTAGTTATTGATTTAAATGTTTATATATTTTTTATATTAGCGACGGTTCTGGCTGACGCTATTGTTTATTCAAAAATATTCTTTTCCCATCACTAATTTCGTTTGCCTCCTTTTTAGTTATTATTTTAATTAATTATTATTTTCTTATGTTAGCGATGGTTCAGGCAGACACTACTGTTTGTGCGAAAATTTTCATTTCCCCCACCAATTTCATTTGCCTCCTTTAAAGTTATTGTTTTAATTAATTATTATTTTTATTTAAAAACCAGTACTTTAATAGCGCTTTTAAAGTGCTATTAAACAAAATCGTTTACAATAGCAGCATGGTTAATAGCGCTTTAAAGGGATATCAAAAACAATAGAAAGTGCTCTTAAATAGCATTTGTGGCGTAGTGTCTGTTGCTCTATTTTCTCTTCCAGTGTTGGTTTATCCTTCTGCACATAAGAGACATCTCCTCTTTGTCTTTATCAAAATCCTTATAAGCGGAGCATACGCCTACCTAGTCCTTTTCTTCCATTTTATTGAAAAAGTATTTAGCACAACTAAAACCAAAGTTCATGAGTGAATGGAAGCATTCAAACGATAATCTATACAACAAGCATCCTAGGACTAAAAAAAGGGACATACGTTTAATCATTCCTTCTTCAACAATTAGTGCTCGTGGCCTTCGAGTGCATTTGTTTTGAAAATATTTTGAAAACGGTTTGATTTTCGAGAATAATACTTGGTGTTAACCAAGCGTTTATTTGGACCGAAGCTACTGTTTGTGCGAAAATTTTATTTCCCCCCATTAATTTTTTTTGCCCCCTTTTTAGTTATTTATTTAAATGTTTATATATTTTTTGTATTAGCGACGGTTCTGGCTGACGCTATTGTTTATTCAAAAATATTCTTTTCCCATCACTAATTTCGTTTGCCTCCTTTTTAGTTATTATTTTTTTTAATTATTATTTTCTTATATTAGCGACGGTTCAGGCAGACACTACTGTTTGTGCGAAAATTTTCATTTCCCCCACCAATTTCATTTGCCTCCTTTAAAGTTATTATTTTAATTAATTATTATTTTTATATTAAAAACCAGTACTTTAATAGCGCTTTTAAAGTGCTATTAAACAAAATCGTTTACAATAGCAGCACGGTTAATAGTGCTTTAAAGGGATATCAAAAACAAAAGAAAGTGCTCTTAAATAGCATTTGTGGCGTAGTGTCTGTTGCCCTGTTTTCTCTTCCAGTGTTGGTTTATCCTTCTGCACATAAGAGACAACTCCTCTTTGTATTTATCCAAATCCTTATAAGCGGAGCATACGCCTACCTAGTCCTTTTCTTCCATTTTATTTAAAAAGTATTTAGCACAACTAAAACTAAAGTTCATGAGTGAATGGAAGCATTCAAACGATAAGCTATACAACAAGCATACTAGGACTAAAAAAAGGGAGATACGTTTAATCATTCCTTCTTCACCAATTAGTGCTTGTGGCCTTCGAGTGCATTTGTTTTGAAAATATTTTGAAAACGGTTTGATTTTCGAGAATAATACTTGGTGTTGACCAAGCGTTTATTTGGACCGAAGCTACTGTTTGTGCGAAAATTTTATTTCCCCCCATTAATTTTGTTTGCCTCCTTTTTAGTGATTGATTTAAATGTTTATATATTTTTTATATTAGCGACGGTTCTGGATGACGCTATTGTTTATTCAAAAATTTTCATTTCCCATCACTAATTTCGTTTGCCTCCTTTTTAGTTATTATTTTAATTAATTATTATTTTCTTATGTTAGCGACGGTTCAGGCAGACACTACTGTTTGTGCGAAAATTTTCATTTCCCCCACCAATTTCATTTGCCTCCTTTAAAGTTATTGTTTTAATTAATTATTATTTTTATTTAAAAACCAGTACTTTAATAGCGCTTTTAAAGTGCTATTAAACAAAATCGTTTACAATAGCAGCGCGGTTAATAGCGCTTTAAAGGGATATCAAAAACAAAAGAAAGTGCTCTTAAATAGAATTTATGGCGTAGTGTATGTTGTCCTGTTTTCTCTTCCATTGTTGGTTTATCCTTCTGCACATAAGAGACAACTCCTCTTTCTCTTTATCAAAATCCTTATAAGCGGAGCATACGCCTACCTAGTCCTTTTCTTCCATTTTATTGAAAAAGTATTTAGCACAACTAAAACTAAAGTTCATGAGTGAATGGCAGCATTCAAACGATAAGCTATACAACAGGCATCCTAGGACTAAAAAAAGGGGCATACGTTTAATCATTCCTTCTTTACCACTTAGTGCTCGTGGCCTTCGAGTGCATTTGTTTTGAAAATATTTTGAAAATGGTTTGATTTTCGAGAATAATACTTGGTATTGACAAAGCGTTTATTTGGACCGAAGCTACTGTTTGTGCGAAAATTTTATTTCCACCCATTAATTTTGTTTGCCTCCTTTTTAGTTATTGATTTAAATGTTTATATATTTTTTATATTAGCGACGGTTCTGGCCGACGCTATTGTTTATTCAAAAATATTCATTTCCCATCACTAATTTCGTTTGCCTCCTTTTTAGTTATTATTTTAATTAATTATTATTTTTTTATATTAGCGACCGTTCAGGTCGACACTAGTGTTTGTGCGGAAATTTTCATTTCCCCCACCAATTTCATTTGCCTCCTTTAAAGTTATTGTTTTAATAAATTATTATTTTTATATTAAAAACCAGTGCTTTAAAAGCGCTTTTAAAGTGATATTAAACAAAATCGTTCACAATAGTGGCGCGGTTAATAGCGCTTTAAAGGGATATCAAAAACAAAAGTAATTGCTCTTAAATAGCATTTGTGGCGTAGTGTCTGTTGCCCTATTTTCTCTTCTTTTGTTGGTTTATCCTTCTGGACATAAGAGATAACTCCTCTTTGTATTAATCAAACTCCTTATAGGCGGAGCATACGCCTAACTAGTCCTTTTCTTCCATTTTATTGCGAAAGTATTTAGCACAAATAAAACTAAAGTTCACGAGTGAATGGAAGCATTCAAACGATAAGCTATACAACAGGCATTCTAGGACTAAAAAAAGGGACATACGTTTAATCATTCTTTCTTCACCACTTAGTGCTCGTGGTCTTTGAGTGCATTTGTTTTGAAAATATTTTTAAAATGGTTTGATTTTCGAGAATAATACTTGGTGTTGACCAAGCGTTTATTTGGACCGAAGCTACTGTTTGTGCGAAAATTTTATTTCCCCACATTAATTTTGTTTGCCATTTTTTAGTTATTGATTTAAATGTTTATATATTTTTTATATTAGCGACGGTTCTGGCCGACGCTACTGTTTATTTAAATATATTCATTTCCCATCACCAATTTTGTTTTCCTTCTTTTTAGTTATTATTTTAATTAATTATTATTTTCTTATATTTGGGACGATTCAGGCTGACACTACTGTTTGTGCGGAAATTTTTATTTCCCCCACCAATTTCATTTTCCTCATTTAAAGTTATTGTTTTAATTAATTATTATCTTTATATTAAAAACTAGTACTTTAATAGCGCTTTTAAAGTGCTATTAAACAAAATCGTTTACAATAGCGGCGCGGTTAACAACGCTTTAAATCAAAAACAAAAGAAAGTGCTCTTAAATAGCATTTGTGGCGTAGTGTATGTTGCCCTGTTTTCTTTTCTAGTGTTGGTTTATCCTTCTGGACATAAGAGACAACTCCTCTTTGTCTTAATCAAAATCCTTATAAGGGGAGCATACGCCTAACTAGTATTTTTCTTACATTTTATTGCAAAAGTATTTAGCACAGCTAAAACTAAAGTTCATGAGTGAATGGAAGCATTCAAACGATAAGCTATACTACAAGCATCCTAGGACTAAAAAAACGGACATACGTTTAATCATTCCTTCTTCACCACTTAGTGCTCGTGGCCTTCGAGTGCATTTGTTTTGAAAATATTTTTAAAATGGTTTGATTTTCGAGAATAATACTTGGTGTTGACCAAGCGTTTATTTGGACCGAAGCTACTGTTTGTGCGAAAATTTTATTTCCCCACATAAATTTTGTTTGCCTCCTTTTTAGTTATTGATTTAAATGTTTATATATTTTTTATATTAGCGACGGTTCTGGCCGACGCTACTGTTTATTTAAATATATTCATTTCCCATCACCAATTTCGTTTTCCTTCTTTTTAGTTATTATTTTAATTAATTATTATTTTCTTATATTTGGGACGATTCAGGCCGACACTACTGTTTGTGCGGAAATTTTTATTTCCCTCACCAATTACATTTTCCTCATTTAATGTTATTGTTTTAATTAATTATTATCTTTATATTAAAAACTAGTACTTTAATAGCGCTTTTAAAGTGCTATTAAACAAAATCGTTTACAATAGCGGCGCGGTTAACAACGCTTTAAACCGAAAACAAAAGAAAGTGCTCTTAAATAGCATTTGTGGCGTAGTGTATGTTGCCCTGTTTTCTCTTCTACTATTGGTTTATCCTTTTGGACATAAGAGACAACTCCTCTTTGTCTTTATCAAAATCCTTATAAGGGGAGCATACGCCTAACTAGTATTTTTCTTACATTTTATTGCAAAAGTATTTAGCACAACTAAAACTAAAGTTCATGAGTGAATGGAAGCATTCAAACGATAAGCTATACAACAGGCATCGTAGGACTAGAAAAAGGGACAAACTTTTAATCATTCCTTCTTTACCACTTAGTGCTCGTGGCCTTCGAGTGCATTTGTTTTGAAAATATTTTGAAAATGATTTGATTTTCGAGAATAATACTTGGTATTGACCAAGCGTTTTTTTGGACCGAAGCTACTGTTTGTGCGAAAATTTTATTTCCCCACATTAATTTTGTTTGCCTCCTTTTTAGTTATTGATTTAAATGTTTATATATATTTTATATTAGCGACGGTTCTGGCCGACGCTATTGTTTATTCAAAAACATTCATTTCCCATCACTAATTTAGTTTGCCTCCTTTTTAGTTATTATTTTAATTAATTATTATTTTCTTATATTAGCGACTGTTCAGGCCGACACTACTGTTTGTGCGGAAATTTTCATTTCCCCCACCAATTTCATTTGCCTCCTTTAAAGTTATTGTTTTAATTAATTATTATTTTTATATTAAAAACCAGTACTTTAATAGCGCTTTTAAAGTGCTATTAAACAAAATCGTTTACAATAGCGGCACGGTTAATAGCGCTTTAAAGGGATATCAAAAACAAAAGAAAGTACTCTTAAATAGCATTTGTGGCAAAGTGTATGTTGCCCTATTTTCTCTTCCAGTGTTGGTTTATCCTTCTTCACATAAGAGACAACTCCTCTTTGTTATTATCAAATCCCTTATAAGCGGAGCATACGCCTACCTAGTCTTTTTCTTCCATTTTATTGAAAACTTTTTTAGCACAACTAAAATTAAAGTTCATGAGTGAATGGAAGCATTCAAAGGATAAGCTATAGAACAAGCATCCTAGAACTAAAAAAATGGACATACGTTTAATCATTCCTTCTTCACCATTTAGTGCTCGTGGCCTTCAAGTGCATTTGTTTTGAAAATATTTTTAAAATGCTTTGATTTTCGAGAATAATACTTGTGTTGACCAAGCGTTTGTTTGGACCGAAGCTACTCTTTGTACGAAAATTTTATTTCCCCCCATTAATTTCCTTTGCCTCCTTTTTAGTTATTGTTTTAAATATTTATATATTTTTTATATTAGAGACGGTTCTGGCCGCCGCTATTGTTTATTCAAAAAATTTCATTTCCCATCACCAATTTCGTTTTCCTACTTTTTAGTTATTATTTTAGTTAATTATTATATTCTTATATTTGCGACGGTTCAGGCCGACACTACTGTTTGTGTGAAAAATTTTATTTCCCCCACCAATTTCATTTGCCTCATTTAAAGTTATTGTATTAATTAATTATTATTTTTATTTTAAAAACTAGTACTTTAATAGTGCTTTTAAAGTGCTATAAAACAAAATCGTTTACAATAGCGGCACGGTTAATAACGCTTTAAAGGGATATCAAAAACAAAAGAAAGTGCTCTTAAATAGTATTTATGGCATAGTTTCTGTTGTCCTGTTTTCTCTTCCAATGTTGGTTTATCCTTCTGCACATAAGAGACAACTCCTCTTTGTCTTTATCAAAATCCTTATAAGCGGAGCTTACACCTACCTAGTCCTTTTCTTCCATTTTATTGAAGAGGTATTTAGCACAAATAAAACTAAAGTTCATGAGTGAATGGAAACATTCAAACGATAAGCTATACAACAGGCATCCTAGGACTAAAAAAAGGGACATACGTTTAATCATTCCTTCTTCACCACTTAGTGCTCGTGGCCTTCGAGTGCATTTGTTTTGAAAATATTTTGAAAATGGTTTGATTTTCGAGAATAATACATGGTATTGACCAAGGGTTTTTTTAGACCGAAGCTACTGTTTGTGCGAAAATTTTATTTCCCCCCATTAATTTTGTTTGCCTCCTTTTTAGTTATTGATTTAAATGTTTATATATTTTTTATATTAGTGACGGTTCTGGCCGACGCTATTGTTTATTCAAAAATATTCATTTCCCATCACTAATTTTTTTTGCCTCCTTTTTAGTTATTATTTTAATTAATTATTATTTTTTTATATTAGCGATGGTTCAGGTCGACACTAGTGTTTATGCGGAAATTTTCATTTCCCCCACTAATTTCATTTGCCTCCTTTAAAGTTATTGTTTTAATTAATTATTATTTTTATATTAAAAACCAGTGCTTTAATAGCGCTTTTAAAGTGCTATTAAACAAAATCATTTACAATAGCGGCGCGCTTAATAGCGCTTTAAAGAAATATCAAAAACAAAAGAAATTGCTCTTAAATAGCATTTGTGGTGTAGTGTCTGTTGCCCTGTTTTCTCTTCTAGTGTTGGTTTATCTTTCTAGACATAAGAGACAACTCCTCTTTGTCTTAATCAAAATCCTTATAAGCGGAGCATACGCCTAACTAGCCCTTTTCTTCCATCTTATTGCGAAAGTATTTAGCACAACTTAAACTAAAGTTCATGAGTGGATGGAAGCATTTTAACGAAAAGCTATACAACAAGCATCCTAGGACTAAAAAAAGGGACATACGTTTAATCATTCCTTCTTCACCACTTAGTGCTCGTGGCCTTCGAGTGCATTTGTTTTGAAAATATTTTTAAAATGGTTTGATTTTCGAGAATAATACTTGGTGTTGACCAAGCGTTTATTTGGACCGAAGCTACTGTTTCTGCGAAAATTTTATTTCCCCGCATTAATTTTGTTTGCCTCCTTTTTAGTTATTGATTTAAATGTTTATATATTTTTTATATTAGCGACGGTTTTGGCCGACGCTACTGTTTATTTAAATATATTCATTTCCCATCCCCAATTTCATTTTCCTCCTTTTTAGTTATTATTTTAATTAATTATTATTTTCTTATATTAGCGACGGTTCAGGTCGACACTAGTGTTTGTGCGGAAATTTTCATTTCCCCCACCAATTTCATTTTCCTCCTTTAAAGTTATTGTTTTAATTAATAATTTTTTTATATTAAAAACCAGTGCTTTAATAGCGCTATTAAAGTGCTATTAAACAAAATCATTCACAATAGCGGCGCGGTAAATAGCGCTTTAAAGGGATATCAAAAACAAAAGAAATTGCTCTTAAATAGCATTTGTGGCGTAGTGTCTGTTGCCCTGTTTTCTATTATAGTGTTGGTTTATCCTTCTGGACATAAGAGACAACTCCTCTTTGTCTTAATCAAAATCCTTATAAGCAGAGCATACGCCTAACTAGTCCTTTTCTTCCATTTTATTGCAAAAGTATTTAGCCCAACTTAAACTAAAGTTCATGAGTGAATGGAAGCATTCAAACAATAAGTTATACAACAAGCATCCTAGGACTAAAAAAAGGGACATACGTTTAATCATTCCTTCTTCACCACTTAGTGCTCGTGGCCTTCGAGTGCATTTGTTTTGAAAATATTTTTAAAATGGTTTGATTTTCGAGAATAATACTTGGTGTTGACCAAGCGTTTATTTGGACTGAAGCTACTGTTTGTGCGAAAATTTTATTTCCCCACATTAATTTTGTTTGCCTCCATTTTAGTTATTGATTTAAATGTTTATATATTTTTTATATTAGCGACGGTTCTGGCCGACGCTACTGTTTATTTAAATATATTAATTTCCCATCACTAATTTCGTTTGCCTCCTTTTTAGTTATTATTTTAATTAATTATTATTTTCTTATATTAGCGACTGTTCAGGCCGACACTACTGTTTGTGCGGAAATTTTCATTTCCCCCACCAATTTCATTTGCCTCCTTTAAAGTTATTGTTTTAATTAATTATTATTTTTATATTAAAAACCAGTACTTTAATAGCGCTTTTAAAGTGCTATTAAACAAAATCGTTTATAATAGCGGCCCGGTTAATAGCGCTTTAAAGGGATATCAAAAACAAAAGAAAGTACTCTTAAATAGTATTTGTGGCAAAGTGTATGTTGCCTTATTTTCTCTTCCAGTGTTGGTTTATCCTTCTTCACATAAGAGACAACTCCTCTTTGTCTTTATCAAAATCCTTATAAGCGGAGCATACGCCTACCTAGTCCTTTTCTTCCATTTTATTGAAAAATTATTTAGCACAACTACAACTAAAGTTCATGAGTGAATGGAAGCATTCAAACGATAAGCTATAGAACAAGCATCCTAGGACTAAAAAAATGGACATACGTTTAATCATTCCTTCTTCACCACTTAG
This sequence comes from Vicia faba, assembly GCA_948472305.1. Lineage (NCBI taxonomy): Eukaryota > Viridiplantae > Streptophyta > Magnoliopsida > Fabales > Fabaceae > Vicia > Vicia faba. Next base: position 1,010,247,984 of record OX451739.1, on the reverse strand, counting down.
TGCTCGTGGCCTTCGAGTGCATTTGTTTTGAAAATATTTTTAAAATGCTTTGATTTTCCAGAATAATACTTGTGTTGACCGAGCGTTTATTTGGACCGAAGCTACTCTTTGTACGCAAATTTTATTTCCCCCCATTAATTTCGTTTGCCTCCTTTTTAGTTATTGTTTTAAATATTTATATATTTTTTATATTTGCGACGGTTCTGGCCGATGCTATTGTTTATTCAAAAAATTTCATTTCCCATCACCAATTTTGTTTTCCTCCTTTTTAGTTATTATTTTAGTTAATTATTATTTTCTTATATTTGCGACGGTTCAGGCCGACACTACTGTTTGTGTGGAAATTTTTATTTCTCTCACCAATTTCATTTGCCTCATTTAAAGTTATTGTATTAATTAATTATTATTTTTATATTAAAAACTAGTACTTTAATAGTGCTTTTAAAGTGCTATTAACCAAAATCGTTTACAATAGCGGTGCAGTTAATAGCGCTTTAAAGGGATATCAAAAACAAAAGAAAGTGCTCTTAAATAGCATTTGTGGCATAGTGTCTGTTGTCCTATTTTCTCTTCCAGTGTTGGTTTATCCTTCTGCACATAAGAGACAACTCCTCTTTGTCTTTATCAAAATCCTTATAAGCGGAGCATACGCCTACCTAGTCCTTTTCTTCCATTTTATTGAAAAAGTATTTAGCACAACTAAAACTAAAGTTCATGAGTGAATGGAAGCATTCAAACGATAATCTATACAACAAGCATCCTAAGCCTAAAAAAAGGGACATACGTTTAATCTTTCCTTTTTCACCACTTAGTGCTCGTGACCTTCGAGTGCATTTGTTTTGAAAATATTTTTAAAATTGTTTTATTTTCGAGAATAATACTTGGTGTTGACCAAGCGTTTATTTGGACCGAAGCTACTGTTTCTGCGAAAATTTTATTTCCCCGCATTAATTTTGTTTGCCTCCTTTTTAGTTATTGATTTAAATGTTTATATATTTTTTATATTAGCGACGGTTATGGCCGACGCTACTGTTTATTTAAATATATTCATTTCCCATCCCCAATTTCATTTTCCTCCTTTTTAGTTATTATTTTAATTAATTATTATTTTCTTATATTAGCGACGGTTCAGGTCGACACTAGTGTTTGTGCGGAAATTTTCATTTCCCCCACCAATTTCATTTTCCTCCTTTAAAGTTATTGTTTTAATTAATAATTTTTTTATATTAAAAACCAGTGCTTTAATAGCGCTATTAAAGTGCTATTAAACAAAATCATTCACAATAGCGGCGCGGTAAATAGCGCTTTAAAGGGATATCAAAAACAAAAGAAATTGCTCTTAAATAGCATTTGTGGCGTAGTGTCTGTTGCCCTGTTTTCTATTATAGTGTTGGTTTATCCTTCTGGACATAAGAGACAACTCCTCTTTGTCTTAATCAAAATCCTTATAAGCAGAGCATACGCCTAACTAGTCCTTTTCTTCCATTTTATTGCAAAAGTATTTAGCCCAACTTAAACTAAAGTTCATGAGTGAATGGAAGCATTCAAACAATAAGTTATACAACAAGCATCCTAGGACTAAAAAAAGGGACATACGTTTAATCATTCCTTCTTCACCACTTAGTGCTCGTGGCCTTCGAGTGCATTTGTTTTGAAAATATTTTTAAAATGGTTTGATTTTCGAGAATAATACTTGGTGTTGACCAAGCGTTTATTTGGACTGAAGCTACTGTTTGTGCGAAAATTTTATTTCCCCACATTAATTTTGTTTGCCTCCTTTTTAGTTATTGATTTAAATGTTTATATATTTTTTATATTAGCGACGGTTCTGGCCGACGCTACTGTTTATTTAAATATATTAATTTCCCATCACTAATTTCGTTTGCCTCCTTTTTAGTTATTATTTTAATTAATTATTATTTTCTTATATTAGCGACTGTTCAGGCCGACACTACTGTTTGTGCGGAAATTTTCATTTCCCCCACCAATTTCATTTGCCTCCTTTAAAGTTATTGTTTTAATTAATTATTATTTTTATATTAAAAACCAGTACTTTAATAGCGCTTTTAAAGTGCTATTAAACAAAATCGTTTATAATAGCGGCCCGGTTAATAGCGCTTTAAAGGGATATCAAAAACAAAAGAAAGTACTCTTAAATAGTATTTGTGGCAAAGTGTATGTTGCCTTATTTTCTCTTCCAGTGTTGGTTTATCCTTCTTCACATAAGAGACAACTCCTCTTTGTCTTTATCAAAATCCTTATAAGCGGAGCATACGCCTACCTAGTCCTTTTCTTCCATTTTATTGAAAAATTATTTAGCACAACTACAACTAAAGTTCATGAGTGAATGGAAGCATTCAAACGATAAGCTATAGAACAAGCATCCTAGGACTAAAAAAATGGACATACGTTTAATCATTCCTTCTTCACCACTTAGTGCTCGTGGCCTTCGAGTGCATTTGTTTTGAAAATATTTTTAAAATGCTTTGATTTTCCAGAATAATACTTGTGTTGACCGAGCGTTTATTTGGACCGAAGCTACTCTTTGTACGCAAATTTTATTTCCCCCCATTAATTTCGTTTGCCTCCTTTTTAGTTATTGTTTTAAATATTTATATATTTTTTATATTTGCGACGGTTCTGGCCGATGCTATTGTTTATTCAAAAAATTTCATTTCCCATCACCAATTTCGTTTTCCTCCTTTTTAGTTATTATTTTAGTTAATTATTATTTTCTTATATTTGCGACGGTTCAGGCCGACACTACTGTTTGTGTGGAAATTTTTATTTCTCTCACCAATTTCATTTGCCTCATTTAAAGTTATTGTATTAATTAATTATTATTTTTATATTAAAAACTAGTACTTTAATAGTGCTTTTAAAGTGCTATTAACCAAAATCGTTTACAATAGCGGTGCAGTTAATAGCGCTTTAAAGGGATATCAAAAACAAAAGAAAGTGCTCTTAAATAGCATTTGTGGCATAGTGTTTGTTGTCCTATTTTCTCTTCCAGTGTTGGTTTATCCTTCTGCACATAAGAGACAACTCCTCTTTGTCTTTATCAAAATCCTTATAAGCGGAGCATACGCCTACCTAGTCCTTTTCTTCCATTTTATTGAAAAAGTATTTAGCACAACTAAAACTAAAGTTCATGAGTGAATGGAAGCATTCAAACGATAATCTATACAACAAGCATCCTAAGCCTAAAAAAAGTGACATACGTTTAATCTTTCCTTTTTCACCACTTAGTGCTCGTGACCTTCGAGTGCATTTGTTTTGAAAATATTTTTAAAATTGTTTTATTTTCGAGAATAATACTTGGTGTTGACCAAGCGTTTATTTGGACCGAAGCTAATGTTTGTGCGAAAATTTTATTTCCCCTCATTAATTTTGTTTGCCTCCTTTTTAGTTATTGATTTAAATGTTAATATATTTTTTATATTAGTGAAGGTTATGGCCGACGCTATTGTTTATTCAAAAATATTCATTTCCCATCACTAATTTCGTTTGCCTCCTTTTTAGTTATTATTTTAATTAAGTATTATTTTCTTATATTAGCGACTGTTCTGGCCGACACTACTGTTTGTGCGGAAATTTTCATTTCCCCCACCAATTTCATTTGCCTCCTTTAAAGTTATTGTTTTAATAAATTATTATTTTTATATTAAAAATCAGTACTTTAATAGCGCTTTTAAAGTGCTATTAAACAAAATCGTTTACAATAGCGGCGCGGTTAATAGCGCTTTAAAGGGATATCAAAAACAAAAGAAAGTGCTCTTAAATAACATTTGTGGCATAGTGTCTGTTGTCCTGTTTTTTCTTCCAGTGTTTGTTTATCCTTCTTCACATAAGAGACAACTCCTCTTTGACTTTATCAAAATCCTTATAAGCGGAGCATACGCCTACCTAGTCCTTTTCTTCCATTTTATTGAAAAAGTACTTAGCACAACTAAAACTAAAGTTCATGAGTGAATGGAAGCATTCAAACGATAAGCTATACAACAAGCATCCTAAGACTAAAAATAGGGACATACGTTTAATCATTCCTTCTTCACCACTTAGTGCTCGTGGCCTTCGAGTGCATTTGTTTTGAAAATATTTTTAAAATGGTTTTATTTTAGAGAATAATACTTGGTGTTGACCAAGCGTTTATTTGGACCGAAGCTAATGTTTGTGCGAGAATTTTATTTCCCCCCATTAATTTTGTTTGCCTCCTTTTTAGTTATTGATTTAAATGTTAATATATTTTTTATATTAGCGAAGGTTCTGGCCGACGCTATTGTTTATTCAAAAATATTCATTTCCCATCACTAATTTCGTTTGCCTCCTTTTTAGTTATTATTTTAATTAATTATTATTTTCTTATATTAGCGACTGTTCTGGCCGACACTACTGTTTGTGCGGAAATATTCATTTCCCCCACCAATTTCATTTGCCTCCTTTAAAGTTATTGTTTTAATAAATTATTATTTTTATATTAAAAATCAGTACTTTAATAGCGCTTTTAAAGTGCTATTAAACAAAATCGTTTACAATAGCGGCGCGGTTAATAGCGCTTTAAAGAGATATCAAAAACAAAAGAAAGTTCTCTTAAATAGCATTTGTGGCATAGTGTCTGTTGTCCTGTTTTTTCTTCCAGTGTTTGTTTATCCTTCTGCACATAAAAGACAACTCCTCTTTGACTTTATCAAAATCCTTATAAGCGGAGCATACGCCTACCTAGTCCTTTTCTTCCATTTTATTGAAAAAGTACTTAGCACAACTAAAACTAAAGTTCATGAGTGAATGGAAGCATTCAAATGATAAGCTATACAACAAGCATCCTAAGACTAAAAATAGGGACATACGTTTAATCATTCCTTCTTCACCACTTAGTGCTCGTGGCCTTCGAGTGCATTTGTTTTGAAAATATTTTTAAAATGGTTTTATTTTAGAAAATAATACTTGGTGTTGACCAAGCGTTTATTTGGACCGAAGCTAATGTTTGTGCGAGAATTTTATTTCCCCCCATTAATTTTGTTTGCCTCCTTTTTAGTTATTGATTTAAATCTTAATATATTTTTTATATTAGCGAAGGTTCTGGCCGACGCTATTGTTTATTCAAAAATATTCATTTCCCATCACTAATTTCGTTTGCCTCCTTTTTAGTTATTATTTTAATTAAGTATTATTTTCTTATATTAGCGACTGTTCTGGCCGACACTACTGTTTGTGCGGAAATTTTCATTTCCCCCACCAATTTCATTTGCCTCCTTTAAAGTTATTGTTTTAATAAATTATTATTTTTATATTAAAAATCAGTACTTTAATAGCGCTTTTAAAGTGCTATTAAACAAAATCGTTTACAATAGCGGCGCGGTTAATAGCGCTTTAAAGGGATATCAAAAACAAAAGAAAGTGCTCTTAAATAACATTTGTGGCATAGTGTCTGTTGTCCTGTTTTTTCTTCCAGTGTTTGTTTATCCTTCTGCACATAAGAGACAACTCCTCTTTGACTTTATCAAAATCCTTATAAGCGGAGCATACGCCTACCTAGTCCTTTTCTTCCATTTTATTGAAAAAGTACTTAGCACAACTAAAACTAAAGTTCATGAGTGAATGGAAGCATTCAAACGATAAGCTATACAACAAGCATCCTAAGACTAAAAATAGGGACATACGTTTAATCATTCCTTCTTCACCACTTAGTGCTCGTGGCCTTCGAGTGCATTTGTTTTGAAAATATTTTTAAAATTGTTTTATTTTAGAGAATAATACTTGGTGTTGACCAAGCGTTTATTTGGACCGAAGCTAATGTTTGTGCGAGAATTTTATTTCCCCCCATTAATTTTGTTTGCCTCCTTTTTAGTTATTGATTTAAATGTTAATATATTTTTTATATTAGCGAAGGTTCTGGCCGACGCTATTGTTTATTCAAAAATATTCATTTCCCATCACTAATTTCGTTTGCCTCCTTTTTAGTTATTATTTTAATTAATTATTATTTTCTTATATTAGCGACTGTTCTGGCCGACACTACTGTTTGTGCGGAAATTTTCATTTCCCCCACCAATTTCATTTGCCTCCTTTAAAGTTATTGTTTTAATAAATTATTATTTTTATATTAAAAATCAGTACTTTAATAGCGCTTTTAAAGTGCTATTAAACAAAATCGTTTACAATAGCGGCGCGGTTAATAGCGCTTTAAAGAGATATCAAAAACAAAAGAAAGTTCTCTTAAATAGCATTTGTGGCATAGTGTCTGTTGTCCTGTTTTTTCTTCCAGTGTTTGTTTATCCTTCTGCACATAAAAGACAACTCCTCTTTGACTTTATCAAAATCCTTATAAGCGGAGCATACGCCTACCTAGTCCTTTTCTTCCATTTTATTGGAAAAGTACTTAGCACAACTAAAACTAAAGTTCATGAGTGAATGGAAGCATTCAAATGATAAGCTATACAACAAGCATCCTAAGACTAAAAATAGGGACATACGTTTAATCATTCCTTCTTCACCACTTAGTGCTCGTGGCCTTCGAGTGCATTTGTTTTGAAAATATTTTTAAAATGGTTTTATTTTAGAGAATAATACTTGGTCTTGACCAAGCGTTTATTTGGACCGAAGCTAATGTTTGTGCGAAAATTTTATTTCCCCCCATTAATTTCGTTTGCCTCCTTTTTAGTTATTGTTTTAAAAATTTATATATTTTTTATATTAGCAACGGTTCTGGCCGACGCTATTGTTTATTCAAAAATTTTCATTTCCCATCACCAATTTCGTTTTCCTCCTTTTTAGTTATTATTTTAATTTATTATTATTTTCTTATATTTGCAACGGTTAAGTCCGACACTACTGTTTGTGCGGAAATTTTTATTTCCCCCACCAATTTTATTTGCCTCATTTAAAGTATTATTTTAATTAATTATTATTTTTATATTAAAAACTAGTACTTTAATAGCGCTTTTAAAGTGCTATTAAACAAAATCGTTTACAATAGCGGCACGATTAATAGTGCTTTAAATCAAAAACAAAAGAAAGTTCTCTTAAATAGCATTTGTGGCATAGTGTATGTTGCCCTGTTTTCTCTTCTAGTGTTGGTTTATCCTTCTGGACATAAGAGACAACTCCACTTTGTCTTTATCAAAATCCTTATAAGCGGAGCATACGCCTAACTAGTCCTTTTCTTCCATTTTATTGCAAAAGTATTTAGAACAATAAAACTAAAGTTCATGAGTGAATGGAAGAATTCAAATGATAAGTTATACAAAAAGCATCCTAGGACTAAAAAAAGGGACATACGTTTAATCATTCCTTCTTCACCACTTAGTGCTCGTGGCCTTCGAGTGCATTTGATTTGAAAATATTTTTAAAATTCTTTGATTTTCGAGAATAATACTGGGTGTTGACCAAGCGTTTATTTGGACCGAAGCTACTCTTTGTACGGAAATTTTATTTCCCCCCATTAATTTCGTTTTCCTCCTTTTTAGTTATTGTTTTAAATATTTATATATTTTTTATATTAGCAACGGTTCTGGCCGACGCTATTGTTTATTCAAAAATATTCATTTCCCATCACTAATTTCGTTTTCCTCCTTTTTAGTTATTATTTTAATTTATTATTATTTTCTTATATTTGCAACGGTTAAGTCCGACACTACTGTTTGTGCGGAAATTTTTATTTCCCCCACCAATTTTATTTGCCTCATTTAAAATTATTGTTTTAATTAATTATTATTTTTATATTAAAAACTAGTACTTTAATAGTGCTTTTAAAGTGCTATTAAACAAAATCGTTTACAATAGCGGCGCGAGTAATAGCGCTTTAAATCAACAACAAAAGAAAGTTCTCTTAAATAGCATTTGTGGCATATTGTCTGTTGCCCTGTTTTATCTTCTAGTGTTGGTTTATCCTTCTCGACATTAGAGACAACTCCTCTTTGACTTTATCAAAATCCTTATAAGCGGAGCATACGCCTACCTAGTCCTTTTCTTCCATTTTATTGAAAAAGTACTTAGCACAACTAAAACTAAAGTTCATGAGTGAATGGAAGCATTCAAATGATAAGCTATACAACAAGCATCCTAAGACTAAAAATAGGGACATACGTTTAATCATTCCTTCTTCACCACTTAGTGCTCGTGGCCTTCGAGTGCATTTGTTTTGAAAATATTTTTAAAATGGTTTTATTTTGGAGAATAATACTTGGTGTTGACCAAGCGTTTATTTGGACCGAAGCTAATGTTTGTGCGAAAATTTTATTTCCCCCCATTAATTTTGTTTGCCTCCTTTTTAGTTATTGATTTAAATCTTAATATATTTTTTATATTAGCGAAGGTTCTGGCCGACGCTATTGTTTATTCAAAAATATTCATTTCCCATCACTAATTTTGTTTGCCTCCTTTTTAGTTATTATTTTAATTAATTATTATTTTCTTATATTAGCGACTGTTCTGGCCGACACTACTGTTTGTGCGGAAATTTTCATTTCCCCCACCAATTTCATTTAACTCCTTTAAAGTTATTGTTTTAATAAATTATTATTTTTATATTAAAAATCAGTACTTTAATAGTGCTTTTAAAGTGCTATTAAACAAAATCGTTTACAATAGCGGCGCGGTTAATAGCGCTTTAAAGGGATATCAAAAACAAAAGAAAGTTCTCTTAAATAGCATTTGTGGCATAGTGTCTGTAGTCCTGTTTTTTCTTCCAGTGTTTGTTTATCCTTCTGCACATAAGAGACAACTCCTCTTTGACTTTATCAAAATCCTTATAAGCGGAGCATACGCCTACCTAGTCCTTTTCTTCCATTTTATTGAAAAAGTACTTAGCACAACTAAAACTAAAGTTCATGAGTGAATGGAAGCATTCAAACGATAAGCTATACAACAAGCATCCTAAGACTAAAAATAGGGACATACGTTTAATCATTCCTTCTTCACCACTTAGTGCTCGTGGCCTTCGAGTGCATTTGTTTTGAAAATATTTTTAAAATGGTTTTATTTTCGAGAATAATACTTGGTGTTGACCAAGCGTTTATTTGGACCGAAGCTAATGTTTGTGCGAAAATTTTATTTCCCCCCATTAATTTTGTTTGCCTCCTTTTTAGTTATTGATTTAAATGTTAATATATTTTTTATATTATCGAAGGTTCTGGCCGACGCTATTGTTTATTCAAAAATGTTCATTTCCCATCACTAATTTCGTTTGCCTCCTTTTTAGTTATTATTTCAATTTATTATTATTTTCTTATATTTGCAACGGTTCAGGCCGACACTACTGTTTGTGCGGAAATTTTTATTTCCCCCACCAATTTTATTTGCCTCATTTAAAGTTATTGTTTTAATTAATTTTTATTTTTATATTAAAAACTAGTACTTTAATAGCACTTTTAAAGTGTTATTAAACAAAATCGTTTACAATAGCGGCACGATTAATAGCGTTTTAAATAAAAAAAAAAGAAAGTTCTCTTAAATAGCATTTGTGGCATAGTGTCTGTTTCCCTGTTTTCTCTTCTAGTGTTGGTTTATCCTTCTGGACATAAGAGACAACTCCTCTTTGTCTTTATCAAAATCCTTATAAGCGGAGCATACGCCTAACTAGTCCTTATCTCCCATTTTATTGCAAAAGTATTTAGCACAACTAAAACTAAAGTTCATGATTGAATGGAAGAATTCAAACGATAAGCTATACAACAAGCATCCTAGGACTAAAAAAAGGGATATACGTTTAATCATTCCTTCTTCACCACTTAGTGCTCGTGGCCTTCGAGTGCATTTGATTTGAAAATATTTTTAAAATGGTTTGATTTTCGAGAATAATACTTGGTGTTGACCAAGCGTTTATTTGGACCGAAGCTACTGTTTGTGCGAAAATTTTATTTCCCCCCATTAATTTTATTTACCTCCTTTTTAGTTATTGATTTAAATATTTATATATTTTTTATATTAGCGACGGTTCTGGCGGACGCTATTGTTTATTCAAAAATATTCATTTCCCATCACTAATTTCATTTGCCTCCTTTTTAGTTATTATTTTAATTAATTATTATTTTCTTATATTAGCGACTGTTCAGGCCGGCACTACTGTTTGTGCGGAAATTTTCATTTCCCCAACAATTTCATTTGCCTCCTTTAAAGTTATTGTTTTAATTAATTATTATTTTTATATTAAAAACCAGTACTTTAATAGCGCTTTTAAAGTGCTATTAAACAAAAGCGTTTACAATAGTGGCGCGGTTAATAGCGCTTTAAAGGGATATAAAAAACAAAAGAAAGTTCTCTTAAATAGCATTTGTGGCATAGTGTCTGTTGTCCTGTTTTCTCTTCCAGTGTTGGTTTATCCTTTTGCACATAAGAGACAACTGCTCTTTGTCTTTATCAAAATCCTTATAAGAGGAGCATACGCCTACCTAGTCCTTTTCTTCCATTTTGTTGAAAAAGTATTTAGCACAACTAAAACTAAAGTTCATGAGGGAATGGAAGCATTCAAACGATAAGCTATACAACAAGCATCCTAGGACTAAAAAAAGGGACATACGTTTAATCATTCCTTCTTCACCACTTAGTGCTCGTGGCCTGCGAGTGCATTTGTTTTGAAAATATTTTGAAAATGGTTTGATTTTCGAGAATAATACTTGGTGTTGACCAAGCGTTTATTTGGACCGAAGCTACTGTTTGTGCGAAAATTTTATTTCCCCCCATTAATTTCGTTTGCCTCCTTTTTAGTTATTGTTTTAAAAATTTATATATTTATTATATTAGCAACGGTTCTGGCCGACGCTATTGTTTATTCAAAAATTTTCATTTCCCATCACCAATTTCGTTTTCCTCCTTTTTAGTTATTATTTTAATTTATTATTATTTTCTTATATTTGCAACGGTTAAGTCCGACACTACTGTTTGTGCGGAAATTTTTATTTCCCCCACCAATTTTATTTGCCTCATTTAAAGTATTATTTTAATTAATTATTATTTTTATATTAAAAACAGGTACTTTAATAGCGCTTTTAAAGTGCTATTAAACAAAATCGTTTACAATAGCGGCACGATTAATAGTGCTTTAAATCAAAAACAAAAGAAAGTTCTCTTAAATAGCATTTGTGGCATAGTGTATGTTGCCCTGTTTTCTCTTCTAGTGTTGGTTTATCCTTCTGGACATAAGAGACAACTCCACTTTGTCTTTATCAAAATCCTTATAAGCGGAGCATACGCCTAACTAGTCCTTTTCTTCCATTTTATTGCAAAAGTATTTAGAACAATAAAACTAAAGTTCATGAGTGAATGGAAGAATTCAAATGATAAGTTATACAAAAAGCATCCTAGGACTAAAAAAAGGGACATACGTTTAATCATTCCTTCTTCACCACTTAGTGCTCGTGGCCTTCGAGTGCATTTGATTTGAAAATATTTTTAAAATTCTTTGATTTTCGAGAATAATACTGGGTGTTGACCAAGCGTTTATTTGGACCGAAGCTACTCTTTGTACGGAAATTTTATTTCCCCCCATTAATTTTGTTTTCCTCCTTTTTAGTTATTGTTTTAAATATTTATATATTTTTTATATTAGCAACGGTTCTGGCCGACGCTATTGTTTATTCAAAAATATTCATTTCCCATCACCAATTTCGTTTTCCTCCTTTTTAGTTATTATTTTAATTAATTATTATTTTCTTATATTTGCGACGGTTCAGGCCGACACTACTGTTTGTGTGGAAATTTTTATTTCCCCCACCAATTTTATTTGCCTCTTTTAAAATTATTGTTTTAATTAATTATTATTTTTATATTAAAAACTAGTACTTTAATAGTGCTTTTAAAGTGCTATTAAACAAAATCGTTTACAATAGCGGCGCGAGTAATAGCGCTTTAAATCAACAACAAAAGAAAGTTCTCTTAAATAGCATTTGTGGCATATTGTCTGTTGCCCTGTTTTATCTTCTAGTGTTGGTTTATCCTTCTCGACATAAGAGACAACTCCTCTTTGTCTTTATCAAAATCCTTATAAGCGGAGAATACGCGTACTAGACTTTTCTTCCATTTTATTGCAAAAGTATTTAGCACAACTAAAACTAAAGTTCATGAGTGAATGGAAGAATTCAAATGATAAGCTATACAACAAGCATCCTAGGACTAAAAAAAGGGACATATTTTTAATCATTCCTTCTTCACCACTTAGTGCTCGTGGCCTTCAAGTGCATTTGATTTGAAAATATTTTTAAAATGGTTTGATTTTAGAGAATAATACTTGGTGTTGACCAAGCGTTTATTTGGACCGAAACTACTGTTTGTGCGAAAATTTTATTTCCCCCCATTAATTTTATTTGCCTCCTTTTTAGTTATTGATTTAAATGTTAATATATTTTTTATATTAGCGAATGTTCAGGTCGACGCTTTTGTTTATTCAAAAATATTCATTTCCCATCACTAATTTCATTTGCCTCCTTTTTAGTTATTATTTTAATTAATTATTATTTTCTTATATTAGCGACGGATCAGGCCGACACTACTCTTTGTGCGGAAATTTTCATTTCCCCCACCAATTTCATTTGCCTCCTTTAAAGTTTTTGTTTTAATTAATTATTATTTTTATACTAAAAACATGTACTTTAATAGCGCTTTTAAAGTGCTATTAAACAAAATCGATTACAATAGTGGCGCAGTTAATAGCTCTTTAAAGGGATATCAAAAACAAAAGAAAGTGCTCTTAAATAAAATTTGTGGCATAGTGTCTGTTGCCCTATTTTCTCTTCCAGTGTTTATTTATCCTTCTGCACATAAGAGACAACTCCTCTTTGTCTTTATCAAAATCCTTATAAGCGGAGCATACGCCTACGTAGTCCTTTTCTTCCATTTTATTGAAAAAGTATTTAGCACAACTAAAACTAAAGTTCATGAGTGAATGGAAACATTCAAACGATAAGCTATACAACAAGCATCCTAGGACTAAAAAAAGGGACATACGTTTAATCATTCCTTCTTCACCACTTAGTGCTCGTGGCCTTCGAGTGCATTAGTTTTGAAAATGGTTTGATTTTCGAGAATAATACTTGTATTGACCAAGCGTTTATTTGGACCAAAGCTACTGTTTATGCGAAAATTTTATTTCCCCCCATTAATTTCGTTTGCCTCCTTTTTAGTTATTGTTTTAAATATTTATATATTTTTTATATTAGCGACGGTTCTGGCGGACGCTATTGTTAATTCAAAAATTTTCATTTCCCATCACCAATTTCGTTTTCCTCCTTTTTAATTATTATTTTAGTTAATTATTATTTTCTTATATTTGCGACGGTTCAGGCCGACACTACTGTTTGTGTGAAAAGTTTTATTTCCACCACCAATTTCATTTGCCTCATTTAATGTTATTGTATTAATTAATTTTTATTTTTATATTAAAAACCAATACTTTAATAGTGCTTTTAAAGTGCTATTAAACAAAATCGTTTACAATAGTGGTGCGGTTAATAGCGCTTTAAAGGGATATCAAAGAAAAAAGAAAGTTCTCCTAAATAGCATTTGTGGCATAGTGTCTGTTGTCCTGTTTTCTCTTCCAGTGTTGGTTTATCCTTCTGCACATAAGAGACAACTGCTCTTTGTCTTTATTAAAATCCTTATAAGCGGAGCATACACCTATCTAGTCCTTTTCTTCCATTTTATTGAAAAAGTATTTAGCACAACTAAAACTAAAGTTCATGAGTGAATGGAAGCATTCAAACGATAAGCTATACAACAAGCATCCTAGGACTAAAAAAAGGGACATACGTTTAATCATTCCTTCTTCACCACTTAGTGCTCGTGGCCTTCGAGTGCATTTGTTTTGAAAATATTTTGAAAATGGTTTGATTTTCGAGAATAATACTTGGTGTTGACCAAGCGTTTATTTGGACCGAAGCTACTGTTTGTGCGAAAATTTTATTTCCCCCCATTAATTTCGTTTGCCTCCTTTTTAGTTATTGTTTTAAAAATTTATATATTTTTTATATTAGCAACGGTTCTGGCCGACGCTATTGTTTATTCAAAAATTTTCATTTCCCATCACCAATTTCGTTTTCCTCCTTTTTAGTTATTATTTTAATTTATTATTATTTTCTTATATTTGCAACGGTTCAGGCCGACACTACTGTTTGTGCGGAAATTTTTATTTCCCCCACCAATTTTATTTGCCTCATTTAAATTTATTGTTTAAATTAATTATTATTTTTATATTAAAAACTAGTACTTTAATAGCGCTTTTAAAGTGCTATTAAACAAAATCGTTTACAATAGCAGCGCGATTAATAGCGCTCTAAATCAAAAACAAAAGAAAGTTCTCTTAAATAGCATTTGTGGCATAGTGTCTGTTGCCCTATTTTCTCTTCTAGTGTTGGTTTATCCTTCTTGACATAAGAGACAACTCCTCTTTGTCTTTATCAAAATCCTTATAAGCGGAGCATACGCCTACCTAGTCCTTTTCTTCCTTTTTATTGAAAAAGTATTTAGCACAACTAAAACTAAAGTTCATGAGTGAATGGAATAATTCAAACGATAAGCTATACAACAAGCATCCTAGGACTAAAAAAAGGGACATACGTTTAATCGTTCCTTCTTCACCACTTAGTGCTCGTGGCCTTCGAGTGCATTTGTTTTGAAAATATTTTAAAATGCTTTGATTTTAGAGAATAATACTTGGTGTTGACCAAGCGATTATTAGGACCGAAGCTATTGTTTGTGCGGAAATTTTATTTCCCCCCATTAATTTTGTTTGCCTCCTTTTTAGTTATTGATTCAAATGTTTATATATTTTTTATATTAGCGACGGTTCTGGCCGACGCTATTGTTTACTCAAAAATATTCATTTCCCATCACTAATTTCGTTTGCCTCCTTTTTAGTTATTATTTTAATTAATTATTATTTTCTTATATTTGCAACGGTTCAGGACTACTCTAGTGTTTGTGCGGAAATTTTCATTTCCCCCACCAATTTCATTTGCCTCCTTTAATGTTATTGTTTTAATTAATTATTATTTTTATATTAAAAACAAGTACTTTAATAGTGCTTTTAAAGTGCTATTAAACAAAATCGTTTACAATAGTGGCGCGGTTAATAGCGCTTTAAAGGGATATCAAAAACAAAAGAAAGTTCTCTTAAATAGCATTTTTGGCATAGTGTTTGTTGTGCTGTTTTCTCTTCCAGTGTTGGTTTATCCTACTGCACATAAGAGACAACTCCTCTTTGTCTTTATCAAAATCCTTATAAGCGGAGCATACGCCTACCTAGTCCTTTTCTTCCATTTTATTGAAAAAGTATTTATCACAACTAAAACTAAAGTTCATGAGTGCATGGAAGCATTCAAACGATAAGCTATACAACAAGCATCCTAGGACTAAAAAAAGGGACATACGTTTAATCATTTCTTCTTCACCACTTAGTGCTCGTGGCCTTCGAGTGCATTTGTTTTGAAAATATTTTTAAAATGCTTTGATTTTCGAGAATAATACTTGGTGTTGACCAAGCGTTTATTTGGACCGAAGCTATACAACAAGCATCCTAGGACTAAAAAAAGGGACATACGTTTAATCATTTCTTCTTCACCACTTAGTGCTCGTGGCCTTCGAGTGCATTTGTTTTGAAAATATTTTTAAAATGCTTTGATTTTCGAGAATAATACTTGGTGTTGACCAAGCGTTTATTTGGACCGAAGCTACTCTTTCTACGAAAATTTTATTTCCCCCCATTAATTTCGTTTTCCTCCTTTTTAGTTATTGTTTTAAATATTTATATATTTTTTATATTAGCGACGGTTCTGGACGACGCTATTGTTTATTCAAAAATATTCATTTCCCATCACCAATTTCGTTTTCCTCCTTTTTAGTTATTATTTTAATTAATTATTATTTTCTTAAATTTGGGACAGTTCAGGCCGACACTATTGTTTGTGGGGAAATTTTTATTTCCCCCCCCCAATTTTATTTGCCTCATTTAAATTTATTGTTTTAATTAATTATTATTTTTATATTAAAAACTAGTACTTTAATAGCGCTTTTAAAGTGCTATTAAACAAAATCGTTTACAATAGCAGCGCGATTAATAGCGCTTTAAATCAAAAACAAAAGAAAGTTCTCTTAAATTGCATTTGTGGCATAGTGTCTATTGCCCTGTTTTCTCTTCTAGTGTTGGTTTATCCTTCTGGACATAAGAGACAACTCCTCTTTGTCTTTATCAAAATCCTTATAAGCGGAGAATACGCCTAACTAGACTTTTCTTCCATTTTATTGCAAAAGTATTTAGCACAACTAAAACTAAAGTTCATGAGTGAATGGAATAATTCAAATGATAAGCTATACAACAAGCATCCTAGGACTAAAAAAAGGGACATACATTTAATCATTCCTTCTTCACCACTTAGTGCTCGTTGCCTTCGAGTGCATTTGTTTTGAAAATATTTTTAAAATGCTTTGATTTTCGAGAATAATACTTGGTTTTGACCAAGGGATTATTTGGACCGAAGCTATTGTTTGTGCGGAAATTTTATTTCCCCCCATTAATTTTGTTTGCCTCCTTTTTAGTTATTGATTCAAATGTTTATATATTTTTTATATTAGCGACGGTTCTGGCTGACGCTATTGTTTACTCAAAAATATTCATTTCCCATCACTAATTTTGTTTGCCTCCTTTTTAGTTATTATTTTAATTAATTATTATTTTCTTATATTAGCGACGGTTCAGGCCTAGTCTAGTGTTTGTGCGGAAATTTTCATTTCCCCCACCAATTTCATTTGCCTCCTTTAAAGTTATTGTTTTAATTATTTATTATTTTTATATTAAAAACTAGTACTTTAATAGTGCTTTTAAAGTGCTATTAAACAAAATTGTTTACAATAGTGGCGCGGTTAATAGCGCTTTAAAGGGATATCAAAAACAAACAAAAGTTCTCTTAAATAGCATTTGTGGCATAGTGTATGTTGTCCTGTTATCTCTTCCAGTGTTGGTTTATCCTACTGCACATAAGCGACAACTCCTCTTTGTCTTTATCAAAATCCTTATAAGCGGAGCATACGCCTACCTAGTCCTTTTCTTCCATTTTATTGAAAAATTATTTATCACAACTAAAACTAAAGTTCATGAGTGAATGGTGTAACACCCTCTAAAAACCCCGAATAAATTTTCGCGAATAATTAAAATTATAATTTCAGAGTACATGTATCAACGAGGATGTCACAATTCTCTTTTAATAAAAACAAGTTCCTGTCATGCATAATCATAGTAGTAACTCATACATGTTTACACAGCGGAATAATTTAATTAATAAAACCAATGTTATAATATTTTTCAAAATCATCAGGGATTAAACCCTGGAAAAATGTCAACATCATATTATAACAAATATAAGGAAATAAACGAGTCTGACTAAAGCAGCTCGACAAACAAATGTTCCCGGAGTTACAACTATCAGAGCATGACCCGGACAATACTAAAACGGAAATAAAACTAAAAACGACAAGCCTTCGCCAAGCACCTGAACGAAGCTCCTCAATCTGAAATATTCAACAGTAAGGGTGAGCATCTCAACTATACATTTGATTATACGTTCATAACAATCAATTCAGGAAACCATAAGCATCACCCAACAATTAGCATGTTTTATAGATTACAAAAACCTTTACAATTCATATATTCATAATATCATACTTTTCATGCTTACTATTAACATCAAACATCGTTAACAATTTAGTATCAATACATGCATACAATCAATCAAATACAACATTGGAAAAATCATTCATTCATGTCATATTCAATGTAATGCAACACACCCATGCATGTGGTACCATTTTACCGCCCCATTAAATCTCGGGTCACGGATAACTCACCGTTCCATTATATCGCGGACACGGCTACCACCTCAACGTTCCATTAAATCGCGGACACGTATATTGGACACCATGTTAATTCCACACAATGGGAATTAACAAATGCAACATGATATGTAAAGTATGTAACACTCAGCATACTATTAACATCAATCGACATATCATGCAACATCAACAATATCAAATATAACATGATCTGAATAGCATGTAATCACTCAGCATACTATTGAACATCAATCATATCAAGTTATATCATAATTCATGCTTGATACATCATCTAAACGCATGACAATAAAATCCATATAGTGTTGGTGTCATAACATACGATCGTTATTCGATACTAGCATCAATCAACACTAGGAAATCAATAAACACATATTCAAAACATGTCAAACACTGCACATCAAAACCGGATCAATCCGTACTTAACAGCATGCACAGAAAACATAGTTTAAAAACCAACACAGGAGGTTTAACACGGGTGCCCGTGTAAAACAACACTGCCCGTGTGGAAATGTGTCCAGAAAACACGTTTTTTTGACAATACAGGGGATCAACACGGGCGCCCGTGTGAATCAACACGGCCCGTGTTGAATTGTGCCCAGAAAACACATATTTATGCCAACACAGTGAATCAACACGGGTGCCCGTGTTAATCAACACGCCCGTGTTGAATTGTGGCCAGAAAACACATTTTTTTCAGCATTACAGTGAATCAACACGGGTGCCCGCGTAAATCAACGCGGCCGTGTTGATGAGCGCGAACCCAAATTTTCTGTTCTTGCAGCAGCTCATATACCCATATTTTTGCACGAAAATACCTCTCTACGGCAGTGCAATGCAGTACAAAGACATCCAATCCACCATAGGAACCTAAAATCCCTAATTGATTCATAAAATTGGGAACCTAAACCTTTTCTAACAAGGTTCAATCCTAAGGGTATTGATCCCTAAGAACATCTAACAATTGGGGTTTCTCCCTACAATTATCCAAATCAACCGTGCCTAAACCCATAAGCAAAAGTAAATCGAGTAGTAGCCCCCCTTACCTTATCAATTTGCAGCTTTGAACTCTTTGATCGATGTTCTTCGTTCTTCGTACCTTCAGAGCTCTGCTTCCCAAAATCCCAAATTCTGTGTTATCGTGAATAATGAGAAAAATAACTTGAGTTCCAAAACATATCCTTACTCCTTTTGCACCCCCACTCTTTACTAACAACATCCAAGCCCAATAACTTAAAAACCCAATATTTCTTATTTCTTTTATTTTCTTCAAATATTCCAAAATAAATAATTTCTTTTTATTTTATTAATTCTAATAAAATAATTTCCCGATTAAATAAATCAAATAATTGAATTTGGGGTGTTACAACTCTCCCCCACTAAAAGAGTTTTCGTCCTCGAAAACATACCTTAGACGAACAGTTCCGGATAAGCCTCTTTCATCTGGCTCTCCAGCTCCCAAGTGATATTTCCATCTGCTGGACCTCCCCAAGCAACCTTCACTAATGTTATCTCTTTACCTCTTAACTGTTTCACTTCCCGATCTTCTATCCTCATAGGCAATGTTTCTACTGTCAGGTTATCTCTCACCTGTACATCATCTATTTGGATTACATGAGATGGGTCTGGAATGTATCTCCTCAACTGAGAAACATGAAAAACATCGTGCAAATTCGCAAGTCTCGGAGGTAAAGCAATACGATAAGCAACTTCTCCAACTCTTTCCGTAATCTGAAACGGACCAATAAAACGCGGAGTCAACTTCTTAGATTTCAACGCTCGACCAATACCCGTCATCGGAGTAACTCTCATAAACACATGATCTCCAGCACTGAATTCTAAATTCTTTCTCCTCTTATCATGATAACTTTTCTGACGACTCTGAGAAGCTCTCATCTTCTCTTGAATCAATTTGATCTTTTCAGTAGTCTGCTGAACAATCTCTGGCCCAATTACTGAACTCTCTCCAGATTCATACCAACACAAAGGCGTTCTACATCGTCTACCATACAATGCCTCGAACGGAGCCATACCAATACTCGAATGGTAACTATTGTTATAAGTAAATTCAATCAATGGCAAATAGCTATCCCAAGCTCCACCCTTCTCTAAAACACAAGCACACAATAAATCTTCTAACGATTGAATCGTCCTCTCCGTCTGTCCATCAGTCTGAGGATGGTAAGCTGAACTCAACCTTAATTTAGTACCCAAAGCCTTCTGCAATCCTTCCCAAAATTTCGAAGTGAATCTCGGATCTCTATCTGACACAATACTAGAAGGAACTCCATGCAAACTCACTATTTTCTCAATATATAACTGTGCCAATCTCTCCATTGAGTAATCCATTCGCACCGATATAAAATGAGCAGACTTAGTCAGTCTATCCACCACAACCCATATCGCTTCACAATTCTTAGGAGTCCTCGGCAACCCGGATACAAAATCCATAGAAATACTATCCCACTTCCATTCTGGAATAAACATTGGCTGCATAACTCCAGACGGCTTCTGATGCTCAATCTTCGATTTCTGACAGATTAAACATGCATACACAAATTCAGCTATTTCCTTTTTCATTCCCGGCCACCAAAACAATTTCTTCAAATCATGATACATTTTCGTGGCACCCGGATGAATACTAATCCCACTGCGATGTCCTTCCTCTAATATACTCTTCTTGATTTCTGCGACATCAGGAACACAAACTCTATCGCCAAATCTCATAACATCATTCTCATCAATTCTAAACTCACCACCTTGATCTTTGTTGATCAATGTCAATTTATCAACTAAATTAACATCATATTTCCGCCCGATCCTGATCTCTTCTAGAATACCACTAGTAAGTTTCAACATACCCAAACGAACACACTTCGGAGTACTTTCACAAATTAAACTTAAATCTCGGAATTGTTCAATTAAATCCAATTCACGAACCATCATCATAGACATATGCAAGGATTTCCTGCTCAAAGCATCTGCAACCACATTTGCCTTACCAGGATGGTAATTCAAACCAAAATCATAATCTTTGAGAAATTCCAACCACCTTCTTTGCCTCATATTGAGCTCTTTCTGATCGAAAAGATACTTCAAACTCTTATGATCACTATACACTTCAAATCTCGAACCATACAGATAATGTCTCCACAATTTCAAGACAAACACAATTGCTGCCAACTCTAAGTCGTGAGTAGGATAGTTCCTTTCATGAACCTTCAATTGTCTCGAAGCATACGCAACTACCTGTTGATTCTGCATTAGAACACCACCTAATCCCATCAGAGATGCATCACAATAAACCACAAAAGATTCCACCGGATTCGGCAAAATCAGAATAGGAGCACTAGTCAATCTCCGCTTCAATTCTTGGAAACCTTTCTCACATTCCGAATCCCAAATAAACGCTTGTCCTTTACGAGTCAACTTTGTCAACGGCAATGCTAACTTTGAGAATCCTTCGATAAACTTTCTGTAATAACCTGCAAGACCAAGAAAACTTCTGATTTCAGAAACAGTCTTCGGCGCTTCCCACAGAGATACTGCTTCTACTTTTGTAGGATCCACTGCAATACCATTCTTAGAAATCACATGTCCAAGAAAACTAACTTCATTCAGCCAGAACTCACATTTGGACAACTTTGCATACAACTTCTTATCTTTCAACAACTCTAACACAATTCTGAGATGTTCCGCATGCTCTTCGTCATTCTTGGAATAAATCAGAATGTCATCAATAAAAACCACAACAAACTTATCCAGGTACGGATGAAAAATCCTATTCATATATTCCATGAAAACGCCAGGTGCATTAGTAACTCCGAACGGCATAACAGAATATTCATAATGCCCATACCTCGTTCGAAAAGCAGTCTTTTGAATATCTTCCGCTTTCACACGAATCTGATGATATCCAGATCTCAAGTCAATCTTACTGAATACACCGGCTCCAATTAGCTGATCCATTAAATCATCAATCCTCGGTAATGGATACCGATTTTTAATGGTTACCTTGTTCAATTGCCTGTAATCAACACACAGTCTCCTAGAACCTTCTTTCTTCTTAACCAACAATACCGGAGCACCCCAAGGCGAAACACTTGGACGAATAAACTTCTTCTCCAGTAAATCTTCCAACTGACTCTTCAATTCAGCCAACTCAGACGCAGACATACGATATGGAGCCATCGACACCGGTCTCGTACCAGGAATCAAATCTATAGAAAATTCCACTTCTCTCTCAGGAGGTAACTCACCAACATCATCAGGAAAGACTTCTGGAAAATCACACACCACTGGCAATTCTCCACCCCTGACCTTTCCTGTTGCATCTAACGAAGCAAGTAACATAAACACATTAGCACCGTCTTCCATTGCTTCTTGTACCTGCCTAGCAGTCATAGTCAAATTCTCGACACCAACTGCTTCTGGAAAAATCACCGTCTTAGCAAAGCAGTTCAGATGAACCCGGTTGAATTCCAACCAGTTCATCCCAAGGATAATATCAATTTGTTCAAGCGGTAGGCACACTAAATCTATACCGAAACCTCTACCAAAAATCTCAATAGGACAATTCCTACATACAAGTGAAGTTGTCACTGAACCCGATGCAGGAGTATCAACAACCATGCTACCTCGCATACCAGATATGTCCAGTTTCAACCTCTCAGCACAATCCAAAGAAATGAAAGAATGAGTTGCACCAGTATAAATAATTGCAACTAAAGGTGTGCCATGAATAAAACACGTACCTTTAATCAATCGATCCTCTGGAGTAGTCTCAGATCCAGACAAAGCGAACACTTTTCCACCTGACTGATCCTTCTTAGGCTTAGGACACTGCGGACGAATGTGACCTTCTTCGCCATAATTGTAACAAGTAACAGACTTCCCTTTGCAATCAATAGACAAATGACCAGTCTTTCCACATTTATAGCACTTCTTCTCATCACTCTTGCAATCTCGAATGTGATGACCAAACTCACCACACCTGTAGCATCTGATAGGAGCCTTAGAATCTCCCCCACTAGGCCTTTTCCAACCACCTGATTTCTGGTTATCTCTACCATATGGCTTGCCACGGTCCATATGTTGCTTTCCTCTTTTATCAACAGCCCCACGAGAGTGAGACGACCTAGTCTTGGTAATATCTTCTTCCAAGATCCTGCTACAATCCACCAGGTCAGAAAATCTACGAATACGCTGGTACCTGATTCCCTGCTTAATCTCATCTCGGAGACCATTCTCAAATTTGATACATTTAGAGAATTCTCCAGCCTCATCATTGTTGTAGTGTGCATAATACTTTGCCAGCTCAGTGAACTTAGTAGCATACTCACTAACAGTCAGATTTCCCTGCTTAAGCTCCAAAAACTCAATTTCCTTTCTTCCCCGAACATCTTCAGGAAAGTACCTCCTCAGAAAAGCTCTTCTGAAGTTAGCCCAAGTCAGTGCCTCTCCATCCTGAACCATTTAAGTCCTTCTTGCAACCCACCAGTCGTCGGCCTCTTCTGCCAACATATGCGTACCATATCTGACCTTCAGATCTTCTGCACAATCAATCACACGGAAAATCCTTTCGATTTCCTTCAGCCACTTCTGAGCACCTTCAGGGTCATGTGTACCTTTGAACAACGGAGGATTGTTCCTTTGAAAATTCCCCAATTGCCTATCAGCACCAATCACGCCTCCAGTTGGGTTTCCAGCAAGTACACCAGCTAACATCCCCAAAGCCTCAGCTAGTGCAGCATCATTTCGTCCGTTACCTCTTCCAGCCATATTCCTGAGAATCAAAACATACTCTTCATCAGAATACAGTATCGACAGTGTTACCTTACACTAATCGCATACAAAAGGGAATGACTGACTCAAGACTCTGGTCGCAACAACCGACTATGCTCTGATACCACTATTGTAACACCCTCTAAAAACCCCGAATAAATTTTCGCGAATAATTAAAATTATAATTTCAGAGTACATGTATCAACGAGGATGTCACAATTCTCTTTTAATAAAAACAAGTTCCTGTCATGCATAATCATAGTAGTAACTCATACATGTTTACACAGCGGAATAATTTAATTAATAAAACCAATGTTATAATATTTTTCAAAATCATCAGGGATTAACACCTGGAAAAATGTCAACATCATATTATAACAAATATAATGAAATAAACGAGTCTGACTAAAGCAGCTCGACAAACAAACGTTCCCGGAGTTACAACTATCAGAGCATGACCCGGATAATACTAAAACGGAAATTAAACTAAAAACGACAAGCCTTTGCCAAGCACCTGAACGAAGCTCCTCAATCTGAAATATTCAACAGTAAGGGTGAGCATCTCAACTATACATTTGATTATACGTTCATAACAATCAATTCAGGAAACCATAAGCATCACCCAACAATTAGCATGTTTTATAGATTACAAAAACCTTTACAATTCATATATTCATAATATCATACTTTTCATGCTTACTATTAACATCAAACATCGTTAACAATTTAGTATCAATACATGCATACAATCAATCAAATACAACATTGGAAAAATCATCCATTCATGTCATATTCAATGTAATGCAACACACCCATGCATGTGGTACCATTTTACCGCCCCATTAAATCTCGGGTCACGGATAACTCACCGTTCCATTATATCGCGGACACGGCTACCACCTCAACGTTCCATTAAATCGCGGACACGTATATTGGCCACCATGTTAATTCCACACAATGGGAATTAACAAATGCAACATGATATGTAAAGTATGTAACACTCAACATGCTATTAACATCAATCGACATATCATGCAACATCAACAATATCAAATATAACATGATCTGAATAGCATGTAATCACTCAGCATACTATTGAACATCAATCATATCAAGTTATATCATAATTCATGCTTGATACATCATCTAAACGCATGACAATAAAATCCATATAGTGTTGGTGTCATAACATACGATCGTTATTCGATACTAGCATCAATCAACACTAGGAAATCAATAAACACATATTCAAAACATGTCAAACACTGCACATCAAAACCGGATCAATCCGTACTTAACATCATGCACAGAAAACATAGTTTAAAAACCAACACAGGAGGTTTAACACGGGTGCCCGTGTAAAACAACACTGCCCGTGTGGAAATGTGTCCAGAAAACACGTTTTTTTGACAATACCGGGGATCAACACGGGCGCCCGTGTGAATCAACACGGCCCGTGTTGAATTGTGCCCAGAAAACACATATTTATGCCAACACAGTGAATCAACACGGGTGCCCGTGTTAATCAACACGCCCGTGTTGAATTGTGGCCAGAAAACACATTTTTTCCAGCATTACAGTGAATCAACACGGGTGCCCGCGTAAATCAACGCGGCCGTGTTGATGAGCGCGAACCCTAATTTTCTGTTCTTGCAGCAGCTCATATACCCATATTTTTGCATGAAAATACCTCTCTACGGCAGTGCAATGCAGTACAAAGACATCCAATCCACCATAGGAACCTAAAATCCCTAATTGATTCATAAAATTGGGAACCTAAACCTTTTCTAACAAGGTTCAATCCTAAGGGTATTGATCCCTAAGAACATCTAACAATTGGGGTTTCTCCCTACGATTATCCAAATCAACCGTGCCTAAACCCATAAGCAAAAGTAAATCGAGTAGTAGCCCCCCTTACCTTATCAATTTGCAGCTTTGAACTCTTTGATCGATGTTCTTCGTTCTTCGTACCTTCAGAGCTCTACTTCCCAAAATCCCAAATTCTGTGTTATCGTGAATAATGAGAAAAATAACTTGAGTTCCAAAACATATCCTTACTCCTTTTGCACCCCCACTCTTTACTAACAACATCCAAGCCCAATAACTTAAAAACCCAATATTTCTTATTTCTTTTATTTTCTTCAAATATTCCAAAATAAATAATTTCTTTTTATTTTATTAATTCTAATAAAATAATTTCCCAATTAAATAAATCAAATAATTGAAATTGGGGTGTTACAAATGGAAGCATTCAAACGATAAGCTATACAACAAGCATCCTAGGACTAAAAAAAGGGACATACGTTTAATCATTTCTTCTTCACCACTTAGTGCTCGTGGCCTTCGAGTGCATTTGTTTTGAAATGATTTTTAAAATGCTTTGATTTTCGAGAATAATACTTGGTGTTGACCAAGCGTTTATTTGGACCGAAGCTACACTTTGTACGAAAATTTTATTTCCCCACATTAATTTTGTTGTCCTCCTTTTTAGTTATTATTTTAAATATTTATATATTTTTTATATTAGCGACAGTTCTGGCCGACGCTATTGTTTATTCAAAAATATTCATTTCCCATCACCAATTTCGTTTTCCTCCTTTTTAGTTATTATTTTAATTAATTATTATTTTCTTATACTTGCGACGATTCAGGAAGACACTACTGTTTGTGCGGAAATTTTTATTTCCCCCACCGATTTTATTTGCCTCATTTAAATTTATTGTTTTAATTAATTATTATTTTTATATTAAAAACTAATACTTTAATAGCGCTTTTAAAGTGCTATTAAACAAAATCGTTTACAATAACATAGCGATTAATAGCGCTTTAAATCAAAAACAAAAGAAAGTTCTCTTAAATAGAATTTGTGGCATAGTGTCTGTTGCCCTGTTTTCTCTTCTAGTGTTGGTTTATCCTTCTGGACATAAGAGACAACTCCTCTTTGTCTTTATGAAAATCCTTATAAGCGGAGCATACGCCTACCTAGTCCTTTTCTTCCTTTTTATTGAAAAAGTATTTAGCACAACTAAAACTAAAGTTCATGAGTGAATGGAATAATTCAAACGATAAGCTATACAACAAGCATCCTAGGACTAAAAAAAGGGACATACGTTTAATCATTCCTTCTTCACCACTTAGTGCTCGTGGCCTTCGAGTGCATTTGTTTTGAAAATATTTTTAAAATGCTTTGATTTTCGAGAATAATACTTGTGTCGACCAAGCGTTTATTTGGACCGAAGCTACTCTTTGTAAAAAAAAATTATTTCCCCCCATTAATTTCGTTTGCCTCCTTTTTAGTTATTGTTTTAAATATTTATATTTTTTTTATATTAGCAACGGTTCTAGCCGACGCTATTGTTTATTCAAATAATTTCATTTCACATCACCAATTTGGTTTTCCTCCTTTTTAGTTATTATTTTAGTTAATTATTATTTTTTTATATTTGGGACGGTTCTGGCTGACACTACTGTTTGTGTGGAAATTTTTATTTCCCCCACCAATTTCATTTTCCCCGTTTAAAGTCATTGTATTAATTAATTATTATTTTTATATTAAAAACTAGTACTTTAATAGCGCTTTTCAAGTGCTATTAAACAAAATCGTTTACAATAGCGACGCGGTTAACAACGCTTTAAATCAAAAACAAAAGAAAGTGCTCTTAAATAGCATTTGTGGCGTAGTGTCTGTTGTCCTGTTTTCTCTTCCGGTGTTGGTTTATCCTTCTGGACATAAGAGACAACTCTTGTTTGTCTTTTTCAAAATCCTTATAAGCGGAGCATACGCCTAACTAGTCCTTTTCTTCCATTTTATTGCAAAAGTATTTAGCACGACTAAAACTAAAGTTCATGAGTGAATGGAAGCATTCAAATGATAAGCTATACAACAAGCATCCTAGGACAAAAAAAAAGGACATACGTTTAATCATTCCTTCTTCACAACTTAGTGCTCGTGGCCTTCGAGTGCATTTGTTTTGAAAATATTTTGAAAATGGTTTGATTTTCGAGAATAATAATTGGTGTTGACCAAGCGTTTATTTGGACCGAAGCTACTGTTTGTGCGCAAATTTTATTTCCCCCCATTAATTTTGTTTGCCTCCTTTTTAGTTATTGATTTAAATGTTTATATATTTTTTATATTAGCGACGGTTCTGGCCGACGCTACTATTTATTCAAAAATGTTCATTTCCCATCACTAATTTCGTTTTCCTCCTTTTTAGTTATTATTTTGGTTAATTATTATTTTCTTATATTTGGGACAGTTCTGGCCGACACTACTGTTTGTGTGGAAATTTTTATTTCCCCCACCAATTTCATTTTCCCCGTTTAAAGTCATTGTATTAATTAATTATTATTTTTATATTAAAAACTAGTACTTTAATAGCGGTTTTAAAGTGCTATTAAACAAAATCGTTTACAATAGCGGCGCGATTAATAGCGCTTTAAATCAACAACAAAAGAAAGTTCTCTTTAATAGCATTTGTGGCATAGTGTTTGTTGCCCTCTTTTCTCTTCTAGTGTTGGTTTATCCTTCTGGACATAAGAGACAACTCCTGTTTGTCTTTATCAAAATCCTTATAAGCGGAGCATACGCCTAACTAGTCCTTTTTCTTCCATTTTATTGCAAAAGTATTTAGCACAACTAAAACTAAAGTTCATGAGTGAATGGAAGCATTCAAACGATAAGCTATAGAACAAGCATCATAGGACTAAAAAAAGGGACATACGTTTAATCATTCCTTCTTCACCACTTAGTGCTCGTGGCCTTCGAGTGCATTTGTTTTGAAAATATTTTGAAAATGGTTTGATTTTCGAGAATAATACTTGGTGTTGACCAAGCGTTTATTTGGACCGAAGCTACTGTTTGTGCGAAAATTTTATTTCCCCCAATTAATTTTGTTTTCCTCCTTTTTAGTTATTGATTTAAATGTTTATATATTTTTTATATTTGCGACGGTTCTGGCCGAAACTATTGTTTATTCAAAAATATTCATTTCCCATCACTAATTTCGTTTTCTTCCTTTTTAGTTATTATTTTAGTTAATTATTATTTTCTTATATTTGCGACGGTTCTGGCCGACTCTACTGTTTATGTGGAAATTTTTATTTCCCCCACAAATTTCAGTTGCCTCCTTTAAAGTAATTGTTTTAATTAATTATTATTTTTATATTAAAAACCAGTACTTTAATAGTGCTTTTAAAGTGCTATTAAACAAAATCGTTTACAATAGCGGCGCGGTTAACAACACTTTAAATGAAAAACAAAAGAAAGTGCTCTTAAATAGCATTTGTGGCGTAGTGTTTGTTGTCCTGTTTTCCCTTCTAGTGTTGGTTTATACTTCTGGACATAAGAGACAACTCCTGTTTGTCTTTATCAAAATCCTTATAAGCAGAGCATACGCCTAACTAGTCCTTTTCTTCCATTTTATTGCAAAAGTATTTTGCACAACTAAAACTAAAGTTCATGAGTGAATGGAAGCATTCAAACGATAAGCTATACAACAAGCATCCTAGGACTAAAAAAAGGGACATACGTTTAATCATTCCTTCTTCACCACTTAGTGCTCGTGGCCTTCGAGTGCATTTGTCTTGAAAATATTTTGAAAATGGTTTTATTTTCGAGAATAATACTTGGTGTTGACCAAGCGTTTATTTGGACCGAAGCTACTATTTGTGCGAAAATTTTATTTCCCCCCATTAATTTTGTTTGCCTCCTTTTTAGTTATTGATTTAAATGTTTATATATTTTTTATATTAGCGACGGTTCTGGACGACGCTATTGTTTATTCAAAAATATTCATTTCCCATCACTAGTTTCATTTGCGTCCTTTTTAGTTATTATTTTAATTAATTATTATTTTCTTATATTAGCGACGGTTCAGGCCGACTCTAGTGTTTGTGCGGAAATTTTAATTTCCCCCACCAATTTCATTTGCCTCCTTTAAAGTTATTGTTTTAATTAATTATTATTTTTATATTAAAAACCAGTACTTTAATAGTTCTTTTAAAGTGCTATTAAACAAAATCATTTACAATAGCGGCGCGGTTAATATCACTTTAAAGGGATATAAAAAACAAAATAAAGTGCTCTTAAATAGCATTTGTGGCATAGTGTCTGTTGTCCTGTTTTCTCTTCCAGTGTTGGTTTATCCTTCTGCACATAAGAGACAACTCCTCTTTGTCTTTATCAAAATCCTTATAAGCGGAGCATACGCCTACCTAATCCTTTTCTTCCATTTTATTGAAAAAGTATTTAGCACAACTAAAACTAAAGTTCATGAGTGAATGGAAGCATTCAAACGATAAGCTATACAACAAGCATCCTAGGACTAAAAAAAGGGACATTCGTTTAATCATTCCTTCTTCACCACTTAGTATTCGTGGCCTTCGAGTGCATTTGTTTTGAAAATATTTTGAAAATGGTTTGATTTTCGAGAATAATACTTGGTGTTGACCAAGCGTTTATTTGGACCGAAGCTACTATTTGTGCGAAAATTTTATTTCCCCCCATTAATTTTGTTTGCCTCCTTTTTAATTATTGATTTAAATGTTTATATATTTTTTATATTTGCGACGGTTCTGTCCAACGCTATTGTTTATTAAAAAATATTCATTTCCCATCACTAATTTCGTTTTCCTCCTTTTTAGTTATTATTTTAGTTAATTATTATTTTCTTATATTTGCGACGGTTCTGGCGGACACTACTGTTTGTGTGGAAATTTTAATTTCCCCCACCAATTTCATTTGCCTCCTTTAAAGTTATTGTTTTAATTAATTATTATTTTTATATTAAAAACCAGTACTTTAATAGTGCTTTTAAAGTGCTATTAAACAAAATCGTTTACAATAGCGGCGCGGTTAATATCACTTTAAAGGGATATCAAAAACAAAAGAAAGTGCTCTTAAATAGCATTTTTGGCATAGTGTCTGTTGTCCTGTTTTCTCTTCTAGTGTTGGTTTATCCTTCTGGACATAAGAGACAACTCTTGTTTGTCTTTATCAAAATCCTTATAAGCGGGGCATGATAACACGAAATCGTATCGTTTATTTTGTATGAAATTCGCCCGTTTTGTTTTATTTTGACCCGATTAATTCTCGAATATTTCGAGTTTGTCATCACTTTTGCAGGTATTTCATAATTGAGCTCAAAATAGAAGAAAACATGAAACAATGCAAGAAAGCATCAAAAGAACAGAAGAAAAGGATAAATCTGTCAAAGAACTGCATTTCTGTAGCTGTGACGGTCGTAATGAAGCTGCCACGACCGTAAGCCAGTTTGAAGAGTGTTACGACCGTAACACAATGTCCACGACCGTAACACGGGAAAGACCAAAATCTGCTCGTAACGCTCATGTAACGAACGTAATGCGTATAAAAGTTCAGTTGGAAAATGCAGAACGTGGCAAGCATAACAGAAGGAGTTTCCAAACTCCTTAATTCTCTCCAGTCAAACACCACGTTCACCATTTCTCCCTCAACTACTCAGGTTACTACATTTTTGGAGATTTTGAAGGAAGACTGAGTTACAAGTTTAACAAACCAACTGCTAGATTTTATTCTTCTATAAATACCTCAATATTGAACAAAAAAAGTACGGAGTTTTATTACAGCTTATTTGTGCCGAAGATCTGCCAAAATTGAAACCAGTATTATTTCAGTTATTATTTTTACAGCATTTGTTTAATTCAATTCTTTTAAATTCCACTGTCCAAATAATAATTTCCAACATTAGGGAATTATTAGCATAGTTTAGGATTTATCATTCAAACTCCAGAATTTGCAATATTCCCGACACCAAGTCCGAGTTTCCGATTTGTGGAAGAAGGATTAAAGTGTTGGCTTTACTGTCAGGTTTTTATTTTGCAATTGTATTAAATTCATTTTAATTAATTTATTAATGCATGCTTGTTATTTATTAT
Organism: Vicia faba; assembly: GCA_948472305.1. Classification (NCBI taxonomy): domain Eukaryota; kingdom Viridiplantae; phylum Streptophyta; class Magnoliopsida; order Fabales; family Fabaceae; genus Vicia; species Vicia faba. The sequence continues at coordinate 1,010,216,451 of OX451739.1, read as the reverse complement.
TTATAATGTCCAATTTATATTTGCTTGCTTTTATTTACAGTATGTTTATTTTGATTTCCATGGCTAGCTAAACCTTTAGTGTCGGTATGGAATAGTAAGAGACATTAGGCTTCTAATCGAACTTAGGCTAAAACTTTAATCAACTTAACTCTGGTTATAACTTTTTATGCTAAATAATAAAATCTTTGTTACGAAAGTAAGAAGAGTAAATAGGTTAGATCGAGACCACGAAAGTGTGAGGTTTTTAATCGGATAACTAAAGTTAGGCATTTGATTTAAATACAGTGAAAGCGCTTTAAACCAAATTAGAATTAATTAAGTTTCCAAAGAATACTTCTAAACACTTATAGGCTAGCGAAAGCAGGTATAGGGCTTTAGACGTATAATCCGAGATAAGACCATGAAAGTGTGAGTTGAGGGTTTTTAAACTGATTAATTCTATGGATAAACCAAGTTGACCATCCTTATATGCCTAGGCCTGATTAGACCCCTTAGGTTGACTCTATTGCATACCGACCGTTCATTTTATAATTACTTTAAAATCAATTAATTTACCTTCCTTAATTTTCCCAAAACCAACGTGACAATTTCCGCCTTAGCTAAACCAACCTGTTTTACAACACTAGCGTGATTACAAAGTCCCTGTGGATTCGAAAATCTTTTATTACTACCTCGATAGGCTGTGCGCTTGCAGTTAAGATTACCGTCAGACATTAAGTCGATCGCAGACCCCATCATGTTTTTGGCGCCGTTGCCGGGGACTTTAGTTTAGTCACTAGTGTAATCTGAAAACAACGCTGTCTAGACTAAGGCAACTTTTTACATTTCCCTCTGTGTATGCCAAACACTCGTTCTCAAAACGAGCCTTTGCATTTACAAATTAACGATATCGTGCGTTACTTAAGATTAAGACGCCGAATTCAAGAATACCGATCTCTTAATAATCTTCCTCCAACAAAAATTCCTGATATCCCGTTATCAGAATCTACCGAAGAATCGACAATGGTTGACGTACCAAATCCGCCTCGCGCTCTTAAGGACTATGCAGTTCCTTCGCAAGCGGAGCCTCACAACAGCATTTTCGCCCCTGCTATCGCTCGAAACGATTTCGAGCTGAAACCTTCGCTTCTATCCGCCGTTCAGCAGAATCAATTTTCTAGATCTCCTACTGACGACCCTAATCTACATCTGTCAGTGTTTGTGCAGTACGCAGACACTGTAAAAGCAAATGGTGTAAACCCCGAGGCGATACGATTGCGCCTATTTCCTTTTTCTTTAAGAGACAGAGCCCGAGCCTGGCTCCAATCCCTTCCTTCAAATTCAATCACCACATGGGATGAATTGAAAAAAGTCTTCTTGGCTAGATATTTCCCACCAAGCAAAACTGATATGCTTAGAGCTAACATCAACGGTTTTAGACAAAAAGATAACGAATCACTTTTCGAAGCATGGGAACGTTACAAGGATATGATTAGACTCTGTCCTCATCATGGTTTAGAAGAATGGCTAATCATTCATACGTTTTATAACGGTCTGTTGTATAACACAAGAATGACTATAGACGCCGCTGCTGGTGGCGCACTAATGGATAAACCATATGCCGAAGTAAATCAACTTATCGAAAGTATGGCCCAAAATCACTATCAATGGGGAAGCGAAAGAGCTAATGTGGAGAAATCCCAAACCAAAGGTGGAATGTCTGAAGTGAATATGCTGGACCAAGTCAATGCTAAAGTGGAAGCTCTTACCCAAAAGTTAAAAAACCTTACCACTGCTCCTGCAGCTACCGTAGCTGCAATTGTCCAAACCTGCGATCTATGTGGTCTTCAATCACATCTTGCTCCAGAATGCCCACTTCTAACAGGAGTTCCAGCTGAACAAGCAAACAATGTACAAGGGAACCCTTATAGCAATACCTATAACCCAGGCTGGAAAAATCATCCGAACTTTTCATACAAAAATAACAACGCGTTATACGCGCCTGTACAAGCTCCTGCCACACCACCCAGTTATCCAAAAGCTATCCCAAATCATCCTGGTAATGGACCTAATACTCCTAGGAAATCTAACCTAGAAATCATGATTGAACACTTCGTTGCTTCCCAAGCTCAGACTAATAAAGACGTTATGAATCAAAATTTGCATACTAATGAGCAGATAAAACAATTAGCTAGCAAGGTTGATGCTTTAGCCACCCATAACAAGATGCTTGAGACGCAAATCTCACAAGTAGCTCAACAACAAGCATCTACTGCAGCACCAGCTGGAATTTTTTCTGGTCAACCACAGCCCAACCCGAAAGGACATTCTAATGCTGTGATATTGAGAAGTGGAAAAGAACTCGACGGACCTGTTGACCCGAGACTAGAAAATCCAGCCATGTACCAAAAGCAGAGCGAGCTGCCTGAATAAGCCAATGAGCCTAAAGAAAAGGAAAGCGAAACGCAAGAAGCAGTGGAGCAAGAGAAGCCTTATGTACCTCCACCACCTTATAAACCACCAATCCCGTATCCTCAGAGACTTACAAATTCCAAAACGATGGGCCAGTTCAAGAAATTCGTTGAACTTCTGAAACAACTCAATATAACCATACCTTTTACAGAAGCCATCACTAAGATGCCCTCGTACACTAAATTTCTTAAGGAAATTCTATCTAACAAGAAGAAGATAGAGGATAACGAAACAGTTACACTCACTGCCGAGTGTAGCGCGATCATTCAAAACAATATGCCTCCTAAGCTAAAAGACCCAGGTAGTTTCTCTATACTTTGTAATATTGGAAAATTTGTCATAGACAAAGCTCTATGTGACTTAGGAGCAAGCATTAGTGTCATGCCCTTATCTATTTGCAAAAAGCTAGAGATGGGAGAACTCAGACCCACGAAAATGTCTGTCCAATTAGCCGACCGATCGGTTAAATACCCTGTAGGTATACTGGAAAACGTTCCAGTTAGAATAGGTCAATTCTATATCCCTACCGATTTCATCATCATGGACATAACCGAGGACTCAGTTACCCCTATCATACTAGGAAGACCATTCCTAGCCACCACCGGAGCTATAATTGATGTAAAGAAGGGCAGATTAACATTCGAAGTCGGAGAGGAAAAAGTGGAATTCATCCTCACTCAATTTCTACAAGCACCCGCCATAAATGACACATGTTACTTACTCGATATTATAGACGAGTGTGTGAGAGAGATGGAAGTTGAACAAACCACATATTCCGAAATAATGAAAATCGAAACCCCTCTGATATTCGAAGACGACAATTGGCGAGAACCATATAAAGATGACAGTCTAAGCGAAAGTCTAGCACTTACACCCAATCATATGCCATGTTCCAAGAAACCAAAACTAGAATTGAAAGTTCTACCTAAAAATCTACGATACGAATTCCTTGATACTGAACAAACTCGACCTGTAATAGTGAATTCCAGTTTAGGAACGCTCGAAACTCAAAAACTTTTAGACGTTCTAAGGAAATACCCTACTGCGTTAGGTTACAACATATCAGACTTAAAAGGAATTTGTCCTTCAATTTGTATGCACCGTATTCTATTAGAAGAGGATTGCAAAACCTCTCGAGAACCTCAAAGAAGAATCAATCTGATTCTAAGCACTGTAGTAAGAGATGAAATCAAAAAGCTAATGGAAGCTGGAATTATATACCCGATCTCCGACAGTAAATGGGTTAGCCTAGTGCCTGTCGTACCTAAGAAAGGAGGTGTCACTGTCGTGAAAAACGCACAAGGCGAATCGATAACACAAAGAGTAGTTAGTGGACACAGAGTGTGCATTGATTATCGAAAACTGAACAAAGCTACTCGGAAAGACCATTTTCCTTTACCCTTTATTGATCAAATGTTAGAACGATTAGCCAAACACTCCTATTTCTGCTATTTAGACGGTTATTCCGGATTTTTCCAAATTCCGATTCACCCTGATGATCAAGAGAAGACTACATTCACGTGTCCCTATGGAACGTTCGCGTACAGACGAATGCCATTTGGATTATGTAATGCTCCCGCAACTTTCCAACGATGTATGATGGCCATCTTTGCAGATTTCATTGACGACATCATGGAAGTGTTTATGGACGACTTCTCTGTGTGTGGACAAAGCTTTGAAGGATGTCTGTCTAATTTAGAAAGTATTTTAGAACGATGTGTGAAAGTAAACCTTGTGCTCAACTGGGAAAAATGCCATTTCATGGTCAGAGAAGGAACCGTACTTGGACATATTATTTCTAATAAAGGAATTGAAGTTGATAAAGCTAAGATAGAGGTGATTAAAGAACTCCAACCACCAAAGACCATTCGAGAGATACGAAGTTTTCTAGGACACGCCGGTTTTTACCGACGTTTTATTAATGATTTCTCGAAAATTACAAAACCACTAACCGGTCTATTAATGAAGGATGCTGAGTTCATATTTGATAACGATTGTCTTCAAGCTTTTGAAACCCTTAAGGCCACACTTATTTCTGCACCAATCATGCAACCGCCCGATTGGAGGTTACCTTTCGAAATCATGTGCGATGCAAGTGATTACGCTGTCGGCGCAGTTCTTGGACAAAGAAAAGATAAGAAACTTCACGCAATTTACTACGCCAGCAGAACGCTAGACTTAGCTCAGATGAACAACGCCACCACTGAAAAAGAACTCTTAGCCGTGGTCTTCGCACTCGACAAATTCCGTTCTTACCTTGTAGGAGCGAAAATCATCATTTACACAGACCATGCTGCTATCCGATATTTACTTGCCAAGAAAGATGCAAAACCCAGACTCCTCCGATGGATTTTACTCTTACAAGAATTCGACTTGGAAATTAAAGATAAGAAAGGAACCGAAAACGTCGTAGCGGATCATTTATCCCGTTTAGAAGGTATAAAACCCGAACAAGTGCCAATTAACGACGATTTTCCGTATGAACATCTGATAGCACAAATGATAAGCGACCTAGATCAATTGAATTTAAATAAACCAGAAGCTAAAGAAGTTATGGAAGCCATCGACATGACCATAGGATTGCCTTGGTATGCTGACATCGTTAACTATTTAGCTGTCGGAGCACTTCCACCTGACTTAACTTACCAACAGAAAAAGAAATTTTTCCATGATCTCAAGAGTTACTATTGGGACGAACCACTTTTATTTAAACGAGGACCCGATGGAATTTTCCGCCGGTGTGTACCCGACGAAGAAATAGAAAACGTCATTTCCCATTGCCATTCATCCCCTTGTGGCGGACATACTAGCACCTCTAAAACGTGTGCCAAAATTCTCCAAGCCGGCCTTTTTTGGCCTAACCTGTGGAAGGATGTCCACGTCGCCGTTAAAAACTGTGACCGATGCCCACGCACCGGTAATATCTCAAGACGCGACGAAATGCCTCAGAAAGGAATACTTGAAGTGGAAATCTTTGACGTTTGGGGAATAGATTTTATGGGACCTTTCCCATCTTCTTTTGGAAACATGTTTATACTCGTCGCTGTCGACTACGTTTCAAAATGGATCGAGGCAATAGCTTCTCCTACAAATGACACACGAGTGGTGATTAAGCTTTTCAAGAATATAATTTTCCCGCGTTTTGGTGTTCCCCGACTTGTTATCAGTGACGGTGGATCTCATTTTGTTTCGAAGATATTTGATAAATTACTATCTAAATATAGAGTGAACCACCGCGTAGCAACGCCCTATCATCCGCAAACTAGCGGACAAGTCGAAGTTTCGAATAGAGAGATTAAACAAATATTAGAAAAAACCGTCGCGATATCTCGAAAAGATTGGTAATCCAAGCTTAACGAAGCCTTATGGGCTTATAGGAAGGCTTATAAGACTCCTATCGGAACTACACCTTTCAAACTTGTTTACGGAAAATCATGCCATCTCCCGGTAGAATTAGAGCATAAAGCTTATTGGGCGATAAAGACACTCAATATCAATTACACTGCTGCTGGCGAGAAACGAATCCTCGATTTACATGAACTGGAAGAATTAAGACTAGACGCTTACGAAAACGCTAAAATATACAAAGAACGAACTAAAAAATGGCACGATCAACGTTTATCACAGAAAGAATTTAATGTGGGAGATGTCGTACTTTTATTTAACTCTAGACTTAGACTCTTCCCTGGAAAACTTAAATCTAGATGGTCCGGTCCTTTCGACATTACAAGAGTTTTGCCTAGCGGAGCGGTAGAAATCACGGATAGAAATAGCGCCCCGTTTGTTGTAAACGGGCAGCGGTTAAAACAATATCATCGTGTAGATAATAGAGATTATACGAATAAGCTTAAACTCGTAGAACTGCTACCTATTTCTCCCGAATAATCTTTCACTAGGCATTTCGTCAGGCTTATGACGTTAAAAACAGTGCTTCATGGGAGGCAACCCATTTTATTTGTTTTTACCTGCTATTTTGTTTATATTATTTGTTTTTGCATTCTATATAAGTACTTTTCGTTTCTAAAAACTTTTATGAAACTGCTGCTGATTTCAAATCAATTTTACTTGACACAGAATTTCTGAATAATCTTTTTCTCTTTACTTTCTCCTCTTCTCTGTTTCCCTGTTTTGTTTTTCCTATGGATCCCCCACAGACCTTTATGGAAGCCGCCTTTAGAGGTAGAAACCAACAAAGACAATTTGAGGCTTTGACTCAGCGAGCAATCAGTTTAACCCTGTATCATGATGTACCTACTATGGACTCTTTAGGCATTACTGACAGTATTTACTACATGTTTAACCGGTTGGGATGGGAGAAAGCCCACCTGAAAAATAGGTTCGTCACTTACCGAGAGCTTACCCTTGAATTCCTAAGTTCTCTAGTTCACATCCCTGAACACGGTGTTGGAGCCCGAAAAGGATTCATTACCTTCAGACTTTTTGGTATTGAATTCACCTATAACCATAGGGACTTAGCTACTTTATTAGGATTCCTTAGTGGACCCTTAGCTTTTACCACCCCTGAGGCCGATCTATTGGATTTTGAGCTGGATTACTTCTGGGGTACTTTAACCGGAAACTATCACCCTGACCCAGAAAGTATGGATAACAACGAAATACATAACCCAGCCATCCGTTATTTCCATAGGATTCTTGCCCACACCCTGTTTGGAAAAGAACAAAATCAAAATGTTGTATCCAAGGATGAATTATCTCTGCTTTATTGTATGAACCTAGGAAGCCCTGTCAATGCGGTCCCACTCCTGATGAAGACCTTTACCCGCATTAGTGAGGACCCTAATGTTCCTGTCAGTGTGGGAGGATTAGTTACAATGATTGCACATGCTCTTGGACCTCGTTGCCAACTTAATAACTGTGCACCATTTGGATCAATTAGGCCTATGAATATTAATTTCTGTTTTAACAATCGGATAATAGGAAATTTAGGCCCTGCACCTTATGACTACCTGATCAGAGATGAAGTTGTTACTCTTTTTACCCTCCCGAACCATGCCCGAATAAGTGTCCACAACCGCGAAAATTGGTTGTACGAATTGAATCCACCCGATCACCCTTCAACACCGGAAACACCACAATCATATTTTGTTGATAATAATTTCATGTCTGAAACCGAAACAGATCCCGAAACCCCTCCTGGTTATCATGACTTTACAAATATGGCTGAAGCAAAAGCAGCCCCTGATACAAACCAAGGAGAATATACCACACAATTAAACACCATTCTGACCACTTTGGATGCTTATAAAACTGATATTGATGGAATAAAGAATGAATTGAAGACTATGCGTTTGGATCTTATTGGTTTGACTGACATCTCGGTGGAGCAGTTCTTTCACATCACTCAAGCTTTGGAAATATTAAAAGAAAATATTGGATGAAGCAGTTTATAGTTTCTCAATTTTCAGTTTTCAGTTTTTCAATTCTTTGTTTTTAGAATTTTTCCATTCTGCTTTGTTTTTTTAGTTAGTTCCAATTTTTAAGTTACTGCATTTAAACTTACACGTCATTTATTTTTTCTGGCAAAAGGAACAAGTTACTCAGTTTAAACCAATGCAATTGTTTGTTTTCAGTTTTAAACTCACAATCATTATGCCGCTTAAAATATTTTACGGTTTTCTACTCTATTTGCGAATTATATATGTTGGATTACATGTTGAAATTAATTAATGTTGTGTTTATGTTGGAATGCCTGATATGTTCTGCTGCTATAAAAATAAACTCTGCAATTGTATTGTGTTCTGTGAAAAACCAGAACTTGTAGCTGCCACGATCGTCATCTATCCCCCACGACCATAACGCGCCTTTCAGAGCGTTACGCTCGTCAGCCAGGTGTTACGACCGTAACACGGGTTACATCAGTAACCCTGTTAGCAGAACGTCCCCTTTTCCTGCACCTTTCCCTCTTCTTCTTCTTCCATAACTCCCCATTAACCCCATTCAACCCAAAATTAATCCCTATCAATTTTCAAACTTCCACTACCCCCCTTCCACCATATATACATCCATTACCCGTATCACATTCTCATTCTCTCATTCACCAACCAAAACCCATTTTCACTCAAACACTTTGCATGCAAATGGCGAACAATCTCATTCCTGGCATCACCCTACGAAATGGCGAAGCAGGTGAAACTCAGCGGACACGGTTTCTAAAGTTCCAACGCCGAGGCATCCATCCTACGAGGTTCGTCGACACTGACTGCCTCCGAAACCTCGGTTTGCTCGAAAGTGTCCAACACCTATTACAAAGTGTCAACCTTTGGACGCTATGTAGCCAGCCACAACCGATGTACGAGACTCTCACACTTGAGTTTCTCAGTTCATTTTGCTACATTACTCCAAACGGTGCAAGAAATCAACTTACCGGTGTGGTAAGGTTCCGAATTTTCAGCACCGAATACGAATTTGCTCAGAACGCATTCGGTCGTCTACTTGATTTCTGTACCGATGAAGGCGCTCACCTACGTGTGCCTGACACTTTTCATGAGGAATCTTTCAACCTGTGGCATAGCTTGACCAATAATCGGGCTGATTCATACGATCACCTAAATGCCACCCAAATCCACAACCCCGCCATTTGTTACTTCCACCACATCTTGTCCAACACAATCTTTGCAAGAGATAGCAACCACAAGCTCAACTCAAAGGAGCTATTTTTCATGCATTGTGCATTCTCGGGTCAGAAAATTAATGCCGCACCTTTCCTCCTGGCTCATATTCACTCCATCTGCACCAGAGGCGGCAAACCTTTCTATTTTGGAGGGCTTGTCACTTCTCTTGCTTTAGCACTAAACCATGGTGACACCCTTGTTCATCTGCCATCCCGACCACCGGTTCTGCTCACTTCGGATCATTGTAAATCGGCCCACCTCATCCACGAGCGGGACGATGGAGGATTTCATCCAGTGATACAAAACCGTGTTTACACTAATATTGTTTTGCCTTGCAGGGACAAAATCGACCCTCAGAACCGAGCCAACTGGCTATTTAACCCTGAAGGCCCTGCTGCTGCTCAAGAAGAACCTCATGTCGGCCCCGCTGATGAGATGCAGGAAGAAATGGATCGAGCTGCTCCCGCGCGTGACATTCTTGAGTCGTCCTCCTCTGCACCACCTCCTTTTACTATGGAGGACGTCCTTAGAGCCCTCCATCAGCAGAATTAGATGGCTGTAGCTCTTGAAAGGAAGAATCAGGAGCGTTATGACGCCTTACATCAACAAAATGTCCAAATCTTGAGTGGTTAACGCTCGACAAATGAAAGGCTTGATGAAGTGCTCTGCGAGCTTAATGCTTTGAGGATGGATGTTACATCTCTTGGACCCCAGGACACTGACCCTGAAGCTACTCCTTCCAGACGGTCACGAACCCGAAGCCGCCGTGGTCGCCAGTTGTTTTTCCTTTTCTTGTTGTTTTCCTTGTTTTTCCGATGTACTTTTTATTTAACCTCGCAATTATATCATAACATTGAGACAATGTTTGATATAGTGTGGGAGGAGCACTGCATTCTTAATCCAGAACGAGTAATTTCATTTCTATTTCTGTTATATTTCGCTATTTCATTTTCTCCCCATTTTATTTAGCCATACCAAAAATTTTTAGCCTTTTATATTCGCACAACAGTTAGTTACCTACTTTAACTGAAATCTTAGTTAGAAGGCCGAGAGCGATCCAACGAGAACTATACGATTATGACACCTTCGACTCTCTACTCACGCGAATCGTCTTCATTTTTCGTTATACCGATACTTTGAGTTTCGAACCTTAAATTAGCCCCTAGTAGTTTATATTAGCAGTCAGCACCAATCCTAACATAATCCACGTGGAAAGTCGATGAACATAAGTGGATGATCTTGCAAATTGATTTAAATACAATGTTACATGCTTTAAGGAAATAGATATTGCACCAATTAAATTGGGCAATCCTCACCCGATCGTTTAATCCAACGGATGCAAAAGCTTCTACTAAGTAACATAAGAATCCATTGTCTAGGTGGTTCGGAAGCATCTGGTACTGAACTCGGTAGGGCAGACTACGGTTTGATCCCCCGCATCTTGCAATTGGATAAAAGAGGTTGCCACATATTTGTGCCGGAAACCATCGTGTTTTGATCAGAACCACTAACCGGCTATTCCACTACGTGCGTGCAAGGATAATGGGCTTAATGTGATTGCGCAAGAACGAAACCGGGTGAAATATGGACGAGAAACCTTGAGTTGAATTATAACGGTGTAATTGGACGCTTCTTTTAAAACGGATAGTCGTCGACTAGCCTGTTTCTTGTATCATTTACGTATCGTTGTTGTTTCATTCGATTTTCTCGACCGAACTAACTTAGGATTTCTTGAAATTATTTGAAAACGAAAGGTATACTAGTTATGTGCGTTTATAAAAACTTGTCCGATATTCTTAATTTGATTATTTTGCTTGAGGACAAGCAAAGGTTTAAGTATGGGGGTATTTGATAACACGAAATTGTATCGTTTATTTTGTATGAAATTCGCCCATTTTGTATTATTTTGACCCGATTAATTCCCGAATATTTCGAGTTTGTCATCACTTTTGCAGGTATTTCATAATTGAGCTCAAAATAGAAGAAAACATGAAACAATGCAAGAAAGCATCAAAAGAACAGAAGAAAAGGATAAATCTGTCAAAGAACTGCATTTCTGTAGCTGTGACGGTCGTAATGAAGCTGCCACGACCGTAAGCCAGTTTGAAGAGTGTTACGACCGTAACACAGTGGCCACGACCGTAACACGGGAAAGACCAAAATCTGCTCGTAACGCTCATGTAACGAACGTAATGCGTATAACAGTTCAGTTGGAAAATGCAGAACGTGGCAAGCATAACAGAAGGAGTTTCCAAACTCCTTAATTCTCTCCAGTCAAACACCACGTTCACCATTTCTCCCTCAACTACTCAGGTTACTACATTTTTGGAGATTTTGAAGGAAGACTGAGTTACAAGTTTAACAAACCAACTGCCAGATTTTATTCTTCTATAAATACTTTAATATTGAACAAAAAAAGTATGGAGTTTTATTACAACTTATTTGTGCCGAAGCTCTGCCAAAATTGAAACCAGTATTATTTCAGTTATTATTTTTACAGCATTTGTTTAATTCAATTCTTTTAAATTCCACTGTCCAAATAATAATTTCCAACATTAGGGAATTATTAGCATAGTTTAGGATTTATCATTCAAGCTCCAGAATTTGCAATATTCCCGACACCAAGTCCGAGTTTCTGATTTGTGGAAGAAGGATTAAAGTGTTGGCTTTACTGTCAGGTTTTTATTTTGCAATTGTATTAAATTCATTTTAATTAATTTATTAATGCATGCTTGTTATTTATTATTTATAATGTCCAATTTATATTTGCTTGCTTTTATTTACAGTATGTTTATTTTGATTTCCATGGCTAGCTAAACCTTTAGTGTCGGTATGGAATAGTAAGAGACATTAGGCTTCTAATCGAACTTAGGCTAAATCTTTAATCAACTTAACTTTGGTTATAACTTTTTATGCTAAATAATAAAATCTTTGTTACGAAAGTAAGAAGAGTAAATAGGTTAGATCGAGACCACGAAAGTGTGAGGTTTTTAACCGGATAGCTAAAGTTAGGCATTTGATTTAAATACAGTGAAAGTGCTTTAAACCAAATTAGAATTAATTAAGTTTCTAAAGAATACTTCTAAACACTTATAGGCTAGCGAAAGCAGGTATAGGGCTTTAGACGTATAATCCGAGATAAGACCATGAAAGTGTGAGTTGAGGGTTTTTAAACTGATTAATTCTACGGATAAACCAAGTTGACCATCCTTATATGCCTAGGTCCGATTAGACCCCTTAGGTTGACTCTATTGCATACCGACCGTTCATTTTATAATTACTTTAAAATCAATTAATTTACCTTCCTTAATTTTCCCAAAACCAACGTGACAATTTCCGCCTTAGCTAAACCAACATGTTTTACAACACTAGCGTGATTACAAAGTCCCTGTGGATTCGACAATCTTTTATTACTACCTCGATAGGCTGTACGCTTGCAGTTAAGATTACCGTCAGACATTAAGTCGATCGCAGACCCCATCAGGGCATACGCCTAACTAGTCATTTTCTTCCATTTTATTGCAAAAGTATTTAGCACAACTAAAACTAAAGTTCAAGAGTGAATGGAAGCATTCAAACGATAAGCTATACAACAAGCATCCTAGGACTAAAAAAAGGGACATGCGTTTAATCATTCCTTCTTCACCACTTAGTGCTCGTGGCCTTTGAGTGCATTTGTTTTGAAAATATTTTGAAAATGGTTTGATTTTCGAGAATAATACTTGGTGTGTACCAAGCGTTTATTTGGACCGAAGCTACTATTTGTGCGAAAATTTTATTTCCCCCCATTAATTTTGTTTGCCTCCTTTTTAGTTATTCATTTAAATGTTTATATATTTTTTATATTTGCGACGGTTCTGGCCGACGCTATTGTTTATTCAAAATTATTCATTTCCCATCACTAATTTCGTTTGCCTCCTTTTTAGTTATTATTTTAGTTAATTATTATTTTCTTATATTTGCGACGGTTCTGGCCGACACTACTGTTTGTGTGGAAATTTTAATTTCCCCCACCAATTTCATTTGCCTCCTTTAAAGTTATTTTTTTAATTAATTATTATTTTTATATTAAAAACCAGTACTTTAATAGTGCTTTTAAAGTGCTATTAAACAAAATCGTTTACAATAGCGGCGCGGTTAATATCACTTTAAAGGGATATCAAAAACAAAAGAAAGTTCTCTTAAATAGAATTTTTGGCATAGTGTCTGTTGTCCTGTTTTCTCTTCTAGTGTTGGTTTATCCTTCTGGACATAAGAGACAACTCCTGTCTGTCTTTATCAAAATCCTTATAAGCGGGGCATACGCCTAACTAGTCATTTTCTTCCATTTTATTGCAAAAGTATTTAGCACAACTAAAACTAAAGTTCAAGAGTGAATGGAAGCATTCAAACGATAAGCTATACAACAAGCATCCTAGGACTAAACAAAGGGACGTTCGATTAATCATTCCTTCTTCACCACTTAGTGCTCGTCGCCTTCGAGTGCATTTGTTTTGAAAATATTTTGAAAATGGTTTGATTTTCGAGAATAATACTTGGTGTTGACCAAGCGGTTATTTGGACCGAAGCTACTGTTCATGCGAAAATTTTATTTCCGCCCATTAATTTTGTTTGCCTCCTTTTTAGTTATTGATTTAAATGTTTATATATTTTTTATATTAGCGACAATTCTGGTCGACGCTATTGTTTATTCAAAAATATTAATTTCCCATCACTAATTTCGTTTGCCTCCTTTTTAGTTATTATTTTAATTAATTATTGTTTTCTTATATTAGCGACGGTTCAGGCCGACTCTAGTGTTTGTGCGGAAATTTTCATTTCCCCCACCAATTTCATTTGCCTCCTTTAAAGTTATTGTTTTAATTAATTATTATTTTTATATTAAAAACCAGTACTTTAATAGTGCTTTTAAAGTGCTATTAACAAAATCGTTTACAATAGCGGCGCGGTTAATAACACTTTAAAGGGATATCACAAACAAAAGAAAGTGCTCTTAAATAGCAATTGTGGCATAGTGTCTGTTGTCCTGTTTTCTCTTCCGGTGTTGGTTTATCCTTTTGCACATAAGAGACAACTCCTCTTTGTCTTTATCAAAATCCTTATAAGCGGAGCATACGCCTACCTAGTCCTTTTCTTCCATTTTATTGAAAAAGTATTTAGCACAACTAAAACTAAAGTTCATGAGTGAATGGAAGCATTCAAACGATAAGCTATACAACAAGCATCCTAGGACTAAAAAAAGCGACATACGTTTAATCATTCCTTCTTCACCACTTAGTATTCGTGGCCTTCGAGTGCATTTGTTTTGAAAATATTTTGAAAATGGTTAAATTTTCGATAATAATACTTGGTGTTGGCCAAGCGTTTATTTGGACCGAAGCTTCTATTTGTGCGAAAATTTTATTTCCCCCCATTAATTTTGTTTGCCTCCTTTTTAGTTATTGATTTAAATGTTTATATATTTTTTATATTTGCGACGGTTCTGGCCGACGCTATTGTTTATTCTAAAATATTCATTTCCCATCACTAATTTCGCTTGCCTCCTTTTTAGTTATTATTTTAGTTAATTATTATTTTCTTATATTTGCGACTGTTCTGGCCGACACTACTGTTTGTGTGGAAATTTTTATTTCCCTCACCAATTTCATTTGCCTCATTTAAAGTTATTGTATTAATTAATTATTATTTTTTTATTAAAAACTAATACTTTAATAGTGCTTTTAAAGTGCTATTAAACAAAATCTTTTACAATAGCGGCACGGTTAACAACACTTTAAATCAAAAACAAAAGAAAGTGCAATTAAATAGCATTTGTGGCGTAGTGTCTGTTGTCCTGTTTTCTCTTCTAGTGTTGGTTTATCCGTCTGGACATAAGAGATAACTCTTGTTTGTCTTTACCAAAATCCTTATAAGCGGAGCATACGCCTAACTAGTCCTTTTCTTCCATTTTATTGCAAAAGTATTTAGCACAACTAAAACTAATGTTCATGAGTGAATGGAAGCATTCAAACGATAAGCTATACAACAAGCATCCTAGGACTAAAAAAAGGGACATACGTTTAATCCTTCCTTCTTCACCACTTAGTGCTCGTGGCCTTCGAGTTCATTTGTTTTGAAAATATTTTGAAAATGGTTTGATTTTCGAGAAAAATACTTGGTGTTGACCAAGCGTTTATTTGGACCGAAGCTACTGTTTGTGCGAAAATTTTATTTCCCCCCATTAATTTTGTTTGCCTCCTTTTTAGTTATTGATTTAAATGTTTATATATTTTTTATATTTGCGACGGTTCTGGCCGACGCTATTGTTTATTCGAAAATATTCATTTCCCATCACTAATTTCGTTTGCCTCCTTTTTAGTTATTATTTTAGTTAATTATTATTTTCTTATATTTGCGACGGTTCTGGCCGACACTACTGTTTGTGTGGAAATTTTTATTTCCCCCACCAATTTCATTTGCCTCATTTAAAGTTATTGTATTAATTAATTATTATTTTTATATTAAAAACTAGTACTTTAATAGCGCTTTTAAAGTGCTATTAAACAAAATCATTTAAAATAGCGGCGCGGTTAACAACAATTTAAATCAAAATCAAAAGAAAGTGCTCTTAAATAGCCTTTGTGGCGTAGTGTCTGTTGTCCTGTTTTCTCTTCTAGTATTGGTTTATCCTTATGGACATAAGAGACAACTCCTGTTTGTCTTTACCAAAATCCTTGTAAGCGTAGCATACGCCTAACTAGTCATTTTCTTCCATTTTATTGCAAAAGTATTTAGCACAACTAAAACTAAAGTTCATGAGTGAATGGAAGCATTCAAACGATAAGCTATACAACAAGCATTCTAGGACTAAAAAAAGGGACATACGTTTAATCCTTCCTTCTTCACCACTTAGTGCTCGTGGCCTTCGAGTGCATTTGTTTTGAAAATATTTTGAAAATGGTTTGATTTTCGAGAAAAATACTTGGTGTTGACCAAGCGTTTATTTGGCCCGAAGCTACTGTTTGTGCGAAAATTTTATTTCCCCCCATTAATTTTGTTTGCCTCCTTTTTAGTTATTGATTTAAATGTTTATATATTTTTGTTATATTAGCGACAATTCTGGTCGACGCTATTGTTTATTCAAAAATATTCATTTCCCATCACTAATTTCGTTTGCCTCCTTTTTAGTTATTATTTTAATTAATTATTGTTTTCTTATATTAGCGACGGTTCAGGCCGACTCTAGTGTTTGTGCGGAAATTTTCATTTCCCCCACCAATTTCATTTGCCTCCTTTAAAGTTATTGTTTTAATTAATTATTATTTTTATATTAAAAACCAGTACTTTAATAACGCTTTTAAAGTGCTATTAAACAAAATCGTTTATAATAGCAGTGCGGTTAACAACACTTTAAATCAAAAACAAAAGAAAGTGCTCTTAAATAGCATTTGTGGCGTAGTGTCTGTTGTCCTGTTTTTTCTTCCAGTGTTGGTTTATCCTTCTCGACATAAGAGACAACTCTTGTTTGTCTTTATCAAAATCCTTATAAGCGGAGCATACGGCTAACTAGTCCTTTTCTTCCATTTTATTGCAAAAGGATTTAGCACAACTAAAACTAAAGTTCATGAGTGAATGGAAGCATTCAAACGATAATCTATACAGCAAGCATCCTAGGACTAAAAAAACGGACATACGTTTAATCATTCCTTCTACACCACTTAGTGCTCGTGGCCTTCGAGTACATTTGTTTTGAAAATATTTTGAAAATGGTTTGATTTTCGAGAATAATACTTGGTGTTGACCAAGCGTTTATTTGGACCGAAGCTACTGTTTGTGCGAAAATTTTATTTCCCCCCATTAATCTTGTTTGCCTCCTTTTTAGTTATTGATTTAAATGTTTATATATTTTTTATATTAGCGACGGTTCTGGGCGACGCTATTGTTTATTCAAAAATATTAATTTCCCATCACTAATTTTGTTTGCCTCCTTTTTAGTTATTATTTTAGTTAATTATTATTTTTTTATTTGCGACGGTTCTGGCCGACACTACTGTTTGTGTGGAAATTTTTATTTCCCCCACCAATTTCATTTGCCTCATTTAAAGTTATTGTATTAATTAATTACTATTTTTATATTAAAAACTAATACTTTAATAGCGCTTTTAAAGTGCTATTAAACAAAATCGTTTACATTAGCGGCGCGATTAATAGCTCTTTAAATCAAAAACAAAAGAAAGTGCTCTTAAATAGCATTTGTAGCATAGTGTCTGTTGCCCTGTTTTCTCCTCCAGTGTTGGTTTATCCTTTTGCACATAAGAGACAACTCCTCTTTGTCTTTATCAAAATCCTTATAAGCGGAGCATACGCCTACCTAGTCCTTTTCTTCCATTAAATTGAAAAAGTATTTAGCACAACTAAAACTAAAGTTCATGAGTGAATGGAAGCATTCAAACGATAAGCTATACAACAAGCATCCTAGGACTAAAAAAAGGGACATACGTTTAATCATTCCTTCTTCACCACTTAGTGCTCGTGGCCTTCGAGGGCATTTGTTTTGAAAATATTTTTAAAATGGTTTCATTTTCGAGAATAATACTTGGTGTTGACCAAGCGTTTATTTGGACCGAAGCTACTGTTTGTGCGAAAATTTTATTTCCCCCCATTAATCTTGTTTGCCTCCTTTTTAGTTATTGATTTAAATGTTTATATATTTTTTATATTAGCGACGGTTCTGGGCGACGCTATTGTTTATTCAAAAATATTAATTTTCCATCACTAATTTTGTTTGCCTCCTTTTTAGTTATTATTTTAGTTAATTATTATTTTTTTATTTGCGACGGTTCTGGCCGACACTACTGTTTGTGTGGAAATTTTTATTTCCCCCACCAATTTCATTTGCCTCATTTAAAGTTATTGTATTAATTAATTACTATTTTTATATTAAAAACTAATACTTTAATAGCGCTTTTAAAGTGCTATTAAACAAAATCGTTTACATTAGCGGCGCGATTAATAGCTCTTTAAATCAAAAACAAAAGAAAGTGCTCTTAAATAGCATTTGTAGCATAGTGTCTGTTGCCCTGTTTTCTCCTCCAGTGTTGGTTTATCCTTTTGCACATAAGAGACAACTCCTCTTTGTCTTTATCAAAATCCTTATAAACGGAGCATACGCCTACCTAGTCCTTTTCTTCCATTAAATTGAAAAAGTATTTAGCACAACTAAAACTAAAGTTCATGAGTGAATGGAAGCATTCAAACGATAAGCTATACAACAAGCATCCTAGGACTAAAAAAAGGGACATACGTTTAATCATTCCTTCTTCACCACTTAGTGCTCGTGGCCTTCGAGGGCATTTGTTTTGAAAATATTTTTAAAATGGTTTCATTTTCGAGAATAATACTTGGTGTTGACCAAGCGTTTATTTGGACCGAAGCTACTGTTTGTGCGAAAATTTTATTTCCCCCCATTAAATTTGTTTGCCTCCTTTTTAGTTATTGATTTAAATGTTTATATATTTTTTATATTAGCGACGGTTCTGGGCGACGCTATTGTTTATTCAAAAATATTAATTTCCCATCACTAATTTTGTTTGCCTCCTTTTTAGTTATTATTTTAGTTAATTATTATTTTCTTATATTTGCGACGGTTCTGGCCGACACTACTGTTTGTGTGGAAATTTTTATTTCCCCCACCAATTTCATTTGCCTCATTTAAAGTTATTGTATTAATTAATTACTATTTTTATATTAAAAACTAATACTTTAATAGCGCTTTTAAAGTGCTATTAAACAAAATCGTTTACATTAGTGGCGCGATTAATAGCTCTTTAAATCAAAAACAAAAGAAAGTGCTCTTAAATAGCATTTGTAGCATAGTGTCTGTTGCCCTGTTTTCTCCTCCAGTGTTGGTTTATCCTTTTGCACATAAGCGACAACTCCTCTTTGTCTTTATCAAAATCCTTATAAGCGGAGCATACGCCTACCTAGTCCTTTTCTTCCATTAAATTGAAAAAGTATTTAGCACAACTAAAACTAAAGTTCATGAGTGAATGGAAGCATTCAAACGATAAGCTATACAACAAGCATCCTAGGACTAAAAAAAGGGACATACGTTTAATCATTCCTTCTTCACCACTTAGTGCTCGTGGCCTTCGAGGGCATTTGTTTTGAAAATATTTTTAAAATGGTTTCATTTTCGAGAATAATACTTGGTGTTGACCAAGCGTTTATTTGGACCGAAGCTACTGTTTGTGCGAAAATTTTATTTCCCCCCATTAAATTTGTTTGCCTCCTTTTTAGTTATTGATTTAAATGTTTATATATTTTTTATATTAGCGACGGTTCTGGGCGACGCTATTGTTTATTAAAAAATATTCATTTCCCATCACTAATTTCGTTAGCCTCCTTTTTAGTTATTATTTTAATTAATTATTATTTTCTTATATTAGCGACTATTCAGGCCGACACTACTGTTTGTGCGGAAATTTTCATTTCCCCCACCAATTTCATTTTCCTCCTTTAAAGTTATTGTTTTAATTAATTATTATTTTTATATTAAAAACCAATACTTTAATAGCGCTTTTAAAGTGCTATTAAACGAAATCGTTTACAATAGCGGCACGGTTAATAGCGCTTTAAAGGGATATCAAAAACAAAAGAAAGTGCTCTTAAATAGCATTTATAGCATAGTGTCTGTTGCCCTGTTTTCTCTTTCAGTGTTGGTTTATCCTTTTGCACATAAGAGACAACTCCTCTTTGTCTTTATCAAAATCCTTATAAGCGGAGCATACGCCTACCTAGTCCTTTTCTTCCATTTTATTGAAAAAGTATTTAGCACAACTAAAACTAAAGTTCATGAGTGAATGGAAGCATTCAAACGATAAGCTATACAACATGCATCCTAGGACTAAAAAAATGGACATACGTTTAATCGTTCCTTCTTCACCACTTAGTGCTCGTGGCCTTCGAGTGCATTTGTTTTGAAAATATTTTTAAAATGCTTTGATTTTCGAGAATAATACTTGGTGTTGACCAAGCGTATATTTGGACCGAAGCTACTCTTTGTACGAAAATTTTATTTCCCCCCATAAATTTCGTTTGCCTCCTTTTTATTTATTGTTTTAAATATTTATATATTTTTTATATTAGCGACGATTCTGGCCGATGCTATTGTTTATTCAAAAATATTTATTTCCCATCACCAATTTCGTTTTCCTCCTTTTTAGTTATTATTTTAATTAATTATTATTTTCTTATACTTGCGACGGTTCAGGCCGACACTACTGTTTGTGCGGAAATTTTTATTTCCCCCACCAATTTTATTTGCCTCATTTAAAGTTATTGTTTTAATTAATTATTATTTTTATATTAAAAACTAATACTTTAATAGCGCTTTTAAAGTGCTATTAAACTAAATCGTTTAAAATAGCGGCGCAATTAATAGCGCTTTAAATAAAAAACAAAAGAAAGTTCTCTTCAATAGCATTTGTGGCATAGTGTTTGTTGCCCTCTTTTATCATCTAGTGTTGGTTTATCCTTCTGGACATAAGAGACAACTCCTCTTTGTCTTTATCAAAATCCTTATAAGCGGAGCATACGCCTAACTAGTCCTTTTCTTCCATTTTATTGCAAAATATTTAGCACAACTAAGACTAAAGTTCATGAGTGAATGGAAGAATTCAAACGATAAGCTATACAACAAGCATCCTAGGACTAAAAAAAGGGACATACGTTTAATCATTCCTTCTTAACCACTTAGTGCTCGTGGCCTTCGAGTGCAATTGTTTTGAAAATATTTTTAAAATTGTCTGATTTTCGACAATAATACTTGGTGTTGACCAAGCGTTTATTTGGACCGAAGCTATTGTTTGTGCAAAATTTTTATTTCCCCCCATTAATTTTGTTTGCCTGCTTTTTAGTTATTGATTTAAATGTTAATATATTTTTTATATTAGCGACGGTTCTGACCGACGCTACTGTTTATTAAAAAATATTCATTTCCCATCACTAATTTCGTTTGCCTCCTTTTTAGTTATTATTTTAATTAATTATTATTTTCTTATATTACCGACTATTCAGCCCGACACTACTGTTTGTGCGGAAATTTTCATTTCTCCCACCAATTTCATTTGCCTCCTTAAAAGTTATTGTTTTAATTAATTATTATTTTTATATTAAAAACCAATACTTTAATAGCGCTTTTAAAGTGCTATTAAACGAAATCGTTTATAATAGCGGCGGGGTTAATATCGCTTTAAAGGGATATCAAAAACAAAAGAAAGTGCTCTTAAATAGCATTTATAGCATAGTGTATGTTGCCCTGTTTTCTCTTTCAGTGTTGGTTTATCCTTTTGCACATAAGAGACAACTCCTCTTTGTCTTTATCAAAATCCTTATAAGCGGAGCATACGCCTACCTAGTCCTTTTCTTCCATTTTATTGAAAAAGTATTTAGCACAACTAAGACTAAAGTTCATGAGTGAATGGAAGCATTCAAACGATAAGTTATACAACAAGCATCCTAGGACTAAAAAAAGGGACATACGTTTAATCATTCCTTCTTCACCACTTAGTGCTCGTGGCCTTCGAATGCATTTGTTTTGAAAATATTTTTAAAATGGTTTGATTTTCGAGAATAATACTTGGGGTTGACCAAGCGTTTATTTGGACCGAAGCTATTGTTTGTGCGAATATTTTATTTCACCCCATTAATTTTGTTTGCCTCCTTTTTATTTATTATTTTAAATATTTATATATTTTTTATATTAGCGACGGTTCTGGCCGATGCTATTGTTTATTCAAAAATATTTATTTCCCATCACCAATTTCGTTTTCCTCCTTTTTAGTTATTATTTTAATTAATTATTATTTTCTTATACTTGCGACGGTTCAGGCCGACACTACTGTTTGTGCGGAAATTTTTATTTCCCCCACCAATTTTATTTGCCTCATTTAAAGTTATTGTTTTAATTAATTATTATTTTTATATTAAAAACTAATACTTTAATAGCGCTTTTAAAGTGCTATTAAACAAAATCGTTTAAAATAGCGGCGCGATTAATAGCGCTTTAAATAAAAAACAAAAGAAAGTTCTCTTCAATAGCATTTGTGGCATAGTGTTTGTTGCCCTCTTTTATCATCTAGTGTTGGTTTATCCTTCTGGACATAAGAGACAACTCCTCTTTGTCTTTATCAAAATCCTTATAAGCGGATCATACGCCTAACTAGTCCTTTTCTTCCATTTTATTGCAAAATATTTAGCACAACTAAAACTAAAGTTCATGAGTGAATGGAAGAATTCAAACGATAAGCTATACAACAAGCATCCTAGGACTAAAAAAAGGGACATACGTTTAATCATTCCTTCTTAACCACTTAGTGCTCGTGGCCTTCGAGTGCAATTGTTTTGAAAATATTTTTAAAATTGTCTGATTTTCGACAATAATACTTGGTGTTGACCAAGCATTTATTTGGACCGAAGCTATTGTTTGTGCAAAATTTTTATTTCCCCCCATTAATTTTGTTTGCCTGCTTTTTAGTTATTGATTTAAATGTTAATATATTTTTTATATTAGCGACGGTTCTGACCGACGCTACTGTTTATTAAAAAATATTCATTTCCCATCACTAATTTCGTTTGCCTCCTTTTTAGTTATTATTTTAATTAATTATTATTTTCTTATATTACCGACTATTCAGGCCGACACTACTGTTTGTGCGGAAATTTTCATTTCCCCCACCAATTTCATTTGCCTCCTTAAAAGTTATTGTTTTAATTAATTATTATTTTTATATTAAAAACCAATACTTTAATAGCGCTTTTAAAGTGCTATTAAACGAAATCGTTTATAATAGCGGCGGGGTTAATATCGCTTTAAAGGGATATCAAAAACAAAAGAAAGTGCTCTTAAATAGCATTTATAGCATAGTGTATGTTGCCCTGTTTTCTCTTTCAGTGTTGGTTTATCCTTTTGCACATAAGAGACAACTCCTCTTTGTCTTTATCAAAATCCTTATAAGCGGAGCATACGCCTACCTAGTCCTTTTCTTCCATTTTATTGAAAAAGTATTTAGCACAACTAAGACTAAAGTTCATGAGTGAATGGAAGCATTCAAACGATAAGTTATACAACAAGCATCCTAGGACTAAAAAAAGGGACATACGTTTAATCATTCCTTCTTCACCACTTAGTGCTCGTGGCCTTCGAATGCATTTGTTTTGAAAATATTTTTAAAATGGTTTGATTTTCGAGAATAATACTTGGGGTTGACCAAGCATTTATTTGGACCGAAGCTACTGTTTGTGCGAATATTTTATTTCCCCCCATTAATTTTGTTTGCCTCTTTTTTATTTATTATTTTAAATATTTATATATTTTTTATATTAGCGACGGTTCTGGCCGATGCTATTGTTTATTCAAAAATATTTATTTCCCATCACCAATTTCGTTTTCCTCCTTTTTAGTTATTATTTTAATTAATTATTATTTTCTTATACTTGCGATGGTTCAGGCCGACACTACTGTTTGTGCGGAAATTTTTATTTCCCCCACCAATTTTATTTGCCTCATTTAAAGTTATTGTTTTAATTAATTATTATTTTTATATTAAAAACTAATACTTTAAAAGCGCTTTTAAAGTGTTATTAAACAAAATCGTTTAAAATAGCGGCGCGATTAATAGCGCTTTAAATAAAAAACAAAAGAAAGTTCTCTTCAATAGCATTTGTGGCATAGTGTTTGTTGCCCTCTTTTCTCATCTAGTGTTGGTTTATCCTTCTGGACATAAGAGACAACTCCTCTTTGTCTTTATCAAAATCCTTATAAGCGGAGCATACGCCTAACTAGTCCTTTTCTTCCATTTTATTGCAAAATATTTAGCACAACTAAAACTAAAGTTCATGAGTGAATGGAAGAATTCAAACGATAAGCTATACAACAAGCATCCTAGGACTAAAAAAAGGGACATACGTTTAATCATTCCTTCTTAACCACTTAGTGCTCGTGGCCTTCGAGTGCAATTGTTTTGAAAATATTTTTAAAATTGTCTGATTTTCGAGAATAATACTTGGTGTTGACCAAGCGTTTATTTGGACCGAAGCTACTGTTTGTGCAAAAAATTTATTTCCCCCCATTAATTTTGTTTGCCTCCTTTTTAGTTATTGATTTAAATGTTAATATATTTTTTATATTAGCGACGGTTCTGACCGACGCTACTGTTTATTAAAAAATATTCATTTCCCATCACTAATTTCGTTTGCCTCCTTTTTAGTTATTATTTTAATTAATTATTATTTTCTTATATTACCGACTATTCAGGCCGACACTACTGTTTGTGCGGAAATTTTCATTTCCCCCACCAATTTCATTTGCCTCCTTTAAAGTTATTGTTTTAATTAATTATTATTTTTATATTAAAAACCAATACTTTAATAGCGCTTTTAAAGTGCTATTAAACGAAATCGTTTGCAATAGCGGCGCGGTTAATATCGCTTTAAAGGGATATCAAAAACAAAAGAAAGTGCTCTTAAATAGCATTTATAGCATAGTGTCTGTTGCCCTGTTTTCTCTTTCAGTGTTGGTTTATCCTTTTGCACATAAGAGACAACTCCTCTTTGTCTTTATCAAAATCCTTATAAGCGGAGCATACGCCTACCTAGTCCTTTTCTTCCATTTTATTGAAAAAGTATTTAGCACAACTAAGACTAAAGTTCATGAGTGAATGGAAGCATTCAAACGATAAGTTATACAACAAGCATCCTAGGACTAAAAAAAGGTACATACGTTTAATCATTCCTTCTTCACCACTTAGTGCTCGTGGCCTTCGAATGCATTTGTTTTGAAAATATTTTTAAAATGGTTTGATTTTCGAGAATAATACTTGGGGTTGACAAAGCATTTATTTGGACCGAAGCTACTGTTTGTGTGAATATTTTATTTCCCCCCATTAATTTTGTTTGCCTCCTTTTTATTTATTATTTTAAATATTTATATATTTTTTATATTAGCGACGGTTCTGGCCGATGCTATTGTTTATTCAAAAATATTTATTTCCCATCACCAATTTCGTTTTCCTCCTTTTTAGTTATTATTTTAATTAATTATTATTTTCTTATACTTGCGATGGTTCAGGCCGACACTACTGTTTGTGCGGAAATTTTTATTTCCCCCACCAATTTTATTTGCCTCATTTAAAGTTATTGTTTTAATTAATTATTATTTTTATATTAAAAACTAATACTTTAATAGCGCTTTTAAAGTGTTATTAAACAAAATCGTTTAAAATAGCGGCGCGATTAATAGCGCTTTAAATAAAAAACAAAAGAAAGTTCTCTTCAATAGCATTTGTGGCATAGTGTTTGTTGCCCTCTTTTCTCATCTAGTGTTGGTTTATCCTTCTGGACATAAGAGACAACTCCTCTTTGTCTTTATCAAAATCCTTATAAGCGGAGCATACGCCTAACTAGTCCTTTTCTTCCATTTTATTGCAAAATATTTAGCACAACTAAAACTAAAGTTCATGAGTGAATGGAAGAATTCAAACGATAAGCTATTGTTTTGAAAATATTTTTAAAATTGTCTGATTTTCGAGAATAATACTTGGTGTTGACCAAGCGTTTATTTGGACCGAAGCTACTGTTTGTGCAAAAAATTTATTTCCCCCCATTAATTTTGTTTGCCTCCTTTTTAGTTATTGATTTAAATGTTAATATATTTTTTATATTAGCGACGGTTCTGACCGACGCTACTGTTTATTAAAAAATATTCATTTCCCATCACTAATTTCGTTTGCCTCCTTTTTAGTTATTATTTTAATTAATTATTATTTTCTTATATTACCGACTATTCAGGCCGACACTACTGTTTGTGCGGAAATTTTCATTTCCCCCACCAATTTCATTTGCCTCCTTTAAAGTTATTGTTTTAATTAATTATTATTTTTATATTAAAAACCAATACTTTAATAGCGCTTTTAAAGTGCTATTAAACGAAATCGTTTACAATAGCGGCGCGGTTAATATCGCTTTAAAGGGATATCAAAAACAAAAGAAAGTGCTCTTAAATAGCATTTATAGCATAGTGTCTGTTGCCCTGTTTTCTCTTTCAGTGTTGGTTTATCCTTTTGCACATAAGAGACAACTCCTCTTTGTCTTTATCAAAATCCTTATAAGCGGAGCATACGCCTACCTAGTCCTTTTCTTCCATTGTATTGAAAAAGTATTTAGCACAACTAAGACTAAAGTTCATGAGTGAATGGAAGCATTCAAACGATAAGCTATACAACAAGCATCCTAGGACTAAAAAAAGGGACATACGTTTAATCATTCCTTCTTCACCA
The DNA here is from genome assembly GCA_948472305.1 of Vicia faba. Classification (NCBI taxonomy): domain Eukaryota; kingdom Viridiplantae; phylum Streptophyta; class Magnoliopsida; order Fabales; family Fabaceae; genus Vicia; species Vicia faba. The sequence continues at coordinate 1,010,190,053 of OX451739.1, read as the reverse complement.
CTTAGTGCTCGTGGCCTTCGAACGCATTTGTTTTGAAAATATTTTTAAAATGGTTTGATTTTCGAGAATAATACTTGGAATTGACCTAGCGTTTATTTGGACCGAAGCTACTGTTTGTGCGAATATTTTATTTCCCCCCATTAATTTTGTTTGCCTCCTTTTTATTTATTATTTTAAATATTTATATATTTTTTATATTAGCGACGGTTCTGGCCGATGCTATTGTTTATTCAAAAATATTTATTTCCCATCACCAATTTCGTTTTCCTCCTTTTTAGTTATTATTTTAATTAATTATTATTTTCTTATACTTGCGATGGTTCAGGCCGACACTACTGTTTGTGCGGAAATTTTTATTTCCCCCACCAATTTTATTTGCCTCATTTAAAGTTATTGTTTTAATTAATTATTATTTTTATATTAAAAACTAATACTTTAATAGCGCTTTTAAAGTGTTATTAAACAAAATCGTTTAAAATAGCGGCGCGATTAATAGCGCTTTAAATAAAAAACAAAAGAAAGTTCTCTTCAATAGCATTTGTGGCATAGTGTTTGTTGCCCTCTTTTCTCATCTAGTGTTGGTTTATCCTTCTGGACATAAGAGACAACTCCTCTTTGTCTTTATCAAAATCCTTATAAGCGGAGCATACGCCTAACTAGTCCTTTTCTTCCATTTTATTGCAAAATATTTAGCACAACTAAAACTAAAGTTCATGAGTGAATGGAAGAATTCAAACGATAAGCTATTGTTTTGAAAATATTTTTAAAATTGTCTGATTTTCGAGAATAATACTTGGTGTTGACCAAGCGTTTATTTGGACCGAAGCTACTGTTTGTGCAAAAAATTTATTTCCCCCCATTAATTTTGTTTGCCTCCTTTTTAGTTATTGATTTAAATGTTAATATATTTTTTATATTAGCGACGGTTCTGACCGACGCTACTGTTTATTAAAAAATATTCATTTCCCATCACTAATTTCGTTTGCCTCCTTTTTAGTTATTATTTTAATTAATTATTATTTTCTTATATTACCGACTATTCAGGCCGACACTACTGTTTGTGCGGAAATTTTCATTTCCCCCACCAATTTCATTTGCCTCCTTTAAAGTTATTGTTTTAATTAATTATTATTTTTATATTAAAAACCAATACTTTAATAGCGCTTTTAAAGTGCTATTAAACGAAATCGTTTACAATAGCGGCGCGGTTAATATCGCTTTAAAGGGATATCAAAAACAAAAGAAAGTGCTCTTAAATAGCATTTATAGCATAGTGTCTGTTGCCCTGTTTTCTCTTTCAGTGTTGGTTTATCCTTTTGCACATAAGAGACAACTCCTCTTTGTCTTTATCAAAATCCTTATAAGCGGAGCATACGCCTACCTAGTCCTTTTCTTCCATTGTATTGAAAAAGTATTTAGCACAACTAAGACTAAAGTTCATGAGTGAATGGAAGCATTCAAACGATAAGCTATACAACAAGCATCCTAGGACTAAAAAAAGGGACATACGTTTAATCATTCCTTCTTCACCACTTAGTGCTCGTGGCCTTCGAACGCATTTGTTTTGAAAATATTTTTAAAATGGTTTGATTTTCGAGAATAATACTTGGAATTGACCTAGCGTTTATTTGGACCGAAGCTACTGTTTGTGCGAATATTTTATTTCCCCCCATTAATTTTGTTTGCCTCCTTTTTATTTATTATTTTAAATATTTATATATTTTTTATATTAGCGACGGTTCTGGCCGATGCTATTGTTTATTCAAAAATATTTATTTCCCATCACCAATTTCGTTTTCCTCCTTTTTAGTTATTATTTTAATTAATTATTATTTTCTTATACTTGCGACGGTTCAGGCCGACACTATTGTTTGTGCGGAAATTTTTATTTCCCCCACCAATTTTATTTGCCTCATTTAAAGTTATTGTTTTAATTAATTATTATTTTTATATTAAAAACTAATACTTTAATAGCGCTTTTAAAGTTCTATTAAACAAAATCGTTTAAAATAGCGGCGCGATTAATAGCGCTTTTAATAAAAAACAAAAGAAAGTTCTCTTAAATAGCATTTGTGGCATAGTGTTTGTTGCCTTCTTTTCTCATCTAGTGTTGGTTTATCCTTCTGGACATAAGAGACAACTCCTCTTTGTCTTTATCAAAATCTTTATAAGCGAATCATACGCCTAACTAGTCCTTTTCTTCCATTTTATTGCAAAATATTTAGCACAACTAAAACTAAAGTTCATGAGTGAATGGAAGAATTCAAACGATAAGCTATACAACAAGCATCCTAGGACTAAAAAAAGGGACATACGTTTAATCATTCCTTCTTAACCACTTAGTCCTCGTGGCCTTCGAGTGCAACTGTTTTGAAAATATTTTTAAAATTGTCAGATTTTCGAGAATAATACTTGGTGTTGACCAAGCGTTTATTTGGACCAAAGCTACTGTTTGTGCAAAAATTTTATTTCCCCCCATTAATTTTGTTTGCCTCCTTTTTAGTTATTGATTTAAATGTTAATATATTTTTTATATTAGCGACGGTTCTGACCGACGCTACTGTTTATTAAAAAATATTCATTTCCCATCACTAATATCGTTTGCCTCCTTTTTAGTTATTATTTTAATTAATTATTATTTTCTTATATTACCGACTATTCAGGCCGACACTACTGTTTGTGCGGAAATTTTCATTTCCCCCACCAATTTCATTTTCCTCCTTTAAAGTTATTGTTTTAATTAATTATTATTTTTATATTAAAAACCAATACTTTAATAGCGCTTTTAAAGTGCTATTAAACGAAATCGTTTACAATAGCGGCGCGGTTAATATCGCTTTAAAGGGATATCAAAAACAAAAGAAAGTGCTCTTAAATAGCATTTATAGCATAGTATTTGTTGCCCTGTTTTCTCTTTCAGTGTTGGTTTATCCTTTTGCACATAAGAGACAACTCCTCTTTGTCTTTATCAAAATCCTTATAAGCGGAGCATACGCCTACCTAGTCCTTTTCTTCCATTTTATTGAAAAAGTATTTAGCACAACTAAGACTAAAGTTCATGAGTGAATGGAAGCATTCAAACGATAAGTTATACAACAAGCATCCTAGGACTAAAAATAGGGACATACGTTTAATCATTCCTTCTTCACCACTTAGTGCTCGTGGCCTTCGAATGCATTTGTTTTGAAAATATTTTTAAAATGGTTTGATTTTCGAGAATAATACTTGGGGTTGACAAAGCATTTATTTGGACCGAAGCTACTGTTTGTGTGAATATTTTATTTCCCCCCATTAATTTTGTTTGCCTCCTTTTTATTTATTATTTTAAATATTTATATATTTTTTATATTAGCGACGGTTCTGGCCGATGCTATTGTTTATTCAAAAATATTTATTTCCCATCACCAATTTCGTTTTCCTCCTTTTTAGTTATTATTTTAATTAATTATTATTTTCTTATACTTGCGATGGTTCAGGCCGACACTACTGTTTGTGCGGAAATTTTTATTTCCCCCACCAATTTTATTTGCCTCATTTAAAGTTATTGTTTTAATTAATTATTATTTTTATATTAAAAACTAATACTTTAATAGCGCTTTTAAAGTGTTATTAAACAAAATCGTTTAAAATAGCGGCGCGATTAATAGCGCTTTAAATAAAAAACAAAAGAAAGTTCTCTTCAATAGCATTTGTGGCATAGTGTCTGTGGCCCTGTTTTCTCTTCCAGTGTTGGTTTATCCTTCTGGACATAAGAGACAACTCCTCTTTGTCTTTATCAAAATCCTTATAAGCGGAGCATACGCCTAACTAGTCCTTTTCTTCCATTTTATTGCAAAATATTTAGCACAACTAAAACTAAAGTTCATGAGTGAATGGAAGCATTCAAACGATAAGCTATACAACAAGCATCCTAGGACTAAAAAAAGGGACATACGTTTAATCATTCCTTCTTCACCACTTAGTGCTCGTGGCCTTCGAGTGCATTTGTTTTGAAAATATTTTTAAAATGCTTTGATTTTCGAGAATAATACTTGGTGTTGACCAAGCGTATATTTGGACCGAAGCTACTCTTTGTACGAAAATTTTATTTCCCCCCATTAATTTCGTTTGCCTCCTTTTTATTTATTGTTTTAAATATTTACATATTTTTTATATTCGCGACGGTTCTGGCCGATGCTATTGTTTATTCAAAAATATTTATTTCCCATCACGAATTTCGTTTTCCTCCTTTTTAGTTATTATTTTCTTATACTTGCGACGGTTCAGGCCGACACTACTCTTTGTGCGGAAATTTTTATTTCCCCCACCAATTTTATTTGCCTCATTTAAAGTTATTGTTTTAATTAATTATTATTTTTATATTAAAAACTAATACTTTAATAGTGCTTTTAAAGTGCTATTAAACAAAATCTTTTACAATAGCGGCGCGATTAATAGCGCTTTAAATAAAAAACAAAAGAAAGTTCTCTTAAATAGCATTTTTGGCATAGTGTTTGTTGCCCTCTTTTTTCTTCTAGTGTTGGTTTATCCTTCTGGACATAAGCGACAACTCCTCTATGTCTTTATCAAAATCCTTATAAGCGGAGCATACGCCTAACTAGTCCTTTTCTTCCATTTTATTGCAAAAGTATTTAGCACAGCTAAAACTAAAGTTCATGAGTGAATGGAAGAATTCAAACGATAAGCTATACAACAAGCATCCTAGGACTAAAAAAAGGGACATATGTTTAATCATTCCTTCTTCATCACTTAGTGCTCGTGGCCTTCGAGTGCAATTCTTTTGAAAATATTTTTAAAATTGTCTGATTTTCGAGAATAATACTTGGTGTTGACCAAGCGTTTATTTGGACCGAAGCTACTGTTTGTGCAAAAATTTTATTTCCCCCCATTAATTTTGTTTGCCTCCTTTTTAGTTATTGATTTAAATGTTAATATATTTTTTATATTAGCGACGGTTCTGACCGACGCTATTGTTTATTAAAAAATATTCATTTCCCATCACTAATTTCGTTTGCCTCCTTTTTAGTTATTATTTTATTTAATTATTATTTTCTTATATTAGCGACTATTCAGGCCGACACTACTGTTTGTGCGGAAATTTTCATTTCCCCCACCAATTTCATTTTCCTCCTTTAAAGTTATTTTTTTAATTAATTATTATTTTTATATTAAAAACCAATACTTTAATAGCGCTTTTAAAGTGCTATAAACGAAATTGTTTACAATAGCGGCGCGGTTAATAGCGCTTTAAAGGGATATCAAAAACAAAAGAAAGTGCTCTTAAATAGCATTTGTGGCATAGTGTCTGTTGCCCTGTTTGCTCTTCCAGTGTTGGTTTATCCTTCTGCACATAAGAGACAACTCCTCTTTGTCTTTATCAAAATCCTTATAAGCGGAGCATACGCCTACCTAGTCCTTTTCTTCCATTTTATTGAAAAAGTATTTAGCACAACTAAAACTAAAGTTCATGAGTGAATGGAATCATTCAAACGATAAGCTATACAACAAGCATCCTAGGACTAAAAAAAGGGACATACGTTTAATCATTCCTTCTTCACCACTTAGTGCTCGTGGCCTTCGAGTGCATTTGTTTTGAAAATATTTTTAAAATGCTTTGATTTTCGAGAATAATACTTGGTGTTGACCAAGCGTATATTTGGACCGAAGCTACTCTTTGTACGAAAATTTTATTTCCCCCCATTAATTTCGTTTGCCTACTTTTTATTTATTGTTTTAAATATTTACATATTTTTTATATTAGCGACGGTTCTGGCCGATGCTATTGTTTATTCATAAATATTTATTTCCCATCACCAATTTCGTTTTCCTCCTTTTTAGTTATTATTTTCTTATACTTGCGACGGTTCAGGCCGACACTACTCTTTGTGCGGAAATTTTTATTTCCCCCACCAATTTTATTTGCCTCATTTAAAGTTATTGTTTTAATTAATTATTATTTTTATATTAAAAACTAATACTTTAATAGTGCTTTTAAAGTGCTATTAAACAAAATCTTTTACAATAGCGGCGCGATTAATAACGCTTTAAATAAAAAACAAAAGAAAGTTCTCTTAAATAGCATTTTTGGCATAGTGTTTGTTGCCCTCTTTTTTCTTCTAGTGTTGGTTTATCCTTCTGGACATAAGCGACAACTCCTCTATGTCTTTATCAAAATCCTTATAAGCGGAGCATACGCCTAACTAGTCCTTTTCTTCCATTTTATTGCAAAAGTATTTAGCACAGCTAAAACTAAAGTTCATGAGTGAATGGAAGAATTCAAACGATAAGCTATACAACAAGCATCCTAGGACTAAAAAAAGGGACATACGTTTAATCATTCCTTCTTCATCACTTAGTGCTCGTGGCCTTCGAGTGCAATTCTTTTGAAAATATTTTTAAAATTGTCTGATTTTCGAGAATAATACTTGGTGTTGACCAAGCGTTTATTTGGACCGAAGCTACTGTTTGTGCAAAAATTTTATTTCCCCCCATTAATTTTGTTTGCCTCCTTTTTAGTTATTGATTTAAATGTTAATATATTTTTTATATTAGCGATGGTTCTGACCGACGCTATTGTTTATTAAAAAATATTCATTTCCCATCACTAATTTCGTTTGCCTCCTTTTTAGTTATTATTTTATTTAATTATTATTTTCTTATATTAGCGACTATTCAGGCCGACACTACTGTTTGTGCGGAAATTTTCATTTCCCCCACCAATTTCATTTTCCTCCTTTAAAGTTATTTTTTTAATTAATTATTATTTTTATATTAAAAACCAATACTTTAATAGCGCTTTTAAAGTGCTATAAACGAAATTGTTTACAATAGCGGCGCGGTTAATAGCGCTTTAAAGGGATATCAAAAACAAAAGAAAGTGCTCTTAAATAGCATTTGTGGCATAGTGTCTGTTGCCCTGTTTGCTCTTCCAGTGTTGGTTTATCCTTCTGCACATAAGAGACAACTCCTCTTTGTCTTTATCAAAATCCTTATAAGCGGAGCATACGCCTACCTAGTCCTTTTCTTCCATTTTATTGAAAAAGTATTTAGCACAACTAAAACTAAAGTTCATGAGTGAATGGAATCATTCAAACGATAAGCTATACAACAAGCATCCTAGGACTAAAAAAAGGGACATACGTTTAATCATTCCTTCTTCACCACTTAGTGCTCGTGGCCTTCGAGTGCATTTGTTTTGAAAATATTTTTAAAATGCTTTGATTTTCGAGAATAATACTTGGTGTTGACCAAGCGTATATTTGGACCGAAGCTACTCTTTGTACGAAAATTTTATTTCCCCCCATTAATTTCGTTTGCCTACTTTTTATTTATTGTTTTAAATATTTACATATTTTTTATATTAGCGACGGTTCTGGCCGATGCTATTGTTTATTCATAAATATTTATTTCCCATCACCAATTTCGTTTTCCTCCTTTTTAGTTATTATTTTCTTATACTTGCGACGGTTCAGGCCGACACTACTCTTTGTGCTCAAATTTTTATTTCCCCCACCAATTTTATTTGCCTCATTTAAAGTTATTGTTTTAATTAATTATTATTTTTATATTAAAAACTAATACTTTAATAGTGATTTTAAAGTGCTATTAAACAAAATCGTTTACAATAGCGGCGCGATTAATAGCGCTTTAAATAAAAAACAAAAGAAAGTTCTCTTAAATAACATTTGTGGCATAGTGTTTGTTGCCCTCTTTTTTCTTCTAGTGTTGGTTTATCCTTCTGGACATAAGAGACAACTCCTCGTTGTCTTTATCAAAATCCTTATAAGCGGAGCATACGCCTAACTAGTCCTTTTCTTCCATTTTATTGCAAAAGTATTTAGCACAACTAAAACTAAAGTTCATGAGTGAATGGAAGAATTCAAACGATAAGCTATACAACAAGCATCCTAGGACTAAAAAAAGGGACATACGTTTAATCATTCCTTCTTCACCACTTAGTGCTCGTGGCCTTCGAGTGCAATTGTTTTGAAAATATTTTTAAAATTGTTTTATTTTCGAGAATAATACTTGGTGTTGACCAAGCGTTTATTTGGACCGAAGCTACTGTTTGTGCAAAAAATTTATTTCCCCCCATTAATTTTGTTTGCCTCCTTTTTAGTTATTGATTTAAATGTTAATATATTTTTTATATTAGCGACGGTTCTGACCGACGCTATTGTTTATTAAAAAATATTCATTTCCCATCACTAATTTCGTTAGCCTCCTTTTTAGTTATTATTTTAATTAATTATTATTTTCTTATATTAGCGACTATTCAGGCCGACACTACTGTTTGTGCGGAAATTTTCATTTCCCCCACCAATTTCATTTTCCTCCTTTAAAGTTATTGTTTTAATTAATTATTATTTTTATATTAAAAACCAATACTTTAATAGCGCTTTTAAAGTGCTATTAAACGAAATTGTTTACAATAGCGGCACGGTTAATAGCGCTTTAAAGGGATATCAAAAACAAAAGAAAGTGCTCTTAAATAGCATTTATAGCATAGTGTCTGTTGCCCTGTTTTCTCTTTCAGTGTTGGTTTATCCTTTTGCACATAAGAGACAACTCCTCTTTGTCTTTATCAAAATCCTTATAAGCGGAGCATACGCCTACCTAGTCCTTTTCTTCCATTTTATTGAAAAAGTATTTAGCACAACTAAAACTAAAGTTCATGAGTGAATGGAAGCATTCAAACGATAAGCTATACAACAAGCATCCTAGGACTAAAAAAATGGACATACGTTTAATCGTTCCTTCTTCACCACTTAGTGCTCGTGGCCTTCGAGTGCATTTGTTTTGAAAATATTTTTAAAATGCTTTGATTTTCGAGAATAATACTTGGTGTTGACCAAGCGTATATTTGGACCGAAGCTACTCTTTGTACGAAAATTTTATTTCCCCCCATAAATTTCGTTTGCCTCCTTTTTATTTATTGTTTTAAATATTTATATATTTTTTATATTAGCGACGATTCTGGCCGATGCTATTGTTTATTCAAAAATATTTATTTCCCATCACCAATTTTTTTTTCCTCCTTTTTAGTTATTATTTTAATTAATTATTATTTTCTTATACTTGCAACGATTCAGGCCGACACTACTGTTTGTGCGGAAATTTTTATTTCCCCCACCAATTTTATTTGCCTCATTTAAAGTTATTATTTTAATTAATTATTATTTTTATATTAAAAACTAATACTTTAATAGCGCTTTTAAAGTGCTATTAAACAAAATCGTTTACAATAGCGGCGCGATTAATAGCTCTTTAAATAAAAAACAAAAGAAAGTTCTTTTAAATAGCATTTGTGGCATAGTGTTTGTTGCCCTCTTTTCTCTTCTAGTGTTGGTTTATCCTTCTGGACATAAGAGACAACTCCTCTTTGTCTTTATCAAAATCCTTATAAGCGGAGCATACGCCTAACTAGTCCTTTTCTTCCATTTTATTGCAAAAGTATTTAGCACAACTAAGACTAAAGTTCATGAGTGAATGGAAGAATTCAAACGATAAGCTATACAACAAGCATCCTAGGACTAAAAAAAGGGACATACGTTTAATCATTCCTTCTTCACCACTTAGTGCTCGTGGCCTTCGAGTGCAATTGTTTTGAAAATATTTTTAAAATTGTCTGATTTTCGACAATAATACTTGGTGTTGACCAAGCGTTTATTTGGACCGAAGCTATTGTTTGTGCAAAATTTTTATTTCCCCCCCATTAATTTTGTTTGCCTCCTTTTTAGTTATTGATTTAAATGTTAATATATTTTTTATATTAGCGACGGTTCTGACCGACGCTACTGTTTATTAAAAAATATTCATTTCCCATCACTAATTTCGTTTGCCTCCTTTTTAGTTATTATTTTAATTAATTATTATTTTCTTATATTACCGACTATTCAGGCCGACACTACTGTTTGTGCGGAAATTTTCATTTCTCCCACCAATTTCATTTGCCTCCTTAAAAGTTATTGTTTTAATTAATTATTATTTTTATATTAAAAACCAATACTTTAATAGCGCTTTTAAAGTGCTATTAAACGAAATCGTTTATAATAGCGGCGGGGTTAATATCGCTTTAAAGGGATATCAAAAACAAAAGAAAGTGCTCTTAAATAGCATTTATAGCATAGTGTATGTTGCCTTGTTTTCTCTTTCAGTGTTGGTTTATCCTTTTGCACATAAGAGACAACTCCTCTTTGTCTTTATCAAAATCCTTATAAGCGGAGCATACGCCTACCTAGTCCTTTTCTTCCATTTTATTGAAAAAGTATTTAGCACAACTAAGACTAAAGTTCATGAGTGAATGGAAGCATTCAAACGATAAGTTATACAACAAGCATCCTAGGACTAAAAAAAGGGACATACGTTTAATCATTCCTTCTTCACCACTTAGTGCTCGTGGCCTTCGAATGCATTTGTTTTGAAAATATTTTTAAAATGGTTTGATTTTCGAGAATAATACTTGGGGTTGACCAAGCGTTTATTTGGACCGAAGCTATTGTTTGTGCGAATATTTTATTTCACCCCATTAATTTTGTTTGCCTCCTTTTTATTTATTATTTTAAATATTTATATATTTTTTATATTAGCGACGGTTCTGGCCGATGCTATTGTTTATTCAAAAATATTTATTTCCCATCACCAATTTCGTTTTCCTCCTTTTTAGTTATTATTTTAATTAATTATTATTTTCTTATACTTACGACGGTTCAGGCCGACACTACTGTTTGTGCGGAAATTTTTATTTCCCCCACCAATTTTATTTGCCTGATTTAAAGTTATTGTTTTAATTAATTATTATTTTTATATTAAAAACTAATACTTTAATAGCGCTTTTAAAGTGCTATTAAACAAAATCGTTTAAAATAGCGGCGCGATTAATAGCGCTTTAAATAAAAAACAAAAGAAAGTTCTCTTCAATAGCATTTGTGGCATAGTGTTTGTTGCCCTCTTTTATCATCTAGTGTTGGTTTATCCTTCTGGACATAAGAGACAACTCCTCTTTGTCTTTATCAAAATCCTTATAAGCGGAGCATACGCCTAACTAGTCCTTTTCTTCCATTTTATTGCAAAATATTTAGCACAACTAAGACTAAAGTTCATGAGTGAATGGAAGAATTCAAACGATAAGCTATACAACAAGCATCCTAGGACTAAAAAAAGGGACATACGTTTAATCATTCCTTCTTAACCACTTAGTGCTCGTGGCCTTCGAGTGCAATTGTTTTGAAAATATTTTTAAAATTGTCTGATTTTCGACAATAATACTTGGTGTTGACCAAGCGTTTATTTGGACCGAAGCTATTGTTTGTGCAACATTTTTATTTCCCCCCATTAATTTTGTTTGCCTGCTTTTAGTTATTGATTTAAATGTTAATATATTTTTTATATTAGCGACGGTTCTGACCGACGCTACTGTTTATTAAAAAATATTCATTTCCCATCACTAATTTCGTTTGCCTCCTTTTTAGTTATTATTTTAATTAATTATTATTTTCTTATATTACCGACTATTCAGGCCGACACTACTGTTTGTGCGGAAATTTTCATTTCTCCCACCAATTTCATTTGCCTCCTTAAAAGTTATTGTTTTAATTAATTATTATTTTTATATTAAAAACCAATACTTTAATAGCGCTTTTAAAGTGCTATTAAACGAAATCGTTTATAATAGCGGCGGGGTTAATATCGCTTTAAAGGGATATCAAAAACAAAAGAAAGTGCTCTTAAATAGCATTTATAGCATAGTGTATGTTGCCCTGTTTTCTCTTTCAGTGTTGGTTTATCCTTTTGCACATAAGAGACAACTCCTCTTTGTCTTTATCAAAATCCTTATAAGCGGAGCATACGCCTACCTAGTCCTTTTCTTCCATTTTATTGAAAAAGTATTTAGCACAACTAAGACTAAAGTTCATGAGTGAATGGAAGCATTCAAACGATAAGTTATACAACAAGCATCCTAGGACTAAAAAAAGGGACATACGTTTAATCATTCCTTCTTCACCACTTAGTGCTCGTGGCCTTCGAATGCATTTGTTTTGAAAATATTTTTAAAATGGTTTGATTTTCGAGAATAATACTTGGGGTTGACCAAGCGTTTATTTGGACCGAAGCTATTGTTTGTGCGAATATTTTATTTCACCCCATTAATTTTGTTTGCCTCCTTTTTATTTATTATTTTAAATATTTATATATTTTTTATATTAGCGACGGTTCTGGCCGATGCTATTGTTTATTCAAAAATATTTATTTCCCATCACCAATTTCGTTTTCCTCCTTTTTAGTTATTATTTTAATTAATTATTATTTTCTTATACTTGCGACGGTTCAGGCCGACACTACTGTTTGTGCGGAAATTTTTATTTCCCCCACCAATTTTATTTGCCTCATTTAAAGTTATTGTTTTAATTAATTATTATTTTTATATTAAAAACTAATACTTTAATAGCGCTTTTAAAGTGCTATTAAACAAAATCGTTTAAAATAGCGGCGCGATTAATAGCGCTTTAAATAAAAAACAAAAGAAAGTTCTCTTCAATAGCATTTGTGGCATAGTGTTTGTTGCCCTCTTTTATCATCTAGTGTTGGTTTATCCTTCTGGACATAAGAGTCAACTCCTCTTTGTCTTTATCAAAATCCTTATAAGCGGAGCATACGCCTAACTAGTCCTTTTCTTCCATTTTATTGCAAAATATTTAGCACAACTAAGACTAAAGTTCATGAGTGAATGGAAGAATTCAAACGATAAGCTATACAACAAGCATCCTAGGACTAAAAAAAGGGACATACGTTTAATCATTCCTTCTTAACCACTTAGTGCTCGTGGCCTTCGAGTGCAATTGTTTTGAAAATATTTTTAAAATTGTCTGATTTTCGACAATAATACTTGGTGTTGACCAAGCGTTTATTTGGACCGAAGCTATTGTTTGTGCAAAATTTTTATTTCCCCCCATTAATTTTGTTTGCCTGCTTTTAGTTATTGATTTAAATGTTAATATATTTTTTATATTAGCGACGGTTCTGACCGACGCTACTGTTTATTAAAAAATATTCATTTCCCATCACTAATTTCGTTTGCCTCCTTTTTAGTTATTATTTTAATTAATTATTATTTTCTTATATTACCGACTATTCAGGCCGACACTACTGTTTGTGCGGAAATTTTCATTTCTCCCACCAATTTCATTTGCCTCCTTAAAAGTTATTGTTTTAATTAATTATTATTTTTATATTAAAAACCAATACTTTAATAGCGCTTTTAAAGTGCTATTAAACGAAATCGTTTATAATAGCGGCGGGGTTAATATCGCTTTAAAGGGATATCAAAAACAAAAGAAAGTGCTCTTAAATAGCATTTATAGCATAGTGTATGTTGCCCTGTTTTCTCTTTCAGTGTTGGTTTATCCTTTTGCACATAAGAGACAACTCCTCTTTGTCTTTATCAAAATCCTTATAAGCGGAGCATACGCCTACCTAGTCCTTTTCTTCCATTTTATTGAAAAAGTATTTAGCACAACTAAGACTAAAGTTCATGAGTGAATGGAAGCATTCAAACGATAAGTTATACAACAAGCATCCTAGGACTAAAAAAAGGGACATACGTTTAATCATTCCTTCTTCACCACTTAGTGCTCGTGGCCTTCGAATGCATTTGTTTTGAAAATATTTTTAAAATGGTTTGATTTTCGAGAATAATACTTGGGGTTGACCAAGCGTTTATTTGGACCGAAGCTATTGTTTGTGCGAATATTTTATTTCACCCCATTAATTTTGTTTGCCACCTTTTTATTTATTATTTTAAATAATTATATATTTTTTATATTAGCGACGGTTCTGGCCGATGCTATTGTTTATTCAAAAATATTTATTTCCCATCACCAATTTCGTTTTCCTCCTTTTTAGTTATTATTTTAATTAATTATTATTTTCTTATACTTGCGACGGTTCAGGCCGACACTACTGTTTGTGCGGAAATTTTTATTTCCCCCACCAATTTTATTTGCCTCATTTAAAGTTATTGTTTTAATTAATTATTATTTTTATATTAAAAACTAATACTTTAATAGCGCTTTTAAAGTGCTATTAAACAAAATCGTTTAAAATAGCGGCGCGATTAATAGCGCTTTAAATAAAAAACAAAAGAAAGTTCTCTTCAATAGCATTTGTGGCATAGTGTTTGTTTCCCTCTTTTATCATCTAGTGTTGGTTTATCCTTCTGGACATAAGAGACAACTCCTCTTTGTCTTTATCAAAATCCTTATAAGCGGATCATACGCCTAACTAGTCCTTTTCTTCCATTTTATTGCAAATATTTAGCACAACTAAAACTAAAGTTCATGAGTGAATGGAAGAATTCAAACGATAAGCTATACAACAAGCATCCTAGGACTAAAAAAAGGGACATACGTTTAATCATTCCTTCTTAACCACTTAGTGCTCGTGGCCTTCGAGTGCAATTGTTTTGAAAATATTTTTAAAATTGTCTGATTTTCGACAATAATACTTGGTGTTGACCAAGCGTTTATTTGGACCGAAGCTATTGTTTGTGCAAAATTTTTATTTCCCCCCATTAATTTTGTTTGCCTGCTTTTTAGTTATTAATTTAAATGTTAATATATTTTTTATATTAGCGACGGTTCTGACCGACGCTACTGTTTATTAAAAAATATTCATTTCCCATCACTAATTTCGTTTGCCTCCTTTTTAGTTATTATTTTAATTAATTATTATTTTCTTATATTACCGACTATTCAGGCCGACACTACTGTTTGTGCGGAAATTTTCATTTCCCCCACCAATTTCATTTGCCTCCTTAAAAGTTATTGTTTTAATTAGTTATTATTTTTATATTAAAAACCAATACTTTAATAGCGCTTTTAAAGTGCTATTAAACGAAATCGTTTATAATAGCGGCGGGGTTAATATCTCTTTAAAGGGATATCAAAAACAAAAGAAAGTGCTCTTAAATAGCATTTATAGCATAGTGTATGTTGCCCTGTTTTCTCTTTCAGTGTTGGTTTATCCTTTTGCACATAAGAGACAACTCCTCTTTGTCTTTATCAAAATCCTTATAAGCGGAGCATACGCCTACCTAGTCCTTTTCTTCCATTTTATTGAAAAATTATTTAGCACAACTAAGACTAAAGTTCATGAGTGAATGGAAGCATTCAAACGATAAGTTATACAACAAGCATCCTAGGACTAAAAAAAGGGACATACGTTTAATCATTCCTTCTTCACCACTTAGTGCTCGTGGCCTTCGAATGCATTTGTTTTGAAAATATTTTTAAAATGGTTTGATTTTCGAGAATAATACTTGGGGTTGACCAAGCATTTATTTGGACCGAAGCTACTGTTTGTGCGAATATTTTATTTCCCCCCATTAATTTTGTTTGCCTCTTTTTTATTTATTATTTTAAATATTTATATATTTTTTATATTAGCGACGGTTCTGGCCGATGCTATTGTTTATTCAAAAATATTTATTTCCCATCACCAATTTCGTTTTCCTCCTTTTTAGTTATTATTTTAATTAATTATTATTTTCTTATACTTGCGATGGTTCAGGCCGACACTACTGTTTGTGCGGAAATTTTTATTTCCCCCACCAATTTTATTTGCCTCATTTAAAGTTATTGTTTTAATTAATTATTATTTTTATATTAAAAACTAATACTTTAATAGCGCTTTTAAAGTGTTATTAAACAAAATCGTTTAAAATAGCGGCGCGATTAATAGCGCTTTAAATAAAAAACAAAAGAAAGTTCTCTTCAATAGCATTTGTGGCATAGTGTTTGTTGCCCTCTTTTCTCATCTAGTGTTGGTTTATCCTTCTGGACATAAGAGACAACTCCTCTTTGTCTTTATCAAAATCCTTATAAGCGGAGCATACGCCTAACTAGTCCTTTTCTTCCATTTTATTGCAAAATATTTAGCACAACTAAAACTAAAGTTCATGAGTGAATGGAAGAATTCAAACGATAAGCTATACAACAAGCATCCTAGGACTAAAAAAAGGGACATACGTTTAATCATTCCTTCTTAACCACTTAGTGCTCGTGGCCTTCGAGTGCAATTGTTTTGAAAATATTTTTAAAATTGTCTGATTTTCGAGAATAATACTTGGTGTTGACCAAGCGTTTATTTGGACCGAAGCTACTGTTTGTGCAAAAAATTTATTTCCCCCCATTAATTTTGTTTGCCTCCTTTTTAGTTATTGATTTAAATGTTAATATATTTTTTATATTAGCGACGGTTCTGACCGACGCTACTGTTTATTAAAAAATATTCATTTCCCATCACTAATTTCGTTTGCCTCCTTTTTAGTTATTATTTTAATTAATTATTATTTTCTTATATTACCGACTATTCAGGCCGACACTACTGTTTGTGCGGAAATTTTCATTTCCCCCACCAATTTCATTTGCCTCCTTTAAAGTTATTGTTTTAATTAATTATTATTTTTATATTAAAAACCAATACTTTAATAGCGCTTTTAAAGTGCTATTAAACGAAATCGTTTACAATAGCGGCACGGTTAATATCGCTTTAAAGGGATATCAAAAACAAAAGAAAGTGCTCTTAAATAGCATTTATAGCATAGTGTCTGTTGCCCTGTTTTCTCTTTCAGTGTTGGTTTATCCTTTTGCACATAAGAGACAACTCCTCTTTGTCTTTATCAAAATCCTTAAAAGCGGAGCATACGCCTACCTAGTCCTTTTCTTCCATTTTATTGAAAAAGTATTTAGCACAACTAAGACTAAAGTTCATGAGTGAATGGAAGCATTCAAACGATAAGTTATACAACAAGCATCCTAGGACTAAAAAAAGGGACATACGTTTAATCATTCCTTCTTCACCACTTAGTGCTCGTGGCCTTCGAATGCATTTGTTTTGAAAATATTTTTAAAATGGTTTGATTTTCGAGAATAATACTTGGGGTTGACAAAGCATTTATTTGGACCGAAGCTACTGTTTGTGTGAATATTTTATTTCCCCCCATTAATTTTGTTTGCCTCCTTTTTATTTATTATTTTAAATATTTATATATTTTTTATATTAGCGACGGTTCTGGCCGATGCTATTGTTTATTCAAAAATATTTATTTCCCATCACCAATTTCGTTTTCCTCCTTTTTAGTTATTATTTTAATTAATTATTATTTTCTTATACTTGCGATGGTTCAGGCCGACACTAATGTTTGTGCGGAAATTTTTATTTCCCCCACCAATTTTATTTGCCTCATTTAAAGTTATTGTTTTAATTAATTATTATTTTTATATTAAAAACTAATACTTTAATAGCGCTTTTAAAGTGTTATTAAACAAAATCGTTTAAAATAGCGGCGCGATTAATAGCGCTTTAAATAAAAAACAAAAGAAAGTTCTCTTCAATAGCATTTGTGGCATAGTGTTTGTTGCCCTCTTTTCTCATCTAGTGTTGGTTTATCCTTCTGGACATAAGAGACAACTCCTCTTTGTCTTTATCAAAATCCTTATAAGCGGAGCATACGCCTAACTAGTCCTTTTCTTCCATTTTATTGCAAAATATTTAGCACAACTAAAACTAAAGTTCATGAGTGAATGGAAGAATTCAAACGATAAGCTATTGTTTTGAAAATATTTTTAAAATTGTCTGATTTTCGAGAATAATACTTGGTGTTGACCAAGCGTTTATTTGGACCGAAGCTACTGTTTGTGCAAAAAATTTATTTCCCCCCATTAATTTTGTTTGCCTCCTTTTTAGTTATTGATTTAAATGTTAATATATTTTTTATATTAGCGACGGTTCTGACCGACGCTACTGTTTATTAAAAAATATTCATTTCCCATCACTAATTTCGTTTGCCTCCTTTTTAGTTATTATTTTAATTAATTATTATTTTCTTATATTACCGACTATTCAGGCCGACACTACGGTTTGTGCGGAAATTTTCATTTCCCCCACCAATTTCATTTGCCTCCTTTAAAGTTATTGTTTTAATTAATTATTATTTTTATATTAAAAACCAATACTTTAATAGCGCTTTTAAAGTGCTATTAAACGAAATCGTTTACAATAGCGGCGCGGTTAATATCGCTTTAAAGGGATATCAAAAACAAAAGAAAGTGCTCTTAAATAGCATTTATAGCATAGTGTCTGTTGCCCTGTTTTCTCTTTCAGTGTTGGTTTATTCTTTTGCACATAAGAGACAACTCCTCTTTGTCTTTATCAAAATCCTTATAAGCGGAGCATACGCCTACCTAGTCCTTTTCTTCCATTGTATTGAAAAAGTATTTAGCACAACTAAGACTAAAGTTCATGAGTGAATGGAAGCATTCAAACGATAAGCTATACAACAAGCATCCTAGGACTAAAAAAAGGGACATACGTTTAATCATTCCTTCTTCACCACTTAGTGCTCGTGGCCTTCGAACGCATTTGTTTTGAAAATATTTTTAAAATGGTTTGATTTTCGAGAATAATACTTGGAATTGACCTAGCGTTTATTTGGACCGAAGCTACTGTTTGTGCGAATATTTTATTTCCCCCCATTAATTTTGTTTGCCTTCTTTTTATTTATTATTTTAAATATTTATATATTTTTTATATTAGCGACGGTTCTGGCCGATGCTATTGTTTATTCAAAAATATTTATTTCCCATCACCAATTTCGTTTTCCTCCTTTTTAGTTATTATTTTAATTAATTATTATTTTCTTATACTTGCGACGGTTCAGGCCGACACTATTGTTTGTGCGGAAATTTTTATTTCCCCCACCAATTTTATTTGCCTCATTTAAAGTTATTGTTTTAATTAATTATTATTTTTATATTAAAAACTAATACTTTAATAGCGCTTTTAAAGTTCTATTAAACAAAATCGTTTAAAATAGCGGCGCGATTAATAGCGCTTTTAATAAAAAACAAAAGAAAGTTCTCTTAAATAGCATTTGTGGCATAGTGTTTGTTGCCCTCTTTTCTCATCTAGTGTTGGTTTATCCTTCTGGACATAAGAGACAACTCCTCTTTGTCTTTATCAAAATCCTTATAAACGGATCATACGCCTAACTAGTCCTTTTCTTCCATTTTATTGCAAAATATTTAGCACAACTAAAACTAAAGTTCATGAGTGAATGGAAGAATTCAAACGATAAGCTATACAACAAGCATCCTAGGACTAAAAAAAGGGACATACGTTTAATCATTCCTTCTTAACCACTTAGTCCTCGTGGCCTTCGAGTGCAACTGTTTTGAAAATATTTTTAAAATTGTCAGATTTTCGAGAATAATACTTTGTGTTGACCAAGCGTTTATTTGGACCAAAGCTACTGTTTGTGCAAAAATTTTATTTCCCCCCATTAATTTTGTTTGCCTCCTTTTTAGTTATTGATTTAAATGTTAATATATTTTTTATATTAGCGACGGTTCTGACCGACGCTACTGTTTATTAAAAAATATTCATTTCCCATCACTAATATCGTTTGCCTCCTTTTTAGTTATTATTTTAATTAATTATTATTTTCTTATATTACCGACTATTCAGGCCGACACTACTGTTTGTGCGGAAATTTTCATTTCCCCCACCAATTTCATTTTCCTCCTTTAAAGTTATTGTTTTAATTAATTATTATTTTTATATTAAAAACCAATACTTTAATAGCGCTTTTAAAGTGCTATTAAACGAAATCGTTTACAATAGCGGCGCGGTTAATATCGCTTTAAAGGGATATCAAAAACAAAAGAAAGTGCTCTTAAATAGCATTTATAGCATAGTGTTTGTTGCCCTGTTTTCTCTTTCAGTGTTGGTTTATCCTTTTGCACATAAGAGACAACTCCTCTTTGTCTTTATCAAAATCCTTATAAGCGGAGCATACGCCTACCTAGTCCTTTTCTTCCATTTTATTGAAAAAGTATTTAGCACAACTAAGACTAAAGTTCATGAGTGAATGGAAGCATTCAAATGATAAGTTATACAACAAGCATCCTAGGACTAAAAAAAGGGACTTACGTTTAATCATTCCTTCTTCACCACTTAGTGCTCGTGGCCTTCGAATGCATTTGTTTTGAAAATATTTTTAAAATGGTTTGATTTTCGAGAATAATACTTGGGGTTGACCAAGCGTTTATTTGGACCGAAGCTACTGTTTGTGCGAATATTTTATTTCCCCCCATTAATTTTGTTTGCCTCCTTTTTATTTATTATTTTAAATATTTATATATTTTATATATTAGCGACGGTTCTGGCCGATGCTATTGTTTATTTAAAAATATTTATTTCCCATCACCAATTTCGTTTTCCTCCTTTTTAGTTATTATTTTAATTAATTATTATTTTCTTATACTTGCGACGGTTCAGGCCGACACTACTGTTTGTGCAGAAATTTTTATTTCCCCCACCAATTTTATTTGCCTCATTTAAAGTTATTGTTTTAATTAATTATTATTTTTATATTAAAAACTAATACTTTAATGGCGCTTTTAAAGTGCTATTAAACAAAATCGTTTAAAATAGTGGCACGATTAATAGCGCTTTAAATAAAAAACAAAAGAAAGTTCTCCTAAATAGCATTTGTGGCATAGTGTTTGTTGCCCTCTTTTCTCATCTAGTGTTGGTTTATCTTTCTGGACATAAGAGACAACTCCTCTTTGTCTTTATCAAAATCCTTATAAGCGGAGCATACACCTAACTAGTCCTTTTCTTCCATTTTATTGCAAAATATTTAGCACAACTAAAACTAAAGTTCATGAGTGAATGGAAGAATTCAAACGATAAGCTATACAACAAGCATCCTTGGACTAAAAAAAGGGACATACGTTTAATCATTCCTTCTTAACCACTTAGTGCTCGTGGCCTTCGAGTGCAATTGTTTTGAAAATATTTTTAAAATAGTCTGATGTTCGAGAATAATACTTGGTGTTGACCAAGCGTTTATTTGGACCGAAACTACTGTTTGTGCAAAAATTTTATTTCCCCCCATTAATTTTGTTTGCCTCCTTTTTAGTTATTGATTTAAATTTTAATATATTTTTTATATTAGCGACGGTTCTGACCGACGCTACTGTTTATTAAAAAATATTCATTTCCCATCACTAATTTCGTTTGCCTCCTTTTTAGTTAGTATTTTAATTAATTGTTATTTTCTTATATTACCGACTATTCAGGCCGACACTACTGTTTGTGCGGAAATTTTCATTTCCCCCACCAATTTCATTTGCCTCCTTTAAAGTTATTGTTTTAATTAATTATTATTTTTATATTAAAAACCAATACTTTAATAGCGCTTTTAAAGTGCTATTAAACGAAATCATTTATAATAGCGGCGCGGTTAATATCGCTTTAAAGGGATATCAAAAACAAAAGAAAGTGCTATTAAATAGCATTTATAGCATAGTGTCTGTTGCCCTGTTTTCTCTTTCAGCGTTGGTTTATCCTTTTGCACACAAGAGACAACTCCTCTTTGTTTTTATCAAAATCCTTATAAGCGGTGCATACGCCTACCTAGTCCTTTTCATCCATTTTATTGAAAAAGTATTTAGCACAACTAAGACTAAAGTTCATGAGTGAATGGAAGCATTCAAACGATAAGCTATACAACAAGCATCCTAGGACTAAAAAAAGGGACATACGTTTAATCATTCCTTTTTCACCACTTAGTGCTCGTGGCCTTCGAATGCATTTGTTTTGAAAATATTTTTAAAATGGTTTGATTTTTGAGAATAATACTTGGGGTTGACCAAGCGTTTATTTGGACCGAAGCTACTGTTTGTGCGAATATTTTATTTCCCCCATTAATTTTGTTTGCCTCCTTTTTTATTTATTATTTGAAATATTTATATATTTTTTATATTAGCGACGGTTCTGGCCGATGCTATTGTTTATTCAAAAATATTTATTTCCCATCACCAATTTCGTTTTCCTCCTTTTTAGTTATTATTTTAATTAATTATTATTTTCTTATACTTGCGACGGTTCAGGCCGACACTACTGTTTGTGCGGAAATTTTTATTTCCCCCACCAATTTTATTTGCCTCATTTAAAGTTATTGTTTTAATTAATTATTATTTTTATATTAAAAACTAATACTTTAATAGCGCTTTTAAGGTGCTATTAAACAAAATCGTTTAAAATAGCGGCGTGATTAATAGCGCTTTAAATAAAAAACAAAAGAAAGTTCTCTTAAATAGCATTTGTGGCATAGTGTTTGTTGCCCTCTTTTCTCATCTAGTGTTGGTTTATCCTTCTGGACATAAGAGACAACTCCTCTTTGTCTTTATCAAAATCCTTATAAGCGGAGCATACGCCTAACTAGTCCTTTTCTTCCATTTTATTGCAAAATATTTAGCACAACTAAAACTAAAGTTCATGAGTGAATGGAAGAATTCAAAGGATAAGCTATACAACAAGCATCCTAGGACTAAAAGAAGGGACATAAGTTTAATCATTCCTTCTTCACCACTTAGTGCTCGTGGCCTTTGAGTGCAATTGTTTTGAAATTTTTTTTAAAATTGTCTGATTTTCGAGAATAATACTTGGTGTTGACCAAGCGTTTATTTGTACCGAAGCTACTGTTTGTGCAAAAATTTTATTTCCCCCCATTAATTTTGTTTGCCTCCTTTTTAGTTATTGATTTAAATGTTAATATATTTTTTATATTAGCGACGGTTCTGACCGACGCTACTGTTTATTAAAAAATATTCATTTCCCATCACTAATTTCGTTTGCCTCCTTTTTAGTTATTATTATAATTAATTATTATTTTCTTATATTACCGACTATTCAGGCCGACACTACTGTTTGTGCGGAAATTTTCATTTCCCCCACCAATTTCATTTGCCTCCTTTAAATTTATTGTTTTAATTAATTATTATTTTTATATTAAAAACCAATACTTTAATAGCGCTTTTAAAGTGCTATTAAACGAAATCGTTTACAATAGCGGCGCGGTTAATATCGCTTTAAAGGGATATCAAAAACAAAAGAAAGTGCTCTTAAATAGCATTTATAGCATAGTGTCTGTTGCCCTGTTTTCTCTTTCAGTGTTGGTTTAATCTTTTGCACATAAGAGACAACTCCTCTTTGTCTTTATCAAAATCCTTATAAGCGGAGCATACGCCTACCTAGTCCTTTTCTTCCATTTTATTAAAAAAGTATTTAGCACAACTAAGACTAAAGTTCATGAGTGAATGGAAGCATTCAAACGATAAGCTATACAACAAGCATCCTAGGACTAAAAAAAGGGACATACGTTTAATCATTCCTTCTTCACCACTTAGTGCTCGTGGCCTTCAAATGCATTTGTTTTGAAAATATTTTTAAAATGGTTTGATTTTCGAGAATAATACTTGGAATTGAACTAGCGTTTATTTGGACCGAAGCTACTGTTTGTGCGAATATTTTATTTCCCCCCATTAATTTTGTTTGCCTCCTTTTTATTTATTATTTTAAATATTTACATATTTTTTATATTAGCGACGGTTCTGGCCGATGCTATTGTTTATTCAAAAATATTTATTTCCCATCACCAATTTCGTTTTCCTCCTTTTTAGTTATTATTTTAATTAATTATTATTTTCTTATACTTGCGACGGTTCAGGCCGACACTACTGTTTGTGCGGAAATTTTTATTTCCCCCACCAATTTTATTTGCCTCATTTAAAGTTATTGTTTTAATTAATTATTATTTTTATATTAAAAACTAATACTTTAATAGCGCTTTTAAGGTGCTATTAAACAAAATCGTTTAAAATAGCGGCGTGATTAATAGCGCTTTAAATAAAAAACAAAAGAAAGTTCTCTTAAATAGCATTTGTGGCATAGTGTTTGTGGCCCTCTTTTCTCATCTAGTGTTGGTTTATCCTTCTGGACATAAGAGACAACTCCTCTTTGTCTTTATCAAAATCCTTATAAGCGGAGCATACGCCTAACTAGTCCTTTTCTTCCATTTTATTGCAAAATATTTAGCACAACTAAAACTAAAGTTCATGAGTGAATGGAAGAATTCAAACGATAAGCTATACAACAAGCATCCTAGGACTAAAAGAAGGGACATAAGTTTAATCATTCCTTCTTCACCACTTAGTGCTCGTGGCCTTTGAGTGCAATTGTTTTGAAAATATTTTTAAAATTGTCTGATTTTCGAGAATAATACTTGGTGTTGACCAAGCGTTTATTTGTACCGAAGCTACTGTTTGTGCAAAAATTTTATTTCCCCCCATTAATTTTGTTTGCCTCCTTTTTAGTTATTGATTTAAATGTTAATATATTTTTTATATTAGCGACGGTTCTGACCGACGCTACTGTTTATTAAAAAATATTCATTTCCCATCACTAATTTCGTTTGCCTCCTTTTTAGTTATTATTATAATTAATTATTATTTTCTTATATTACCGACTATTCAGGCCGACACTACTGTTTGTGCGGAATTTTTCATTTCCCCCACCAATTTCATTTGCCTCCTTTAAATTTATTGTTTTAAATAATTATTATTTTTATATTAAAAACCAATACTTTAATAGCGCTTTTAAAGTGCTATTAAACGAAATCATTTACAATAGCGGCGCGGTTAATATCGCTTTAAAGGGATATCAAAAACAAAAGAAAGTGCTCTTAAATAGCATTTATAGCATAGTGTCTGTTGCCCTGTTTTCTCTTTCAGTGTTGGTTTAATCTTTTGCACATAAGAGACAACTCCTCTTTGTCTTTATCAAAATCCTTATAAGCGGAGCATACGCCTACCTAGTCCTTTTCTTCCATTTTATTGAAAAAGTATTTAGCACAACTAAGACTAAAGTTCATGAGTGAATGGAAGCATTCAAACGATAAGCTATACAACAAGCATCCTAGGACTAAAAAAAGGGACATACGTTTAATCATTCCTTCTTCACCACTTAGTGCTCGTGGCCTTCAAATGCATTTGTTTTGAAAATATTTTTAAAATGGTTTGATTTTCGAGAATAATACTTGGAATTGACCTAGCGTTTATTTGGACCGAAGCTACTGTTTGTGCGAATATTTTATTTCCCCCCATTAATTTTGTTTGCCTCCTTTTTATTTATTATTTTAAATATTTACATATTTTTTATATTAGCGACGGTTCTGGCCGATGCTATTGTTTATTCAAAAATATTTATTTCCCATCACCAATTTCGTTTTCCTCCTTTTTAGTTATTATTTTAATTAATTATTATTTTCTTATACTTGCGACGGTTCAGGCCGACACTACTGTTTGTGCGGAAATTTTTATTTCCCCCACCAATTTTATTTGCCTCATTTAAAGTTATTGTTTTAATTAATTATTATTTTTATATTAAAAACTAATACTTTAATAGCACTTTTAAGGTGCTATTAAACAAAATCGTTTAAAATAGCGGCGTGATTAATAGCGCTTTAAATAAAAAACAAAAGAAAGTTCTCTTAAATAGCATTTGTGGCATAGTGTTTGTGGCCCTCTTTTCTCATCTAGTGTTGGTTTATCCTTCTGGACATAAGAGACAACTCCTCTTTGTCTTTATCAAAATCCTTATAAGCGGAGCATACGCCTAACTAGTCCTTTTCTTCCATTTTATTGCAAAATATTTAGCACAACTAAAACTAAAGTTCATGAGTGAATGGAAGAATTCAAACGATAAGCTATACAACAAGCATCCTAGGACTAAAAGAAGGGACATAAGTTTAATCATTCCTTCTTCACCACTTAGTGCTCGTGGCCTTTGAGTGCAATTGTTTTGAAAATATTTTTAAAATTGTCTGATTTTCGAGAATAATACTTGGTGTTGACCAAGCGTTTATTTGTACCGAAGCTACTGTTTGTGCAAAAATTTTATTTCCCCCCATTAATTTTGTTTGCCTCCTTTTTAGTTATTGATTTAAATGTTAATATATTTTTTATATTAGCGACGGTTCTGACCGACGCTACTGTTTATTAAAAAATATTCATTTCCCATCACTAATTTTGTTTGCCTCCTTTTTAGTTATTATTTTAATTAATTATTATTTTCTTATATTACCGACTATTCAGGCCGACACTACTGTTTGTGCGGAAATTTTCATTTCCCCCACCAATTTCATTTGCCTCCTTTAAAGTTATTGTTTTAATTAATTATTATTTTTATATTAAAAACCAATACTTTAATAGCGCTTTTAAAGTGCTATTAAACGAAATCGTTTACAATAGCGGCGCGGTTAATATCGCTTTAAAGGGATATCAAAAACAAAAGAAAGTTCTCTTAAATAGCATTTATAGCATAATGTCTGTTGCCCTGTTTTCTTATTCAGATTTGGTTTATCCTTTTGCACATAAGAGACAACTCCTCTTTGTCTTTATCAAAATCCTTATAAGCGGAGCATACGCCTACCTAGTCCTTTTCTTCCATTTTATTGAAAAAGTATTTAGCACAACTAAGACTAAAGTTCATGAGTGAATGGAAGCATTCAAACGATAAGCTATACAACAAGCATCCTAGGACTAAAAAAAGGGACATACGTTTAATCATTCCTTCTTCACCACTTAGTGCTCGTGGCCTTCGAATGCATTTGTTTTGAAAATATTTTTAAAATGGTTTGATTTTCGAGAATAATACTTGGAATTGACCTAGCGTTTATTTGGACCGAAGCTACTGTTTGTGCGAATATTTTATTTCCCCCCATTAATTTTGTTTGCCTCCTTTTTATTTATTATTTTAAATATTTACATATTTTTTATATTAGCGACGGTTCTGGCCGATGCTATTGTTTATTCAAAAATATTTATTTCCCATCACCAATTTCGTTTTCCTCCTTTTTAGTTATTATTTTAATTAATTATTATTTTCTTATACTTGCGACGGTTCAGGCCGACACTACTGTTTGTGCGGAAATTTTTATTTCCCCCACCAATTTTATTTGCCTCATTTAAAGTTATTGTTTTAATTAATTATTATTTTTATATTAAAAACTAATACTTTAATAGCACTTTTAAGGTGCTATTAAACAAAATCGTTTAAAATAGCGGCGTGATTAATAGCGCTTTAAATAAAAAACAAAAGAAAGTTCTCTTAAATAGCATTTGTGGCATAGTGTTTGTGGCCCTCTTTTCTCATCTAGTGTTGGTTTATCCTTCTGGACATAAGAGACAACTCCTCTTTGTCTTTATCAAAATCCTTATAAGCGGAGCATACGCCTAACTAGTCCTTTTCTTCCATTTTATTGCAAAATATTTAGCACAACTAAAACTAAAGTTCATGAGTGAATGGAAGAATTCAAACGATAAGCTATACAACAAGCATCCTAGGACTAAAAGAAGGGACATAAGTTTAATCATTCCTTCTTCACCACTTAGTGCTCGTGGCCTTTGAGTGCAATTGTTTTGAAAATATTTTTAAAATTGTCTGATTTTCGAGAATAATACTTGGTGTTGACCAAGCGTTTATTTGTACCGAAGCTACTGTTTGTGCAAAAATTTTATTTCCCCCCATTAATTTTGTTTGCCTCCTTTTTAGTTATTGATTTAAATGTTAATATATTTTTTATATTAGCGACGGTTCTGACCGACGCTACTGTTTATTAAAAAATATTCATTTCCCATCACTAATTTTGTTTGCCTCCTTTTTAGTTATTATTTTAATTAATTATTATTTTCTTATATTACCGACTATTCAGGCCGACACTACTGTTTGTGCGGAAATTTTCATTTCCCCCACCAATTTCATTTGCCTCCTTTAAAGTTATTGTTTTAATTAATTATTATTTTTATATTAAAAACCAATACTTTAATAGTGCTTTTAAAGTGCTATTAAACGAAATCGTTTACAATAGCGGCGCGGTTAATATCGCTTTAAAGGGATATCAAAAACAAAAGAAAGTTCTCTTAAATATCATTTATAGCATAATGTCTGTTGCCCTGTTTTCTCTTTCAGATTTGGTTTATCCTTTTGCACATAAGAGACAACTCCTCTTTGTCTTTATCAAAATCCTTATAAGCGGAGCATACGCCTACCTAGTCCTTTTCTTCCATTTTATTGAAAAAGTATTTAGCACAACTAAGACTAAAGTTCATGAGTGAATGGAAGCATTCAAACGATAAGCTATACAACAAGCATCCTAGGACTAAAAAAAGGGACATACGTTTAATCATTCCTTCTTCACCACTTAGTGCTCGTGGCCTTCGAATGCATTTGTTTTGAAAATATTTTTAAAATGGTTTGATTTTCGAGAATAATACTTGGAATTGACCTAGCGTTTATTTGGACCGAAGCTACTGTTTGTGCGAATATTTTATTTCCCCCCATTAATTTTGTTTGCCTCCTTTTTATTTATTATTTTAAATATTTACATATTTTTTATATTAGCGACGGTTCTGGCCGATGCTATTGTTTATTCAAAAATATTTATTTCCCATCACCAATTTCGTTTTCCTCCTTTTTAGTTATTATTTTAATTAATTATTATTTTCTTATACTTGCGACGGTTCAGGCCGACACTACTGTTTGTGCGGAAATTTTTATTTCCCCCACCAATTTTATTTGCCTCATTTAAAGTTATTGTTTTAATTAATTATTATTTTTATATTAAAAACTAATACTTTAATAGCACTTTTAAGGTGCTATTAAACAAAATCGTTTAAAATAGCGGCGTGATTAATAGCGCTTTAAATAAAAAACAAAAGAAAGTTCTCTTAAATAGCATTTGTGGCATAGTGTTTGTGGCCCTCTTTTCTCATCTAGTGTTGGTTTATCCTTCTGGACATAAGAGACAACTCCTCTTTGTCTTTATCAAAATCCTTATAAGCGGAGCATACGCCTAACTAGTCCTTTTCTTCCATTTTATTGCAAAATATTTAGCACAACTAAAACTAAAGTTCATGAGTGAATGGAAGAATTCAAACGATAAGCTATACAACAAGCATCCTAGGACTAAAAGAAGGGACATAAGTTTAATCATTCCTTCTTCACCACTTAGTGCTCGTGGCCTTTGAGTGCAATTGTTTTGAAAATATTTTTAAAATTGTCTGATTTTCGAGAATAATACTTGGTGTTGACCAAGCGTTTATTTGTACCGAAGCTACTGTTTGTGCAAAAATTTTATTTCCCCCCATTAATTTTGTTTTCCTCCTTTTTAGTTATTGATTTAAATGTTAATATATTTTTTATATTAGCGACGGTTCTGACCGACGCTACTGTTTATTAAAAAATATTCATTTCCCATCACTAATTTTGTTTGCCTCCTTTTTAGTTATTATTTTCTTATATTACCGACTATTCAGGCCGACACTACTGTTTGTGCGGAAATTTTCATTTCCCCCACCAATTTCATTTGACTCCTTTAAAGTTATTGTTTTAATTAATTATTATTTTTATATTAAAAACCAATACTTTAATAGCGCTTTTAAAGTGCTATTAAACGAAATCGTTTACAATAGCGGCGCGGTTAATATCGCTTTAAATGGATATCAAAAACAAAAGAAAGTGCTCTTAAATAGCATTTATAGCATAATGTCTGTTGCGCTGTTTTCTCTTTCAGATTTGGTTTATCCTTTTGCACATAAGAGACAACTCCTCTTTGTCTTTATCAAAATCCTTATAAGCGGAGCATACGCCTACCTAGTCCTTTTCTTCCATTTTATTGAAAAATTATTTAGCACAACTAAGACTAAAGTTCATGAGTGAATGGAAGCATTCAAACGGTAAGCTATACAACAAGCATCCTAGGACTAAAAAAAGGGACATACGTTTAATCATTCCTTCTTCACCACTTAGTGCTCGTGGCCTTCGAATGCATTTGTTTTGAAAATATTTTTAAAATGGTTTGATTTTCGAGAATAATACTTGGAATTGACCTAATGTTTATTTGGACCGAAGCTACTGTTTGTGGGAATATTTTATTTCCCCCGATTAATTTTGTTTGCCTCCTTTTTATTTATTATTTTAAATATTTATATATTTTTTATATTAGCGACGATTCTGGCCGATGCTATTGTTTATTCAAAAATATTTATTTCCCATCACCAATTTCGTTTTCCTCCTTTTTAGTTATTATTTTAATTAATTATTATTTTCTTATACTTGCGACGGTTCAGGCCGACACTACTGTTTGTGCGGAAATTTTTATTTCCCCCACCAATTTTATTTGCCTCATTTAAAGTTATTGTTTTAATTAATTATTATTTTTATATTAAAAACTAATACTTTAATAGTGCTTTTAAAGTGCTATTAAACAAAATCGTTTACAATAGCGGCGTGATTAATAGCGCTTTAAATAAAAAACAAAAGAAAGTTCTCTTAAATAGCATTTGTGGCATAGTGTTTGTTGCCCTCTTTTCTCATCTAGTGTTGGTTTATCCTTCTGGACATAAGAGACAACTCCTCTTTGTCTTTATCAAAATCCTTATAAGCGGAGCATACGCCTAACTAGTCCTTTTCTTCCATTTTATTGCAAAATATTTAGCACAACTAAAACTAAAGTTCATGAGTGAATGGAAGAATTCAAAGGATAAGCTATACAACAAGCATCCTAGGACTAAAAGAAGGGACATAAGTTTAATCATTCCTTCTTCACCACTTAGTGCTCGTGGCCTTTGAGTGCAATTGTTTTGAAATTTTTTTTAAAATTGTCTGATTTTCGAGAATAATACTTGGTGTTGACCAAGCGTTTATTTGTACCGAAGCTACTGTTTGTGCAAAAATTTTATTTCCCCCCATTAATTTTGTTTGCCTCCTTTTTAGTTATTGATTTAAATGTTAATATATTTTTTATATTAGCGACGGTTCTGACCGACGCTACTGTTTATTAAAAAATATTCATTTCCCATCACTAATTTCGTTTGCCTCCTTTTTAGTTATTATTATAATTAATTATTATTTTCTTATATTACCGACTATTCAGGCCGACACTACTGTTTGTGCGGAAATTTTCATTTCCCCCACCAATTTCATTTGCCTCCTTTAAATTTATTGTTTTAATTAATTATTATTTTTATATTAAAAACCAATACTTTAATAGCGCTTTTAAAGTGCTATTAAACGAAATCGTTTACAATAGCGGCGCGGTTAATATCGCTTTAAAGGGATATCAAAAACAAAAGAAAGTGCTCTTAAATAGCATTTATAGCATAGTGTCTGTTGCCCTGTTTTCTCTTTCAGTGTTGGTTTAATCTTTTGCACATAAGAGACAACTCCTCTTTGTCTTTATCAAAATCCTTATAAGCGGAGCATACGCCTACCTAGTCCTTTTCTTCCATTTTATTAAAAAAGTATTTAGCACAACTAAGACTAAAGTTCATGAGTGAATGGAAGCATTCAAACGATAAGCTATACAACAAGCATCCTAGGACTAAAAAAAGGGACATACGTTTAATCATTCCTTCTTCACCACTTAGTGCTCGTGGCCTTCAAATGCATTTGTTTTGAAAATATTTTTAAAATGGTTTGATTTTCGAGAATAATACTTGGAATTGAACTAGCGTTTATTTGGACCGAAGCTACTGTTTGTGCGAATATTTTATTTCCCCCCATTAATTTTGTTTGCCTCCTTTTTATTTATTATTTTAAATATTTACATATTTTTTATATTAGCGACGGTTCTGGCCGATGCTATTGTTTATTCAAAAATATTTATTTCCCATCACCAATTTCGTTTTCCTCCTTTTTAGTTATTATTTTAATTAATTATTATTTTCTTATACTTGCGACGGTTCAGGCCGACACTACTGTTTGTGCGGAAATTTTTATTTCCCCCACCAATTTTATTTGCCTCATTTAAAGTTATTGTTTTAATTAATTATTATTTTTATATTAAAAACTAATACTTTAATAGCGCTTTTAAGGTGCTATTAAACAAAATCGTTTAAAATAGCGGCGTGATTAATAGCGCTTTAAATAAAAAACAAAAGAAAGTTCTCTTAAATAGCATTTGTGGCATAGTGTTTGTGGCCCTCTTTTCTCATCTAGTGTTGGTTTATCCTTCTGGACATAAGAGACAACTCCTCTTTGTCTTTATCAAAATCCTTATAAGCGGAGCATACGCCTAACTAGTCCTTTTCTTCCATTTTATTGCAAAATATTTAGCACAACTAAAACTAAAGTTCATGAGTGAATGGAAGAATTCAAACGATAAGCTATACAACAAGCATCCTAGGACTAAAAGAAGGGACATAAGTTTAATCATTCCTTCTTCACCACTTAGTGCTCGTGGCCTTTGAGTGCAATTGTTTTGAAAATATTTTTAAAATTGTCTGATTTTCGAGAATAATACTTGGTGTTGACCAAGCGTTTATTTGTACCGAAGCTACTGTTTGTGCAAAAATTTTATTTCCCCCCATTAATTTTGTTTGCCTCCTTTTTAGTTATTGATTTAAATGTTAATATATTTTTTATATTAGCGACGGTTCTGACCGACGCTACTGTTTATTAAAAACTATTCATTTCCCATCACTAATTTCGTTTGCCTCCTTTTTAGTTATTATTATAATTAATTATTATTTTCTTATATTACCGACTATTCAGGCCGACACTACTGTTTGTGCGAAATTTTTCATTTCCCCCACCAATTTCATTTGCCTCCTTTAAATTTATTGTTTTAATTAATTATTATTTTTATATTAAAAACCAATACTTTAATAGCGCTTTTAAAGTGCTATTAAACGAAATCATTTACAATAGCGGCGCGGTTAATATCGCTTTAAATAAAAAACAAAAGAAAGTTCTCTTAAATAGCATTTGTGGCATAGTGTTTGTGGCCCTCTTTTCTCATCTAGTGTTGGTTTATCCTTCTGGACATAAGAGACAACTCCTCTTTGTCTTTATCAAAATCCTTATAAGCGGAGCATACGCCTAACTAGTCCTTTTCTTCCATTTTATTGCAAAATATTTAGCACAACTAAAACTAAAGTTCATGAGTGAATGGAAGAATTCAAACGATAAGCTATACAACAAGCATCCTAGGACTAAAAGAAGGGACATAAGTTTAATCATTCCTTCTTCACCACTTAGTGCTCGTGGCCTTTGAGTGCAATTGTTTTGAAAATATTTTTAAAATTGTCTGATTTTCGAGAATAATACTTGGTGTTGACCAAGCGTTTATTTGTACCGAAGCTACTGTTTGTGCAAAAATTTTATTTCCCCCCATTAATTTTGTTTGCCTCCTTTTTAGTTATTGATTTAAATGTTAATATATTTTTTATATTAGCGACGGTTCTGACCGACGCTACTGTTTATTAAAAAATATTCATTTCCCATCACTAATTTTGTTTGCCTCCTTTTTAGTTATTATTTTAATTAATTATTATTTTCTTATATTACCGACTATTCAGGCCGACACTACTGTTTGTGCGGAAATTTTCATTTCCCCCACCAATTTCATTTGCCTCCTTTAAAGTTATTGTTTTAATTAATTATTATTTTTATATTAAAAACCAATACTTTAATAGCGCTTTTAAAGTGCTATTAAACGAAATCGTTTACAATAGCGGCGCGGTTAATATCGCTTTAAAGGGATATCAAAAACAAAAGAAAGTTCTCTTAAATATCATTTATAGCATAATGTCTGTTGCCCTGTTTTCTCTTTCAGATTTGGTTTATCCTTTTGCACATAAGAGACAACTCCTCTTTGTCTTTATCAAAATCCTTATAAGCGGAGCATACGCCTACCTAGTCCTTTTCTTCCATTTTATTGAAAAAGTATTTAGCACAACTAAGACTAAAGTTCATGAGTGAATGGAAGCATTCAAATGATAAGCTATACAACAAGCATCCTAGGACTAAAAAAAGGGACATACGTTTAATCATTCCTTCTTCACCACTTAGTGCTCGTGGCCTTCGAATGCATTTGTTTTGAAAATATTTTTAAAATGGTTTGATTTTCGAGAATAATACTTGGTGTTGACCAAGCGTTTATTTGTACCGAAGCTACTGTTTGTGCAAAAATTTTATTTCCCCCCATTAATTTTGTTTGCCTCCTTTTTAGTTATTGATTTAAATGTTAATATATTTTTTATATTAGCGACGGTTCTGACCGACGCTACTGTTTATTAAAAAATATTCATTTCCCATCACTAATTTCGTTTGCCTCCTTTTTAGTTATTATTATAATTAATTATTATTTTCTTATATTACCGACTATTCAGGCCGACACTACTGTTTGTGCGAAATTTTTCATTTCCCCCACCAATTTCATTTGCCTCCTTTAAATTTATTGTTTTAATTAATTATTATTTTTATATTAAAAACCAATACTTTAATAGCGCTTTTAAAGTGCTATTAAACGAAATCATTTACAATAGCGGCGCGGTTAATATCGCTTTAAAGGGATATCAAAAACAAAAGAAAGTGCTCTTAAATAGCATTTATAGCATAGTGTCTGTTGCCCTGTTTTCTCTTTCAGTGTTGGTTTAATCTTTTGCACATAAGAGACAACTCCTCTTTGTCTTTATCAAAATCCTTATAAGCGGAGCATACGCCTACCTAGTCCTTTTCTTCCATTTTATTGAAAAAGTATTTAGCACAACTAAGACTAAAGTTCATGAGTGAATGGAAGCATTCAAACGATAAGCTATACAACAAGCATCCTAGGACTAAAAAAAGGGACATACGTTTAATCATTCCTTCTTCACCACTTAGTGCTCGTGGCCTTCAAATGCATTTGTTTTGAAAATATTTTTAAAATGGTTTGATTTTCGAGAATAATACTTGGAATTGACCTAGCGTTTATTTGGACCGAAGCTACTGTTTGTGCGAATATTTTATTTCCCCCCATTAATTTTGTTTGCCTCCTTTTTATTTATTATTTTAAATATTTACATATTTTTTATATTAGCGACGGTTCTGGCCGATGCTATTGTTTATTCAAAAATATTTATTTCCCATCACCAATTTCGTTTTCCTCCTTTTTAGTTATTATTTTAATTAATTATTATTTTCTTATACTTGCGACGGTTCAGGCCGACACTACTGTTTGTGCGGAAATTTTTATTTCCCCCACCAATTTTATTTGCCTCATTTAAAGTTATTGTTTTAATTAATTATTATTTTTATATTAAAAACTAATACTTTAATAGCGCTTTTAAGGTGCTATTAAACAAAATCGTTTAAAATAGCGGCGTGATTAATAGCGCTTTAAATAAAAAACAAAAGAAAGTTCTCTTAAATAGCATTTGTGGCATAGTGTTTGTGGCCCTCTTTTCTCATCTAGTGTTGGTTTATCCTTCTGGACATAAGAGACAACTCCTCTTTGTCTTTATCAAAATCCTTATAAGCGGAGCATACGCCTAAGTAGTCCTTTTCTTCCATTTTATTGCAAAATATTTAGCACAACTAAAACTAAAGTTCATGAGTGAATGGAAGAATTCAAACGATAAGCTATACAACAAGCATCCTAGGACTAAAAGAAGGGACATAAGTTTAATCATTCCTTCTTCACCACTTAGTGCTCGTGGCCTTTGAGTGCAATTGTTTTGAAATTTTTTTTAAAATTGTCTGATTTTCGAGAATAATACTTGGTGTTGACCAAGCGTTTATTTGTACCGAAGCTACTGTTTGTGCAAAAATTTTATTTCCCCCCATTAATTTTGTTTGCCTCCTTTTTAGTTATTGATTTAAATGTTAATATATTTTTTATATTAGCGACGGTTCTGACCGACGCTACTGTTTATTAAAAAATATTCATTTCCCATCACTAATTTCGTTTGCCTCCTTTTTAGTTATTATTATAATTAATTATTATTTTCTTATATTACCGACTATTCAGGCCGACACTACTGTTTGTGCGGAAATTTTCATTTCCCCCACCAATTTCATTTGCCTCCTTTAAATTTATTGTTTTAATTAATTATTATTTTTATATTAAAAACCAATACTTTAATAGCGCTTTTAAAGTGCTATTAAACGAAATCGTTTACAATAGCGGCGCGGTTAATATCGCTTTAAAGGGATATCAAAAACAAAAGAAAGTGCTCTTAAATAGCATTTATAGCATAGTGTCTGTTGCCCTGTTTTCTCTTTCAGTGTTGGTTTAATCTTTTGCACATAAGAGACAACTCCTCTTTGTCTTTATCAAAATCCTTATAAGCGGAGCATACGCCTACCTAGTCCTTTTCTTCCATTTTATTAAAAAAGTATTTAGCACAACTAAGACTAAAGTTCATGAGTGAATGGAATCATTCAAACGATAAGTTATACAACAAGCATCCTAGGACTAAAAAAAGGGACATACGTTTAATCATTCCTTCTTCACCACTTAGTGCTCGTGGCCTTCAAATGCATTTGTTTTGAAAATATTTTTAAAATGGTTTGATTTTCGAGAATAATACTTGGAATTGACCTAGCGTTTATTTGGACCGAAGCTACTGTTTGTGCGAATATTTTATTTCCCCCCATTAATTTTGTTTGCCTCCTTTTTATTTATTATTTTAAATATTTACATATTTTTTATATTAGCGACGGTTCTGGCCGATGCTATTGTTTATTCAAAAATATTTATTTCCCATCACCAATTTCGTTTTCCTCCTTTTTAGTTATTATTTTAATTAATTATTATTTTCTTATACTTGCGACGGTTCAGGCCGACACTACTGTTTGTGCGGAAATTTTTATTTCCCCCACCAATTTTATTTGCCTCATTTAAAGTTATTGTTTTAATTAATTATTATTTTTATATTAAAAACTAATACTTTAATAGCGCTTTTAAGGTGCTATTAAACAAAATCGTTTAAAATAGCGGCGTGATTAATAGCGCTTTAAATAAAAAACAAAAGAAAGTTCTCTTAAATAGCATTTGTGGCATAGTGTTTGTGGCCCTCTTTTCTCATCTAGTGTTGGTTTATCCTTCTGGACATAAGAGACAACTCCTCTTTGTCTTTATCAAAATCCTTATAAGCGGAGCATACGCCTAACTAGTCCTTTTCTTCCATTTTATTGCAAAATATTTAGCACAACTAAAACTAAAGTTCATGAGTGAATGGAAGAATTCAAACGATAAGCTATACAACAAGCATCCTAGGACTAAAAGAAGGGACATAAGTTTAATCATTCCTTCTTCACCACTTAGTGCTCGTGGCCTTTGAGTGCAATTGTTTTGAATTTTTTTTTAAAATTGTCTGATTTTCGAGAATAATACTTGGTGTTGACCAAGCGTTTATTTGTACCGAAGCTACTGTTTGTGCAAAAATTTTATTTCCCCCCATTAATTTTGTTTGCCTCCTTTTTAGTTATTGATTTAAATGTTAATATATTTTTTATATTAGCGACGGTTCTGACCGACGCTACTGTTTATTAAAAAATATTCATTTCCCATCACTAATTTCGTTTGCCTCCTTTTTAGTTATTATTATAATTAATTATTATTTTCTTATATTACCGACTATTCAGGCCGACACTACTGTTTGTGCGGAAATTTTCATTTCCCCCACCAATTTCATTTGCCTCCTTTAAATTTATTGTTTTAATTAATTATTATTTTTATATTAAAAACCAATACTTTAATAGCGCTTTTAAAGTGCTATTAAACGAAATCGTTTACAATAGCGGCGCGGTTAATATCGCTTTAAAGGGATATCAAAAACAAAAGAATGTGCTCTTAAATAGCATTTATAGCATAGTGTCTGTTGCCCTGTTTTCTCTTTCAGTGTTGGTTTAATCTTTTGCACATAAGAGACAACTCCTCTTTGTCTTTATCAAAATCCTTATAAGCGGAGCATACGCCTACCTAGTCCTTTTCTTCCATTTTATTAAAAAAGTATTTAGCACAACTAAGACTAAAGTTCATGAGTGAATGGAAGCATTCAAACGATAAGCTATACAACAAGCATCCTAGGACTAAAAAAAGGGACATACGTTTAATCATTCCTTCTTCACCACTTAGTGCTCGTGGCCTTCAACTGCATTTGTTTTGAAAATATTTTTAAAATGGTTTGATTTTCGAGAATAATACTTGGAATTGAACTAGCGTTTATTTAGACCGAAGCTACTGTTTGTGCGAATATTTTATTTCCCCCCATTAATTTTGTTTGCCTCCTTTTTATTTATTATTTTAAATATTTACATATTTTTTATATTAGCGACGGTTCTGGCCGATGCTATTGTTTATTCAAAAATATTTATTTCCCATCACCAATTTCGTTTTCCTCCTTTTTAGTTATTATTTTAATTAATTATTATTTTCTTATACTTGCGACGGTTCAGGCCGACACTACTGTTTGTGCGGAAATTTTTATTTCCCCCACCAATTTTATTTGCCTCATTTAAAGTTATTGTTTTAATTAATTATTATTTTTATATTAAAAACTAATACTTTAATAGCGCTTTTAAGGTGCTATTAAACAAAATCGTTTAAAATAGCGGCGTGATTAATAGCGCTTTAAATAAAAAACAAAAGAAAGTTCTCTTAAATAGCATTTGTGGCATAGTGTTTGTGGCCCTCTTTTCTCATCTAGTGTTGGTTTATCCTTCTGGACATAAGAGACAACTCCTCTTTGTCTTTATCAAAATCCTTATAAGCGGAGCATACGCCTAACTAGTCCTTTTCTTCCATTTTATTGCAAAATATTTAGCACAACTAAAACTAAAGTTCATGAGTGAATGGAAGAATTCAAACGATAAGCTATACAACAAGCATCCTAGGACTAAAAGAAGGGACATAAGTTTAATCATTCCTTCTTCACCACTTAGTGCTCGTGGCCTTTGAGTGCAATTGTTTTGAAAATATTTTTAAAATTGTCTGATTTTCGAGAATAATACTTGGTGTTGACCAAGCGTTTATTTGTACCGAAGCTACTGTTTGTGCAAAAAATTTATTTCCCCCCATTAATTTTGTTTGCCTCCTTTTTAGTTATTGATTTAAATGTTAATATATTTTTTATATTAGCGACGGTTCTGACCGACGCTACTGTTTATTAAAAAATATTCATTTCCCATCACTAATTTCGTTTGCCTCCTTTTTAGTTATTATTATAATTAATTATTATTTTCTTATATTACCGACTATTCAGGCCGACACTACTGTTTGTGCGGAATTTTTCATTTCCCCCACCAATTTCATTTGCCTCCTTTAAATTTATTGTTTTAATTAATTATTATTTTTATATTAAAAACCAATACTTTAATAGCGCTTTTAAAGTGCTATTAAACGAAATCATTTACAATAGCGGCGCGGTTAATATCGCTTTAAAGGGATATCAAAAACAAAAGAAAGTGCTCTTAAATAGCATTTATAGCATAGTGTCTGTTGCCCTGTTTTCTCTTTCAGTGTTGGTTTAATCTTTTGCACATAAGAGACAACTCCTCTTTGTCTTTATCAAAATCCTTATAAGCGGAGCATACGCCTACCTAGTCCTTTTCTTCCATTTTATTGAAAAAGTATTTAGCACAACTAAGACTAAAGTTCATGAGTGAATGGAAGCATTCAAACGATAAGCTATACAACAAGCATCCTAGGACTAAAAAAAGGGACATACGTTTAATCATTCCTTCTTCACCACTTAGTGCTCGTGGCCTTCAAATGCATTTGTTTTGAAAATATTTTTAAAATGGTTTGATTTTCGAGAATAATACTTGGAATTGACCTAGCGTTTATTTGGACCGAAGCTACTGTTTGTGCGAATATTTTATTTCCCCCCATTAATTTTGTTTGCCTCCTTTTTATTTATTATTTTAAATATTTACATATTTTTTATATTAGCGACGGTTCTGGCCGATGCTATTGTTTATTCAAAAATATTTATTTCCCATCACCAATTTCGTTTTCCTCCTTTTTAGTTATTATTTTAATTAATTATTATTTTCTTATACTTGCGACGGTTCAGGCCGACACTACTGTTTGTGCGGAAATTTTTATTTCCCCCACCAATTTTATTTGCCTCATTTAAAGTTATTGTTTTAATTAATTATTATTTTTATATTAAAAACTAATACTTTAATAGCGCTTTTAAGGTGCTATTAAACAAAATCGTTTAAAATAGCGGCGTGATTAATAGCGCTTTAAATAAAAAACAAAAGAAAGTTCTCTTAAATAGCATTTGTGGCATAGTGTTTGTGGCCCTCTTTTCTCATCTAGTGTTGGTTTATCCTTCTGGACATAAGAGACAACTCCTCTTTGTCTTTATCAAAATCCTTATAAGCGGAGCATACGCCTAACTAGTCCTTTTCTTCCATTTTATTGCAAAATATTTAGCACAACTAAAACTAAAGTTCATGAGTGAATGGAAGAATTCAAACGATAAGCTATACAACAAGCATCCTAGGACTAAAAGAAGGGACATAAGTTTAATCATTCCTTCTTCACCACTTAGTGCTCGTGGCCTTTGAGTGCAATTGTTTTGAAATTTTTTTTAAAATTGTCTGATTTTCGAGAATAATACTTGGTGTTGACCAAGCGTTTATTTGTACCGAAGCTACTGTTTGTGCAAAAATTTTATTTCCCCCCATTAATTTTGTTTGCCTCCTTTTTAGTTATTGATTTAAATGTTAATATATTTTTTATATTAGCGACGGTTCTGACCGACGCTACTGTTTATTAAAAAATATTCATTTCCCATCACTAATTTCGTTTGCCTCCTTTTTAGTTATTATTATAATTAATTATTATTTTCTTATATTACCGACTATTCAGGCTGACACTACTGTTTGTGCGGAAATTTTCATTTCCCCCACCAATTTCATTTGCCTCCTTTAAATTTATTGTTTTAATTAATTATTATTTTTATATTAAAAACCAATACTTTAATAGCGCTTTTAAAGTGCTATTAAACGAAATCGTTTACAATAGCGGCGCGGTTAATATCACTTTAAAGGGATATCAAAAACAAAAGAAAGTGCTCTTAAATAGCATTTATAGCATAGTGTCTGTTGCCCTGTTTTCTCTTTCAGTGTTGGTTTAATCTTTTGCACATAAGAGACAACTCCTCTTTGTCTTTATCAAAATCCTTATAAGCGGAGCATACGCCTACCTAGTCCTTTTCTTCCATTTTATTAAAAAAGTATTTAGCACAACTAAGACTAAAGTTCATGAGTGAATGGAAGCATTCAAACGATAAGTTATACAACAAGCATCCTAGGACTAAAAAAAGGGACATACGTTTAATCATTCCTTCTTCACCACTTAGTGCTCGTGGCCTTCAAATGCATTTGTTTTGAAAATATTTTTAAAATGGTTTGATTTTCGAGAATAATACTTGGAATTGACCTAGCGTTTATTTGGACCGAAGCTACTGTTTGTGCGAATATTTTATTTCCCCCCATTAATTTTGTTTGCCTCCTTTTTATTTATTATTTTAAATATTTACATATTTTTTATATTAGCGACGGTTCTGGCCGATGCTATTGTTTATTCAAAAATATTTATTTCCCATCACCAATTTCGTTTTCCTCCTTTTTAGTTATTATTTTAATTAATTATTATTTTCTTATACTTGCGACGGTTCAGGCCGACACTACTGTTTGTGCGGAAATTTTTATTTCCCCCACCAATTTTATTTGCCTCATTTAAAGTTATTGTTTTAATTAATTATTATTTTTATATTAAAAACTAATACTTTAATAGCGCTTTTAAGGTGCTATTAA
The DNA here is from genome assembly GCA_948472305.1 of Vicia faba. Classification (NCBI taxonomy): domain Eukaryota; kingdom Viridiplantae; phylum Streptophyta; class Magnoliopsida; order Fabales; family Fabaceae; genus Vicia; species Vicia faba. The sequence continues at coordinate 1,010,148,548 of OX451739.1, read as the reverse complement.
ACAAAATCGTTTAAAATAGCGGCGTGATTAATAGCGCTTTAAATAAAAAACAAAAGAAAGTTCTCTTAAATAGCATTTGTGGCATAGTGTTTGTGGCCCTCTTTTCTCATCTAGTGTTGGTTTATCCTTCTGGACATAAGAGACAACTCCTCTTTGTCTTTATCAAAATCCTTATAAGCGGAGCATACGCCTAACTAGTCCTTTTCTTCCATTTTATTGCAAAATATTTAGCACAACTAAAACTAAAGTTCATGAGTGAATGGAAGAATTCAAACGATAAGCTATACAACAAGCATCCTAGGACTAAAAGAAGGGACATAAGTTTAATCATTCCTTCTTCACCACTTAGTGCTCGTGGCCTTTGAGTGCAATTGTTTTGAATTTTTTTTTAAAATTGTCTGATTTTCGAGAATAATACTTGGTGTTGACCAAGCGTTTATTTGTACCGAAGCTACTGTTTGTGCAAAAATTTTATTTCCCCCCATTAATTTTGTTTGCCTCCTTTTTAGTTATTGATTTAAATGTTAATATATTTTTTATATTAGCGACGGTTCTGACCGACGCTACTGTTTATTAAAAAATATTCATTTCCCATCACTAATTTCGTTTGCCTCCTTTTTAGTTATTATTATAATTAATTATTATTTTCTTATATTACCGACTATTCAGGCCGACACTACTGTTTGTGCGGAAATTTTCATTTCCCCCACCAATTTCATTTGCCTCCTTTAAATTTATTGTTTTAATTAATTATTATTTTTATATTAAAAACCAATACTTTAATAGCGCTTTTAAAGTGCTATTAAACGAAATCGTTTACAATAGCGGCGCGGTTAATATCGCTTTAAAGGGATATCAAAAACAAAAGAAAGTGCTCTTAAATAGCATTTATAGCATAGTGTCTGTTGCCCTGTTTTCTCTTTCAGTGTTGGTTTAATCTTTTGCACATAAGAGACAACTCCTCTTTGTCTTTATCAAAATCCTTATAAGCGGAGCATACGCCTACCTAGTCCTTTTCTTCCATTTTATTAAAAAAGTATTTAGCACAACTAAGACTAAAGTTCATGAGTGAATGGAAGCATTCAAACGATAAGCTATACAACAAGCATCCTAGGACTAAAAAAAGGGACATACGTTTAATCATTCCTTCTTCACCACTTAGTGCTCGTGGCCTTCAACTGCATTTGTTTTGAAAATATTTTTAAAATGGTTTGATTTTCGAGAATAATACTTGGAATTGAACTAGCGTTTATTTGGACCGAAGCTACTGTTTGTGCGAATATTTTATTTCCCCCCATTAATTTTGTTTGCCTCCTTTTTATTTATTATTTTAAATATTTACATATTTTTTATATTAGCGACGGTTCTGGCCGATGCTATTGTTTATTCAAAAATATTTATTTCCCATCACCAATTTCGTTTTCCTCCTTTTTAGTTATTATTTTAATTAATTATTATTTTCTTATACTTGCGACGGTTCAGGCCGACACTACTGTTTGTGCGGAAATTTTTATTTCCCCCACCAATTTTATTTGCCTCATTTAAAGTTATTGTTTTAATTAATTATTATTTTTATATTAAAAACTAATACTTTAATAGCGCTTTTAAGGTGCTATTAAACAAAATCGTTTAAAATAGCGGCGTGATTAATAGCGCTTTAAATAAAAAACAAAAGAAAGTTCTCTTAAATAGCATTTGTGGCATAGTGTTTGTGGCCCTCTTTTCTCATCTAGTGTTGGTTTATCCTTCTGGACATAAGAGACAACTCCTCTTTGTCTTTATCAAAATCCTTATAAGCGGAGCATACGCCTAACTAGTCCTTTTCTTCCATTTTATTGCAAAATATTTAGCACAACTAAAACTAAAGTTCATGAGTGAATGGAAGAATTCAAATGATAAGCTATACAACAAGCATCCTAGGACTAAAAGAAGGGACATAAGTTTAATCATTCCTTCTTCACCACTTAGTGCTCGTGGCCTTTGAGTGCAATTGTTTTGAAAATATTTTTAAAATTGTCTGATTTTCGAGAATAATACTTGGTGTTGACCAAGCGTTTATTTGTACCGAAGCTACTGTTTGTGCAAAAATTTTATTTCCCCCCATTAATTTTGTTTGCCTCCTTTTTAGTTATTGATTTAAATGTTAATATATTTTTTATATTACGGACGGTTCTGACCGACGCTACTGTTTATTAAAAAATATTCATTTCCCATCACTAATTTCGTTTGCCTCCTTTTTAGTTATTATTATAATTAATTATTATTTTCTTATATTACCGACTATTCAGGCCGACACTACTGTTTGTGCGGAATTTTTCATTTCCCCCGCCAATTTCATTTGCCTCCTTTAAATTTATTGTTTTAATTAATTATTATTTTTATATTAAAAACCAATACTTTAATAGCGCTTTTAAAGTGCTATTAAACGAAATCATTTACAATAGCGGCGCGGTTAATATCGCTTTAAAGGGATATCAAAAACAAAAGAAAGTGCTCTTAAATAGCATTTATAGCATAGTGTCTGTTGCCCTGTTTTCTCTTTCAGTGTTGGTTTAATCTTTTGCACATAAGAGACAACTCCTCTTTGTCTTTATCAAAATCCTTATAAGCGGAGCATACGCCTACCTAGTCCTTTTCTTCCATTTTATTGAAAAAGTATTTAGCACAACTAAGACTAAAGTTCATGAGTGAATGGAAGCATTCAAACGATAAGCTATACAACAAGCATCCTAGGACTAAAAAAAGGGACATACGTTTAATCATTCCTTCTTCACCACTTAGTGCTCGTGGCCTTCGAATGCATTTGTTTTGAAAATATTTTTAAAATGGTTTGATTTTCGAGAATAATACTTGGAATTGACCTAATGTTTATTTGGACCGAAGCTACTGTTTATGCGAATATTTTATTTCCCCCTATTAATTTTGTTTGCCTCCTTTTTATTTATTATTTTAAATATTTATATATTTTTTATATTAGCGACGATTCTGGCCGATGCTATTGTTTATTCAAAAATATTTATTTCCCATCACCAATTTCGTTTTCCTCCTTTTTAGTTATTATTTTAATTAATTATTATTTTCTTATACTTGCAACGGTTCAGGCCGACACTACTGTTTGTGCGGAAATTTTTATTTCCCCCACCAATTTTATTTGCCTCATTTAAAGTTATTGTTTTAATTAATTATTATTTTTATATTAAAAACTAATACTTTAATAGTGCTTTTAAAGTGCTATTAAACAAAATCGTTTACAATAGCGGCGCGATTAATAGCTCTTTAAATAAAAAACAAAAGAAAGTTCTTTTAAATAGCATTTGTGGCATAGTGTTTGTTGCCCTCTTTTCTCTTCTAGTGTTGGTTTATCCTTCTGGACATAAGAGACAACTCCTCTTTGTCTTTATCAAAATCCTTATAAGCGGAGCATACGCCTAACTAGTCCTTTTCTTCCATTTTATTGCAAAATATTTAGCACAACTAAAACTAAAGTTCATGAGTGAATGGAAGAATTCAACGATAAGCTATACAACAAGCATCCTAGGACTAAAAAAAGGGACATACGTTTAATCATTCCTTCTTCACCACTTAGTGCTCGTGGCCTTCGAGTGCAATTGTTTTGAAAATATTTTTAAAATTCTCTGATTTTCGAGAATAATATTTGGTGTTGACCAAGCGTTTATTTGGACCGAAGCTACTGTTTGTGCAAAAATTTTATTTCCCCCCATTAATTTTGTTTGCCTCCTTTTTAGTTATTGATTTAAATGTTAATATATTTTTTATATTAGCGACGGTTCTGACCGACGCTACTGTTTATTAAAAAATATTCATTTCCCATCACTAATTTCGTTTGCCTCCTTTTTAGTTATTATTTTCTTATATTACCGACTATTCAGGCCGACACTACTGTTTGTGCGGAAATTTTCATTTCCCCCACCAATTTCATTTGCCTCCTTTAAAGTTATTGTTTTAATTAATTATTATTTTTATATTAAAAACCAATACTTTAATAGCGCTTTTAAAGTGCTATTAAACGAAATCGTTTACAATAGCGGCGCGGTTAATATCGCTTTAAATGGATATCAAAAACAAAAGAAAGTGCTCTTAAATAGCATTTATAGCATAATGTCTGTTGCGTTGTTTTCTCTTTCAGATTTGGTTTATCCTTTTGCACATAAGAGACAACTCCTCTTTGTCTTTATCAAAATCCTTATAAGCGGAGCATACGCCTACCTAGTCCTTTTCTTCCATTTTATTGAAAAATTATTTAGCACAAGTAAGACTAAAGTTCATGAGTGAATGGAAGCATTCAAACGATAAGCTATACAACAAGCATCCTAGGACTAAAAAAAGGGACATACGTTTAATCATTCCTTCTTCACCACTTAGTGCTCGTGGCCTTCGAATGCATTTGTTTTGAAAATATTTTTAAAATGGTTTGATTTTCGAGAATAATACTTGGAATTGACCTAATGTTTATTTGGACCGAAGCTACTGTTTGTGGGAATATTTTATTTCCCCCGATTAATTTTGTTTGCCTCCTTTTTATTTATTATTTTAAATATTTATATATTTTTTATATTAGCGACGATTCTCGCCGATGCTATTGTTTATTCAAAAATATTTATTTCCCATCACCAATTTCGTTTTCCTGCTTTTTAGTTATTATTTTAATTAATTATTATTTTCTTATACTTGCGACGGTTCAGGCCGACACTACTGTTTGTGCGGAAATTTTTATTTCCCCCACCAATTTTATTTGCCTCATTTAAAGTTATTGTTTTAATTAATTATTATTTTTATATTAAAAACTAATACTTTAATAGTGCTTTTAAAGTGCTATTAAACAAAATCGTTTACAATAGCGGCGCGATTAATAGCTCTTTAAATAAAAAACAAAAGAAAGTTCTTTTAAATAGCATTTGTGGCATAGTGTTTGTTGCCCTCTTTTCTCTTCTAGTGTTGGTTTATCCTTCTGGACATAAGAGACAACTCCTCTTTGTCTTTATCAAAATCCTTATAAGCGGAGCATACGCCTAACTAGTCCTTTTCTTCCATTTTATTGCAAAATATTTAGCACAACTAAAACTAAAGTTCATGAGTGAATGGAAGAATTCAAACGATAAGCTATACAACAAGCATCCTAGGACTAAAAAAAGGGACATACGTTTAATCATTCCTTCTTCACCACTTAGTGCTCGTGGCCTTCGAGTGCAATTGTTTTGAAAATATTTTTAAAATTGTCTGATTTTCGAGAATAATACTTGGTGTTGACCAAGCGTTTATTTGGACCGAAGCTACTGTTTGTGCAAAAATTTTATTTCCCCCCATTAATTTTGTTTGCCTCCTTTTTAGTTATTGATTTAAATGTTAATTTATTTTTTATATTAGCGAAAGTTCTGACCGACGCTACTGTTTATTAAAAAATATTCATTTCCCATCACTAATTTCGTTTGCCTCCTTTTTAGTTATTATTTTCTTATATTACCGACTATTCAGGCCGACACTACTGTTTGTGCGGAAATTTTCATTTCCCCCACCAATTTCATTTGCCTCCTTTAAAGTTATTGTTTTAATTAATTATTATTTTTATATTAAAAACCAATACTTTAATAGCGCTTTTAAAGTGCTATTAAACGAAATCGTTTACAATAGCGGCGCGGTTAATATCGCTTTAAAGGGATATCAAAAACAAAAGAAAGTGCTCTTAAATAGCATTTATAGCATAGTGTCTGTTGCCCTGTTTTCTCTTTCAGTGTTGGTTTATCCTTTTGCACATAAGAGACAACTCCTCTTTGTCTTTATCAAAATCCTTATAAGCGGAGCATACGCCTACCTAGTCCTTTTCTTCCATTTTATTGAAAAAGTATTTAGCACAACTAAGACTAAAGTTCATGAGTGAATGGAAGCATTCAAACGATAAGCTATACAACAAGCATCCTAGGACTAAAAAAAGGAACATATGTTTAATCATTCCTTCTTCACCACTTAGTGCTCGTGGCCTTCGAATGCATTTGTTTTGAAAATATTTTTAAAATGGTTTGATTTTCGAGAATAATACTTGGAATTGACCTAATGTTTATTTGGACCGAAGCTACTGTTTGTGCGAATATTTTATTTCCCCCTATTAATTTTGTTTGCCTCCTTTTTATTTATTATTTTAAATATTTATATATTTTTTATATTACCGACGGTTCTGGCCGATGCTATTGTTTATTCAAAAATATTTATTTCCCATCACCAATTTCGTTTTCCTCCTTTTTAGTTATTATTTTAATTAATTATTATTTTCTTATACTTGCGACGGTTCAGGCCGACACTACTGTTTGTGCGGAAATTTTTATTTCCCCCACCAATTTTATTTGCCTCATTTAAAGTTATTGTTTTAATTAATTATTATTTTTATATTAAAAACTAATACTTTAATAGTGCTTTTAAAGTGCTATTAAACAAAATCGTTTGCAATAGCGGCGCGATTAATAGCTCTTTAAATAAAAAACAAAAGATAGTTCTTTTAAATAGCATTTGTGGCATAGTGTTTGTTGCCCTCTTTTCTCTTCTAGTGTTGGTTTATCCTTCTTGACATAAGAGACAACTCCTCTTTATCTTTATCAAAATCCTTATAAGCGGAGCATACGCCTAACTAGTCCTTTTCTTCCATTTTATTGCAAAATATTTAGCACAACTAAAACTAAAGTTCATGAGTGAATGGAAGAATTGAAACGATAAGCTATACAACAAGAATCCTAGGACTAAAAAAAGGGACATACGTTTAATCATTCCTTCTTCACCACTTAGTGCTCGTGGCCTTCGAGTGCAATTGTTTTGAAAATATTTTTAAAATTGTCTGATTTTCGAGAATAATACTTGGTGTTGACCAAGCGTTTATTTGGACCGAAGCTACTGTTTGTGCAAAAATTTTATTTCCCCCCATTAATTTTGTTTGCCTCCTTTTTAGTTATTGATTTAAATGTTAATTTATTTTTTATATTAGCGACAGTTCTGACCGACGCTACTCTTTATTAAAAAATATTCATTTCCCATCACTAATTTCTTTTGCCTCCTTTTTAGTTATTATTTTCTTATATTACCGACTATTCAGGCCGACACTACTGTTTGTGCGGAAATTTTCATTTCCCCCACCAATTTCATTTGCCTCCTTTAAAGTTATTGTTTTAATTAATTATTATTTTTATATTAAAAACCAATACTTTAATAGCGCTTTTAAAGTGCTATTAAACGAAATCGTTTACAATAGCGGCGCGGTTAATATCGCTTTAAAGGGATATCAAAAACAAAAGAAAGTGCTCTTAAATAGCATTTATAGCATAGCGTCTGTTTCCATGTTTTCTCTTTCAGTGTTGGTTTATCCTTTTGCACATAAGAGACAACTCCTCTTTGTCTTTATCAAAATCCTTATAAGCGGAGCATACGCCTACCTAGTCCTTTTCTTCCATTTTATTGAAAAAGTATTTAGCACAACTAAGACTAAAGTTCATGAGTGAATGGAAGCATTCAAACGATAAGCTATACAACAAGCATCCTAGGACTAAAAAAAGGGACATATGTTTAATCATTCCTTCTTCACCACTTAGTGCTCGTGGCCTTCGAATGCATTTGTTTTGAAAATATTTTTAAAATGGTTTGATTTTCGAGAATAATACTTGGAATTGACCTAGCGTTTATTTGGACTGAAGCTACTGTTTGTGCGAATATTTTATTTCCCCCCATTAATTTTGTTTGCCTCCTTTTTATTTATTATTTTAAATATTTATATATTTTTTATATTAGCGACGGTTTTGGCCGATCCTATTGTTTATTCAAAAATATTTATTTCCCATCACCAATTTCGTTTTCCTCCTTTTTAGTTATTATTTTAATTAATTATTATTTTCTTATACTTGCGACGGTTCAGGCCGACACTACTGTTTGTGCGGAAATTTTTATTTCCCCCACCAATTTTATTTGCCTCATTTAAAGTTATTGTTTTAATTAATTATTATTTTTATATTAAAAACTAATACTTTAATAGTGCTTTTGAAGTGCTATTAAACAAAATCGTTTGCAATAGCGGCGCGATTAATAGCTCTTTAAATAAAAAACAAAAGATAGTTCTTTTAAATAGCATTTGTGGCATAGTGTTTGTTGCCCTCTTTTCTCTTCTAGTGTTGGTTTATCCTTCTTGACATAAGAGACAACTCCTCTTTATCTTTATCAAAATCCTTATAAGCGGAGCATACGCCTAACTAGTCCTTTTCTTCCATTTTATTGCAAAATATTTAGCACAACTAAAACTAAAGTTCATGAGTGAATGGAAGAATTGAAACGATAAGCTATACAACAAGAATCCTAGGACTAAAAAAAGGGACATACGTTTAATCATTCCTTCTTCACCACTTAGTGCTCGTGGCCTTCGAGTGCAATTGTTTTGAAAATATTTTTAAAATTGTCTGATTTTCGAGAATAATACTTGGTGTTGACCAAGCGTTTATTTGGACCGAAGCTACTGTTTGTGCAAAAATTTTATTTCCCCCCATTAATTTTGTTTGCCTCCTTTTTAGTTATTGATTTAAATGTTAATTTATTTTTTATATTAGCGACAGTTCTGACCGACGCTACTCTTTATTAAAAAATATTCATTTCCCATCACTAATTTCTTTTGCCTCCTTTTTAGTTATTATTTTCTTATATTACCGACTATTCAGGCCGACACTACTGTTTGTGCGGAAATTTTCATTTCCCCCACCAATTTCATTTGCCTCCTTTAAAGTTATTGTTTTAATTAATTATTATTTTTATATTAAAAACCAATACTTTAATAGCGCTTTTAAAGTGCTATTAAACGAAATCGTTTACAATAGCGGCGCGGTTAATATCGCTTTAAAGGGATATCAAAAACAAAAGAAAGTGCTCTTAAATAGCATTTATAGCATAGCGTCTGTTTCCATGTTTTCTCTTTCAGTGTTGGTTTATCCTTTTGCACATAAGAGACAACTCCTCTTTGTCTTTATCAAAATCCTTATAAGCGGAGCATACGCCTACCTAGTCCTTTTCTTCCATTTTATTGAAAAAGTATTTAGCACAACTAAGACTAAAGTTCATGAGTGAATGGAAGCATTCAAACGATAAGCTATACAACAAGCATCCTAGGACTAAAAAAAGGGACATATGTTTAATCATTCCTTCTTCACCACTTAGTGCTCGTGGCCTTCGAATGCATTTGTTTTGAAAATATTTTTAAAATGGTTTGATTTTCGAGAATAATACTTGGAATTGACCTAGCGTTTATTTGGACTGAAGCTACTGTTTGTGCGAATATTTTATTTCCCCCCATTAATTTTGTTTGCCTCCTTTTTATTTATTATTTTAAATATTTATATATTTTTTATATTAGCGACGGTTTTGGCCGATCCTATTGTTTATTCAAAAATATTTATTTCCCATCACCAATTTCGTTTTCCTCCTTTTTAGTTATTATTTTAATTAATTATTATTTTCTTATACTTGCGACGGTTCAGGCCGACACTACTGTTTGTGCGGAAATTTTTATTTCCCCCACCAATTTTATTTGCCTCATTTAAAGTTATTGTTTTAATTAATTATTATTTTTATATTAAAAACTAATACTTTAATAGTGCTTTTGAAGTGCTATTAAACAAAATCGTTTGCAATAGCGGCGCGATTAATAGCTCTTTAAATAAAAAACAAAAGATAGTTCTTTTAAATAGCATTTGTGGCATAGTGTTTGTTGCCCTCTTTTCTCTTCTAGTGTTGGTTTATCCTTCTTGACATAAGAGACAACTCCTCTTTATCTTTATCAAAATCCTTATAAGCGGAGCATACGCCTAACTAGTCCTTTTCTTCCATTTTATTGCAAAATATTTAGCACAACTAAAACTAAAGTTCATGAGTGAATGGAAGAATTGAAACGATAAGCTATACAACAAGAATCCTAGGACTAAAAAAAGGGACATACGTTTAATCATTCCTTCTTCACCACTTAGTGCTCGTGGCCTTCGAGTGCAATTGTTTTGAAAATATTTTTAAAATTGTCTGATTTTCGAGAATAATACTTGGTGTTGACCAAGCGTTTATTTGGACCGAAGCTACTGTTTGTGCAAAAATTTTATTTCCCCCCATTAATTTTGTTTGCCTCCTTTTTAGTTATTGATTTAAATGTTAATTTATTTTTTATATTAGCGACAGTTCTGACCGACGCTACTCTTTATTAAAAAATATTCATTTCCCATCACTAATTTCTTTTGCCTCCTTTTTAGTTATTATTTTCTTATATTACCGACTATTCAGGCCGACACTACTGTTTGTGCGGAAATTTTCATTTCCCCCACCAATTTCATTTGCCTCCTTTAAAGTTATTGTTTTAATTAATTATTATTTTTATATTAAAAACCAATACTTTAATAGCGCTTTTAAAGTGCTATTAAACGAAATCGTTTACAATAGCGGCGCGGTTAATATCGCTTTAAAGGGATATCAAAAACAAAAGAAAGTGCTCTTAAATAGCATTTATAGCATAGCGTCTGTTTCCATGTTTTCTCTTTCAGTGTTGGTTTATCCTTTTGCACATAAGAGACAACTCCTCTTTGTCTTTATCAAAATCCTTATAAGCGGAGCATACGCCTACCTAGTCCTTTTCTTCCATTTTATTGAAAAAGTATTTAGCACAACTAAGACTAAAGTTCATGAGTGAATGGAAGCATTCAAACGATAAGCTATACAACAAGCATCCTATGACTAAAAAAAGGGACATACGTTTAATCATTCCTTCTTCACCACTTAGTGCTCGTGGCCTTCGAATGCATTTTTTTGGAAAATATTTTTAAAATGGTTTGATTTTTGAGAATAATACTTGGAATTGACCTAGCGTTTATTTGGACCGAAGCTACTGTTTGTGCGAATATTTTATTTCCCCCTATTAATTTTGTTTGCCTCCTTTTTATTTATTATTTTAAATATTTATATATTTTTTATACTAGCGACGGTTCTGGCCGATGCTATTGGTTATTCAAAAATATTTATTTCCCATCACCAATTTCGTTTTCCTCCTTTTTAGTTATTATTTTAATTAATTATTATTTTCTTATACTTGCGACGGTTCAGGCCGACACTACTGTTTGTGCGGAAATTTTTAATTCCCCCACCAATTTTATTTGCCTCATTTAAAGTTATTGTTTTAATTAATTATTATTTTTATATTAAAAACTAATACTTTAATAGTGCTTTTAAAGTGCTATTAAACAAAATCGTTTACAATAGCGGCGCGATTAATAGCTCTTTAAATAAAAAACAAAAGAAAGTTCTTTTAAATAGCATTTGTGGCATAGTGTTTGTTGCCCTCTTTTCTCTTCTAGTGTTGGTTTATCCTTCTGGACATAAGAGACAACTCCTCTTTGTCTTTATCAAAATGCTTATAAGCGGAGCATACGCCTAACTAGTCCTTTCCTTCCATTTTATTGCAAAATATTTAGCACAACTAAAACTAAAGTTCATGAGTGAATGGAAGAATTCAAACGATAAGCTATACAACAAGCATCCTAGGACTAAAAAAAGGGACATATGTTTAATCATTCCTTCTTCACCACTTAGTGCTCGTGGCCTTCGAGTGCAATTGTTTTGAAAATATTTTTAAAATTGTCTGATTTTCGAGAATAATACTTGGTGTTGACCAAGCGTTTATTTGGACCGAAGCTACTGTTTATGCAAAAAATTTATTTCCCCCCATTAATTTTGTTTGCCTCCTTTTTAGTTATTGATTTAAATGTTAATTTATTTTTTATATTAGCGACGGTTCTGACCGACGCTACTGTTTATTAAAAAATATTCATTTCCCATCACTAATTTCGTTTGCCTCCTTTTTAGTTATTATTTTCTTATATTACCGACTATTCAGGCCGACACTACTGTTTGTGCGGAAATTTTTATTTCCCCCACCAATTTCATTTGCCTCCTTTAAAGTTATTGTGTTAATTAATTATTATTTTTATATTAAAAACCAATACATTAATAGCGCTTTTAAAGTGCTATTAAACGAAATCGTTTACAACAGCGGCGCGGTTAATATCGCTTTAAAGGGATATCAAAAACAAAAGAAAGTGCTCTTAAATAGCATTTATAGCATAGTGTCTGTTGCCCTGTTTTCTCTTTCAGTGTTGGTTTATCCTTTTGCACATAAGAGACAACTCCTATTTGTCTTTATCAAAATCCTTATAAGCGGAGCATACGCCTACCTATTCCTTTTCTTCCATTTTATTGAAAAAGTATTTAGCACAACTAAGACTAAAGTTCATGAGTGAATGGAAGCATTCAAACGATAAGCTATACAACAAGCATCCTAGGACTAAAAAAAGGGACATACGTTTAATCATTCCTTCTTCACCACTTAGTGCTCGTGGCCTTCGAATGCATTTGTTTTGAAAATATTTTTAATATGGATTGATTTTCGAGAATAATACTTGGGGTTGACTAAGAGTTTATTTGGACCGAAGCTACTGTTTGTGCGAATATTTTATTTCCCCCCATTAATTTTGTTTGCCTCCTTGTTATTTATTATTTTAAATATTTATATATTTTTTATATTAGCGACGGTTCTGGCCGATGCTATTGTTTATTCAAAAATATTTATTTCCCATCACCAATTTCGTTTTCCTCCTTTTTATTTATTATTTTAATTAATTATTATTTTCTTATACTTGCGACGGTTCAGGCCGACACTACTGTTTGTGCGGAAATTTTTATTTTCCCCACCAATTTTATTTGCCTCATTTAAAGTTATTGTTTTAATTAATTATTATTTTTATATTAAAAACTAATACTTTAATAGGGCTTTTAAAGTGCTATTAAACAAAATCGTTTTCAATAGCAGCGCGATTAATAGCGCTTTAAATCAAAAACAAAAGAAAGTTCTCTTAAATAGCATTTGTGGCATAGTGTTTGTTGCCCTCTTTTCTCTTCTAGTGTTGGTTTATCCTTCTGGACATAAGAGACAACTCCTCTTTGTCTTTATCAAAATCCTTATAAGCGGAGCATACGCCTAACTAGTCCTTTTCTTCCATTTTATTACAAAAGTATTTAGCACAACTAAAACTAAAGTTCATGAATGAATGGAAGAATTAAAACGATAAGCTATACAACAAGCATCCTAGGACTAAAAAGAGGGACATACGTTTAATCATTCCTTCTTCACCTCTTAGTGCTCGTGGCCTTCGAGTGCATTTGTTTTGAAAATATTTTTAAAATGGTTTGATTTTCGAGAATAATACTTGGTGTTGACCAAGCATTTATTTGGACCGAAGCTACTGTTTGTGCAAAAACTTTATTTCCCCCATTAATTTTGTTTGCCTCCTTTTTAGTTATTGATTAAAATGTTAATATATTTTTTATATTAGCGACGGTTCTGACCGACGATACTGTTTATTAAAAAATATTCATTTCCCATCACTAATTTCGTTTGCCTCCTTTTTAGTTATAATTTTAATTAATTATTATTTTCTTATATTACCGACTATTCAGGCCGACACTACTGTTTGTGCGGAAATTTTCATTTCCCCCACCAATTTCATTTGCCTCCTTTAAAGTTATTGTTTTAATTAATTATTATTTTTATATTAAAAACCAATACTTTAATAGCGCTTTTAAAGTGCTATTAAACGAAATCGTTTACAATAGCGGCGCGGTTAATATCGCTTTAAAGGGATATCAAAAACAAAAGAAAGTGCTCTTAAATAGCATTTATAGCATAGTGTCTGTTGCCCTGTTTTCTTTTTCAGTGTTGGTTTATCCTTTTGCACATAAGAGACAACTCCTCTTTGTCTTTATCAAAATCCTTATAAGCGGAGCATACGCCTACCTAGTCCTTTTCTTCCATTTTATTGAAAAAGTATTTAGCACAACTAAGACTAAAGTTCATGAGTGAATGGAAGCATTCAAACGATAAGCTATACAACAAGCATCCTAGGACTAAAAAAAGGGACATACGTTTAATCATTCCTTCTTCACCACTTAGTGCTCGTGGCCTTCGAATGGATTTGTTTTGAAAATATTTTTAAAATGGTTTCATTTTCGAGAATAATACTTGGGGTTGACCAAGCGTTTATTTGGACCGAAGCTATTGTTTGTGCGAATATTTTATTTCCCCCCATTAATTTTGTTTGCCTCCTTTTTATTTATTATTTTAAATATTTATATATTTTTTATATTAGCGACTGTTCTGGCCGATGCTATTGTTTATTCAAAAATATTTATTTCCCATCACCAATTTCGTTTTCCTCCTTTTTAGTTATTATTTTAATTAATTATTATTTTCTTATACTTGCGACGGTTCAGGCCGACACTACTGTTTGTGCGGAAATTTTTATTTTCCCCACCAATTTTATTTGCCTCATTTAAAGTTATTGTTTTAATTAATTATTATTTTTATATTAAAAACTAATACTTTAATAGGGCTTTTAAAGTTCTATTAAACAAAATCGTTTTCAATAACAGCGCAATTAATAGCGCTTTAAATCAAAAACAAAAGAAAGTTCTCTTAAATAGCATTTGTGGCATAGTGTTTGTTGCCCTCTTTTCTCTTCTAGTGTTGGTTTATCCTTCTGGACATAAGAGACAACTCCTCTTTGTCTTTATCAAAATCCTTATAAGCGGAGCATACGCCTAAGTAGTCCTTTTCTTCCATTTTATTGCAAAAGTATTTAGCACAACTAAAACTAAAGTTCATGAGTGAATGGAAGAATTAAAACGATAAGCTATACAACAAGCATCCTAGGACTAAAAAAAGGGACATACGTTTAATATTCCTTCTTCACCACTTAGTGCTCGTGGCCTTCGAGTGCATTTGTTTTGAAAATATTTTTAAAATGGTTTGATTTTCGAGAATAATACTTGGTGTTGACCAAGCATTTATTTGGACCGAAGCTACTGTTTGTGCAAAAACATTATTTCCCCCCATTAATTTTGTTTGCCTCCTTTTTAGTTATTGATTTAAATGTTAATATATTTTTTATATTAGCGACGGTTCTGACCGACGCTATTGTTTATTAAAAAATATTCATTTCCCATCACCAATTTCGTTTGCCTCCTTTTTAGTTATTATTTTAATTAATTTTTATTTTCTTATACTTGCGACTATTCAGGCCGACACTACTGTTTCTGCGGAAATTTTTATTTCCCCCACCAATTTTATTTGCCTCATTTAAAGTTATTGTTTTAATTAATTATTATTTTTATATTAAAAACTAATACTTTAATAGCGCTTTTAAAGTGCTATTAAACAAAATCGTTTACAATAGCGGAGCGATTAATAGCGCTTTAAATAAAAAACAAAAGAAAGTTCTCTTAAATAGAATTTGTGGCATAGTGTCTGTTGCCCTGTTTTCTCTTCCAGTGTTGGTTTATCCTTTTTCACATAAGAGACAACTCCTCTTTGTCTTTATCAAAATCCTTATAAGCGGAGCATACGCCTACCTAGTCCTTTTCATCCATTTTATTGAAAAAGTATTTAACACAACTAAAACTAAAGTTCATGAGTGAATGGAAGCATTGATACAATAAGCTATACAACAAGCATCCTAGGACTAAAAAATGGGACATACGTTTAATCATTCCTTCTTCACCACTTAGTGCTCGTGGCCTTCGAGTGCATTTGTTTTGAAAATATTTTTAAAATGCTTTGATTTTCGAGAATAATACTTGGTGTTGACCAAGCGTTTATTTGGACCGAAGCTACTGTTTGTGCGAATATTTTATTTCCCCCCATTAATTTTGTTTGCCTCCTTTTTATTTATTGTTTTAAATATTTATATATTTTTTATATTAGCGATTGTTTTGGCCGATGCTATTGTTTATTCAAAAATATTTATTTCCCATCACCAATTTCGTTTTCCTCCTTTTTAGTTATTATTTTAATTAATTATTATTTTCTTATACTTGCAACGGTTCAGGCCGACACTACTGTTTGTGCGGAAATTTTTTTTTTCCCCACCAATTTTATTTGCCTCATTTAAAGTTATTGTTTCAATTAATTGTTATTTTTATATTAAAAACTAATACTTTAATAGCGCTTTTAATGTGGTATTAAACAAAATCGTTTACAATAGCGGCGCGATTAATAGCTCTTTAAATCAAAAACAAAAGAAAGTTCTCTTAAATAGCATTTGTGGCATAGTGTTTGTTGCCCTGTTTTCTCTTTTAGTGTTGGTTTATCCTTCTGGACATAAGAGACAACTTCTCTTTGTCTTTATCAAAATCCTTATAAGCGGAGCATACGCCTAACTAGTCCTTTTCTTCCATTTTATTGCAAAAGTATTTAGCACAACTAAAACTAAAGTTCATGAGTGAATGGAAGAATTAAAACGATAAGCTATACAACAAGCATCCTAGGACTAAAAAAAGGTACATACGTTTAATAATTCCTTCTTCACCACTTAGTGCTCGTGGCCTTCGAGTGCATTTGTTTTGAAAATATTTTTAAAATGGTTTGATTTTCGAGAATAATACTTGGTGTTGACCAAGCGTTTATTTGGACCGAAACTACTGTTTGTGCAAAAACTTTATTTCCCCCCATTAATTTTGTTTGCCACCTTTTTAGTTATTGATTTAAATGTTAATATATTTTTTATATTAGCGACGGTTCTGACCGACGCTATTGTTTATTAAAAAATATTCATTTCCCATCACTAATTTCGTTTGCCTCCTTTTTAGTTATTATTTTAATTAATTTTTATTTTCTTATATTAGCGACTATTCAGGCCGACACTACTGTTTGTGCGGAAATTTTCATTTCCCCCACCAATTTCATTTGCCTCCTTTAAAGTTATTGTTTTAATTAATTATTATTTTTATATTAAAAACCAATACTTTAATAGCGCTTTTAAAGTGCTATTAAACAAAATCGTTTACAATAGCGGCGCGGTTAATAGCGCTTTAAAGGGATATAAAAAACAAAAGAAAGTGCTCTTAAATAGCATTTGTAGCATAGTGTCTGTTGCCGTGTTTTCTCTTCCAGTGTCGGTTTATCCTTCTGCACATAAGAGACAACTCTTCTTTGTCTTTATCAAAATCCTTATAAGCGGAGCATACGCCTACCTATTCCTTTTCTTCCATTTTATTGAAAAAGTATTTAGCACAACTAAAACTAAAGTTCATGAGTGAATGGAAGCATTCAAACGATAAGCTATACAACAAGCATCCTAGGACTAAAAAAAGGGACATACGTTTAATCATTCCTTCTTCACCACTTAGTGCTCGTGGCCTTCGAGTGCATTTGTTTTGAAAATATTTTTAATATGGATTGATTTTCGAGAATAATACTTGGGGTTGACTAAGAGTTTATTTGGACCGAAGCTACTGTTTGTGCGAATATTTTATTTCCCCCCATTAATTTTGTTTGCCTCCTTGTTATTTATTATTTTAAATATTTATATATTTTTTATATTAGCGACGGTTCTGGCCGATGCTATTGTTTATTCAAAAATATTTATTTCCCATCACCAATTTCGTTTTCCTCCTTTTTAGTTATTATTTTAATTAATTATTATTTTCTTATACTTACGACGGTTCAGGCCGACACTACTGTTTGTGCGGAAATTTTTATTTTCCCCACCAATTTTATTTGCCTCATTTAAAGTTATTGTTTTAATTAATTATTATTTTTATATTAAAAACTAATACTTTAATAACGCATTTAAAGTGCTATTAAACAAAATCGTTTACAATAGCGGCGCGATTAATAGCGCTTTAAATAAAAAACAAAATTAAGTTCTCTTAAATAGAATTTGTGGCATAGTGTCTGTTGCCCTCTTTTCTCTTCTAGTGTTGGTTTATCCTTCTGGACATAAGAGACAACTCCTCTTTGTCTTTATCAAAATCCTTATAAGCGGAGCATACGCCTAACTAGTCCTTTTCTTCCATTTTATTGCAAAAGTATTTAGCACAACTAAAACTAAAGTTCATGAGTGAATGGAAGAATTAAAACGATAAGCTATACAACAAGCATCCTAGGACTAAAAAAAGGGACATACGTTTAATCATTCCTTCTTCACCACTTAGTGCTCGTGGCCTTCGAGTGCATTTGTTTTGAAAATATTTTTAAAATGGTTTGATTTTCGAGAATAATACTTGGTCTTGACCAAGCATTTATTTGGACCGAAGCTACTGTTTGTGCAAAAACTTTATTTCCCCCCATTAATTTTGTTTGACTCCTTTTTAGTTATTGATTAAAATGTTAATATATTTTTTATATTAGCGACGGTTCTGACCGACGCTACTGTTTATTAAAAAATATTCATTTCCCATCACTAATTTCGTTTGCCTCCTTTTTAGTTATTATTTTAATTAATTATTATTTTCTTATATTACCGACTATTCAGGCCGACACTACTGTTTGTGCGGAAATTTTTATTTCCCCCACCAATTTTATTTGCCTCATTTAAAGTTATTGTTTTAATTAATTATTATTTTTATATTAAAAACTAATACTTTAATAGCGCTTTTAAAGTGCTATTAAACAAAATCGTTTACAATAGCGGCGCGATTAATAGCACTTTAAATAAAAAACAAAAGAAAGTTCTCTTAAATAGAATTTGTGGCATAGTGTCTGTTGCCCTGTTTTCTCTTCCAGTGTTGGTTTATCCTTTTTCACAAAAGAGACAACTCCTCTTTGTCTTTATCAAAATCCTTATAAGCGGAGCATACGCCTACCTAGTCCTTTTCATCCATTTTATTGAAAAAGTATTTAGCACAACTAAAACTAAAGTTCATGAGTGAATGGAAGCATTGAAACGATAAGCTATACAACAAGCATCCTAGGACTAAAAAATGGGACATACGTTTAATCATTCCTTCTTCACCACTTAGTGCTCGTGGCCTTCGAGTGCATTTGTTTTGAAAATATTTTTAAAATGCTTTGATTTTCGAGAATAATACTTGGTGTTGACCAAGCGTTTATTTGGACCGAAGCTACTGTTTGTGCGAATATTTTATTTCCCCCCATTAATTTTGTTTGCCTCCTTTTTATTTATTGTTTTAAATATTTATATATTTTTTATATTAGCGACGGTTCTGGCCGATGCTATTGTTTATTCAAAAATATTTATTTCCCATCACCAATTTCGTTTTCCTCCTTTTTAGTTATTATTTTAATTAATTATTATTTTCTTATACTTACAACGGTTCAGGCCGACACTACTGTTTGTGCGGAAATTTTTATTTTCCCCACCAATTTTATTTGCCTCATTTAAAGTTATTGTTTTAATTAATTGTTATTTTTATATTAAAAACTAATACTTTAATAGCGCTTTTAATGTGGTATTAAACAAAATCGTTTACAATAGCGGCTTGATTAATAGCTCTTTAAATCAAAAACAAAAGAAAGTTCTCTTAAACAACATTTAAGGCATAGTGTTTGTTGCCCTGTTTTCTCTTTTAGTGTTGGTTTATCCTTCTGGACATAAGAGACAACTTCTCTTTGTCTTTATCAAAATCCTTATAAGCGGAGCATACGCCTAACTAGTCCTTTTCTTCCATTTTATTGCAAAAGTATTTAGCACAACTAAAACTAAAGTTCATGAGTGAATGGAAGAATTAAAACGATAAGCTATACAACAAGCATCCTAGGACTAAAAAAAGGGACATACGTTTAATAATTCCTTCTTCACCACTTAGTGCTCGTGGCCTTCGAGTGGATTTGTTTTGAAAATATTTTTAAAATGGTTTGATTTTCGAGAATAATACTTGGTGTTGACCAAGCGTTTATTTGGACCGAAACTACTGTTTGTGCAAAAACTTTATTTCCCCCCATTAATTTTGTTTGCCACCTTTTTAGTTATTGATTTAAATGTTAATATATTTTTTATATTAGCGACGGTTCTGAACGACGCTATTGTTTATTAAAAAATATTCATTTCCCATCACTAATTTCGTTTGCCTCCTTTTTAGTTATTATTTTAATTAATTTTTATTTTCTTATATTAGCGACTATTCAGGCCGACACTACTGTTTGTGCGGAAATTTTCATTTCCCCCACCAATTTCATTTGCCTCCTTTAAAGTTATTGTTTTAATTAATTATTATTTTTATATTAAAAACCAATACTTTAATAGCGCTTTTAAAGTGCTATTAAACAAAATCGTTTACAATAGCGACGCGGTTAATAGCGCTTTAAAGGGATATAAAAAACAAAAGAAAGTGCTCTTAAATAGCATTTGTAGAATAGTGTCTGTTGCCGTGTTTTCTCTTCCAGTGTCGGTTTATCCTTCTGCACATAAGAGACAAATCTTCTTTGTCTTTATCAAAATCCTTATAAGCGGAGCATACGCCTACCTAGTCCTTTTCTTCCATTTTATTGAAAAAGTATTTATCACAACTAAAACTAAAGTTCATGAGTGAATGGAAGCATTCAAATGATAAGCTATACAACAAGCATCCTAGGACTAAGAAAAGGGACATACATTTAATCATTCCTTCTTCGCCACTTAGTGCTCGTGGCCTTCGAGTGCATTTGTGTTGAAAATATTTTTAAAATGCTTTGATTTTCAAGAATAATACTTGGTGTTGACCAAGCGTTTATTTGTACTAAAGCTACTGTTTATGCGAATATTTTATTTCCCCCCATTAATTTTGTTTGCCTCCTTTTTATTTATTGTTTTAAATATTTATATATTTTTTATATTAGCGACGGTTCTGGCCGATGCTATTGTTTATTCAAAAATATTTATTTCCCATCACCAATTTCGTTTTCCTCCTTTTTAGTTATTAATTTAATTAATTATTATTTTCTTATACTTGCGACGGTTCAAGCCGACACTACTGTTTGTGCGGAAATTTTTATTTCCCCCACCAATTTTATTTGCCTCATTTAAAGTTAGTGTTTAATTAATTATTATTTTTATATTAAAAACTAATACTTTAATAGCGCTTTTAAAGTGCTATTAAACAAAATCGTTTACAATAGCGGCGCGATTAATAGCGCTTTAAATCAAAAACAAAAGAGAGTTCTCTTAAATAGCATTTATGGCATAGTGTTTGTTGCCCTGTTTTCTCTTCTAGTGTTGGTTTATCCTTCTGGACATAAGAGACAACTCCTCTTTGTCTTTATCAAAATCCTTATAAGCGTAGCATACGCCTAACTAGTCCTTTTCTTCCATTTTATTGCAAAAGTATTTACACAACTAAAACTAAAGTTCATGAGTGAATGGAAGAATTCAAACAATAAGCTATACAACAAGCATCATAGGACAAAAAAAAGGGACAAACGTTTAATCATTCCTTCTTCTCCACTTAGTGCCCGTGGCCTTCGAGTGCATTCATTTGAAAATATTTTTAAAATGGTTTGATTTTAGAGAATAATACTTGGTGATGAGTAAGCGTTTATTTGGACCGAAGCTACTGTTTGTGTGAAAATTTTATTTCCCCCCATTAATTTTGTTTGCCTCCTTTTTAGTTATTGATTTAAATGTTAATATATTTTTTATATTAGCGACGGTTCTGGCCGACGCTGTTGTTTATTAAAAAATATTCATTTCCCATCACTAATTTCGTTTGCCTCCTTTTTAGTTATTATTTTAATTAATTTTTATTTTCTTATATTAGCGACTATTCAAGCCGACACTACTGTTTGTGCGGAAATTTTAATTTCCCCCACCAATTTCATTTGCCTCCTTTAAAGTTATTGTTTTAATTAATTATTATTTTTATATTAAAAACCAATACTATAATAGCGCTTTTAAATTGCTATTAAAAAAAATCGTTTACAATAGCGGCGCGGTTAATAGCGCTTTAAAGGGATATCAAAAACAAAAGAAAGTGCTCTTAAATAGCATTTGTAGCATAATGTCTGTTGCCCTGTTTTCTCTTCGAGTATTGGTTTATCCTTCTGCACATAAGAGACAACTCCTCTTTGTCTTTATCAAAATCCTTATAAGCGGAGCATACGCCTACCTAGTCCTTTTCTTCCATTTTATTGCAAAAGTATTTATCACAACTAAAACTAAAGTTCATGAGTGAATGGAAGCATTCAAACGATAAGCTATACAACAAGCATCCTAGGACTAAAAAAAGGGACATACGTTTAATCATTCCTTCTTCACCACTTAGTGCTCGTGGCCTTCGAGTTCATTTGTTTTGAATATATTTTTAAAATGGTTTGATTTTCGAGAATAATACTTGGTGTTGACCAAGCTTTTATTTTGACCGAAGCTACTGTTTGTGCGAATATTTTATTTCCCCCCATTAATTTTGTTTGCCTCCTTTTTATTTATTGTTTTAAATATTTATATATTTTTTATATTAGCGGTGGTTCTGGCCGGCGCTATTGTTTATTAAAAAATATTCATTTCCCGTCACTAATTTCGTTTTCCTCCTTTTTAGTTATTATTTTAATTAATTATTATTTTCTTATACTTGCGACGGTTCAGGCCGACACTACTTTTTGTGCGGAAATTTTTATTTCCCCCACCAATTTTATTTGCCTCATTTAAAGTTATTGTTTTAATTAATTATTATTTTTATATTAAAAACCAATACTTTAATAGCGCATTTAAAGTGCTATTAAACAAAATCGTTTACAATAGCGGTGCGATTAATAGCGCTTTAAAGGGATATCAAAAACAAAAGAAAGTGCTCTTAAATAGCATTTGTAGCATAATGTCTGTTGCCCTGTTTTCTCTTCGAGTATTGGTTTATCCTTCTGGACATAAGAGACAACTCCTCTTTGTCTTTATCAAAATCATTATAAGCGGAGCATACGCCTACCTAGTCCTTTTCTTCCATTTTATTGAAAAAGTATTTATCACAACTAAAACTAAAGTTCATGAGTGAATGGAAGCATTCAAACGATAAGCTATACAACAAGCATCCTAGGACTAAAAAAAGGGACATACGTTTAATCATTCCTTCTTCACCACTTAGTGCTCGTGGCCTTCGAGTGCATTTGTTTTGAAAATATTTTTAAAATGGTTTGATTTTCGAGAATAATACTTGGTGTTGAGCAAGCGTTTATTTGGACCGAAGCTACTGTTTGTGCGAAAATTTTATTTCCCCCCATTAATTTTATTTACCTCCTTTTTAGTTATTGATTTAAAAGTTAATATATTTTTTATATTAGCGACGGTTCTGGCCGACGCTACTGTTTATTAAAAAATATTCATTTCCCATCACTAATTTCGTTTGCCTCCCTTTTAGTTATTATTTTAATTAATTATTATTTTCTTATATTAGCGACTATTCGGGCCGACACTATTGTTTGTGCGGAAATTTTCATTTCCCCCACCAATTTCATTTGCCTCCATTAAAGTTATTGTTTTAATTAATTATTATTTTTATATTAAAAACCAATACTTTAATAGCGCTTTTAAATTGCTATTAAACAAAATCGTTTACAATAGCGGCGCGGTTAATAGTGCTTTAAAGGGATATCAAAAACAAAAGAAAGTGCTCTTAAATAGAATTTGTAGCATAGTGTCTGTTGCCCTATTTTCTCTTCCAGTGTTGGTTTATCCTTCTGCACATAAGAGACAACTCCTCTTTGTCTTTATCAAAATCCTTATAAGCGGAGCATACGCCTTACTAGTCCTTTTCTTCCATTTTATTGCAAAAGTATTTAGCACAACTAAAACTAAAGTTCATGAGTGAATGGAAGAATTCAAACGATAAGCTATACAACAAGCATCCTAGGACTAAAAAAAGGGACATACGTTTAATCATTCCTTCTTCACCACTTAGTGCTCGTGGCCTTCGAGTACATTTGTTTTGAAAATATTTTTAAAATGGTTTGATTTTCGAGAATAATACTTGGTGTTGACCAAGCGTTTATTTGGACCGAAGCTACTGTTTGTGCGAATATTTTGTTTCCCCCCATTAATTTTGTTTGCCTCCTTTTTATTTATTGTTTTAAATATTTATATATTTTTAATATTAGCGACGGTTCTGGTCGATGCTTTTGTTTATTCAAAAATATTTATTTCCCATCACCAATTTCGTTTTCCTCCTTTTTAGTTATTATTTTAATTATTTATTATTTTCTTATACTTGCAACGGTTCAGGAAGACACTACCGTTTGTGCGGAAATTTTTATTTCCGCCACCGATTTTATTTGCCTCATTTAAATTTATTATTATTTTTATATTAAAAAATAATACTTTAATAGCGCTTTTAAAGTGCTATTAAACAAAATCGTTTACAATAGCGACGCGATTAATAGCGCTTTAAATCAAAAACAAAAGAAAGTTCTCTTAAATAGCATTTGTGGCATAATGTTTGTTGCCCTGTTTTCTGTTCTAGTGTTGGTTTATCCTTCTGGACATAAGAGACAACTCATCTTTGTCTTTATCAAAATACTTATAAGCGGAGCATACGCCTTACTAGTCCTTTTCTACCATTTTATTGCAAAAGTATTTAGCATAACTAAAACTAAAGTTCATGAGTGAATGGAAGAATTCAAACGATAAGCTATACAACAAGCATCCTAGGACTAAAAAAAGGGACATACGTTTAATCATTCCTTCTTCACCACTTAGTGCTCGTGGCCTTCAAGTGCATTTGTTTTGAAAATATTTTTAAAATGGTTTGATTTTCGAGTATAATACTTGGTGTTGAGCAAGCGTTTATTTGGACCGAAGCTACTGTTTGTGCGAAAATTTTATTTCCCCCCATTTATTTTGTTTGCCTCCTTTTTAGTTATTGATTTAAATG
Organism: Vicia faba; assembly: GCA_948472305.1. NCBI lineage: Eukaryota > Viridiplantae > Streptophyta > Magnoliopsida > Fabales > Fabaceae > Vicia > Vicia faba. The sequence goes on along the minus strand of OX451739.1, from coordinate 1,010,123,852 downwards.
TTAATATATTTTTTATATTAGCGACGGTTCTGGCCGACGCTATTGTTTATTAAAAAATATTCATTTCCCATCACGAATTTCGTTTGCCTCCTTTTTAGTTATTATTTTAATTAATTATTATTTTCTTATATTAGCGACTATTCAGGCCGACACTACTGTTTGTGCGGAAATTTTCATTTCCCCCACCAATTTCATTTGCCTCCTTTAAAGTTATTGTTTTAATTAATTATTATTTTTATATTAAAAACCAATACTTTAATAGCGCTTTTAAATTGCTATTAAACAAAATCATTTACAATAGCGGCGTGATTAATAGCGCTTTAAAGGGATATCAAAAACAAAAGAAAGTGCTCTTAAATAGAATTTGTAGCATAGTGTCTGTTGCCCTATTTTCTCTTCCAGTGTTGGTTTATCCTTCTGCACATAAGAGACAACTCCTCTTTGTCTTTATCAAAATCCTTATAAGCGGAGCATACGCCTACCTAGTCCTTTTCTTCCATTTTATTGAAAAAGTATTTAGCACAACTAAAACTAAAGTTCATGAGTGAATGGAAGCATTCAAACGATAAGCTATACAACAAGCATCCTAGGACTAAAAAAAGGGACATACGTTTAATTATTCCTTCTTCACCACTTAGTGCTCGTGGCCTTCGAGTTCATATGTTTTGAAAATATTTTTAAAATGGTTTTATTTTCGAGAATAATACTTGGTGTTGACCAAGCATTTATTTGGACCGAAGCTACTGTTTGTGCGAATATTTTATTTCCCCCCATTAATTTTGTTTGCCTCCTTTTTATTTATTGTTTTAAATATTTATATATTTTTATATTAGCGACGGTTCTGGTCGATGCTTTTGTTTATTCAAAAATATTTATTTCCCATCACCAATTTCGTTTTCCTCCTTTTTAGTTATTATTTTAATTAATTATTATTTTCTTATACTTGCGACAGTTCAGGCAGACACTACTGTTTGTGCGGAAATTTTTATTTCCCCCACCGATTTTATTTGCCTCATTTAAATTTATTGTTTTAATTAATTATTATTTTTATATTAAAAAATAATACTTTAATAGCGCTTTTAAAGTGCTATTAAACAAAATCGTTTACAATAGTGGCGCGATTAATAGCGCTTTAAATCAAAAACAAAAGAAAGTTCTCTTAAATAGCATTTGTGGCATAATGTTTGTTGCCTTGTTTTCTGTTCTAGTGTTGGTTTATCCTTCTGGACATAAGAGACAACTCCTCTTTGTCTTTATCAAAATCCTTATAAGCGGAGCATAAGCCTTACTAGTCCTTTTCTTCCATTTTATTGCAAAAGTATTTAGCACAACTAAAACTAAAGTTCATGAGTGAATGGAAGAATTCAAACGATAAGCTATACAACAAGCATCCTAGGACTAAAAAAAGGGACATACATTTAATCATTCCTTCTTCACCACTTAGTGCTCGTGGCCTTCGAGTGCATTTGTACTGAAAATATTTTTAAAATGGTTTGATTTTCGAGAATAATACTTGGTGTTGAGCAAGCGTTTATTTGGACCGAAGCTACTGTTTGGGCGAAAATTTTATTTCCCCCCATTTATTTTGTTTGCCTCCTTTTTAGTTATTGATTTAAATGTTAATATATTTTTTATATTAGCGACGGTTCTGGCCGACGCTATTGTTTATTAAAAAATATTCATTTCCCATCACTAATTTCGTTTGCCTCCTTTTTAGTTATTATTTTAATTAATTATTATTTTCTTATATTAGCGACTATTCAGGCCGACACTACTGTTTGTGCGGAAATTTTCATTTCCCCCACCAATTTCATTTGCCTCCTTTAAAGTTATTGTTTTAATTAATTATTATTTTTATATTAAAAACCAATACTTTAATAGCGCTTTTAAATTGCTATTAAACAAAATCGTTTACAATAGCGGCGCGATTAATAGCGCTTTAAAGGGATATCAAAAACAAAAGAAAGTGCTCTTAAATAGCATTTGTAGCGTAGTGTCTGTTGCCCTGTTTTCTCTTCCAGTGTTGGTTTATCCTTCTGCGCATAAGAGACAACTCCTCTTTGTCTTTATCAAAATCCTTATAAGCGGAGCATACGCCTACCTAGTCCTTTTCTTCCATTTTATTGAAAAAGTATTTAGCACAACTAAAACTAAAGTTCATGAGTGAATGGAAGCATTCAAACGATAAGCTATACAACAAGCATCCTAAGACTAAAAAAAGGGACATACGTTTAATCATTCCTTCTTCACCACTTAATGCTCGTGGCCTTCGAGTTCATATGTTTTGAAACTATTTTTAAAATGGTTTGATTTTCGAGAATAATACTTGGTGTTGACCAAGCATTTATTTGGACCGAAGCTACTGTTTGTGCGAATATTTTATTTCCCCCCATTAATTTTGTTTGCCTCCTTTTTATTTATTGTTTTAAATATTTATATATTTTTATATTAGCGACGGTTCTGGTCGATGCTTTTGTTTATTCAAAAATATTTATTTCCCATCACCAATTTCGTTTTCCTCCTTTTTAGTTATTATTTTAATTAATTATTATTTTCTTATACTTGCGACGGTTCAGGCAGACACTACTGTTTGTGCGGAAATTTTTATTTCCCCCACCGATTTTATTTGCCTCATTTAAATTTATTGTTTTAATTAATTATTATTTTTATATTAAAATATAATACTTTAATAGCGCTTTTAAAGTGCTATTAAACAAAATCATTTACAATAGTGGCGCGATTAATAGCGCTTTAAATCAAAAACAAAAGAAAGTTCTCTTAAATAGCATTTGTGGCATAATGTTTGTTGCCTTGTTTTCTGTTCTAGTGTTGGTTTATCCTTCTGGACATAAGAGACAACTCCTCTTTGTCTTTATCAAAATCCTTATAAGCGGAGCATAAGCCTTACTAGTCCTTTTCTTCCATTTTATTGCAAAAGTATTTAGCACAACTAAAACTAAAGTTCATGAGTGAATGGAAGAATTCAAACGATAAGCTATACAACAAGCATCCTAGGACTAAAAAAAGGGACATACATTTAATCATTCCTTCTTCACCACTTAGTGCTCGTGGCCTTCGAGTGCATTTGTACTGAAAATATTTTTAAAATGGTTTGATTTTCGAGAATAATACTTGGTGTTGAGCAAGCGTTTATTTGGACCGAAGCTACTGTTTGTGCGAAAATTTTATTTCCCCCCATTTATTTTGTTTGCCTCCTTTTTAGTTATTGATTTAAATGTTAATATATTTTTTATATTAGCGACGGTTCTGGCCGACGCTATTGTTTATTAAAAAATATTCATTTCCCATCACTAATTTCGTTTGCCTCCTTTTTAGTTATTATTTTAATTAATTATTATTTTCTTATATTAGCGACTATTCAGGCCGACACTACTGTTTGTGCGGAAATTTTCATTTCCCCCACCAATTTCATTTGCCTCCTTTAAAGTTATTGTTTTAATTAATTATTATTTTTATATTAAAAACCAATACTTTAATAGCGCTTTTAAATTGCTATTAAACAAAATCGTTTACAATAGCGGCGCGATTAATAGCGCTTTAAAGGGATATCAAAAACAAAAGAAAGTGCTTTTAAATAGCATTTGTAGCGTAGTGTCTGTTGCCCTGTTTTCTCTTCCAGTGTTGGTTTATCCTTCTGCGCATAAGAGACAACTCCTCTTTGTCTTTATCAAAATCCTTATAAGCGGAGCATACGCCTACCTAGTCCTTTTCTTCCATTTTATTGAAAAAGTATTTAGCACAACTAAAACTAAAGTTCATGAGTGAATGGAAGCATTCAAACGATAAGCTATACAACAAGCATCCTAGGACTAAAAAAAGGGACATACGTTTAATCATTCCTTCTTCACCACTTAGTGCTCGTGGCCTTCGAGTTCATATGTTTTGAAAATATTTTTAAAATGGTTTGATTTTCGAGAATAATACTTGGTGTTGACCAAGCATTTATTTGGACCGAAGCTACTGTTTGTGCGAATATTTTATTTCCCCCCATTAATTTTGTTTGCCTCCTTTTTATTTATTGATTTAAATATTTATATATTTTTATATTAGCGACGGTTCTGGTCGATGCTTTTGTTTATTCAAAAATATTTATTTCCCATCACCAATTTCGTTTTCCTCCTTTTTAGTTATTATTTTAATTAATTATTATTTTCTTATACTTGCGACGGTTCAGGCAGACACTACTGTTTGTGCGGAAATTTTTATTTCCCCCACCGATTTTATTTGCCTCATTTAAATTTATTGTTTTAATTAATTATTATTTTTATATTAAAAAATAATACTTTAATAGCGCTTTTAAAGTGCTATTAAACAAAATCGTTTACAATAGTGGCGCGATTAATAGCGCTTTAAATCAAAAACAAAAGAAAGTTCTCTTAAATAGCATTTGTGGCATAATGTTTGTTGCCTTGTTTTCTGTTCTAGTGTTGGTTTATCCTTCTGGACATAAGAGACAACTCCTCTTTGTCTTTATTAAAATCCTTATAAGCGGAGCATAAGCCTTACTAGTCCTTTTCTTCCATTTTATTGCAAAAGTATTTAGCACAACTAAAACTAAAGTTCATGAGTGAATGGAAGAATTCAAACGATAAGCTATACAACAAGCATCCTAGGACTAAAAAAAGGGACATACATTTAATCATTCCTTCTTCACCACTTAGTGCTCGTGGCCTTCGAGTGCATTTGTACTGAAAATATTTTTAAAATGGTTTGATTTTCGAGAATAATACTTGGTGTTGAGCAAGCGTTTATTTGGACCGAAGCTACTGTTTGTGCCAAAATTTTATTTCCCCCCATTTATTTTGTTTGCCTCCTTTTTAGTTATTGATTTAAATGTTAATATATTTTTTATATTAGCGACGGTTCTGGCCGACGCTATTGTTTATTAAAAAATATTCATTTCCCATCACTAATTTCGTTTGCCTCCTTTTTAGTTATTATTTTAATTAATTATTATTTTCTTATATTACCGACTATTCAGGCCGACACTACTGTTTGTGCGGAAATTTTCATTTCCCCCACCAATTTCATTTGCCTCCTTTAAAGTTATTGTTTTAATTAATTATTATTTTTATATTAAAAACCAATACTTTAATAGCGCTTTTAAATTGCTATTAAACAAAATCGTTTACAATAGCGGCGTGATTAATAGCGCTTTAAAGGGATATCAAAAACAAAAGAAAGTGCTCTTAAATAGCATTTGTAGCGTAGTGTCTGTTGCCCTGTTTTCTCTTCCAGTGTTGGTTTATCCTTCTGCGCATAAGAGACAACTCCTCTTTGTCTTTATCAAAATCCTTATAAGCGGAGCATACGCCTACCTAGTCCTTTTCTTCCATTTTATTGAAAAAGTATTTAGCACAACTAAAACTAAAGTTCATGAGTGAATGGAAGCATTCAAACGATAAGCTATACAACAAGCATCCTAGGACTAAAAAAAGGGACATACGTTTAATCATTCCTTCTTCACCACTTAGTGCTCGTGGCCTTCGAGTTCATTTGTTTCGAAAATATTTTTAAAATGGTTTGATTTTCGAGAATAATACTTGGTGTTAACCAAGCATTTATTTGGACCGAAGCTACTGTTTGTGCGAATATTTTATTTCCCCCCATTAATTTTGTTTGCCTCCTTTTTATTTATTGTTTTAAATATTTATATATTTTTATATTAGCGACGGTTGTAACACCCTCTAAAACCCCGCATAAATTTTCGCGATTTTAAATAAAACATACTTTCAGAGTACATGTATTAACGAGGATGCCACAATTCTCTTTTTAATAAAAACAAAGTTCCTGTCATGCATAACATAGAAGCAACTCATACATGTTTACACAGCGGAATAATTTAATTAACAAAACCAATGTTATAATATTTTCAAAATCATCAGGGATTATCACCTGGAAAATATCAACATCATATTATAACAAACATAAGGAAGTAAACGAGTCTGACTAAAGCAGCTCAACAAACAAACGTTCCCGGAGTTACAACTACCAGAGCATGACCCGGACAATACTTAAACGGAAATAAACTAGAAACAACAAGCCTTCGCCAAGCACCTGAGCGAAGCTCCTCAATCTGAAATATTCAACAGTAAGGGTGAGCATCTCAACTATACATTTGATTATACGTTCATAACAATAAGTTCAGAAAACCATAAGCCTCACCCAAACAGTTAGCATGTTTCATAGTTTACGAAAACCTTTACAATTCATATATTCATAATATATCACTTTTCATACTTATAATTAACATCAAACATCATTAACAATTTAGCAGCAATACATGCATACAATCAATTCGATATAACATTGGAAAATCATCCATTCATGTTATATTCAATATAATGCAACACACCTATGCATGTGGTACCATTTTACCGCCCCATTAAATCTCGGGTCACGGATAACTCACTGTTCCATTATATCGCGGACACGGCTACCACCTCAACGTTCCATTAAATCGTGGACACGTATATTGGCCACCATGTTAATTCCACACAATGGTAATTAACAAATGCAACATGATATGTAAAGTATGTAACACTCAGCATACTATTAACATCAATCGACATATCATGCAACATCAACAATATCAAATATAACATGATATGAATAGCATGTAATCACTCAGCATACTATTAAACATCAATCATAGCAAGTTATATCATAATTCATGCTTGATAACATCATCTAAAAGCATGACAATAAAATCCACATAGTGTTGGTATCATAACATACAATCGTTATTCGATACAAGCATCAATCAACACTAGGAAAATCAATAAACAACATATTCAAAACATGTCAAACACTGCACATCAAAACAGGATCAATCCGTACATAACAGCATGCACAGAAAACATAGTTTAAAAACCAACACAGGAGGTTTAACACGGGTGCCCGTGTAAATCAACACTGCCCGTGTGGAATTGTGTCCAGAAAACGCTTTATTTTGCCAATACAGGGGATCAACACGGGTGCCCGTGTGAATCAACACGGCCCGTGTTGAAATGTGCCTGGAAACACATCTTTTTACCCATCTAGTGGATCAACACGGGTGCCCGTGTGGAACAACACGGCCCGTGTTGATGAGCGCGATCCCAAAATTCCTGCACCTGCAGCAGCTCATATATCCATATTTTTGCACGAAAATACCTTTCTACGGCAGTGCAATGCAGTACAAAAACATCCAATCTACCATGGGAACCTAAAATCCCTAATTGGTTCATAAAATTTGGGAACCTAAACCTTTTCTAACAAGATTCGACCCTAAAGTTATCAATCATTCAGAACATCATAGAAAATAGGGTTATCCTACGAATTACCCGACCAATTGCATCTAAACCCATAAGCAAATATAAGTGGAGTAGTAGCCCCCCTTACCTTATCAAATTGCAGCTTCGAACTCTTGAGCGATTGTCCGTCGTTCTTCAGAGCTCCAATCCCAAATATCTCCAAACACCTCACTAAAATACATAACAACCAAATTCACTTATAAACATAAACACTTTCTCCAATAATCACTTATTGAAATAAGCTCTTAAAGCTACTTAATTCCTCATAATCATATAGAAAATTTCACTAGCTTTCCAACGCATCAAACGGCGCCTAAATCGGAGTTACGGTTCAAAAGTTATGGCCGAAACGATTTTTGGGAAAAACCTACCCGAGCATCAACACAGAAGATCAACACGGGTGCCCGTGTGCATCAACACGGCCCGTGTTGATGACTCTGCAACATCATATTTCACGTTTTTAAGCTTCCCAAAATCACCCCAACTCATTCCTAATCATCCCCAAACATCCTAAAACCATTAAAATCGAATTCCTATCATATAGCAATGATCTAAAGCATACAATAGGATCAATACCACATCAAAACCCAATCAATTCCATTCATGTTTCATCATCACAACAACCATGGCATCAAGAATCCATCATCCCTACAAATCCCTAACTCATATAGAATATATATCACAACTTATTCATAGTAAAAGAATGATCAACCCCTTACCTTGGATAATCTGCAGCTCCTGCAACTTCCTCGATCAATCTTCTCCTTCTTCTCCTTTCTCTTCTTTACACGTTCTCTGAGTTCCAAAATCCCAAAATCTCAGTTTTACGTGAAAGTGAGCAAAAGTGACATATAAGTCCCAAATAACATTTTACTTCACTTGTACCCCCTCTTTTACCAACAACATCATAGCCCAATAACCTTCAATCCTTATTTTTTTTCTACAATTATTTATAAAATAAATAATAATCCTTTTATTTTATATTAACCCAAATAAAATAATTTTATTGGTTTCAAATAAAATAACTCTTATTAAGATAATTCCAAATAAATAGAACTGGGGTGTTACAACTCTCCCCCACTTAGGATATTTTCGTCCTCGAAAATCCAATCGATACAACCACTCTCAACACCAATTCTGGACATACCAAACACTCAACGTATTATCAACCAACAACTGTTGCACTCAGGCACACAACGTCGTCTTTTCGTCTTAACAATATTACATGGTCAACTTAGCGACCATATCGACACCAAAACATACACAACTAATCATAACGATATACCCGATATTAGCTCATCGACACCCTCAACACCATCTTGATACATCGCTTATGAAGTAATAACATCCGCAAACTACTTATACTTGAACATACAACCATCATATTATCATCTTGACAACATTCTTAATACAAACTCACGCGCCAATTCATTCCTTAATATACGAATTCCAATTATCAACCAAATACTTACAACTTGATTACTCTCGTCATATCACTCTTATAGTGACATCCACATAACCGACCAAATCACCTTTAACACAATCTGAAATATTACCATTCCTTTTAGTAATCAACACTGACATCACAACAACGAAAACAAAATTCTCATAACATCTGCTTACGGGTCTTAATCCAAAAATTATATACAACTCTCCATAAACCAACAACCACATTAATATCCTTATTAAATCAACTGACATTTATAATAAACCAACATACTCTGGCACATCACGCTTCAGATGCGCAACTCTGATTACTTATAAAGTATCAACTCTACCAAGTTTACTCCAATTGCCACCCTTGGATGAAACATTCATATACTTCCATGAATTCCCAATTGTCATAAAACATAACTACGACTTTATCATCTTTTTAGTAACATAATCCTCAAAAATCGTCTTAAAAACATAACCACATTACAACCACATACAGTACATGGGTCCAATTAATTCCAACAAGATGACTCATCTTCTTCCAACCAAACTCGCACTTTAATAAACAAACTTATAATTTCACTTCTTTTAAATAGCAATAAGAAACAAAAATAACAACATATTCTTCAGAATGCACTATACTAGTCGACACAACACATCTATCCATCAACTATGATTCCGTCTACTATCAACAATAGATTAAGGGTGATCAGTTCCTCAATTTGCCAATAGATAGACGAAAACCATAACGGAGCATAAACCATCGTTACCAAACTATAATAGTGTTCCCTTCCGAACTTTTTCTCAAGTCATTCACAACATCATAATCCAACAATTACCAATCATCATAAGATCCACCTCTGACACTTTCACATCCTTCCATGCAGAACAACATGTCTTTCAACTCATTTCCAAACAACATTTTACGATTGAACTCGTCTCAACAACTGCAATAACAACCACCCATGTCCAAAAAGTTTATAATTCCCCAACCTACTTCAAAGTCTCTTCCTATGAGAATACTTCTACCACACTTGGAAACATTTTCATATAAAAGAAATATACTTTTATCTCCTTGCAGGTTCAAACAGAACATCAATCCAACAATCCAAACACAAGATACGGATCCCAAAGTTATCCGAAAATACGACACTAACATCATACAATAACCTACTACAACACATCTTACGGCAACATCGGAATAAAATTTCTTTATCCATACTTTACATCCTTCTTCACTCTTTCAATTTTTCAACAAGAAACACCCAACGTTCAACACAATTATTTCCTTCGATACATGCCTCCCAAGCATAAAATTATATTCTATAATGAAGGTAATTACTTGTAGATTCTATAACTTCATGAATCACTCAAATCCGAGTTACGAGTAAAAAGTTATCATCTTTGCAATGGGACTGATTCATAATTCCCGCATGCAGAATTTTCCAAAATTCAGCATCAGACCCAAATATTAAAATGCATTTTTCTCCTTCTTCACGAACTTTCCGAAGACAAATCTTATATGCAAACTATATGGAATTTCGTAAGCTTTCCAAAAAGTCAATAACCGCTTTGATCGGAATCACGAGTGAAAAGTTATACCACTTTTACTAACAGCTGCTCCAAAATTACAAAAATCTGAATTTGAGATTGATGAACATAAGTTCCATCTTTCTCTCTTTCTTCCAAAATTCACCCACATCCTTTCTTTTTATCCAACTACGAAAATCATCCGATATTAATCCAACTATACTAAAGACATACAATCCGACGAGTTAATCCCTTCAACTTATCATTTCTTTGGAATAGACTTTATTCTCAATTGTCTTAAATTCACCGTCTAAAAACCTACCCACATTTTCAACTTGACCGATACAGATTCATGAGTCCATACTCTCGCCGGTTCGCAACAACAGCGACTCAATGACCTTTGCACTCTTCCAATCAACGTCGCCTTCAACAACTTCATGATACTTGATGAAATAGTGTAAATTACAACCATCCAGAATAACTCGCACCCCAAGTTTTCAACATAATTCTTCGAACATAACAACATACATTGACTTTAGTGGCATGCTACCATAGGAGATTAGTCCAATTACTACACTAATAGTATCCAAAATATTCCTCAAGGTAATCAACTAAGGTTCAGTTCCACCTTCCGACCATTAGAGATCAAAACATAATTTAACCATTTCCACAAAAAACCACACAGTTTAATCCAATTTCCCATACGAGTTCACTAGCATACCAAAATTCTTGAATCTATATCACCTTCGCATTCATGAAGCATCCAAACTTCAACAACATTTGCATTGTCACCGTCAGCAACATTCTGAACCGGCATATCACAACTGAAGCGCATCCGAGAAGAAAAGCTTCTCCCCCACTTACTTCAAGTCAACTCCTGCAACAAACAGTTAGAAAAGCAAAAAGTACCGACAGTGTTTCACACACCTGTCGCGCACTAAGGGATAAACAACATATTGACAATATTCAACTGTCACGCTACACAACTGACTCAAGACTCTGGTCGCAACGACCGACTATGCTCTGATACCACTATTGTAACACCCTCTAAAACCCCGCATAAATTTTCGCGATTTTAAATAAAACATACTTTCAGAGTACATGTATTAACGAGGATGCCACAATTCTCTTTTTAATAAAAACAAAGTTCCTGTCATGCATAACATAGAAGCAACTCATACATGTTTACACAGCGGAATAATTTAATTAACAAAACCAATGTTATAATATTTTCAAAATCATCAGGGATTATCACCTGGAAAATATCAACATCATATTATAACAAACATAAGGAAGTAAACGAGTCTGACTAAAGCAGCTCAACAAACAAACGTTCCCGGAGTTACAACTACCACAGCATGACCCGGACAATACTTAAACGGAAATAAACTAGAAACAACAAGCCTTCGCCAAGCACCTGAACGAAGCTCCTCAATCTGAAATATTCAACAGTAAGGGTGAGCATCTCAACTATACATTTGATTATACGTTCATAACAATAAGTTCAGAAAACCATAAGCCTCACCCAAACAGTTAGCATGTTTCATAGTTTACGAAAACCTTTACAATTCATATATTCATAATATATCACTTTTCATACTTATAATTAACATCAAACATCATTAACAATTTAGCAGCAATACATGCATACAATCAATTCAATATAACATTGGAAAATTATCCATTCATGTTATATTCAATATAATGCAACACACCTATGCATGTGGTACCATTTTACCGCCCCATTAAATCTCGGGTCACGGATAACTCACCGTTCCATTATATCGCGGACACGGCTACCACCTCAACGTTCCATTAAATCGCGGACACGTATATTGGCCACCATGTTAATTCCACACAATGGGAATTAACAAATGCAACATGATATGTAAAGTATGTAACACTCAGCATACTATTAACATCAATCGACATATCATGCAACATCAACAATATCAAATATAACATGATATGAATAGCATGTAATCACTCAGCATACTATTAAACATCAATCATAGCAAGTTATATCATAATTCATGCTTGATAACATCATCTAAAAGCATGACAATAAAATCCACATAGTGTTGGTATCATAACATACAATCGTTATTCGATACAAGCATCAATCAACACTAGGAAAATCAATAAACAACATATTCAAAACATGTCAAACACTGCACATCAAAACAGGATCAATCCGTACATAACAGCATGCACAGAAAACATAGTTTAAAAACTAACACAGGAGGTTTAACACGGGTGCCCGTGTAAATCAACACTGCCCGTGTGGAAATGTGTCCAGAAAATGCATTATTTTGCCAATACAGGGGATCAACACGGGTGCCCGTGTGAATCAACACGGCCCGTGTTGAAATGTGTCTGGAAACACATCTTTTTACCCATCTAGTGGATCAACACGGGTGCCCGTGTGGAACAACACGGCCCGTGTTGATGAGCGCGATCCCAAAATTCCTGCACCTGCAGCAGCTCATATATCCATATTTTTGCACGAAAATACCTTTCTACGACAGTGCAATGCAGTACAAAAACATCCAATCTACCATGGGAACCTAAAATCCCTAATTGGTTCATAAAATTTGGGAACCTAAACCTTTTCTAACAAGATTCGACCCTAAAGTTATCAATCATTCAGAACATCATAGAAGATGGGGTTATCCTACGAATTACCCGACCAATTGCATCTAAACCCATAAGCAAATATAAGTGGAGTAGTAGCCCCCCTTACCTTATCAAATTGCAGCTTCGAACTCTTGAGCGATTGTCCGTCGTTCTTCAGAGCTCCAATCCCAAATATCTCCAAACACCTCACTAAAATACATAACAACCAAATTCACTTATAAACATAAACACTTTCGCCAATAATCACTTATTAAAATAAGCTCTTAAAGCTACTTAATTCCTCATAATCATATAGAAAATTTCACTAGCTTTCCAACGCATCAAACGGCGCCTAAATCGGAGTTACGGTTCAAAAGTTATGGCCGAAACGATTTTTGGGAAAAACCTACCCGAGCATCAACACAGAAGATCAACACGGGTGCCCGTGTGCATCAACACGGCCCGTGTTGATGACTCTGCAACATCATATTTCACGTTTTTAAGCTTCCCAAAATCACCCCAACTCATTCCTAATCATCCCCAAACATCCTAAAACCATCAAAATCGAATTCCTATCATATAGCAATGATCTAAAGCATACAATAGGATCAATACCACATCAAAACCCAATCAATTCCATTCATGTTTCATCATCACAACAACCATGGCATCAAGAATCCATCATCCCTACAAATCCCTAACTCATATAGAATATATATCACAACTTATTCATAGTAAAAGAATGATCAACCCCTTACCTTGGATAATCTGCAGCTCCTGCAACTTCCTCGATCAATCTTCTCCTTTCTCTTCTTCACACGTTCTCTGAGTTCCAAAATCCCAAAATCTCAGTTTTACGTGAAAGTGAGCAAAAGTGACATATAAGTCCCAAATAACATTTTACTTCACTTGTACCCCCTCTTTTACCAACAACATCATAGCCCAATAACCTTCAATCCTTATTTTTTTTCTACAATTATTTATAAAATAAATAATAATCCTTTTATTTTATATTAACACAAATAAAATAATTTTATTGGTTTCAAATAAAATAACTCTTATTAAGATAATTCCAAATAAATAGAACTGGGGTGTTACAACGGTTCTGGTCGATGCTTTTGTTTATTCAAAAATATTTATTTCCCATCACCAATTTCGTTTTCCTCCTTTTTAGTTATTATTTTAATTAATTATTATTTTCTTATACTTGCGACGGTTCAGGCAGACACTACTGTTTGTGCGGAAATTTTTATTTCCCCCACCGATTTTATTTTCCTCATTTAAATTTATTGTTTTAATTAATTATTATTTTTATATTAAAAAATAATACTTTAATAGCGCTTTTAAAGTGCTATTAAACAAAATCGTTTACAATAGCGGCGCGATTAATAGCGCTTTAAATCAAAAACAAAAGAAAGTTCTCTTAAATAGCATTTTTGGCATAATGTTTGTTGCCCTGTTTTCTGTTCTAGTGTTGGTTTATCCTTCTGGACATAAGAGACAACTCCTCTTTGTCTTTATCAAAATCCTTATAAGCGGAGCATACGCCTTACTAGTCCTTTTCTTCCATTTTATTGCAAAAGTATTTAGCACAACTAAAACTAAAGTTCATGAGTGAATGGAAGAATTCAAACGATAAGCTATACAACAAGCATCCTAGGACTAAAAAAAGGGACATACGTTTAATCATTCCTTCTTCACCACTTAGTGCTCGTGTCCTTCGAGTGCATTTGTTTTGAAAATATTTTTAAAATGGTTTGATTTTCGAGAATAATACTTGGTGTTGAGCAAGCGTTTATTTGGACCGAAGCTACTGTTTGTGCGAAAATTTTATTTCCCCCCATTTATTTTGTTTGCCTCCTTTTTAGTTATTGATTTAAATGTTAATATATTTTTTATATTAGCGACGGTTCTGGCCGACGCTACTGTTTATTAAAAAATATTCATTTCCCATCACTAATTTCGTTTGCCTCCCTTTTAGTTATTATTTTAATTAATTATTATTTTCTTATATTAGCGACTATTCAGGCCGACACTATTGTTTGTGCGGAAATTTTCATTTCCCCCACCAATTTCATTTTCCTCCTTTAAATTTATTGTTTTAATTAATTATTATTTTTATATTAAAAACCAATACTTTAATAGCGCTTTTAAATTGCTATTAAACAAAATCGTTTACAATAGCGACGCGGTTAATAGTGCTTTAAAGGGATATCAAAAACAAAAGAAAGTGCTCTTAAATAGCATTTGTAGCATAGTGTTTGTTGCCCTGTTTTCTCTTCCAGTGTTGGTTTACCCTTCTGCACATAAGAGACAACTCCTCTTTGTCTTTATCAAAATCCTTATAAGCGGAGCATACGCCTTACTAGTCCTTTTCTTCCATTTTATTGCAAAAGTATTTAGCACAACTAAAACTGAAGTTCACGAGTGAATGGAAGAATTCAAACGATAAGCTATACAACAAGCATCCTAGGACTAAAAAAAGGGACATACGTTTAATCATTCCTTCTTCACCACTTAGTGCTCGTGGCCTTCGAGTGCATTTGTTTTGAAAATATTTTTAAAATGGTTTGATTTTCGAGAATAATACTTGGTGTTGACCAAGCGTTTATTTGGACCGAAGCTACTGTTTGTGCGAATATTTTATTTCCCCCCATTAATTTTGTTTGCCTCCTTTTTATTTATTGTTTTAAATATTTATATATTTTTAATATTAGCGACGGTTCTGGTCGATGCTTTTGTTTATTCAAAAATATTTATTTCCCATCACCAATTTTGTTTTCCTCCTTTTTAGTTATTATTTTAATTAATTATTATTTTCTTATACTTGCGACGGTTCAGGAAGACACTACTGTTTATGCGGAAATTTTTATTTCCCCCACCGATTTTATTTGCCTCATTTAAATTTATTGTTTTAATTAATTATTATTTTTATATTAAAAAATAATACTTTAATAGCGCTTTTAAAGTTCTATTAAACAAAATCGTTTACAATAGCGGCGCGATTAATAGCACTTTAAATCAAAAACAAAAGAAAGTTCTCTTAAATAGCATTTGTGGCATAATGTTTGTTGCCCTGTTTTCTGTTCTAGTGTTGGTTTATCCTTCTGGACATAAGAGACAACTCCTCCTTGTCTTTATCAAAATCCTTATAAGCGGAGCATACGCCTTACTAGTCCTTTTCTTCCATTTTATTGCAAAAGTATTTAGCACAACTAAAACTAAAGTTCATGAGTGAATGGAAGAATTCAAACGATAAGCTATACAACAAGCATCCTAGGACTAAAAAAAGGGACATAGGTTTAATCATTCCTTCTTCAACACTTAGTGCTCGTGGCCTTCGAGTCCATTTGTTTTGAAAATATTTTTAAAATGGTTTGATTTTCGAGAATAATATTTGGTGTTGAGCAAGCGTTTATTTGGACCGAAGCTACTGTTTGTGCGAAAATTTTATTTCCCCCCATTTATTTTGTTTGCCTCCTTTTTAGTTATTGATTTAAATGTTAATATATTTTTTATATTAGCGACGGTTCTGGCCTACGCTATTGTTTATTAAAAAATATTCATTTCCCATCACTAATTTCGTTTGCCTCCTTTTTAGTTATTATTTTAATTAATTATTATTTTCTTATATTAGCGACTATTCAGGCCGACACTACTGTTTGTGCGGAAATTTTCATTTCCCCCACCAATTTCATTTGCCTCCTTTAAAGTTATTGTTTTAATTAATTATTATTTTTATATTAAAAACCAATAATTTAATAGCGCTTTTAAATTGCTATTAAACAAAATCGTTTACAATAGAGGCGCGATTAATAGCGCTTTAAAGGGATATCAAAAACAAAAGAAAGTGCTCTTAAATAGCATTTGTAGCATAGTTTCTGTTGCCCTGTTTTCTCTTCCAGTGTTTGTTTATCCTTCTGCACATAAGAGACAACTCCTCTTTGTCTTTATCAAAATCCTTATAAGCGGAGCATACGCCTACCTAGTCCTTTTCTTCCATTTTATTGAAAAAGTATTTAGCACAACTAAATCTAAAGTTCATGAGTGAATGGAAGCATTCAAACGATAAGCTATACAACAAGCATCCTAGGACTAAAAAAATGGACATACGTTTAATCATTCCTTCTTCACCACTTAGTGCTCGTGGCCTTCGAGTTCATTTGTTTTGAAAATATTTTTAAAATGGTTTGATTTTCGAGAATAATACTTGGTGTTGAGCAAGCGTTTATTTGGACCGAAGCTACTGTTTGTGCGAAAATTTTATTTCCCCCCATTTATTTTGTTTGCCTCCTTTTTAGTTATTGATTTAAATGTTAATATATTTTTTATATTAGCGACGGTTCTGGCCGACGCTATTCTTTATTAAAAAATATTCATTTCCCATCACTAATTTCTTTTGCCTCCTTTTTAGTTATTATTTTAATTAATTATTATTTTCTTATATTAGCGACTATTCAGGCCGACACTACTGTTTGTGCGGAAATTTTTATTTCCCCCACAGATTTTATTTGCCTCATTTAAATTTATTGTTTTAATTAATTATTATTTTTATATTAAAAAATAATACTTTAATAGCGCTTTTAAAGTGCTATTAAACAAAATCGTTTACAATAGTGGCGCGATTAATAGCGCTTTAAATCAAAAGCAAAAGAAAGTTCTCTTAAATAGCATTTGTGGCATAATGTTTGTTGCCTTGTTTTCTGTTCTAGTGTTGGTTTATCCTTCTAGACATAAGAGACAACTCCTCTTTGTCTTTATCAAAATCCTTATAAGCGGAGCATAAGCCTTACTAGTCCTTTTCTTCCATTTTATTGCAAAAGTATTTAGCACAACTAAAACTAAAGTTCATGAGTGAATGGAAGAATTCAAACGATAAGCTATACAACAAGCATCCTAGGACTAAAAAAAGGGACATACGTTTAATCATTCCTTCTTCCCCACTTAGTGCCCGTGGCCTTCGAGTGCATTTGTTTTGAAAATATTTTTAAAATTGTTTGATTTTCGAGAATAATACTTGGTGTTGAGCAAGCGTTTATTTGGACCGAAGCTACTGTTTGTGCGAAAATTTTATTTCCCCCCATTTATTTTGTTTGCCTCCTTTTTAGTTATTGATTTAAATGTTAATATATTTTTTATATTAGCGACGGTTCTGGCCGACGGTATTGTTTATTAAAAAATATTCATTTCCCATCACTAATTTCGTTTGCCTCCTTTTTAGTTATTATTTTAATTAATTATTATTTTCTTATATTAGCGACTATTCAGGCCGACACTACTGTTTGTGCGGAAATTTTCATTTCCCCCACCAATTTCATTTGCCTCCTTTAAAGTTATTGTTTTAATT
This sequence comes from Vicia faba, assembly GCA_948472305.1. Taxonomy (NCBI): domain Eukaryota; kingdom Viridiplantae; phylum Streptophyta; class Magnoliopsida; order Fabales; family Fabaceae; genus Vicia; species Vicia faba. The sequence continues at coordinate 1,010,105,609 of OX451739.1, read as the reverse complement.
AATTATTATTTTTATATTAAAAACCAATACTTTAATAGCGCTTTTAAATTGCTATTAAACAAAATCGTTTACAATAGCGGCGCGATTAATAGCGCTTTAAAGGGATATCAAAAACAAAAGAAAGTGCTCTTAAATAGCATTTGTAGCATAGTGTCTGTTGCCCTGTTTTTCTTCCAGTGTTGGTTTATCCTTCTGCACATAAGAGACAACTCCTCTTTGTCTTTATCAAAATCCTTATAAGCGGAGCATACGCCTACCTAGTCCTTTTCTTCCATTTTATTGAAAAAGTATTTAACACAACTAAATCTAAAGTTCATGAGTGAATGGAAGCATTCAAACGATAAGCTATACAACAAGCATCCTAGGACTAAAAAAAGGGACATACGTTTAATCATTCCTTCTTCACCACTTAGTGCTCGTGGCCTTCTAGTTCATTTGTTTTGAAAATATTTTTAAAATGGTTTGATTTTCGAGAATAATACTTGGTGTTGACCAAGCATTTATTTGGACCGAAGCTACTGTTTGTGCGAATATTTTATTTCCCCCCATTAATTTTGTTTTCCTCCTTTTTATTTATTGTTTTAAATATTTATATATTTTTTATATTAGCGACGGTTCTGGTCGATGCTTTTGTTTATTCAAAAATATTTATTTCCCATCACCAATTTCGTTTTCCTCCTTTTTAGTTATTATTTTAATTAATTATTATTTTCTTATACTTGCGACGGTTCAGGCAGACACTACTGTTTGTGCGGAAATTTTTATTTCCCCCACCGATTTTATTTGCCTCATTTAAATTTATTGTTTTAATTAATTATTATTTTTATATTAAAAAATAATACTTTAATAGCTCTTTTAAAGTGCTATTAAACAAAATCGTTTACAATAGCGGCGCGATTAATAGCGCTTTAAATCAAAAACAAAAGAAAGTTCTCTTAAATAGCATTTGTGGCAAAATGTTTGTTGCCCTGTTTTCTGTTCTAGTGTTGGTTTATCCTTCTGGACATAAGAGACAACTCCTCTTTGCCTTTATCAAAATCCTTATAAGCGGAGCATACGCCTTACTAGTCCTTTTCTTCCATTTTATTGCAAAAGTATTTAGCACAACTAAAACTAAAGTTCATGAGTGAATGGAAGAATTCAAACGATAAGCTATACAACAAGCATCCTAGGACTAAAAAAAGGGACATACGTTTAATCATTCCTTCTTCACCACTTAGTGCTCGTGGCCTTCGAGTGCATTTGTTTTGAAAATATTTTTAAAATTGTTTGATTTTCGAGAATAATACTTGGTGTTGAGCAAGCATTTATTTGGACCGAAGCTACTGTTTGTGCGAAAATTTTATTTCCCCTCATTTATTTTGTTTGCCTCCTTTTTAGTTATTGATTTAAATGTTAATATATTTTTTATATTAGCGACGGTTCTGGCCGACGCTACTGTTTATTAAAAAATATTCATTTCCCATCACTAATTTCGTTTTCCTCCCTTTTAGTTATTATTTTAATTAATTATTATTTTCTTATATTAGCGACTATTCAGGCCGACACTATTGTTTGTGCGGAAATTTTCATTTCCCCCACCAATTTCATTTGCCTCCTTTAAAGTTATTGTTTTAATTAATTATTATTTTTATATTAAAAACCAATACTTTAATAGCGCTTTTAAATTGCTATTAAACAAAATCGTTTACAATAGCGGCGCGGTTAATAGTGCTTTAAAGGGATATCAAAAACAAAAGAAAGTGCTCTTAAATAGCATTTGTAGCATAGTGTCTGTTGCCCTGTTTTCTCTTCCAGTGTTGGTTTATCCTTCTGCACATAAGAGACAACTCCTCTTTGTCTTTATCAAAATCCTTATAAGCGGAGCATACGCCTTACTAGTCCTTTTCTTCCATTTTATTGCAAAAGTATTTAGCACAACTAAAACTAAAGTTCACGAGTGAATGGAAGAATTCAAACGATAAGCTATACAACAAGCATCCTAGGACTAAAAAAAGGGACATACGTTTAATCATTCCTTCTTCACCACTTAGTGCTCGTGGCCTTCGAGTGCATTTGTTTTGAAAATATTTTTAAAATGGTTTGATTTTCGAGAATAATACTTGGTGTTGACCAAGCGTTTATTTGGACCGAAGCTACTGTTTGTGCGAATATTTTATTTCCCCCCATTAATTTTGTTTGCCTCCTTTTTATTTATTGTTTTAAATATTTATATATTTTTAATATTAGCGACGGTTCTGGTCGATGCTTTTGTTTATTCAAAAATATTTATTTCCCATCACCAATTTCGTTTTCCTCCTTTTTAGTTATTATTTTAATTAATTATTATTTTCTTATACTTGCGACGGTTCAGGAAGACACTACTGTTTATGCGGAAATTTTTATTTCCCCCACCGATTTTATTTGCCTCTTTTAAATTTATTGTTTTAATTAATTATTATTTTTATATTAAAAAATAATACTGTAATAGCGCTTTTAAAGTGCTATTAAACAAAATCGTTTACAATAGTGGCGCGATTAATAGCGCTTTAAATCAAAAACAAAAGAAAGTTCTCTTAAATAGCATTTGTGGCATAATGTTTGTTGCCCTGTTTTCTGTTCTAGTGTTGGTTTATCCTTCTGGACATAAGAGACAACTCCTCCTTGTCTTTATCAAAATCCTTATAAGCGGAGCATACGCCTTACTAGTCCTTTTCTTCCATTTTATTGCAAAAGTATTTAGCACAACTAAAACTAAAGTTCATGAGTGAATGGAAGAATTCAAACGATAAGCTATACAACAAGCATCCTAGGACTAAAAAAAGGGACATAGGTTTAATCATTCCTTCTTCAACACTTAGTGCTCGTGGCCTTCGAGTCCATTTGTTTTGAAAATATTTTTAAAATGGTTTGATTTTCGAGAATAATATTTGGTGTTGAGCAAGCGTTTATTTGGACTGAAGCTACTGTTTGTGCGAAAAATTTATTTCCCCCCATTTATTTTCTTTGCCTCCTTTTTAGTTATTGATTTAAATGTTAATATATTTTTTATATTAGCGACGGTTCTGGCCTACGCTATTGTTTATTAAAAAATATTCATTTCCCATCACTAATTTCGTTTGCCTCCTTTTTAGTTATTATTTTAATTAATTATTATTTTCTTATATTAGCGACTATTCAGGCCGACACTACTGTTTGTGCGGAAATTTTCATTTCCCCCACCAATTTCATTTGCCTCCTTTAAAGTTATTGTTTTAATTAATTATTATTTTTATATTAAAAACCAATACTTTAATAGCGCTTTTAAATTGCTATTAAACAAAATCGTTTACAATAGAGGCGCGATTAATAGCGCTTTAAAGGGATATCAAAAACAAAAGAAAGTGCTCTTAAATAGCATTTGTAGCATAGTTTCTGTTGCCCTGTTTTCTCTTCCAGTGTTTGTTTATCCTTCTGCACATAAGAGACAACTCCTCTTTGTCTTTATCAAAATCCTTATAAGCGGAGCATACGCCTACCTAGTCCTTTTCTTCCATTTTATTGAAAAAGTATTTAGCACAACTAAATCTAAAGTTCATGAGTGAATGGAAGTATTCAAACGATAAGCTATACAACAAGCATCCTAGGACTAAAAAAAGGGACATACGTTTAATCATTCCTTCTTCACCACTTAGTGCTCGTGGCCTTCGAGTTCATTTGTTTTGAAAATATTTTTAAAATGGTTTGATTTTCGAGAATAATACTTGGTGTTGAGCAAGCGTTTATTTGGACCGAAGCTACTGTTTGTGCGAAAATTTTATTTCCCCCCATTTATTTTGTTTGCCTCCTTTTTAGTTATTGATTTAAATGTTAATATATTTTTTATATTAGCGACGGTTCTGGCCGACGCTATTATTTATTAAAAAATATTCATTTCCCATCACTAATTTCGTTTGCCTCCTTTTTAGTTATTATTTTAATTAATTTTTATTTTCTTATATTAGCGACTATTCAGGCCGACACTACTGTTTGTGCGAAAATTTTTATTTCCCCCACCGATTTTATTTGCCTCATTTAAATTTATTGTTTTAATTAATTATTATTTTTATATTAAAAAATAATACTTTAATAGTGCTTTTAAAGTGCTATTAAACAAAATCGTTTACAATAGTGGCGCGATTAATAGCGCTTTAAATCAAAAACAAAAGAAAGTTCTCTTAAATAGCATTTGTGGCATAATGTTTGTTGCCCTGTTTTCTGTTCTAGTGTTGGTTTATCCTTCTGGACATAAGAGACAACTCCTCTTTGTCTTTATCAAAATCCTTATAAGCGGAGCATAAGCCTTACTAGTCCTTTTCTTCCATTTTATTGCAAAAGTATTTAGCACAACTAAAACTAAAGTTCATGAGTGAATGGAAGAATTCAAACGATAAGCTATACAACAAGCATCCTAGGACTAAAAAAAGGGACATACGTTTAATCATTCCTTCTTCCCCACTTAGTGCCCGTGGCCTTCGAGTGCATTTGTTTTGAAAATATTTTTAAAATTGTTTGATTTTCGAGAATAATACTTGGTGTTGAGCAAGCGTTTATTTGGACCGAAGCTACTGTTTGTGCGAAAATTTTATTTCCCCCCATTTATTTTGTTTGCCTCCTTTTTAGTTATTGATTTAAATGTTAATATATTTTTTATATTAGCGACGGTTCTGGCCGACGCTATTGTTTATTAAAAAATATTCATTTCCCATCACTAATTTCGTTTGCCTCCTTTTTAGTTATTATTTTAATTAATTATTATTTTCTTATATTAGCGACTATTCAGGCCGACACTACTGTTTGTGCGGAAATTTTCATTTCCCCCACCAATTTCATTTGCCTCCTTTAAAGTTATTGTTTTAATTAATTATTATTTTTATATTAAAAACCAATACTTTAATAGCGCTTTTAAATTGCTATTAAACAAAATCGTTTACAATAGCGGCGCGATTAATAGCGCTTTAAAGGGATATCAAAAACAAAAGAAAGTGCTCTTAAATAGCATTTGTAGCATAGTGTCTGTTGCCCTGTTTTCTCTTCCAGTGTTGGTTTATCCTTCTGCACATAAGAGACAACTCCTCTTTGTCTTTATCAAAATCCTTATAAGCGGAGCATACGCCTACCTAGTCCTTTTCTTCCATTTTATTGAAAAAGTATTTAGCACAACTAAAACTAAAGTTCATGAGTGAATGGAAGCATTCAAACGATAAGCTATACAACAAGCATCCTAGGACTAAAAAAAGGGACATACGTTTAATCATTCCTTCTTCACCACTTAGTGCTCGTGGCCTTCGAGTTCATTTGTTTTGAAAATATTTTTAAAATGGTTTGATTTTCGAGAATAATACTTGGTGTTGACCAAGCATTTATTTGGACCGAAGCTACTGTTTGTGCGAATATTTTATTTCCCCCCATTAATTTTGTTTGCCTCCTTTTTATTTATTGTTTTAAATATTTATATATTTTTTATATTAGCGACGGTTCTGGTCGATGCTTTTGTTTATTCAAAAATATTTATTTCCCATCACCAATTTCGTTTTCCTCCTTTTTAGTTATTATTTTAATTAATTATTATTTTCTTATACTTGCGACGGTTCAGGCAGACACTACTGTTTGTGCGGAAATTTTTATTTCCCCCACCGATTTTATTTGCCTCATTTAAATTTATTGTTTTAATTAATTATTATTTTTATATTAAAAAATAATACTTTAATAGCGCTTTTAAAGTGCTATTAAACAAAATCGTTTACAATAGCGGCGCGATTAATAGCGCTTTAAATCAAAAACAAAAGAAAGTTCTCTTAAATAGCATTTGTGGCATAATGTTTGTTGCCCTGTTTTCTGTTCTAGTGTTGGTTTATCCTTCTGGACATAAGAGACAACTCCTCTTTGTCTTTATCAAAATCCTTATAAGCGGAGCATACGCCTTACTAGTCCTTTTCTTCCATTTTATTGCAAAAGTATTTAGCACAACTAAAACTAAAGTTCATGAGTGAATGGAAGAATTCAAATGATAAGCTATACAACAAGCATCCTAGGACTAAAAAAAGGGACATACGTTTAATCATTCCTTCTTCACCACTTAGTGCTCGTGGCCTTCGAGTGCATTTGTTTTGAAAATATTTTTAAAATTGTTTGATTTTCGAGAATAATACTTGGTGTTGAGCAAGCGTTTATTTGGACCGAAGCTACTGTTTGTGCGAAAATTTTATTTCCCCCCATTTATTTTGTTTGCCTCCTTTTTAGTTATTTATTTAAATGTTAATATATTTTTTATATTAGCGACGGTTCTGGCCGACGCTATTGTTTATTAAAAAATATTCATTTCCCATCACTAATTTCGTTTGCCTCCTTTTTAGTTATTATTTTAATTAATTATTATTTTCTTATATTAGCGACTATTCAGGCCGACACTACTGTTTGTGCGGAAATTTTCATTTCCCCCACCAATTTCATTTGCCTCCTTTAAAGTTATTGTTTTAATTAATTATTATTTTTATATTAAAAACCAATACTTTAATAGCGCTTTTAAATTGCTATTAAACAAAATCGTTTACAATAGCGGCGCGATTAATAGCGCTTTAAAGGGATATCAAAAACAAAAGAAAGTGCTCTTAAATAGCATTAGTAGCATAGTGTCTGTTGCCCTGTTTTCTCTTCCAGTGTTGGTTTATCCTTCTGCACATAAGAGACAACTCCTCTTTGTCTTTATCAAAATCCTTATAAGCGGAGCATACGCCTACCTAGTCCTTTTCTTCCATTTTATTGAAAAAGTATTTAGCACAACTAAAACTAAAGTTCATGAGTGAATGGAAGCATTCAAACGATAAGCTATACAACAAGCATCCTAGGACTAAAAAAAGGGACATACGTTTAATCATTCCTTCTTCACCACTTAGTGCTCGTGGCCTTCGAGTTCATTTGTTTTGAAAATATTTTTAAAATGGTTTGATTTTCGAGAATAATACTTGGTGTTGACCAAGCATTTATTTGGACCGAAGCTACTGTTTGTGCGAATATTTTATTTCCCCCCATTAATTTTGTTTGCCTCCTTTTTATTTATTGTTTTAAATATTTATATATTTTTTATATTAGCGACGGTTCTGGTCGATGCTTTTGTTTATTCAAAAATATTTATTTCCCATCACCAATTTCGTTTTCCTCCTTTTTAGTTATTATTTTAATTAATTATTATTTTCTTATACTTGCGACGGTTCAGGCAGACACTACTGTTTATGCGGAAATTTTTATTTCCCCCACCGATTTTATTTGCCTCATTTAAATTTATTGTTTTAATTAATTATTATTTTTATATTAAAAAATAATACTTTAATAGCGCTTTTAAAGTGCTATTAAACAAAATCGTTTACAATAGCGGCGCGATTAATAGCGCTTTAAATCAAAAACAAAAGAAAGTTCTCTTAAATAGCATTTGTGGCATAATGTTTGTTGCCCTGTTTTCTGTTCTAGTGTTGGTTTATCCTTCTGGACATAAGAGACAACTCCTCTTTGTCTTTATCAAAATCCTTATAAGCGGAGCATACGCCTTACTAGTCCTTTTCTTCCATTTTATTGCAAAAGTATTTAGCACAACTAAAACTAAAGTTCATGAGTGAATGGAAGAATTCAAACGATAAGCTATACAACAAGCATCCTAGGACTAAAAAAAGGGACATACGTTTAATCATTCCTTCTTCACCACTTAGTGCTCGTGGCCTTCGAGTGCATTTGTTTTGAAAATATTTTTAAAATTGTTTGATTTTCGAGAATAATACTTGGTGTTGAGCAAGCGTTTATTTGGACCGAAGATACTGTTTGTGCGAAAATTTTATTTCCCCTCATTTATTTTGTTTGCCTCCTTTTTAGTTATTGATTTAAATGTTAATATATTTTTAATATTAGCGACGGTTCTGGCCGACGCTACTGTTTATTAAAAAATATTCATTTCCCATCACTAATTTCGTTTGCCTCCCTTTTAGTTATTATTTTAATAAATTATTATTTTCTTATATTAGCGACTATTCAGGCCGACACTATTGTTTGTGCGAAAATTTTCATTTCCCCCCCCCAATTTCATTTGCCTCCTTTAAAGTTATTGTTTTAATTAATTATTATTTTTATATTAAAAACCAATACTTTAATAGCGCTTTTAAATTGCTATTAAACAAAATCGTTTACAATAGCGGCGCGGTTAATAGTGCTTTAAAGGGATATCAAAAACAAAAGAAAGTGCTCTTAAATAGCATTTGTAGCATAGTGTCTGTTGCCCTGTTTTCTCTTCCAGTGTTGGTTTATCCTTCTGCACATAAGAGACAACTCCTCTTTGTCTTTATCAAAATCCTTATAAGCGGAGCATACGCCTTACTAGTCCTTTTCTTCCATTTTATTGCAAAAGTATTTAGCACAACTAAAACTAAAGTTCACGAGTGAATGGAAGAATTCAAACGATAAGCTATACAACAAGCATCCTAGGACTAAAAAAAGGGACATACGTTTAATCATTCCTTCTTCACCACTTAGTGCTCGTGGCCTTCGAGTGCATTTGTTTTGAAAATATTTTTAAAATGGTTTGATTTTCGAGAATAATACTTGGTGTTGACCAAGCGTTTATTTGGACCGAAGCTACTGTTTGTGCGAATATTTTATTTCCCCCCATTAATTTTGTTTGCCTCCTTTTTATTTATTGTTTTAAATATTTATATATTTTTAATATTAGCGACGGTTCTGGTCGATGCTTTTGTTTATTCAAAAATATTTATTTCCCATCACCAATTTCGTTTTCCTCCTTTTTAGTTATTATTTTAATTAATTATTATTTTCTTATACTTGCGACGGTTCAGGAAGACACTACTGTTTATGCGGAAATTTTTATTTCCCCCACCGATTTTATTTGCCTCATTTAAATTTATTGTTTTAATTAATTATTATTTTTATATTAAAAAATAATACTTTAATAGCGCTTTTAAAGTGCTATTAAACAAAATCGTTTACAATAGCGGCGCGATTAATAGCGCTTTAAATCAAAAACAAAAGAAAGTTCTCTTAAATAGCATTTGTGGCATAATGTTTGTTGCCCTATTTTCTGTTCTAGTGTTGGTTTATCCTTCTGGACATAAGAGACAACTCCTCCTTGTCTTTATCAAAATCCTTATAAGCGGAGCATACGCCTTACTAGTCCTTTTCTTCCATTTTATTGCAAAAGTATTTAGCACAACTAAAACTAAAGTTCATGAGTGAATGGAAGAATTCAAACGATAAGCTATACAACAAGCATCCTAGGACTAAAAAAAGGGACATAGGTTTAATCATTCCTTCTTCAACACTTAGTGCTCGTGGCCTTCGAGTCCATTTGTTTTGAAAATGGTTTGATTTTCGAGAATAATATTTGGTGTTGAGCAAGCGTTTATTTGGACCGAAGCTACTGTTTGTGCGAAAATTTTATTTCCCCCCATTTATTTTGTTTGCCTCCTTTTTAGTTATTGATTTAAATGTTAATATATTTTTTATATTAGCGACGGTTCTGGCCTACGCTATTGTTTATTAAAAAATATTCATTTCCCATCACTAATTTCGTTTGCCTCCTTTTTAGTTATCATTTTAATTAATTATTATTTTCTTATATTAGCGACTATTCAGGCCGACACTACTGTTTGTGCGGAAATTTAAATTTCCCCCACCAATTTCATTTGCCTCCTTTAAAGTTATTGTTTTAATTAATTATTATTTTTATATTAAAAACCAATACTTTAATAGCGTTTTTAAATTGCTATTAAACAAAATCGTTTACAATAGCGGCGCGGTTAATAGCGCTTTAAAGGGATATCAAAAACAAAAGAAAGTGCTCTTAAATAGCATTTGTAGCATAGTTTCTGTTGCCCTGTTTTCTCTTCCAGTGTTTTTTTATCCTTCTGCACATAAGAGACAACTCCTCTTTGTCTTTATCAAAATCCTTATAAGCGGAGAATACGCCTACCTAGTCCTTTTCTTCCATTTTATTGAAAAAGTATTTAGCACAACTAAATCTAAAGTTCATGAGTGAATGGAAGCATTCAAACGATAAGCTATACAACAAGCATCCTAGGACTAAAAAAAGGGACATACGTTTAATCATTCCTTCTTCACCACTTAGTGCTCGTGGCCTTCGAGTTCATTTGTTTTGAAAATATTTTTAAAATGGTTGGATTTTCGAGAATAATACTTGGTGTTGAGCAAGCGTTTATTTGGACCGAAGTTACTGTTTGTGCGAAAATTTTATTTCCCCCCATTTATTTTGTTTGCCTCCTTTTTAGTTATTGATTTAAATGTTAATTTATTTTTTATATTAGCGACGGTTCTGGCCGACGCTATTGTTTATTAAAAAATTTTCATTTCCCATCACTAATTTCGTTTGCCTCCTTTTTAGTTATTATTTTAATTAATTATTATTTTCTTATATTAGCGACTATTCAGGCCGACACTACTGTTTGTGCGGAAATTTTCATTTCCCCCACCAATTTCATTTGCCTCCTTTAAAGTTATTGTTTTAATTAATTATTATTTTTATATTAAAAAATAATACTTTAATAGCGCTTTTAAAGTGCTATTAAACAAAATCGTTTACAATAGCGGCGCGATTAATAGCGCTTTAAATCAAAAACAAAAGAAAGTTCTCTTAAATAGAATTTGTGGCATAATGTTTGTTGCCCTGTTTTCTGTTCTAGTGTTGGTTTATCCTTCTGGACATAAGAGACAACTCCTCCTTGTCTTTATCAAAATCCTTATAAGCGGAGCATACGCCTTACTAGTCCTTTTCTTCCATTTTATTGCAAACGTATTTAGCACAACTAAAACTAAAGTTCATGAGTGAATGGAAGAATTCAAACGATAAGCTATACAACAAGCATCCTAGGACTAAAAAAAGGGACATAGGTTTAATCATTCCTTCTTCAACACTTAGTGCTCGTGGCCTTCGAGTCCATTTGTTTTGAAAATATTTTTAAAATGGCTTGATTTTCGAGAATAATATTTGGTGTTGAGCAAGCGTTTATTTGGACCGAAGCTACTGTTTGTGCGAAAATTTTATTTCCCCCCATTTATTTTGTTTGCCTCCTTTTTAGTTATTGATTTAAATGTTAATATATTTTTTATATTAGCGACGGTTCTGGCCTACGCTATTGTTTATTAAAATATATTCATTTCCCATCACTAATTTCGTTTGCCTCCTTTTTAGTTATTATTTTAATTAATTATTATTTTCTTATATTAGTGACTATTCAGGCCGACACTACTGTTTGTGCGGAAATTTTCATTTCCCCCACCAATTTCATTTGCCTCCTTTAAAGTTATTGTTTTAATTAATTATTATTTTTATATTAAAAACCAATACTTTAATAGCGCTTTTAAATTGCTATTAAACAAAATCGTTTACAATAGAGGCGCGATTAATAGCGCTTTAAAGGGATATCAAAAACAAAAGAAAGTGCTCTTAAATAGCATTTGTAGCATAGTTTCTGTTGCCCTGTTTTCTCTTCCAGTGTTTTTTATCCTTCTGCACATAAGAGACAACTCCTCTTTGTCTTTATCAAAATCCTTATAAGCGGAGCATACGCCTACCTAGTCCTTTTCTTCCATTTTATTGAAAAAGTATTTAGCACAACTAAATCTAAAGTTCATGAGTGAATGGAAGCATTCAAACGATAAGCTATACAACAAGCATCCTAGGACTAAAAAAAGGGACATACGTTTAATCATTCCTTCTTCACCACTTAGTGCTCGTGGCCTTCGAGTTCATTTGTTTTGAAAATATTTTTAAAATGGTTTGATTTTCGAGAATAATACTTGGTGTTGAGCAAGCGTTTATTTGGACCGAAGCTACTGTTTGTGCGAAAATTTTATTTCCCCCCATTTATTTTGTTTGCCTCCTTTTTAGTTATTGATTTAAATGTTAATTTATTTTTTATATTAGCGACGGTTCTGGCCGACGCTATTGTTTATTAAAAAATTTTCATTTCCCATCACTAATTTCGTTTGCCTCCTTTTTAGTTATTATTTTAATTAATTATTATTTTCTTATATTAGCGACTATTCAGGCCGACACTACTGTTTGTGCGGAAATTTTCATTTCCCCCACCAATTTCATTTGCCTCCTTTAAAGTTATTGTTTTAATTAATTATTATTTTTATATTAAAAAATAATACTTTAATAGCGCTTTTAAAGTGCTATTAAACAAAATCGTTTACAATAGCGGCGCGATTAATAGCGCTTTAAATCAAAAACAAAAGAAAGTTCTCTTAAATAGAATTTGTGGCATAATGTTTGTTGCCCTGTTTTCTGTTCTAGTGTTGGTTTATCCTTCTGGACATAAGAGACAACTCCTCCTTGTCTTTATCAAAATCCTTATAAGCGGAGCATACGCCTTACTAGTCCTTTTCTTCCATTTTATTGCAAACGTATTTAGCACAACTAAAACTAAAGTTCATGAGTGAATGGAAGAATTCAAACGATAAGCTATACAACAAGCATCCTAGGACTAAAAAAAGGGACATAGGTTTAATCATTCCTTCTTCAACACTTAGTGCTCGTGGCCTTCGAGTCCATTTGTTTTGAAAATATTTTTAAAATGGCTTGATTTTCGAGAATAATATTTGGTGTTGAGCAAGCGTTTATTTGGACCGAAGCTACTGTTTGTGCGAAAATTTTATTTCCCCCCATTTATTTTGTTTGCCTCCTTTTTAGTTATTGATTTAAATGTTAATATATTTTTTATATTAGCGACGGTTCTGGCCTACGCTATTGTTTATTAAAAAATATTCATTTCCCATCACTAATTTCGTTTGCCTCCTTTTTAGTTATTATTTTAATTAATTATTATTTTCTTATATTAGTGACTATTCAGGCCGACACTACTGTTTGTGCGGAAATTTTCATTTCCCCCACCAATTTCATTTGCCTCCTTTAAAGTTATTGTTTTAATTAATTATTATTTTTATATTAAAAACCAATACTTTAATAGCGCTTTTAAATTGCTATTAAACAAAATCGTTTACAATAGAGGCGCGATTAATAGCGCTTTAAAGGGATATCAAAAACAAAAGAAAGTGCTCTTAAATAGCATTTGTAGCATAGTTTCTGTTGCCCTGTTTTCTCTTCCAGTGTTTTTTTATCCTTCTGCACATAAGAGACAACTCCTCTTTGTCTTTATCAAAATCCTTATAAGCGGAGCATACGCCTACCTAGTCCTTTTCTTCCATTTTATTGAAAAAGTATTTAGCACAACTAAATCTAAAGTTCATGAGTGAATGGAAGCATTCAAACGATAAGCTATACAACAAGCATCCTAGGACTAAAAAAAGGGACATACGTTTAATCATTCCTTCTTCACCACTTAGTGCTCGTGGCCTTTGAGTTCATTTGTTTTGAAAATATTTTTAAAATGGTTTGATTTTCGAGAATAATACTTGGTGTTGAGCAAGCGTTTATTTGGACCGAAGCTACTGTTTGTGCGAAAATTTTATTTCCCCCCATTTATTTTGTTTGCCTCCTTTTTAGTTATTGATTTAAATGTTAATTTATTTTTTATATTAGCGACGGTTCTGGCCGACGCTATTGTTTATTAAAAAATTTTCATTTCCCATCACTAATTTCGTTTGCCTCCTTTTTAGTTATTATTTTAATTAATTATTATTTTCTTATATTAGCGACTATTCAGGCCGACACTACTGTTTGTGCGGAAATTTTCATTTCCCCCACCAATTTCATTTGCCTCCTTTAAAGTTATTGTTTTAATTAATTATTATTTTTATATTAAAAAATAATACTTTAATAGCGCTTTTAAAGTGCTATTAAACAAAATCGTTTACAATAGCGGCGCGGTTAATAGCGCTTTAAATCAAAAACAAAAGAAAGTTCTCTTAAATAGAATTTGTGGCATAATGTTTGTTGCCCTGTTTTCTGTTCTAGTGTTGGTTTATCCTTCTGGACATAAGAGACAACTCCTCCTTGTCTTTATCAAAATCCTTATAAGCGGAGCATACGCCTTACTAGTCCTTTTCTTCCATTTTATTGCAAACGTATTTAGCACAACTAAAACTAAAGTTCATGAGTGAATGGAAGAATTCAAACGATAAGCTATACAACAAGCATCCTAGGACTAAAAAAAGGGACATAGGTTTAATCATTCCTTCTTCAACACTTAGTGCTCGTGGCCTTCGAGTCCATTTGTTTTGAAAATATTTTTAAAATGGTTTGATTTTCGAGAATAATATTTGGTGTTGAGCAAGCGTTTATTTGGACCGAAGCTACTGTTTGTGCGAAAATTTTATTTCCCCCCATTTATTTTGTTTGCCTCCTTTTTAGTTATTGATTTAAATGTTAATATATTTTTTATATTAGCGACGGTTCTGGCCTACGCTATTGTTTATTAAAAAATATTCATTTCCCATCACTAATTTCGTTTGCCTCCTTTTTAGTTATTATTTTAATTAATTATTATTTTCTTATATTAGCGACTATTCAGGCCGACACTACTGTTTGTGCGGAAATTTTCATTTCCCCCACCAATTTCATTTGCCTCCTTTAAAGTTATTGTTTTAATTAATTATTATTTTTATATTAAAAACCAATACTTTAATAGCGCTTTTAAATTGCTATTAAACAAAATCGTTTACAATAGAGGCGCGATTAATAGCGCTTTAAAGGGATATCAAAAACAAAAGAAAGTGCTCTTAAATAGCATTTGTAGCATAGTTTCTGTTGCCCTGTTTTCTCTTCTAGTGTTTGTTTATCCTTCTGCACATAAGAGACAACTCCTCTTTGTCTTTATCAAAATCCTTATAAGCGGAGCATACGTGTAACACCCTCTAAAAACCCCGAATAAATTTTTGCGAATAATTAAAATTATAATTTCAGAGTACATGTATCAACGAGGATGTCACAATTCTCTTTTAATAAAAACAAGTTCCTGTCATGCATAACATAGAAGCAACTCATACATGTTTACACAGCGGAATAATTTAATTAACAAAACCAATGTTATAATATTTTAAAAATCATCAGGGATTAACACCTGGAAAATATCAACATCATATTATAACAACGTAAGGAAATAAACGAGTCTGACTAAAGCAGCTCGACAAACAAACGTTCCCGGAGTTACAACTATCAGAGCATGACCCGGACAATACTTAAACGGAAATAACTAGAAACAACAAGCCTTCGCTAAGCACCTGAACGAAGCTCCTCAATCTGAAATATTCAACAGTAAGGGTGAGCATCTCAACTATACATTTGATTATACGTTCATAACAATCAACTCAGGAAACCATAAGCATCACCCAACAATTAGCATGTTTTATAGATTACAAAAACCCTTACAAATCATATATTCATAATATCTGACTTTTCATGCTTATAATTAACATCAAACATCGTTAGCAATTTAGTATCAATACATGCATACAATCGGTCAAATACAACATTGGAAAAATCATCCATTCATGTCATATTCAATGTAATGCAACACACCCATGCATGTGGTACCATTTTACCGCCCCATTAAATCTCGGGTCACGGATAACTCACCGTTCCATTATATCGCGGACACGGCTACCACCTCAACGTTCCATTAAATCGCGGACACGTATATTGGCCACCATGTTAATTCCACACAATGGGAATTAACAAATGCAACATGATATGTAAAGTATGTAACACTCAGCATACTATTAACATCAATCGACATATCATGCAACATCAACAATATCAAATATAACATGATCTGAATAGCATGTAATCACTCAGCATACTATTAAACATCACTCATATCAAGTTATATCATATTTCAAGCTTGGTAACATCATCTAAAAGCATGACAATAAAATCCACCTAGTGTTAGTATCGTAACATACAACCGTTATTCGATACAAGCATCAATCAACACTAGGAAAATCAATAAACAACATATTCAAAACATGTCAAACACTGCACATCAAAGCAGGATCAATCCGTACATAACAGCATGCACAGAAAACATAGTTTAAAAACCAACACAGGAGGTTTAACACGGGTGCCCGTGTTAAACAACACTGCCCGTGTGGAAATGTGTCCAGAAAACACGTTTTTTTGACAATACAGGGGATCAACACGGGCGCCCGTGTGAATCAACACGGCCCGTGTTGAATTGTGCCCAGAAAACACATATTTATGCCAACACAGTGAATCAACACGGGTGCCCGTGTTAATCAACACGCACGTGTTGAATTGTGGCCAGAAAACACATTTTTATCAGCATTACAGTGAATCAACACGGGTGCCCGCGTTAATCAACGCGCCCGTGTTGATGAGTGCGAACCCAAAATTTCCTGTACCTGCAGCAGTTCAGAACAGCAGCCAGACACGAAAAATACCGGCCAAAACGTGCCTTTCGGTACATAACAACATCAATTGTGCATAACTCAAAGCAACACAACAATTAGGACTCAATTCCCTTCTACGTTAAATCAATTTCCAATCCTAAGGACAGCTATATTTCACTTAAGGTCTCATTTTCCAAAATCAACCAAAACTCAGAATTTTCATTTTTAAAACATACTATTTTATCAACATTCTTTCATCAACAACAAATTTTATTAAATTGACCTTAAGTTACATATTACCCGTCCTTTAGGGAAATTCTAACACATCAAGGTCATCCCTAGAACACCTAAGGTAAATTCATGATCATATAGATATACTCCAAATCCACCATTTGGGAACCTAAAGTCCTTAATCGATTCATAAAATTGGGAACCTAACCTTTTCTAACGGAATTCGACCCTAAAGTTATCAATCACTAAGAACGTCAGAGAAAATGGGATTATCCTACGATTGCCCAACCAATTGCATCTAAACCCATAAACAAATGTAAATAGAGTAGTAGCCCCCCTTACCTTATCAATTGCAGCTTTGAACTCTTTGAGCGATGTTCTTCGTTCTTCGTACCTTCAGAGCTCTGCTTCCCAAATTTCCCAATTCTGTGTTATCGTGAATCATGAGAAAAATAACTTGAGTTCCAAATCATATCCTTATTCCTTTTGCACCCCCACTCTTTACTAACAACATCCAAGCCCAATAACTTAAAAACCCAATATTTCTTATTTCTTTTATTTTCTTCAAATATTCCAAAATAAATAATTTCTTTTTATTTTATTAATTCTAATAAAATAAATTCCCAATTAAATAAATCAATAATTAAAACTGGGGTGTTACAATACGCCTACCTAGTCCTTTTCTTCCATTTTATTGAAAAAGTATTTAGCACAACTAAATCTAAAGTTCATGAGTGAATGGAAGCATTCAAACGATAAGCTATACAACAAGCATCCTAGGACTAAAAAAAAGGACATACGTTTAATCATTCCTTCTTCACCACTTAGTGCTCGTGGCCTTCGAGTTCATTTGTTTTGAAAATATTTTTAAAATGGTTTGATTTTCGAGAATAATACTTGGTGTTGAGCAAGCGTTTATTTGGACCGAAGCTACTGTTTGTGCGAAAATTTTATTTCCCCCCATTTATTTTGTTTGCCTCCTTTTTAGTTATTGATTTAAATGTTAATATATTTTTTATATTAGCGACGGTTCTGGCCGACGCTATTGTTTATTAAAAAATATTCATTTCCCATCACTAATTTTGTTTGCCTCCTTTTTATTTATTATTTTAATTAATTATTATTTTCTTATATTAGCGACTATTCAGGCCGACACTACTGTTTGTGCGGAAATTTTCATTTCCCCCACCAATTTCATTTGCCTCCTTTAAAGTTATTGTTATAATTAATTATTATTTTTATATTAAAAAATAATACTTTAATAGCGCTTTTAAAGTGCTATTAAACAAAATCGTTTACAATAACGGCGCGATTAATAGCACTTTAAATCAAAAACAAAAGAAAGTTCTCTTAAATAACATTTGTGGCATAATGTTTGTTGCCCTGTTTTCTGTTCTAGTGTTGGTTTATCCTTCTGGACATAAGAGACAACTCCTCTTTGTCTTTATCAAAATCCTTATAAGCGGAGCATACGCCTTACTAGTCCTTTTCTTCCATTTTATTGCAAAAGTATTTAGCACAACTAAAACTAAAGTTCATGAGTGAATGGAAGAATTCAAACGATAAGCTATACAACAAGCATCCTAGGACTAAAAAAAGGGACATACGTTTAATCATTCCTTCTTCACCTCTTAGTACTCGTGGCCTTCGAGTGCATTTGTTTTGAAAATATTTTTAAAATGGTTTGATTTTCGAGAATAATACTTGGTGTTGAGCAAGTGTTTATTTGGACCGAAGCTACTGTTTGTGCGAAAATTTTATTTCCCCCCATTTATTTTGTTTGCCTCCTTTTTAGTTATTGATTTAAATGTTAATATATTTTTTATATTAGCGACGGTTCTGGCCGACGCTACTGTTTATTAAAAAATATTCATTTCCCATCACTAATTTCGTTTGCCTCCTTTTTAGTTATTATTTTAATTAATTATTATTTTCTTATATTAGCGACTATTCAGGCCGACACTATTGTTTGTGCGGAAATTTTCATTTCCCCCACCAATTTCATTTGCCTCCTTTAAAGTTATTGTTTTAATTAATTATTATTTTTATATTAAAAACCAATACTTTAATAGCGCTTTTAAATTGCTATTAAACAAAATCGTTTACAATAGCGGCGCGGTTAATAGTGCTTTAAAGGGATATCAAAAACAAAAGAAAGTGCTCTTAAATAGCATTTGTATCATAGTGTCTGTTGCCCTGTTTTCTCTTCCAGTGTTGGTTTATCCTTCTGGACATAAGAGACAACTCCTCTTTGTCTTTATCAAAATCCTTATAAGCGGAGCATACGCCTTACTAGTCCTTTTCTTGCATTTTATTGCAAAAGTATTTAGCACAACTAAAACTAAAGTTCATGAGTGAATGGAAGAATTCAAACGATAAGCTATACAACAAGCATCCTAGGACTAAAAAAAGGGACATACGTTTAATCATTCCTTCTTCACCACTTAGTGCTTGTGGCCTTCGAGTGCATTTGTTTTGAAAATATTTTTAAAATGGTTTGATTTTCGAGAATAATACTTGGTGTTGACCAAGCATTTATTTGGACCGAAGCTACTGTTTGTGCGAATATTTTATTTCCCCCCATTAATTTTGTTTGCCTCCTTTTAATTTATAGTTTTAAATATTTATATATTTTTAATATTAGCGACGGTTCTGGTCGATGCTTTTGTTTATTCAAAAATATTTATTTCCCATCACCAATTTCGTTTTCCTCCTTTTTAGTTATTATTTTAATTAATTATTATTTTCTTATACTTTCGACGGTTCAGGAAGACACTACTGTTTGTGCGGAAATTTTTATTTCCCCCACCGATTTTATTTGCCTCATTTAAATTTATTGTTTTAATTAATTATTATTTTTATATTAAAAACTAATACTTTAATAGCGCTTTTAAAGTACTATTAAACAAAATCATTTACAATAGCGGCGCGATTAATAGCGCTTTAAATCAAAAACAAAAGAAAGTTCTCTTAAATAGCATTTGTGGCATAGTGTCTGTTGCCCTGTTTTATGTTCTAGTGTTGGTTTATCCTTCTGCACATAAGAGACAACTCCTCTTTGTCTTTATCAAAATCCTTATAAGCGGAGCATACGCCTTACCAGTCCTTTTCTTCCATTTTATTGCAAAAGTATTTAGCACAACTAAAACTAAAGTTCATGAGTGAATGGAAGAATTCAAACGATAAGCTATACAACAAGCATCCTAGGACTAAAAAAAAGGACATACATTTAATCATTCCTTCTTCACCACTTAGTGCTCGTGGCCTTCGAGTGCATTTGTTTTGAAAATATTTTTAAAATGGTTTGATTTTCGAGAATAATACTTGGTGTTGAGCAAGCGTTTATTTGGACCGAAGCTACTGTTTGTGTGAAAATTTTATTTCCCCCCATTAATTTTGTTTGCCTCCTTTTTAGTTATTGATTTAAATGTTAATATATTTTTTATATTAGCGAAGATTCTGGCCGACGCTATTGTTTATTAAAAAATATTCATTTCCCATCACTAATTTCGTTTGCCTCCTTTTTAGTTATTATTTTAATTAATTATTATTTTCTTATACTTGCGACGGTTCAGGCCGAGACTACTGTTTGTGCGGAAATTTTCATTTCCCCCACCAATTTCATTTGCCTCCTTTAAAGTTATTGTTTTAATTATTTATTATTTTTATATTAAAAACCAATACTTTAATAGCGCTTTTAAATTGCTATTAAACAAAATCGTTTACAATAGCGGCGCGGTTAATAGCGCTTTAAAGGGATATCAAAAACAAAAGAAATTTCTCTTAAATAGCATTTGTAGCATAGTGTCTATTGCCCTGTTTTCTCTTCCAGTGTTGGTTTATCCTTCTGAACATAAGAGACAACTCCTCTTTGTCTTTATCAAAATCCTTATAAGCGGAGCATACGCCTACCTAGTCCTTTTCTTCCATTTTATTGAAAAAGTATTTAGCACAACTAAAACTAAAGTACATGAGTGAATGGAAGCATTCAAACGAAAAGCCATACAACAAGCATCCTAGCACTAATAAAAGGGACATACGTTTAATCATTCCTTCTTAACCACTTAGTGCTCGTGGCCTTCGAGTTCATTTGTTTTGAAAATATTTTTAAAATGCTTTGATTTTCGAGAATAATACTTGGTGTTGACCAAGCGTTTATTTGGACCGAAGCTACTGTTTGTGCGAATATTTTATTTCAACCCCATTAATTTTGTTTGCCTCCTTTTTATTTATTGTTTTGAATATTTATATATTTTTTATATATGCGACGGTTCTGGCAGATGTTATTGTTTATTCAAAAATATTTATTTCCCATCACCAATTTTGTTTTCCTCCTTTTTAGTTATTATTTTAATTAATTATTATTTTCTTATACTTGCGACGGTTCAGGCCGACACTACTGTTTGTGTGGAAATTTTTGTTTCCCCCCCCCCCCCCCCCCCGATTTTATTTGCCTCATTTAAATTTATTGTTTCAATTAATTATTATTTTTATATTAAAAACTAATACTTTAATAGCGCTTTTAAAGTGCTATTAAACAAAATCGTTTACAATAGCGGCGCGATTAATAGCGCTTTAAATCAAAAACAAAAGAAAGTTCTCTTAAATAGCATTTGTGGCATAGTGTTTGTTGCCCGGTTTTCTGTTCTAGTGTTGGTTTATACTTCTGGACATAAGAGACAACTCCTCTTTGTCTTTATAAAAATCCTTATAAGCGGAGCATACGCCTAGCTAGTCCTTTTCTTCCATTTTATTGAAAAAGTATTTAGCACAACTAAAACTAAAGTTCATGAGTGAATGGAAGCATTCAAACGATAAGCTATACAACAAGCATCCTAGGACTAAAAAAAGGGACATACGTTTAATCATTCCTTCTTCACCACTTAGTGCTCGTGGCCTTCGAGTTCATTTGTTTTGAAAATATTTTTAAAATGGTTTGATTTTCGAGAATAATACTTGGTGTTGAGCAAGCGTTTATTTGGACCGAAGCTACTGTTTGTGCGAAAATTTTATTTCCCCCCATTAATTTTGTTTGCCTCCTTTTTAGTTATTGATTTAAATGTTAATATATTTTTTACATTAGCGACGGTTCTGGCTGACGCTATTGTTTATTAAAAAATATTCATTTCCCATCACTAATTTCGTTTGCCTCCTTTTTAGTTATTAATTTATCTAATTATTATTTTCTTATATTACCGACTATTCAGGCCGACACTACTGTTTGTGCGGAAATTTTCATTTCCCCCACAAATTTCATTTGTCTCCTTTAAAGTTATTGTTTTAATTATTTTTATTTTTATATTAAAAACCAATACTTTAATAGCGCTTTTAAATTGCTATTAAACAAAATCGTTTACAATAGCGGCGCGGTTAATAGCGCTTTAAAGGGATATCAAAAACAAAAGAAATTTCTCTTAAATAGCATTTGTAGCATAGTGTCTGTTGCCCTGTTTTCTCTTCCAGTGTTGGTTTATCCTTCTGAACATAAGAGACAACTCCTCTTTGTCTTTATCCAAATCCTTATAAGCGGAGCATACGCCTACCTAGTCCTTTTCTTCCATTTTATTGAAAAAGTATTTAGCACAACTAAAACTAAAGTTCATGAGTGAATGGAAGCATTCAAGCGATAAGCCATACAACAAGCATCCTAGCACTAATAAAAGGGACATACGTTTAATCATTCCTTCTTCACCACTTAGTGCTCGTGGCCTTCGAGTTCATTTGTTTTGAAAATATTTTTAAAATGCTTTGATTTTCGAGAATAATACTTGGTGTTGACCAGGCGTTTATTTGGACCGAAGCTACTGTTTGTGCGAATATTTTATTTCCCCCCATTAATTTTGTTTGCCTCCTTTTTATTTATTGTTTTAAATATTTATATATTTTTTATATTAGCGACGGTTCTGGCCGATGCTATTGTTTATTCAAGAATATTTATTTCCCATCACCAATTTCGTTTTCCTCCTTTTAAGTTATTATTTTAATTAATTATTATTTTCTTATACTTGCGACGGTTTAGGCCGACACTACTGTTTGTGCGGAAATTTTTATTTCCCCCACCGATTTTAATTGCATCATTTAAATTTATTTTTTTAATTAATTACTATTTTTATATTAAAAACTAATACTTTAATAGCGCTTTTAAAGTGCTATTAAACAAAATCGTTTATAATAGCGGCGCGATTAATAGCGCTTTAAATCAAAAACAAAATAAAGTTCTCTTAAATAGAATTTGTGGCATAGTGTTTGTTACCCTGTTTTATGTTCTAGTGTTGGTTTATCCTTCTGCACATAAGAGACAACTCCTCTTTGTCTTTATCAAAATCCTTATAAGCGGAGCATACGCCTAACTAGTCCTTTTCTTCCATTTTATTGCAAAAGTATTTAGCACAACTATAACTAAAGTTCATGAGTGAATGGAAGAATTCAAACGATAAGCTATACAACAAGCATCCTAGGACTAAAAAAAGGGACATACGTTTAATCATTCCTTCTTCACCACTTAGTGCTCGTGGCCTTCGAGTGCATTTATTTTGAAAATATTTTTAAAATTGTTTGATTTTCGAGAATAATACTTGGTGTTGAGCAAGCATTTATTTGGACCGAAGCTACTGTTTGTGCGAAAATTTTATTTCCCCCCATTAATTTTTTTTGCCTCCTTTTTAGTTATTGATTTAAATGTTAATATATTTTTTATATTAGCGACGATTCTGGCCGACGCTACTGTTCATTAAAAAATATTCATTTCCCATCACTAATTTTGTTTGCCTCCTTTTTAGTTATTATTTTAATTAATTATTATTTTCTTATATTAGCGACTATTCAGGCCGACACTACTGTTTGTGCGGAAATTTTCATTTCCCCCACCAATTTCATTTGCCTCCTTTAAAGTTATTGTTATAATTAATTATTATTTTTATATTAAAAAATAATACTTTAATAGCGCTTTTAAAGTGCTATTAAACAAAATCGTTTACAATAACGGCGCGATTAATAGCACTTTAAATCAAAAACAAAAGAAAGTTCTCTTAAATAACATTTGTGGCATAATGTTTGTTGCCCTGTTTTCTGTTCTAGTGTTGGTTTATCCTTCTGGACATAAGAGACAACTCCTCTTTGTCTTTATCAAAATCCTTATAAGCGGAGCATACGCCTTACTAGTCCTTTTCTTCCATTTTATTGCAAAAGTATTTAGCACAACTAAAACTAAAGTTCATGAGTGAATGGAAGAATTCAAACGATAAGCTATACAACAAGCATCCTAGGACTAAAAAAAGGGACATACGTTTAATCATTCCTTCTTCACCTCTTAGTACTCGTGGCCTTCGAGTGCATTTGTTTTGAAAATATTTTTAAAATGGTTTGATTTTCGAGAATAATACTTGGTGTTGAGCAAGTGTTTATTTGGACCGAAGCTACTGTTTGTGCGAAAATTTTATTTCCCCCCATTTATTTTGTTTGCCTCCTTTTTAGTTATTGATTTAAATGTTAATATATTTTTTATATTAGCGACGGTTCTGGCCGACGCTACTGTTTATTAAAAAATATTCATTTCCCATCACTAATTTCGTTTGCCTCCTTTTTAGTTATTATTTTAATTAATTATTATTTTCTTATATTAGCGACTATTCAGGCCGACACTATTGTTTGTGCGGAAATTTTCATTTCCCCCACCAATTTCATTTGCCTCCTTTAAAGTTATTGTTTTAATTAATTATTATTTTT
The DNA here is from genome assembly GCA_948472305.1 of Vicia faba. Classification (NCBI taxonomy): domain Eukaryota; kingdom Viridiplantae; phylum Streptophyta; class Magnoliopsida; order Fabales; family Fabaceae; genus Vicia; species Vicia faba. The sequence continues at coordinate 1,010,081,327 of OX451739.1, read as the reverse complement.
ATATTAAAAACCAATACTTTAATAGCGCTTTTAAATTGCTATTAAACAAAATCGTTTACAATAGCGGCGCGGTTAATAGTGCTTTAAAGGGATATCAAAAACAAAAGAAAGTGCTCTTAAATAGCATTTGTATCATAGTGTCTGTTGCCCTGTTTTCTCTTCCAGTGTTGGTTTATCCTTCTGGACATAAGAGACAACTCCTCTTTGTCTTTATCAAAATCCTTATAAGCGGAGCATACGCCTTACTAGTCCTTTTCTTGCATTTTATTGCAAAAGTATTTAGCACAACTAAAACTAAAGTTCATGAGTGAATGGAAGAATTCAAACGATAAGCTATACAACAAGCATCCTAGGACTAAAAAAAGGGACATACGTTTAATCATTCCTTCTTCACCACTTAGTGCTTGTGGCCTTCGAGTGCATTTGTTTTGAAAATATTTTTAAAATGGTTTGATTTTCGAGAATAATACTTGGTGTTGACCAAGCATTTATTTGGACCGAAGCTACTGTTTGTGCGAATATTTTATTTCCCCCCATTAATTTTGTTTGCCTCCTTTTAATTTATAGTTTTAAATATTTATATATTTTTAATATTAGCGACGGTTCTGGTCGATGCTTTTGTTTATTCAAAAATATTTATTTCCCATCACCAATTTCGTTTTCCTCCTTTTTAGTTATTATTTTAATTAATTATTATTTTCTTATACTTTCGACGGTTCAGGAAGACACTACTGTTTGTGCGGAAATTTTTATTTCCCCCACCGATTTTATTTGCCTCATTTAAATTTATTGTTTTAATTAATTATTATTTTTATATTAAAAACTAATACTTTAATAGCGCTTTTAAAGTACTATTAAACAAAATCATTTACAATAGCGGCGCGATTAATAGCGCTTTAAATCAAAAACAAAAGAAAGTTCTCTTAAATAGCATTTGTGGCATAGTGTCTGTTGCCCTGTTTTATGTTCTAGTGTTGGTTTATCCTTCTGCACATAAGAGACAACTCCTCTTTGTCTTTATCAAAATCCTTATAAGCGGAGCATACGCCTTACCAGTCCTTTTCTTCCATTTTATTGCAAAAGTATTTAGCACAACTAAAACTAAAGTTCATGAGTGAATGGAAGAATTCAAACGATAAGCTATACAACAAGCATCCTAGGACTAAAAAAAAGGACATACATTTAATCATTCCTTCTTCACCACTTAGTGCTCGTGGCCTTCGAGTGCATTTGTTTTGAAAATATTTTTAAAATGGTTTGATTTTCGAGAATAATACTTGGTGTTGAGCAAGCGTTTATTTGGACCGAAGCTACTGTTTGTGTGAAAATTTTATTTCCCCCCATTAATTTTGTTTGCCTCCTTTTTAGTTATTGATTTAAATGTTAATATATTTTTTATATTAGCGAAGATTCTGGCCGACGCTATTGTTTATTAAAAAATATTCATTTCCCATCACTAATTTCGTTTGCCTCCTTTTTAGTTATTATTTTAATTAATTATTATTTTCTTATACTTGCGACGGTTCAGGCCGAGACTACTGTTTGTGCGGAAATTTTCATTTCCCCCACCAATTTCATTTGCCTCCTTTAAAGTTATTGTTTTAATTATTTATTATTTTTATATTAAAAACCAATACTTTAATAGCGCTTTTAAATTGCTATTAAACAAAATCGTTTACAATAGCGGCGCGGTTAATAGCGCTTTAAAGGGATATCAAAAACAAAAGAAATTTCTCTTAAATAGCATTTGTAGCATAGTGTCTATTGCCCTGTTTTCTCTTCCAGTGTTGGTTTATCCTTCTGAACATAAGAGACAACTCCTCTTTGTCTTTATCAAAATCCTTATAAGCGGAGCATACGCCTACCTAGTCCTTTTCTTCCATTTTATTGAAAAAGTATTTAGCACAACTAAAACTAAAGTACATGAGTGAATGGAAGCATTCAAACGAAAAGCCATACAACAAGCATCCTAGCACTAATAAAAGGGACATACGTTTAATCATTCCTTCTTAACCACTTAGTGCTCGTGGCCTTCGAGTTCATTTGTTTTGAAAATATTTTTAAAATGCTTTGATTTTCGAGAATAATACTTGGTGTTGACCAAGCGTTTATTTGGACCGAAGCTACTGTTTGTGCGAATATTTTATTTCAACCCCATTAATTTTGTTTGCCTCCTTTTTATTTATTGTTTTGAATATTTATATATTTTTTATATATGCGACGGTTCTGGCAGATGTTATTGTTTATTCAAAAATATTTATTTCCCATCACCAATTTTGTTTTCCTCCTTTTTAGTTATTATTTTAATTAATTATTATTTTCTTATACTTGCGACGGTTCAGGCCGACACTACTGTTTGTGTGGAAATTTTTGTTTCCCCCCCCCCCCCCCCCCCGATTTTATTTGCCTCATTTAAATTTATTGTTTCAATTAATTATTATTTTTATATTAAAAACTAATACTTTAATAGCGCTTTTAAAGTGCTATTAAACAAAATCGTTTACAATAGCGGCGCGATTAATAGCGCTTTAAATCAAAAACAAAAGAAAGTTCTCTTAAATAGCATTTGTGGCATAGTGTTTGTTGCCCGGTTTTCTGTTCTAGTGTTGGTTTATACTTCTGGACATAAGAGACAACTCCTCTTTGTCTTTATAAAAATCCTTATAAGCGGAGCATACGCCTAGCTAGTCCTTTTCTTCCATTTTATTGAAAAAGTATTTAGCACAACTAAAACTAAAGTTCATGAGTGAATGGAAGCATTCAAACGATAAGCTATACAACAAGCATCCTAGGACTAAAAAAAGGGACATACGTTTAATCATTCCTTCTTCACCACTTAGTGCTCGTGGCCTTCGAGTTCATTTGTTTTGAAAATATTTTTAAAATGGTTTGATTTTCGAGAATAATACTTGGTGTTGAGCAAGCGTTTATTTGGACCGAAGCTACTGTTTGTGCGAAAATTTTATTTCCCCCCATTAATTTTGTTTGCCTCCTTTTTAGTTATTGATTTAAATGTTAATATATTTTTTACATTAGCGACGGTTCTGGCTGACGCTATTGTTTATTAAAAAATATTCATTTCCCATCACTAATTTCGTTTGCCTCCTTTTTAGTTATTAATTTATCTAATTATTATTTTCTTATATTACCGACTATTCAGGCCGACACTACTGTTTGTGCGGAAATTTTCATTTCCCCCACAAATTTCATTTGTCTCCTTTAAAGTTATTGTTTTAATTATTTTTATTTTTATATTAAAAACCAATACTTTAATAGCGCTTTTAAATTGCTATTAAACAAAATCGTTTACAATAGCGGCGCGGTTAATAGCGCTTTAAAGGGATATCAAAAACAAAAGAAATTTCTCTTAAATAGCATTTGTAGCATAGTGTCTGTTGCCCTGTTTTCTCTTCCAGTGTTGGTTTATCCTTCTGAACATAAGAGACAACTCCTCTTTGTCTTTATCCAAATCCTTATAAGCGGAGCATACGCCTACCTAGTCCTTTTCTTCCATTTTATTGAAAAAGTATTTAGCACAACTAAAACTAAAGTTCATGAGTGAATGGAAGCATTCAAGCGATAAGCCATACAACAAGCATCCTAGCACTAATAAAAGGGACATACGTTTAATCATTCCTTCTTCACCACTTAGTGCTCGTGGCCTTCGAGTTCATTTGTTTTGAAAATATTTTTAAAATGCTTTGATTTTCGAGAATAATACTTGGTGTTGACCAGGCGTTTATTTGGACCGAAGCTACTGTTTGTGCGAATATTTTATTTCCCCCCATTAATTTTGTTTGCCTCCTTTTTATTTATTGTTTTAAATATTTATATATTTTTTATATTAGCGACGGTTCTGGCCGATGCTATTGTTTATTCAAGAATATTTATTTCCCATCACCAATTTCGTTTTCCTCCTTTTAAGTTATTATTTTAATTAATTATTATTTTCTTATACTTGCGACGGTTTAGGCCGACACTACTGTTTGTGCGGAAATTTTTATTTCCCCCACCGATTTTAATTGCATCATTTAAATTTATTTTTTTAATTAATTACTATTTTTATATTAAAAACTAATACTTTAATAGCGCTTTTAAAGTGCTATTAAACAAAATCGTTTATAATAGCGGCGCGATTAATAGCGCTTTAAATCAAAAACAAAATAAAGTTCTCTTAAATAGAATTTGTGGCATAGTGTTTGTTACCCTGTTTTATGTTCTAGTGTTGGTTTATCCTTCTGCACATAAGAGACAACTCCTCTTTGTCTTTATCAAAATCCTTATAAGCGGAGCATACGCCTAACTAGTCCTTTTCTTCCATTTTATTGCAAAAGTATTTAGCACAACTATAACTAAAGTTCATGAGTGAATGGAAGAATTCAAACGATAAGCTATACAACAAGCATCCTAGGACTAAAAAAAGGGACATACGTTTAATCATTCCTTCTTCACCACTTAGTGCTCGTGGCCTTCGAGTGCATTTATTTTGAAAATATTTTTAAAATTGTTTGATTTTCGAGAATAATACTTGGTGTTGAGCAAGCATTTATTTGGACCGAAGCTACTGTTTGTGCGAAAATTTTATTTCCCCCCATTAATTTTTTTTGCCTCCTTTTTAGTTATTGATTTAAATGTTAATATATTTTTTATATTAGCGACGATTCTGGCCGACGCTACTGTTCATTAAAAAATATTCATTTCCCATCACTAATTTCGTTTGCCTCCTTTTTAGTTATTATTTTAATTAATTATTATTTTCTTATATTAGCGTCTATTCAGGCCGACACTACTGTTTGTGCGGAAAGTTTCATTTCCCCCACCAATTTCATTTGCCTCCTTTAAAGTTATTGTTTTAATTAATTATTATTTTTATATTAAAAACAAATACTTTAATTGCGCTTTTAAAGTGCTATTAAACAAAATTGTTTACAATAGCGGCGCGGTTAATAGCGCTTTAAAAAGATATCAAAAACAAAAGAAAGTGCTCTTAAATAGAATTTGTAGCATAATGTTTGTTGCCCCGCTTTCTCTTCCAGTGTTGGTTTATCCATCTACACATAAGAGACAACTCCTCTTTGTCTTTATCAAAATCCTTATAAGCGGAGCATACGCCTACCTAGTCCTTTTCTTCCATTTTATTGAAAAAGTATTTAGCACAACTAAAACTAAAGTTCATGAGTGAATGGAAGCATTCAAACGATAAGCTATACAACAAGCATCCTAGGACTAAAAAAAGGGACATACGTTTAATCATTCCTTCTTCACCACTTAGTGCTCGTGGCCTTCGAGTGCATTTGTTTTGAAAATATTTTTAAAATGGTTTGATTTTCGAGAATAATACTTGGTGTTGAGCAAGCGTTTATTTGGACCGAAGCTACTGTTTGTGCGAAAATTTTATTTCCCCCCATTAATTTTGTTTGCCTCCTTTTTAGTTATTGATTTAAATGTTAATATATTTTTTTATATTAGCGACGATTCTGGCCGACGCTATTGTTTATTAAAAAATATTCATTTCCCATCACTAATTTCGTTTGCCTCCTTTTTAGTTATTATTTTAATTAATTATTATTTTCTTATATTAGCGACTATTCAGGCCGACACTACTGTTTGTGCGGAAATTTTCATTTCCCCCACCAATTTCATTAGCCTCCTTTAAAGTTATTGTTTTAATTAATTATTATTTTTATATTAAAAACCAATACTTTAATAGCGCTTTTAAATTGCTATTAAACAAAATTGTTTACAATAGCGGCGCGGTTAATAGCGCTTTAAAAAGATATCAAAAACTAAAGAAAGTGCTCTTAAATAGAATTTGTAGCATAATGTTTGTTGCCCTGTTTTCTCTTCCAGTGTTGGTTTATCCTTCTGCACATAAGAGACAACTCCTCTTTGTCTTTATCAAAATCCTTATAAGCGGAGCATACGCCTACCTAGTCCTTTTCTTCCATTTTATTGAAAAAGTATTTAGCACAACTAAAACTAAAGTTCATGAGTGAATGGAAGCATTCAAACGATAAGCTATACAACAAGCATCCTAGGACTAAAAAAAGGGACATACGTTTAATCATTCCTTCTTCACCACTTAGTGCTCGTGGCCTTCGAGTTCATTTGTTTTGAAAATATTTTTAAAATGCTTTGATTTTCGAGAATAATACTTGGTGTTGACCAAGCGTTTATTTGGACCGAAGCTACTGTTTGTGCGAAAATTTTATTTCCCCCCATTAATTTTGTTTGCCTCTTTTTTATTTATTGTTTTAAATATTTATATATTTTTTATATTAGCGACGGTTCTAGCCGATGCTACTGTTTATTCAAAAATATTTATTTCCCATCACCAATTTCGTTTTCCTCCTTTTTAGTTATTATTTTAATTAATTATTATTTTCTTATATTAGCGACGGTTCAGGCCGACACTACTGTTTGTGCGGAAATTTTTATTTCCCCCCCCCCCCCCCCCGATTTTATTTGCCTCATTTCAATTTATTGTTTTAATTAATTATTATTTTTATATTAAAAACCAATACTTTAATAACGCTTTTAAAGTGCTATTAGACAAAATCGTTTACAATAGCGGCGCGATTAATAGAGCTTTAAATCAAAAACAAAAGAAAGTTCTCTTAAATAGCATTTGTGGCATAGTGTTTGTTGCCCGGTTTTCTGTTCTAGTGTTGGTTTATACTTCTGGACATAAGAGACAACTCCTCTTTGTCTTTATCAAAATCCTTATAAGCGGAGCATACGCCTAGCTAGTCCTTTTCTTCCATTTTATTGAAAAAGTATTTAGCACAACTAAAACTAAAGTTCATGAGTGAATGGAAGCATTCAAACGATAAGCTATACAACAAGCATCCTAGGACTAAAAAAAGGGATGTAACACCCCAGTTTTATTTGTTTGGAATTATCTTAATAAGAGTTATTTTATTTGAAATTAATAAAATTATTTTATTTGGGTTAATATAAAATAAAAGGATTATTATTTATTTTATAAATAATTGTAGAAAAATAAGGATTGAAGGTTATTGGGCTTATGATGTTATTGGTAAAAGAGGGGGTGCAAGTGAAGTAAAATGTTATTTGGGACTTATATGTCACTTTTGCTCACTTTCACGTAAAACTGAGATTTTGGGATTTTGGAACTCAGAGAACGTGTAAAGAAGAGAAAGGAGAAGAATGTGAAGATTGATCGAGGAAGTTGCAGGAGCTGCAGATTATCCAAGGTAAGGGGTTTGGTCATTCTTTTACTATGAATAAGTTGTGATATATTCTATATGAGTTAGGGTTTGTAGGGATGATGGATTCTTGATGCCATGGTTGTGGTGATGATGAAACATGAATGAGGAAATGATGGCATGAGATGAATGGAATTGATTGGTGTTTTGATGTGGTATTGATCCTATTGTATGCCTTAGATCATTGCTATATGATAGGAATTCGATTTTGATGGTTTTAGGATGTTTGGGGATGATTAGGAATGGGTTGGGGTGATTTTGGGAAGCATAAAAATGTGAAATATGGTGTTGCAGAGTCATCAACACGGGCCGTGTTGATGCACACGGGTGCCCGTGTTGATCTTCTGTGTTGATGCTCGGGTAGGTTTTTCCCAAAAATCATTTCGGCCATAACTTTTGAACCGTAACTCCGATTTAGGCGCCGTTTGATGCGTTGGAAAGCTAGTGAAATTTTATATATGATTATGAGGAATTAAGTAGCTTTAAGAGCTTATTTTAATAAGTGATTATTGGAGAAAGTGTTTATGTTTATAAGTGAATTTGATTGTTATGTATTTAATGAAGTGTTTGGAGATATTTGGGATTGGAGCTCTGAAGAACGACGAACAATCGCTCAAGAGTTCGAAGCTGCAATTTGATGAGGTAAGGGGGGCTACTACTCAATTTATATTTGCTTATGGGTTTAGGTACGATTGATTTTGGATAATCGTAGGGAGAAACCCCAATTTTTAGATGTTCTTAGGAATCAATAACCTTAGGGTTGAACCTTGTTAGAAAAGGTTTAGGTTCCCAAATTTTATAAATCAATTAGGGATTTTAGGTTCCTATGGTGGATTTGGAGTATAACTGTATGATCGTGAGTTTACCTTAGGTGTTCTAGGGATAACCTTGATGTTGTTAGAATTTCCCTAAAGGACGGGTAATATGTAACTTAAGGTCAATTTTATAAAACTTGTTGTTGATGAAAGAATGGTTGATAAAATAGGATGTTTTGAGACAAAAAATTCTGAGTTGTGTATGGTTTGAAAAATAAGACCTTAAGTGAAATAATGCTGTCCTTAAGATTGGAAATTGACTAACGTAGAAGGGAATTATGTTTCCAATTGATGTGTTGCTTTGAGTTATGCATAATTGATGTTGTTATGTACCGAAATGTACGTTTTGGCTGGTATTTTTCGTGTTTGGCTGCTGTTCTGAGCTGCTGCAGGTACAGGAAAAATTTGGTACGCGCTCATCAACACGGGCCGTGTTGATTCACACGGGCACCCGTGTTGATCTTCTGTATTGGCAAAATAACGTGTTTCTGGACACATTTCCACACGGGAAGTGTTGATTCACACGGGCACCCGTGTTGAACCTCCTGTGTTGGCTTCTGAATTCTATTTTCTGTGCATGCTGTTATGTACGGTATTGATTCTGTTTTGATGTGCAGTGTTTTATATGTTTTGAATATACTGCTTGTTTATTTCCTAGTGTTTATTAATGCTTGTATCAAATAACGTTGTATGTTATGATACCAACACTACGTAGATTTATTGTCATGCTTTTAGATAATGTTATCAAGCATGAATTATGATATAACTTGATATGGTTGGTTGATGTTTAATAGTATGCTGAGTGATTACATGCTATCCATATCCTGTTGAGATTGATAATGTTGATGTTGCATGATATGTTTTATTGATGTGAATAGTATGCTGAGTGTTACATACTTTACATATCATGTTGCATTTGTTAATTCCCATTGTGTGGAATTAACATGGTGGCCAATATACGTGTCCGCGATTTAATGGGACGTTGAGGTGGTAGCCGTGTCCGCGATATAATGGAACGGTGAGTTATCCGTGACCCGAGATTTAATGGGGCGGTAAAATGGTACCACATGCATGGGTGTGTTGCATTATATTGAATATAACATGAATGGATGATTTTCAATGTTGTATTTAATTGATTGTATGCATGTATTGTTGCTGAATTGTTAATGATGTTTGATGTTAATTACAAGTATGAAAAGTAATAGATTATGAATATATGAATTGTAAAGGTTTTCGTAAACTATGAAACATGCTAACTGTTTGGGTGATGCTTATGGTTTTTCTGAATTGATTGTTATGAATGTATAATCATATGTATAGTTGAGATGCTCACCCTTACTGTTGAACATTTCAGATTGAGGAGCTTCGTTCAGGTGCTTGGCGAAGGCTTGTCGTTTCTAGTTTATTTCTGTTTAAGTATTGTCTGGGTCATGCTCTGATAGTTGTAACTCCGGGAATGTTTGTTTGTCGAGCTGCTTTAGTCAGACTCGTTTATTTCCTTATGTTTGTTATAATATGATGTTGATATATTCCAGGTGTTAATCCCTGATGATTTTGAAAATATTATAACATTGGTTTTGTTAATTGAATTATTCCGCTGTGTAAACATGTATGAGTTGCTTCTATGTTATGCATGACAGGAACTTTGTTTTTATTAAAAAGAGAATTGTGGCATCCTCGTTAATACATGTACTCTGAAAGTATGTTTTATTTAAAATCGCGAAAATTTATGCGGGGTTTTAGAGGGTGTTACAATAGTGGTATCAGAGCATGGTCGGTCTGTCCGGCCAAGTTGTTATGTCAGTGTCATTACCCTTGGTACGCAATAAGTGTTTGAAAACACTGTTGGTACTTCTTTGTTTTGGATCACTTGATTGCAGGGATAAGATTGCGATAAGTGGGGGAGAAGTTGGTACTTCTCCATGGTGCTTCTGGATGCTAAGTAATGGCTCGACGTGAGGAAAATGGTAAGAGCATTACTTAGGTGGAATTTATCTCATGGATTTGTGCATCAGTTGTATGCAGTGCTAATGAAGTCAGTAAAGATGGGTTTTTACATTCATTATGTCTTCGGTTGTCTATTGACAAATTGAGGGACTGATCGACCTTAATCTGTTGTTGATAGCAAATAGGAGCATAGTGGATGTGATAGACATGTCTTGCTAGTTTTGTTAGTATGTGTATGAACTTAGTAGAGCGAAGCCAATTGCTTTAAGATGGATATGAGAAGTTGATACGGATTCTGATGTCTGAAAAGAATACCAATTAAAGGTCTCGATGTATTGATCAAATTGAGATGGTTCGATAAGAGAACGATCAAGTGAAGGTGTAGCGACATATAGTGTTGTATTAGTGGTTTATGAATTCCTAGTGACACTCTGAAGCTAGCAGTAATTCTGTAAGTGTGAACTAAGGTCCAACAAGAGTAAACGATGATATATTGAGAATGTGGAGTACTTGTGGGATTATGAAGTCTACCTTCGTGTTAAACTGGATTGGTTGGTATTAGTTGGACTTGGTTGTTTTGTTAATCTCGTGGGCTAAGAGTGTGATGGATATGCTTCCCTGTAGCGGATATTCGAGAAGGAAGATTGGTTTTCCATGATTGGAAGTGAGAACTTGTATGGATTCTGATGATACAAGAGTTCTGTTAGGCAAGTAAATAATTCATAAGAAATGAAGTCTAGACTTGAATGTTGTGGCGTATAAGAATATGTGTGACGTTATTGTAAACCTTCTGGTTTATTCAATTCAGGATAAGGACTGATGGAGTAATTACAAATCTTGTGTTGGGAATTGACAGAGATTAGACTTGGTGCTAAGCTAGCAAAGTGTGACTTCGGTTTAAAGAAGCGAGTTATGAGTATGATGTTCCAGATGGTGGTATGTGTGAATCTATCCCAGTAGATGAGATTCTATATTGAGAATTACCAGACCGATTATAGTGATTAGAAACTTGTTGAGCTTAGTTGAGCACTGCTGTGTTGTTGAAATGGGGTAAAGTGTTTATCTGAGGTAAGGTTCAGTGCGAAGAATTTTGGTAAGTTGTGGTAGTACTGATGGAGGATATTCTGATTTACTTCAAGTATGAAGATGAATAGTTGGAATATCTCGAGAATTGTTTTGAGAATTATTGAAAGAGAAGTGATTTCATATGTATCCTGGTTAAGTAAAGTTAATTCTCGTGGACATGTGATTTCTGTGATGGTATTGTGTTGATCCTAAGTTAGAAAGGGTCCAACGTATATTGGTACTCTAAGTGTGAATAAGGATTTCAAGAGGTAGCTGATGCTCCGAGACAACTGAAAGTGCATGAAAGAAACTATCCTACTGATGACTTAGAATTGGCGGCAGTTGTGTTCGTTTTGAAGTTGTGAAGACATTATCTGTATGGTTCAAGATTAGAGGTGTATAGTGATCATAAGAGTTTGAAATATCTTTTCGATCAGAAAGAGCTTAACATGAGGCAGAGAAGATGGTTAGAATTTCGCAAAGATTATGATTTTTGTTTGGTTTACCCTCCTGGTAAGACAAATCTAGTTACAGATGCTTTGAGCAGGAAATCATTGCATGTGTCTATGATGATGGTTCGTGAATTGGATTTAATTGAGCAATTCAGAGACTTAAGCTTAGTATGTGAAAGTACTCTGAAGTGTGTCAGGTTGGGTATGTTGAAGCTGACTAGTGGTATACTAGAAGAGATCAGGATTGGGCAGAAATCTGATGTTAATCTAGTTGATAAATTGACATTGATCAATCAAGGTCAAGGAGGTGAATTCCGAATGGATAAAAAACAGTATTATGAGATTTGGTGATCGAGTTTGTGTTCCTGATGTCGTAGAAATCGAGAAGAGTATCTTAGAAGAAGGACATCACAGTGGGATGAGTATTCATCCGGGTGCCACGAAAATGTGTCATGATTTGAAGAAATTGTTTTGGTGGCCAGGAATGAAAAAGGAGATAGCTGAAATTGTGTATGCTTGTTTAATCTGTTAGAAATCGAAGATTGAGCATCAGAAGCCGTCGGGATTTATGCAAACAATGTTTATTCCGGAATGGAAGTGGGACAGTATTTTTATGGATTTTGTATCTGGGTTGCCGAGGACTCCTAAGACTTGTGAAGCGATATGGGGTATTTTGGATAGACTAACGAAGTCTGCTCATTTTATACCGGTGCGAATGGATTACCCAATGGAGAGACTAGCATAGTTATACATTGAGAATATAGTAAGTTTGCATGGAGTTACTTCTAGTATTGTGTCGGATAGAGATCCGAGGTTTACTTCAAAAATTTTGGGAAGGATTGCAGAAGGCTTTGGGCACTAAGTTGAGGTTGAGTTCGGCTTATCATCCTCAGACTGATGGACAGACTGAGAGGACGATTCAATCATTAGAAGATTTATTACGTGCTTGTGCATTAGAGAAGGGTGGATCTTGGGATAGTTATTTACCACTGATTGAATTTACTTATAACAATGGTTACCATTCGAGTATTGGTATGGCTCCGTTCAAAGCATGGTATGGTCGGAGATGTAGAACGCCTTTGTGTTGGTATGAATCTGGAGAAAGTTCAGTAATTGGGCCAGAGATTCTTCAGCAAACTACTGAGAAGATCAAATTGATTCAAGAGAATATGAGAGCTTCTCAGAGTCGTCAGAAAAGTTATCATGATAAGAGGAGGAAGACTTTAGAATTCAGTGCTGGAGATCATGTGTTTATGAGAGTTACTCCGATGACGGGTATTAGTCGAGCGTTGAAATCTAAGAAATTGACTCCGCATTTTATTGGTCCGTTTTCAGATTACGGAAAGAGTTGAAGGAGTTGCTTATCGTATTTCTTAACCGCCGAGTCTTGCAAATTTGCATGATGTTTTTCATGTTTCTCAGCTGAGGAGATATATTTCAGACCCATCTCATGTGATCCAAGTAGATGATGTTCAGGTGAGGGATAACCTGACGGTGGAAACATTGCCTATGAGGATAGAAGATCGGGAATTGAAACAACTTAGAGGTAAAGAGATAGCTTTGGTAAAGGCAGCGTGGGGAGGCCCAGCAGGTGGAAATGTTACATGGGAATTGGAGAGCCAGATGAAAGAGGCGTTTCCAGAACTTTTCGTCTAAGGTATGTTTTCGAGGACGAAAACTCTTGTAGTGGGGGAGAGTTGTAACACCCTAGTTTTATTTGTTTGGAATTATCTTAATAAGAGTTATTTTATTTGAAATTAATAAAATTATTTTATTTGGGTTAATATAAAATAAAAGGATTATTATTTATTTTATAAATAATTGTAGAAAAATAAGGATTGAAGGTTATTGGGCTTATGATGTTATTGGTAAAAGAGGGGGTGCAAGTGAAGTAAAATGTTATTTGGGACTTATATGTCACTTTTGCTCACTTTCACGTAAAACTGAGATTTTGGGATTTTGGAACTCAGAGAACGTGTAAAGAAGAGAAAGGAGAAGAATGAGAAGATTGATCGAGGAAGTTGCAGGAGCTGCAGATTATCCAAGGTAAGGGGTTTGGTCATTCTTTTACTATGAATAAGTTGTGATATATTCTATATGAGTTAGGGTTTGTAGGGATGATGGATTCTTGATGCCATGGTTGTGGTGATGATGAAACATGAATGAGGAAATGATGGCATGAGATGAATGGAATTGATTGGTGTTTTGATGTGGTATTGATCCTATTGTATGCCTTAGATCATTGCTATATGATAGGAATTCGATTTTGATGGTTTTAGGATGTTTGGGGATGATTAGGAATGGGTTGGGGTGATTTTGGGAAGCATAAAAACGTGAAATATGGTGTTGCAGAGTCATCAACACGGGCCGTGTTGATGCACACGGGAGCCCGTGTTGATCTTCTGTGTTGATGCTCGGGTAGGTTTTTCCCAAAAATCGTTTCGGCCATAACTTTTGAACCGTAACTCCGATTTAGGCGCCGTTTGATTCGTTGGAAAGCTAGTGAAATTTTCTATATGATTATGAGGAATTAAGTAGCTTTAAGAGCTTATTTTAATAAGTGATTATTGGAGAAAGTGTTTATGTTTATAAGTGAATTTGATTGTTATGTATTTTAGTGAAGTGTTTGGAGATATTTGGGATTGGAGCTCTGAAGAACGACGAACAATCGCTCAAGAGTTCGAAGCTGCAATTTGATGAGGTAAGGGGGCTACTACTCAATTTATATTTGCTTATGGGTTTAGGTACGATTGATTTTGGATAATCGTAGGGAGAAACCCCAATTTTTAGATGTTCTTAGGAATCAATAACCTTAGGGTTGAACCTTGTTAGAAAAGGTTTAGGTTCCCAAATTTTATAAATCAATTAGGGATTTTAGGTTCCTATGGTGGATTTGGAGTATAACTGTATGATCGTGAGTTTACCTTAGATGTTATAGGGATAACCTTGATGTTGTTAGAATTTCCCTAAAGGACAGGTAATATGTAACTTAAGGTCAATTTTATAAAACTTGTTGTTGATGAAAGAATGGTTGATAAAATAGGATGTTTTGAGACAAAAAATTCTGAGTTGTGTATGGTTTGAAAAATAAGACCTTAAGTGAAATAATGTTGTCCTTAAGATTGGAAATTGACTAACGTAGAAGGGAACTGTGTTTCCAATTGATGTGTTGCTTTGAGTTATGCATAATTGATGTTGTTATGTACCGAAATGTACGTTTTGGCTGGTATTTTTCGTGTTTGGCTGCTGTTCTGAGCTGCTGTAGGTACAGGAAAAATTTGGTACCCGCTCATCAACACGGGCCGTGTTGATTCACACGGGCACCCGTGTTGATCTTCTGTATTGGCAAAATAACGTGTTTCTGGACACATTTCCACACGGGCAGTGTTGATTCACACGGGCACCCGTGTTGAACCTCCTGTGTTGGCTTCTGAATTCTATTTTCTGTGCATGCTGTTATGTACGGTATTGATTCTGTTTTGATGTGTAGTGTTTTATATGTTTTGAATATACTGCTTGTTGATTTCCTAGTGTTTATTAATGCTTGTATCGAATAACGTTGTATGTTATGATACCAACACTACGTAGATTTATTGTATTGCTTTTAGATGATGTTATCAAGCATGAATTATGATATAACTTGATATGGTTGGTTGATGTTTAATAGTATGCTGAGTGATTACATGCTATCCATATCCTGTTGAGATTGATAATGTTGATGTTGCATGATATGTTTTATTGATGTGAATAGTATGCTGAGTGTTACATACTTTACATATCATGTTGCATTTGTTAATTCCCATTGTGTGGAATTAACATGGTGGCCAATATACGTGTCCGCGATTTAATGGGACGTTGAGGTGGTAGCCGTGTCCGCGATATAATGGAACGGTGAGTTATCCGTGACCCGAGATTTAATGGGGCGGTAAAATGGTACCACATGCATGGGTGTGTTGCATTATATTGAATATAACATGAATGGATGATTTTCCAATGTTGTATTTAATTGATTGTATGCATGTATTGTTGTTGAATTGTTAATGATGTTTGATGTTAATTATAAGTATGAAAAGTAATAGATTATGAATATATGAATTGTAAAGGTTTTCGTAAACTATGAAACATGCTAACTGTTTGGGTGATGCTTATGGTTTTTCTGAATTGATTGTTATGAACGTATAATCAAATGTATAGTTGAGATGCTCACCCTTACTGTTGAACATTTCAGATTGAGGAGCTTCGTTCAGGTGCTTGGCGAAGGCTTGTCGTTTCTAGTTTATTTCTGTTTAAGTATTGTCTGGGTCATGCTCTGATAGTTGTAACTCCGGGAACGTTTGTTTGTCGAGCTGCTTTAGTCAGACTCGTTTATTTCCTTATGTTTGTTATAATATGATGTTGATATATTCCAGGTGTTAATCCCTGATGATTTTGAAAATATTATAACATTGGTTTTGTTAATTGAATTATTCCGCTGTGTAAACATGTATGAGTTGCTTCTATGTTATGCATGACAGGAACTTTGTTTTTATTAAAAAGAGAATTGTGGCATCCTCGTTAATACATGTACTCTGAAAGTATGTTTTATTTAAAATCGCGAAAATTTAAGCGGGGTTTTAGAGGGTGTTACAAGGGACATACGTTTAATCATTCCTTCTTCACCACTTAGTGCTCGTGGCCTTCGAGTTCATTTGTTTTGAAAATATTTTTAAAATGCTTTGATTTTCGAGAATAATACTTGGTGTTGACCAAGCGTTTATTTAGACCGAAGCTACTGTTTGTGCAAATATTTTATTTCCCCCCATTAATTTTGTTTGCCTCCTTTTTATTTATTGTTTTAAATATTTATATATTTTTTATATTAGCGACGGTTCTGGCCGATGCTACTGTTTATTCAAAAATATTTATTTCCCATCACCAATTTCGTTTGCCTCCTTTTTAGTTATTCTTTTAATTAATTATTATTTTCTTATATTAGCGACTATTCAGGCCGACACTACTGTTTGTGCAGAAATTTTCATTTTCCCCACCTATTTCATTTGCCTCCTTTAAAGTTATTGTTTTAATTAATTATTATTTTTATATTAAAAACCAATACTTTAATAGAGCTTTTAAAGTGCTATTAAACAAAATCGTTTACAATAGTGGCGCAGTTAATAGCGCTTTAAAGGGATATCAAAAACAAAAGAAAGTGCTCTTAAATAACATTTGTAGCATAGTGTCTGTTGCCCCGCTTTCTCTTCCAGTGTTGGTTAATCCATCTGCACATAAGAGACAACTCCTCTTTGTCTTTATCAAAATCCTTATAAGCGGAGCATACGCCTACCTAGTCCTTTTCTTCCATTTTATTGAAAAAGTATTTAGCACAACTAAAACTAAAGTTCATGAGTGAATGGAAGCATTCAAACGATAAGCTATACAACAAGCATCCTAGGTTTAAAAAAAGAGACATACGTTTAATCATTCCTTCTTCACCACTTAGTGCTCGTGGCCTTCGAGTTCATTTGTTTTGAAATTTTTTTTAAAATTGCTTTGATTTTCGAGAATAATACTTGGTGTTGACCAAGCGTTTATTTGGACCGAAGCTACTGTTTGTGCGAATATTTTATTTCCCCCCATTAATTTTGTTTGCCTCTTTTTTATTTATTGTTTTAAATATTTATATATTTTTTATATTAGCGACGGTTCTAGCCGATGCTACTGTTTATTCAAAAATATTTATTTCCCATCACCAATTTCGTTTTCCTCCTTTTTAGTTATTATTTTAATTAATTATTATTTTCTTATACTTGCGACGGTTCAGGCCGACACTACTGTTTGTGCGGAAATTTTTATTTCCCCCCCCCCCCCCGATTTTATTTGCCTCATTTAAATTTATTGTTTTAATTAATTATTATTTTTATATTAAAAACCAATACTTTAATAGCGCTTTTAAAGTACTATTAAACAAAATCGTTTACAATAGCGGCGCGATTAATAGAGCTTTAAATCAAAAACAAAAGAAAGTTCTCTTAAATAGCATTTGTGGCATAGTTTTTGTTGCCCGATTTTTTGTTCTAGTGTTGGTTTATACTTCTGGACATAAGAGACAACTCCTCTTTATCTTTATCAAAATCCTTATAAGCGAAGCATACGCCTAGCTAGTCCTTTTCTTCCATTTTATTGAAAAAGTATTTAGCACAACTAAAACTAAAGTTCATGAGTGAATGGAAGCATTCAAACGATAAGCTATACAACAAGCATCCTAGGACTAAAAAAAGGGACATACGTTTAATCATTCCTTCTTCACCACTTAGTGCTCGTAGCCTTCGAGTTCATTTGTTTGGAAAATATTTTTAAAATGCTTTGATTTTCGAGAATAATACTTGGTGTTGACCAAGCGTTTATTTGGACCGAAGCTACTGTTTGTGCAAATATTTTATTTCCCCCGATTAATTTTGTTTGCCTCCTTTTTATTTATTGTTTTAAATATTTATATATTTTTTATATTAGCGACGGTTCTGGCCGATGCTACTGTTTATTCAAAAATATTTATTTCCCATCACCAATTTCGTTTGCCTCCTTTTTAGTTATTATTTTAATTAATTATTATTTTCTTATATTAGCGACTATTCAGGCCGACACTACTGTTTGTGCAGAAATTTTCATTTTCCCCACCTATTTCATTTTCCTCCTTTAAAGTTATTGTTTTAATTAACTATTATTTTTATATTAAAAACCAATACTTTAATAGCGCTTTTAAAGTGCTATTAAACAAAATCGTTTACAATAGCGGCGCAGTTAATAGCGCTTTAAAGGGATATCAAAAACAAAAGAAAGTGCTCTTAAATAACATTTGTAGCATAGTGTCGGTTGCCCCGCTTTCTCTTCCAGTGTTGGTTTATCCATCTGCACATAAGAGACAACTCCTCTTTGTCTTTATCAAAATCCTTATAAGCGGAGCATACGCCTACCTAGTCCTTTTCTTCCATTTTATTGAAAAAGTATTTAGCACAACTAAAACTAAAGTTCATGAGTGAATGGAAGCATTCAAACGATAAGCTATACAACAAGCATCCTAGGACTAAAAAAAGGGACATACGTTTAATCATTCCTTCTTCACCACTTAGTGCTCGTGGCCTTCGAGTGCATTTGTTTTGAAAATATTTTTAAAATGGTTTGATTTTCGAGAATAATACTTGGTGTTGAGCAAGCGTTTATTTGGACCGAAGCTACTGTTTGTGCGAAAATTTTATTTCCCCCCATTAATTTTGTTTGCCTCCTTTTTAGTTATTGATTTAAATGTTAATATATTTATTATATTAGCGACGATTCTGGCCGACGCTATTGTTTATTAAAAAATATTCATTTCCCATCACTAATTTCGTTTGCCTCCTTTTTAGTTAATATTTTAATTAATTAATTATTTTCTTATATTACCGACTATTCAGGCAGACACTACTGTTTGTGCGGAAATTTTCATTTCCCCCACCAATTTCATTAGCCTCTTTTAAAGTTATTGTTTTAATTAATTATTATTTTTATATTAAAAACCAATACTTTAATAACGCTATTAAATTGCTATTAAACAAAATTGTTTACAATAGCGGCGCGGTTAATAGCGCTTTAAAAAGATATCAAAAACAAAAGAAAGTGCTCTTAAATAGCATTTGTAGCATAATGTATGTTGCCCTGTTTTCTCTTCCAGTGTTGGTTTATCCTTCTGCACATGAGAGACAACTCCTCTTTGTCTTTATCAAAATCCTTATAAGCGGAGCATACGCCTACCTAGTCCTTTTCTTCCATTTTATTGAAAAAGTATTTAGCACAACTAAAACTAAAGTTCATGAGTGAATGGAAGCATTCAAACGATAAGCTATACAACAATCATCCTAGGACTAAAAAAAGGGACATACGTTTAATCATTCCTTCTTCACCACTTAGTGCTCGTGGCCTTCGAGTTCATTTGTTTTGAAAATATTTTTAAAATGCTTTGATTTTCAAGAATAATACTTGGTGTTGACCAAGCGTTTATTTGGACCGAAGCTACTGTTTGTGCGAATATTTTATTTCCCCCTATTAATTTTGTTTGCCTCTTTTTTATTTATTGTTTTAAATATTTATATATTTTTTATATTAGCGACGGTTCTAGCCGATGCTACTGTTTATTCAAAAATATTTATTTCCCATCACCAATTTCATTTTCCTCCTTTTTAGTTATTATTTTAATTAATTATTATTTTCTTATACTTGCGACGGTTCAGGCCGACCTTACTGTTTGTGCGGAAATTTTTATTTCCCCCCCCCCCCCCCCCGATTTTATTTGCCTCATTTAAATTTTTTGTTTTAATTAATTATTATTTTTATATTAAAAACTAATACTTTAATAGCCCTTTTAAAGTGCTATTAAACAAAATCGTTTACAATAGCGGCGCAATTAATAGCGCTTTAAATCAAAAACAAAAGAAAGTTCTCTTAAATAGCATTTGTGGCATAGTGTTTGTTGCCCAGTTTTCTGTTCTAGTGTTGGTTTATACTTCTGGACATAAGAGACAACTCCTCTTTGTCTTTATCAAAATCCTTATAAGCGGAGCATACGCCTAGCTAGTCCTTTTCTTCCATTTTATTGAAAAAGTATTTAGCACAACTAAAACTAAAGTTCATGAGTGAATGGAAGCATTCAAACGATAAGCTATTCAACAAGCATCCTAGGACTAAAAAAAGGGACATACGTTTAATCATTCCTTCTTCACCACTTAGTGCTCGTGGCCTTCGAGTTCATTTGTTTTGAAAATGTTTTTAAAATGCTTTGATTTTCGAGAATAATACTTGGTGTTGACCAAGCGTTTATTTGGACCGAAGCTACTGTTTGTGCAAATATTTTATTTCCCCCCTTTTGTTTGCCTCCTTTTTATTTATTGTTTTAAATATTTATATATTTTTTATATTAGCGACGGTTCTGGCCGATGCTACTGTTTATTCAAAAATATTTATTTCCCATCACCAATTCGTTTGCCTCCTTTTTAGTTATTATTTTAATTAATTATTATTTTCTTATATTAGCGACTATTCTGGCCGACACTACTGTTTGTGCAAAATTTTTCATTTTCCCCACCTATTTCATTTGCCTCCTTTAAAGTTATTGTTTTAATTAATTATTATTTTTATATTAAAAACCAATACTTTAATAGCGCTTTTAAAGTGCTATTAAACAAAATCGTTTACAATAGCGGCGCAGTTAATAGTGCTTTAAAGGGATATCAAAAACAAAAGAAAGTGCTCTTAAATAACATTTATAGCATAGTGTCTGTTGCCCCGCTTTCTCTTCCAGTGTTGGTTTATCCATCTGCACATAAGAGACAACTCCTCTTTGTCTTTATCAAAATCCTTATAAGCGGAGCATACGCCTACCTAGTCCTTTTCTTCCATTTTATTGAAAAAGTATTTAGCACAACTAAAACTAAAGTTCATGAGTGAATGGAAGCGTTCAAACGATAAGCTATACAACAAGCATCCTAGGACTAAAAAAAGGGACATACGTTTAATCATTCCTTCTTCACCACTTAGTGCTCGTGGCCTTCGAGTTCATTTGTTTTGAAAATGTTTTTAAAATGGTTTGATTTTCGAGAATAATACTTGGTGTTGACCAAGCGTTTATTTGGACCGAAGCTACTGTTTGTGCAAATATTTTATTTCCCCCCATTAATTTTGTTTGCCTCCTTTTTTTTTATTGTTTTAAATATTTATATATTTTTTATATTAGCGACGGTTCTGGCCGATGCTACTGTTTATTCAAAAATATTTATTTCCCATCACCAATTTCGTTTTCCTCCTTTTTAGTTATTATTTTAATTAATTTATTATTTTCTTATATTAGCGACTATTCAGGCCGACACTACTGTTTGTGCAGAAATTTTCATTTTCCCCACCTATTTCATTTGCCTCCTTTAAAGTTATTGTTTTAATTAATTATTATTTTTATATTAAAAACCAATACTTTAATAGCTCTTTTAAAGTGCTATTAAACAAAATCGTTTACAATAGCGGCGCAGTTATTAGCGCTTTAAAGGGATATCAAAAACAAAAGAAAGTGCTCTTAAATAACATTTGTAGCATAATGTTTGTTGCCCTGTTTTCTCTTCCAGTGTTGGTTTATCCTTCTGCACATGAGAAACAACTCCTCTTTGTCTTTATCAAAATCCTTATAAGCGGAGCATACGCCTACCTAGTCCTTTTCTTCCATTTTATTGAAAAAGTATTTAGCACAACTAAAACTAAAGTTCATGAGTGAATGGAAGCATTCAAACGATAAGCTATACAACAATCATCCTAGGACTAAAAAAAGGGACATACGTTTAATCATTCCTTCTTCACCACTTAGTGCTCGTGGCCTTCGAGTTCATTTGTTTTGAAAATATTTTTAAAATGCTTTGATTTTCGAGAATAATACTTGGTGTTGACCAAGCGTTTATTTGGACCGAAGCTACTGTTTGTGTGGATATTTTATTTCCCCCCATTAATTTTGTTTTCCTCTTTTTTATTTATTGTTTTAAATATTTATATATTTTTTATATTAGCGACGGTTCTAGCCGATGCTACTGTTTATTCAAAAATATTTATTTCCCATCACCAATTTCATTTTCCTCCTTTTTAGTTATTATTTTAATTAATTATTATTTTCTTATACTTGCGACGGTTCAGGCCGACCTTACTGTTTGTGCGGAAATTTTTATTTCCCCCCCCTCAATTTTATTTGCCTCATTTAAATTTATTGTTTTAATTAATTATTATTTTTATATTAAAAACTAATACTTTAATAGCGCTTTTAAAGTGCTATTAAACAAAATCGTTTACAATAGCGGCGCAATTAATAGCGCTTTAAATCAAAAACAAAAGAAAGTTCTCTTAAATAGCATTTGTGTCATAGTGTTTGTTGCCCGGTTTTCTGTTCTAGTGTTGGTTTATACTTCTGGACATAAGAGACAACTCCTCTTTGTCTTTATCAAAATCCTTATAAGCGGAGCATACGCCTAGCTAGTCCTTTTCTTCCATTTTATTGAAAAAGTATTTAGCACAACTAAAACTAAAGTTCATGAGTGAATGGAAGCATTCAAACGATAAGCTATTCAACAAGCATCCTAGGACTAAAAAAAGGGACATACGTTTAATCATTCCTTCTTCACCACTTAGTGCTCGTGGCCTTCGAGTTCATTTTTTTTGAAAATGTTTTTAAAATGCTTTGATTTTCGAGAATAATACTTGGTGTTGACCAAGCGTTTATTTGGACCGAAGCTATTGTTTGTGCAAATATTTTATTTCCCCCCATTAATTTTGTTTGCCTCCTTTTTATTTATTGTTTTAAATATTTATATATTTTTTATATTAGCGACGGTTCTGGCCGATGCTACTGTTTATTCAAAAATATTTATTTCCCATCACTAATTTTGTTTGCCTCCTTTTTAGTTATTATTTTAATTAATTATTATTTTCTTATATTAGCGACGGTTGAGGCCGACACTACTGTTTGTGCAGAAATTTTCATTTTCCCAACCTATTTCATTTGCCTCCTTTAAATTTATTGTTTTAATTAATTATTATTTTTTATATTAAAAACCAATACTTTAATAGCGCTTTTAAAGTGCTATTAAACAAAATCGTTTACAATAGCGGCGCAGTTAATAGCGCTTTAAAGGGATATCAAAAACAAAAGAAAGTGCTCTTAAATAACATTTGTAGCATAGTGTCTGTTGCCCCGCTTTCTCTTCCAGTGTTCGTTTATCCATCTGCACATAAGAGACAACTCCTCTTTGTCTTTATCAAAATCCTTATAAGCGGAGCATACGCCTACCTAGTCCTTTTCTTCCATTTTATTGAAAAAGTATTTAGCACAACTAAAACTAAAGTTCATGAGTGAATGGAAGCATTCAAACGATAAGCTATACAACAAGCATCCTAGGACTAAAAAAAGGGACATACGTTTAATCATTCCTTCTTCACCACTTAGTGCTCGTGGCCTTCGAGTGCATTTGTTTTGAAAATATTTTTAAAATGGTTTGATTTTCGAGAATAATACTTGGTGTTGACCAAGCATTTATTTGGACCGAAGCTACTGTTTGTGCGAATATTTTATTTCCCCCCATTAATTTTGTTTGCCTCTTTTTTATTTATTGTTTTAAATATTTATATATTTTTTATATTAGCGACGGTTCTGGCCGATGCTACTGTTTATTCAAAAATATTTATTTCCCATCACCAATTTCGTTTGCCTCCTTTTTAGTTATTATTTTAATTAATTATTATTTTCTTATATTAGCGACTATTCTGGCCGACACTACTGTTTGTGCAGAAATTTTCATTTTCCCCACCTATTTCATTTGCCTCCTTTAAAGTTATTGTTTTAATTAATTATTATTTTTATATTAAAAACCAATACTTTAATAGCGCTTTTAAAGTGCTATTAAACAAAATCGTTTACAATAGCAGCGCAGTTAATAGCGCTTTAAAGGGATATCAAAAACAAAAGAAAGTGCTCTTAAATAACATTTATAGCATAGTGTTTGTTGCCCCGCTTTCTCTTCCAGTGTTGGTTTATCCATCTGCACATAAGAGACAACTCCTCTTTGTCTTTATCAAAATCCTTATAAGCGGAGCATACGCCTACCTAGTCCTTTTCTTCCATTTTTATTGAAAAAGTATTTAGCACAACTAAAACTAAAGTTCATGAGTGAATGGAAGCATTCAAACGATAAGCTATACAATAAGCATCCTAGGACTAAAAAAAGGGACATACATTTAATCATTCCTTCTTCACCACTTAGTGCTCGTGGCCTTCGAGTTCATTTGTTTTGAAAATGTTTTTAAAATGGGTTTGATTTTCGAGAATAATACTTGGTGTTGATCAAGCGTTTATTTGGACCGAAGCTACTATTTGTGCAAATATTTTATTTCCCCCCATTAATTTTGTTTGCCTTCTTTTTATTTATTGTTTTAAATATTTATATATTTTTTATATTAGCGACGGTTCTGGCCGATGCTACTGTTTATTCAAAAATATTTATTTCCCATCACCAATTTCGTTTGCCTTCTTTTTAGTTATTATTTTAATTAATTATTATTTTCTTATATTAGCGACTATTCAGGCCGACACTACTGTTTGTGCAGAAATTTTCATTTTCCCCACCTATTTCATTTGCCTCCTTTAAAGTTATTGTTTTAATTAATTATTATTTTTATATTAAAAACCAATACTTTAATAGCGCTTTTAAAGTGCTATTAAACAAAATCGTTTACAATAGCGGCGCAGTTAATAGCGCTTTAAAGGGATATCAAAAATAAAAGAAAGTGCTCTTAAATAACATTTGTAGCATAGTGTCTGTTGCCCCGCTTTCTCTTCCAGTGTTGGTTTATCCATCTGCACATAAGAGACAACTCCTCTTTGTCTTTATCAAAATCCTTATAAGCGGAGCATACGCCTACCTAGTCCTTTTCTTCCATTTTATTGAAAAAGTATTTAGCACAAGTAAAGCTAAAGTTCATGAGTGAATGGAAGCATTCAAACGATAAGCTATACAACAAGCATCCTAGGACTAAAAAAAGGGACATACGTTTAATCATTCCTTCTTCACCACTTAGTGCTCGTGGCCTTCGAGTGCATTTGTTTTGAAAATATTTTTAAAATGGTTTGATTTTCGAGAATAATACTTGGTGTTGACCAAGCGTTTATTTTGACCGAAGCTACTGTTTGTGCGAATATTTTATTTCCCCCCATTAATTTTGTTTGCCTCTTTTTTATTTATTGTTTTAAATATTTATATATTTTTTATATTAGCGACGGTTCTAGCCGATGCTACTGTTTATTCAAAAATATTTATTTCCCATCACCAATTTCGTTTTCCCTCCTTTTTAGTTATTATTTTAATTAATTATTATTTTCTTATACTTGCGACGGTTCAGGCCGACCTTACTGTTTGTGCGGAAATTTTTATTTCCCCCCCCCCCCACCCCCCCGATTTTATTTTCCTCATTTAAATTTATTGTTTTAATTAATTATTATTTTTATATTAAAAACCAATACTTTAATAGCGCTTTTAAAGTGCTATTAAACAAAATCATTTACAATAGCGGCGCGGTTAATAGAGCTTTAAAGGGATATCAAAAACAAAAGAAAGTGCTCTTAAATAGCATTTGTAGCATAGTGTTTGTTGCCTTGCTTTCTATTCCAGTGTTGGTTTATCCTTCTGCACATAAGAGACAACTCATCTTTGTCTTTATCAAAATCCTTATAAGCGGAGCATACGCCTACCTAGTCCTTTTCTTCCATTTTATTGAAAAAGTATTTAGCACAACTAAAACTAAAGTTAATGAGTGAATGGAAGCATTCAAATGATAAGCTATACAACAAGCATCCTAGGACTAAAAAAAGGGACATACGTTTAATCATTCCTTCTTCACCACTTAGTGCTCGTGGCCTTCGAGTGCATTTGTTTTGAAAATATTATTAAAATGCTTTGATTTTTGAGAATAATACTTGGTGTTGACCAAGCATTTATTTTAACCGAAGCTATTGTTTGTGCGAATATTTTATTTCCCCCCCATTAATTTAGTTCGCCTCCTTTTTAATTATTGTTTTAAATGTTTATATATTTTTTATATTAGCGACGGTTTTGGCCGACGCTATTGTTTATTCAAAAATATTCATTTCCCATCACCAATTTCGTTTTCCTCCTTTTTACTTATTATTTTAATTAATTATTATTTTCTTATATTAGCGACGTTTCAGGCCGACACTACTGTTTGTGCAGAAATTTTTATTTCCCCTACCAATTTCATATGCCTCATTTAAATTTATTGTTTTAATTAATTATTATTTTTATATTAAAAACTAGTACTTTAATAGCGCTTTTAAATTGCTATTAAACAAAATCGTTTACAATAGCGGCGCGGTTAATAGCGCTTTAAATAAAAAACAAAAGAAAGTGCTCTTAAATAACATTTGTGGCGTAGTGTTCGTTGCCGTGTTTTCTCTTCTAGTGTTGGTTTATCCTTCTGGACATAAGAGACAACTCCTCTTTGTCTTTATCAAAATCCTTATAAGCGGAGCATACGCCTAACTAGTCCTTTTTCTTCCATTTTATTGAAAAAGTATTTAGCACAACTAAAACTAAAGTTCATGAGTGAATGGAAGCATTCAAACGATAAGCTATACAACAAGCATCCTAGGACTAAAAAAAGGGACATACGTTTAATCATTCCTTCTTCACCACTTAGTGCTCGTGGCCTTCGAGTGCATTTGTTTTGAAAATATTTTTAAAATGGTTTGATTTTCGAGAATAATACTTGGTGTTGACCAAGCGTTTATTTTGACCGAAGCTACTGTTTGTGCGAATATTTTATTTCCCCCCATTAATTTTGTTTGCCTCTTTTTTATTTATTGTTTTAAATATTTATATATTTTTTATATTAGCGACGGTTCTAGCCAATGCTACTGTTTATTCAAAAATATTTATTTCCCATCACCAATTTCGTTTTCCTCCTTTTTAGTTATTATTTTAATTAATTATTATTTTCTTATACTTGCGACGGTTCAGGCCGACCTTACTGTTTGTGCGGAAATTTTTATTTCCCCCCCCCCCCCCCCGATTTTATTTTCCTCATTTAAATTTATTGTTTTAATTAATTATTATTTTTATATTAAAAACCAATACTTTAATAGTGCTTTTAAAGTGCTATTAAACAAAATCATTTACAATAGCGGCGCGGTTAATAGAGCTTTAAAGGGATATCAAAAACAAAAGAAAGTGCTCTTAAATAGCATTTGTAGCATAGTGTTTGTTGCCTTGCTTTCTATTCCAGTGTTGGTTTATCCTTCTGCACATAAGAGACAACTCATCTTTGTCTTTATCAAAATCCTTATAAGCGGAGCATACGCCTACCTAGTCCTTTTCTTCCATTTTATTGAAAAAGTATTTAGCACAACTAAAACTAAAGTTAATGAGTGAATGGAAGCATTCAAATGATAAGCTATACAACAAGCATCCTAGGACTAAAAAAAGGGACATACGTTTAATCATTCCTTCTTCACCACTTAGTGCTCGTGGCCTTCGAGTGCATTTGTTTTGAAAATATTATTAAAATGCTTTGATTTTTGAGAATAATACTTGGTGTTGACCAAGCATTTATTTTAACCGAAGCTATTGTTTGTGCGAATATTTTATTTCCCCCCATTAATTTTGTTCGCCTCCTTTTTAATTATTGTTTTAAATGTTTATATATTTTTTATATTAGCGACGGTTTTGGCCGACGCTATTGTTTATTCAAAAATATTCATTTCCCATCACCAATTTCGTTTTCCTCCTTTTTACTTATTATTTTAATTAATTATTATTTTCTTATATTAGCGACGTTTCAGGCCGACACTACTGTTTGTGCAGAAATTTTTATTTCCCCTACCAATTTCATATGCCTCATTTAAATTTATTGTTTTAATTAATTATTATTTTTATATTAAAAACTAGTACTTTAATAGCGCTTTTAAATTGCTATTAAACAAAATCGTTTACAATAGCGGCGCGGTTAATAGCGCTTTAAATAAAAAACAAAAGAAAGTGCTCTTAAATAACATTTGTGGCGTAGTGTTCGTTGCCGTGTTTTCTCTTCTAGTGTTGGTTTATCCTTCTGGACATAAGAGACAACTCCTCTTTGTCTTTATCAAAATCCTTATAAGCGGAGCATACGCCTAACTAGTCCTTTTCTTCCATTTTATTGAAAAAGTATTTAGCACAACTAAAACTAAAGTTCATGAGTGAATGGAAGCATTCAAACGATAAGCTATACAACAAGCATCCTAGGACTAAAAAAAGGGACATACGTTTAATCATTCCTTCTTCACCACTTAGTGCTCGTGGCCTTCGAGTGCATTTGTTTTGAAAATATTTTTAAAATGGTTTGATTTTCGAGAATAATACTTGGTGTTGACCAAGCGTTTATTTTGACCGAAGCTACTGTTTGTGCGAATATTTTATTTCCCCCCATTAATTTTGTTTGCCTCTTTTTTATTTATTGTTTTAAATATTTATATATTTTTTATATTAGCGACGGTTCTAGCCAATGCTACTGTTTATTCAAAAATATTTATTTCCCATCACCAATTTCGTTTTCCTCCTTTTTAGTTATTATTTTAATTAATTATTATTTTCTTATACTTGCGACGGTTCAGGCCGACCTTACTGTTTGTGCGGAAATTTTTATTTCCCCCCCCCCCCCGATTTTATTTTCCTCATTTAAATTTATTGTTTTAATTAATTATTATTTTTATATTAAAAACCAATACTTTAATAGTGCTTTTAAAGTGCTATTAAACAAAATCATTTACAATAGCGGCGCGGTTAATAGAGCTTTAAAGGGATATCAAAAACAAAAGAAAGTGCTCTTAAATAGCATTTGTAGCATAGTGTTTGTTGCCTTGCTTTCTATTCCAGTTTTGGTTTATCCTTCTGCACATAAGAGACAACTCATCTTTGTCTTTATCAAAATCCTTATAAGCGGAGCATACGCCTACCTAGTCCTTTTCTTCCATTTTATTGAAAAAGTATTTAGCACAACTAAAACTAAAGTTAATGAGTGAATGGAAGCATTCAAATGATAAGCTATACAACAAGCATCCTAGGACTAAAAAAAGGGACATACGTTTAATCATTCCTTCTTCACCACTTAGTGCTCGTGGCCTTCGAGTGCATTTGTTTTGAAAATATTATTAAAATGCTTTGATTTTTGAGAATAATACTTGGTGTTGACCAAGCATTTATTTTAACCGAAGCTATTGTTTGTGCGAATATTTTATTTCCCCCCATTAATTTTGTTCGCCTCCTTTTTTAATTATTGTTTTAAATGTTTATATATTTTTTATATTAGCGACGGTTTTGGCCGACGCTATTGTTTATTCAAAAATATTCATTTCCCATCACCAATTTCGTTTTCCTCCTTTTTACTTATTATTTTAATTAATTATTATTTTCTTATATTAGCGACGTTTCAGGCCGACACTACTGTTTGTGCAGAAATTTTTATTTCCCCTACCAATTTCATATGCCTCATTTAAATTTATTGTTTTAATTAATTATTATTTTTATATTAAAAACTAGTACTTTAATAGCGCTTTTAAATTGCTATTAAACAAAATCGTTTACAATAGCGGCGCGGTTAATAGCGCTTTAAATAAAAAACAAAAGAAAGTGCTCTTAAATAACATTTGTGGCGTAGTGTTCGTTGCCGTGTTTTCTCTTCTAGTGTTGGTTTATCCTTCTGGACATAAGAGACAACTCCTCTTTGTCTTTATCAAAATCCTTATAAGCGGAGCATACGCCTAACTAGTCCTTTTCTTCCATTTTATTGAAAAAGTATTTAGCACAACTAAAACTAAAGTTCATGAGTGAATGGAAGCATTCAAACGATAAGCTATACAACAAGCATCCTAGGACTAAAAAAAGGGACATACGTTTAATCATTCCTTCTTCACCACTTAGTGCTCGTGGCCTTCGAGTGCATTTGTTTTGAAAATATTTTTAAAATGGTTTGATTTTCGAGAATAATACTTGGTGTTGACCAAGCGTTTATTTTGACCGAAGCTACTGTTTGTGCGAATATTTTATTTCCCCCCATTAATTTTGTTTGCCTCTTTTTTATTTATTGTTTTAAATATTTATATATTTTTTATATTAGCGACGGTTCTAGCCAATGCTACTGTTTATTCAAAAATATTTATTTCCCATCACCAATTTCGTTTTCCTCCTTTTTAGTTATTATTTTAATTAATTATTATTTTCTTATACTTGCGACGGTTCAGGCCGACCTTACTGTTTGTGCGGAAATTTTTATTTCCCCCCCCCCCCGATTTTATTTTCCTCATTTAAATTTATTGTTTTAATTAATTATTATTTTTATATTAAAAACCAATACTTTAATAGTGCTTTTAAAGTGCTATTAAACAAAATCATTTACAATAGCGGCGCGGTTAATAGAGCTTTAAAGGGATATCAAAAACAAAAGAAAGTGCTCTTAAATAGCATTTGTAGCATAGTGTTTGTTGCCTTGCTTTCTATTCCAGTGTTGGTTTATCCTTCTGCACATAAGAGACAACTCATCTTTGTCTTTATCAAAATCCTTATAAGCGGAGCATACGCCTACCTAGTCCTTTTCTTCCATTTTATTGAAAAAGTATTTAGCACAACTAAAACTAAAGTTAATGAGTGAATGGAAGCATTCAAATGAT
The DNA here is from genome assembly GCA_948472305.1 of Vicia faba. Lineage (NCBI taxonomy): Eukaryota > Viridiplantae > Streptophyta > Magnoliopsida > Fabales > Fabaceae > Vicia > Vicia faba. The sequence goes on along the minus strand of OX451739.1, from coordinate 1,010,050,576 downwards.
AAGCTATACAACAAGCATCCTAGGACTAAAAAAAGGGACATACGTTTAATCATTCCTTCTTCACCACTTAGTGCTCGTGGCCTTCAAGTGCATTTGTTTTGAAAATATTATTAAAATGCTTTGATTTTTGAGAATAATACTTGGTGTTGACCAAGCATTTATTTTAACCGAAGCTATTGTTTGTGCGAATATTTTATTTCCCCCCATTAATTTTGTTCGCCTCCTTTTTAGTTATTGTTTTAAATGTTTATATATTTTTTATATTAGCGACGGTTTTGGCCGACGCTATTGTTTATTCAAAAATATTCATTTCCCATCACCAATTTCGTTTTCCTCCTTTTTAGTTATTATTTTAATTAATTATTATTTTCTTATATTAGCGACGTTTCAGGCCGACACTACTGTTTGTGCAGAAATTTTTATTTCCCCTACCAATTTCATATGCCTCATTTAAATTTATTGTTTTAATTAATTATTATTTTTATATTAAAAACTAGTACTTTAATAGCCCTTTTAAAGTGCTATTAAACAAAATCGTTTACAATAGCGGCGCTGTTAATAGCGCTTTAAATCAAAAACAAAAGAAAGTGCTCTTAAATAACATTTGTGGCGTAGTGTTCGTTGTCGTGTTTTCTCTTCTAGTGTTGGTTTATCCTTCTGGACATAAGAGACAACTCCTCTTTGTCTTTATCAAAATCCTTATAAGCGGAGCATACGCCTAACTAGTCCTTTTCTTCCATTTTATTGAAAAAGTATTTAGCACAACTAAAACTAAAGTTCATGAGTGAATGGAAGCATTCAAACGATAAGCTATACAACAAGCATCCTAGGACTAAAAAAAGGGACATACGTTTAATCATTCCTTCTTCACCACTTAGTGCTCGTGGCCTTCGAGTGCATTTGTTTTGAAAATATTTTTAAAATGGTTTGATTTTCGAGAATAATACTTGGTGTTGACGAAGCGTTTATTTGGACCGAAGCTACTGTTTGTGCGAAAATTTTATTTCCCCCCATTAATTTTGTTTGCCTCCTTTTTAGTTATTGATTTAAATGTTAATATATTTTTTATATTAGCGACGGTTCTGACCGACGCTATTGTTTATTAAAAAAGATTTATTTTCCATGACTAATTTCGTTTTCCTCCTTTTTAGTTATTATTTTAATTAATTATTATTTTCTTATATTAGCGACTATTCAGGCCGACACTACTGTTTGTGCAGAAATTTTCATTTCCCCCACCTATTTCATTTGCCTCCTTTAAAGTTATTGTTTTAATTAATTATTATTTTTATATTAAAAACCAATACTTTAATAGCGCTTTTAAAGTGCTATTAAACAAAATCGTTTACAATAGCGGCGCGGTTAATAGAGTTTTAAAGGGATATCAAAGACAAAAGAAAGTGTTCTTAAATAGCATTTGTAGCATAGTGTCTGTTGCCCTGCTTTCTCTTCCAGTGTTGGTTTATCCTTCTGCACATAAGAGACAACTCATCTTTGTCTTTATCAAAATCCTTATAAGCGGAGCATACGCCTACCTAGTCCTTTTCTTCCATTTTATTGAAAAAGTATTTAGCACAACTAAAACTAAAGTTCATGAGTGAATGGAAGCATTCAAACGATAAGCTATACAACAAGCATCCTAGGACTAAAAAAAGGGACATACGTTTAATCATTCCTTCTTCACCACTTAGTGCTCGTGGCCTTCGAGTGCATTTGTTTTGAAAATATTTTTAAAATGGTTTGATTTTCGAGAATAATACTTGGTGTTGACGAAGCGTTTATTTGGACCGAAGCTACTGTTTGTGCGAAAATTTTATTTCCCCCCATTAATTTTGTTTGCCTCCTTTTTAGTTATTGATTTAAATGTTAATATATTTTTTATATTAGCGACGGTTCTGACCGACGCTATTGTTTATTAAAAAAGATTTATTTTCCATGACTAATTTCGTTTTCCTCCTTTTTAGTTATTATTTTAATTAATTATTATTTTCTTATATTAGCGACTATTCAGGCCGACACTACTGTTTGTGCAGAAATTTTCATTTCCCCCACCTATTTCATTTGCCTCCTTTAAAGTTATTGTTTTAATTAATTATTATTTTTATATTAAAAACCAATACTTTAATAGCGCTTTTAAAGTGCTATTAAACAAAATCGTTTACAATAGCGGCGCGGTTAATAGAGCTTTAAAGGGATATCAAAGACAAAAGAAAGTGTTCTTAAATAGCATTTGTAGCATAGTGTCTGTTGCCCTGCTTTCTCTTCCAGTGTTGGTTTATCCTTCTGCACATAAGAGACAACTCATCTTTGTCTTTATCAAAATCCATATAAGCGGAGCATACGCCTACCTAGTCCTTTTCTTCCATTTTATTGAAAAAGTATTTAGCACAACTAAAACTAAAGTTCATGAGTGAATGGAAGCATTCAAACGATAAGCTATACAACAAGCATCCTAGAACTAAAAAAAGGGACATACGTTTAATCATTCCTTCTTCACCACTTAGTGCTCGTGGCCTTCGAGTGCATTTGTTTTGAAAATATTTTTAAAATGGTTTGATTTTCGAGAATAATACTTGGTGTTGACGAAGCGTTTATTTGGACCGAAGCTACTGTTTGTGCGAAAATTTTATTTCCCCCCATTAATTTTGTTTGCCTCCTTTTTAGTTATTGATTTAAATGTTAATATATTTTTTATATTAGCGACGGTTCTGACCGACGCTATTGTTTATTAAAAAAGATTTATTTTCCATGACTAATTTCGTTTTCCTCCTTTTTAGTTATTATTTTAATTAATTATTATTTTCTTATATTAGCGACTATTCAGGCCGACACTACTGTTTGTGCAGAAATTTTCATTTCCCCCACCTATTTCATTTGCCTCCTTTAAAGTTATTGTTTTAATTAATTATTATTTTTATATTAAAAACCAATACTTTAATAGCGCTTTTAAAGTGCTATTAAACAAAATCGTTTACAATAGCGGCGCGGTTAATAGAGCTTTAAAGGGATATCAAAGACAAAAGAAAGTGTTCTTAAATAGCATTTGTAGCATAGTGTCTGTTGCCCTGCTTTCTCTTCCAGTGTTGGTTTATCCTTCTGCACATAAGAGACAACTCATCTTTGTCTTTATCAAAATCCTTATAAGCGGAGCATACGCCTACCTAGTCCTTTTCTTCCATTTTATTGAAAAAGTATTTAGCACAACTAAAACTAAAGTTCATGAGTGAATGGAAGCATTCAAACGATAAGCTATACAACAAGCATCCTAGGACTAAAAAAAGGGACATACGTTTAATCATTCCTTCTTCACCACTTAGTGCTCGTGGCCTTCGAGTGCATTTGTTTTGAAAATATTTTTAAAATGCTTTGATTTTTGAGAATAATACTTGGTGTTGACCAATCATTTATTTTGACCGAAGCTATTGTTTGTGCGAATATTTTATTTCCCCCCATTAATTTTGTTCGCCTCCTTTTTAGTTATTGTTTTAAATGTTTATATATTTTTTATATTAGCGACGGTTTTGGCCGACACTATTGTTTATTCAAAAATATTCATTTCCCATCACCAATTTCGTTTTCCTACTTTTTAGTTATTATTTTAATTAATTATTATTTTCTTATATTAGCGGCGTTTCAGGCCGACACTACTGTCTGTGAAGAAATTTTTATTTCCCCTACCAATTTCGTATGCCTCATTTAAATTTATTGTTTTAATTAATTATTATTTTTATATTAAAAACTAGTACTTTAATAGCGCTTTTAAAATGCTATTAAACAAAATCGTTTACAATAGCGGCGCGGTTAATACCGCTTTAAATCAAAAACAAAAGAAAGTGCTCTTAAATAACATTTGTGGCGTAGTGTTCGTTGCCGTGTTTTCTCTTCTAGTGTTGGTTTATCCTTCTGGACATAAGAGACAACTCCTCTTTGTCTTTATCAAAATCCTTATAAGCGGAGCATACACCTAACTAGTCCTTTTCTTCCATTTTATTGAAAAAGTATTTAGCACAACTAAAACTAAAGTTCATGACTGAATGGAAGCATTCAAACGATAAGCTATACAACAAGCATCCTAGGACTAAAAAAAGGGACATACGTTTAATCATTCCTTCTTCACCACTTAGTGCTCGTGGCCTTCGAGTGCATTTGTTTTGAAAATATTTTTAAAATGGTTTGATTTTCGAGAATAATACTTGGTGTTGACGAAGCGTTTATTTGGACCGAAGCTACTGTTTGTGCGAAAATTTTATTTCCCTCCATTAATTTTGTTTGCCTCCTTTTTAGTTATTGATTTAAATGTTAATATATTTTTTATATTAGCGACGGTTCTGACCGACGCTATTGTTTATTAAAAAATATTTATTTTCCATGACTAATTTCGTTTGCCTTCTTTTTAGTTATTATTTTAATTAATTATTATTTTCTTATATTAGCGACTATTCAGGCCGACACTACTGTTTGTGCAGAAATTTTCATTTCCCCCACCTATTTCATTTGCCTCCTTTAAAGTTATTGTTTTAATTAATTATTATTTTTATATTAAAAACCAATACTTTAATAGCGCTTTTAAAGTGCTATTAAACAAAATCGTTTACAATAGCGGCGCGGTTAATAGAGCTTTAAAGGGATATAAAAAACAAAACAAAGTGCTCTTAAATAGCATTTGTAGCATAGTGCCTGTTGCCCTGCTTTCTCTTCCAGTGTTGGTTTATCCTTATGCACATAAGAGACAACTCATCTTTGTCTTTATCAAAATCCTTATAAGCGGAGCATACGCCTACCTAGTCCTTTTCTTCCATTTTATTGAAAAAGTATTTAGCACAACTAAAACTAAAGTTCATGAGTGAATGGAAGCATTCAAACGATAAGCTATACAACAAGCATCCTAGGACTAAAAAAAGGGACATACGTTTAATCATTCCTTCTTCACCACTTAGTGCTCGTGGCCTTCGAGTGCATTTGTTTTGAAAATATTTTTAAAATGCTTTGATTTTTGAGAATAATACTTGGTGTTGACCAAGCATTTATTTTGACCGAAGCTACTGTTTGTGCGAATATTTTATTTCCCCCCATTAATTTTGTTCGCCTCCTTTTTAGTTATTGTTTTAAATGTTTATATATTTTTTATATTAGCGACGGTTTTGGCCGACGCTATTGTTTATTCAAAAATATTCATTTCCCATCACCAATTTCATTTTCCTCCTTTTTAGTTATTATTTTAATTAATTATTATTTTCTTATATTAGCGACGTTTCAGGCCGACACTACTGTTTGTGCAGAAATTTTTATTTCCCCTACCAATTTCATATGCCTCATTTAAATTTATTGTTTTAATTAATTATTATTTTTATATTAAAAACTAGTACTTTAATAGCGCTTTTAAAGTGCTATTGTAACACCCTCTAAAAACCCCGAATAAATTTTCGCGAATAATTAAAATTATAATTTCAGAGTACATGTATCAACGAGGATGTCACAATTCTCTTTTAATAAAAACTAATTCCTGTCATGCATAATCATAGTAGTAACTCATACATGTTTACACAGCGGAATAATTTAATTAATAAAACCAATGTTATAATATTTTCAAAATCATCAGGGATTAACACCTGGAAATTTCAACCTCATATTATAACAAACAAAGGGAAATAAACGAGTCTGACTAAAGCAGCTCGACAAACAAACGTTCCCGTAGTTACAACTACCAGAGCATGACCCGGACAATACTAAAACGGAAATAACCTAGAAATGACAAGCCTTCGCCAAGCACCTGAACGAAGCTCCTCAATCTGAAATATTCAACAGTAAGGGTGAGCATCTCAACTATACATTTGATTATACGTTCATAACAATCAATTCAGGAAACCATAAGCATCACCCAACAATTAGCATGTTTCATAGATTACAAAAACCTTTACAATCCATATATTCATAATATCATACTTTTCATGCTTACTTATTAACATCAAACATCGTTAACAACTTAGTATCAATACATGCATACAATCAATCAAATACAACATTGGAAAAATCATCCATTCATGTCATATTCCATGTAATGCAACACACCCATGCATGTGGTACCACTTTACCGCCCCATTAAATCTCGGGTCACGGATAACTCACCGTTCCATTATATCGCGGACACGGCTACCACCTCAACGTTCCATTAAATCGCGGACACGTATATTGGCCACCATGTTAATTCCACACAATGGGAATTAACAAATGCAACATGATATGTAAAGTATGTAACACTCAGCATACTATTAACATCAATCGTCATATCATGCAACATCAACAATATCAAATATAACATGATCTGAATAGCATGTAATCACTCAGCATACTATTAAACATCAATCATATCAAGTTATATCATAATTCATGCTTGATACATCATCTAAAAGCATGACAATAAAATCCATATAGTGTTGGTATCATAACATACGATCGTTATTCGATACTAGCATCAATCAACACTAGGAAATCAATAAACACATATTCAAAACATGTCAAACACTGCACATCAAAACCGGATCAATCCGTACTTAACAGCATGCACAGAAAACATAGTTTAAAAACCAACACAGGAGGTTTAACACGGGTGCCCGTGTAAAACAACACTGCCCGTGTGGAAATGTGTCCAGAAAACACGTTTTTTTGACAATACAGGGGATCAACACGGGCGCCTGTGTAAATCAACACGGCCCGTGTTGAATTGTGCCCAGAAAACCCATTTTTATGCCAACACAGTGAATCAACACGGGCGCCCGTGTTAATCAACACGCCCGTGTTGAATTGTGGCCAGAAAACACATTTTCATCAGCATTACAGTGAATCAACACGGGTGCCCGCGTAAATCAACGCGCCTGTGTTGATGAGTGCGAACCCAATTTTTCTGTTTTTGCAGCAGCTCATATACCCATATTTTTGCACGAAAATACCTCTCTACGGCGGTGCAATATAGTACAAAGACATCCAATCCATCATAGGAACCTAAAATCCCTAATTGATTCATAAAATCGGGAACTTAAACCTTTTCTAACAAAGTTCAATCCTAAGGGTATTGATCCCTAATAACATCTAATAATTGGGGTTTCTCCCTACGATTACCCAAATCAACCGTACATAAACCCATAAGCAAAAGTAAATTGAGTGTTAGCCCCCCTTACCTTATCAAATTGCAGCTTGAGTTCTTGAGCGATGTTCTTCGTTCTTCTCACCTTCAGAGCTCTATTTCCCCAAATTTCCAAAACTCTGTGTTATCGTGAATAATGAGAAAAATAGCTTAAGTTCCAAAACATATCTTTATTTCTCTTGCACCCCCACTCTTTACTAACAACCTCCAAGCCCAATAACTTAAAAGAAACCCATATTTCTTATTTCTTTTATTTTCTTCCAATATTCCAAAATAAATAATTCCTTTTCATTTTATTAATTCTAATAAAATAATTTCTCAATTAAATAAATCAAATAATTGAAACTGGGGTGTTACAACTCTCCCCCACTAAAAGAGTTTTCGTCCTCGAAAACATACCTTAGACGAACATTCCGGATAAGCCTCTTTCATCTGGCTCTCCAGCTCCCAAGTGATATTTCCATCTGCTGGACCTCCCCAAGCAACCTTCACTAATGCTATTTCTTTACCTCTTAACTGTTTCACTTCCCGATCTTCTATCCTCATAGGCAATGTTTCTACTGTCAGGTTATCTCTCACCTGTACATCATCTATTTGGATTACATGAGATGGGTCTGGAATGTATCTCCTCAACTGAGAAACATGAAAAACATCGTGCAAATTCGCAAGTCTCGGAGGTAAAGCAATACGATAAGCAACTTCTCCAACTCTTTCCGTAATCTGAAACGGACCAATAAAACGCGGAGTCAACTTCTTAGATTTCAACGCTCGACCAATACCCGTCATCGGAGTAACTCTCATAAACACATGATCTCCAGCACTAAATTCTAAATTCTTTATCCTCTTATCATGATAACTTTTCTGACGACTCTGAGAAGCTCTCATCTTCTCTTGAATCAATTTGATCTTTTCAGTAGTCTGCTGAACAATCTCTGGCCCAATTACTGAACTCTCTCCAGATTCATACCAACACAAAGGCGTTCTACACCGTCTACCATACAATGCCTCAAACGGAGCCATACCAATACTCGAATGGTAACTATTGTTATAAGTAAATTCAATCAATGGCAAATAGCTATCCCAAGCTCCACCCTTATCTAAAACACAAGCTCGCAATAAATCTTCTAACGATTGAATCGTCCTTTCCGTCTGTCCATCAGTCTGAGGATGGTAAGCTGAACTCAACCTCAATTTAGTACCCAAAGCCTTCTGCAATCCTTCCCAAAATTTCGAAGTAAATCTCGGATCTCTATCTGACACAATACTAGAAGGAACTCCATGCAAACTCACTATTTTCTCAATATATAACTGTGCCAATCTCTCCATTTAGTAATCCATTCGCACCGGTATAAAATGAGCAGACTTAGTCAGTCTATCCACAATAACCCATATCGCTTCACAATTCTTAGGAGTCCTCGGCAACCCGGATACAAAATCCATAGAAATACTATCCCACTTCCATTCTGGAATAAACATCGGCTGCATAAATCCAGACGGCTTCTGATGCTCAATCTTCGATTTCCGACAGATTAAACATGCATACACAAATGCAGCTATTTCCTTTTTCATTCCCGGCCACCAAAACAATTTCCTTCAAATCATGATACATTTTCGTGGCACCCGGATGAATGCTCATCCCACTGCGATGTCCTTCCTCTAATATACTCTTCTTGATTTCTGCGACATCAGGAACACAAACTCTATCGCCAAATCTCATAACATCATTTTCATCAATTCTAAACTCACCACCTTGATCTTGGTGGATCAATGTCAATTTATCAACTAAATTAACATCAGATTTCTGCCCGATCCTGATCTCTTCTAGAATATCACTAGTAAGTTTCAACATACCCAAACGAACACACTTCGGAGTACTTTCACAAATTAAACTCAAATCTCGGAATTGTTCAATTAAATCCAATTCACGAACCATCATCATAGACATGTGCAAGGATTTCCTGCTCAAAGCATCTGCAACCACATTTGCCTTACCAGGATGGTAATTCAAACCAAAATCATAATCTTTGAGAAATTCCAACCACCTTCTCTGCCTCATATTGAGCTCTTTCTGATCGAAAAGATACTTCAAACTCTTATGATCACTATACACTCCAAATCTCGAACCATACAGATAATGTCTCCACAATTTCGAGACAAACACAACTGCAGCCAAATCTAAGTCATGAGTAGGATAGTTCCTTTCATGAACCTTCAACTGTCTCGAAGCATACGCAACTACCTGTTGATTCTGCATTAGAACACCACCTAATCCCATCAGAGATGCATCACAATAAACCACAAAAGATTCCGCCGGATTCGGCAAAATCAGAATAGGAGCACTAGTCAACTTCTTCTTCACCTCTTGAAATCCTTATTCACACTTAGAGTACCAATATACGTTGGACCCTTTCTTACTTAGGATCAACACAATACCATCACAGAAATCACATGGCCACGAGAATTAACTTTACTTAACCAGGATACATATGAAATTACTTATTAAAATAAGCTCTTAAAGCTACTTAATTCCTCATAATCATATAGGAAATTTCACTAGCTTTCCAACGCATCAAACGGCGCCTAAATCGGAGTTACGGTTCAAAAGTTATGGCCGAAACGATTTTTGGGAAAAACCTACCCGAGCATCAACACAGAAGATCAACACGGGTGCCCGTGTGCATCAACACGGCCCGTGTTGATGACTCTGCAACATCATATTTCACGTTTTTATGCTTCCCAAAATCACCCCAACTCATTCCTAATCATCCCCAAACATCCTAAAACCATCAAAATCGAATTCCTACCATATAGCAATGATCTAAGGCATACAATAGGATCAATACCACATCAAAACACCAATCAATTCCCAACACGAGATTTGTAATTACTCCATCAGTCCTTATCCTGAATTGAATAAACCAAAAGGTTTACAATAACGTCACACATATTCTTATACGCCACAACATTCAAGTCTAGACTTCATTTCTTATGAATTATTTACTTGTCTAACAGAACTCTTGTATCGTCAGAATCCATACAAGTCCTCACTTCCAATCATGGAAAACCAATTTTCTCTCTCAAATCCCCGCTACAGGGAAGCATATCCATCACACTCTTAGCCCACGATATTCACAAAACAACCAAGTCCAACTAATACCAACCAATCCAGTTTAACACGAAGGTAGACTTCATAATTCCACAAGTACTCCACATTCTCAATATATCATCGTTTACTCTTGTTGGACCTTAGTTCACACTTACAGAACTACTGCTAGCTTCAGAATGTCACTAGGAATTCATAAACCACTAATACAACACTATCTGTCGCTACACCTTCACTTTCTAGAGAAGTACTCTCCAACTTCACTTGATCGTTCTCTTATCGAACCATCTCAATTTGATCAATACATCGAGACCTTTAATTGGTATTCTTTCAGATATCAGAATCCGTATCAACTCCTCATATCCATCTTAAAGCAATTGGCTTCGCTCTACCAAGTTCATACGCATACTAACGAAACTAGCAAGACATGTCTATCACATCTTTATTGACTTCATTAGCACTACATACAACTGATGCACAAATCCATGAGATAAATTCCACCTAAGTAATGCTCTTACCTCTGAATCCTCTCCAGGACTATGAACAATGCAGTCTATACCATGCTCATACTCTTACCATTTTCCTCACGTCGAGCCATTACTTAGCATCCAGAAGCACCATGGAGAAGTACCAACTTCTCCCCCACTTATCGCAATCTTATCCCTGCAATCAAGTGATCCAAAACAAAGAAGTACCAACAGTGTTTTCAAACACTTATTGCGTACCAAGGGTAATGACACTGACATAAAAACTTGGCCGGACAGACCGACCATGCTCTGATACCACTATTGTAACACCCTCTAAAAACCCCGAATAAATTTTCGCGAATAATTAAAATTATAATTTCAGAGTACATGTATCAACGAGGATGTCACAATTCTCTTTTAATAAAAACTAATTCCTGTCATGCATAATCATAGTAGTAACTCATACATGTTTACACAGCGTAATAATTTAATTAATAAAACCAATGTTATAATATTTTCAAAATCATCAGGGATTAACACCTGGAAATTTCAACCTCATATTATAACAAACAAAGGGAAATAAACGAGTCTGACTAAAGCAGCTCGACAAACAAACGTTCCCGGAGTTACAACTACCAGAGCATGACCCGGACAATACTAAAACGGAAATAACCTAGAAATGACAAGCCTTCGCCAAGCACCTGAACGAAGCTCCTCAATCTGAAATATTCAACAGTAAGGGTGAGCATCTCAACTATACATTTGATTATACGTTCATAACAATCAATTCAGGAAACCATAAGCATCACCCAACAATTAGCATGTTTCATATATTACAAAAACCTTTACAATCCATATATTCATAATATCATACTTTTCATGCTTACTTATTAACATCAAACATCGTTAACAACTTAGTATCAATACATGCATACAATCAATCAAATACAACATTGGAAAAATCATCCATTCATGTCATATTCCATGTAATGCAACACACCCATGCATGTGGTACCACTTTACCGCCCCATTAAATCTCGGGTCACGGATAACTCACTGTTCCATTATATCACGGACACGGCTACCACCTCAACGTTCCATTAAATCGCGGACACGTATATTGGCCACCATGTTAATTCCACACAATGGGAAATAACAAATGCAACATGATATGTAAAGTATGTAACACTCAGCATACTATTAACATCAATCGACATATCATGCAACATCAACAATATCAAATATAACATGATCTGAATAGCATGTAATCACTCAGCATACTATTAAACATCAATCATATCAAGTTATATCATAATTCATGCTTGATACATCATCTAAAAGCATGACAATAAAATCCATATAGTGTTGGTATCATAACATACGATCGTTATTCGATACTAGCATCAATCAACACTAGGAAATCAATAAACACATATTCAAAACATGTCAAACACTGCACATCAAAACCGGATCAATCCGTACTTAACAGCATGCACAGGAAACATAGTTTAAAAACCAACACAGGAGGTTTAACACGGGTGCCCGTGTAAAAAAACACTGCCCGTGTGGAAATGTGTCCAGAAAACACGTTTTTTTGACAATACAGGGGATCAACACGGGCGCCTGTGTAAATCAACACGGCCCGTGTTGAATTGTGCCCAGAAAACCCATTTTTATGCCAACACAGTGAATCAACACGGGCGCCCGTGTTAATCAACACGCCCGTGTTGAATTGTGGCCAGAAAACACATTTTCATCAGCATTACAGTGAATCAACATGGGTGCCCGCGTAAATCAACGCGCCCGTGTTGATGAGTGCGAACCCAATTTTTCTGTTTTTGCAGCAGCTCATATACCCATATTTTTGCACGAAAATACCTCTCTACGGCGGTGCAATATAGTACAAAGACATCCAATCCATCATAGGAACCTAAAATCCCTAATTGATTCATAAAATCGGGAACTTAAACCTTTTCTAACAAAGTTCAATCCTAAGGGTATTGATCCCTAATAACATCTAATAATTGGGGTTTCTCCCTACGATTACCCAAATCAACCGTACATAAACCCATAAGCAAAAGTAAATTGAGTGTTAGCCCCCCTTACCTTATCAAATTGCAGCTTGAGTTCTTGAGCGAATTTCTTCGTTCTTCTCACCTTCAGAGCTCTATTTCCCCAAATTTCCAAAACTTTGTGTTATCGTGAATAATGAGAAAAATAGCTTAAGTTCCAAAACATATCTTTATTTCTCTTGCACCCCCACTCTTTACTAACAACCTCCAAGCCCAATAACTTAAAAGAAACCCATATTTCTTATTTCTTTTATTTTCTTCCAATATTCCAAAATAAATAATTCCTTTTCATTTTATTAATTCTAATAAAATATTTTCTCAATTAAATAAATCAAATAATTGAAACTGGGGTGTTACACTATTAAACAAAATCGTTTACAATAGCGGCGCAGTTAATAGTTCTTTAAATCAAAAACAAAAGAAAGTGCTCTTAAATAGAATTTGTGGCGTAGTGTTCGTTTCCCTGTTTTCTCTTCTAGTGTTGGTTTATCCTTCTGGACATAAGAGACAACTCCTCTTTGTCTTTATCAAAATCCATATAAGCGGAGCATACGCCTACCTAGTCCTTTTCTTCCATTTTATTGAAAAAGTATTTAGCACAACTAAAACTAAAGTTCATGAGTGAATGGAAGCATTCAAACGATAAGCTATACAACAAGCATCCTAGGACTAAAAAAAGGGACATACGTTTAATCATTCCTTCTTCACCACTTAGTGCTCGTGGCCTTCGAGTGCATTTGTTTTGAAAATATTTTTAAAATGGTTTGATTTTCGAGAATAATACTTGGTGTTGACCAAGCGTTTATTTGGACCGAAGCTACTGTTTGTGCGAAAATTTTATTTCCCCCCATTAATTTTGTTTGCCTCCTTTTTAGTTATTGATTTAAATGTTAATATATTTTTTATATTAACGACGGTTCTGGCCGACGCTATTGTTTATTAAAAAATATTCATTTTCCATCACTAATTTCGTTTGCCTCCTTTTTAGTTATTATTTTAATTAATTATTATTTTCTTATATTAGAGACTATTCAGGCCGACACTACTGTTTGTGCGGAAATTTTCATTTCCCCCACCAATTTCATTTTCCTCCTTTAAAATTATTATTTTAATTAATTATTATTTTTATATTAAAACCAATACTTTAATAGCGCTTTTAAAGTGCTATTAAACAAAATCGTTTCCAATAATGGCCCGGTTAATAGCGCTTTAAAGGGATATCAAAAACAAAAGAAAGTGCTCTTAAATAGTATTTGTAGCATAGTGTCTGTTGCCCTATTTTCTCATCCAGTGTTGGTTTATCCTTCTGCACATAGGCGACAACTCATCTTTGTCTTTATCAAAATCCTTATAAGCGGAGCATACGCCTACCTAGTCCTTTTCTTCCATTTTATTGAAAAAGTATTTAGCACAACTAAAACTAAAGTTCATGAGTGAATGGAAGCATTCAAACGATAAGCTATACAACAAGCATCCTAGGACTAAAAAAAGGGACATACGTTTAATCATTCCTTCTTCACCACTTAGTGCTCGTGGCCTTCGAGTGCATTTGTTTTGAAAATATTTTTAAAATGCTTTGATTTTTGAGAATAATACTTGGTGTTGACCAAGCATTTATTTTGACCGAAGCTACTGTTTGTGCGAATATTTTATTTCCCCCCATTAATTTTGTTCGCCTCCTTTTTAGTTATTGTTTTAAATGTTTATATATTTTTTATATTAGCGACGGTTTTGGCCGACGCTATTGTTTATTCAAAAATATTCATTTCCCATCACCAATTTCATTTTCCTCCTTTTTAGTTATTATTTTAATTAATTATTATTTTCTTATATTAGCGACGTTTCAGGCCGACACTACTGTTTGTGCGGAAATTTTTATTTCCCCTACCAATTTCATATGCCTCATTTAAATTTATTGTTTTAATTAATTATTATTTTTATATTAAAAACTAGTACTTTAATAGCGCTTTTAAAGTGTTATTAAACAAAATCGTTTACAATAGCGGCGCGGTTAATAGCTCTTTAAATCAAAAACAAAAGAAAGTGCTCTTAAATAGAAATTGTGGTGTAGTGTTCGTTGCCCTGTTTTCTCTTCTAGTGTTGGTTTATCCTTCTGGACATAAGAGACAACTCCTCTTTGTCTTTATCAAAATCCATATAAGCAGAGCATACGCCTAACTAGTCCTTTTCTTCCATTTTATTGCAAAAGTATTTTTCCCAACTAAAACTAAAGTTCATGAGTGAATGGAAGCATTCAAACGATAAGCTATACAACAAGCATCCTAGGACTAAAAAAAGGGACATACGTTTAATCATTCCTTCTTCACCACTTAGTGCTCGTGGCCTTCGAGTGCATTTGTTTTGAAAATATTGCGAAAAATGGTTTGATTTTCGAGAATAATACTTGGTGTTGACCAAGCGTTTATTTGGACGGAATCTACTGTTTGTGCGAAAATTTTATTTCCCCCCATTAATTTTGTTTGCCTCCTTTTTAGTTATTGATTTAAATGTTCTTATATTTTTTATATTAGCGACGGTTCTGGCCGACGCTATTGTTTATTCAAAAATATTCATTTCCCATCACTAATTTCGTTTGCCTCCTTTTTAGTTATTATTTTAATTAATTATTATTTTCTTATATTAGAGACTATTCAGGCCGACACTGCTGTTTGTGCGGAAATTTTCATTTCCCCCACCAATTTCATTTTCCTGCTTTAAAATTATTATTTTAATTAATTATTATTTTTATATTAAAACCAATACTTTAATAGCGCTTTTAAAGAGCTATTAAACAAAATCGTTTACAATAACGACGCGGTTAATAGCGCTTTAAAAGGATATCAAAAACAAAAGAAAGTGCTCTTAAATAGTATTTGTAGCATAGTGTCTGTTGCCCTTTTTTCTCTTCCAGTGTTGGTTTATCCTTCTGCACATAAGAGATAACTCCTCTTTGTCTTTATCAAAATCCTTATAAGCGGAGCATATGCCTACCTAGTCCTTTTCTTCCATTTTATTGAAAAAGTATTTAGCACAACTAAAACTAAAGTTCATGAGTGAATGGAAGCATTCAAACGATAAGCTATACAACAAGCATCCTAGGACTAAAAAAAGGGACATACGTTTAATCATTCCTTCTTCACCACTTAGTGCTCGTGGCCTTCGAGTGCATTTGTTTTGAAAATATTTTTAAAATGATTTGATTTTCGAGAATAATACTTGGTGTTGACCAAGCGTTTATTTGAACCGAAGCTACTGTTTGTGCGAATATTTTATTTCCCCCCATTAATTTTGTTCGCCTCCTTTTTAGTTATTGTTTTAAATGTTTATATATTTTTTATATTAGCGACGGTTTTGGCCGACGCTATTGTTTATTCAAAAATATTCATATCCCATCACCAATTTCATTTTCCTCCTTTTTAGTTATTATTTTAATTAATTATTATTTTCTTATATTAGCGACGTTTCAGGCCGACACTACTGTTTGTGCAGAAATTTTTATTTCCCCCACCAATTTCATATGCCTCATTTAAAGTTATTGTTTTAATTAATTATTATTTTTATATTAAAAACTAGTACTTTAATAGCGCTTTTAAAGTGCTATTAAACAAAATCGTTTACAATAGCGGCGCGGTTAATAGCGTTTTAAATCAAAAACAATAGAAAGTGCTCTTAAATAGAATTTGTGGCGTAGTGTTCGTTGCCCTGTTTTCTCTTCTAGTGTTGGTTTATCCTTCTGAACATAAGAGACAACTCCTCTTTGTCTTTATCAAAATCCTTATAAGCGGAGCATACGCCTAACTAGTCCTTTTCTTCCATTTTATTACAAAAGTATTTTGCCCAACTAAAACTAAATTTCATGACTGAATGGAAGCATTCAAAGGATAAGCTATAAAACAAGCATTCTAGGACTAAAAAAACGGACATACGTTTAATCATTCCTTCTTCACCACTTAGTGCTCGTGGCCTTCGAGTGCATTTGTTTTGAAAATATTGCAAAAATGGTTTGATTTTCGAGAATAATACTTGTTGTTGACCAAGCGTTTATTTGGACCGAAGCTACTGTTTGTGCGAAAATTTTATTTCCCCCCATTAATTTTGTTTGCCTCCTTTTTAGTTATTGATTTAAATGTTAATATATTTTTTATATTAGCGACGGTTCTGGCCGACGCTATGGTTTATTCAAAAATATTCATTTCCCATCACTAATTTCGTTTGCCTCCTTTTTAGTTAGTATTTTAATTAATTATTATTTTCTTATATTAGCGACTGTTCAGGCCGACACTACTGTTTTTGCGGAAATTTTCATTTCCCCCACTAATTTCATTTGCCTCATTTAAAGTTATTGTATTAATTAATTATTATTTTTACATTAAAAACCAATACTTTAATAGCGCTTTTATAGTGCTATTAAACAAAATCATTTACAATAGAGGCACGGTTAATAGGGCTTTAAAGGGATATCAAAAACAAAAGAAAGAGCTCTTAAATAGAATTTGTGGCATAATGTCTGTTGCCCTATTTTCTCTTCCAGTGTTGGTTTATCCTTCTGCACATAAGAGATAACTCCTCTTTGTCTTTATCAAAATCCTTATAAGAGCATACGCCTACCTAGTCCTTTTCTTCCATTTTATTGAAAAAGTATTTAGCACAACTAAAACTAAAGTTCATGAGTGAATGGAAGCATTCAAACGATAAGCTATACAACAAGCATCCTAGGACTAAAAAAAGGGACAAACGTTTAATCATTCCTTCTTCATCACTTATTGCTCGTGACCTTCGAGTGCATTTGTTTTGAAAATATTTTTAAAATGCTATGATTTTTTAGAATAATACTTGGTGTTGACCAAGCGTTTATTTGGACCGAAGCTACTCTTTGTACGAAAATTTTATTTCCCCCCAATAATTTCGTTTGCCTCCTTTTTAGTTATTATTTTAATTAATTATTATTTTCTTATATTTGCGACGGTTAAGGCCGACACTACTATTTGTGCGGAAATTTTTATTTTCCCCACCAATTTCATTTGCCTCATTTAAAGTTATTTTTTTAATTAATTATTATTTTTATATTAAAAACTAATACTTTAATAGCGATTTTAAAGGGCTATTAAACAAAATCGTTTACATTAGCGGCGCGGTTAATAAAACTTTAAATCAAAAACAAAAGAAAGTGCTCTTAAATAGCATTTGTGGCGTAGTGTCGGTTGCCCTGTTTTCTCTTCTAGTATTGGTTTATCCTTCTGGACATAAGAGACAACTCCTCTTTGTCTTTATCAAAATCCTTATAAGCGGAGCATACGCCTAACTAGTCCTTTTCTTCAATTTTATTGCAAAAGTATTTAGCACAACTAAAACTAAAGTTCCTGAATGAATGGAAGCATTCAAACGATAAGCTATACAACAAGCATCCTAGGACTAAAAAAAGGGACATACATTTAATCATTCCTTTTTCACCACTTAGTGCTCGTGGCCTTCGAGTGCATTTGTTTTGAAAATATTTTGAAAATGGGTTGATTTTTGAGAATAATACTTGGTGTTGACCAAGCATTTATTTGGACCGAAGCTACTCTTTGTACGAAAATTTTATTTCCCCCCATTAATTTCGTTTGCCTCCTTTTTAGTTATTGTTTTAAATATTTATATATTTTTTATATTAGCAACGGTTCCGGCTGACGCTATTGTTTATTCAAAAATATTCATTTCCTATCAACAATTTCGTTTTCCTCCTTTTTGGTTAATATTTTAATTAATTATTATTTTCTTATATTTGCGACGGTTCAGGCCGACACGACTATTTGTGCGAAAGTTTTTATTTTCCCCACCAATTTCATTTGCCTCATTTAAAGGTATTGTTATAATTAATTATTATTTTTATATTAAAAACTAGTACTTTAATAGCGCTTTTAAAGTGCTATTAAACAAAATCATTTACAATAGCGGCGCGATTAATAGCGCTTTAAATCAAAAACAAAAGAAAGTGCTCTTAAATAGCATTTATGGCGTAGTGTCGGTTGCCCTGTTTTCTCTTCTAGTATTGGTTTATCCTTCTAGACATAAGAGACAACTCCTCTTTGTCTTTATCAAAATCCTTATAAGCGGAGTATACGCCTAACTAGTCATTTTCTTCAATTTTATTGCAAAAGTATTTAGCACAACTAAAACTAAAGTTCATGAATGAATGGAAGCATTCAAACGATAAGCTATACAACAAGCATCCTAGGACTAAAAAAAGGGACATACATTTAATCAATCCTTTTTCACCACTTAGTGCTCGTGGCCTTCGAGTGCATTTGTTTTGAAAATATTTTGAAAATGGTTTGATTTTTAAGAATAATACTTGGTGTTGACCAAGAGTTTATTACCGAAGCTAATGTTTGTGCGAATATTTTATTTCCCCCCATTAATTTTGTTTGCCTCCTTTTTAATTAATTTTCTAAATGTTTATATATATTTTTATATTAGCGACGGTTTTGGCCGACGCTATTGTTTATTCAAAAATATTCATTTCCCATCACCAATTTCGTTTGCCTCCTTTTTAGTTATTATTTTAATTAATTATTATTTTCTTATATTAGTGACGTTTCAGGCCGACACTACTGTTTGTGCGGAAATTTTTATTTCCCCTTCCAATTTCATATGCCTCATTTAAAGTTATTGTTTTAATTAATTATTATTTTTATATTAAAAACTAGTACTTTAATAGGGCTTTTAAAGTGCTATTAAAAAAATTGTTTATAATAGCGACACGGCTAATAGCGCTTTAAATCAAAAACAAAAGAAAGTACTCTTAAATAGAATTTGTGGCGTAGTGTCTGTTGCCCTGTTTTCTCTTCTAGTGTTGGTTTATCCTTCTGGAGATAAGAGACAACTCCTCTTTGTCTTTATCAAAATCCTTATAAGCGGAGCATACGCCTAACTAGTCCTTTTCTTCCATTTTATTGCAAAAGTATTTTTCCCAACTAAAACAAAAAGTCATGAGTGAATGGAAGCATTCAAACGATAAGCTATACAACAAGCATCCTTGGACTAAAAAAAGGGACATAAGTTTAATCATTCCTTCTTCACCACTTAGTGCTCGTGTCCTTCAAGTGCATTTGTTTTGAAAATATTTTTAAAATGCTTTGATTTTCGAGAATAATACTTGGTGTTGACCAAGCATTTATTTGGACCGAAGCTACTCTTTGTACGAAAATTTTATTTCCCCCCATTAATTTCGTTTGCCTCCTTTTTAGTTATTGTTTTAAATATTTATATATTTTTTATATTAGCAACGGTTCCGGTCGACGCTATTGTTTATTCAAAAATATTCATTTCCTATCAACAATTTCGTTTTACTCCTTTTTGGTTATTATTTTAATTAATTATTATTTTCTTATATTTGCGACGGTTCAGGCCGACACGACTATTTGTGCGGAAATTTTTATTTTCCCCACCAATTTCATTTGCCTCATTTAAAGTTGTTGTTTTAATTAATTATTATTTTTATATTAAAAACTAGTACTTTAATAGCGCTTTTAAAGTGCTATTAAACAAAATCGTTTACAATAGCGGCGTGGTTAATAGTGCTTTAAATCAAAAACAAAAGAAAGTGCTCTTAAATAGCATTTGTGGTGTAGTGTCGGTTGCCCTGTTTTCGCTTCTAGTATTGGTTTATCCTTCTGGACATAAGAGACAACTCCTCTTTGTCTTTATCAAAATCCTTATAAGCGGAGCATACGCCTAACTAGTCCTTTTATTCAATTTTATTGCAAAAGTATTTAGCACAACTAAAACTAAAGTTCATGAATGAATGGAAGCATTCAAACGATAAGCTATACAACAAGCATCCTAGGTCTAAAAAAAGGGACATATGTTTAATCATTCCTTCTTCACCACTTAGTGCTCGTGGCCTTCGAGTGCATTTGTTTTGATAATATTGTTAAAATGGTTTGATTTTTGAGAATAATACTTGGTGTTGACCAAGAGTTTATTACCGAAGCTACTGTTTGTGCGAATATTTTATTTCCCCCCATTAATTTTGTTTGCCTCCTTTTTAATTAATTTTCTAAATGTTTATATATTTTTTATATTAGCGACTGTTTTGGCCGACGCTATTGTTTATTCAAAAATATTCATTTCCCATCACCAATTTCGTTTGCCTCCTTTTTAGTTATTATTTTAATTAATTATTATTTTCTTATATTAGCAACGTTTCAGGCCGACACTACTGTTTGTGCGGAAATTTTTATTTCCCCTTCCAATTTCATATGCCTCATTTAAAGTTATTGTTTCAATTAATTATTATTTTTATATTAAAAACTAGTACTTTAATAGCGCTTTTAAAGTGATATTAAACAAAATCGTTAACAATAGCGGCGCGGTTAATATCGCTTTAAATAAAAAACAAAAGAAAGTGCTCTTAAATAGAATTTGTGGCGTAGTGTCTGTTGCCCTGTTTTCTCTTCTAGTGTTGGTTTATCCTTCTGGACATAAGAGACAACTCCTCTTTGTCTTTATTAGAATCCCTATAAGCGGAGCATTCGCCTAACTAGTCCTTTTCTTCCATTTTATTGCAAAGGTATTTTGCCCAACTAAAACTAAAGTTCATGAGTGAATGGAAGCATTCAAACGATAAGCTATACAACAAGCATCCTAGGACTAAAAAAAGGGACATACGTGTAATCATTCCTTCTTCACCACTTAGTGCTCGTGGCCTTTGAGTGCATTTGTTTTGAAAATATTGCAAAAATGGTTTGATTTTGGAGAATAATATTTGGTGTTGACCAAGCGTTTATTTGGACCGAAGCTACTGTTTGTGCGAAAATATTATTTCTCCCCATTAATTTTGTTTGCCTCCTTTTTAGTAATTGTTTTAAATGTTTATATATTTTTAATATTAGCGACGGTTCTGGATGACGCTATTGTTTATTCAGAAATATTCATTTCCCATCACCAATTTCTTTTGCCTCCTTTTTAGTCATTATTTTAATTAATTATTATTTTCTTATATTAGTGACGGTTCATGCCGACACTACTGTTTGTGCAGAAATTTTATTTCCCCCACCAATTTCATTTGCCTCATTTAAAGTTATTGTTTTTATTAATTATTATTTTTATATTAAAAACTAGTACTTTAATAACGCTTTTAAAGTTCTATTAAACAAAATCGTTTACAATAGCGGTGCGGTTAATAGCGCTTTAAGTTAAAAACAAAAGAAAGTGCTCTTAAATAGCATTTGTGGCGTAGTATCGGTTGCCCTGTTTTCTCTTCTAGTGTTGGTTTATCCTTCTGGACATAAGAGACAACTCTCTTTGTCTTTATCAAAATCCTTATAAGCGGAGCATACGCCTAACTAGTCATTTTCTTCCATTTTATTGCAAAGGTATTTTCCCCAACTAAAACTAAATTTCATGAGTGAATGGAAGCATTCAAATGATAAGCTATACAACAAGCATCCTAGGACTAAAAAAAGGGACATACGTTTAATCATTCCTTCTTCACCACTTAGTGCTCGTGGCCTTCGAGTGCATTTGTTTTGAAAATATTGCAAAAATGGTTTGATTTTGGAAATAATACTTGGTGTTGACCAAGCGTTTATTTGGACAGAAGCTACTGTTTGTGCGAAAATATTATTTCCCCTCATTAATTTTGTTTGCCTCCTTTTTAGTTATTGTTTTAAATGTTTATATATTTTTAATATTAGCGACGGTTTTGGCCGACACTATTATTTATTCAAAAATATTCATTTCCCGTCACCAATTTCTTTTGCCTCCTTTTTAGTTAGTATTTTAATTAATTATTATTTTCTTATATTAGTGACGGTTCATGCCGACACTACTGTTTATGCGGAAATTTTATTTCCCCCCCCCCCCCCCCCACCAATTTCATTTGCCTCATTTAAAGTTATTGTTTTAATTAATTATTATTTTTATATTAAAAACTAGTACTTTAATAGGGCTTTTAAAGTGATATTAAACAAAATCGTTTACAATAGCGACACGGTTAATAGCGCTTTAAATCAAAAACAAAAGAAAGTACTCTTAAATAGAATTTGTGGCGTAGTATCTGTTGCCCTGTTTTCTCTTCTAGTGTTGGTTTATCCTTCTGGACATAAGAGACAACTCCTCTTTGTCTTTATCAAAATCCTTATAAGCGGAGCATACACCTAACTAGTCCTTTTCTTCCATTTTATTGCAAAGGTATTTTGCCCAACTAAAACAAAAATTCATGAGTGAATGGAAGCATTCAAACGATAAGCTATACAACAAGCATCCTTGGACTAAAAAAAGGGACATACGTTTAATCATTCCTTCTTCACCACTTAGTGCTCGTGGCCTTCAAGTGCATTTGTTTTGAAGATATTTTTAAAATGCTTTGATTTTCGAGAATAATACTTGGTGTTAACCAAGCATTTATTTGGACCAAAGCTACTCTTTGTACGAAAATTTTATTTCCCCCCATTAATTTCGTTTGCCTCCTTTTTAGTTATTGTTTTAAATATTTATATATTTTTTATATTAGCAACGGTTCCGGTCGACGCTATTGTTTATTCAAAAATATTCATTTCCTATCAACAATTTCGTTTTACTCCTTTTTGGTTATTATTTTAATTAATTATTATTTTCTTATATTTGCGACGGTTCAGGCCGACATGACTATTTGTGCGGAAATTTTTATTTTCCCCACCAATTTCATTTGCCTCATTTAAAGTTATTGTTTTAATTAATTATTATTTTTATATTAAAAACTAGTACTTTAATAGCGCTTTTAAAGTGCTATTAAACAAAATCGTTTACAATAGCGGCGCGGTTAATAGCGCTTTAAATCAAAAACAAAAGAAAGTGCTCTTAAATAACATTTGTGGCGTAGTGTCGGTTGCCCTGTTTTCTCTTCTAGTATTGGTTTATCCTTCTAGACATAAGAGACAACTCCTCTTTGTCTTTATCAAAATCCTTATAAGCGGAGCATACGCCTACCTAGTCCTTTTCTTCAATTTTATTGCAAAAGTATTTAGCACAACTAAAACTAAAGTTCATGAATGAATGGAAGCATTCAAACGATAAGCTATACAACAAGCATCCTAGGTCTAAAAAAAGGGACATATGTTTAATCATTCCTTCTTCACCACTTAGTGCTCGTGGCCTTCGAGTGCATTTGTTTTGATAATATTGTTAAAATGGTTTTATTTTTGAGAATAATACTTGGTGTTGACCAAGAGTTTATTACCGAAGCTACTGTTTGTGCGAATATTTTATTTCCCCCCATTAATTTTGTTTGCCTCCTTTTTAATTAATTTTCTAAATGTTTATATATTTTTTATATTAGCGACGGTTTTGGCCGACGCTATTGTTTATTCAAAAATATTCATTTCCCATCACCAATTTCGTTTGCCTCCTTTTTAGTTATTATTTTAATTAATTATTATTTTCTTATATTTGCAACATTTCAGGCCGACACTACTGTTTGTGCGGAAATTTTTATTTCCCCTTCCAATTTCATATGCCTCATTTAAAGTTATTCTTTCAATTAATTATTATTTTTATATTAAAAACTAGTACTTTAATAGCGCTTTTAAAGTGATATTAAAAAAAATCGTTTACAATAGCGGCGCGGTTAATAGCGCTTTAAATAAAAAACAAAAGAAAGTGCTCTTAAATAGAATTTGTGGCGTAGTGTCTGTTGCCCTGTTTTCTCTTCTAGTGTTGGTTTATCCTTCTGGACATAAGAGACAACTCCTCTTTGTCTTTATCAAAATCCCTATAAGCGGAGCATTCGCCTAACTAGTCCTTTTCTTCCATTTTATTGCAAAGGTATTTTGCCCAACTAAAACTAAAGTTCATGAGTGAATGGAAGCATACAAACGATAAGCTATACAACAAGCATCCTAGGACTAAAAAAAGGGACATACGTTTAATCATTCCTTCTTCACCACTTAGTGCTCGTGGCCTTTGAGTGCATTTGTTTTGAAAATATTGCAAAAATGGTTTGATTTTGGAGAATAATATTTGGTGTTGACCAAGCGTTTATTTGGACCGAAGCTACTATTTGTGCGAAAATATTATTTCCCCCATTAATTTTGTTTGCCTCCTTTTTAGTTATTGTTTTAAATGTTTATATATTTTTAATATTAGCGACGGTTCTGGATGACGCTATTGTTTATTCAAAAATATTCATTTCCCATCACCAATTTCTTTTGCCTCCTTTTTAGTTATTATTTTAATTAATTATTATTTTCTTATATTAGTGACGGTTCATGCCGACACTACTGTTTGTGTGGAAAATTTATTTCCCCCACCAATTTCATATGCCTCATTTAAAGTTATTGTTTCAATTAATTATTATTTTTATATTAAAAACTAGTACTTTAGTAACGCTTTTAAAGTTCTATTAAACAAAATCGTTTACAATAGCGGCGCGGTTAATAACGCTTTAAGTTAAAAACAAAAGAAAGTGCTCTTAAATAGCATTTGTTGCGTAGTGTCCTTTGCCCTGTTTTCTCTTCTAGTGTTGGTTTATCCTTCTGGACATAAGAGACAACTCCTCTTTGTCTTTATCAAAATCCTTATAAGCGGAGCATACGCCTAACTAGTACTTTTCTTCCATTTTATTGCAAAAGTATTTTGCACAATTAAAACTAAAGTTCATGAGTGAATGGAAGCATTCAAACGATAAGCTATACAACAAGCATCCTAGGACTAAAAAAGGGACATACGTTTAATCATTACTTCTTCACCACCTAGTGCTCGTGGCCTTCGAGTGCACTTGTTTTGAAAATATTTCAAAAATGGTTTGATTTTCGAGTATAATACTTGGTGTTGACCAAGAGTTTATTTAGACCGAAGCTACTGTTTGTGCGAAAATTTTATTTCCCCCCATTAATTTTGTTTGCCTCCTTTTTAGTTATTGTTTTATAAGTTTATATATTTTTTATATTAGCGACGGTTTTGGCCGACGCTATTGTTTATTCAAAAATATTCATTTCCCATCACCAATTTCGTTTGCCTCCTTTTTAGTTATTATTTTAATTAATTATTATTTTCTTATATTAGCGACGTTTCAGGCCGACACTACTGTTTGTGCGGAAATTTTTATTTCCCCTTCCAATTTCGTATGCCTCGTTTAAAGTTATTGTTTCAATTAATTATTAATTTTATATTAAAAACTAGTACTTTAATAGCACTTTTAAAGTGCTATTAAACAAAATCGTTTACAATAGCGGCGCGATTAATATCGCTTTAAATAAAAAACAAAAGAAAGTGCTCTTAAATAGAATTTGTGGCATAGTGTCCGTTGCCCTGTTTTCTCTTCTAGTGTTGGTTTATCCTTCTGGACATAAGAGACAACTCCTCTTTGTCTTTATCAAAATCCTTATAAGCGGAGCATACGCCTAACTAGTCCTTTTCTTCCATTTTATTGCAAAAGTATTTTGCACAACTAAAACTAAAGTGCATGAGTGAATGGAAGCATTCAAACGATAAGCTATACAACAAGCATCCCAGGACTAAAAAAAGGGACATACGTTTAATCATTCCTTCTTCACCACTTAGTGCTCGTGGCCTTTGAGTGCATTTGTTTTGAAAATATTGCAAAAATGGTTTGATTTTGGAGAATAATATTTGGTGTTGACCAAGCGTTTATTTGGACCGAAGCTACTGTTTGTGCGAAAATATTATTTCCCCCCATTAATTTTGTTTGCCTCATTTTTAGTTATTGTTTTAAATGTTTATATATTTTTAATATTAGCGACGGTTCTGGCTGAAGCTATTGTTTATTCAAAAATATTCATTTCCCATCACCAATTTCTTTTGCCTCCTTTTTAGTTATTATTTTAATTAATTATTATTTTCTTATATTAGTGACGGTTCATGCCGACACTACTGTTTGTGCGGAAATTTTATATCCCCCACCAATTTCATTTGCCTCATTTAAAGTTATTATTTTATTAATTATTATTTTTATATTAAAAACTAGTACTTTAATAACGCTTTTATAGTGCTATTAAACAAAATAGTTTACAATAGCGGCGCGGTTAATAGCGCTTTAAGTTAAAAACAAAATAAAGTGCTCTTAAATAGCATTTGTGGCGTAGTATCGGTTGCCCTATTTTCTCTTCTAGTGTTGGTTTATCCTTCTGGACATAAGAGACAACTCCTCTTTGTCTTTATCAAAATCCTTATAAGCGGAGCATACGCCTAACTAGTCCTTTTCTTACATTTTACTGCAAAGGTATTTTACCCAACTAAAACTAAAGTTCATGAGTGAATGGAAGAATTCAAATGATAAGCTATACAACAAGCATCCTACGACTAAAAAAAGGGACATTCGTTTAATCATTCCTTCTTCACCACTTAGTGCTCGTGGCCTTCGAGTGCATTTGTTTTGAAAATATTGCAAAAATGGTTTGATTTTGGAGAGTAATACTTGGTGTTGACCAAGCGTTTATTTGGACCGAAGCTACTGTTTGTGCGAAAATATTATTTCCCCCCATTAATTTTGTTTGCCTCCTTTTTAGTTATTGTTTTAAATGTTTATATATTTTTAATATTAGCGATGGTTCTGGCTGACGCTATTGTTTATTCAAAAATATTCATTTCCCATCACCAATTTCTTTTGCCTCCTTTTTATTTATTATTTTAATTAATTATTATTTTCTTATATTAGTGACGGTTCATGCCGACACTACTGTTTGTGCGGAAATTTAATTTCCCCCACCAATTTCATTTGCCTCATTTAAAGTTATTGTTTTTATTAATTATTATTTTTATATTAAAAACTAGTACTTTAATAACGCTTTTAAAGTGCTATTAAACAAAATCGTTTACAATAGCGGCGCGGTTAATAGTGCTTTAAATTAAAAACAAAAGAAAGTGCTCTTAAATAGCATTTGTGGCGTAGTATCGGTTGCCATGTTTTCTCTTCTAGTGTTGGTTTATCCTTCTGGACATAAGAGACAACTCCTCTTTGTCTTTATCAAAATCCTTATAAGCGGAGCATACACCTAACTAGTCCTTTTCTTCCATTTTATTGCAAAGGTATTTTGCCCAACTAAAACTAAAGTTCACGAGTGAATGGAAGCATTCAAACGATAAGCTATACAACAAGCATCCTAGGACTAAAAAAAGGGACATACGTTTAATCATTCCTTCTTCACCACTTAGTGCTCGTGGCCTTCGAGTGCATTTGTTTTGAAAATATTGCAAAAATGGTTTGATTTTGGAGAATAATATTTGGTGTTGACCAAGCGTTTATTTGGACCGAAGCTACTGTTTGTGCGAAAATATTATTTCCCCCCATTAATTTTGTTTGCCTACTTTTTAGTTATTATTTTAAATGTTTATATATTTTTAATATTAGCGACGGTTCTGGATGACGCTATTGTTTATTCAAAAATATTCATTTCCCATCACCAATTTCTTTTGCCTCCTTTGTAGTTATTATTTTAATTAATTATTATTTTCTTATATTAGTGACGGTTCATGCCGACACTAATGTTTGTGCGGAAATTTTATTTCCCCCACCAATTTCATTTGCCTCATTTAAAGTTATTGTTTTTATTAATTATTATTTTTATATTAAAAACTAGTACTTTAATAACGCTTTTAAAGTGCTATTAAACAAAATCGTTTACAATAGCGGTGCGGTTAATAGCGCTTTAAGTTAAAAACAAAATAAAGTGCTCTTAAATAGCATTTGTGGCGTAGTATCGGTTGCCCTGTTTTCTCTTCTTGTGTTGGTTTAACCTTTTGGACATAAGAGACAACTCCTCTTTGTCTTTATCAAAATCCTTATAAGCGGAGCATACGCCTAACTAGTCCTTTTCTTCCATTTTATTGCAAAGGTATTTTGCCCAACTAAAACTAAAGTTCCAGAGTGAATCGAAGCATTCAAACGATAAGCCATACAACAAGCATCCTAGGACTAAAAAAAGGGACATACGTTTAATCATTCCTTCTTCACCACTTAGTGCTCGTGGCCTTTGAGTGCATTTGTTTTGAAAATATTTCAAAAATGGTTTGATTTTGGAGAATAATATTTGGTGTTGAACAAGCGTTTATTTGGACCGAAGCTACTGTTTGTGCGAAAATATTATTTCCCCCCATTAATTTTGTTTGCCTCCTTTTTAGTTATTGTTTTAAATGTTTATATATTTGTAATATTAGCGACGGTTCTGGCTGACGCTATTGTTTATTCAAAAATGTTCATTTCCCATCACCAATTTCTTTTGCCTCCTTTTTAGTTATTATTTTAATTAATTATTATTTTCTTATATTAGTGACGGTTCATGCCGACACTACTATTTGTGCGGAAATTTTATTTCCCCCACCAATTTCATTTTCCTCATTTAAAGTTATTGTTTTTATTAATTATTATTTTTATATTAAAACTAGTACTTTAATAACGCTTTTAAAGTGCTATTAAACAAAATCGTTTACAATAGCGACGCGGTTAATAGCGCTTTCAATTAAAAACAAAAGAAAGTGCTCTTAAATAGCATTTTTGGCATAGTATCGGTTGCCATGTTTTCTCTTCTAGTGTTGGTTTATCCTTCTAGACATAAGAGACAACTCCTCTTTGTCTTTATCAAAATCCTTATAAGCGGAGCATACGCCTAACTAGTCCTTTTCTTCCATTTTATTGCAAAAGTATTTTGCACAACTAAAACTAAAGTTCGAGAGTGAATGGAAGCATTCAAACGATAAGCTATACAACAAGCATCCTAGGACTAAAAAAAGGGACATATGTTTAATCATTCCTTCTTCACCACTTAGTGCTCGTGGCCTTCGAGTGCATTTGTTTTGAAAATATTGCAAAAATGGTTTGATTTTCTAGAATATTACATGGTGTTGACCAAGCGTTTATTTGGACCGAAGCTACTCTTTGTACAAAAATTTTATTTCCCCCCATTAATTTTGTTTGCCTCCTTTTTAGTTATTGTTTTAAATATTTATATATATTTTATATTCGCGACGGTTCCGACCGATGCTATTGTTTATTAAAAAATATTCAATTCCCATCAACAATTTTGTTTTCCTCCTTTTTAGTTATTATTTTAATTAATTATTATTTGCATATATTTGCGACGGTTTAGGCCGACACTACTGTTTGTGCGGAAATTTTTATTTCCCCTACCAATTTCATATGCCTCATTTAAAGTTATTGTTTTTATTAATTATTATTTTTATATTAAAAACTAGCACTTTGATAACGCTTTTAAAGTGCTATTAAACAAAATCGTTTACAATAGCGGCGCGGTTAATGGCGCTTTAAGTTAAAAACAAAATAAAGTGCTCTTAAATAGCATTTGTGGCGTAGTATCGGTTGCACTGTTTTCTCTTCTAGTGTTGGTTTATCCTTCTGGAGATATGAGACAACTCTACTTTGTCTTTATAAAAATCCTTATAAGCGGAGCATACGCCTAACTAGTCATTTTCTTCCATTTTATTGCAAAGGTATTTTGCCCAACTAAAATTAAAGTTCATGAGTGAATGGAAGCATTCAAATGATAAGCTATACAACAAGCATCCTTCGACTAAAAAAAGGGACATACGTTTAATCATTCCTTCTTCACCACTTAGTGCCCGTGGCCTTCGAGTGCATTTGTTTTAAAAATATTGCAAAAATGGTTTGATTTTGGAGAATAATACTTGGTGTTGACCAAGCGTTTATTTGGACCGAAGCTACTGTTTGTGCGAAAATATTATTTCCCCCCATTAATTTTGTTTGCCTCCTTTTTAGTTATTGTTTTAAATGTTTATATATTTTTAATATTAGCGACGGTTCTGGCTGACGCTATTGTTTATTCAAAAATATTCATTTCCCATCACCAATTTCTTTTGCCTCCTTTTTAGTTATTATTTTAATTAATTATTAGTGACGGTTCATGCCGACACTACTGTTTGTGCGGAAATTTTTATTTCCCCTACCAATTTCATATACCTCATTTAAAGTTATTGTCTTAATTAATTATTATTTTTATATTAAAAACTAGTACTATAATAGCGCTTTTAAAGTGCTATTAAACAAAACCATTTACAATAGCGGCGCCGTTAATAGCGCTATAAATCTAAAACAAAAGAAAGTGCACTTAAATAGAATTTGTGGCGTAGTGTCTGTTGCCCTTTTTTCTCTTCTAGTGTTGGTTTATCCTTCTGGACATAAGAGAAAAGTCCTCTTTGTCTTTATCAAAATCCTTATAAGCGGAGAATACGCCTAACTAGTCCTTTTCTTCCATTTTATTGCAAAGGTATTTTGCCCAACTAAAACTAAAGTTCTTGAGTGAATGGAAGCGTTCAAATGATAAGCTATACAACAAGCATCCTACGACTAAAAAAAGGGACATACTTTTAATCATTCCTTCTTCACCACCTAGTGCCCGTGGCATTCGAGTGCATTTGTTTTGAAAATATTGCAAAAATGGTTTGATTTTGGAGAATAATACTTGGTGTTGACCAAGCGTTTATTCGGACCGAAGCTACTGTTAGTGCGAAAATATTATTTCCCCCCATTAATTTTGTTTGCCTCCTTTTTAGTTATTGTTTTAAATGTTTATATATTTTTAATATTAGCGACGGTTCTGGCTGACGCTATTGTTTATTCAAAAATGTTCATTTTCCATCACCAATTTCTTTTTCCTCCTTTTTAGTTATTATTTTAATTAATTATTATTTTCTTATATTAGTGACGGTTCATGCCGACACTACTGTTTGTGCGGAAATTTTATTTCCCCCACCAATTTCATTTTCCTCATTTAATGTTATTGTTTTTATTAATTATTATTTTTATATTAAAACTAGTACTTTAATAACGCTTTTAAAGTGCTATTAAACAAAATCGTTTACAATAGCGGCGCGGTTAATAGCGCTTTCAATTAAAAACAAAAGAAAGTGCTCTTAAATAGCGTTTTTGGCATAGTATCGGTTGCCATGTTTTCTCTTCTAGTGTTGGTTTATCCTTCTAGACATAAGAGACAACTCCTCTTTGTCTTTATCAAAATCCTTATAAGCGGAGCATACGCCTAACTAGTCCTTTTCTTCCATTTTATTGCAAAAGTATTTTGTACAACTAAAACTAAAGTTCGAGAGTGAATGGAAGCATTCAAACGATAAGCTATACAACAAGCATCCTAGGACTAAAAAAAGGGAAATATGTTTAATCATTCCTTCTTCACCACTTAGTGCTCGTGGCCTTCGAGTGCATTTGTTTTGAAAATATTGCAAAAATGGTTTGATTTTCGAGAATATTACATGGTGTTGACCAAGCGTTTATTTGGGCCGAAGCTACTCTTTGTACGAAAATTTTATTTCCCCCCATTAATTTTGTTTGCCTCCTTTTTAGTTATTGTTTTAAATATTTATATATATTTTATATTAGCGACGGTTCCGGCCGATGCTATTGTTTATTAAAAAATATTCATTTCCCATCAACAATTTTGTTTTCCTCCTTTTTAGTTATTATTTTAATTAATTATTATTTTCTTATATTTGCGACGGTTTAGGCCAACACTACTGTTTGTGCGGAAATTTTTATTTCCCCTACCAATTTCATATGCCTCATTTAAATTTATTGTTTTTATTAATTATTATTTTTATATTAAAAACTAGCACTTTGATAACGCTTTTAAAGTGCTATTAAACAAAATCGTTTACAATAGCGGCGCGGTTAATAGCGCTTTAAGTTAAAAACAAAATAAAGTGCTCTTAAATAGCATTTGTGGCGTAGTATCGGTTGCACTGTTTTCTCTTCTAGTGTTGGTTTATCCTTCTGGAGATATGAGACAACTCTTCTTTGTCTTTATCAAAATCCTTATAAGCGGAGCATACGCCTAACTAGTCATTTTCTTCCATTTTATTGCAAAGCTATTTTGCCCAACTAAAATTAAAGTTCATGAGTGAATGGAAGCATTCAAATGATAAGCTATACAACAAGCATCCTACGACTAAAAAAAGGGACATACGTTTAATCATTCCTTCTTCACCACTTAGTGCTCGTGGCCTTCGAGTGCATTTGTTTTAAAAATATTGCAAAAATGGTTTGATTTTGGAGAATAATACTTGGTGTTGACCAAGCGTTTATTTGGACCGAAGCTACTGTTTGTGCGAAAATATTATTTCCCCCCATTAATTTTGTTTGCCTCCTTTTTAGTTATTGTTTTAAATGTTTATATATTTTTAATATTAGCGACGGTTCTGGCTGATGCTATTGTTTATTCAAAAATATTCATTTCCCATCACCAATTTCTTTTGCCTCCTTTTTAGTTATTATTTTAATTAATTATTAGTGACGGTTCATGCCGACACTACTGTTTGTGCGGAAATTTTTATTTCCCCTACCAATTTCATATACCTCATTTAAAGTTATTGTCTTAATTAATTATTATTTTTATATTAAAAACTAGTACTATAATAGCGCTTTTAAAGTGCTATTAAACAAAACCGTTTACAATAGCGGCGCCGTTAATAGCGCTATAAATCAAAAACAAAAGAAAGTGCACTTAAATAGAATTTGTGGCGTAGTGTCTGTTGCCCTTTTTTCTCTTCTAGTGTTGGTTTATCCTTCTGGACATAAGAGAAAAGTCCTCTTTGTCTTTATCAAAATCCTTATAAGCGGAGAATACGCCTAACTAGTCCTTTTCTTCCATTTTATTGCAAAGGTATTTTGCCCAACTAAAACTAAAGTTCTTGAGTGAATGGAAGCGTTCAAATGATAAGCTATACAACAAGCATCCTACGACTAAAAAAAGGGACATACTTTTAATCATTCCTTCTTCACCACCTAGTGCCCGTGGCATTCGAGTGCATTTGTTTTGAAAATATTGCAAAAATGGTTTGATTTTGGAGAATAATACTTGGTGTTGACCAAGCGTTTATTCGGACCGAAGCTACTGTTAGTGCGAAAATATTATTTCCCCCCATTAATTTTGTTTGCCTCCTTTTTAGTTATGGTTTTAAATGTTTATATATTTTTAATATTAGCGACGGTTCTGGCTGACGCTATTGTTTATTCAAAAATGTTCATTTCCCATCACCAATTTCTTTTTCCTCCTTTTTAGTTATTATTTTAATTAATTATTATTTTCTTATATTAGTGACGGTTCATGCCGACACTACTGTTTGTGCGGAAATTTTATTTCCCCCACCAATTTCATTTTCCTCATTTAATGTTATTGTTTTTATTAATTATTATTTTTATATTAAAACTAGTACTTTAATAACGCTTTTAAAGTGCTATTAAACAAAATCGTTTACAATAGCGGCGCGATTAATAGCGCTTTCAATTAAAAACAAAAGAAAGTGCTCTTAAATAGCGTTTTTGGCATAGTATCGGTTGCCATGTTTTCTCTTCTAGTGTTGGTTTATCCTTCTAGACATAAGAGACAACTCCTCTTTGTCTTTATCAAAATCCTTATAAGCGGAGCATACGCCTAACTAGTCCTTTTCTTCCATTTTATTGCAAAAGTATTTTGTACAACTAAAACTAAAGTTCGAGACTGAATGGAAGCATTCAAACGATAAGCTATACAACAAGCATCCTAGGACTAAAAAAAGGGACATATGTTTAATCATTCCTTCTTCACCACTTAGTGCTCGTGGCCTTCGAGTGCATTTGTTTTGAAAATATTGCAAAAATGGATTGATTTTCGAGAATATTACATGGTGTTGACCAAGCGTTTATTTGGGCCGAAGCTACTCTTTGTACGAAAATTTTATTTCCCCCCATTAATTTTGTTTGCCTCCTTTTTAGTTATTGTTTTAAATATTTATATATATTTTATATTAGCGACGGTTCCGGCCGATGCTATTGTTTATTAAAAAATATTCATTTCCCATCAACAATTTTGTTTTCCTCCTTTTTAGTTATTATTTTAATTAATTATTATTTTCTTATATTTGTGACGGTTTAGGCCAACACTACTGTTTGTGCGGAAATTTTTATTTCCCCTACCAATTTCATATGCCTCATTTAAAGTTATTGTTTTTATTAATTATTATTTTTATATTAAAAACTAGCACTTTGATAACGCTTTTAAAGTGCTATTAAACAAAATCGTTTACAATAGCGGCGCGGTTAATAGCGCTTTAAGTTAAAAACAAAATAAAGTGCTCTTAAATAGCATTTGTGGCGTAGTATCGGTTGCACTGTTTTCTCTTCTAGTGTTGGTTTATCCTTCTGGAGATATGAGACAACTCTTCTTTGTCTTTATCAAAATCCTTATAAGCGGAGCATACGCCTAACTAGTCATTTTCTTCCATTTTATTGCAAAGCTATTTTGCCCAACTAAAATTAAAGTTCATGAGTGAATGGAAGCATTCAAATGATAAGCTATACAACAAGCATCCTACGACTAAAAAAAGGGACATACGTTTAATCATTCCTTCTTCACCACTTAGTGCTCGTGGCCTTCGAGTGCATTTGTTTTAAAAATATTGCAAAAATGGTTTGATTTTGGAGAATAATACTTGGTGTTGACCAAGCGTTTATTTGGACCGAAGCTACTGTTTGTGCGAAAATATTATTTCCCCCCATTAATTTTGTTTGCCTCCTTTTTAGTTATTGTTTTAAATGTTTATATATTTTTAATATTAGCGACGGTTCTGGCTGACGCTATTGTTTATTCAAAAATATTCATTTCCCATCACCAATTTCTTTTGCCTCCTTTTTAGTTATTATTTTAATTAATTATTAGTGACGGTTCATGCCGACAATACTGTTTGTGCGGAAATTTTTATTTCCCCTACCAATTTCATATACCTCATTTAAAGTTATTGTCTTAATTAATTATTATTTTTATATTAAAAACTAGTACTATAATAGCGCTTTTAAAGTGCTATTAAACAAAACCGTTTACAATAGCGGCGCCGTTAATAGCGCTATAAATCAAAAACAAAAGAAAGTGCACTTAAATAGAATTTGTGGCGTAGTGTCTGTTGCCCTTTTTTCTCTTCTAGTGTTGGTTTATCCTTCTGGACATAAGAGAAAAGTCTTCTTTGTCTTTATCAAAATCCTTATAAGCGGAGCATACGCCTAACTAGTCCTTTTCTTCCATTTTATTGCAAAGGTATTTTGCCCAACTAAAACTAAAGTTCTTGAGTGAATGGAAGTGTTCAAATTATAAGCTATACAACAAGCATCCTACGACTAAAAAAAGGGACATACTTTTAATCATTCCTTCTTCACCACTTAGTGCCCGTGGCCTTCGAGTGCATTTGTTTTGAAAATATTGCAAAAATGGTTTGATTTTGGAGAATAATACTTGGTGTTGACCAAGCGTTTATTTGGACCGAAGCTACTGTTTGTGCGAAAATATTATTTCCCCCCATTAATTTTGTTTGCCTCCTTTTTAGTTATTGTTTTAAATGTTTATATATTTTTAATATTAGCGACGGTTCTGGCTGACGCTATTGTTTATTCAAAAATATTCATTTCCCATCACCAATTTCTTTTGCCTCCTTTTTAGTTATTATT
Organism: Vicia faba; assembly: GCA_948472305.1. Lineage (NCBI taxonomy): Eukaryota > Viridiplantae > Streptophyta > Magnoliopsida > Fabales > Fabaceae > Vicia > Vicia faba. The sequence continues at coordinate 1,010,014,353 of OX451739.1, read as the reverse complement.
TTAATTAATTATTATTTTCTTATATTAGTGAAGGTTCTTGCCGACACTACTGTTTGTGCGGAAATTTTATTTCCCCCACCAATTTCATTTGCCTCATTTAAAGTTATTGTTTTTATTAATTATGATTTTTATATTAAAAACTAGTACTTTAATAACGCTTTTAAAGTGCTATTAAACAAAATAGTTTACAATAGCGGCGCGGTTAATAGCGCTTTAAATTAAAAACAAAAGAAAGTGCTCTTAAATAGCATTTGTGGCGTAGTATCGGTTGCCATGTTTTCTCTTCTAGTGTTGGTTTATCCTTCTGGACATAAGAGACAACTCCTCTTTGTCTTTATCAAAATCCTTATAAGCGGAGCATACGCCTAACTAGTCCTTTTCTCTAATTTTATTGCAAAAGTATTTTTCACAACTAAAACTAAAGTTCGAGTATGAATGGAAGCATTCAAACGATAAGCTATACAACAAGCATCCTAGGACTAAAAAAAGGGACATATGTTTAATCATTCCTTCTTCACCACTTAGTGCTCGTGGCCTTCGAGTGCATTTGTTTTGAAAATATTTCAAAAATGTTTTGATTTTCGAGAATAATACATGGTGTTGACCAAGCGTTTATTTGGACCGAAGCTACTCTTTGTACGAAATTTTTATTTCCCCCCATTAATTTCGTTTGCCTCCTTTTTAGTTATTGTTTTAAATATTTATATATATTTTACATTAGCGACGGTTCCAGCGGACGCTATTGTTTATTAAAAAATATTCATTTCCCATCAACAATTTCATTTTCCTCCTTTTTAGTTATTATTTTAATTAATTATTATTTTCTTATATTAGCGACGGTTCAGGCCGACACTACTGTTTGTGCGAAAATTTTTATTTCCCCTACCAATTTCATATGCCTCATTTAAAGTTATTGTTTTAATTAATTATTATTTTTATATTAAAAACTAGTACTTTAATAGCGCTTTTAAAGTGCTATTAATCAAAATCGTTTACAATAGCGGCGCGGTAAATAGCGCTTTAAATCAAAAACAAAAGAAAGTGCTCTTAAATAGAATTTGTGGCGTAGTGTATGTTGCCCTGTTTTCTCTTCTAGTGTTAGTTTATCCTTCTGGACATAAGAGAAAACTCCTCTTTGTCTTTATCAAAATCCTTATAAGCGGAGCATACGCCTAACTAGTCCTTTTATTCCATTTTAATGTAAAAGTATTTTGCACAACTAAAACTAAATTTCATGAGTGAATGGAAGCATTCAAACGATAAGCTATACAACAAGCATCCTAGGACTAAAAAAAGGGACATACATTTAATCATTCCTTCTTCACCACTTAGTGCTCGTGGCCTTCGAGTGCATTTGTTTTGAAAATATTGCAAAAATGGTTTGATTTTCGAGAATAATACATGATGTTGACCAAGCGTTTATTTGGACCGAAGCTACTGTTTGTACGAAAATTTTATTTCCCCCCATTAATTTTGTTTGCCTCCTTTTTAGTTATTGATTTAAATGTTTGTATTTTTTTTATATTAGCGATGGTTCTGGCCAACGCTATTGTTTATTAAAAAATATTCATTTCCAATCACCAATTTCATTTTCCTCCTTTTTAGTTATTATTTTAATTAATTATTATTTTCTTATATTAGCGACGTTTCAGGCCGACACTTTTGTTTGTGCGGAAATATTTATTTCCCCTACCAATTTCATATGCCTCATTTAAAGTTATTGTTTTAATTAATTATTATTTTTATATTAAAAACTACTACTTTAATAGCGCTTTTAAAGTGCTATTAAACAAAATCGTTTACAATAGAGGCGCGGTTAATCGCGCTTTAAATTAAAAACAAAAGAAAGTGCTCTTAAATAGAATTTGTGGCGTAGTGTCTGTTGCCCTGTTTTCTCTTCTAGTGTTAGTTTATCCTTCTGGACATAAGAGAAAACTCCTCTTTGTCTTTATCAAAATCCTTATAAGCGGAGCATACGCCTAACTAGTCCTTTTATATCATTTTAATGTAAAAGTATTTTGCACAACTAAAACTAAATTTCATGAGTGAATGGAAGCATTCAAACGATAAGCTATACAACAAGCATCCTAGGACTGAAAAAAGGGACATACATTTAATCATTCCTTATTCACCACTTAGTGCTCGTGGCCTTCGAGTGCATTTGTTTTGAAAATATTGCAAAAATGGTTTGATTTTCGAGAATAATACATGGTGTTGACCAAGCGTTTATTTGGACCGAAGCTACTGTTTGTACGAAAATTTTATTTCCCCCCATTAATTTTGTTTGCCTCCTTTTTCGTTATTGATTTAAATGTTTATATTTTTTTTATATTAGCGATGGTTCTGGCCGACGCTATTGTTTATTAAAAAATATTCATTTCCAATCACCAATTTCATTTTCCTCCTTTTTAGTTATTATTTTAATTAATTATTATTTTCTTATATTAGCGATGTTTTAGGCCGACACTTTTGTTTGTGCGGAAATATTTATTTCCCCTACCAATTTCATATGCCTCATTTAAAGTTATTGTTTTAATTAATTATTATTTTTATATTAAAAACTACTACTTTAATTGCGCTTTTAAAGTGCTTTAAACAAAACCGTTTACAATAGAGGCGCGGTTAATAGCGCTTTAAATTAAAAACAAAAGAAAGTGCTCTTAAATAGAATTTGTGGCGTAGTGTCTGTTGCCCTGTTTTCTCTTCTAGTGTTAGTTTATCCTTCTGGACATAAGAGAAAACTCCTCTTTGTCTTTATCAAAATCCTTATAAGCGGAGCATACGCCTAACTAGTCCTTTTATTCCATTTTAATGTAAAAGTATGTGCACAACTAAAACTAAATTTCATGAGTGAATGGAAGCATTCAAACGATAAGCTATACAACAAGCATCCTAGGACTGAAAAAAGGGACATACATTTAATCATTCCTTATTCACCACTTAGTGCTCGTGGCCTTCGAGTGCATTTGTTTTGAAAATATTGCAAAAATGGTTTGATTTTCGAGAATAATACATGGTGTTGACCAAGAGTTTATTTGGACCGAAGCTACTCTTTGTACGGAAATTTTATTTCCCCCCATTAATTTTGTTTGCCTCCTTTTTAGTTATTGTTTTAAATATTTATACATTTTTTATATTAGCGACGGTTCCAGCCGACGCTATTGTTTATTCAAAAAATTCATTTCCCATCAACAATTTCGTTTTCCTCCTTTTTAGTTATTATTTTAATTAGTTATTATTTTCTTATATTTGCGACGGTTCAGGCCGACACTACTATTTGTGCGGAAATTTTTATTTCCCCCACCAATTTCATATGCCTAACTTAAAGTTATTTTTTTAATTAGTTATTATTTTTATATTAAAAACTTTTACTTTAATAGAGCTTTTAAAGTGCTATTAAACAAAATCGTTTACAATAGCGGCGCGGTTAATAGTGCTTTAAATCAAAAACAAAAGAAAATGCTCTTAAATAGAATTTGTGGCGTAGTGTCGGTTGCCCTGTTTTCTCTTCTAGTGTTGGTTTATCCTTCTGGACATAAGAGACAACTCCTCTTTGTCTTTATCAAAATCCTTATAAGCGGAGCATATGCCTAACTAGTCCTTTTCTTCAATTTTATTGCAAAAGTATTTAGCACAACTAAAACTAAAGTTCATGAGTGAATGGAAGCATTCAAACGATAACCTATACAACAAGCATCCTAGGACTAAAAAAAGGGACATACGTTTAATCATTCCTTCTTCACCACTTAGTGCTTGTGGCCTTCCAGTGCATTTGTTTTGAAAATATTGCGAAAATGGTTTGATTTTCGAGAATAATACATGGTGTTGACCAAGAGTTTATTTGGACCGAAGCTACTCTTCGTACAAAAATTTTTTTTCCCCCCATTAATTTCGTTTGCCTCCTTTTTTCTTATTGTTTTAAATATTTATACATTTTTTATATTAGCGACGGTTCCAATTGACGCTATTGTTTATTCAAAAATATTCATTTCCCATCAACAATTTCGTTTTCCTCCTTTTTAGTTATTATTTTAATTAATTATTATTTTCTTATATTTGCGACGGTTCAGGACGACACTACCATTTGTGCGGAAATTTTTATTTCACCCACCAATTTAATTTATCTCATTTAAATTTATTGTTTTAATTAATTATTATTTTTATATTAAAAACTAGTACTTTAATAGCGTTTTTAAAGTGTTATTAAACAAAATCGTTTCCAATATCAGCGCGGTTAATAGCGCTTTAAATCAAAAACAAAACAAAGTGCTCTTAAATAGCAATTGTGGCGTAGTGTCGGTTGCCCTGTTTTCTCTTCTAGTGTTGGTTTATCCTTCTGGACATAAGAGACAACTCCTCTTTGTCTTTATCAAAATCCTTATAAGCGGAGCATACGCCTAACTAGTCCTTTTCTTCAATTTTATTGCTAAAGTATTTAGCACAACTAAAACTGAAGTTCATGAGTGAATGGAAGCATTCAAACGATAAGCTATACAACAAGCATCGTAGGACTAAAAAGAGGGACATACGTTTAATCATTCCTTCTTCACCACTTAGTGCTCGTGGCCTTCGAGTGCATTTGTTTTGAAAATATTTTGAAAATGGTTTGGTTTACGAGAATAATACTTGGTGTTGACCAAGCGTTTATTCGGACCGAAGCTACTGTTTGTGTAAAAATTTTATTTCCCCCCTATTAATTTTGTTACCCTCCTTTTTAGTTATTGATTTAAATGTTTATATATTTTTTATATTAGCGACGGTTCTTGCCGATGCTATTGTTTATTCAAAAATATTCATTTCCCATCACTAATTTCGTTTGCCTCCTTTTTAGTTATTATTTTAATTAATTATTATTTTCTTATATTTGCAACGGTTTAGGCCGTCACTACTGTTTGTGTGGAAATTTTTATTTCCCCCACCAATTTCATTTGCCTCATTCAAAGTTATTGTTTTAATTAATTATTATTTTTATATTAAAAACTAGTACTTTAATATCGCTTTTAAAGTAGTATTAAACAAAATCGTTTACAATAGTGGCGCGGTTAACAGCGCTTTAAATCAAAAACAAAAGAAAGTGCTCTTAAATAGAACTTGTGGCGTATTTTCGGTTGCCCTGTTTTCTCTTCTAGTGTTGGTTTATCCTTATAGACATAAGAGACAACTCCTCTTTGTCTTTATCAAAATCCTTATAAGCGGAGCATACGCCTAGCTAGTCCTTTTCTTCCATTTTATTGAAAAAGTATTTAGCACAACTAAAACTAAAGTTCATGAGTGAATGGAAGCACTCAAACGATAAGCTATACAACAAGCATCCTAGGACTAAAAAAAGGGACATACGTTTAATCATTCCTTCTTCACCAGTTAGTGCTCGTGGCTGTCGAGTGCTTTTGTTTTGAAAATATTTATAAAATGGTTTGATTTACGAGAATAATACTTGGTGTTGACCAAGCGTTTATTTGGACCGAAGCTACTGTTTGTGCGAAAATTTTATTTCCCCCCTATTAATTTTGTTACCCTCCTTTTTAGTTATTGATTTAAATGTTTATATATTTTTTATATTAGCGACGGTTCTGCCCGACGCTACTGTTTATTCAAAAATATTCATTTCCCATCACTAATTTCGTTTGCCTCCTTTTTAGTTATTATTTTAATTATTATTTTCTTATATTAGCGACGGTTCAGGCCGACACTACTGTTTGTGCGGAAATTTTCATTTCCCCCACCAATTTAATTTGCCTCCTTTAAAGTTATTGTTTTAATTAATTATTATTTTTATATTTAAAACCAGTACTTTAATAGCGCTTTTAAAGTGCTATTAAACAAAATCGTTTACAATAGCGGCGCGGTTAATAGCGCTTTAAATCAAAAACAAAAGACAGTGCTCTTAAATAGAATTTGTGGCATAGTTTCCGTTGCCCTATTTTCTGTTCTAGTGTTGGTATATCCTTCTGGACATAAGAGACAACTCTTATTTGTCTTTATCAAAATCCTTATAAGCGAAGCATACGCCTAACTAGTCCTTTTCTTCCATTTTATATCAAAAGTATTTTGCACAACTAAAACTAAAGTTCATGAGTGAATGGAAGCATTCAAACGATAAGCTATACAACAATAATCCTAGGACTAAAAAAAGGGACATACGTTTAATCATTCCTTCTTCACCACTTAGTGCTCGTGGCCTTCAAGTGAATTTGTTTTGAAAATATTGCAAAAATGGTTTGATTTTTGAGAATAATACTTGGTGTTGACCAAGCGTTTATTTGGACCGAAGCTACTGTTTGTGCAAAAAAATTTATTTCCCCCCTATTAATTTTGTTACCCTCCTTTTTAGTTATTGATTTAAATGTTTATATATTTTTTATATTAGCGACGGTTCTGGCCGACGCTATTGTTTATTCAAAAATATTCATTTCCCATCACTAAAATTTTTTGCCTCCTTTTTAGTTATTATTTAAATTAATTATTATTTTCTTATATTAGCGACGGTTCAGGCCGACACTACTGTTTGTGCAGAAATTTTCATTTCCCCCACCAATTTCATTTGCCTCCTTTAAAGTTATTGTTTTAATTAATTATTATTTTTATAATAAAAACCACTACTTTAATAGCGCTTTTAAAGTGCTATTAAACAAAATCGTTTATAATAGTGGCGCGGTTAATAGCGCTTTAAAGGGATATCAAAAACAAAAGAAAGTGCTCTTAAATAGCATTTGTGGCATAGTGTTTGTTGTCCTGTTTTCTCTTCCAGTGTTGGTTTATCCTTCTGCACATAAGAGACAACTCCTCTTTGTCTTTATCAAAATCCTTATAAGCGGAGCATACGCCTATCTAGTCCTTTTCTTCCATTTTATTGAAAAAGTATTTAGCACAACTAAAACTAAAGTTCATGAGTGAATGGAAGTTTAATAGGACTAAAAATAGGGACATACGTTTAATCATTCCTTCTTCACCACTTAGTGATCGTGGCCTTCGAGTGCATTTGTTTTGAAAATATTTTTAAAATGCTTTGATTTTCGAGAATAATACTTGGTGTTGACAAAGCTTTTATTTGGACCGAAGCTACTCTTTGTACGAAAATTTTATTTCCCCCCATTAATTTCGTTTCCCTCCTTTTTAGTTATTGTTTTAAATATTTATATATTTTTTATATTAGCGACGGTTCTGGACGACGCTATTGTTTATTCAAAAATATCCATTTCCCATCAACAATTTCGTTTTCCTCCTTTTTAGTTATTATTTTAATTAATTATTATTTTCTTATATTTGCGACGGTTCAGGCCGACACGACTATTTGTGTGAAAATTTTTATTTCCCCCACCAATTTCATTTGCCTCATTTAAAGTTATTGTTTTAATTAATTATTATTTTTATATAAAAAAATAGTACTTTAATAGCAATTTTAAAGTGCTATTAAATAAAATCGTTTACAATAGCGGCGCGGTTAATAGCGCTTTAAATCAAAAACAGAAGAAAGTTCTCTTAAATAGAATTTATGGCGTAGTGTCCGTTGCCCTGTTTTCTGTTCTAGTGTTGGTTTATCCTTCTGGACATAACAGACAACTCCTCTTTGTCTTTATCAAAATCCTTATAAGCGAAGCATACGCCTAACTAGTCCTTTTCTTCCATTTTATTGCAAAAGTATTTTGCACAACTAAAACTAAAGTTCATGAGTGAATGGAAGCATTCAAACGATAAGCTATACAACAAGAATCTTAGGACTAAAAAAAGGGACAAACGTTTAATCATTCCTTCTTCACCACTTAGTGCTCGTGGCTTTCAAGTGCATTTGTTTTGAAAATATTGCAAAAATGGTTTGATTTTCGAGAATAATACTTGGTGTTGACCAAGAGTTTATTTCGACGGAAGCTACTGTTTGTGCGAAAATTTTATTTCCCCCACTAATTTCGTTTGCCTCCTTTTTAGTTATTATTTTCTTATATTAGCGACGGTTCAGGCCGACACTACTATTTGTGCGCAAATTTCATTTCCTCCACCAATTTCATTTTCCTCCTTTTAAGTTATTGTTTTAATTAATTATTATTTTTATATTAAAAACCAGTACTTTAATAGCACTTTTAAAGTGCTATTAGACCAAATCATTCACAATAGCGGCGCGGTTAATAGCGGTTTAAAGGGATATCAAAAACAAAAGAAAGTTCTCTTAAATAATATTTGTGGCGTAGTGTCTCTTGCCCTGTTTTCTCTTCCAGTGTTGGTTTATCCTTCTGGACATAAGAGACAACTCTTCTTTGTGTTTATCAAAATCTTCATAAAAGGAGCATACGCCTAACTTGTCCTTTTCTTCCATTTTGTTGCAAAATTATTTAGCAAGAATAAAACTAAAGTTCATGAGTGAATGGAAGTATTCAAATGATAAGCTATACAACAAGCATCTTAGGACTAAAAAAAGGGACATATGTTTAATCATTCCTTCTTCACCACTTAGTACTCGTGGCCTTCAAGTGCATTTGTTTTGAAAATATTTCTAAAATGGTTTAATTTTCGAGAATAATACTTGGTGTTGACCAAGCATTTATTTGGATCGAAGATACTGTTTGTGCGAAAATTTTATTTCCCCCCACTAATTTTGTTTGCCTCCTTTTTAGCTATTGTTTTAAATGTTTATATATTTTTTATATTAGCGACGGTTCAGGCCGACGCTATTGTTTATTCAAAAATATTCATTTCCCATCACCAATTTCGTTTGCCTCATTTTTAGTTATTATTTTAATTAATTATTATTTTCTTTTATTAGCGACGGTTCAGGCCGACACTACTATTTGTGAGCAAATTTCATTTCCCCCACCAATTTCATTTGCCTCCTTTAAAGTTATTGTTTTAATTAATTATTATTTTTATATTAAAAACCAGTACTTTAATAGAACTTTTAAAGTGTTATTAAAGAAAATCGTTTACAATAGCGGCGCGGTTAATAGCGATTTAAAGGGATATCAAAAACAAAAGAAAGTTCTCTTAAATAATATTTGTGGCATAGTGTTTGTTGCCCTGTTTTCTGTTCCAGTGTTGGTTTATCCTTCTGGACATAAGAGACAACTCCTCTTTATCTTTATCAAAATCTTCATAAGAGGAGCATACGCCTAACTTGTCCTTTTCTTCCATTTTATTGCAAAAGTATTTAGCAAGAATAAAACTAAAGTTCATGAGTGAATGGAAGCATTCAAATGATAAGCTATACAACAAGCATCCTAGGATTAAAAAAAGGGACATATGTTTAATCATTCCTTCTTCACCACTTAGTGCTCGTGGACTTCGAGTGCATTTGGTTTGAAAATATTTCGAAAATGGTTTGATTTTCGAGAATAATACTTGGTGTTGACCAAGCAATTATTTGGATCGAAGCTACTATTTGTGTGATAATTTTATTTTACCCCACTAATTTTGTTTGCCTCCTTTTTAATTATTGTTTTAAATGTTTATATATTTTTTATATTAGTGACGGTTCTGGCCGACGCTATTGTTTGTTTAAAAATATTCATTTCCCATCACCAATTTCGTTTTCCTCCTTTTTAGTTATTATTTTAATTAATTATTATTTTCTTATATTAGCGACGGTTCAGGCCGGACCTACTATTTGTGCGCAAATTTCATTTCCCCCAACAATTTCATTTGCCACTTTTAAAGATATTATTTTAATTAATTATTATTTTTATATTAAAATACAGTACTTTAATAGCATTTTTAAAGTGCTATTAAACAAAATCGTTTACAATAGCGGCGCGGTTAATAGCGGTTTAAAGGGATATCAAAAACAAAAGAAAGTTCTCTTAAATAATATTTGTGGCGTAGTGTCTGTTGCCCTGTTTTCTCTTCCAGTGTTGGTTTATCCTTCTGGACATAAGATACAACTCCTCTTTGTCTTTATCAAAATCTTCATAAGAGGAGCATATGCCTAACTAGTCCTTTTCTTCCATTTTATTGCAAAAGTATTTAGCACGAATAAACTAAAGTTCATGAGTGAATGGAAGCATTCAAACGATAAGCTATACAACAAGCATCCTAGGACTAAAAAAAGGGACATACGTTTAATCATTCCTTCTTCACCACATAGTGCTCGTGGCCTTCGAGTGCATTTATTTTGAAAATATTTCGAAAATGGTTTGATTTTCGAGAATAATACTTGGTGTTGACCAAGCATTTATTTGGATCGAAGCTACTGTTTGTGCGAAAATTGTATTTCCCCCACTAATTTTGTTTGCCTCCTTTTTAGTTATTGTTTTAAATGTTTATATATTTTTTATATTAGCGACGGTTCTGGACGACGCTATTGTTTATTTAAAAATATTCATTTCCCATCACCAATTTCATTTTCCTCCTTTTTAGTTATTATTTTAATTAATTATTATTTTCTTATATTAGCGACGGTTCAGGCCGACACTACTATTTGTGCGCAAATTTCATTTCCCCCACCAATTTCATTTGCCTCCTTTAAAGTTATTGTTTTAATTAATTATTATTTTTATATTAAAAACCAGTACTTTAATAGCACTTTTAAAGTGCTATTAAACAAAATCGTTTACAATAGCCGCGCGGTTAATAGCGGTTTAAAGGGATATCAAAAACAAAAGAAAGTTCTCTTAAATAATATTTGTGGCGTAGTGTCTCTTGCCCTGTTTTCTCTTCCAGTGTTGGTTTATCCTTCTGGACATAAGATACAAATCCTCTTTGTCTTTATCAAAATCTTCATAAGAGGAGCATACGCCTAACTTGTCCTTTTCTTCCATTTTATTGCAAAAGTATTTAGCACGAATAAAACTAAAGTTCATGAGTGAATGGAAGCATTCAAATGATAAGCTATACAACAAGCATCCTAGGACTAAAAAAATGGACATACGTTTAATCATTACTTCTTCACCACTTAGTGCTCGTGGCCTTCGAGTGCATTTGTTTTGAAAATATTTCGAAAATGGTTTTATTTTCGAGAATAATACTTGGTGTTGACCAAGCATTTATTTGGAACGAAGCTACTATTTGTGCGATAATTTTATTTCCCCCCACTAATTTTGTTTGCCTCCTTTTTAGTTATTGTTTTAAATGTTTATATATTTTTTATATTAGCGACGGTTCTTGACGACGCTGTTGTTTATTCAAAAATATTCATTTCCCATCACAAATTTCATTTGCCTCCTTTTTAGTAATTATTATAATTAATTATTATTTTCTTATATTAGCGACGGTTCAGGCCGACACTATTATTTGTTCGCAAATTTCATTTCCCCCACCAATTTCATTTGCCTCCTTTAAAGTAATTTTTTTAATAATTATTATTTTTATATTAAAAACCAGTACTTTAATAGCACTCTTAAAGTGCAGTTAAACAAAATCGTTTACAATAGCGGCGCCGGTAATAGCGGTTTAAAGGGATATCAAAAACAAATGAAAGTTCTCTTAAATAATATTTGGGTGTAGTGTCTCTTGCCCTGTTTTCTCTTCCAGTGTTGGTTTATCCTTCTGGACATAAGAGACAACTCCTCTTTGTCTTTATCAAAATCTTCATAAGAGGAGCATACGCCTAACTTGTCCTTTTCTTCCATTTTATTGCAAAATTATTTAGCATGAATAAAACTAAAGTTCATGAGTGAATGGAAGCATTCAAACGATAAGCTATACAACAAGCATCTTAGGACTAAAAAAAGGGACATACGTTTAATCATTCCTTCTTCACCACTTAGTGCTCGTGGCCTTCGAGTGCATTTGTTTTGAAAATATTTCGAAAATGGTTTGATTTTCGAGAATAATACTTGGTGTTGACCAAGCATTTATTTGGATCAAAGCTACTGTTTGTGTGAAAATTTTATTTCCCCCCACTAATTTTGTTTTCCTCCTTTTTAGCTATTGTTTTAAATGTTTATATATTTTTTATATTAGCGACGGTTCTGGCCGACGCTATTGTTTATTCAAAAATATTCATTTCCCATCACCAATTCTGTTTGCTTCAATTTTAGTTATTATTTTAATTAATTATTATTTTCTTATATTAGCGACAGTTCAGGATGACACTACTATTTGTGCGCAAATTTCATTTCCCCCACCAATTTCATTTGCCTCCTTTAAAGTTATTGTTTTAATTAATTATTATTTTTATATTAAAAACCAGTACTTTAATAGCACTTTTAAAGTGCTATTAAACAAAATCGTTTACAATAGCGGCGCGGTTAATAGCGGTTTAAAGGGATATCAAAAACAAAAGAAAGTTCTCTTAAATAATATTTATGGCGTAGTGTATGTTGCCCTGTTTTCTCTTCCAGTGTTGGTTTATCCTTCTGGACATAAGAGACAACTCCTCTTTGTCTTTATCAAAATCTTCATAAGAGGAGCATACGCCTAACTTGTCCTTTTCTTCCATTTTATTGCAAAAGTATTTAGCAAGAATAAAACTAAAGTTCATGAGTGGATGGAACCATTCAAATGATAAGCTATACAACAAGCATCCTAGGACTAAAAAAAGGGACATACGTTTAATCATTCCTTATTCACCACTTAATGCTCGTGGCATTCGAGTGTATTTGTTTTGAAAATATTTCGAAAATGGTTTGATTTTCGAGAATAATACTTGGTGTTGACCAAGCATTTATTTGGATCGAAGATACTGTTTGTGCGAAAATTATATTTCCCCCCACTAATTTTGTTTGCCTCCTTTTTAGCTATTGTTTTAAATGTTTATATATTTTTTATATTAGCGACGGTTCTGGCCGACGCTATTGTTTATTCAAAAATATTCATTTCCCATCACCAATTTCGTTTGCCTCATTTTTAGTTATTATTTTAATTAATTATTATTTTCTTTTATTAGCTACGATTCATGCCGACACTACTATTTGTGAGAAAATTTCATTTCCCCCACGAATTTCATTTGCCTCCTTTAAAGTTATTGTTTTAATTAATTATTATTTTTATATTAAAAACCAGTACTTTAATAGAACTTTTAAAGTGGTATTAAACAAAATCGTTTACAATAACGGCGCAGTTAATAGTGGTTTAAAGGGATATCAAAAACAAAAGAAAGTTCTCTTAAATAATATTTGTGGCATAGTGTTTGTTGCCCTGTTTTCTCTTCCAGTGTTGGTTTATCCTTCTGGACATAAGAGACAACTCCTCTTTATCTTTATCAAAATCTTCTAAAGAGGAGCATACGCCTAACTTGTCCTTTTGTTCCATTTTATTGCAAAAGTATTTAGCAAGAATAAAACTAAAGTTCATGAGTGAATGGAAGCATTCAAATGATAAGCTATACAAAAAGCATCCTAGGACTAAAAAAAGGGACATACGTTTAATCATTCCTTCTTCACCACTTAGTACTCGTGGCCTTCCAGTGCATTTGGTTTGAAAATATTTCGAAAATTGTTTGATTTTCGAGAATAATATTTGGTGTTGACCAAGCAATTATTTGGATCGAAGCTACTATTTGTGTGATAATTTTATTTTACCCCACTAATTTTGTTTGCCTCCTTTTTAATTATTGTTTTAAATGTTTATATATTTTTTATATTAGTGACGGTTCTGGACGACGCTATTGTTTGTTCAAAAATATTCATTTCCCATCACCAATTTCGTTTGCCTCATTTTTAGTTATTATTTTAATTAATTATTATTTTCTTATATTAGCGACGGTTCAGGCCGACACTACTATTTGTGCGCAAATTTCATTTCCCCCAACAATTTCATTTGCCTCCTTTAAAGTTATTGTTTTAATTAATTATTATTTTTATATTAAAAACCAGTACTTTAATAGCACTTTTAAAGTTCTATCAAACAAAATCGTTTACAATAGCGGCACGGTTAATAGCCGTTTAAAGGGATATCAAAAACAAAAGAAAGTTCTCTTAAATAATATTTGTGGCGTATTGTCTGTTGCCCTGTTTTCTCTTCCAGTGTTGGTTTATCCTTCTGGACATAGGAGACAACTCCTCTTTGTCTTTATCAAAATCTTCATAAGAGGAGCATACGCCTAACTAGTCCTTTTCTTCCATTTTATTGCAAAAGTATTTAGCAAGAATAAAACTAAAGTTCATGAGTGAATGGAAGCATTCAAATGATAAGCTATACAACAAGCATCCTAGGACTAAAAAAAGGGACATACGTTTAATCATTCCTTCTTCACCACTTAATGCTCGTGGCATTTGAGTGCATTTGTTTTGAAAATATTTCGAAAATGGTTTGATTTTCGAGAATAATACTTGGTGTTGACCAAGCATTTATTTGGATCAAAGCTACTATTTGTGCGAAAATTTTATTTTACCCCACTAATTTTGTTTGCCTCCTTTTTAGTTATTGTTTTAAATGTTTATATATTTTTTATATTAGCGACGGTTCTGGCCGACGCTATTGTTTGTTCAAAAATATTCATTTCCCATCACCAATTTCGTTTGCCTCCTTTTTAGTTATTATTTTAATTAATTATTATTTTCTTATATTAGCGACGGTTCAGGCCAACACTACTATTTGTGCGCAAATTTCATTTCCCCCACCAATTTCATTTGCCTCTTTTAAAGTTATTGTTTTAATTAATTATTATTTTTATATTAAAAACCAGTACTTTAATAACACTTTTAAAGTGCTATTAAACAAAATCGTTTACAATAGCGGCGCGGTTAATAGCTGTTTAAAGGGATATCAAAAACAAAAGAAAGTTCTCTTAAATAATATTTGTGGCGTAGTGTCTGTTTCCCTGTTTTTTCTTCCAGTGTTGGTTTATCCTTCTGGACATAAGATACAACTCCTCTTTGTCTTTATCAAAATCTTCATAAGAGGAGCATATGCCTAACTAGTCCTTTTCTTCCATTTTATTACAAAAGTATTTAGCATGAATAAACTAAAGTTCATGAGTGAATGGAAGCATTCAAACGATAAGCTATACAACAAGCATCCTAGGACTAATAAAAGGGACATACGTTTAATCATTCCTTTTTCACCACATAGTGCTCGTGGCCTTTGAGTGCATTTGTTTTGAAAATATTTCGAAAATGGTTTGATTTTCGAGAATAATACTTGGTGTTGACCAAGCATTTATTTGGATCGAAGCGACTGTTTGTGCGAAAATTTTATTTCCCCCACTAATTTTGTTTGCCTCCTTTTTAGTTATTGGTTTAAATGTTTATATATTTTTTATATTAGCGACGGTTCTGGACGGCGCTATTGTTTATTCAAAAATATTCATTTCCCATCACCAATTTCGTTTGCCTCCTTTTTAGTTATTATTTTAATTAATTATTATTTTCTTATATTAGCGACGGTTCAGGCCGACACTACTATTTGTGCGTAAATTTCATTTCCCCCACCAATTTCATTTTCCTCCTTTAAAGTTATTATTTTAATTAATTATTATTTTTATATTAAAAACCAATACTTTAATAGCACTTTTAAAGTGCTATTAAAAAAAATCGTTTACAATAGCGGCGGAGTTAATAGCGGTTTAAAGGGATATCAAAAACAAAAGAAAGTTCTCTTAAATAATATTTGTGGCGTAGTGTCTGTTGCCCTGTTTTCTCTTCCAGTGTTGGTTTATCCTTCTGGACATAAGATACAAATCCTCTTTGTCTTTATCAAAATCTTCATAAGAGGAGCATACGCCTAACTTGTCATTTTCTTCCATTTTATTGCAAAAGTATTTAGCACCAATAAAACTAAAGTTTATGAGTGAATGGAAGCATTCAAATGATAAGCTATACAACAAGCATCCTAGGACTAAAAAAAGGGACATACGTTTAATCATTACTTCTTCACCACTTAGTGCTCGTGGACTTCGAGTGCATTTGTTTTGAAAATATTTCGAAAATGGTTTGATTTTCGAGAATAATACTTGGTGTTGACCAAGCATTTATTTGGATCGGAGCTACTGTTTGTGCGAAAATTTTATTTCCCCCCACTAATTTTGTTTGCCTCCTTTTTAGTTATTGTTTTAAATGTTTATATATTTTTTATATTAGCGACGGTTCTGGACGACGTTATTGTTTATTCAAAAATATTAATTTCCCATCACCAATTTCATTTGCCTCCTTTTTAGTAATTATTATAATTAATTATTATTTTCTTATATTAGCGACGGTTCAGGCCGACACTATTATTTGTGCGCAAATTTCATTTCCCCCACCAATTTAATTTGCCTCCTTTAAAATTATTTTTTTAATTAATTATTATTTTTATATTAAAAACCAGTACTTTAATAGAACTTTTAAAGTGATATTAAACAAAATCGTTTACAATAGAGGCGCGATTAATAGCGGTTTAAAGGGATATCAAAAAAAAAGAAAGGTCTCTTAAATAATATTTGTGGCGTAGTGTCTGTTGCCCTATTTTCTCTTCCAGTGTTGGTTTATCCTTCTGGACATAAGAGACAACTCCTCTTTGTCTTTATCAAAATCATCATAAGAGGAGCATACGCCTAACTTGTCCTTTTCTACCATTTTATTTCTAAAGTATTTAGCACGAATAAAACTAAAGTTCATGAGTGAATGGAAGCCTTCAAACGATAAGCTATACAACAAGCATCCTAGGACTAAAAAAAGGGACATACGTTTAATCATTCCTTCTTCACCACTTAGTGCTCGTGGCCTTTGAGTGCATTTGTTTTGAAATTATTTCGAAAATGGTTTGATTTTCGAGAATAATACTTGGTGTTGACCAAGCATTTATTTGGATCGAAGCTATTGTTTGTGCGAAAATTTTATTTTCCCCCACTAATTTTGTTTGCCTCCTTTTTAGTTATTGTTTTAAATGTTTATATATTTTTTATATTAGTGACGGTTCTGGCCGACGCTATTGTTTGTTCAAAAATATTCATTTCCCATCACCAATTTCGTTTGCCTCCTTTTTAGTTATTTCTTTAATTAATTATTATTTTCTTATATTAGCGACGGTTCAGGCCGACACTACTATTTGTGCGCAAATTTCATTTCCCCCACCAATTTCATTTGCCTCTTTTAAAGTTATTGTTTTAATTAATTATTATTTTTATATTAAAAACCAGTACTTTAATAGCACTTTAAAAAATCTATTAAACAAAATCGTTTACAATAGAGACACGGTTATTAGCTGTTTAAAGGGATATCAAAAACAAAAGAAAGTTCTCTTAAATAATATTTGTGGCGTAGTGTCTGTTGCCTTGTTTTCTCTTCTAGTGTTGGTTTATCCTTCTGGACATAGGAGACAACTCCTGTTTGTCTTTATCAAAATATTCATAAGAGGAGCATACTCCTAACTTGTCCTTTTCTTCCATTTTATTTCAAAATTATTTAGCACGAATAAAACTAAAGTTAATGAGTGTATGGAAGCATTCAAAAGATAAGCTATACAACAAGCATCCTAGGACTAAAAAAGGGACATACGTTTAATCATTCCTTCTTCACCACTTAGTGCTCGTGGCCTTCGTGTGCATTTGTTTTGAAAATATTTCTAAAATGGTTTGATTTTCGAGAAGAATACTTGGTGTTGACCAAGCATTTATTTGGATCGAAGCTACGGTTTGTGCGAAAATTTTATTTCCCCCCACTGATTTTGTTTGCCTCCTTTTTAGTTATTGTTTTAAATGTTTATATATTTTTTATATTAGTGACAGTTCTAGACGATGCTATTGTTTGTTCAAAAATATTCATTTCCCATTACCAATTTCGTTTTCCTCCTTTTTAGTTATTATTTTAATTAATTATTTTTTTTATATTAGCGACGGTTCAGGCCGACACTACTATTTGTGCGCAAATTTCATTTCCCCCACCAATTTCATTTGCCTCTTTTAAAGTTATTGTTTTAATTAATTATTAATTTTATATTAAAAACCAGTATTGTAATAGCACTTTTAAAGATCTATTAAACAAAATCGTTTACAATAGCGGCGCGGTTAATCTCTGTTTAAAGGGATATCAAAAATAAAAGAAAGTTCTCTTTAGTAATATTTGTGGCGTAGTGTCTGTTGCCCTGTTTTCTCTTCCAGTGTTGGTTTATCCTTCTGGACATAAGAGATAACTCCTCTTTGTCTTTATCAAAATCTTCATAAGAGGAGCATACTCCTAACTTGACCTTTTCTTCCATTTTATTGCAAAAGTATTTAGCACGAATAAAACTAAAGTTAATGAGTGAATGGAAGCATTCAAACGTTAAGTTATACAACAAGCATCCTAGGACTAAAAAAAGGGACATACGTTTAATCATTCCTTCTTCACCACTTAGTGCTCGTGGCCTTCAAGTGCATTTGTTTTGAAAATATTTCGAAAATGGTTTGATTTTCGAGAATAATACTTGGTGTTGACCAAGCATTTATTTGGATCGAAGCTACTATTTGTGCGATAATTTTATTTCCCCCCACTAATTTTGTTTGCCTCCTTTTTAGTTATTGTTTTAAATGTTTATATATTTTATATATTAGCGACGGTTATGGACGACGTTATTGTTTATTCAAAAATATTCATTTCCCATCACCAATTTCGTTTGCCTCCTTTTTAGTTATTTCTTTAATTAATTATTATTTTCTTATATTAGCGACGGTTCAGGCCGACATTACTATTTGAGCGCAAATTTCATTTCCCCCACCAATTTCATTTGCCTCTTTTAAAGTTATTGTTTTAATTAATTATTATTTTTATATTAAAAACCAGTACTTCAATAGCACTTTTAAAAATCTATTAAACAAAATCGTTTACAATAGCGGCGCGGTTATTAGCTGTTTAAAGGGATATCAAAAACAAAAGAAAGTTCTCTTAAATAATATTTGTGGCGTATTGTCTGTTGCCCTGTTTTCTCTTCCAGTGTTGGTTTATCCTTCTGGACATAAGAGACAACTCCTGTTTGTGTTTATCAAAATCTTCATAAGAGGAGCATACTCCTAACTTGTCCTTTTCTTCCATTTTATTTCAAAATTATTTAGCACGAATAAAACTAAAGTTAATGAGTGAATGGAAGCATTCAAACGATAAGCTATACAACAAGCATCCTAGGACTAAAAAAAGGGACATACGTTTAATCATTCCTTCTTCACCACTTAGTGCTCGTGGCCTTCGTGTGCATTTGTTTTGAAAATATTTCTAAAATGGTTTGATTTTCGAGAATAATACTTGGTGTTGACCAAGCATTTATTTGGATCGAAGCTACTGTTTGTGCGAAAATTTTATTTCCCCCCACTGATTTTGTTTGCCTCCTTTTTAGTTATTGTTTTAAATGTTTATATATTTTTTATATTAGTGACGGTTCTGGACGACGCTATTGTTTGTTCAAAAATATTCATTTCCCATCACCAATTTCATTTTCCTCCTTTTTAGTTATTATTTTAATTAATTATTATTTTTTTATATTAGCGACGGTTCAGGCCGACACTACCATTTGTGCGCAAATTTCATTTCCCCCACCAATTTCATTTGCCTCTTTTAAAGTTATTGTTTTAATTAATTATTAATTTTATATTAAAAACCAGTATTGTAATAGCACTTTTAAAGATCTATTAAACAAAATCGTTTACAATAGCGGCGCAGTTAATAGCTGTTTAAAGGGATATCAAAAACAAAAGAAAGTTCTCTTTAGTAATATTTGTGGCGTAGTGTCTGTTGCCCTGTTTTCTCTTCCAGTGTTGATTTATCCTTCTGGACATAAGAGACAACTCCTCTTTGTCTTTATCAAAATCATCATAAGAGGAGCATACGCCTAACTTGTCCTTTTCTACCATTTTATTTCTAAAGTATTTAGCACGAATAAAACTAAAGTTCATGAGTGAATGGAAGCCTTCAAACGATAAGCTATACAACAAGCATCCTAGGACTAAAAAAAGGGACATACGTTTAATCATTCCTTCTTCACCACTTAGTGCTCGTGGCCTTTGAGTGCATTTGTTTTGAAATTATTTCGAAAATGGTTTGATTTTCGAGAATAATACTTGGTGTTGACCAAGCATTTATTTGGATCGAAGCTATTGTTTGTGCGAAAATTTTATTTTCCCCCACTAATTTTGTTTGCCTCCTTTTTAGTTATTGTTTTAAATGTTTATATATTTTTTATATTAGTGACGGTTCTGGCCGACGCTATTGTTTGTTCAAAAATATTCATTTCCCATCACCAATTTCGTTTGCCTCCTTTTTAGTTATTTCTTTAATTAATTATTATTTTCTTATATTAGCGACGGTTCAGGCCGACACTACTATTTGTGCGCAAATTTCATTTCCCCCACCAATTTCATTTGCCTCTTTTAAAGTTATTGTTTTAATTAATTATTATTTTTATATTAAAAACCAGTACTTTAATAGCACTTTAAAAAATCTATTAAACAAAATCGTTTACAATAGAGACACGGTTATTAGCTGTTTAAAGGGATATCAAAAACAAAAGAAAGTTCTCTTAAATAATATTTGTGGCGTAGTGTCTGTTGCCTTGTTTTCTCTTCTAGTGTTGGTTTATCCTTCTGGACATAGGAGACAACTCCTGTTTGTCTTTATCAAAATATTCATAAGAGGAGCATACTCCTAACTTGTCCTTTTCTTCCATTTTATTTCAAAATTATTTAGCACGAATAAAACTAAAGTTAATGAGTGTATGGAAGCATTCAAAAGATAAGCTATACAACAAGCATCCTAGGACTAAAAAAGGGACATACGTTTAATCATTCCTTCTTCACCACTTAGTGCTCGTGGCCTTCGTGTGCATTTGTTTTGAAAATATTTCTAAAATGGTTTGATTTTCGAGAAGAATACTTGGTGTTGACCAAGCATTTATTTGGATCGAAGCTACGGTTTGTGCGAAAATTTTATTTCCCCCCACTGATTTTGTTTGCCTCCTTTTTAGTTATTGTTTTAAATGTTTATATATTTTTTATATTAGTGACAGTTCTAGACGATGCTATTGTTTGTTCAAAAATATTCATTTCCCATTACCAATTTCGTTTTCCTCCTTTTTAGTTATTATTTTAATTAATTATTTTTTTTATATTAGCGACGGTTCAGGCCGACACTACTATTTGTGCGCAAATTTCATTTCCCCCACCAATTTCATTTGCCTCTTTTAAAGTTATTGTTTTAATTAATTATTAATTTTATATTAAAAACCAGTATTGTAATAGCACTTTTAAAGATCTATTAAACAAAATCGTTTACAATAGCGGCGCGGTTAATCTCTGTTTAAAGGGATATCAAAAATAAAAGAAAGTTCTCTTTAGTAATATTTGTGGCGTAGTGTCTGGTGCCCTGTTTTCTCTTCCAGTGTTGGTTTATCCTTCTGGACATAAGAGATAACTCCTCTTTGTCTTTATCAAAATCTTCATAAGAGGAGCATACTCCTAACTTGACCTTTTCTTCCATTTTATTGCAAAAGTATTTAGCACGAATAAAACTAAAGTTAATGAGTGAATGGAAGCATTCAAACGTTAAGTTATACAACAAGCATCCTAGGACTAAAAAAAGGGACATACGTTTAATCATTCCTTCTTCACCACTTAGTGCTCGTGGCCTTCAAGTGCATTTGTTTTGAAAATATTTCGAAAATGGTTTGATTTTCGAGAATAATACTTGGTGTTGACCAAGCATTTATTTGGATCGAAGCTACTATTTGTGCGATAATTTTATTTCCCCCCACTAATTTTGTTTGCCTCCTTTTTAGTTATTGTTTTAAATGTTTATATATTTTATATATTAGCGACGGTTATGGACGACGTTATTGTTTATTCAAAAATATTCATTTCCCATCACCAATTTCGTTTGCCTCCTTTTTAGTTATTTCTTTAATTAATTATTATTTTCTTATATTAGCGACGGTTCAGGCCGACATTACTATTTGAGCGCAAATTTCATTTCCCCCACCAATTTCATTTGCCTCTTTTAAAGTTATTGTTTTAATTAATTATTATTTTTATATTAAAAACCAGTACTTCAATAGCACTTTTAAAAATCTATTAAACAAAATCGTTTACAATAGCGGCGCGGTTATTAGCTGTTTAAAGGGATATCAAAAACAAAAGAAAGTTCTCTTAAATAATATTTGTGGCGTATTGTCTGTTGCCCTGTTTTCTCTTCCAGTGTTGGTTTATCCTTCTGGACATAAGAGACAACTCCTGTTTGTGTTTATCAAAATCTTCATAAGAGGAGCATACTCCTAACTTGTCCTTTTCTTCCATTTTATTTCAAAATTATTTAGCACGAATAAAACTAAAGTTAATGAGTGAATGGAAGCATTCAAACGATAAGCTATACAACAAGCATCCTAGGACTAAAAAAAGGGACATACGTTTAATCATTCCTTCTTCACCACTTAGTGCTCGTGGCCTTCGTGTGCATTTGTTTTGAAAATATTTCTAAAATGGTTTGATTTTCGAGAATAATACTTGGTGTTGACCAAGCATTTATTTGGATCGAAGCTACTGTTTGTGCGAAAATTTTATTTCCCCCCACTGATTTTGTTTGCCTCCTTTTTAGTTATTGTTTTAAATGTTTATATATTTTTTATATTAGTGACGGTTCTGGACGACGCTATTGTTTGTTCAAAAATATTCATTTCCCATCACCAATTTCATTTTCCTCCTTTTTAGTTATTATTTTAATTAATTATTATTTTTTTATATTAGCGACGGTTCAGGCCGACACTACCATTTGTGCGCAAATTTCATTTCCCCCACCAATTTCATTTGCCTCTTTTAAAGTTATTGTTTTAATTAATTATTAATTTTATATTAAAAACCAGTATTGTAATAGCACTTTTAAAGATCTATTAAACAAAATCGTTTACAATAGCGGCGCAGTTAATAGCTGTTTAAAGGGATATCAAAAACAAAAGAAAGTTCTCTTTAGTAATATTTGTGGCGTAGTGTCTGTTGCCCTGTTTTCTCTTCCAGTGTTGGTTTATCCTTCTGGACATAAGAGACAACTCCTCTTTGTCTTTATCAAAATCATCATAAGAGGAGCATACGCCTAACTTGTCCTTTTCTACCATTTTATTTCTAAAGTATTTAGCACGAATAAAACTAAAGTTCATGAGTGAATGGAAGCCTTCAAACGATAAGCTATACAACAAGCATCCTAGGACTAAAAAAAGGGACATACGTTTAATCATTCCTTCTTCACCACTTAGTGCTCGTGGCCTTTGAGTGCATTTGTTTTGAAATTATTTCGAAAATGGTTTGATTTTCGAGAATAATACTTGGTGTTGACCAAGCATTTATTTGGATCGAAGCTATTGTTTGTGCGAAAATTTTATTTTCCCCCACTAATTTTGTTTGCCTCCTTTTTAGTTATTGTTTTAAATGTTTATATATTTTTTATATTAGTGACGGTTCTGGCCGACGCTATTGTTTGTTCAAAAATATTCATTTCCCATCACCAATTTCGTTTGCCTCCTTTTTAGTTATTTCTTTAATTAATTATTATTTTCTTATATTAGCGACGGTTCAGGCCGACACTACTATTTGTGCGCAAATTTCATTTCCCCCACCAATTTCATTTGCCTCTTTTAAAGTTATTGTTTTAATTAATTATTATTTTTATATTAAAAACCAGTACTTTAATAGCACTTTAAAAAATCTATTAAACAAAATCGTTTACAATAGAGACACGGTTATTAGCTGTTTAAAGGGATATCAAAAACAAAAGAAAGTTCTCTTAAATAATATTTGTGGCGTAGTGTCTGTTGCCTTGTTTTCTCTTCTAGTGTTGGTTTATCCTTCTGGACATAGGAGACAACTCCTGTTTGTCTTTATCAAAATATTCATAAGAGGAGCATACTCCTAACTTGTCCTTTTCTTCCATTTTATTTCAAAATTATTTAGCACGAATAAAACTAAAGTTAATGAGTGTATGGAAGCATTCAAAAGATAAGCTATACAACAAGCATCCTAGGACTAAAAAAGGGACATACGTTTAATCATTCCTTCTTCACCACTTAGTGCTCGTGGCCTTCGTGTGCATTTGTTTTGAAAATATTTCTAAAATGGTTTGATTTTCGAGAAGAATACTTGGTGTTGACCAAGCATTTATTTGGATCGAAGCTACGGTTTGTGCGAAAATTTTATTTCCCCCCACTGATTTTGTTTGCCTCCTTTTTAGTTATTGTTTTAAATGTTTATATATTTTTTATATTAGTGACAGTTCTAGACGATGCTATTGTTTGTTCAAAAATATTCATTTCCCATTACCAATTTCGTTTTCCTCCTTTTTAGTTATTATTTTAATTAATTATTTTTTTTATATTAGCGACGGTTCAGGCCGACACTACTATTTGTGCGCAAATTTCATTTCCCCCACCAATTTCATTTGCCTCTTTTAAAGTTATTGTTTTAATTAATTATTAATTTTATATTAAAAACCAGTATTGTAATAGCACTTTTAAAGATCTATTAAACAAAATCGTTTACAATAGCGGCGCGGTTAATCTCTGTTTAAAGGGATATCAAAAATAAAAGAAAGTTCTCTTTAGTAATATTTGTGGCGTAGTGTCTGTTGCCCTGTTTTCTCTTCCAGTGTTGGTTTATCCTTCTGGACATAAGAGATAACTCCTCTTTGTCTTTATCAAAATCTTCATAAGAGGAGCATACTCCTAACTTTACCTTTTCTTCCATTTTATTGCAAAAGTATTTAGCACGAATAAAACTAAAGTTAATGAGTGAATGGAAGCATTCAAACGTTAAGTTATACAACAAGCATCCTAGGACTAAAAAAAGGGACATACGTTTAATCATTCCTTCTTCACCACTTAGTGCTCGTGGCCTTCAAGTGCATTTGTTTTGAAAATATTTCGAAAATGGTTTGATTTTCGAGAATAATACTTGGTGTTGACCAAGCATTTATTTGGATCGAAGCTACTATTTGTGCGATAATTTTATTTCCCCCCACTAATTTTGTTTGCCTCCTTTTTAGTTATTGTTTTAAATGTTTATATATTTTATATATTAGCGACGGTTATGGACGACGTTATTGTTTATTCAAAAATATTCATTTCCCATCACCAATTTCGTTTGCCTCCTTTTTAGTTATTTCTTTAATTAATTATTATTTTCTTATATTAGCGACGGTTCAGGCCGACATTACTATTTGAGCGCAAATTTCATTTCCCCCACCAATTTCATTTGCCTCTTTTAAAGTTATTGTTTTAATTAATTATTATTTTTATATTAAAAACCAGTACTTCAATAGCACTTTTAAAAATCTATTAAACAAAATCGTTTACAATAGCGGCGCGGTTATTAGCTGTTTAAAGGGATATCAAAAACAAAAGAAAGTTCTCTTAAATAATATTTGTGGCGTATTGTCTGTTGCCCTGTTTTCTCTTCCAGTGTTGGTTTATCCTTCTGGACATAAGAGACAACTCCTGTTTGTGTTTATCAAAATCTTCATAAGAGGAGCATACTCCTAACTTGTCCTTTTCTTCCATTTTATTTCAAAATTATTTAGCACGAATAAAACTAAAGTTAATGAGTGAATGGAAGCATTCAAACGATAAGCTATACAACAAGCATCCTAGGACTAAAAAAAGGGACATACGTTTAATCATTCCTTCTTCACCACTTAGTGCTCGTGGCCTTCGTGTGCATTTGTTTTGAAAATATTTCTAAAATGGTTTGATTTTCGAGAATAATACTTGGTGTTGACCAAGCATTTATTTGGATCGAAGCTACTGTTTGTGCGAAAATTTTATTTCCCCCCACTGATTTTGTTTGCCTCCTTTTTAGTTATTGTTTTAAATGTTTATATATTTTTTATATTAGTGACGGTTCTGGACGACGCTATTGTTTGTTCAAAAATATTCATTTCCCATCACCAATTTCATTTTCCTCCTTTTTAGTTATTATTTTAATTAATTATTATTTTTTTATATTAGCGACGGTTCAGGCCGACACTACCATTTGTGCGCAAATTTCATTTCCCCCACCAATTTCATTTGCCTCTTTTAAAGTTATTGTTTTAATTAATTATTAATTTTATATTAAAAACCAGTATTGTAATAGCACTTTTAAAGATCTATTAAACAAAATCGTTTACAATAGCGGCGCAGTTAATAGCTGTTTAAAGGGATATCAAAAACAAAAGAAAGTTCTCTTTAGTAATATTTGTGGCGTAGTGTCTGTTGCCCTGTTTTCTCTTCCAGTGTTGATTTATCCTTCTGGACATAAGAGACAACTCCTCTTTGTCTTTATCAAAATCTTCATAAGAGGAGCATACTCCTAACTTGACCTTTTCTTCCATTTTATTGCAAAAGTATTTAGCACGAATAAAACTAAAGTTAATGACTGAATGGAAGCATTCAAACGATAAGCTATACAACAAGAATCCTAGGACTAAAAAAAGGGACATACGTTTAATCATTCCTTCTTCACCACTTAGTGCTTGTGGCCTTCAAGTGCATTTGTTTTGAAAATATTTCGAAAATGGTTTGATTTTCGAGAATAATACTTGGTGTTGACCAAGCATTTATTTGGATCGAAGCTACTATTTGTGCGATAATTTTATTTCACCCCACTAATTTTGTTTGCCTCCTTTTTAGTTATTGTTTTAAATGTTTATATATTTTTTATATTAGCGACGGTTCTGGACGACGTTATTGTTTATTCAAAAATATTCATTTCCCATCACCAATTTTGTTTGCCTCCTTTTTAGTTATTATTTTAATTAATTATTATTTTCTTATATTAGCGACGGTTCAGGCCGACACTATTATTTGTGCGCAAATTTCATTTCCCCCTCCAATTTCATTTGCTTCCTTTAAAGTTATTGTTTTAATTAATTATTATTTTTATATTAAAAACCAGTACTTTAATAGAACTTTTAAAGTGATATTAAACAAAATCGTTTATAATAGCGGCGCGGTTAATAGCGGTTTAAAGGGATATCAAAAACAAAAGAAAGGTCTCTTAAATAATATTTGTGGCGTATTGTCTGTTGCCCTATTTTCTCTTCCAGTGTTGGTTTATCCTTCTGGACATAAGAGACAACTCCTCTTTGTCTTTATCAAAATCATCATAAGAGGAGCATACGCCTAACTTGTCCTTTTCTACCATTTTATTTCTAAAGTATTTAGCACGAATAAAACTAAAGTTCATGAGTGAATGGAAGCCTTCAAACGATAAGCTATACAACAAGCATCCTAGGACTAAAAAAAGGGACATACGTTTAATCATTCCTTCTTCACCACTTAGTGCTCGTGGCCTTTGAGTGCATTTGTTTTGAAATTATTTCGAAAATGGTTTGATTTTCGAGAATAATACTTGGTGTTGACCAAGCATTTATTTGGATCGAAGCTATTGTTTGTGCGAAAATTTTATTTTCCCCCACTAATTTTGTTTGCCTCCTTTTTAGTTATTGTTTTAAATGTTTATATATTTTTTATATTAGTGACGGTTCTGGCCGACGCTATTGTTTGTTCAAAAATATTCATTTCCCATCACCAATTTCGTTTGCCTCCTTTTTAGTTATTTCTTTAATTAATTATTATTTTCTTATATTAGCGACGGTTCAGGCCGACACTACTATTTGTGCGCAAATTTCATTTCCCCCACCAATTTCATTTGCCTCTTTTAAAGTTATTGTTTTAATTAATTATTATTTTTATATTAAAAACCAGTACTTTAATAGCACTTTAAAAAATCTATTAAACAAAATCGTTTACAATAGAGACACGGTTATTAGCTGTTTAAAGGGATATCAAAAACAAAAGAAAGTTCTCTTAAATAATATTTGTGGCGTAGTGTCTGTTGCCCTGTTTTCTCTTCTAGTGTTGGTTTATCCTTCTGGACATAGGAGACAACTCCTGTTTGTCTTTATCAAAATATTCATAAGAGGAGCATACTCCTAACTTGTCCTTTTCTTCCATTTTATTTCAAAATTATTTAGCACGAATAAAACTAAAGTTAATGAGTGTATGGAAGCATTCAAAAGATAAGCTATACAACAAGCATCCTAGGACTAAAAAAGGGACATACGTTTAATCATTCCTTCTTCACCACTTAGTGCTCGTGGCCTTCGTGTGCATTTGTTTTGAAAATATTTCTAAAATGGTTTGATTTTCGAGAAGAATACTTGGTGTTGACCAAGCATTTATTTGGATCGAAGCTACGGTTTGTGCGAAAATTTTATTTCCCCCCACTGATTTTGTTTGCCTCCTTTTTAGTTATTGTTTTAAATGTTTATATATTTTTTATATTAGTGACAGTTCTAGACGATGCTATTGTTTGTTCAAAAATATTCATTTCCCATTACCAATTTCGTTTTCCTCCTTTTTAGTTATTATTTTAATTAATTATTTTTTTTATATTAGCGACGGTTCAGGCCGACACTACTATTTGTGCGCAAATTTCATTTCCCCCACCAATTTCATTTGCCTCTTTTAAAGTTATTGTTTTAATTAATTATTAATTTTATATTAAAAACCAGTATTGTAATAGCACTTTTAAAGATCTATTAAACAAAATCGTTTACAATAGCGGCGCGGTTAATCTCTGTTTAAAGGGATATCAAAAATAAAAGAAAGTTCTCTTTAGTAATATTTGTGGCGTAGTGTCTGTTGCCCTGTTTTCTCTTCCAGTGTTGGTTTATCCTTCTGGACATAAGAGATAACTCCTCTTTGTCTTTATCAAAATCTTCATAAGAGGAGCATACTCCTAACTTGACCTTTTCTTCCATTTTATTGCAAAAGTATTTAGCACGAATAAAACTAAAGTTAATGAGTGAATGGAAGCATTCAAACGTTAAGTTATACAACAAGCATCCTAGGACTAAAAAAAGGGACATACGTTTAATCATTCCTTCTTCACCACTTAGTGCTCGTGGCCTTCAAGTGCATTTGTTTTGAAAATATTTCGAAAATGGTTTGATTTTCGAGAATAATACTTGGTGTTGACCAAGCATTTATTTGGATCGAAGCTACTATTTGTGCGATAATTTTATTTCCCCCCACTAATTTTGTTTGCCTCCTTTTTAGTTATTGTTTTAAATGTTTATATATTTTATATATTAGCGACGGTTATGGACGACGTTATTGTTTATTCAAAAATATTCATTTCCCATCACCAATTTCGTTTGCCTCCTTTTTAGTTATTTCTTTAATTAATTATTATTTTCTTATATTAGCGACGGTTCAGGCCGACATTACTATTTGAGCGCAAATTTCATTTCCCCCACCAATTTCATTTGCCTCTTTTAAAGTTATTGTTTTAATTAATTATTATTTTTATATTAAAAACCAATACTTCAATAGCACTTTTAAAAATCTATTAAACAAAATCGTTTACAATAGCGGCGCGGTTATTAGCTGTTTAAAGGGATATCAAAAACAAAAGAAAGTTCTCTTAAATAATATTTGTGGCGTATTGTCTGTTGCCCTGTTTTCTCTTCCAGTGTTGGTTTATCCTTCTGGACATAAGAGACAACTCCTGTTTGTGTTTATCAAAATCTTCATAAGAGGAGCATACTCCTAACTTGTCCTTTTCTTCCATTTTATTTCAAAATTATTTAGCACGAATAAAACTAAAGTTAATGAGTGAATGGAAGCATTCAAACGATAAGCTATACAACAAGCATCCTAGGACTAAAAAAAGGGACATACGTTTAATCATTCCTTCTTCACCACTTAGTGCTCGTGGCCTTCGTGTGCATTTGTTTTGAAAATATTTCTAAAATGGTTTGATTTTCGAGAATAATACTTGGTGTTGACCAAGCATTTATTTGGATCGAAGCTACTGTTTGTGCGAAAATTTTATTTCCCCCCACTGATTTTGTTTGCCTCCTTTTTAGTTATTGTTTTAAATGTTTATATATTTTTTATATTAGTGACGGTTCTGGACGACGCTATTGTTTGTTCAAAAATATTCATTTCCCATCACCAATTTCATTTTCCTCCTTTTTAGTTATTATTTTAATTAATTATTATTTTTTTATATTAGCGACGGTTCAGGCCGACACTACCATTTGTGCGCAAATTTCATTTCCCCCACCAATTTCATTTGCCTCTTTTAAAGTTATTGTTTTAATTAATTATTAATTTTATATTAAAAACCAGTATTGTAATAGCACTTTTAAAGATCTATTAAACAAAATCGTTTACAATAGCGGCGCGGTTAATAGCTGTTTAAAGGGATATCAAAAACAAAAGAAAGTTCTCTTTAGTAATATTTGTGGCGTAGTGTCTGTTGCCCTGTTTTCTCTTCCAGTGTTGATTTATCCTTCTGGACATAAGAGACAACTCCTCTTTGTCTTTATCAAAATCTTCATAAGAGGAGCATA
This sequence comes from Vicia faba, assembly GCA_948472305.1. Taxonomy (NCBI): domain Eukaryota; kingdom Viridiplantae; phylum Streptophyta; class Magnoliopsida; order Fabales; family Fabaceae; genus Vicia; species Vicia faba. The sequence continues at coordinate 1,009,984,165 of OX451739.1, read as the reverse complement.
CTCCTAACTTGACCTTTTCTTCCATTTTATTGCAAAAGTATTTAGCACGAATAAAACTAAAGTTAATGAGTGAATGGAAGCATTCAAACGATAAGCTATACAACAAGAATCCTAGGACTAAAAAAAGGGACATACGTTTAATCATTCCTTCTTCACCACTTAGTGCTTGTGGCCTTCAAGTGCATTTGTTTTGAAAATATTTCGAAAATGGTTTGATTTTCGAGAATAATACTTGGTGTTGACCAAGCATTTATTTGGATCGAAGCTACTATTTGTGCGATAATTTTATTTCACCCCACTAATTTTGTTTGCCTCCTTTTTAGTTATTGTTTTAAATGTTTATATATTTTTTTTATATTAGCGACGGTTCTGGACGACGTTATTGTTTATTCAAAAATATTCATTTCCCATCACCAATTTCGTTTGCCTCCTTTTTAGTTATTATTTTAATTAATTATTATTTTCTTATATTAGCGACGGTTCAGGCCGACACTATTATTTGTCCGCAAATTTCATTTCCCCCACCAATTTCATTTGCCTCCTTTAAAGTTATTGTTTTAATTAATTATTATTTTTATATTAAAAACCAGTACTTTAATAGAACTTTTAAAGTGATATTAAACAAAATCGTTTATAATAGCGGCGCGGTTAATAGCGGTTTAAAGGGATATCAAAAACAAAAGAAAGGTCTCTTAAATAATATTTGTGGCGTAGTGTCTGTTGCCCTATTTTCTCTTCCAGTGTCGGTTTATCCTTCTGGACATAAGAGACAACTCCTCTTTGTCTTTATCAAAATCATCATAAGAGGAGCATACGCCTAACTTGTCCTTTTCTTCCATTTTATTTCTAAAGTATTTAGCACGAATAAAACTAAAGTTCATGAGTGAATGGAAGCCTTCAAACGATAAGCTATACAACAAGCATCCTAGGACTAAAAAAAGGGACATACGTTTAATCATTCCTTTTTCACCACTTAGTGCTCGTGGCCTTCGAGTGCATTTGTTTTGAAAATATTTTGAAAATGGTTTGATTTTCGAGAATAATACTTGGTGTTGACCAAGCATTTATTTGGATCGAAGCTACTGTTTGTGCGGAAATTTTATTTCCCACCACTAATTTGTAATGCCTCCTATTTAGCTATTGTTTTAAATGTTTATATATTTATTATATTAGCGACGGTTCTAGCCGACGCTATTGTTTATTCAAAAATATTCATTTCCCATCACCAATTTCGTTTGCCTCATTTTTAGTTATTATTTTAATTAATTATTATTTTCTTATATTAGCGACGGTTCAGGCCGACAGTACTATTTGTGCGCAAATTTCATTTCCCCCACCAATTTCATTTGCCTCCTTTAAATTTATTGTTTGAATTAATTATTATTTTTATATTAAAAACCAGTACTTTAATAGCACTTTTAAAGTTTTATTAAACAAAATCGTTTATAATAGCAGCGCGGCTAATAGCGGTTTAAAGGGATATCAAAAACAAAAGAAAGTTCTCATTAATAATATTTGTGGCGTAATGTCTGTTGCCCTATTTTCTCTTTCAGTGTTGGTTTATCCTTCTAGACATGAGAGATAACTCCTCTTTGTCTTTATCAAAATCTGCATAAGAGGAGCATACTCCTAACTTGACCTTTTCTTCCATTTTATTTCTAAAGTATTTAGCACGAATAAAACTAAAGTTAATGAGTGAATGGAAGCATTCAAACGATAAGCTATACAACAAGCATCCTAGTACTAAAAAAAGGGACATACGTTTTGTAACACCCCAGTTTCAATTATTTGATTTATATAAATTGGGAAATTATTTTATTAGAATTAATAAAATAAAAAGGAATTATTTTTTTTGGAATATTTGAAGAAAATAAAAGAAATAAGAAAACATTGGGTTTTTAAGTTATTGGGCTTGGATGTCGTTAGTAAAGAATGGGGGTGCAAAAGAAATAAGGATATGTTTTGGAACTCAAGTTATTTTGGGAAATTGGGAAGCTGAGCTCTGAAGGAACGAAGAACATCGCTCAAAGAACTCAAGCTGCAATTTGATAAGGTAAGGGGGGCTACTACTCAATTTATATTTATTTATGGGTTTAGATGCAATTGGTTGGGTAATCGTAGGATAACCCCATTTTCTCTGATGTTCTTAGTGATCGATAACTTTAGGGTCGAATTTCGTTAGAAAAGATTAGGTTCCCTAAAGGTTGTGAATCGATTAAGAAATTAATCCCCATTGTTGATTTAGATCGAAATTGTATGATCGTGAATTTACCTTAGGTGTTCTAGGGATAACCTCAATGTTGTTAGAATTTCCCTAAAGGACGGATAATATGTCACTTAAGGTCAATTTTATAAAACTTATTGTTGATGAAAGAGTCGTTGATAAAATGGGATGTTTTAAAAATGAAAACTCTGAGTTTTGATTGATTTTGGAAAATGAGACCTTAAGTGAATTGATGCTGTCCTTAAGATTGGAAATTGACTAACGTAGAAGGGAATTGTGTTCCCAATTGATGTGTTGCTTTGAGTTATGCAAAATTGATGTTGGTATGTACCGCAATGCACGTTTTGGCCGGTATTTTCGTGTGTGGTTGTTGTTCTGAGCCTGCTGCAAGTATAGGGAAAATGTGTACGCGCTCATCAACACGGGCCGTGTTGATTCACACGGGCACCCGTGTTGATCTGCTGGATGGGTGAAAAAAATGTGTTTCCAGACACATTTCAACACGGGCCGTGTTGATTCACACGGGCACCCGTGTTGATCCCCTGTATTGGCAAAATAACGTGTTTCTGGACACATTTCCACACGGGCAGTGTTGATTTACACGGGCACCCGTGTTGAACCTCCTGTGTTGGTTTCTGAATTTTGTTTTCTGTGCATGCTGTTATGTACGGGATTGATCCTGTTTTGATGTGCAGTGTTTGATATGTTTTGAATGTGTTGTTTATTGATTTCCTAGTGATGATTGATGCTCGTATCGAATAACGTTTGTATGTTATGATACCAACACTACGTAGATTTTATTTCCATGCTTTGAGATGATGTTAACAAGCATGAATTTTGATATAACTTGATATGATGGGTTGATGTTTAATAGTATGCTGAGTGATTACATGCTATCCATATCCTGTTATGATTGACGTTGTTGATGTTGCATGATATGTTTTATTGATGTTAATAGTATGCTGAGTGTTACATACTTTACATATCATGTTACATTTGTTAATTCCCATTGTGTGGAATTAACATGGTGGCCAATATACGTGTCCGCGATTTAATGGAACGTTGAGGTGGTAGCCGTGTCCGCGATATAATGGAACGGTGAGTTATCCGTGACCCGAGGTTTAATGGGGCGGTAAAATGGTACCACATGCATGGGTGTGTTGCATTATATTGAATATAACATGAATGGATGGTTTTCCAATGTTGTATTTAATTGATTGTATGCATGTGTTGTTGCTGAATTGTTAATGATGTTTTGACGCTAATTATAAGTATGAAAAGTAATGTATTATGAATATATGAGTTGTAAAGGTTTTCGTAAACTATGAAACATGCTAACTGTTTGGGTGATGCTTATGGTTTTCTGAATTGATTGTTATGAACGTATAATCAAATGTATAGTTGAGATGCTCACCCATACTGTTGAATATTTCAGATTGAGGAGCTTCGTTCAGGTGCTTGGCGAAGGCTTGTTGTTTCTAGTTTATTTCCGTTTAAGTATTGTCTGGGTCATGCTCTGATAGTTGTAACTCCGGGAACGTTTGTTTGTCGAGCTGCTTTAGTCAGACTCGTTTATTTCCTTATGTTTGTTATAATATGATGTTGATATATTCCAGGTGTTAATCCCTGATGATTGAAAATATTATAACCTTGGTTTTATTAAATATAATATTCCGCTGTGTAAACATGTATGAGTTGCTTCTATGTTATGCATGACAGGAACTTATTTTTATTAAAAGAGAATTGTGACATCCTCGTTAATACATGTACTCTGAAAATATGATTTTAATTATTTGCGAAATTTTGTTCGGGGTTTTAGAGGGTGTTACACGTTTAATCATTCCTTCTTCACCACTTAGTGCTTATGGCCTTCAAGTGCATTTGTTTTGAAAATATTTCGAAAATGGTTTGATTTTCGAGAATAATACTTGGTGTTGACCAAGCATTTATTTGGATCGAAGTTACTATTTGTGCGATAATTTTATTTCACCCCACTAATTTTGTTTGCCTCCTTTTAAGTTATTGTTTTAAATGTTTATATATTTTTTATATTAGCGACGGTTCTGGACGACGTTATTGTTTATTCAAAAATATTCATTTCCCATCACCAATTTCGTTTGCCTCCTTTTTAGTTATTATTTTAATTAATTATTATTTTCTTATATTAGCGACGGTTCAGGCCGACACTATTATTTGTCCGCAAATTTCATTTCCCCCACCAATTTCATTTGCCTCCTTTAAAGTTATTGTTTTAATTAATTATTATTTTTATATTAAAAACCAGTACTTTAATAGAACTTTTAAAGTGATATTAAACAAAATCGTTTATAATAGCGGCGCGGTTAATAGCGGTTTAAAGGGATATCAAAAACAAAAGAAAGGTCTCTTAAATAATATTTGTGGCGTAGTGTCTGTTGCCCTATTTTCTCTTCCAGTGTCGGTTTATCCTTCTGGACATAAGAGACAACTCCTCTTTGTCTTTATCAAAATCATCATAAGAGGAGCATACGCCTAACTTGTCCTTTTCTTCCATTTTATTTCTAAAGTATTTAGCACGAATAAAACTAAAGTTCATGAGTGAATGGAAGCCTTCAAACGATAACCTATACAACAAGCATCCTAGGACTAAAAAAAGGGACATACGTTTAATCATTCCTTTTGTGATCGGTGGATCTGGAACTGACTGTTTTAAAGCTGGTTCGCGAAATGTCGCGGAAGCAAGAGTCGCCACCGTCTTTTATTTTCTCCAATAGGAAAGGACAAAAGCACAGAAAAATTCCTTCTAAGAGATTGCTCTCGGTTCGGGAGGTAGGTTATAGAAAGGGAAGGTGTTAGCACCCTTTCTATCCATGGTTATCCATGGGCTCTTAGGTACTTGCTCAATGTGTTTTCAAAATTGTTTGTTTGCTTTTCAATTGTGGGTTTCAAAAATATTCTTTGAAAAGTTTCAGTTCAACTCATACGTCAGAGTGTTTGAAAAGTTTGTTTTGAAAGTTTTTGAAAGTGTGTCGGTGTGAAAAGATGTTTTGATTTGTTTGAAATTAGAGCAAGTACCCTTGAGAACCTACCTACCCTAAGGAATTCGTCTGTGTAAATGTCCTTTAAAGTAGTGCCATCCCACCATTGAGAGGTAGGTAGCACCACCGTTGGAGGTGTTCGGGTCAATTCGATTTTAGGGACATGGTGATCACCGGAGCAATGGGAAGACACCTTAGAAGCTACCCTCATGCCAGGTTCCCGGACCATGAGGACTTACTAAGACGTTTTCTACTCGATGACCACCTTTCGAAAGGCAACAGTGAGGCGTACCCTAGGGGTGGTGTGTGACTTGTGTGTCATTTTCAGTTTATTGTTTGTCTTGTCATGTATTTGTGATCTAACGATTTGATTTTATTTTTGGGCATTCATTCTTTCATGCATATTTATTAACAGTTATATTTGCGAGAAAATAAATCTAAACTATTACAACCGGCGCGGGTCCACATCGCCAAAAAAACCGAACCCGATTTGACTGAAAATAGATAAAGCGAATAAATAAAAGTTCGAGAGTTTTAAATTACATGGCTTTGGGGCATATACATAATTATTTACACAATATAAAACAAATGCGCGAAATAAAGAGATTAACAAAATTAGGGCGTTGGACCCTTTTACAAACAATTAAAAATTAATCCAGGAATCTAAAAATTAAAAATTAAATGAAAAATAATGTTTTTGTGTTTTTTAGGTCTAAAAGAAAAAAGGAAAAAAAATTAATTAGAATTAAAGTGCTAAACCTAATGTTTTTTAAGTTTATTATGAAAAAAGATTTAATTTCTAACCTAAGTAAATTCTAAACTAATTTATGTACAATTTTTGATTTATAGAAAATAAATAATAAATAATAATATTGTGAGAAAAAAGGAAAAAAATTAAAAAGGATATAAAAAATTAATAATTAACCTAATTCTACATTTTTTTGGATTTTTATTATGAAAAAAGAATTAAAATTAACATTAAAACCTAATTAAACTAAATGAGTTACATTTTAATTTATTAAAAAAAGAATCAAAATTAATTATATTTTTTTTTGTCCTTTCTGTATTTTGAATGTTTTTTTTATATTTTTGTAAGAATTAATTAAATCAGAAAGTAAAACACAAGTAAATTTAAAAATAATAGAATATAAAGAAAATTAAAAAAAAAGAAAAAAAAGATAGAACCAAGAGGGTGTGGTCCCAAATTTGGAGGTGCAAATTTGAAAAAGCCTGGCCCATTTTTGCTTGAATTGGTTGACTTTTCTAATCCTGTGCACGCCTGTTGACTTGATGTATGGTGCACTCTTCATCTTGGCCATGGATCTGAGGCCCTGGGACACGTGGAGGTTGAATTCTGATGGAGTATGGTGAGCATCAGTGTGAGCGCTGCATGTGAATTGGAAATGAAAAATAACATTAAATTTTGCAAGACCTGGGACTTGAACCCAGGTCATTGTGGTTACATGCGCGTGTCTTGGCCAGCTGAGCTATGTTGATTTCATTTAACATATAATAGTCAATAAAATATATAAAAGAAAATGGTTAGTGCTTATTTAAAACGCGCGCAAATTCAAACTCATCCAATCCACTTGTGCCACGCCATCGTCCCTTCCAATTTCCTGAAATACAAACAAAGAAGGCAACGGTTTTGAAACGTTGTTTTAAACATGCTATGAGAAAATAGCGAATAGCCATATAGGCTATATAAATTGTTCGCGATGGTATCTTCTTCTTCGTCTGGGTGTACTGAGTTCAACCATGGTAGTCAGGGACCCTAATTTTTCCCCTAGGCAAAATCCCTAATTTGAGAAAGCTGTAACCCTAGGATTCGAAAATGGCAATTTCTTATTCATGGCACAAAAATGAAATTAAATGCAAGGGTTAGCTCAGAAACTTCATCATGAGTATGAATATCTAAAAAAAACTGCAAGAATGTGCTTGAATCGTGCTATATGATTTCAAAATTTTGAAGATGCAGTTGGACTCGTGGATACCAGTTCAAGGAGTTTTGGAAGATGTTATGATTTGGGATACGTTCAAAATTGTCTCAGGAAGCTATTGGTACAAAAATTAAGGCTTGAGAAGATCCCTAGCACTGATTTCAGTTTTGCATTTTATGGCCAAAATTTCAAATGTCCAATGGCCTTTTCAACGAGCTTTTTGCTGCACTATGGTTAGGGTTTGACTCAATGCATCTTATGGAATGGAATTGGTTTGTTTCTTGACCTAAATTCAAGCTTGGGAAAGAATTGGCCTTAGGGTTTCTTCCATTAACCATTTTCCTTCTTTTTAGCCAAAACCTAGACCTAGTATGCAAATGAACCTTAGCCTGATTTTTGAGTTGGTTCATGATACATAGAACTTGTCCAAATTCATATGACACCATTTCATTGATTTTTAAATTTTATTTGAATTTTCAAAGAATTAAAATGAATTAAATCATCAAAAATCAAATAAAATAAAAAAGTCAACATTTGGTCTTGAAATTAACCATGGGACACGTGTGTGGCATGACAAGGATGAACAAAGTGAGAAAAATGGGGCCCTTTTGTCAAAATTGGATTTTCAAGGATAGTTGACTTTTGCCATTTCACAAAAATTTCCCAACTTCTACAAGGCATAACTTGCTCAATTTTTAAGCTTTTCACATGTTCTTGGACATTTTGGAAAGGTCTTTGAGTCCTTTAACCAATGCCTTTGGTCCCATGTCATTTTGATTTACCAATCTCAAGTTATGGCCTTTGACTTAAAGTCCCTTTTTGTTGACTTTTGAAAATGACCTGTAATGTTGAAATTGATAACTTTTTGTGAGAGCATTTCTTGGACTTGAAGTATGAAGATGAGTTGTAGGAAATGTCTTTCTCTTCAAAATGAGCTTTGGATGGAATTTTTCTGATAATCCATGTGAAAGTTATGCCCTGGTCAATTTCAGTTGACTTTTTCAGCTGTCCAAATATAGCAACTTTTGCATCTTTGATGATTTCTGAGCCAAATTTTGAGAATCATGATCAAGCATTGATCAAATGATGTTTGTGGCTTCAAAATGATATGTTGACCAAAAATTTGAACTTTTGACTGCCAAATGACCATTTTGCCCCTACAGTTGACTGTAGTGCAATTTAGGGTTTTGACTGTGCAATCTTGAGCTGAATGCCTTGAAACTTGATATGAGGATGCTTGACCATGTTTGTAAGCATATTAGACTTGATTGAGCCTTTGAAAACTTCCTTTTCTTGATCAACACACAAACCCTAGTTTTGACTATATAGGAGACAGTTGACCTGCACAACCCCTGGGGAATTTTGTAGCTTGGCTTGGCAATTTCTTGAGGAATATGGGAGGGCAAATTTTGGGGTATAACAGTTGCCCCTGTTCAATCTTCTTAGACCTGAGGATGCAGATTGGCTGACGTGCCTTTCGTAATCCGAGGGTAAAAGATGATTGGACACTAGAGTGCCCGGAAATTTGCGCTCACATGTTGGCAATGAGGGTAATGGGCTTATAGATGCCATCTGGATGTTTTGATTGCGTAAGAGATTCCTTCGCTAGAACCTGCATACCTGCAAAACAGAAAATGAGTACCTGACACGTTGCAGGAGCTGATTTTTTAGATGCCTGGTATAGATATGTCCTGACAAGTTACAGGAGCTGAGTCTGGAGCTTCAAACAGCAATGAAAGAACCAGGGATGATTACTTCCTTAGCATGAATGGTAAGAGAGCCTTGGGCGACTTTTAACTTCAACAACGCTCGTTGAGAAAAATCTGGGGTGTCTTCTACTGGGATAAGAATCAGAGAGATCTTAAGGTCGATCTGACTGAACCAGAGAGGCCTTTGACTGGATAAGCAATCAGGAAAATCTTGGGACGATTTAACTGAACCGGTCTAGGTCTTGAAATGTCTTCAACTGGATAAGCAATCAGGAAAATCTTGGGACGATTTAACTGAACCAGAGAAGGCCTTTGACTGAACCAGTCTAGGTCTTGAAATGTCTTCAAAGGGATAAGCATCAGGAAAATCTTGGGACGATTTAACTGAACCAGAGAAGGCCTTTGACTGAACCAGTCTAGGTCTTGAAATGTCTTCAAAGGGATAAGCATCAGGAAAATCTTGGGACGATTTAACTGAACCAGAGAAGGCCTTTGACTGAACCAGTCTAGGTCTTGAAATGTCTTCAAAGGGATAAGCATCAGGAAAATCTTGGGACGATTTAACTGAACCAGAGAAGGCCTTTGACTGAACCAGTCTAGGTCTTGAAATGTCTTCAAAGGGATAAGCATCAGGAAAATCTTGGGACGATTTAACTGAACCAGAGAAGGCCTTTGACTGAACCAGTCTAGGTCTTGAAATGTAGCTTGAGAACTTAACTGGATCTTCCCTGAAAGGTAAAAGTCAGTCATATGCAATGCATGATATGGATCAAGCAATGATGTTCTCAACATAGATGAGATTTGTATGATGCAGTGCGTTATTCATGCTATAATGATGTATGTGGTGTTGTATGTTTTCGTCTAGGAAAGTAAATCCTTGACGGGTGCCGGGAAGTCGTATCCTGGGCTGATGTCGAAGAATAGATTTTGCTTCCGCTGGGGATGATAATTGCAAGGATACCGGTAGGAGAAGATGACTCCGTTGCGGAATAAACTTGGCGAATGGAAGATTCTGCGGGGAGAAAAGATACTCTAACGATCATGCTGGGAAGCAATACTCTGTGGGAAGAGTGATGCCTTGCTGAATGTTGATAGTAACCCTGTTGGGGATACCGTTGTTGCATTGGAAGTGTGAATAGACTTCGCTGGGGATAAGAAAGACTCTGTCGACGACGTTCTTTCCATGGCTTTTGGCTGAGGATAACCCAGTTATATCCCGTTAAGGAAATAACTCTTTAAATCAAGCCGGACGACGCGTTCGTGTCCTGCGAGGGGATAAGCTTCCAGAATTTACTGGGGATAAGCTTACTGCTTGGGGAGATGAATTCCATCTTTCCTGGGGAACCTGGATGGGACTCTCCTGGGGAAGTTTTGATATGCTGGGGAAGAATGCACTGACTTGCTGTCTCACTCTCTGGGGAACTTAAGATGCCTGGTTAGGTTTTTTAACTGAACCTACCTTGGTACCTTAGAGGATAGAACAATTAGACTGCTCAGACAACTCTTCATTGCCCCTGTTTCTGGTGTCACCTGCAATTAATTCTTTGTTTCGTATGCAAATATTTATGAGCTAGCAAATTATTGTCAATGCATATATCACAAATTGAACTTTGGACGTTCTTCGCAAAACAAACAGAAAAACACTTGGCACGTTTAACTGAAAAGTATATTTGTATTGATTTTGAATAGCCTGTGAATAGGCGTTTTGTGTACAAGAGGCTGGCGTCCTAGTAAGAGGAACGTCGCCGAATAAGAGTTTATACAAGTTTTGTACAAAAGAAAATAAAACAGCTGTGTGAAAGATGAATGATCCACTGGGTTTCAATTCTGCTATTGCCTTTATACTCTGAGCGTCTCATCACTTGATGACCTTGGTTGAAGGTGAAGCTGACTGATCGATGCCGTCTTGATGTAGATACCGGATTCTGGATACAAAGTGATCCAATGAGACATAGTATTACGCTTTTATCCCTAACTTTTGCCTGGACTGCCTTTTCGGGTTTTCAGTCCACCAGGATACCCATTTTTGCCCAAGCCGCCTTTTCAGGTTTTCGACTTGCCGGGTGTACAGATTTTTTCATTTTCATCCCTTCATTTTGCCCGAACCCTTTTGGTTCGACGGGAAGCCCTAATTTTTGCCTAGACATGTCAGCCTAGCGGGTCTTTTTTTCATGCGTAGTATTTTTTAACTATGTCTGCATTGGCGGGGTGAGGAAGGTCGTCACCATCCATATTGGTTAATATCATTGCTCCTCCTGAGAACACATGCTTAACCACAAATGGCCCTTCGTACGTAGGGGTCCATTTGCCCATTGGATCACTCTGAGGAAGGATAATTCGTTTGATCACCAGATCCCCGACTTGATATTCCTGTGGTCTGACCTTTTTGTTAAATGCCCTGATCATTCGTTTTTGATACGTCTGACCATGACAGATAGCAGCAAGTCTCTTTTCGTCAATAAGGTTGAGTTGATCAAGTCGTGTCTGAATCCAATCATCTTCGTTCAGATTTGCATCCTTCATTATCCGGAGAGAAGGAATTTGTACTTCGATCGGCAAGACTGCCTCCATGCCATAAACCAGAGAGAAAGGAGTTGCCCCGGTTGACGTCCTAGCTGAAGTACGATACCCATGCAGAGCGAACGGTAACATCTCGTGCCAATCTTTATACGTTACTGTCATCTTCTGCACGATCTTCTTGATGTTTTTATTAGCTGCTTCTACAGCCCCATTCATCTTCGGTCTGTAAGGAGAAGAATTGTGGTGCTGTATCTTGAACTGTTCGCAAAGCTCGGTGATCATCTTATTGTTCAGATTGGTACCGTTGTCTGTAATAATCCGCTCAGGGACGCCGTACCGACAGATCAGGTTGTGCCGAATGAACCGTGCCACAACAGTCTTGGTTACCGAAGCATAGGATGCTGCCTCAACCCACTTCGTGAAATAATCAATCGCCACTAGGATGAAGCGATGTCCATTGGACGCCGTAGGTTTTATCTCACCGATCATGTCTATGCCCCACATTGCAAATGGCCAAGGCGCAGTCAGAACATTCAGGGGAACCGGAGGAACATGCACCTTGTCTGCGTAGATCTGGCATTTATGGCATATCCTAGAATGTTGGTAACAGTCAGCTTCCATTGTAGACCAGTAATACCCTGCCCGTAGGATCTTCTTTGCCATGGTATGTCCACTGGAGTGTGTACCAAAGGTCCCATCATGTAGCTCTTCCATGATTCTTTCCGCTTCAGTCTTATCTACACAACGCAGTAGGGTCGAATCCTGGTTTCGCTTGTACAAGATGCCATTGCTAAGAAAGAACTTGGCTGCAAACCTCCTCAGAAATTTCTTATCATTGACAGATGCTCCCTCAGGGTATTCCTGTGCTTCCAGATATTTCTTCACTTCGTGGTACCAAGGCTTCTCAGTTACCAATTCAGTTTCGAGATCACAACAGTATGCCGGTTCGTCCAGTTTCCAGATGATGATCCTGGGAGCCTCATTATCCCATTTGACCTTAAACATAGAAGACATTGTAGCTAACGCGTCCGCCAGCTGATTCTCTTCTCTTGGAAAGTGCTCAAATGTTATCTCTGTGAAGTGAGGGATCAGGGCCAACACACATTCTCTGTAAGGAATCAAGTTTGGATGTTTCGTATCCCACTCTCCTTTGATCTGATTGATCACGAGAGCGGAATCTCCGAAGACACTCAGAAATTTGATCCTCAGGTCAATCGCAGCTTGAAGACCCATAATACACGCTTCATACTCCGCCATGTTGTTGGTACAGTTGAAACACAGCCGGGCAGTGAGTGGAGTATGAGTACCCTGGGGAGATACGATTATGGCGCCGATACCATTTCCCAAAGCATTGGAGGCTCCGTCAAAGTGCATAGACCATCGGGATCCCGGTTCAGGTCCTTCATCCGGTCCAGGTATTTCACAGTCAGTTACTATCATAATGCTTTCATCTGGAAACTCGAAGTTCATTGACTGGTAGTCATCCACAGCTTGATGTGCTAGGTGGTCTGCCAATACACTTCCCTTGATGGCTTTTTGGGTCGTGTACTGAATGTCGTATTCCGTCAAGATCATCTGCCATCTTGCAATTCTCCCAGACAGAGCAGGCTTTTCGAATATGTACTTTATAGGTTCCATTTTTGAGATTAACAAGGTAGTGTGAGTCAGCATATACTGTCTCAGCCGGCGAGCAGCCCATACCAAAGCGCAGCAAGTTTTCTCAAGCAGTGAGTATCGGGTCTCACAGTCGGTAAACTTTTTGCTAAGGTAATAAATGGCATGCTCTTTTCGGCCAGACTCGTCATGCTGCCCCAGCACACACCCCATTGCATTATCAAGCACTGTCAGGTAAAGTATCAAAGGTCTCCCTTCCACTGGTGGCATAAGGATGGGTGGTTCTTGGAGATATTCTTTGATTCTGTCAAAAGCAGCCTGACATTCATCATTCCAACGTACTACCTGATCTTTCTTCAGCAGCTTGAAGATTGGTTCACAGGTAGCAGTCAGATGAGAGATGAAGCGAGCAATGTAATTCAGGCGTCCTAAAAAGCCTCTGACTTCCTTCTCTGTCTTAGGAACCGGCATCTCTTGAATAGCTTTGACCTTAGCAGGGTCCACTTGAATGCCTTTATCACTGACCACGAAGCCTAGCAATTTCCCAGATCTTACCCCAAAGGTGCACTTGTTCGGGTTCAATCTCAGCTTGTACAGTTTCAACCGGTCAAACAATTTCTGTAGATGATCAAGGTGTTCTTCCTCAGTTTGGGACCTAGCGATCATGTCGTCCACATACACTTCTATCTCATGATGGATCATGTCATGAAATAAGGTAACCATGGCCCGTTGGTAGGTTGCCCCAGCATTCTTTAACCCGAACGGCATGACCTTGTAACAGAAGGTGCCCCACTGAGTAACAAAGGTAGTCTTTTCCATGTCTTCAGGTGCCATCTTGATCTGATTGTAGCCTGAAAAACCATCCATGAAAGAGAACACTTTATGCTGAGCTGTATTATCAACAAGGACATCAATGTGGGGTAGAGGGAAGTCATCCTTGGGGCTGGCCCTGTTCAGATCCCTGTAATCAACACACATCCTGACCTTGCCGTCCTTCTTAGGTACCGGCACCACATTAGCAACCCACTGAGGGTAAGAAGTTACTGCAAGAAACCCGGCATCAAACTGCTTCATAACCTCGGCCTTAATCTTCTCAGACATCTCTGGACGCATACGGCGGACCTTTTGCTTAACCGGAGGGAAGTCTTCTTTAGTTGGTAAGTGATGGACCACAATGTCGGTATCTAATCCGGGCATATCTTCGTAGGACCAGGCAAAGATTTCTTTATAGTCATGCAGCATCTGAGTCAACCGTTGCTTCACGCTGAGCTCTAGGTTGGCACCAATCTTCACCTCTTTCTTGTCTTCCTCAGTACCCAAGTTTATTATTTCCACTGGCTCTTCATGGGGTTGAATTGCCCTCTCTTCCTGTTGTAACAATCTTGCAAGTTCACCAGGCACTTCGCAATCATCTTCACCTTCGTCTGCGGCTAAGTTGATCGGATTTTCGAAGTCATAACCGGCAGTAGCAGAGTCGTTACCAGTGAGATCCAGAGTGGATTGAAACCTGTATGAGTGAGTGTGTGTGTAAATACAGCCGTTTTGCAATATGTAAAGAAAGGAAAGAAAAGGAGCGCAAAATTTGAAATGTGAAAAACGTCCAATGCTTTTATTCATGATATATGATAGTGACAAACAAAAAGCCCTCATAAATAAAACCACGGTGCCCCGGGTAAGACACCGGGCCATATAGTCTCAAATTATTGTTTATTACAAATCAAAAACAAAGAAATTCATTACTGGGGAACAAAAGTTATGGGAGTAAAATCTTTAGCAGTCCAATTGGTCAATCCACCGTCGGCCGTTGGGTAGATCCAGCTATCGAACTTTGACTCTCCCACTTCATCTTCCTCTCCAATAGCATTCACTCCATGCTGAGTGATGAGCAACGGAGGTCTTCCAATTCTTGCCTTGCGCACCGCTTTCTGAGCTTCCGTGGTGAAACCCAGCCCAAACTTGTTAGTCTTAGGAGTAAGATCAGGGAGCTTGCCCCAATTTGCACATTCACCTTTTTCGATCACAGCCCGGGCGTCCTTTAAGGAGGCCATCTTCATAGGAGAAACCTCTTCATCTTCTGCTGTTGCCAAGGTTGGTGGTACCTCCTCAAAATGTTGAAAGGGGGTTTCAATGAACTCCCCATCCATTTCTACGTATCTGAAAGAGTTGAGGTGGCTGACCATGTATTCCTCCTCCCCTTGTACTGTTACGATCCTCCCCCTGACCGGGTACTTGAGCTTCTGATGCAATGTGGAGGTCACCGCTCCAGCCTTGTGGATCCATGGGCGACCCAGCAAACAAGAATAGGACGGATGGATGTCCATCACATAAAATTTTGAATCAAATACTTGTGACCCAACCCTGATTGGGATGTCCACTTCACCATGCACCATTCTTTTGGACCCGTCAAAGGCCCGGACAACAATGCTACTTGGTTTGAGCTCTAGACCCTCACAATCCAGCCTATCCAGAGCCTTCTTGGGCAGCACATTTAATGAGGAACCTGTATCAACCAGCACATGAGCAAGAGTAGTGCCCCTGCATTCAATGGAGACATGCAGGGCATCATTATGGTTCTTCCCCTTTGCTGTCAGATCGGTATCAGAGAAACCCAGGCCATTATCAGCAGTTAGGTTGGCCACACAGTCGGTGAACTGGTCAGCAGTCGTATCTTGGGGTACGTGGGCAGTCTTTAAGAAAGCAATCAGAGCCTTTGCATGGGCCTCTGAACACAGCAGCAGTGACAACATGGAGATTTTAGAGGGGGTATGCCCCAGCTGTTCCACAACATTGAAATCACTTTTCTTTATTATCTTGAGAATTTCTTCCATTTCCTGCTTGGAAGCCTCAACAATGGTCTTTGGTGCCTCCGTCCTGGCAGGCACATCAGCAGCAATTCCCTTGCCCCGAGTATCAGATGACTCAGCAGCAGGGGTGGATACTTGGTCAGAAGGAGAAACAGGCACTCTGGCAGGTGTGAAGATCAAAGGCCTATGAATTGCTGGAGGAGCAATGTCTGGCGAGAACAGTCTTCCACTACGAGTGACCTTAGCAGGCCCGGTGATGTTGGAGACACCAGTATCAATGTTGCACTCTTGTTTCACACCCAGAACATAAACATCCGCCCCATAGTGCCATGGGACAGCCTTATCAGATTTGTAGGGTATAGGCCCCGAAACAGTAATGGTGATGGGAACATTCTTGTGAACTGACAAAACTTGTATAGGCTTCTTTGAAGGAGCCTCGGAATAGTTGTTGAAGATGGTAACGATTGACACTTCTTCAACAGGAGCAGCAGGAACAACAGTCTTTTCAAACAAAATCTCTCTATTATCTATCAGGTTTTGGATGCCTGACTTCAACAGAGAACAACCAGCAGGGGAAGCAACACATAGAGGGCAGCTTTCGCCACATCCCGGAAATAAACCGGCTAGCAACAGATTCCTCTTGACCATCAGCAACGGAGTAGCAACATCATCCACCGAAGCTACATACAAATTATCCTCAACAGCATTCACTCCATGCTGGGGCATGGGAGCATTTACAACATTCGGCTTCTCGGGCGCCTCAAACTGTATCTCCTTTGCATCAATGAGGTCTTGAACTTTGTTCCTTAGGGCCCAACAGTCATCTGTGTTATGCCCCGGGCTATCAGAGTGATAAGCACAGCGAGCATTTGGATTGAACTTGGGAGATGCAGTGTTGGGAAACTTTGGAGCCTCCTTGACAGTCACTAAATTGGTGGATAGCAACTGTGGCAGGATCTGTGATAAGGTCATGCTTAACCGGGTAAACTCTCTCCGGGGTCTTTCAAACTTTTGAGGATTAGTTGGCCGAGGAGCGGCAGCAGGTTTGGCAATCATTACCGCACTGACAGATTGGCGGTGTTCAGGTCGCTCTGTTCTCCGGGAGTTATATACAGCACTAGCCTCCTTTTTGAAGGGCTTCCTCTCAGTACTGGAGGAGGCAACTTTCTGTATCTTCCCCGATTTTATACCGGCCTCAATCCTTTCACCAGTCAGGATTAGATCGGTAAACCCAGCAGAGGAATTACCAATGAGATGATTGAAAAATGGACCAGACAGGGTCCCCAAGAACATATCTACCAGCTCCCGATCCGTCAATGGTGGCTGCACCCTGCCAGCCAGGTCTCTCCATTTCTGAGCGTACTCCTTAAAACCTTCACCCGACCCTAGCGACATACCCTGGAGTTGGGTACGCGTAGGAGCGAGGTCGGCATTATACTGATACTGCTTGTAAAAAGCAGTGGCCAGATCCTCCCAGTTACGAATGCTGATTCCATCTAGCTGATAGAACCAATCGAGGCGAGTCCCTGAAAGACTCTCCTGGAAGAAGTGGATCCAAAGGTTCTTGTCTGCTGTGTAAGGCTGGATCTTCCTTACATAAGAACGGAGGTGCATCTTGGGACAGGAAGCCCCATCATACTTCACGAAGGCAGGTGTTTTGAACTTGTGTGGGATCACCACTCCAGTAGATAACCCCAAGTCTCCGAAATCCAATCCAGGTACCCGTTGAACTTCCACAGCCTTTAATCTGTCTTCCAGCTGTTTGTACCGGTCTTCAGCAGGAGGGTACTGGTCGTCATTGAAGTCTGTTTCAGTATCAGAGCCCACAGGAGTAGTGACCTCCCTTTCATGGTGACTACCTTCCGTCACAGATGGAGGAGTCCTTTCAGCTTCAACAACCAAAGTGTTCCCGAGTCTGCGCCCAGTGTTAAATAGCACAGTCCTCCTCTTCTTCTTGGTCTTCTTCAACAGCATGGTCTTTAACTCTTGTTGACCCTGAGACAAGCCCTTGATCAGCTCCTGAAATTGGGCGTTTTGCGCCTGAAACTGGACGTTCTGCGCCTGAAGAGCCTTGATAGCCGCATCGGTTGATGATTCAGGAGGGTTCATGATGCTGAAATAAACAGCGAAGAACGGTAAACAACCTGAAAAGAAGAGTATTTATGATGCACATGATGAATGATATGTGTTTATGCAATGCATTCAAGAGTTCGAAATTTCAAATTTGTCATAGACCAAAAGGAACACACATTATTATTAAGAAAATCATTGTTTTAATACATCAAAGCCTCATGGGCAAAAGTACAAGAAGATCAAATCACATCCAAAATATGTTGCGCATCTTCTTTGGAGCTATGTAAGTGTTGAGACTCCTTTCCTCATGCAACAGGCGGGTGAGCTCCAAGACCTTCCTTTCACTGGCATGCAAACTAGTCTCAAGAGAATTCCGCTCTTCCTTAAGCTGGATCCAGCTCTTCTGCATCTCTTCCCAGGATGTGGGCATATCAGGGTGCTGAATAACATGAGACACCTCTCCTTCCAAGGCAGGCTCTTTGATTACTGGAAGCATGTGAGGATAAGGCATCACTAATTTCTGAGAGCGGGCTCGTACCCACTTGAGGTAAGGCTCCAAAGGGATGGAGTTCCTGTGTCCCAGTGTCTTGCTGTCTATCCTACTAGGCATCCTCCAAGCTCTGATAAATCTCTGGCGAAGTCCTTGAGTATCGTTGTCGAAGTCAAAAACTATGTCAGGAATCAACATGTCATGAGGACCATCCCTCCGAGCATAACCAAATTGTCTCCAAGCCAGGCATGGACTATAAGTAATACCCCCTCTGGTTCCAAGTAAAGGAACATTAGGATACTCCCCGCAACGATCAATGATAATGACATCTTCCCTGGACCTAGGGCACCAATGGATATCTGCATGTGTAAGAGTCATCAACCGTTGTGACCATCTCAAACCCCGCTCGTTCTTCAGGACTGATTGTGGAAGGTGCGAAATAAACCACTTTCCCAGGAGAGGAGTGCAACACATAAGGACACCTCTTTTTCTCATGGTTCGAGTGTAACATGAGTGAAGGAGGTCCCCTAGCAACGTAGGTATAGGATTCCTGGACATAAAGATCTGGACAGCACTGATATCAATGAGCTGATCTGGGTTAGGGAACAACACCAAACCATAAACAAGGAGGGCCACAACCTTTTCAAAAGCTTGCAAGTCAAGGGAGTTCCAACAATCATAGGCCTTTTCAAACAGAAACCTGGCTAAGAACCCTTTGATACCACTTCTAACTTCCCAATGTCCCTTGAGGTCAGATGACTGTAGGTGCAAGGCTTTAGCAATCTCTTCAAGCTTAGGTTCCTTTTCTGTACCGTTGAAGGGTAGCTGATCAAGGATAGGGATCTTCAGGAGTCGGGAGAACTCCTCCAATGTAGGTACCAACTGATAATCCAAGAAGGTGAAACAGTGATGCAGAGGGTCAAAGAATTGGAACAGGACTTTTATCATATCTTCCTCAATGTTGGTGTTGACCAAGCTGATGAGGCTTCCATGCCTTTCACTGAATGAAGAGTTCTCAGGAATCCTGGATGTAAGCTCCTTAAGCTGAGGAGGGATCCTTACAAGACTGATTGGAATTGTCTTTCTACGAACAGTTTCCATGTCCTACAAAACAAGAACAAAGATGAAAATTCGAACCCCTGAAATGGTTAGTTAATGCATATGATGCTGGATGATGTCATGATGCTATGATTAAACACAGATATTTACAAAGACAAACATGTAAGGCACACAAGGCACACAAGACAGGCCCTTAAGGTTTAAGGCCAGCATGGGGTCTGGGTAGTACCCGCTTGAAGTTGGTGGGTTCAACCTGTCCTAATCAAAGTAACCGGGTTCTAAGGTTCCCAATATCACGGGATTGCTTTCATTGTTCATCGTTTCGATTTAGCCACTGAACTGGCGACCGAAATATTCCAGGAAAGCAATCCTCAATTGAGTGTAGTAACGAGTATCAACCAACCTCGGACTGCACCAAAGTCAGTTATCTCACTACCCTAAAGAGGCCAAGATTGTTCAATTAAGGTTCCTAAGGTCTGTTGATGCTTCATGACACCACATGGAGGCCCCGTACTCTCCTTGACTGACTCAAGGGTTACCGGTACACACCAAAATGCCACATCAACGTAGCAGACTGCTTCAACCATGTCGGTATACCCCGCACAGTTCCCTCACAGCCTTGTTGCTACTTTCTAAAAAGGTATCCCCCAGATCCGGGTTAGGATCTATAGAACTCCCAAGACGGTCCCACAATTTAAAGCATACAAGGAAAACAATTGAAAACACAGGTGAGAACTAGTCCTAAGGTACACCTCACTTTAAGTTTTTCCCCAGCAGAGTCGCCAGTTCTGTGATCGGTGGATCTGGAACTGACTGTTTTAAAGCTGGTTCGCGAAATGTCGCGGAAGCAAGAGTCGCCACCGTCTTTTATTTTCTCCAATAGGAAAGGACAAAAGCACAGAAAAATTCCTTCTAAGAGATTGCTCTCGGTTCGGGAGGTAGGTTATAGAAAGGGAAGGTGTTAGCACCCTTTCTATCCATGGTTATCCATGGGCTCTTAGGTACTTGCTCAATGTGTTTTCAAAATTGTTTGTTTGCTTTTCAATTGTGGGTTTCAAAAATATTCTTTGAAAAGTTTCAGTTCAACTCATACGTCAGAGTGTTTGAAAAGTTTGTTTTGAAAGTTTTTGAAAGTGTGTCGGTGTGAAAAGATGTTTTGATTTGTTTGAAATTAGAGCAAGTACCCTTGAGAACCTACCTACCCTAAGGAATTCGTCTGTGTAAATGTCCTTTAAAGTAGTGCCATCCCACCATTGAGAGGTAGGTAGCACCACCGTTGGAGGTGTTCGGGTCAATTCGATTTTAGGGACATGGTGATCACCGGAGCAATGGGAAGACACCTTAGAAGCTACCCTCATGCCAGGTTCCCGGACCATGAGGACTTACTAAGACGTTTTCTACTCGATGACCACCTTTCGAAAGGCAACAGTGAGGCGTACCCTAGGGGTGGTGTGTGACTTGTGTGTCATTTTCAGTTTATTGTTTGTCTTGTCATGTATTTGTGATCTAACGATTTGATTTTATTTTTGGGCATTCATTCTTTCATGCATATTTATTAACAGTTATATTTGCGAGAAAATAAATCTAAACTATTACAACCGGCGCGGGTCCACATCGCCAAAAAAACCGAACCCGATTTGACTGAAAATAGATAAAGCGAATAAATAAAAGTTCGAGAGTTTTAAATTACATGGCTTTGGGGCATATACATAATTATTTACACAATATAAAACAAATGCGCGAAATAAAGAGATTAACAAAATTAGGGCGTTGGACCCTTTTACAAACAATTAAAAATTAATCCAGGAATCTAAAAATTAAAAATTAAATGAAAAATAATGTTTTTGTGTTTTTTAGGTCTAAAAGAAAAAAGGAAAAAAAATTAATTAGAATTAAAGTGCTAAACCTAATGTTTTTTAAGTTTATTATGAAAAAAGATTTAATTTCTAACCTAAGTAAATTCTAAACTAATTTATGTACAATTTTTGATTTATAGAAAATAAATAATAAATAATAATATTGTGAGAAAAAAGGAAAAAAATTAAAAAGGATATAAAAAATTAATAATTAACCTAATTCTACATTTTTTTGGATTTTTATTATGAAAAAAGAATTAAAATTAACATTAAAACCTAATTAAACTAAATGAGTTACATTTTAATTTATTAAAAAAAGAATCAAAATTAATTATATTTTTTTTTGTCCTTTCTGTATTTTGAATGTTTTTTTTATATTTTTGTAAGAATTAATTAAATCAGAAAGTAAAACACAAGTAAATTTAAAAATAATAGAATATAAAGAAAATTAAAAAAAAAGAAAAAAAAGATAGAACCAGGAGGGTGTGGTCCCAAATTTGGAGGTGCAAATTTGAAAAAGCCTGGCCCATTTTTGCTTGAATTGGTTGACTTTTCTAATCCTGTGCACGCCTGTTGACTTGATGTATGGTGCACTCTTCATCTTGGCCATGGATCTGAGGCCCTGGGACACGTGGAGGTTGAATTCTGATGGAGTATGGTGAGCATCAGTGTGAGCGCTGCATGTGAATTGGAAATGAAAAATAACATTAAATTTTGCAAGACCTGGGACTTGAACCCAGGTCATTGTGGTTACATGCGCGTGTCTTGGCCAGCTGAGCTATGTTGATTTCATTTAACATATAATAGTCAATAAAATATATAAAAGAAAATGGTTAGTGCTTATTTAAAACGCGCGCAAATTCAAACTCATCCAATCCACTTGTGCCACGCCATCGTCCCTTCCAATTTCCTGAAATACAAACAAAGAAGGCAACGGTTTTGAAACGTTGTTTTAAACATGCTATGAGAAAATAGCGAATAGCCATATAGGCTATATAAATTGTTCGCGATGGTATCTTCTTCTTCGTCTGGGTGTACTGAGTTCAACCATGGTAGTCAGGGACCCTAATTTTTCCCCTAGGCAAAATCCCTAATTTGAGAAAGCTGTAACCCTAGGATTCGAAAATGGCAATTTCTTATTCATGGCACAAAAATGAAATTAAATGCAAGGGTTAGCTCAGAAACTTCATCATGAGTATGAATATCTAAAAAAAACTGCAAGAATGTGCTTGAATCGTGCTATATGATTTCAAAATTTTGAAGATGCAGTTGGACTCGTGGATACCAGTTCAAGGAGTTTTGGAAGATGTTATGATTTGGGATACGTTCAAAATTGTCTCAGGAAGCTATTGGTACAAAAATTAAGGCTTGAGAAGATCCCTAGCACTGATTTCAGTTTTGCATTTTATGGCCAAAATTTCAAATGTCCAATGGCCTTTTCAACGAGCTTTTTGCTGCACTATGGTTAGGGTTTGACTCAATGCATCTTATGGAATGGAATTGGTTTGTTTCTTGACCTAAATTCAAGCTTGGGAAAGAATTGGCCTTAGGGTTTCTTCCATTAACCATTTTCCTTCTTTTTAGCCAAAACCTAGACCTAGTATGCAAATGAACCTTAGCCTGATTTTTGAGTTGGTTCATGATACATAGAACTTGTCCAAATTCATATGACACCATTTCATTGATTTTTAAATTTTATTTGAATTTTCAAAGAATTAAAATGAATTAAATCATCAAAAATCAAATAAAATAAAAAAGTCAACATTTGGTCTTGAAATTAACCATGGGACACGTGTGTGGCATGACAAGGATGAACAAAGTGAGAAAAATGGGGCCCTTTTGTCAAAATTGGATTTTCAAGGATAGTTGACTTTTGCCATTTCACAAAAATTTCCCAACTTCTACAAGGCATAACTTGCTCAATTTTTAAGCTTTTCACATGTTCTTGGACATTTTGGAAAGGTCTTTGAGTCCTTTAACCAATGCCTTTGGTCCCATGTCATTTTGATTTACCAATCTCAAGTTATGGCCTTTGACTTAAAGTCCCTTTTTGTTGACTTTTGAAAATGACCTGTAATGTTGAAATTGATAACTTTTTGTGAGAGCATTTCTTGGACTTGAAGTATGAAGATGAGTTGTAGGAAATGTCTTTCTCTTCAAAATGAGCTTTGGATGGAATTTTTCTGATAATCCATGTGAAAGTTATGCCCTGGTCAATTTCAGTTGACTTTTTCAGCTGTCCAAATATAGCAACTTTTGCATCTTTGATGATTTCTGAGCCAAATTTTGAGAATCATGATCAAGCATTGATCAAATGATGTTTGTGGCTTCAAAATGATATGTTGACCAAAAATTTGAACTTTTGACTGCCAAATGACCATTTTGCCCCTACAGTTGACTGTAGTGCAATTTAGGGTTTTGACTGTGCAATCTTGAGCTGAATGCCTTGAAACTTGATATGAGGATGCTTGACCATGTTTGTAAGCATATTAGACTTGATTGAGCCTTTGAAAACTTCCTTTTCTTGATCAACACACAAACCCTAGTTTTGACTGTATAGGAGACAGTTGACCTGCACAACCCCTGGGGAATTTTGTAGCTTGGCTTGGCAATTTCTTGAGGAATATGGGAGGGCAAATTTTGGGGTATAACACCTTTTTCACCAATTAGTGCTTGTGGCCTTCAAGTGCATTTGTTTTGAAAATATTTCGAAAATGGTTTGATTTTCGAGAATAATACTTGGTGTTGACCAAGCATTTATTTGGATCGAAGTTACTATTTGTGCGATAATTTTATTTCACCCCACTAATTTTGTTTGCCTCCCTTTAAGTTATTGTTTTAAATGTTTATGTATTTTTTATATTAGCGACGGTTCTGGACGACGTTATTGTTTATTCAAAAATATTCATTTCCCATCACCAATTTCGTTTGCCTCCTTTTTAGTTATTATTTTAATTAATTATTATTTTCTTATATTAGCGACGGTTCATGCCGACACTGTTATTTGTGCGCAAATTTCATTTCCCCCACCAATTTCATTTGCCTCCTTTAAAGTTATTGTTTTAATTAATTATTATTTTTATATTAAAAACCAGTACTTTAATAGAACTTTTAAAGTGATATTAAACAAAATCGTTTATAATAGCGGCGCGGTTAATAGCGGTTTAAAGGGATATCAAAAATAAAAGAAAGGTCTCTTAAATAATATTTGTGGCGTAGTGTCTGTTTCCCTATTTTCTCTTCCAGTGTCGGTTTATCCTTCTGGACATAAGAGACAACTCCTCTTTGTCTTTATCAAAATCATCATAAGAGGAGCATACGCCTAACTTGTCCTTTTCTTCCATTTTATTTCTAAAGTATTTAGCACGAATAAAACTAAAGTTCATGAGTGAATGGAAGCCTTCAAACGATAAGCTATACAACAAGCATCCTAGGACTAAAAAAAGGGACATACGTTTAATCATTCCTTTTTCACCACTTAGTGCTCGTGGCCTTCTTGTGCATTTGTTTTGAAAATATTTTGAAAATGGTTTGATTTTCGAGAATAATACTTGGTGTTGACCAAGCATTTATTTGGATCGAAGCTACTGTTTGTGCGGAAATTTTATTTCCCACCACTAATTTGGTATGCCTCCTATTTAGCTATTGTTTTAAATGTTTATATATTTATTATATTAGCGACGGTTCTAGCCGACGCTATTGTTTATTCAAAAATATTCATTTCCCATCACCAATTTCGTTTGCCTCATTTTTAGTTATTATTTTAATTAATTATTATTTTCTTATATTAGCGACGGTTCAGGCCGACAGTACTATTTGTGCGCAAATTTCATTTCCCCCACCAATTTCATTTGCCTCCTTTAAATTTATTGTTTGAATTAATTATTATTTTTATATTAAAAACCAGTACTTTAATAGCACTTTTAAAGTTTTATTAAACAAAATCGTTTATAATAGCAGCGCGGTTAATAGCGGTTTAAAGTGATATCAAAAACAAAAGAAAGTTCTCATTAATAATATTTGTGGCGTAGTGTCTGTTGCCCTATTTTCTCTTCCAGTGTTGGTTTATCCTTCTAGACATGAGAGATAACTCCTCTTTGTCTTTATCAAAATCTTCATAAGAGGAGCATACTCCTAACTTGACCTTTTCTTCCATTTTATTTCTAAAGTATTTAGCACGAATAAAACTAAAGTTAATGAGTGAATGGAAGCATTCAAACGATAAGCTATACAATAAGCATCCTAGGACTAAAAAAAGGGACATACGTTTAATCATTCCTTCTTCACCACTTAGTGCTTGTGGCCTTCAAGTGCATTTGTTTTGAAAATACTTCGAAAATGGTTTGATTTTCGAGAATAATACTTGGTGTTGACCAAGCATTTATTTGGAACGAAGTTACTATTTGTGCGATAATTTTATTTCACCCCACTAATTTTGTTTGCCACCTTTTAAGTTATTGTTTTAAATGTTTATATATTTTCTATATTAGCGACGGTTCTGGACGACGTTATTGTTTATTTAAAAAATATTCATTTCCCATCACCAATTTCGTTTGCCTCATTTTTAGTTATTATTTTAATTAATTATTATTTTCTTATATTAGCGACGGTTCAGGCCGACAGTACTATTTGTGCGCAAATTTCATTTCCCCCACCAATTTCATTTGCCTCCTTTAAATTTATTGTTTGAATTAATTATTATTTTTATATTAAAAACCAGTACTTTAATAGCACTTTTAAAGTTCTATTAAACAAAATCGTTTATAATAGCAGCGCGGTTAATAGCGGTTTAAAGGGATATCAAAAACAAAAGAAAGTTCTCATTAATAATATTTGTGGCGTAGTGTCTGTTGCCCTATTTTATCTTCCAGTGTTGGTTTATCCTTCTGGACATGAGAGATAACTCCTCTTTGTCTTTATCAAAATCTTCATAAGAGGAGCATACTCCTAACTTGACCTTTTCTTCCATTTTATTTCTAAAGTATTTAGCACGAATAAAACTAAAGTTAATGAGTGAATGGAAGCATTCCAACGATAAGCTATACAACAAGCATCCTAGGACTAAAAAAAGGGACATACGTTTAATCATTCCTTCTTCACCACTTAGTGCTCGTGGCCTTCAAGTGCATTTGTTTTGAAAATATTTCGAAAATGGTTTGATTTTCGAGAATAATACTTGGTGTTGACCAAGCATTTATTTGGATCGAAATTACTATTTGTGCGAAAGTTTTATTTCCCCCCACTAATTTTGTTTGCCTCCTTTTTAGTTATTGTTTAAATGTTTATATATTTTTTATATTAGCGACGCTTCTGGACGACGCTATTGTTTATTCAAAAGTATTCATTTCCCATCACCAATTTTTTTTGCCTCCTTTTTAGTTATTATTTTAATTAATTATTATTTTCTTATATTAGCGACGGTTCAGGCCGACACTACTATTTCTGCACAAATTTCATTTCCCCCACCAATTTCATTTGCCTCCTTTAAATTTATTGTTTTAATTAATTATTATTTTTATATTAAAAACCGGTACTTTAATAGAACTTTTAAAGTGCTATTAAACAAAATCGTTTAAAATAGCGGCACGGTTAATAGAGGTTTAAAGGGATATCAAAAACAAAAGAAAGTTCTCTTTAATAATATTTGTGGCGTAGTTTTTGTTGCCCTATTTTCTCTTCCAGTGTCGGTTTATCCTTCTGGACATAAGAGACAACTCCTCTTTGTCTTTATCAAAATCTTCATAAGAGGAGCATACGCCTAACTTGTCCTTTTCTTCCATTTTATTGCAAAAGTATTTAGCACGAATAAAACTAAAGTTCATGAGTGAATGGATGCATTTAAACCATAAGCTATACAACAAGCATCCTAGGATTAAAAAAAGGGACATACGTTTAATCATTCCTTCTTCATCACTTAGTGCTCGTGGCCTTCGAGTGCATTTGTTTTGAAAATATTTCGAAAATGGTTTGATTTTCGAGAATAATACTTCGTGTTGACCAAGCATTTATTTGGATAGAAGCTACTATTTGTGCGAAAGTTTTATTTCCCCCCAATAATTTTGTTTGCCTCCTTTTTAGTTATTGTTTAGATGTTTATATATTTTTTATATTAGCGACGCTTCTGGACGACGCTATTGTTTATTCAAAAATATTCATTTCCCATCACCATTTTTTTTGGCCTCCTTTTTAGTTATTATTTTAATTAATTATTATTTTCTTATATTAGCGATGGTTCAGGCCGACACTACTATTTGTGTGCAAATTTAATTTCCCCCCCCCCCCCCCCCCAATTTCATTTGCCTCCTTTAAATTTATTGTTTTAATTAATTATTATTTTTATATTAAAAACCAGTACTTTAATAGAACTTTTAAAGTGCTATTAAACAAAATCGTTTAAAATAGCGACACGGTTAATAGCGGTTTTTTGGGATATCAAAAACAAAAGAAAGTTCTATTTAATAATATTTGTGGCGTAGTGTCTGTTGCCCTATTTTCTCTTCCAGTGTTGGTTTATCCTTCTGGACATAAGAGACAACTCCTCTTTGTCTTTATCAAAATCTTCATAAGAGGAGCATACGCCTAACTTGTCCTTTGCTTCCATTTTATTGCAAAAGTATTTAGCACGAATAAAACTAAAGTTCATGAGTGAATGGAAGCATTCAAACCATAAGCTATACAACAAGCATCCTAGGACGAAAAAAAGGGACATACGTTTAATCATTCCTTCTTCATCACTTAGTGCTCGTGGCCTTCGAGTGAATTTGTTTTGAAAATATTTCGAAAATGGTTTGATTTTCGAGAATAATACTTGGTGTTGACCAAGCATTTATTTGCATCGAAGCTACTATTTATGCCAAAATTTTATTTCCCCCCAATAATTTTGTTTGCCTCCTTTTTAGTTATTGTTTTAAATGTTTATATATATTTTGTATTAGCGACGGTTCTGGCCGACGCTATTGTTTATTCATAAATATTTATTTCCCATCACCAATTTCGTTTGCCTCATTTTTAGTTATTATTTTAATTAATTATTATTTTCTTATATTAGCGACGGTTCAGGCCGACACTAGTATTTGTGCGCAAATTTCATTTCCCCCACCAATTTAATTTAACTCCTTTAAATTTATTGTTTTAATTAATTATTATTTTTATATTAAAAACCAGTACTTTAATAGAAATTTTAAAGTGCTATTAAACAAAATCGTTTAAAATAGCGACACGGTTAATAGCGGTTTTTTGGGATATCAAAAACAAAAGAAAGTTCTATTTAATAATATTTGTGGCGTAGTGTCTGTTGCCCTATTTTCTCTTCCAGTGTTGGTTTATCCTTCTGGACATAAGAGACAACTCCTCTTTGTCTTTATCAAAATCTTCATAAGAGGAGCATACGCCTAACTTGTCCTTTGCTTCCATTTTATTGCAAAAGTATTTAGCACGAATAAAACTAAAGTTCATGAGTGAATGGAAGCATTCAAACCATAAGCTATACAACAAGCATCCTAGGACGAAAAAAAGGGACATACGTTTAATCATTCCTTCTTCATCACTTAGTGCTCGTGGCCTTCGAGTGAATTTGTTTTGAAAATATTTCGAAAATGGTTTGATTTTCGAGAATAATACTTGGTGTTGACCAAGCATTTATTTGCATCGAAGCTACTATTTATGCCAAAATTTTATTTCCCCCCAATAATTTTGTTTGCCTCCTTTTTAGTTATTGTTTTAAATGTTTATATATATTTTGTATTAGCGACGGTTCTGGCTGACGCTATTGTTTATTCATAAATATTTATTTCCCATCACCAATTTCGTTTGCCTCATTTTTAGTTATTATTTTAATTAATTATTATTTTCTTATATTAGCGACGGTTCAGGCCGACACTAGTATTTGTGCGCAAATTTCATTTCCCCCACCAATTTAATTTAACTCCTTTAAATTTATTGTTTTAATTAATTATTGTTTTTATATTAAAAACCAATACTTTAATAGCACTTTTAAAGTGCTATTAAACAAAATCGTTTACAATAGCGGCGCGGTTAATAGCTGTTTAAAGGGATATCAAAAACAAAAGAAAGTTCTCTTTAATAATATTTGTGGCGTAGTGTCTGTTGCCCTGTTTTCTCTTCGAGTGTTGGTTTATCCTTCTGGACATAAGAGATAACTCCTCTTTATCTTTATCAAAATATTCATAAGAGGAGCATACTCCTAACTTATCCTTTTCTTCCATTTTATTGCAAAAGTATTTAGCACGAATAAAACTAAAGTTAATGAGTGAATGGAAGCATTCAAACGATAATGTATACATCAAGCATCCTAGAACTAAAAAAAGGGACATACGTTTAATCATTCCTTCTTCACCACTTAGTGCTCGTGGCCTTCGAGTGCATTTGTTTTGAAAATATATCGAAAATGGTTTGATTTTCGAGAATAATACTTCGTGTCGACCAAGCATTTATTTGGATCGAAGCTACTATTTGTGCAAAAGTTTTATTTCCCCCCACTAATTTTGTTTGCCTACTTTTTAGTTATTGTTTAAATGTTTATATATTTTTTATATTAGCGACGCTTCTGGACGACGCTATTGTTTATTCAAAAATATTCATTTCCCATCACCAATTTTTTTTGCCTCCTTTTTAGTTATTATTTTAATTAATTATTATTTTCTTATATTAGCGACGGTTCAGGCCGACACTACTATTTGTGTGCAAATTTAATTTCCCCCACCAATTTCATTTGCCTCCTTTAAATTTATTGTTTTAATTAATTATTATTTTTATATTAAAAACCAGTACTTTAATAGAACTTTTAAAGTGCTATTAAACAAAATCGTTTAAAATAGCGACACGGTTAATAGCGGTTTAAAGGGATATCAAAAACAAAAGAAAGTTCTGTTTAATAATTTTTGTGGCATAGTGTCTGTTGCCCTATTTTCTCTTACAGTGTTGGTTTATCCTTCTGGACATAAGAGACAACTCCTATTTGTCTTTATCAAAATCTTCATAAGAGGAGCATACGCCTAACTTGTCCTTTTCTTCCATTTTATTGCAAAAGTATTTAGCACGAATAAAACTAAAGTTCATGAGTGAATGGAAGTATTTAAACGATAACCTATACAACAAGCATCCTAGGACTAAAAAAAGGGACATACGTTTAATCATTCCTTCTTCACCACTTAGTGCTCGTGGCCTTCGAGTGCATTTGTTTTGAAAATATTTCGAAAATGGTTTTATTTTCGAGAATAATACTTGGTGTTGACCAAGCATTTATTTGGATCGAAGCTACTATTTGTGCAAAAAATTTATTTCCCCCCACTAATTTTGTTTGCCTCCTTTTTAGTTATTGTTTTAAATGTTTATATATTTTTTATATTAGGGACGGTTCTGGACGACGCTATTGTTTATTCAAAAATATTCATTTCCCATCACCAATTTCATTTGCCTCCTTTTTAGTTATTATTTTAATTAATTATTATTTTCTTATATTAGAGACGGTTCAGGGCGACACTACTATTTGTGCGCAAATTTCATTTCCCCCACCAATTTCATTTTCCTCCTTTAATGTTATTGTTTTAATTAATTATTATTTTTATATTAAAAACTAGTACTTTAATAGCAGTTTTGAAGAGCTATTAAACAAAATCGTTTACAATAGCGGAACGGTTAATAGCGGTTTAAAGGGATATCAAAAACAAAAGAAAGTTCTCTTCAATAATATTTGTGGCGTAGTGTCTGTTGCCCTGTTTTATCTTCCAGTGTTGGTTTATCCTTCTGGACATAAGAGATAACTCCTCTTTATCTTTATCAAAATCTTCATAAGAGGAGCATACGCCTAAGTTTTCCTTTTCTTCCATTTTATTGCAAAAGTATTTAACACGAATAAAACTAAAGTTCATGAGTGAATGGAAGCATTCAAAGGATAAGCTATACAACAAGCATCCTAGGACTAAAAAAAGGGACATACATTTAATCATTCCTTCTTCATCACTTAGTGCTCGTGGCCTTCGAGTGCATTTGTTTTGAAAATATTTCGAAAATGCTTTGATTTTCGAAAATAATACTTGGTGTTGACCAAGCATTTATTTGGATCGAAGCTACTGTTTGTGCGAAAATTTTATTTCCCCCCACTAATTTTGTTTTCCTCCTTTTTAGTTATGGTTTTAAATGTTTATATATTTTTTATATTAGCGACGGTTCTGGACGACGCTATTGTTTATACAAAAATATTCATTTCCCATCACCAATTTCGTTTGCCTCCTTTTTAGTTATTATTTTAATTAATTATTATTTTCTTATATTAGCGACGGTTCAGGCCGACTATATTATTTGTGCGCAAATTTCATTTCCCCCACAAATTTCATTCGCCTCCTTTAAATTTATTGTTTTAATTAATAATTATTTTTATACTAAAAAACAGTACTTTAATTGAACTTTTAAAGTGCTATTAAACAAAATAGTTTACAATAGCGGCGCAGTTAATAGCGGTTTAAAGGGATATCAAAAACAAAATAAAGTTCTCTTAAATAATATTTGTGGCGTAGTGTCTGTTGCCCTATTTTATCTTCCAATGTTGGTTTATCCTTCTGGACATAAGAGACAAGTCCTCTTTGTCTTTATCAAAATCTTCATAAGAGGAGCATACTCCTAACTTGTCCTTTTCTTCCATTTTATTGCAAAAGTATTTAGCACGAATAAAACTAAAGTTAATGAGTGAATGGAAGCATTCAAAGGATAAGCTATACAACAAGCATCCTAGGACTAAAAAAGGGACATACGTTTAATCATTCCTTCTTGACCACTTAGTGCTTGTGGCCTTCGAGTGCATTTGTTTTGAAAATATTTAGAAAATGGTTTGATTTTCGAGAATAATACTTGGTGTTGACCAAGCATTTATTTGGATCGAAACTACTATTTGTGCGAAAATTTATTTCCCCCGCTAATTTTGTTTGCCTCCTTTTTAGTTATTGTTTTAAATGTTTATATATTTTTTATATTAGCGACGGTTCTGGAAGACGCTATTGTTTATTTAAATATATTCATTTCCCATCACCAATTTCGTTTGCCTCCTCTATAGTTATTATTTTAACTAATTATTATTTTCTTATATTAGCGACGGTTCAGGCCGACACTACTATCTGTGCGCAAATTTCATTTCCCCCACCAATTTCATTCGCCTCCTTTAAATTTATTGTTTTAATTAATAATTATTTTTATATTAAAAAATAGTACTTTAATAGCACTTTTAAAGTGCTATTAAACAAAATCGTTTAAAATAGCGGCGCGGTTAATAGCGGTTTAAAGGGATATCAAAAACAAAATAAAGTTCTCTTCAATAATATTTGTGGCGTAGTGTCTGTTGCCCTGTTTTATCTTCCAGTGTTGGTTTATTCTTCTGGACATAAGAGACAACTCCTCTTTGTCTTTATCAAAATCTTCATAAGAGGAGCATACGCCTAACTTTTCCTTTTCTTCCATTTTATTGCAAAAGTATTTAGCACGAATAAAACTAAAGTTCATGAGTGAATGGAAGCATTCAAAGGATAAGCTATACAACAAGCATCCTAGGACTAAAAAAAGGGACATACGTTTAATCATTCCTTCTTCATCACTTAGTGCTCGTGGCCTTCGAGTGCATTTGTTTTGAAAATATTTAGAAAATGGTTTGATTTTCGAGAATAATACTTGGTGTTGACCAAGCATTTATTTGGATCGAAGCTACTATTTTTGCGAAAATTTTATTTCCCCCCACTAATTTTGTTTGCCTCCTTTTTAGTTATTGTTTTAAATGTTTATATATTTTTTATATTAGCGACGGTTCTGGACGACGCTATTGTTTATTCAAAATATTCATTTCCCATCACCAATTTCGTTTGCCTCCTTTTTAGTTATTATTTTAATTAATTATTATTTTCTTATATTAGCGACGGTTCATGCCGACAATATTATTTTTGCGCAAATTTCATTTCCCCCACCAATTTCATTTGCCTCCTTTAAATTTATTGTTTTAATTAATAATTATTTTTATAGTAAAAAACAATACTTTAATAGCAATTTTAAAGTGCTATTAAACAAAATGGTTTACAATAGCGGCGCGGTTAATAGCGGTTTAAAGGGATATCAAAAACAAAATAAAGTTCTCTTCAATAATATTTGTGGCGTAGTGTCTGTTGCCCTGTTTTATCTTCCAGTGTTGGTTTATCCTACTGGACATAAGAGACAACTCCTCTTTGTCTTTATCAAAATCTTCATAAGAGGAGCATACGCCTAACTTGTCCTTTTCTTCCATTTTATTTCAAAAGTATTTAGCACGAATAAAACTAAAGTTCATGAGTGAATGGAAGCATTCAAACGATAACCTATACAACAAGCATCCTAGGACTAAAAAAAGGGACATACGTTTAATCATTCCTTCTTCACCACTTAGTGCTCGTGGCCTTCGAGTGCATTTGTTTTGAAAATATTTCGAAAATGGTTTGATTTTCGAGAATAATACTTGGTGTTGACCAAGCATTTATTTGGATCGAAGCTACTATTTATGCGAAAATTTTATTTCCCCCCACTAATTTTGGTTGCCACCTTTTTAGTTATTGTTTTAAATGTTTATATATTTTTTATATTAGCGACGGTTCTGGACGACGCTATTGTTTATTCAAAAATATTCATTTCCCATCACAAATTTCGTTTGCCTCCTTTTTAGTTATTATTTTAATTAATTATTATTTTCTTATATTAGTGACGGTTCAGGCCGACACTATTATTTGTGTGCAAGCTTCATTTCCCCCACCAATTTCATTTGCCTCCTTTAAAGTTATTGTTTTAATTAATTATTATTTTTATATTAAAAACCAGTACTTTAATAGCACTTTTAAAGTGCTATTAAACAAAATCGTTTACAATAGCGGCGCGGTTAATAGCCGCTTCAAGGGATATCAAAAACAAAAGAAAGTTCTCTTAAATAATATATGTGGCGTAATGTCTGTTGCCCTATTTTCTCTTCCAGTGTTGGTTTATCCTTCTAGACATAAGAGATACTCCTTTTGTCTTTATCAAAATCTTCATAAGAGGAGCATACGCCTAACTTGTCCTTTTCTTCCATTTTATTTCAAAAGTATTTAGCACGAATAAAACTAAAGTTCATGAGTGAATGGAAGTATTCAAACGATAACCTATACAACAAGCATCCTAGGACTAAAAAAAGGGACATACGTTTAATCATTCCTTCTTACCACTTAGTGCTCGTGGCCTTCGAGTGCATTTGTTTTGAAAATATTTCGAAAATGGTTTTATTTTCGAGAATAATACTTGGTGTTGACCAAGCATTTATTTGGATCGAAGCTACTATTTGTGCAAAAAAATTATTTCCCCGCCCTAATTTTGTTTCCCTCCTTTTTAGTTGTTGTTTTAAATGTTTATATATTTTTTATATTAGCGACGGTTCTGGAAGACGCTATTGTTTATTCAAATATATTCATTTCCCATCACCAATTTCGTTTGCCTCCTTTTTAGTTATTATTTTAACTAATTATTATTTTCTTATATTAGCGACGGTTCAGGCCGACACTACTATTTGTGCGCAAATTTCATTTCCCCCACAAATTTCATTCGCCTCCTTTAAATTTATTGTTTTAATTAATAATTATTTTTATATTAAAAAACAGTACTTTAATAGCACTTTGAAAGTGCTATTAAACAAAATCGTTTACAATAGTGGCGCGGTTAATAGCGGTTTAAAGGGATATCAAAAACAAAATAAAGTTCTCTTCAATAATATTTGTGGCGTAGTTTCTGTTGCCCTGTTTTATCTTCCAGTGTTGGTTTATCCTTCTGGACATAAGAGATAACTCCTCTTTTTCTTTATCAAAATCTTCATAAGAGGAGCATACGCCTAACTTTTCCTTTTCTTCCATTTTATTGCAAAAGTATTTAGCACGAATAAAACTAAAGTTCATGAGTGAATGGAAGCATTCAAAGGATAAGCTATACAACAAGCATCCTAGGACTAAAAAAAGGGACATACGTTTAATCATTCCTTCTTCATCACTTAGTGCTCGTGGCCTTCGAGTGCATTTGTTTTGAAAATATTTAGAAAATGGTTTGATTTTCGAGAATAATACTTGGTGTTGACCAAGCATTTATTTGGATCGAAGCTACTATTTGTGCGAAAGTTTTATTTCCCCCCACTAATTTTGTTTGCCTCCTTTTTAGTTATTATTTTAAATGTTTATATATTTTTTATATTAGCGACGGTTCTGGATGAAGCTATTGTTTATTCAAAATATTCATTTCCCATCACCAATTTCGTTTGCCTCCTTTTTAGTTATTATTTTAATTAATTATTATTTTCTTATATTAGCGACGGTTCAGGCCGACAATATTATTTTTGCGCAAATTTCATTTCGCCCACCAATTTCATTTGCCTCCTTTAAATTTATTGTTTTAATTAATAATTATTTTTATAGTAAAAAACAGTACTTTAATAGCACTTTTAAAGTGCTATTAAACAAAATGGTTTACAATAGCGGCGCGGTTAATAGCGGTTTAAAGGGATATAAAAAACAAAATAAAGTTCTCTTCAATAATATTTGTGGCGTAGTGTCTGTTGCCCTGTTTTATCTTCCAGTGTTGGTTTATCCTTCTGGACATAAGAGACAACTCCTCTTTATCTTTATCAAAATCTTCATAAGAGGAGCATACGCCTAACTTGTCCTTTTCTTCCATTTTATTTCAAAAGTATTTAGCACGAATAAAACTAAAGTTCATGAGTGAATGGAAGCATTCAAACGATAACCTATACAACAAGCATCCTAGGACTAAAAAAAGGGACATACGTTTAATCATTCCTTCTTCACCACTTAGTGCTCGTGGCCTTCGAGTGCATTTGTTTTGAAAATATTTCGAAAATGCTTTGATTTTCGAGAATAATACTTGGTGTTGACCAAGCATTTATTTGGATCGAAGCTACTATTTGTGCAAAAAATTTATTTCCCCCCACTAATTTTGTTTTCCTCCTTTTTAGTTATGGTTTTAAATGTTTATATATTTTTTATATTAGCGACGGTTCTGGAAGACGCTATTGTTTATTCAAATATATTCATTTCCCATCACCAGTTTCGTTTGCCTCCTTTTTAGTTATTATTTTAACTAATTATTATTTTCTTAAATTAGCGCCGGTTCAGGCCGA
Source organism: Vicia faba (assembly GCA_948472305.1). NCBI lineage: Eukaryota > Viridiplantae > Streptophyta > Magnoliopsida > Fabales > Fabaceae > Vicia > Vicia faba. The sequence goes on along the minus strand of OX451739.1, from coordinate 1,009,947,684 downwards.
CACTACTTTTTGTGCGCAAATTTCATTTCCCCCACAAATTTCATTCGCCTCCTTTAAATTTATTGTTTTAATTAATAATTATTTTTATATTAAAAAACAGTTCTTTAATAGCACTTTTAAAGTGCTATTAAACAAAATCGTTTACAATAGTGGCGCGGTTAATAGCGGTTTAAAGGGATATCAAAAAAAAAATAAAGTTCTCTTCAATAATATTTGTGGCGTAGTGTCTGTTGCCCTGTTTTATCTTCCAGTGTTGGTTTATACTTCTGGACATAAGAGATAACTCCTCTTTGTCTTTATCAAAATCTTCATAAGAGGAGCATACGCCTAACTTTTCCTTTTCTTCCATTTTATTGCAAAAGTATTTAGCACGAATAAAACTCAAGTTCATGAGTGAATGGAAGCATTCAAAGGATAAGCTATACAACAAGCATCCTAGGACTTAAAAAAGGGACATACGTTTAATCATTCCTTCTTCATCACTTAGTGCTCGTGGCCTTCGAGTGCATTTGTTTTAAAAATATTTCGAAAATGCTTTGATTTTCGAGAATAATACTTGGTGTTGACCAAGCATTTAATTGGATCGAAGCTACTGTTTGTGCGAAAATTTTATTTCCCCCCACTAATTTTGTTTTCCTCCTTTTTAGTTATTGTTTTAAATGTTTATATATTTTTTATATTAGCGGCGGTTCTGGAAGACGCTATTGTTTATTCAAATATATTCATTTCCCATCACCAATTTCGTTTGCCTCCTTTTTAGTTATTATTTTAACTAATTATTATTTTCTTATATTAGCGACGGTTCAGGCCGACACTACTATTTGTGCGCAAATTTCATTTCCACCACCAATTTCATTCGCCTCCTTTAAATTTATTATTTTAATTAATAATTATTTTTATATTAAAAAATAGTACTTTAATAGCACTTTTAAAGTGCTATTAAACAAAATCGTTTACAATAGCGGTGCAGTTAATAGCCGTTTAAAGGGATATCAAAAAGAAAATAAAGTTCTCTTCAATAATATTTGTGGCGTAGTGTCTGTTGCCCGGTTTTATCTTCTAGTGTTGGTTTATCCTTCTGGACATAAGAGACAACGCCTCTTTGTCTTTATCAAAATATTCATAAGAGGAGCATACGCCTAACTTGTCCTTTTCTTTCATTTAATTGCAAAAGTATTTAGCACGAATAAAACTAAAGTTCATGAGTGAATGGAAGCATTCAAAGGATAAGCTATACAACAAGCATCCTAGGAATAAAAAAAGGGACATACGTTTAATCATTCCTTCTTCATCACTTAGTGCTCGTGGCCTTCGAGTGCATTTGTTTTGAAAATATTTCGAAAATGCTTTGATTTTCGAAAATAATACTTGGTGTTGACCAAACATTTATTTGGATCGAAGCTACTGTTTGTGCGAAAATTTTATTTCCCCCCACTAATTTTGTTTTCCTCCTTTTTAGTTATGGTTTTAAATGTTTATATATTTTTTATATTAGCGACGGTTCTGGAAGACGCTATTGTTTATTCAAATATATTCATTTCCCATCACCAATTTCGTTTGCCTCCTTTTTAGTTATTATTTTAACTAATTATTATTTTCTTATATTAGCGACGGTTCAGACCGACACTACTATTTGTGCGCAAATTTAATTTCCCACACAAATTTCATTCGCCTCCTTTAAATTTATTGTTTTAATTAATAATTATTTTTATATTAAAAAACAGTACTTTAATAGCACTTTTAAAGTGCTATTAAACAAAATCGTTTACAATAGTGGCGCGGTTAATAGCGGTTTAAAGGGATATCAAAAACAAAATAAAGTTCTCTTCAATAATATTTGTGGCGTAGTGTCTGTTGCCCTGTTTTATCTTCCAGTGTTGGTTTATCCTTCTGGACATAAGAGATAACTCCTCTTTGTCTTTATCAAAATCTTCATAAGAGGAGCATACGCCTAACTTTTCCTTTTCTTCCATTTTATTGCAAAAGTATTTAGCACGAATAAAACTAAAGTTCATGAGTGAATGGAAGCATTCAAAGGATAAGCTATACAACAAGCATCCTAGGACTTAAAAAAGGGACATATGTTTAATCATTCCTTCTTCATCACTTAGTGCTCGTGGCCTTCGAGTGCATTTGTTTTGAAAATATTTCGAAAATGCTTTGATTTTCGAGAATAATACTTGGTGTTGACCAAGCATTTAATTGGATCGAAGCTACTGTTTGTGCGAAAATTTTATTTCCCCCCACTAATTTTGTTTTCCTCCTTTTTAGTTATTGTTTTAAATGTTTATATATTTTTTATATTAGCGGCGGTTCTGGAAGACGCTATTGTTTATTCAAATATATTCATTTCCCATCACCAATTTCGTTTGCCTCCTTTTTAGTTATTATTTTAACTAATTATTATTTTCTTATATTAGCGACGGTTCAGGCCGAGACTACTATTTGTGCGCAAATTTCATTTCCCCCATAAATTTCATTCGCCTCCTTTAAATTTATTGTTTTAATTAATAATTATTTTTATATTAAAAAACAGTACTTTAATAGCACTTTTAAAGTGCTATTAAACAAAATCGTTTACAATAGTGGCGCGGTTAATAGCGGTTTAAAGGGATATCAAAAACAAAATAAAGTTCTCTTCAATAATATTTGTGGCGTAGTGTCTGTTGCCCTGTTTTATCTTCCAGTGTTGGTTTATCCTTCTGGACATAAGAGATAACTCCTCTTTGTCTTTATCAAAATCTTCATAAGAGGAGCATACGCCTAACTTTTCCTTTTCTTCCATTTTATTGCAAAAGTATTTAGCACGAATAAAACTAAAGTTCATGAGTGAATGGAAGCATTCAAAGGATAAGCTATACAACAAGCATCCTAGGACTTAAAAAAGGGACATACGTTTAATCATTCCTTCTTCATCACTTAGTGCTCGTGGCCTTCGAGTGCATTTGTTTTGAAAATATTTCGAAAATGCTTTGATTTTCGAGAATAATACTTGGTGTTGACCAAGCATTTAATTGGATCGAAGCTACTGTTTGTGCGAAAATTTTATTTCCCCCCACTAATTTTGTTTTCCTCCTTTTTAGTTATTGTTTTAAATGTTTATATATTTTTTGTATTAGCGGCGGTTCTGGAAGACGCTATTGTTTATTCAAATTTATTCATTTCCCATCACCAATTTCGTTTGCCTCCTTTTTAGTTATTATTTTAACTAATTATTATTTTCTTATATTAGCGACGGTTCAGGCCGACACTACTATTTGTGCGCAAATTTCATTTCCCCCACAAATTTCATTCGCCTCCTTTAAATTTATTGTTTTAATTAATAATTATTTTTATATTAAAAAACAGTACTTTAATAGCACTTTTAAAGTGCTATTAAACAAAATCGTTTACAATAGTGGCGCGGTTAATAGCGGTTTAAAGGGATATCAAAAACAAAATAAAGTTCTCTTCAATAATATTTGTGGCGTAGTGTCTGTTGCCCTGTTTTATCTTCCAGTGTTGGTTTATCCTTCTGGACATAAGAGATAACTCCTCTTTGTCTTTATCAAAATCTTCATAAGAGGAGCATACGCCTAACTTTTCCTTTTCTTCCATTTTATTGCAAAAGTATTTAGCACGAATAAAACTAAAGTTCATGAGTGAATGGAAGCATTCAAAGGATAAGCTATACAACAAGCATCCTAGGACTTAAAAAAGGGACATACGTTTAATCATTCCTTCTTCATCATTTAGTGCTCGTGGCCTTCGAGTGCATTTGTTTTGAAAATATTTCGAAAATGCTTTGATTTTCGAGAATAATACTTGGTGTTAACCAAGCATTTAATTGGATCGAAGCTACTGTTTGTGCGAAAATTTTATTTCCCCCCACTAATTTTGTTTTCCTCCTTTTTAGTTATTGTTTTAAATGTTTATATATTTTTTATATTAGCGGCGGTTCTGGAAGACGCTATTGTTTATTCAAATATATTCATTTCCCATCACCAATTTCGTTTGCCTCCTTTTTAGTTATTATTTTAACTAATTATTATTTTCTTATATTAGCGACGGTTCAGGCCGACACTACTATTTGTGCGCAAATTTCATTTCCCCCACAAATTTCATTCGCCTCCTTTAAATTTATTGTTTTAATTAATAATTATTTTTATATTAAAAAACAGTACTTTAATAGCACTTTTAAAGTGCTATTAAACAAAATCGTTTACAATAGTGGCGCGGTTAATAGCGGTTTAAAGGGATATCAAAAACAAAATAAAGTTCTCTTCAATAATATTTGTGGCGTAGTGTCTGTTGCCCTGTTTTATCTTCCAGTGTTGGTTTATCCTTCTGGACATAAGAGATAACTCCTCTTTGTCTTTATCAAAATCTTCATAAGAGGAGCATACGCCTAACTTTTCCTTTTCTTCCATTTTATTGCAAAAGTATTTAGCACGAATAAAACTAAAGTTCATGAGTGAATGGAAGCATTCAAAGGATAAGCTATACAACAAGCATCCTAGGACTTAAAAAAGGGACATACGTTTAATCATTCCTTCTTCATCACTTAGTGCTCGTGGCCTTCGAGTGCATTTGTTTTGAAAATATTTCGAAAATGCTTTGATTTTCGAGAATAATACTTGATGTTGACCAAGCATTTAATTGGATCGAAGCTACTGTTTGTGCGAAAATTCTATTTCCCCCCCCTAATTTTGTTTTCCTCCTTTTTAGTTATTGTTTTAAATGTTTATATATTTTTTATATTAGCGGCGGTTCTGGAAGACGCTATTGTTTATTCAAATTTATTCATTTCCCATCACCAATTTCGTTTGCCTCCTTTTTAGTTATTATTTTAACTAATTATTATTTTCTTATATTAGCGACGGTTCAGGCCGACACTACTATTTGTGCGCAAATTTCATTTCCCCCACAAATTTCATTCGCCTCCTTTAAATTTATTGTTTTAATTAATAATTATTTTTATATTAAAAAACAGTACTTTAATAGCACTTTTAAAGTGCTATTAAACAAAATCGTTTACAATAGTGGCGCGGTTAATAGCGGTTTAAAGGGATATCAAAAACAAAATAAAGTTCTCTTCAATAATATTTGTGGCGTAGTGTCTGTTGCCCTGTTTTATCTTCCAGTGTTGGTTTATACTTCTAGACATAAGAGATAACTCCTCTTTGTCTTTATCAAAATCTTCATAAGAGGAGCATACGCCTAACTTTTGCTTTTCTTCCATTTTATTGCAAAAGTATTTAGCACGAATAAAACTAAAGTTCATGAGTGAATGGAAGCATTCAAAGGATAAGCTATACAACAAGCATCCTAGGACTTAAAAAAGGGACATACGTTTAATCATTCCTTCTTCATCACTTAGTGCTCGTGGCCTTCGAGTGCATTTGTTTTGAAAATATTTCGAAAATGCTTTGATTTTCGAGAATAATACTTGGTGTTGACCAAGCTTTTAATTGGATCGAAGCTACTGTTTGTGCGAAAATTTTATTTCCCCCCACTAATTTTGTTTTCCTCCTTTTTAGTTATTGTTTTAAATGTTTATATATTTTTTATATTAGCGGCGGTTCTGGAAGACGCTATTGTTTATTCAAATTTATTCATTTCCCATCACCAATTTCGTTTGCCTCCTTTTTAGTTATTATTTTAACTAATTATTATTTTCTTATATTAGCGACGGTTCAGGCCGACACTACTATTTGTGCGCAAATTTCATTTCCCCCACAAATTTCATCCGCCTCCTTTAAATTTATTGTTTTAATTAATAATTATTTTTATATTAAAAAACAGTACTTTAATAGCACTTTTAAAGTGCTATTAAACAAAATCGTTTACAATAGTGGCGCGGTTAATAGCGGTTTAAAGGGATATCAAAAACAAAATAAAGTTCTCTTCAATAATATTTGTGGCGTAGTGTCTGTTGCCCTGTTTTATCTTCCAGTGTTGGTTTATCCTTCTGGACATAAGAGATAACTCCTCTTTGTCTTTATCAAAATCTTCATAAGAGGAGCATACGCCTAACTTTTCCTTTTCTTCCATTTTATTGCAAAAGTATTTAGCACGAATAAAACTAAAGTTCATGAGTGAATGGAAGCATTCAAAGGATAAGCTATACAACAAGCATCCTAGGACTTAAAAAAGGGACATACGTTTAATCATTCCTTCTTCATCACTTAGTGCTCGTGGCCTTCGAGTGCATTTGTTTTGAAAATATTTCGAAAATGCTTTGATTTTCGAGAATAATACTTGGTGTTGACCAAGCATTTAATTGGATCGAAGATACTGTTTGTGCGAAAATTTTATTTCCCCCCACTAATTTTGTTTTCCTCCTTTTTAGTTATTGTTTTAAATGTTTATATATTTTTTATATTAGCGGCGGTTCTGGAAGACGCTATTGTTTATTCAAATATATTCATTTCCCATCACCAGTTTCGTTTGCCTCCTTTTTAGTTATTATTTTAACTAATTATTATTTTCTTAGATTAGCGACGGTTCAGGCCGACACTACTATTTGTGCGCAAATTTCATTTCCCCCACAAATTTCATTCGCCTCCTTTAAATTTATTGTTTTAATTAATAATTATTTTTATATTAAAAAACAGTACTTTAATAGCACTTTTAAAGTGCTATTAAACAAAATCGTTTACAATAGTGGCGCGGTTAATAGCGGTTTAAAGGGATATCAAAAAAAAAATAAAGTTCTCTTCAATAATATTTGTGGCGTAGTGTCTGTTGCCCTGTTTTATCTTCCAGTGTTGGTTTATACTTCTGGACATAAGAGATAACTCCTCTTTGTCTTTATCAAAATCTTCATAAGAGGAGCATACGCCTAACTTTTCCTTTTCTTCCATTTTATTGCAAAAGTATTTAGCACGAATAAAACTAAAGTTCATGAGTGAATGGAAGCATTCAAAGGATAAGCTATACAACAAGCATCCTAGGACTTAAAAAAGGGACATACGTTTAATCATTCCTTCTTCATCACTTAGTGCTCGTGGCCTTCGAGTGCATTTGTTTTGAAAATATTTCGAAAATGCTTTGATTTTCGAGAATAATACTTGGTGTTGACCAAGCATTTAATTGGATCGAAGCTACTGTTTGTGCGAAAATTCTATTTCCCCCCACTAATTTTGTTTTCCTCCTTTTTAGTTATTGTTTTAAATGTTTATATATTTTTTATATTAGCGGCGGTTCTGGAAGACGCTATTGTTTATTCAAATATATTCATTTCCCATCAGCAGTTTCGTTTGCCTCCTTTTTAGTTATTATTTTAACTAATTATTATTTTCTTAGATTAGCGACGGTTCAGGCCGACACTACTATTTGTGCGCAAATTTCATTTCCCCCACAAATTTCATCCGCCTCCTTTAAATTTATTGTTTTAATTAATAATTATTTTTATATTAAAAAACAGTACTTTAATAGCACTTTTAAAGTGCTATTAAACAAAATCGTTTACAATAGTGGCGCGGTTAATAGCGGTTTAAAGGGATATCAAAAAAAAAATAAAGTTCTCTTCAATAATATTTGTGGCGTAGTGTCTGTTGCCCTGTTTTATCTTCCAGTGTTGGTTTATACTTCTGGACATAAGAGATAACTCCTCTTTGTCTTTATCAAAATCTTCATAAGAGGAGCATACGCCTAACTTTTCCTTTTCTTCCATTTTATTGCAAAAGTATTTAGCACGAATAAAACTAAAGTTCATGAGTGAATGGAAGCATTCAAAGGATAAGCTATACAACAAGCATCCTAGGACTTAAAAAAGGGACATACGTTTAATCATTCCTTCTTCATCACTTAGTGCTCGTGGCCTTCGAGTGCATTTGTTTTGAAAATATTTCGAAAATGCTTTGATTTTCGAGAATAATACTTGGTGTTGACCAAGCATTTAATTGGATCGAAGATACTGTTTGTGCGAAAATTTTATTTCCCCCCACTAATTTTGTTTTCCTCCTTTTTAGTTATTGTTTTAAATGTTTATATATTTTTTATATTAGCGGCGGTTCTGGAAGACGCTATTGTTTATTCAAATATATTCATTTCCCATCACCAGTTTCGTTTGCCTCCTTTTTAGTTATTATTTTAACTAATTATTATTTTCTTAGATTAGCGACGGTTCAGGCCGACACTACTATTTGTGCGCAAATTTCATTTCCCCCACAAATTTCATTCGCCTCCTTTAAATTTATTGTTTTAATTAATAATTATTTTTATATTAAAAAACAGTACTTTAATAGCACTTTTAAAGTGCTATTAAACAAAATCGTTTACAATAGTGGCGCGGTTAATAGCGGTTTAAAGGGATATCAAAAAAAAAATAAAGTTCTCTTCAATAATATTTGTGGCGTAGTGTCTGTTGCCCTGTTTTATCTTCCAGTGTTGGTTTATACTTCTGGACATAAGAGATAACTCCTCTTTGTCTTTATCAAAATCTTCATAAGAGGAGCATACGCCTAACTTTTCCTTTTCTTCCATTTTATTGCAAAAGTATTTAGCACGAATAAAACTAAAGTTCATGAGTGAATGGAAGCATTCAAAGGATAAGCTATACAACAAGCATCCTAGGACTTAAAAAAGGGACATACGTTTAATCATTCCTTCTTCATCACTTAGTGCTCGTGGCCTTCGAGTGCATTTGTTTTGAAAATATTTCGAAAATGCTTTGATTTTCGAGAATAATACTTGGTGTTGACCAAGCATTTAATTGGATCGAAGCTACTGTTTGTGCGAAAATTCTATTTCCCCCCACTAATTTTGTTTTCCTCCTTTTTAGTTATTGTTTTAAATGTTTATATATTTTTTATATTAGCGGCGGTTCTGGAAGACGCTATTGTTTATTCAAATATATTCATTTCCCATCACCAGTTTCGTTTGCCTCCTTTTTAGTTATTATTTTAACTAATTATTATTTTCTTAGATTAGCGACGGTTCAGGCCGACACTACTATTTGTGCGCAAATTTCATTTCCCCCACAAATTTCATTCGCCTCCTTTAAATTTATTGTTTTAATTAATAATTATTTTTATATTAAAAAACAGTACTTTAATAGCACTTTTAAAGTGCTATTAAACAAAATCGTTTACAATAGTGGCGCGGTTAATAGCGGTTTAAAGGGATATCAAAAAAAAAATAAAGTTCTCTTCAATAATATTTGTGGCGTAGTGTCTGTTGCCCTGTTTTATCTTCCAGTGTTGGTTTATACTTCTGGACATAAGAGATAACTCCTCTTTGTCTTTATCAAAATCTTCATAAGAGGAGCATACGCCTAACTTTTCCTTTTCTTCCATTTTATTGCAAAAGTATTTAGCACGAATAAAACTAAAGTTCATGAGTGAATGGAAGCATTCAAAGGATAAGCTATACAACAAGCATCCTAGGACTTAAAAAAGGGACATACGTTTAATCATTCCTTCTTCATCACTTAGTGCTCGTGGCCTTCGAGTGCATTTGTTTTGAAAATATTTCGAAAATGCTTTGATTTTCGAGAATAATACTTGGTGTTGACCAAGCATTTAATTGGATCGAAGCTACTGTTTGTGCGAAAATTCTATTTCCCCCCACTAATTTTGTTTTCCTCCTTTTTAGTTATTGTTTTAAATGTTTATATATTTTTTATATTAGCGGCGGTTCTGGAAGACGCTATTGTTTATTCAAATATATTCATTTCCCATCACCAGTTTCGTTTGCCTACTTTTTAGTTATTATTTTAACTAATTATTATTTTCTTAGATTAGCGACGGTTCAGGCCGACACTACTATTTGTGCGCAAATTTCATTTCCCCCACAAATTTCATTCGCCTCCTTTAAATTTATTGTTTTAATTAATAATTATTTTTATATTAAAAAACAGTACTTTAATAGCACTTTTAAAGTGCTATTAAACAAAATCGTTTACAATAGTGGCGCGGTTAATAGCGGTTTAAAGGGATATCAAAAAAAAAATAAAGTTCTCTTCAATAATATTTGTGGCGTAGTGTCTGTTGCCCTGTTTTATCTTCCAGTGTTGGTTTATACTTCTGGACATAAGAGATAACTCCTCTTTGTCTTTATCAAAATCTTCATAAGAGGAGCATACGCCTAACTTTTCCTTTTCTTCCATTTTATTGCAAAAGTATTTAGCACGAATAAAACTAAAGTTCATGAGTGAATGGAAGCTATTAAAGGATAAGCTATACAACAAGCATCCTAGGACTTAAAAAAGGGACATACGTTTAATCATTCCTTCTTCATCACTTAGTGCTCGTGGCCTTCGAGTGCATTTGTTTTGAAAATATTTCGAAAATGCTTTGATTTTCGAGAATAATACTTGGTGTTGACCAAGCATTTAATTGGATCGAAGCTACTGTTTGTGCGAAAATTCTATTTCCCCCCACTAATTTTGTTTTCCTCCTTTTTAGTTATTGTTTTAAATGTTTATATATTTTTTATATTAGCGGCGGTTCTGGAAGACGCTATTGTTTATTCAAATATATTCATTTCCCATCACCAGTTTCGTTTGCCTCCTTTTTAGTTATTATTTTAACTAATTATTATTTTCTTAGATTAGCGACGGTTCAGGCCGACACTACTATTTGTGCGCAAATTTCATTTCCCCCACAAATTTCATTCGCCTCCTTTAAATTTATTGTTTTAATTAATAATTATTTTTATATTAAAAAACAGTACTTTAATAGCACTTTTAAAGTGCTATTAAACAAAATCGTTTACAATAGTGGCGCGGTTAATAGAGGTTTAAAGGGATATCAAAAACAAAATAAAGTTCTCTTCAATAATATTTGTGGCGTAGTGTCTGTTGCCCTGTTTTATCTTCCAGTGTTGGTTTATCCTTCTGGACATAAGAGATAACTCCTCTTTCTCTTTATCAAAATCATCATAAGAGGAGCATACGCCTAACTTTTCCTTTTCTTCCATTTTATTGCAAAAGTATTTAGCACGAATAAAACTAAAGTTCATGAGTGAATGGAAGCATTCAAAGGATAAGCTATACAACAAGCATCCTAGGACTTAAAAAAGGGACATACGTTTAATCATTCCTTCTTCATCACTTAGTGCTCGTGGCCTTCGAGTGCATTTGTTTTGAAAATATTTCGAAAATGCTTTGATTTTCGAGAATAATACTTGGTGTTGACCAAGCATTTAATTGGATCGAAGCTACTGTTTGTGCGAAAATTCTATTTCCCCCCACTAATTTTGTTTTCCTCCTTTTTAGTTATTGTTTTAAATGTTTATATATTTTTTATATTAGCGGCGGTTCTGGAAGACGCTATTGTTTATTCAAATATATTCATTTCCCATCACCAGTTTCGTTTGCCTCCTTTTTAGTTATTATTTTAACTAATTATTATTTTCTTAGATTAGCGACGGTTCAGGCCGACACTACTATTTGTGCGCAAATTTCATTTCCCCCACAAATTTCATTCGCCTCCTTTAAATTTATTGTTTTAATTAATAATTATTTTTATATTAAAAAACAGTACTTTAATAGCACTTTTAAAGTGCTATTAAACAAAATCGTTTACAATAGTGGCGCGGTTAATAGAGGTTTAAAGGGATATCAAAAACAAAATAAAGTTCTCTTCAATAATATTTGTGGCGTAGTGTCTGTTGCCCTGTTTTATCTTCCAGTGTTGGTTTATCCTTCTGGACATAAGAGATAACTCCTCTTTGTCTTTATCAAAATCATCATAAGAGGAGCATACGCCTAACTTTTCCTTTTCTTCCATTTTATTGCAAAAGTATTTAGCACGAATAAAACTAAAGTTCATGAGTGAATGGAAGCATTCAAAGGATAAGCTATACAACAAGCATCCTAGGACTTAAAAAAGGGACATACGTTTAATCATTCCTTCTTCATCACTTAGTGCTCGTGGCCTTCGAGTGCATTTGTTTTGAAAATATTTCGAAAATGCTTTGATTTTCGAGAATAATACTTGGTGTTGACCAAGCATTTAATTGGATCGAAGCTACTGTTTGTGCGAAAATTCTATTTCCCCCCACTAATTTTGTTTTCCTCCTTTTTAGTTATTGTTTTAAATGTTTATATATTTTTTATATTAGCGGCGGTTCTGGAAGACGCTATTGTTTATTCAAATATATTCATTTCCCATCACCAGTTTCGTTTGCCTCCTTTTTAGTTATTATTTTAACTAATTATTATTTTCTTATATTAGCGACGGTTCAGGCCGACACTACTATTTGTGCGCAAATTTCATTTCCCCCATAAATTTCATTCGCCTCCTTTAAATTTATTGTTTTAATTAATAATTATTTTTATATTAAAAAACAGTACTTTAATAGCACTTTTAAAGTGCTATTAAACAAAATCGTTTACAATAGTGGCGCGGTTAATAGCGGTTTAAAGGGATATCAAAAAAAAAATAAAGTTCTCTTCAATAATATTTGTGGCGTAGTGTCTGTTGCCCTGTTTTATCTTCCAGTGTTGGTTTATACTTCTGGACATAAGAGATAACTCCTCTTTGTCTTTATCAAAATCTTCATAAGAGGAGCATACGCCTAACTTTTCCTTTTCTTCCATTTTATTGCAAAAGTATTTAGCACGAATAAAACTAAAGTTCATGAGTGAATGGAAGCATTCAAAGGATAAGCTATACAACAAGCATCCTAGGACTTAAAAAAGGGACATACGTTTAATCATTCATTCTTCATCACTTAGTGCTCGTGGCCTTCGAGTGCATTTGTTTTGAAAATATTTTGAAAATGCTTTGATTTTCGAGAATAATACTTGGTGTTGACCAAGCATTTAATTGGATCGAAGCTACTGTTTGTGCGAAAATTTTATTTCCCCCCACTATTTTTGTTTTCCTCCTTTTTAGTTATTGTTTTAAATGTTTATATATTTTTTATATTAGCGGCGGTTCTGGAAGACGCTATTGTTTATTCAAATATATTCATTTCCCATCACCAATTTCATTTGCCTCCTTTTTAGTTATTATTTTAACTAATTATTATTTTCTTATATTAGCGACGGTTCAGGACGACACTACTATTTGTGCGCAAATTTCATTTCCCCCACCAATTTCATTCGCCTCCTTTAAATTTATTATTTTAATTAATAATTTTTATATTAAAAAACAGTACTTTAATAGCACTTTTAAAGTGCTATTAAAAAAAATCGTTTACAATAGCGGTGCGGTTAATAGCGGTTTAAAGGGATATCAAAAAGAAAATAAAGTTCTCTTCAATAATATTTGTGGCGTAGTGTTTGTTGCCCTGTTTTATCTTCTAGTGTTGGTTTATCCTTCTGGACATAAGAGACAACGCCTCTTTGTCTTTATCAAAATCTTCATAAGAGGAGCATACGCCTAACTTGTCCTTTTCTTCCATTTAATTGCAAAAGTATTTAGCACGAATAAAACTAAAGTTCATGAGTGAATGGAAGCATTCAAAGGATAAGCTATACAATAAGCATCCTAGGACTAAAAAAAGGGACATACGTTTAATCATTCCTTCTTCATCACTTAGTGCTCGTGGCCTTCGAGTGCATTTGTTTTGAAAATATTTCGAAAATGCTTTGATTTTCGAAAATAATACTTGGTGTTGACCAAGCATTTATTTGGATCGAAGCTACTGTTTGTGCGAAAATTTTATTTCCCCCTACTAATTTTGTTTTCCTCCTTTTTAGTTATGGTTTTAAATGTTTATATATTTTTTATATTAGCGACAGTTCTGGAAGACGCTATTGTTTATTCAAATATATTCATTTCCCATCACCAATTTCGTTTGCCTCCTTTTTAGTTATTATTTTAACTAATTATTATTTTCTTATATTAGCGACGGTTCAGGCCGACACTACTATTTGTGCGCAAATTTCATTTCCCACACAAATTTCATTCGCCTCCTTTAAATTTATTGTTTTAATTAATAATTATTTTTATATTAAAAACAGTACTTTAATAGCACTTTTAAAGTGCTATTAAACAAAATCGTTTACAATAGTGGCGCGGTTAATAGCGGTTTAAAGGGATATCAAGAACAAAATAAAGTTCTCTTCAATAATATTTGTGGCGTAGTGTCTGTTGCCCTGTTTTATCTTCCAGTGTTGGTTTATCCTTCTGGACATAAGAGATAACTCCTCTTTGTCTTTATCAAAATCTTCATAAGAGGAGCATACGCCTAACTTTTCCTTTTCTTCCATTTTATTGCAAAAGTATTTAGCACGAATAAAACTAAAGTTCATGAGTGAATGGAAGCATTCAAAGGATAAGCTATACAACAAGCATCCTAGGACTTAAAAAAGGGACATACGTTTAATCATTCCTTCTTCATCACTTAGTGCTCGTGGCCTTCGAGTGCATTTGTTTTGAAAATATTTCGAAAATGCTTTGATTTTCGAGAATAATACTTGGTGTTGACCAAGCATTTAATTGGATCGAAGCTACTGTTTGTGCGAAAATTTTATTTCCCCCCAATAATTTTGTTTTCCTCCTTTTTAGTTATTGTTTTAAATGTTTATATATTTTTTATATTAGCGGCGGTTCTGGAAGACGCTATTGTTTATTCAAATATATTCATTTCCCATCACCAGTTTCGTTTGCCTCCTTTTTAGTTATTATTTTAACTAATTATTATTTTCTTATATTAGCGACGGTTCAGGCCGACACTACTATTTGTGCGCAAATTTCATTTCCCCCACAAATTTCATTCGCCTCCTTTAAATTTATTGTTTTAATTAATAATTATTTTTATATTAAAAAACAGTACTTTAATAGCACTTTTAAAGTGCTATTAAACAAAATCGTTTACAATAGTGGCGCGGTTAATAGCGGTTTAAAGGGATATCAAAAAAAAATAAAGTTCTCTTCAATAATATTTGTGGCGTAGTGTCTGTTGCCCTGTTTTATCTTCCAGTGTTGGTTTATACTTCTGGACATAAGAGATAACTCCTCTTTGTCTTTATCAAAATCTTCATAAGAGGAGCATACGCCTAACTTTTCCTTTTCTTCCATTTTATTGCAAAAGTATTTAGCACGAATAAAACTAAAGTTCATGAGTGAATGGAAGCATTCAAAGGATAAGCTATACAACAAGCATCCTAGGACTTAAAAAAGGGACATACGTTTAATCATTCCTTCTTCATCACTTAGTGCTCGTGGCCTTCGAGTGCATTTGTTTTGAAAATATTTCGAAAATGCTTTGATTTTCGAGAATAATACTTGGTGTTGACCAAGCATTTAATTGGATCGAAGCTACTGTTTGTGCGAAAATTTTATTTCCCCCCACTAATTTTGTTTTCCTCCTTTTTAGTTATTGTTTTAAATGTTTATATATTTTTTATATTAGCGGCGGTTCTGGAAGACGCTATTGTTTATTCAAATATATTCATTTCCCATCACCAATTTCATTTGCCTCCTTTTTAGTTATTATTTTAACTAATTATTATTTTCTTATATTAGCGACGGTTCAGGCCGACACTACTATTTGTGCGCAAATTTCATTTCCCCCACCAATTTCATTCGCCTCCTTTAAATTTATTATTTTAATTAATAATTTTCATATTAAAAAACAGTACTTTAATAGCACTTTTAAAGTGCTATTAAAAAAAATCGTTTACAATAGCGGTGCGGTTAATAGCGGTTTAAAGGGATATCAAAAAGAAAATAAAGTTCTCTTCAATAATATTTGTGGCGTAGTGTTTGTTGCCCTGTTTTATCTTCTAGTGTTGGTTTATCCTTCTGGACATAAGAGACAACGCCTCTTTGTCTTTATCAAAATCTTCATAAGAGGAGCATACGCCTAACTTGTCCTTTTCTTCCATTTAATTGCAAAAGTATTTAGCACGAATAAAACTAAAGTTCATGAGTGAATGGAAGCATTCAAAGGATAAGCTATACAATAAGCATCCTAGGACTAAAAAAAGGGACATATGTTTAATCATTCCTTCTTCATCACTTAGTGCTCGTGGCCTTCGAGTGCATTTGTTTTGAAAATATTTCGAAAATGCTTTGATTTTCGAAAATAATACTTGGTGTTGACCAAGCATTTATTTGGATCGAAGCTACTGTTTGTGCGAAAATTTTATTTCCCCCCACTAATTTTGTTTTCCTCCTTTTTAGTTATGGTTTTAAATGTTTATATATTTTTTATATTAGCGACAGTTCTGGAAGACGCTATTGTTTATTCAAATATATTCATTTCCCATCACCAATTTCGTTTGCCTCCTTTTTAGTTATTATTTTAACTAATTATTATTTTCTTATATTAGCGACGGTTCAGGCCGACACTACTATTTGTGCGCAAATTTCATTTCCCACACAAATTTCATTCGCCTCCTTTAAATTTATTGTTTTAATTAATAATTATTTTTATATTAAAAAACAATACTTTAATAGCACTTTTAAAGTGCTATTAAACAAAATCGTTTACAATAGTGGCGCGGTTAATAGCGGTTTAAAGGGATATCAAGAACAAAATAAAGTTCTCTTCAATAATATTTGTGGCGTAGTGTCTGTTGCCCTGTTTTATCTTCCAGTGTTGGTTTATCCTTCTGGACATAAGAGATAACTCCTCTTTGTCTTTATCAAAATCTTCATAAGAGGAGCATACGCCTAACTTTTCCTTTTCTTCCATTTTATTGCAAAAGTATTTAGCACGAATAAAACTAAAGTTCATGAGTGAATGGAAGCATTCAAAGGATAAGCTATACAACAAGCATCCTAGGACTTAAAAAAGGGACATACGTTTAATCATTCCTTCTTCATCACTTAGTGCTCGTGGCCTTCGAGTGCATTTGTTTTGAAAATATTTCGAAAATGCTTTGATTTTCGAGAATAATACTTGGTGTTGACCAAGCATTTAATTGGATCGAAGCTACTGTTTGTGCGAAAATTTTATTTCCCCCCACTAATTTTGTTTGCCTCCTTTTTAGTTATTGTTTTAAATGTTTATATATTTTTTATATTAGCGGCGGTTCTGGAAGACGCTATTGTTTATTCAAATATATTCATTTCCCATCACCAGTTTCGTTTGCCTCCTTTTTAGTTATTATTTTAACTAATTATTATTTTCTTATATTAGCGACGGTTCAGGCCGACACTACTATTTGTGCGCAAAATTCATTTCCCCCACAAATTTCATTCGCCTCCTTTAAATTTATTGTTTTAATTAATAATTATTTTTATATTAAAAAACAGTACTTTAATAGCACTTTTAAAGTGCTATTAAACAAAATCGTTTACAATAGTGGCGCGGTTAATAGCGGTTTAAAGGGATATCAAAAAAAAAAATAAAGTTCTCTTCAATAATATTTGTGGCGTAGTGTCTGTTGCCCTGTTTTATCTTCCAGTGTTGGTTTATACTTCTGGACATAAGAGATAACTCCTCTTTGTCTTTATCAAAATCTTCATAAGAGGAGCATACGCCTAACTTTTCCTTTTCTTCCATTTTATTGCAAAAGTATTTAGCACGAATAAAACTAAAGTTCATGAGTGAATGGAAGCATTCAAAGGATAAGCTATACAACAAGCATCCTAGGACTTAAAAAAGGGACATACGTTTAATCATTCCTTCTTCATCACTTAGTGCTCGTGGCCTTCGAGTGCATTTGTTTTGAAAATATTTCGAAAATGCTTTGATTTTCGAGAATAATACTTGGTGTTGACCAAGCATTTAATTGGATCGAAGCTACTGTTTGTGCGAAAATTTTATTTCCCCCCACTAATTTTGTTTTCCTCCTTTTTAGTTATTGTTTTAAATGTTTATATATTTTTTATATTAGCGGCGGTTCTGGAAGACGCTATTGTTTATTCAAATATATTCATTTCCCATCACCAATTTCATTTTCCTCCTTTTTAGTTATTATTTTAACTAATTATTATTTTCTTATATTAGCGACGGTTCAGGCCGACACTACTATTTGTGCGCAAATTTCATTTCCCCCACCAATTTCATTCGCCTCCTTTAAATTTATTATTTTAATTCATAATTATTTTTATATTAAAAAACAGTACTTTAATAGCACTTTTAAAGTGCTATTAAACAAAATCGTTTACAATAGCGGTGCGGTTAATAGCGGTTTAAAGGGATATCAAAAAGAAAATAAAGTTCTCTTCAATAATATTTGTGGCGTAGTGTCTGTTGCCCTGTTTTATCTTCTAGTGTTGGTTTATCCTTCTGGACATAAGAGACAACGCCTCTTTGTCTTTATCAAAATCTTCATAAGAGGAGCATACGCCTAACTTGTCCTTTTCTTCCATTTAATTGCAAAAGTATTTAGCACGAATAAAACTAAAGTTCATGAGTGAATGGAAGCATTCAAAGGATAAGCTATACAACAAGCATCCTAGGACTTAAAAAAGGGACATATGTTTAATCATTCCTTCTTCATCACTTAGTGCTCGTGGCCTTCGAGTGCATTTGTTTTGAAAATATTTCGAAAATGCTTTGATTTTCGAGAATAATACTTGGTGTTGACCAAGCATTTAATTGGATCGAAGCTACTGTTTGTGCGAAAATTTTATTTCCCCCCACTAATTTTGTTTTCCTCCTTTTTAGTTATTGTTTTAAATGTTTATATATTTTTTATATTAGCGGCGGTTCTGGAAGACGCTATTGTTTATTCAAATATATTCATTTCCCATCACCAATTTCATTTGCCTCCTTTTTAGTTATTATTTTAACTAATTATTATTTTCTTATATTAGCGACGGTTCAGGCCGACACTACTATTTGTGCGCAAATTTCATTTCCCCCACCAATTTCATTCGCCTCCTTTAAATTTATTATTTTAATTAATAATTATTTTTATATTAAAAAACAGTACTTTAATAGCACTTTTAAAGTGCTATTAAACAAAATCGTTTACAATAGCTGTGCGGTTAATAGCGGTTTAAAGGGATATCAAAAAGAAAATAAAGTTCTCTTCAATAATATTTGTGGCGTAGTGTTTGTTGCCCTGTTTTATCTTCCAGTGTTGGTTTATCCTTCTGGACATAAGAGACAACGCCTCTTTGTCTTTATCAAAATCTTCATAAGAGGAGCATACGCCTAACTTGTCCTTTTCTTCCATTTTATTGAAAAAGTATTTAGCACGAATAAAAATAAAGTTCATGAGTGAATGGAAGCATTCAAAGGATAAGCTATACAACAAGCATCCTAGGACTAAAAAAAGGGACATACGTTTAATCATTCCTTCTTCATCACTTAGTGCTCGTGGCCTTCGAGTGCATTTGTTTTGAAAATATTTCGAAAATGCTTTGATTTTCGAAAATAATACTTTGTGTTGACCAAGCATTTATTTGGATCGAAGCTACTGTTTGTGCGGAAATTTTATTTCCCCCCACTAATTTTGTTTTCCTCCTTTTTAGTTATGGTTTTAAATGTTTATATATTTTTTATATTAGCGACGGTTCTGGACGACGCTATTGTTTATTCAAAAATATTCATTTCCCATCACCAATTTCGTTTGCCTCCTTTTTAGTTATTATTTTAATTAATTATTATTTTCTTATATTAGCGACGGTTCAGGCCGACTATATTATTTGTGCGCAATTTTCATTTCCCCCGCCAATTTCATTTTCCTCCTTTAAATTTATTATTTTAATTAATAATTATTTTTATACTGAAAAACAGTACTTTAATTGAACTTTTAAAGTGCTATTAAACAAAATAGTTTACAATAGCGGCGCGGTTAATAGCGGTTTAAAGGGATATCAAAAACAAAATAAAGTTCTCTTAAATAATATTTGTGGCATAGTGTCTGTTGCCCTATTTTATCTTCTAGTGTTGGTTTATCCTTCTGGACATAAGAGACAAGTCCTCTTTGTCTTTATCAAAATCTTCATAAGAGGAGCATACTCCTAACTTGTCCTTTTCTTCCATTTTATTGCAAAAGTATTTAGCACGAATAAAACTAAAGTTAATGAGTGAATGGAAGCATTCAAAGGATAAGCTATACAACAAGCATCCTAGGACTAAAAAAGGGACATACGTTTAATCTTTCCTTCTTGACCACTTAGTGCTTGTGGCCTTCGAGTGCATTTGTTTTGAAAATATTTAGAAAATGGTTTGATTTTCGAGAATAATACTTGGTGTTGACCAAGCATTTATTTGGATCGAAACTACTATTTGTGGGAAAATTTATTTCCCCCCACTAATTTTGTTTGCCTCCTTTTTAGTTATTGTTTTAAATGTTTATATATTTTTTATATTAGCGACGGTTCTGGAAGACGCTATTGTTTATTCAAATATATTCATTTCCCATCACCAATTTCGTTTGCCTCCTTTTTAGTTATTATTTTAACTAATTATTATTTTCTTATATTAGCGACGGTTCAGGCCGACTATATTATTTGTGCGGAAATTTCATTTCCCCCACCAATTTCATTCGCCTCCTTTAAATTTATTGTTTTAATTAATAATTATTTTTATACTGAAAAAAAGTACTTTAATTGAACTTTTAAAGTGATATTAAACAAAATAGTTTACAATAGCGGCGCGGTTAATAGCGGTTTAAAGGGATATCAAAAACAAAATAAAGTTCTCTTAAATAATATTTGTGGCACAGTGTCTGTTGCCCTATTTTATCTTCCAGTGTTGGTTTATCCTTCTGGACATAAGAGACAAGTCCTCTTTGTCTTTATCAAACTCTTCATAAGAGGAGCATACTCCTAACTTGTCCTTTTCTTCCATTTTATTGCAAAAGTATTTAGCACGAATAAAACTAAAGTTAATGAGTGAATGGAAGCATTCAAAGGATAAGCTATACAACAAGCATCCTAGGACTAAAAAAGGGACATACGTTTAATCATTCCTTCTTGACCACTTAGTGCTTGTGGCCTTCGAGTGCATTTGTTTTGAAAATATTTAGAAAATGGTTTGATTTTCGAGAATAATACTTGGTGTTGACCAAGCATTTATTTGGATCGAAACTACTATTTGTGCGAAAATTTATTTCCCCCCACTAATTTTGTTTGCCTCCTTTTTAGTTATTGTTTTAAATGTTTATATATTTTTTATATTAGCGACGGTTCTGGAAGACGCTATTGTTTATTCAAATATATTCATTTCCCATCACCAATTTCGTTTGCCTCCTTTTTAGTTATTATTTTAACTAATTATTATTTTCTTATATTAGCGACGGTTCAGGCCGACACTACTATCTGTGCGCAAATTTCATTTCCCCCACCAATTTCATTCGCCTCCTTTAAATTTATTGTTTTAATTAATAATTATTTTTATATTAAAAAATAGTACTTTAATAGCACTTTTAAAGTGCTATTAAACAAAATCGTTTACAATAGCGGCGCGGTTAATAGCGGTTTAAAGGGATATCATAAACAAAATAAAGTTCTCTTCAATAATATTTGTGGCGTAGTGTCTGTTGCCCTGTTTTATCTTCCAGTGTTGGTTTATCCTTCTGGACATAAGAGACAACTCCTCTTTGTCTTTATCAAAATCTTCATAAGAGGAGCATACGCCTAACTTTTCCTTTTCTTCCATTTTATTGCAAAAGTATTTAGCACGAATAAAACTAAAGTTCATGAGTGAATGGAAGCATTCAAAGGATAAGCTATACAACAAGCATCCTAGGACTAAAAAAAGGGACATACGTTTAATCATTCCTTCTTCATCACTTAGTGCTCGTGGCCTTCGAGTGCATTTGTTTTGAAAATATTTTGAAAATGGTTTGATTTTCGAGAATAATACTTGGTGTTGACCAAGCATTTATTTGGATCGAAGCTACTATTTGTGCGAAAATTTTATTTCCCTCCACTAAATTTGTTTGCCTCCTTTTTCGTTATTGTTTTAAATGTTTATATATTTTTTATATTAGCGACGGTTCTGGACGACGCTATTGTTTATTCAAAAATATTCATTTCCCATCACCAATTTCGTTTGCCTACTTTTTAGTTATTATTTTAATTAATTATTATTTTCTTATATTAGCGACTGTTCAGGCCGACACTATTATTTGTGCGCAAATTTCATTTCCCCCACCAATTTCATTTGCCTCCTTTAAAGTTATTATTTTAATTATTTATTATTTTTATATTAAAAACCAGTACTTTAATAGCACTTTTAAAGTGCTATTAAACAGAATCGTTTACAATAGCGGCGCGGTTAATAGAGGTTTAAAGGGATATTGAAAACAAAAGAAAGTTCTCTTAAATAATATTTGTGGCGTAGTGTCTGTTGCCCTGTTTTCTCTTCCAGTGTTGGTTTATCCTTCTGGACATAAGAGACAACTCCTCTTTGTCTTTATCAAAATCTTCATAAGAGGAGCATATGCCTAACTTTTCCTTTTCTTCCATTTTATTGCAAAATTATTTAGCACGAATAAAACTAAAGTTCATGAGTGAATGGAAGCATTCAAAGGATAAGCTATACAAAAAGCATCCTAGAACTAAAAAAAGGGACATACGTTTAATCATTCCTTCTTCATCACTTAGTGCTCGTGGCCTTCGAGTGCATTTGTTTTGAAAATATTTTGAAAATGGTTTGATTTTCGAGAATAATACTTGGTGATGACCAAGCATTTATTTGGATCGAAGCTACTGTTTGTGCGAAAATTTTATTTCGCCCCACTAATTTTGTTTGCCTCCTTTTTAGTTATTGTTTTAAATGTTTATATATTTTTTATATTAGCGACGGTTTTGGACGACGCTATTGTTTATTCAAAAATATTCATTTCCCATCACCAATTTAGTTTGCCTACTTTTTAGTTATTATTTTAATTAATTATTATTTTCTTATATTAGCGACTGTTCATGCCAACACTATTATTTGTGCGCAAATTTCATTTCCCCCACCAATTTCATTTGCCTCCTTTAAAGTTATTGTTTTAATTATTTATTATTTTTATATTAAAAACCAGTACTTTAATAGCACTTTTAAAGTGCTATTAAACAAAATCGTTTACAATAGCGGCGCGGTTAATAGAGTTTTAAAGGGAAATCAAAAACAAAAGAAAGTTCTCTTAAATAATATTTGTGGCGTAGTGTCTGTTGCCCTGTTTTCTCTTCCAGTGTTGGTTTATCCTTCTGGACATAACAGACAACTCCTCTTTGTCTTTATCAAAATCTTCATAAGAGGAGCATACACCGAACTTGTCATTTTCTTCCATTTTATTGCAAAAGTATTTAGCACGAATAAAACTAAAGTTCATGACTGAATGGAAGCATTCAAAGGATAAGCTATACAACAAGCATCCTAGGACTAAAAAAAGGGACATACGTTTAATCATTCCTTCTTCACCACTTAGTGCTCGTGGCCTTCGAGTGCATTTTTTTTAAAATATTTCGAAAATGGATTGATTTTCGAGAATAATACTTGGTGTTGACCAAGCATTTATTTGGGTCGAAGCTACTGTTTGTGCGAAAATTTTATTTCCCCCCACTAATTTTGTTTGCCTCCTTTTTAGTTATTGTTTTAAATGTTTATATATTTTTTATATTAGCGACAGTTCTGGAGGCGCTATTGTTTTAATTAAAAATATTCATTTCCCATCACAAATTTCGTTTGCCTCCTTTTTAGTTATTATTTTCATTAATTATTATTTTCTTATATTAGCGACGGTTCAGGCCGACACTACTATTTGTGCGCAAATTTCATTTCCCCCACCAATTTCATTTGCCTCCTTTAAATTTATTGTTTTAATTAATTATTATTTTTATATTAAAAACCAGTACTTTAATAGCACTTTTAAAGTGCTGTTAAACAAAATCGTTTACAATAGCGGCGCGGTTAATAGTGGTTTAAAGGGATATCAAAAACAAAAGAATGTTCTCTTAAATAATATTTATGGCGTAGTGTCTGTTGCCCTGTTTTCTCTTCCAGTGTTGGTTTATCCTTCTGGAAATAAGAGACAAATCCTCTTTGTCTTTTACAAAATCTTCGTAAGAGGAGCATACTCCTAACTTGTCCTTTTCTTCCTTTTTATTGCAAAAGTATTTAGCACGAATAAAACTAAAGTTAATGAGTGAATGGAAGCATTCAAACGATAAGCTATACAACAAGCATCCTAGGACTAAAAAATGGAACATACGTTTAATCATTCCTTCTTCACCACTTAGTGCTCGTGGCCTTAGAGTGCATTTGTTTTGAAAATATTTCAAAAATGGTTTGATTTTCGAGAATAATACTTGGTGTTGACCAAGCATTTATTTGGATCGAAGCTACTGTTTGTGGGAAAATTTTATTTCCCCCCAATAATTTTGTTTGCCTCCTTTTTAGTTATTGTTTTAAATGTTTATATATTTTTTATATTAACGACGGTTCTGGACTACCCTATTGTTTGTTCAAAAATATTCATTTCACATCACCAATTTCGTTTGCCTCCTTTTTTGTTATTATTTTAATTAATTATTATATTCTTATATTAGCGACGGTTCAGGCCGACACTACTATTTGTGCACAAATTTAATTTCCCTCACCAATTTCATTTGCCTCCTTTAAAGTTATTGTTTTAATTAATTATTATTTTTATATTAAAAACCAGTACTTTAATAGCACTTTTAAATTGCTATTAAACAAAATCATTTACAATAGCGGCGCGGTTAATAGCGGTTTAAAGGGATATCAAAAACAAAAGAAAGTTCTCTTAAATAATATTTATGGCGTAGTGTCTGTTGCCCTGTTTTCTCTTCCAGTGTTGGTTTATCCTTCTGGAAATAAGAGACAAATCCTCTTTGTCTTTTACAAAATCTTCGTAATAGGAGCATACTTCTAACTTGTCCTTTTCTTCCATTTTATTGCAAAAGTAATTAGCACGAATAAAACTAAAGTTCATGAGTGAATGGAAGCATTCAAACGATAAGCTATACAACAAGCATCGTAGGACTAAAAAAGGGACATACGTTTAATCATTCCTTCTTCACCACTTAGTGCTCGTTGCCTTCGAGTGCATTTGTTTTGAAAATATTTCGAAAATGGTTTGATTTTCGAGAATAATACTTGGTGTTGACCAAGCATTTATTTGGATCGAAGCTACTGTTTGTGGGAAAATTTTATTTCCCCCCAATAATTTTGTTTGCCTCCTTTTTAGTTATTGTTTTAAATGTTTATATATTTTTTATATTAGCGACGGTTCTGGACTACCCTATTGTTTGTTCAAAAATATTCATTTCACATCACCAATTTCGTTTGCCTCCTTTTTTGTTATTATTTTAATTAATTATTATATTCTTATATTAGCGACGGTTCAGGCCGACACTACTATTTGTGCACAAATTTAATTTCCCTCACCAATTTCATTTGCCTCCTTTAAAGTTATTGTTTTAATTAATTATTATTTTAATATTAAAAACCAGTACTTTAATAGCACTTTTAAATTGCTATTAAACAAAATCATTTACAATAGCGGCGCGGTTAATAACGGTTTAAAGGGATATCAAAAACAAAATAAAGTTCTCTTAAATAATATTTGTGGCGTTGTGTCTGTTGCCCTGTTTTCTCTTCCAGTGTTGGTTTATCCTTCTGGACATAAGAGACAACTCCTCTTTGTCTTTATCAAAATCTTCATAAGAGGAGCATACGCCTAACTTGTCCTTTTCTTCAATTTTATTGCAAAAGTATTTAGTACGAATAAAACTAAACTTCATGAGTGAATGGAAGCATTCAAACGATAAGCTATACAACAAGCATCCTAGGACTAAAAAAAGGGACATACGTTTAATCATTCCCTCTTCACCACTTAATGCTTGTGGCCTTCGAGTGCATTTGTTTTGAAAATATTTCGAAAATGGTTTGATTTTCGAGAATAATACTTGGTGTTGACCAAGCATTTATTTGGATCGAAGCTACTGTTTGTGCGAAAATTTTATTTCCCCCCACTAATTTTGTTTGCCTCCTTTTTAGTTATTATTTTAAATGTTTATAAATTTTTTTATTAGCAACGGTTCTGGACAATGCTATTGTTTTAATTAAAAATATTCATTTCCCATCACCAATTTCGTTTGGCTCCTTTTTAGTTATTATTTTAATTAATTATTATTTTCTTATATTAGCGACGGTTCAGGCCGACACTACTATTTATGCGCAAATTTCATTTCCCCCACCAATTTCATTTTCCTCCTTTAAAGTAATGATTTTAATTAATTATTATTTTTATATTAAAAACCAGTACTTTAATAGCACTTTTAAAGTGCTGTTAAACAAAATCGTTTACAATAGCGGTGCGGTTAATAGCGGTTTAAAGGGATATCAAAAACAAAAGAAAGTTCTCTTAAATAATATTTGTGGGCTAGTGTCTGTTGCCCTGTTTTCTCTTCCAGTGTTGGTTTATCCTTCTGGAAATAAGAGACAAATCCTCTTTGTCTTTTACAAAATCTTCGTAAGAGGAGCATACTCCTAACTTGTCCTTTTCTTCCATTTTATTGCAAAAGTATTTAGTACGAATAAAACTAAAGTTAATGAGTGAATGGAAGCATTCAAACGATAAGCTATACAACAAGCATCCTAGGACTAAAAAAAGGGACATACATTTAATCATTCCTTCTTCAACACTTAGTGCTCGTGGCCTTCGAGTGCATTTGTTTTGAAAATATTTCGAAAATGGTTTGATTTTCAAGAATAATACTTGGTGTTGACCAAGCATTTATTTGGATCGAAGCTACTGTTTGTGCAAAATTTTATTTCCCCCCAATAATTTTGTTAGCCTCCTTTTTAGTTATTGTTTTAAATGTTTATATATTTTTTATATTAGCGACGGTTCTGGACGACCCTATTGTTTATTCAAAAATATTCATTTCCCATCACTAATTTTGTTTGCCTCCTTTTTACTTATTATTTTAATTAATTATTATTTTCTTATATTAGCGACGGTTTAGGCCGACACTACTATTTGGGCGCAAATTTCATTTCCCCCACCAATTTCATTTGCCTCCTTTAAAGTTATTGTTTTAATTAATTATTATATTTATATTAAAAACCAGTACTTTAATAGCACTTTTAAAGTGCTATTAAACAAAATCGTTTACAATAGCGGCGCGGTTAATAGCGGTTTAAAGGGATATCAAAAACAAAAAGAAAGTTCTCTTAAATAATATTTGTGGCGTAGTGTCTGTTGCCCTGTTTTCTCTTCCAGTGTTGGTTTATCCTTATAGACATAAGAGACAACTCTTCTTTATCTTTATCAAAATCTTCATAAGAGGAGCATACTCCTAACTTGTCCTTTTCTTCCATTTTATTGCAAAAGTATTTAGCACGAATAAAACTAAACTTGATGAGTGAATGGAAGCATTCAAACGATAAGCTATACAACAAGCATCCTAGGACTAAAAAAAGGGACATACGTTTAATCATTCCTTCTTCACCACTTAATGCTTGTGGCCTTCGAGTTCATTTGTTTTGAAAATATTTCGAAAATGGTTTGATTTTCGAGAATAATACTTGGTGTTGACCAAGCATTTATTTGGATCGAAGCTACTGTTTGTGCGAAAATTTTATTTCCCCCCAATAATTTTGTTTGCCTCCTTTTTAGTTATTGTTTTAAATGTTTATATATTTTTTATATTAGCGACGGTTCTGGACGACCCTATTCTTTATTCAAAAATATTCATTTCCCATCACCAATTTTGTTTGCCTCCTTTTTAGTTATTATTTTAATTAATTATTATTTTCTTATATTAGCAACGGTTTCGGCTGACACTACTATTTGGGCGCAAATTTCATTTCCCCCGCCAATTTCAATTGCCTCCTTTATAGTTATTGTTTTAATTAATTATTATATTTATATTAAAAACCAGTACTTTAATAGCACTTTTAAAGTGCTATTAAACAAAATCGTTTACAATAGCGGCGCGGTTAATAGCGGTTTAAAGGGATATCAAAAACAAAAGAAAGTTCTCTTAAATAATATTTGTGGCGTAGTGTCTGTTGCCCTGATTTCTCTTCCAGTGTTGGTTTATCCTTATGGACATAAGAGACAACTCCTCTTTGTCTTTATCAAAATCTTCATAAGAGGAGCATACGCCTAACTTGTCCTTTTCTTCAATTTTATTGCAAAAGTATTTAGCACGAATAAAACTAAAGTTCATGAGTGAATGGAAGCATTCAAACGATAAGTTATACAACAAGCATCGTAGGACTAAAAAAAGGGACATACGTTTAATCATTCCTTCTTCACCACTTAGTGCTCGTGGCCTTCGAGTGCATTTGTTTTGAAAATATTTCGAAAATGGTTTGATTTTCGAGAATAATACTTGGTGTTGACCAAGCATTTATTTGGATCGAAGCTACTGTTTGTGCGAAAATTTTATTTCCCCCCACTAATTTTGTTTGCCTCCTTTTTAGTTATTATTTTAAATGTTTATAAATTTTTTTATTAGCAACGGTTCTGGACAATGCTATTGTTTTAATTAAAAATATTCATTTCCCATCACCAATTTCTTTTGCCTCCTTTTTAGTTATTATTTTAATTAATTATTATTTTCTTATATTAGCGACGGTTCAGGCCGACACTACTATTTGTGCGCAAATTTCATTTTCCCCACCAATTTCATTTGCCTCCTTTAAAGTTATTGTTTTAATTAATTATTATTTTTATATTAAAAACCAGTACATTAATAGCACTTTTAAAGTGTTGTTAAACAAAATCGTTTACAATAGCGGTGCGGTTAATAGCGGTTTAAAGGGTTATCAAAAACAAAAGAAAGTTCTCTTAAATAATATTTGTGGCGTAGTGTCTGTTGCCCTATTTTATCTTCCAGTGTTGGTTTATCCTTCTGGACATAAGAGACAACTCCTCTTTGTCTTTATCAAAATCTTCATAAGAGGAGCATACACATAACTTGTCCTTTTCTATCATTTTATTGCAAAAGTATTTAGCACGAATAAAACTAAAGTTCATGAGTGAATGGAAGCATTCAAACGACAAGGTATACAACAAGCATCGTAGGACTAAAAAAAGGGACATACATTTAATCATTCCTTCTTAAACACTTAGTGCTCGTGGCCTTCGAGTGCATTTGTTTTGAAAATATTTCGAAAATGGTTTGATTTTCGAGAATAATACTTGGTGTTGACCAAGCATTTATTTGGATCGAAGCTACTGTTTGTGCGAAAATTTTATTTCCCCCCAATAATTTTGTTTGCCTCCTTTTTAGTTATTGTTTTAAATGTTTATATATTTTTTATATTAGCGACGGTTCTGGACGACCCTATTGTTTATTCAAAAATATTCATTTCCCATCACCAATTTCGTTTGCCTCCTTTTTAGTTATTATTTTAATTAATTATTATTTTCTTATATTAGCGACGGTTCAGGCCGACACTACTATTTGTGCGCAAATTTCATTTCCCCCACCAATTTCATTTGCCTCCTTTAAAGTTATTGTTTTAATTAATTATTATATTTATATTAAAAACCAGTACTTTAATAGCACTTTTAAAGTGCTATTAAACAAAATCGTTTACGATAGCGGCGCGGTTAATAGCGGTTTAAAGGGATATCAAAAACAAAAGAAAGTTCTCTTAAATAATATTTGTGGCGTAGTGTCTGTTGCCCTGTTTTCTCTTCCAGTGTTGGTTTATCCTTATGGACATAAGAGACAACTCCTCTTTGTCTTTATCAAAATCTTCATAAGAGGAGCATACTCCTAACTTGTCCTTTTCTTCCATTTTATTGCAAAAGTATTTAGCACGAATATAACTAAACTTCATGAGTGAATGGAAGCATTCAAACGATAAGCTATACAACAAGCATCCTAGGACTAAAAAAAGGGACATACGTTTAATCATTCCTTCTTCACCACTTAATGCTCGTGGCCTTCGAGTGCATTTGTTTTGAAAATATTTCGAAAATGGTTTGATTTTCGAGAATAATACTTGGTGTTGACCAAGCATTTATTTGGATCGAAGCTACTGTTTGTGCGAAAATTTTATTTCCCCCCACTAATTTTGTTTGCCTCCTTTTTAGTTATTGGTTTAAATGTTTATATATTTTTTATATTAGCGACGGTTCTGGACGACGCTATTGTTTTAATTAAAAATATTCATTTCCCATCACCAATTTCATTTGCCTCCTTTTTAGTTATTATTTTAATTAAATATTATTTTCTTATATTAGCGACGGTTCAGCCCGACATTACAATTTGTGCCCAAATTTCATTTCCCCCACCAATTTCATTTGCCTCCTTTAAAGTTATTGTTTTAATTAATTATTATTTTTATATTAAAAACCAGTACTTTAATAGCACTTTTAAAGTGCTATTAAACAAAATCGTTTACAATAGCGGCGCGGTTAATAGCGGTTTAAAGGGATATCAAAAACAAAAGAAAGTTCTCTTAAATAATATTTGTGGCGTAGTGTCTGTTGCCCTGTTTTCTCTTCCAGTGTTGGTTTATCCTTCAGGACATAAGAGACAACTCCTCTTTGTCTTTATCAAAATCTTCATAAGTAGAGCATACACATAACTTGTCCTTTTCTTCCATTTTATTGCAAAAGTATTTAGCACGAATAAAACTAAAGTTAATGAGTGAATGGAAGCATTCAAACGACAAGATATACAACAAGCATCGTAGGACTAA
This sequence comes from Vicia faba, assembly GCA_948472305.1. Taxonomy (NCBI): domain Eukaryota; kingdom Viridiplantae; phylum Streptophyta; class Magnoliopsida; order Fabales; family Fabaceae; genus Vicia; species Vicia faba. The sequence goes on along the minus strand of OX451739.1, from coordinate 1,009,917,207 downwards.
AAAAAGGGACATACATTTAATCATTCCTTCTTAAACACTTAGTGCTCGTGGCCTTCGAGTGCATTTGTTTTGAAAATATTTCGAAAATGGTTTGATTTTCGAGAATAATACTTGGTGTTGACCAAGCATTTATTTGGATCGAAGCTACTATTTGTGCGAAAATTTTATTTCCCCCCAATAATTTTGTTTGCCTCCTTTTTAGTTATTGTTTTAAATGTTTATATATTTTTTATATTAGCGACGGTTCTTGACGACCCTATTGTTTATTCAAAAATATTCATTTCCCATCACCAATTTTGTTTGCCTCCATTTTAGTTATTATTTTAATTAATTATTATTTTCTTATATTAGCGACGGTTTAGGCCGACACTACTATTTGGGCGCAAATTTCATTTCCCCCACCAATTTCATTTGCCTCCTTTAAAGTTATTGTTTTAATTAATTATTATATTTATATTAAAAACCAGTACTTTAATAGCACTTTTAAAGTGCTATTAAACAAAATCGTTTACAATAGCAGCGCGGTTAATAGCGGTTTAAAGGGATATCAAAAACAAAAGAAAGTTCTCTTAAATAATATTTGTGGCGTAGTGTCTGTTGCCCTGTTTTCTCTTCCAGTGTTGGTTTATCCTTATGGACATAAGAGACAACTCCTCTTTGTCTTTATCAAAATCTTCATAAGAGGAGCATACGCCTAACTTGTCCTTTTCTTCCATTTTATTGCAAAAGTATTTAGCACGAATAAAACTAAAGTTCATGAGTGAATGGAAGCATTCAAACGATAAGTTATACAACAAGCATCCTAGGACTACAAAAAGGGACATACGTTTAATCATTCCTTCTTCACCACTTAATGCTCGTGGCCTTCGAGTGCATTTGTTTTGAAAATATTTCGAAAATGGTTTGATTTTCGAGAATAATACTTGGTGTTGACCAAGCATTTATTTGGATCGAAGCTACTGTTTGTGCGAAAATTTTATTTCCCCCCACTAATTTTGTTTGCCTCCTTTTTAGTTATTGGTTTAAATGTTTATATATTTTTTATATTAGCGACGGTTCTGGACGACGCTATTGTTTTAATTAAAAATATTCATTTCCCATCACCAATTTCATTTGCCTCCTTTTTAGTTATTATTTTAATTAATTATTATTTTCTTATATTAGCGACTGTTCAGCCCGACATTACAATTTGTGCCCAAATTTCATTTCCCCCACCAATTTCATTTGCCTCCTTTAAAGTTATTGTTTTAATTAATTATTATTTCTATATTAAAAACCAGTACTTTAATAGCACTTTTAAAGTGCTATTAAACAAAATCGTTTACAATAGCGGCGCGGTTAATAGCGGTTTAAAGGGATATCAAAAACAAAAGAAAGTTCTCTTAAATAATATTTGTGGCGTAGTGTCTGTTGCCCTGTTTTCTCTTCCAGTGTTGGTTTATCCTTCTGGACATAAGAGACAACTCCTCTTTGTCTTTATCAAAATCTTCATAAGTAGAGCATACACATAACTTGTCCTTTTCTTCCATTTTATTGCAAAAGTATTTAGCACGAATAAAACTAAAGTTAATGAGTGAATGGAAGCATTCAAACGACAAGCTATACAACAAGCATCGTAGGACTAAAAAAAGGGACATACATTTAATCATTCCTTCTTAAACACTTAGTGCTCGTGGCCTTCGAGTGCATTTGTTTTGAAAATATTTCGAAAATGGTTTGATTTTCGAGAATAATACTTGGTGTTGACCAAGCATTTATTTGGATCGAAGCTACTATTTGTGCGAAAATTTTATTTCCCCCCAATAATTTTGTTTGCCTCCTTTTTAGTTATTGTTTTAAATGTTTATATATTTTTTATATTAGCGACGGTTCTGGACGACCCTATTGTTTATTCAAAAATATTCATTTCCCATCACCAATTTTGTTTGCCTCCATTTTAGTTATTATTTTAATTAATTATTATTTTCTTATATTAGCGACGGTTTAGGCCGACACTACTATTTGGGCGCAAATTTCATTTCCCCCACCAATTTCATTTGCCTCCTTTAAAGTTATTGTTTTAATTAATTATTATATTTATATTAAAAACCAGTACTTTAATAGCACTTTTAAAGTGCTATTAAACAAAATCGTTTACAATAGCAGCGCGGTTAATAGCGGTTTAAAGGGATATCAAAAACAAAAGAAAGTTCTCTTAAATAATATTTGTGGCGTAGTGTCTGTTGCCCTGTTTTCTCTTCCAGTGTTGGTTTATCCTTATGGACATAAGAGACAACTCCTCTTTGTCTTTATCAAAATCTTCATAAGAGGAGCATACGCCTAACTTGTCCTTTTCTTCCATTTTATTGCAAAAGTATTTAGCACGAATAAAACTAAAGTTCATGAGTGAATGGAAGCATTCAAACGATAAGTTATACAACAAGCATCCTAGGACTACAAAAAGGGACATACGTTTAATCATTCCTTCTTCACCACTTAATGCTCGTGGCCTTCGAGTGCATTTGTTTTGAAAATATTTCGAAAATGGTTTGATTTTCGAGAATAATACTTGGTGTTGACCAAGCATTTATTTGGATCGAAGCTACTGTTTGTGCGAAAATTTTATTTCCCCCCACTAATTTTGTTTGCCTCCTTTTTAGTTATTGGTTTAAATGTTTATATATTTTTTATATTAGCGACGGTTCTGGACGACGCTATTGTTTTAATTAAAAATATTCATTTCCCATCACCAATTTCATTTGCCTCCTTTTTAGTTATTATTTTAATTAATTATTATTTTCTTATATTAGCGACTGTTCAGCCCGACATTACAATTTGTGCCCAAATTTCATTTCCCCCACCAATTTCATTTGCCTCCTTTAAAGTTATTGTTTTAATTAATTATTATTTTTATATTAAAAACCAGTACTTTAATAGCACTTTTAAAGTGCTATTAAACAAAATCGTTTACAATAGCGGCGCGGTTAATAGCGGTTTAAAGGGATATCAAAAACAAAAGAAAGTTCTCTTAAATAATATTTGTGGCGTAGTGTCTGTTGCCCTGTTTTCTCTTCCAGTGTTGGTTTATCCTTCTGGACATAAGAGACAACTCCTCTTTGTCTTTATCAAAATCTTCATAAGTAGAGCATACACATAACTTGTCCTTTTCTTCCATTTTATTGCAAAAGTATTTAGCACGAATAAAACTAAAGTTAATGAGTGAATGGAAGCATTCAAACGACAAGCTATACAACAAGCATCGTAGGACTAAAAAAAGGGACATACATTTAATCATTCCTTCTTAAACACTTAGTGCTCGTGGCCTTCGAGTGCATTTGTTTTGAAAATATTTCGAAAATGGTTTGATTTTCGAGAATAATACTTGGTGTTGACCAAGCATTTATTTGGATCGAAGCTACTATTTGTGCGAAAATTTTATTTCCCCCCAATAATTTTGTTTGCCTCCTTTTTAGTTATTGTTTTAAATGTTTATATATTTTTTATATTAGCGACGGTTCTGGACGACCCTATTGTTTATTCAAAAATATTCATTTCCCATCACCAATTTTGTTTGCCTCCATTTTAGTTATTATTTTAATTAATTATTATTTTCTTATATTAGCGACGGTTTAGGCCGACACTACTATTTGGGCGCAAATTTCATTTCCCCCACCAATTTCATTTGCCTCCTTTAAAGTTATTGTTTTAATTAATTATTATATTTATATTAAAAACCAGTACTTTAATAGCACTTTTAAAGTGCTATTAAACAAAATCGTTTACAATAGCAGCGCGGTTAATAGCGGTTTAAAGGGATATCAAAAACAAAAGAAAGTTCTCTTAAATAATATTTGTGGCGTAGTGTCTGTTGCCCTGTTTTCTCTTCCAGTGTTGGTTTATCCTTATGGACATAAGAGACAACTCCTCTTTGTCTTTATCAAAATCTTCATAAGAGGAGCATATGCCTAACTTGTCCTTTTCTTCCATTTTATTGCAAAAGTATTTAGCACGAATAAAACTAAAGTTCATGAGTGAATGGAAGCATTCAAACGATAAGTTATACAACAAGCATCCTAGGACTACAAAAAGGGACATACGTTTAATCATTCCTTCTTCACCACTTAATGCTCGTGGCCTTCGAGTGCATTTGTTTTGAAAATATTTCGAAAATGGTTTGATTTTCGAGAATAATACTTGGTGTTGACCAAGCATTTATTTGGATCGAAGCTACTGTTTGGGCGAAAATTTTATTTCCCCCCACTAATTTTGTTTGCCTCTTTTTTAGTTATTGTTTTAAATGTTTATATATTTTTTATATTAGCGACGGTTCTGGACGACGCTATTGTTTTAATTAAAAATATTCATTTCCCATCACCAATTTTGTTTGCCTCCTTTTTACTTATTATTTTAATTAATTATTATTTTCTTATATTAGCGACGTTTCAGGCCGACACTACTATTTGTGCGCAAATTTAATTTTCCCCACAAATTTCATTTGCCTCCTTTAAAGTTATTGTTTTAATTAATTATTATTTTTATATTAAAAACCAGTACTTTAATAGCACTTTTAAAGTGTTGTTAAACAAAATCGTTTACGATAGCGACGCGGTTAATAGCGGTTTAAAGGGATATCAAAAACAAAAGAAAGTTCTCTTAAATAATATTTGTGGCGTAGTGTCAGTTTCCCTGTTTTCTCTTCTAGTGTTGGTTTATCCTTCTGGAAATAAGAGACAAATCCTCTTTGTCTTTTACAAAATCTTCGTAAGAGGAACATACTCCTAACTTGTCCTTTTCTTCAATTTTATTGCAAAAGTATTCAGCACGAATAAAACTAAAGTTCATGAGTGAATGGAAGCATTCAAACGTTAAGCTATACAACAAGCATCCTAGGACTAAAAAAAGGGACATACGTTTAATCATTCCTTATTTACCACTTAGTGTTCGTGGCCTTCGAGTGCATTTGTTTTGAAAATATTTCGAAAATGGTTTGATTTTCGAGAATAATACTTGGTGTTGACCAAGCATTTATTTGGATCGAAGCTAATCTTTGTGCGAAAATTTTATTTCCCCCCACTAATTTTGTTTTCCTCCTTTTTAGTTATTGTTTTAAATGTTTATATATTTTTTATATTAGCGACGGTTCTGGACGACGCTATTGTTTTAATTAAAAATATTCATTTCCCATCACCAATTTCGTTTGCCTCATTTTTAGTTATTATTTTAATTAATTATTATTTTCTTATATTAGCGACGGTTCAGGCCGACACTACTATTTGTGCACAAATTTCATTTCCCCCACCAATTTCATTTGCCTCCTTTAAAGTTATTGTTTTAATTAATTATTATTTTTATATTAAAAACCAGTAATTTAATAGCACTTTTAAAGTGCTGTTAAACAAAATCGTTTACAATAGAGGCGCGGTTAATAGCGTTTTAAAGGGATATCAATAACAAAAGAAATTTCTCTTAAATAATATTTGTGGCTTAGTGTCTGTTGCCCTGTTTTCTCTTCCAGTGTTGGTTTATCCTTCTGGACATAAGAGAGAAATCCTCTTTGTCTTCATCAAAATCTTCATACGAGGAGCATACGCCTAACTTGTCCTTTCCTTCCATTTTATTGCAAAAGTATTTAGTGTAACACCCCGTTTTCAATTAATTGATTTATTTAAATTTGGGAATTTATTTTATTAGAATTAATAAAATAAAAAGAATTATTTATTTTGGAGTATTTGAGGAAAATAAAAGAAATAAGGAATATTGGGATTTTTATGTTATTGGGCTTAGATGTTGTTAGTAAAGAGTGGGGGTGCAGAGAAATAAAGTTATGTTTGGGACTTAGGCCATTTTCTCATTTTTGGTTTTCACGTAAGAACAGAAGTTGGAATTTGGGAAAATAGAGCTCTGAAGAACGGAGAACGAAGAACATCGCTCAGGAACTCAAAGCTGCTAATTGATAAGGTAAGGGGGGTTTATACTCGATTTATATTTGTTTATGGGTTTATGTACGGTTGATTCGGGTAATCGTAGGAAATCCCAATTGTTAGATGTTTCTAGGGATCGATAACCTTAGGATTGAACTTTGTTAGAAAAGGTTTAGTTCCCGATTTTATGAATCAATTAGAGACTTTAGGTTCCTATGATGGATTGGATGTCTTTGTACTATATTGCACCGCCGTAGAGAGGTATTTTCGTGCAAAAAAATGGGTATATGAGCTGCTGCAAAAACAGAAAAATTGGGTTCGCACTCATCAACACGGGCGCGTTGATTTACGCGGGCACCCGTGTTGATTCACTGTAATGCTGATGAAAATGTGTTTTCTGGCCATAATTCAACACGGGCGTGTTGATTAACACGGGCGCCCGTGTTGATTCACTGTGTTGGCATAAAAATGGGTTTTCTGGGCACAATTCAACACGGGCCGTGTTGATTTACACGGGCGCCCGTGTTGATCCCCTGTTTTGTCAAAAAAACGTGTTTTCTGGACACATTTCCACACGGGCAGTGTTGTTTTACACGGGCACCCGTGTTAAACCTCCTGTGTTGGTTTTTAAACTATGTTTTCCATGCATGTTGTTAAGTACGGATTGATCCGGTTTTGATGTGCAGTGTTTGACATGTTTTGAATATGTGTTTATTGAATTCCTAGTGTTGATTGATGTGTGTATCGAATAACGATTGTATGTTATGATACCAACACTATGTGGATCTTATTGTCATGCTTTTAGATGATGTTATCAAGCATGAATTATGATATAACTTGATATGATTGATGTTTAATAGTATGCTGAGTGGTTACATGCTATTCCTATCATGTTATGTTTGATATTGTTGATGTGCATGATATGTTGATTGATGTTCATAGTATGCTGAGTGTTACATACTTACATATCATGTTGCATTTGTTAATTCCCATTGTGTGGAATTAACATGGTGGCCAATATACGTGTCCGCGATATAATGGAACGTTGAGGTGGTAGCCGTGTCCGCGATATAATGGAACGGTGAGTTATCCGTGACCCGCGATTTAATGGGGCGGTGAAGTGGTACCACATGCATGGGTGTGTTGCATTACTCGAATATAACATGAATGGATGATTTTTCCAATGTTGTATTTGATTGTTTGTATGCATGTATGATTGATAAATGGTTGATGATGTTTGATGAATATTTGCAAATATGAAAGGCAATATGTCATGGATATATGAATTGTAAAGGTTTTGTAAACTATGAAATATGCTAATTATTGGGTGATGCTTATGATTTCGTGAATTGATTGTTATGAATGTATAACCAAATGTATATCTGAGAAGCTCACCCTTACTGTTGAATATTTCAGATTGAGGAGCTTCGCTCAGGTGCTTGGCGAAGGCTTATCGTGTCTAGTTTAGTTTCGTTTTAGTATGTCCAGGTCATGCTCTGATAGTTGTAACTCCGGGAACGTTTGGTTGTCGAGCTGCTTTAGTCAGACTCGTTTATTTTCTGTTAATTGTTATAATATGACGTTGACTTTTCCAGGTGTTAATCCCTGATGATTTTGGAAAATATTATAACATTTGATTTATTAAATAAATTATTCCGCTGTGTAGACATGTATGAGTTACCACTAAAATTATGCATGACAGGAATTTATTTTATTAAAAGAGAATTGTAGCATTCCTCGGTTATTACATGTACTCTGAGTTTACAATTTTTAATATTTGCGAAAATTATATGCGGGGTTTTAGAGGGTGTTACAATAGTGGTATCAAAGCATAGTCGGTCGTTGTGACCAGAGTCTTGAGTCAGTCATTCCTTTTCGTATGCGACTAGTGCAAGGTAACACTGTCGATACTGTATTCTGATGTGGAGTATGTTTTAATTCTCAGGAATATGGCTGGAAGAGGTAATGGACGAAATGATGCTGCACTAGCTGAGGCTTTGGGGATGTTAGCTGGTGTACTTGCTGGAAACCCAACTGGAGGCGTGATTGGTGCTGATAGGCAATTGGGAAATTTCCAGAGGAACAATCCTCCGTTGTTCAAAGGTACACACGACCCCGAAGGTGCTCAGAAGTGGCTGAAGGAAATCGAAAGGATTTTCCGTGTGATCGATTGTGCTGAAGATCTGAAAGTCAGATATGGTACGCATATGTTGGCAGAAGAGGCCGACGACTGGTGGGTTGCCACAAGGACTGAAATGGTTCAGGATGGAGAGGCACTGACTTGGGCTAACTTCAGAAGGGCTTTTCTGAGGAGGTACTTTCCTGAAGATGTTCGGGGAAGAAAGGAAATTGAATTTTTGGAGCTTAAGCAGGGCAATCTGACTGTTAGTGAGTATGCTACTAAGTTCACTGAGCTGGCAAAGTATTATGCACACTACAACAATGATGAGGCTGGAGAATTCTCTAAATGTATCAAATTTGAGAATGGTCTCCGAGATGAGATTAAGCAGGGAATCAGGTACCAGCGTATTCGTAGATTTTCTGATCTGGTGGATTGTAGCAGAATCTTGGAAGAAGATATTACCAAGAATCGGTCGCCTCACTCTCGTGAAGCTGTTGATAAAAGAGGGAAGCAACATATGGACCGTGGCAAGCCATATGGTAGAGATAACCAGAGATCAGGCGGTTGGAAAAGGCCTAGTGGGGGAGATTCTAAGGCTCCTATCAGATGCTACAGGTATGGTGAGTCTGGTCATCACATTCGAGATTGCAGGAGTGATGAGAAGAAGTGCTATAAATGTGGAAAGGCTGGTCATTTGTCTATTGATTGCAAAGGGAAGTCTGTTACTTGTTACAATTGTGGCGAAGAAGGTCACATTCGTCCGCAGTGTCCTAAGCCTAGGAAGGATCAGTCAGGTGGAAAAGTGTTTGCTTTGTCTGGATCTGAGACTACCCCAGAGGATCGATTGATTAAAGGTACGTGTTTTATTCATGGCACACCTTTAGTTGCAATTATTGATACTGGTGCAACTCATTCTTTCATTTCTTTGGATTGTGCTGAGAGGTTGAAACTGGACATATCTGGTATGCGAGGTAGCATGGTTGTTGATACTCCTGCATCGGGTTCAGTGACAACTTCACTCGTATGTAGGAATTGTCCTATTGAGATTTTTGGTAGGGGTTTCGGTATGGATTTAGTGTGCCTACCGCTTGAACAAATTGATATTATCCTTGGGATGAACTGGTTGGAATTTAACCGGGTTCATCTGAACTGCTTTGCTAAGACGGTGATTTTCCCAGAAGCAGTTGGTGTCGAGAATTTGACTATGACTGCTAGGCAGGTGCAAGAAGCAATGGAAGATGGTGCTAATGTGTTTATGTTACTTGCTTCGTTAGATGCAACAGGAAAGGTCAGGAGTAGTGAATTGCCAGTGGTGTGTGATTTTCCAGAAGTCTTTCCTGATGATGTTGGCGAGTTACCTCCTGAGAGAGAGGTGGAATTTTCTATAGATTTAATTCCTGGTACGAGACCGGTGTCGATGGCGCCATATCGTATGTCTGCGTCTGAATTGGCTGAATTGAAGAGTCAGTTGGAAGATTTACTGGAGAAGAAGTTTATTCGTCCAAGTGTTTCGCCTTGGGGTGCTCCGGTATTGTTGGTTAAGAAGAAAGAAGGTTCTATGAGACTGTGTGTTGATTACAGGCAATTGAACAAGGTAACCATTAAGAATCGGTACCCGTTACCGAGGATTGATGATTTAATGGATCAGTTAATTGGAGCCAGTGTATTCAGTAAGATTGATTTGAGATCTGGATATCATCAGATTCGTGTGAAAGCGGAAGATATTCAAAAGACTGCTTTTCGAACGAGGTATGGGCATTATGAATATTCTGTTATGCCGTTCGGAGTTACTAATGCACCTGGTGTTTTCATGGAATATATGAATAGGATTTTTCACCCATATCTGGATAAGTTTGTTGTGGTTTTTATTGATGACATTCTGATTTATTCCGAGAATAACGAAGAACATGCGGAACATCTCAGAATTGTGTTAGAGTTGTTGAAAGATAAGAAGTTGTATGCAAAGTTGTCCAAATGTGAGTTCTGGCTGAATGAAGTTAGTTTTCTTGGACATGTGATTTCTAAGAATGGTATTGCAGTGGATCCTGCGAAAGTAGAAGCGGTATCTCAGTGGGAAGCGCCGAAGACTGTTTCTGAAATTAGAAGTTTTCTTGGTCTTGCAGGTTATTACAGAAAATTTATCGAAGGATTCTCAAAGTTAGCATTGCCGTTGACGAAGTTGACTCGTAAAGGACAAGCGTTTATTTGGGATTCTGATTGTGAGAAAGGTTTCCAAGAACTGAAGCGGAGATTGACTAGTGCTCCTATTCTGATTTTGCCGAATCCGGTGGAATCTTTTGTGGTTTATTGTGATGCATCTCTGTTGGGTTTAGGTGGTGTTTTAATGCAGAATCAGCAGGTAGTTGCGTATGCTTCGAGACAGTTGAAGGTTCATGAAAGGAACTATCCTACTCATGACTTAGAGTTGGCAGCAGTTGTGTTTGCCTTGAAATTGTGGAGACATTATCTGTATGGTTCGAGGTTTGAAGTGTATAGTGATCATAAGAGTTTGAAGTATCTTTTCGATCAGAAAGAGCTCAATATGAGGCAAAGAAGGTGGTTAGAATTCCTCAAAGATTATGATTTTGGTTTGAATTACCATCCTGGTAAGGCAAATGTAGTTGCAGATGCTTTGAGCAGGAAGTCCTTGCATATGTCTATGATGATGGTTCGTGAATTGGATTTAATTGAGCAATTCCGAGATTTGAGTTTGGTTTGTGAAAGTACTCCGAAGTGTGTTCGTTTGGGTATGTTGAAACTTACTAGTGGTATTCTAGAAGAGATCAGGATCGGGCAGAAATCCGATGTTAATTTAGTTGATAAATTGACATTGATCAACCAAGGTCAAGGTGGTGAGTTTAGGATTGATGAAAATGATGTTATGAGATTTGGCGATAGAGTTTGTGTTCCTGATGTCGCAGAAATCAAGAAAAGTATATTAGAGGAAGGACATCGCAGTGGGATGAGCATTCATCCGGGTGCCACGAAAATGTATCATGATTTGAAGAAATTGTTTTGGTGGCCGAGAATGAAAAAGGAAATAGCTGAATTTGTGTATGCATGTTTAATCTGTCAGAAATCGAAGATTGAGCATCAAAAGTCGTCTGGGTTTATGCAACCGATGTTTATTCCAGAATGGAAGTGGGATAGTATTTCTATGGATTTCGTATCTGGGTTGCCAAGGACTCCTATGAATTGTGAAGCGATATGGGTCGTTGTGGATAGGTTGACTAAGTCTGCTCATTTTATACCGGTGCGAATGGATTACTCGATGGAGAGATTGGCACAGTTGTATATTGAGAAAATAGTGAGTTTGCATGGAGTTCCTTCTAGTATTGTGTCAGATAGAGATCCGAGGTTCACTTCGAAATTTTGGGAAGGATTGCAGAAGGCTTTGGGTACTAAGTTGAGATTGAGTTCAGCTTACCATCCTCAGACTGATGGACAGACGGAGAGGACGATTCAATCGTTGGAAGATTTATTGCGTGCTTGTGTTTTAGAGAAAGGTGGAGCTTGGGATAGCTATTTGCCATTGATTGAATTTACTTATAACAATAGTTACCATTCGAGTATTGGTATGGCTCCGTTTGAGGCATTGTATGGTAGACGGTGTAGGACGCCTTTGTGTTGGTATGAATCTGGAGAGAGTTCGGTAATTGGGCCAGAGATTGTTCAGCAGACTACCGAAAAGATCAAATTGATTCAAGAGAAGATGAAAGCTTCTCAGAGTCGTCAGAAAAGTTATCATGATAAGAGGAGAAAGAATTTAGAATTCAGTGATGGAGATCATGTGTTTATGAGAGTTACTCCGATGACGGGTATTGGTCGGGCGTTGAAGTCTAAGAAGTTGACTCCGCGTTTTATTGGTCCGTTTCAGATTACGGAAAGAGTGGGAGAAGTTGCTTATCGCATTGCTTTACCTCCGAGACTTGCGAATTTGCACGATGTTTTTCATGTTTCTCAGTTGAGGAGATACATTCCAGACCCATCTCATGTAATCCAAATAGATGATGTACAGGTAAGAGATAACCTGACAGTAGAAGCATTGCCTATGAGGATAGAAGATCGGGAAGTGAAACAGTTAAGAGGTAAAGAGATAGCATTAGTGAAGGTTGCTTGGGGAGGTCCAGCAGACGGAAATATCACTTGGGAGCTGGAGAGCCAGATGAAAGAGGCTTATCCGGAGCTGTTCGTCTAAGGTATGTTTTCGAGGACGAAAACTCTTTTAGTGGGGGAGAGTTGTAACACCCCGTTTTCAATTAATTGATTTATTTAAATTTGGGAATTTATTTTATTAGAATTAATAAAATAAAAAGAATTATTTATTTTGGAGTATTTGAGGAAAATAAAAGAAATAAGGAATATTGGGATTTTTATGTTATTGGGCTTAGATGTTGTTAGTAAAGAGTGGGGGTGCAGAGAAATAAAGTTATGTTTGGGACTTAGGCCATTTTCTCATTTTTGGTTTTCACGTAAGAACAGAAGTTGGAATTTGGGAAAATAGAGCTCTGAAGAACGGAGAACGAAGAACATCGCTCAGGAACTCAAAGCTGCTAATTGATAAGGTAAGGGGGGTTTATACTCGATTTATATTTGTTTATGGGTTTATGTACGGTTGATTCGGGTAATCGTAGGAAATCCCAATTGTTAGATGTTTCTAGGGATCGATAACCTTAGGATTGAACTTTGTTAGAAAAGGTTTAGTTCCCGATTTTATGAATCAATTAGAGACTTTAGGTTCCTATGATGGATTGGATGTCTTTGTACTATATTGCACCGCCGTAGAGAGGTATTTTCGTGCAAAAAAATGGGTATATGAGCTGCTGCAAAAACAGAAAAATTGGGTTCGCACTCATCAACACGGGCGCGTTGATTTACGCGGGCACCCGTGTTGATTCACTGTAATGCTGATGAAAATGTGTTTTCTGGCCATAATTCAACACGGGCGTGTTGATTAACACGGGCGCCCGTGTTGATTCACTGTGTTGGCATAAAAATGGGTTTTCTGGGCACAATTCAACACGGGCCGTGTTGATTTACACGGGCGCCCGTGTTGATCCCCTGTTTTGTCAAAAAAACGTGTTTTCTGGACACATTTCCACACGGGCAGTGTTGTTTTACACGGGCACCCGTGTTAAACCTCCTGTGTTGGTTTTTAAACTATGTTTTCCATGCATGTTGTTAAGTACGGATTGATCCGGTTTTGATGTGCAGTGTTTGACATGTTTTGAATATGTGTTTATTGAATTCCTAGTGTTGATTGATGTGTGTATCGAATAACGATTGTATGTTATGATACCAACACTATGTGGATCTTATTGTCATGCTTTTAGATGATGTTATCAAGCATGAATTATGATATAACTTGATATGATTGATGTTTAATAGTATGCTGAGTGGTTACATGCTATTCCTATCATGTTATGTTTGATATTGTTGATGTGCATGATATGTTGATTGATGTTCATAGTATGCTGAGTGTTACATACTTACATATCATGTTGCATTTGTTAATTCCCATTGTGTGGAATTAACATGGTGGCCAATATACGTGTCCGCGATATAATGGAACGTTGAGGTGGTAGCCGTGTCCGCGATATAATGGAACGGTGAGTTATCCGTGACCCGCGATTTAATGGGGCGGTGAAGTGGTACCACATGCATGGGTGTGTTGCATTACTCGAATATAACATGAATGGATGATTTTTCCAATGTTGTATTTGATTGTTTGTATGCATGTATGATTGATAAATGGTTGATGATGTTTGATGAATATTTGCAAATATGAAAGGCAATATGTCATGGATATATGAATTGTAAAGGTTTTGTAAACTATGAAATATGCTAATTATTGGGTGATGCTTATGATTTCGTGAATTGATTGTTATGAATGTATAACCAAATGTATATCTGAGAAGCTCACCCTTACTGTTGAATATTTCAGATTGAGGAGCTTCGCTCAGGTGCTTGGCGAAGGCTTATCGTGTCTAGTTTAGTTTCGTTTTAGTATGTCCGGGTCATGCTCTGATAGTTGTAACTCCGGGAACGTTTGGTTGTCGAGCTGCTTTAGTCAGACTCGTTTATTTTCTGTTAATTGTTATAATATGACGTTGACTTTTCCAGGTGTTAATCCCTGATGATTTTGGAAAATATTATAACATTTGATTTATTAAATAAATTATTCCGCTGTGTAGACATGTATGAGTTACCACTAAAATTATGCATGACAGGAATTTATTTTATTAAAAGAGAATTGTAGCATTCCTCGGTTATTACATGTACTCTGAGTTTACAATTTTTAATATTTGCGAAAATTATATGCGGGGTTTTAGAGGGTGTTACATTTAGCACGAATAAAACTAAAGTTCATGAGTGAATGGAAGCATTCAAACGATAAGCTATACAACAAGCATCCTAGGACTAAAAAAAGAGACATACGTTGAATAATTCCTTCTTCACCACTTAGTGCTCGTGGCCTTCGAGTGCATTTGTTTTGAAAATATTTTGAAATTGGTTTGATTTTCGAGAATAATACTTGGTGTTAACCAAGCATTTATTTGGATCGAAGCTACTGTTTGTGCGAAAATTTTATTTCCCCCCATTAATTTTGTTTGCCTCCTTTTTAGTTATTGTTTTGAATGTTTATATATTTTTTATATTAGCGACGGTTCTGGATGATGCTATTGTTTTAATTAAAAATATTCATTTCCCATCACCAATTTCGTTTGCCTCCTTTTTAGTTATTATATTAATTAATTATTATTTTCTTATATTAGCGACGGTTCAGGCCGACACTACTATTTGTGGGCAAATTTCATTTCCCCCACCAATTTCATTTGCCTCCTTTAAAGTTATTGTTTTGATTAATTATTATTTTTATATTAAAAACCAGTACTTTAATAGCAGTTTTAAAGTGCTATTAAACAAAACAGTTTACAATAGCGGCGCGGTTAATAGCCGTTTAAAGGGATATAAAAAACAAAAGAAAGTTCTCTTAAATAATATTTGTGGCGAAGTGTTTGTTGCCCTGTTTTCTCTTCCAGTGTTGGTTTATCCTTCTGGACATAAGAGAAAACTCCTCTTAGTCTTTATCAAAATCTTCATAAGAGGAGTGTACACCTAAGTTGTCCTTTTCTTCCATTTTATTGCAAAAGTATTTAGCACGAATAAAACTAAAGTTCATGAGTGAATGGAAGCATTCAAACGATAAGCTATACAACAAGCATCTTAGGACTAAAAAAAGGGACATACGTTTAATCATTCCTTCTTTACCACTTAGTGCTCGTGGCCTTCGAGTGCATTTGTTTTGAAAATATTTCGAAAATTGTTTGATTTTCGAGAATAATACTTGGTGTTGACCAAGCATTTATTTGGATCGAAGCTAATCTTTGTGCAAAAATTTTATTTCCCCCCACTAATTTTGTTTTCCTCCTTATTAGTTATTGTTTTAAATGTTTATATATTTTTATATTAGCGACGGTTCTGGACGACGCTATTGTTTTAATTAAAAATATTCATTTCCCATCACCAATTTCGTTTGCCTCATTTTTAGTTATTATTTTAATTAATTATTATTTTCTTATATTAGCGACGGTTCAGGCCGACACTACTATTTGTGCGCAAATTTCATTCCCCCACCAATTTCATTTGCCTCCTTTAAAGTTATTGTTTTAATTAATTATTATTTTTATATTAAAAACCAGTACTTTAATAGCACTTTTAAAGTGCTGTTAAACAAAATCGTTTACAATAGCGGCGCGGTTAATAGCGGTTTAAAGGGATATCAATAACAAAAGAAAGTTCTCTTAAATAATATTTGTTGCGTAGTGACTGTTGCCCTGTTTTCTCTTCCAGTGTTGGTTTATCCTTCTGGAAATAAGAGACAAATCCTCTTTGTCTTTTACAAAATCTTCGTTAGAGGAGCATACTCCTAACTTGTCCTTTTCTTCCATTTTATTGCAAAAGTATTTAGCACGAATAAAACTAAAGTTAATGAGTGAATGGAAGCATTCAAACGATAAGCTATACAACAAGCATCCTAGGACTAAAAAAGGGACATACGTTTAATCATTCCTTCTTCACCACTTAGTGCTCGTGGCCTTCGAGTGCATTTGTTTTGAAAATATTTCGAAAATGGTTTGATTTTCGAGAATAATACTTGGTGTTGACCAAGCATTTATTTGGATCGAAGCTAATCTTTGTGCGAAAATTTTATTTCCCCCCACTAATTTTGTTTTCTTCCTTTTTAGTTATTGTTTTGAATGTTTATATATTTTTTATATTAGCGACGGTTCTTGACGACGCTATTGTTTTAATTAAAAATATTCATTTCCCATCACCAATTTCGTTTGCCTCATTTTTAGCTATCATTTTAATTAATTATTATTTTCTTATATTAGCGACGGTTCAGGCCGACACTACTATTTGTGCGCAAATTTCATTTCCCTCACCAATTTCATTTGCCTCCTTTAAAGTTATTGTTTTAATTAATTATTATTTTTATATTAAAAACCAGTACTTTAATAGCACTTTAAAAGTGCTATTAAAAAAAACTGTTTACAATAGAGGCGCGGTTAATAGTCGTTTAAAGATATATCAAAAACAAAAGAAAGTTCTCTTAAACAATATTTGTGGCGTAGTGTTTGTTGCCCTGTTTTCTCTTCCAGTGTTGGTTTATCCTTCTGGACATAAGAGACAACTCCTCTTTGTCTTTATCAAAATCTTCATTAGAGGAGCATACACCTAACTTGTCCTTTTCTTCCATTTTATTGCAAAAGTATTTAGCACGAATAAAACTAAAGTTCATGAGTGAATGGAAGCATTAAAACGATAAGCTATACAACAAGCATCGTAGGACTAAAAAAAGGGACATACATTTAATCATTCCTTCTTCAACAATTAGTGCTCGTGGCCTTCGAGTGCATTTGTTTTGAAAATATTTCGAAAATGGTTTGATTTTCGAGAATAATACTTGGTGTTGACCAAGCATTTATTTGGATCGAAGCTATTGTTTGTGCGAAAATTTTATTTCCCCCCAATAATTTTGTTTGCCTCCTTTTTAGTTATTGTTTTAAATGTTTATATATTTTTTATATTAGCGACGGTTCTGGACGACCCTATTGTTTATTCAAAAATATTCATTTCCCATCACCAATTTTGTTTGCCTCCATTTTAGTTATTATTTTAATTAATTATTATTTTCTTATATTAGCGACGGTTTAGGCCGACACTACTATTTGGGCGCAAATTTCATTTCCCCCACCAATTTCATTTGCCTCCTTTAAAGTTATTGTTTTAATTAATTATTATATTTATATTAAAAACCAGTACTTTAATAGCACTTTTAAAGTGCTATTAAACAAAATCGTTTACAATAGCAGCGCGGTTAATAGCGGTTTAAAGGGATATCAAAAACAAAAGAAAGTTCTCTTAAATAATATTTGTGGCGTAGTGTCTGTTGCCCTGTTTTCTCTTCCAGTGTTGGTTTATCCTTATGGACATAAGAGACAACTCCTCTTTATCTTTATCAAAATCTTCATAAGAGGAGCATACGCCTAACTTGTCCTTTTCTTCCATTTTATTGCAAAAGTATTTAGCACGAATAAAACTAAAGTTCATGAGTGAATGGAAGCATTCAAACGATAAGTTATACAACAAGCATCCTAGGACTACAAAAAGGGACATACGTTTAATCATTCCTTCTTCACCACTTAATGCTCGTGGCCTTCGAGTGCATTTGTTTTGAAAATATTTCGAAAATGGTTTGATTTTCGAGAATAATACTTGGTGTTGACCAAGCATTTATTTGGATCGAAGCTACTGTTTGTGCGAAAATTTTATTTCCCCCCACTAATTTTGTTTGCCTCTTTTTTAGTTATTGTTTTAAATGTTTATATATTTTTTATATTAGCGACGGTTCTGGACGACGCTATTGTTTTAATTAAAAATATTCATTTCCCATCACCAATTTTGTTTGCCTCCTTTTTACTTATTATTTTAATTAATTATTATTTTCTTATATTAGCGACGTTTCAGGCCGACACTACTATTTGTGCGCAAATTTAATTTTCCCCACAAATTTCATTTGCCTCCTTTAAAGTTATTGTTTTAATTAATTATTATTTTTATATTAAAAACCAGTACTTTAATAGCACTTTTAAAGTGTTGTTAAACAAAATCGTTTACGATAGCGACGCGGTTAATAGCGGTTTAAAGGGATATCAAAAACAAAAGAAAGTTCTCTTAAATAATATTTGTGGCGTAGTGTCAGTTTCCCTGTTTTCTCTTCTAGTGTTGGTTTATCCTTCTGGAAATAAGAGACAAATCCTCTTTGTCTTTTACAAAATCTTCGTAAGAGGAACATACTCCTAACTTGTCCTTTTCTTCAATTTTATTGCAAAAGTATTCAGCACGAATAAAACTAAAGTTCATGAGTGAATGGAAGCATTCAAACGTTAAGCTATACAACAAGCATCCTAGGACTAAAAAAAGGGACATACGTTTAATCATTCCTTATTTACCACTTAGTGTTCGTGGCCTTCGAGTGCATTTGTTTTGAAAATATTTCGAAAATGGTTTGATTTTCGAGAATAATACTTGGTGTTGACCAAGCATTTATTTGGATCGAAGCTAATCTTTGTGCGAAAATTTTATTTCCCCCCACTAATTTTGTTTTCCTCCTTTTTAGTTATTGTTTTAAATGTTTATATATTTTTTATATTAGCGACGGTTCTGGACGACGCTATTGTTTTAATTAAAAATATTCATTTCCCATCACCAATTTCGTTTGCCTCATTTTTAGTTATTATTTTAATTAATTATTATTTTCTTATATTAGCGACGGTTCAGGCCGACACTACTATTTGTGCACAAATTTCATTTCCCCCACCAATTTCATTTGCCTCCTTTAAAGTTATTGTTTTAATTAATTATTATTTTTATATTAAAAACCAGTAATTTAATAGCACTTTTAAAGTGCTGTTAAACAAAATCGTTTACAATAGAGGCGCGGTTAATAGCGTTTTAAAGGGATATCAATAACAAAAGAAAGTTCTCTTAAATAATATTTGTGGCTTAGTGTCTGTTGCCCTGTTTTCTCTTCCAGTGTTGGTTTATCCTTCTGGACATAAGAGAGAAATCCTCTTTGTCTTCATCAAAATCTTCATACGAGGAGCATACGCCTAACTTGTCCTTTCCTTCCATTTTATTGCAAAAGTATTTAGCACGAATAAAACTAAAGTTCATGAGTGAATGGAAGCATTCAAACGATAAGCTATACAACAAGCATCCTAGGACTAAAAAAAGAGACATACGTTGAATAATTCCTTCTTCACCACTTAGTGCTCGTGGCCTTCGAGTGCATTTGTTTTGAAAATATTTTGAAATTGGTTTGATTTTCGAGAATAATACTTGGTGTTAACCAAGCATTTATTTGGATCGAAGCTACTGTTTGTGCGAAAATTTTATTTCCCCCCATTAATTTTGTTTGCCTCCTTTTTAGTTATTGTTTTGAATGTTTATATATTTTTTATATTAGCGACGGTTCTGGATGATGCTATTGTTTTAATTAAAAATATTCATTTCCCATCACCAATTTCGTTTGCCTCCTTTTTAGTTATTATATTAATTAATTATTATTTTCTTATATTAGCGACGGTTCAGGCCGACACTACTATTTGTGGGCAAATTTCATTTCCCCCACCAATTTCATTTGCCTCCTTTAAAGTTATTGTTTTGATTAATTATTATTTTTATATTAAAAACCAGTACTTTAATAGCAGTTTTAAAGTGCTATTAAACAAAACAGTTTACAATAGCGGCGCGGTTAATAGCCGTTTAAAGGGATATAAAAAACAAAAGAAAGTTCTCTTAAATAATATTTGTGGCGAAGTGTTTGTTGCCCTGTTTTCTCTTCCAGTGTTGGTTTATCCTTCTGGACATAAGAGAAAACTCCTCTTAGTCTTTATCAAAATCTTCATAAGAGGAGTGTACACCTAAGTTGTCCTTTTCTTCCATTTTATTGCAAAAGTATTTAGCACGAATAAAACTAAAGTTCATGAGTGAATGGAAGCATTCAAACGATAAGCTATACAACAAGCATCTTAGGACTAAAAAAAGGGACATACGTTTAATCATTCCTTCTTTACCACTTAGTGCTCGTGGCCTTCGAGTGCATTTGTTTTGAAAATATTTCGAAAATTGTTTGATTTTCGAGAATAATACTTGGTGTTGACCAAGCATTTATTTGGATCGAAGCTAATCTTTGTGCAAAAATTTTATTTCCCCCCACTAATTTTGTTTTCCTCCTTATTAGTTATTGTTTTAAATGTTTATATATTTTTATATTAGCGACGGTTCTGGACGACGCTATTGTTTTAATTAAAAATATTCATTTCCCATCACCAATTTCGTTTGCCTCATTTTTAGTTATTATTTTAATTAATTATTATTTTCTTATATTAGCGACGGTTCAGGCCGACACTACTATTTGTGCGCAAATTTCATTCCCCCACCAATTTCATTTGCCTCCTTTAAAGTTATTGTTTTAATTAATTATTATTTTTATATTAAAAACCAGTACTTTAATAGCACTTTTAAAGTGCTGTTAAACAAAATCGTTTACAATAGCGGCGCGGTTAATAGCGGTTTAAAGGGATATCAATAACAAAAGAAAGTTCTCTTAAATAATATTTGTTGCGTAGTGACTGTTGCCCTGTTTTCTCTTCCAGTGTTGGTTTATCCTTCTGGAAATAAGAGACAAATCCTCTTTGTCTTTTACAAAATCTTCGTTAGAGGAGCATACTCCTAACTTGTCCTTTTCTTCCATTTTATTGCAAAAGTATTGAGCAAGAATAAAACTAAAGTTAATGAGTGAATGGAAGCATTCAAACGATAAGCTATACAACAAGCATCCTAGGACTAAAAAAGGGACATACGTTTAATCATTCCTTCTTCACCACTTAGTGCTCGTGGCCTTCGAGTGCATTTGTTTTGAAAATATTTCGAAAATGGTTTGATTTTCGAGAATAATACTTGGTGTTGACCAAGCATTTATTTGGATCGAAGCTAATCTTTGTGCGAAAATTTTATTTCCCCCCACTAATTTTGTTTTCTTCCTTTTTAGTTATTGTTTTGAATGTTTATATATTTTTTATATTAGCGACGGTTCTTGACGACGTTATTGTTTTAATTAAAAATATTCATTTCCCATCACCAATTTCGTTTGCCTCATTTTTAGCTATCATTTTAATTAATTATTATTTTCTTATATTAGCGACGGTTCAGGCCGACACTACTATTTGTGCGCAAATTTCTTTTCCCCCACCAATTTCATTTGCTTCCTTTAAAGTTATTGTTTTAATTAATTATTATTTTTATATTAAAAACCAGTACTTTAATAGCACTTTTAAAGTGCTATTAAACAAAATCGTTTACAATAGCGGCGCGGTTAATAGCCGTTTAAAGGGATATCAAAAACAAAAGAAAGTTCTCTTAAATAATATTTGTGGCGTAGTGTCTGTTGCCCTGTTTTCTCTTCCAGTGTTGGTTTATCCTTCTGGACATAAGAGAGAAATCCTCTTTGTCTTCATCAAAATCTTCATACGAGGAGCATACGCCTAACTTGTCCTTTTCTTCCATTTTATTGCAAAAGTATTTAGCTCGAATAAAACTAAAGTTCATGAGTGAATGGAAGCATTCAAACGATAAGCTATACAACAAGCATCCTAGGACTAAAAAAAGGGACATACGTTGAATAATTCCTTCTTCACCACTTAGTGCTCGTGGCCTTCGAGTGCATTTGTTTTGAAAATATTTCGAAAATGGTTTGATTTTCGAGAATAATACTTGGTGTTAACCAAGCATTTATTTGGATCGAAGCTACTGTTTGTGCGAAAATTTTATTTCCACCCATTAATTTGGTTTGCCTCCTTTTTAGTTATTGTTTTAAATGTTTATATATTTTTTATATTAGCGACGGTTCTGGACGATGCTATTGTTTTAATTAAAAATATTCATTTCCTATCACCAATTTCGTTTGCCTGCTTTTTAGTTATTATTATAATTAATTATTATTTTCTTATATTAGCGACGGTTCAGGCCGACACTACTATTAGTGCGCAAATTTCATTTCCCCCACCAATTTCATTTGCCTCCTTTAAAGTTATTGTTTTAATTAATTGTTATTTTTATGTTAAAAACCAGTACTTTAATAGCACTTTTAAAGTGTTGTTAAACAAAAACGTTTACAATAGCGGCGTGGTTAATAGCGGTTTAAAGGGATATCAAAAACAAAAGAAAGTTCTCTTAAATAATATTTGTGGCGTAGTGTCTGTTGCCCTGTTTTCTCTTCCAGTGTTGGTTTATCCTTCTGGACATAAGAGAGAAATCCTCTTTGTCTTCATCAAAATCTTCATACGAGGAGCATACGCCTAACTTGTCCTTTTCTTCCATTTTATTGCAAAAGTATTTAGCTCGAATAAAACTAAAGTTCATGAGTGAATGGAAGCATTCAAACGATAAGCTATACAACAAGCATCCTAGGACTAAAAAAAGGGACATACGTTGAATAATTCCTTCTTCACCACTTAGTGCTCGTGGCCTTCGAGTGCATTTGTTTTGAAAATATTTCGAAAATGGTTTGATTTTCGAGAATAATACTTGGTGTTAACCAAGCATTTATTTGGATCGAAGCTACTGTTTGTGCGGAAATTTTATTTCCCCCCATTAATTTGGTTTGCCTCCTTTTTAGTTATTGTTTTAAATGTTTATATATATTTTATATTAGCGACGGTTCTGGACGATGCTATTGTTTTAATTAAAAATATTCATTTCCTATCACCAATTTCTTTTGCCTGCTTTTTAGTTATTATTTTAATTAATTATTATTTTCTTATATTAGCGACGGTTCAGGCCGAAACTACTATTTGTGGGCAAATTTCATTTCCCCCACCAATTTCATTTGCCTCCTTTAAAGTTATTGTTTTAATTAATTGTTATTTTTATGTTAAAAACCAGTACTTTAATAGCACTTTTAAAGTGTTGTTAAACAAAAACGTTTACAATAGCGGCGTGGTTAATAGCGGTTTAAAGGGATATCAAAAACAAAAGAAAGTTCTCTTAAATAATATTTGTGGCGTAGTGTCTGTTGCCCTGTTTTCTCTTCCAGTGTTGGTTTATCCTTCTGGACATAAGAGTGAAATCCTCTTTGTCTTCATCAAAATCTTCATACGAGGAGCATACGCCTAACTTGTCCTTTTCTTCCATTTTATTGCAAAAGTATTTAGCTCGAATAAAACTAAAGTTCATGAGTGAATGGAAGCATTCAAACGATAAGCTATACAACAAGCATCCTAGGACTAAAAAAAGGGACATACGTTGAATAATTCCTTCTTCACCACTTAGTGCTCGTGGCCTTCGAGTGCATTTGTTTTGAAAATATTTCGAAAATGGTTTGATTTTCGAGAATAATACTTGGTGTTAACCAAGCATTTATTTGGATCGAAGCTACTGTTTGTGCGGAAATTTTATTTCCCCCCATTAATTTGGTTTGCCTCCTTTTTAGTTATTGTTTTAAATGTTTATATATATTTTATATTAGCGACGGTTCTGGACGATGCTATTGTTTTAATTAAAAATATTCATTTCCTATCACCAATTTCTTTTGCCTGCTTTTTAGTTATTATTTTAATTAATTATTATTTTCTTATATTAGCGACGGTTCAGGCCGAAACTACTATTTGTGGGCAAATTTCATTTCCCCCACCAATTTCATTTGCCTCCTTTAAAGTTATTGTTTTAATTAATTGTTATTTTTATGTTAAAAACCAGTACTTTAATATCACTTTTAAAGTGCTGTTAAACAAAATCATTTACAATAGCGGCGTGGTTAATAGCGGTTTAAAGGGATATCAAAAACAAAAGAAAGTTCTCTTAAATAATATTTGTGGCGTAGTGTCTGTTGCCCTGTTTTCTCTTCCAGTGTTGGTTTATCCTTCTGGACATAAGAGAGAAATCCTCTTTGTCTTTTACAAAATCTTCGTAAGAGGAGCACACTCCTAACTTGTCCTTTTCTTCCATTTTATTGCAAAAGTATTTAGCACGAATAAAACTAAAGTTTATGAGTGAATGGAAGCATTCAAACGATAAGCTATACAACAAGCATCCTAGGACTAAAAAAAGGGACATTCGTTTAAACATTCCTTCTTCACCACTTAGTGCTCGTGGCCTTCGAGTGCATTTGTTTTGAAAATATTTCGAAAATGGTTTGATTTTCGAGAATAATACTTGGGTTTGACCAAGCATTTATTTGGATCAAAGCTAATCTTTGTGCGAATATTTTATTTCCCCCCACTAATTTTGTTTTCCTCCTTTTTAGTTATTGTTTTAAATGTTTATATATTTTTTATATTAGCGACGGTTCTGGACGATGTAACACCCTCTAAAACCCCGCATAAAATTTTGCAAATAATTAAAATCATATTTTCAGAGTACATGTATTAACGAGGATGTCACAATTCTCTTTTAATAAAAACAAGTTCCTGTCATGCATAACATAGAAGCAACTCATACATGTTTACACAGCGGAATATTATATTTAATAAAACCAAAGTTATAATATTTTCAATCATCAGGGATTAACACCTGGAATATATCAACATCATATTATAACCAAATACTAAGGAAATAAACGAGTCTGACTAAGCAGCTCAACAAACAAACGTTCCCGGAGTTACAACTATCAGAGCATGACCCGGACAATACTTAAACCGAAATAAACTAGAAACAGCAAGTCTTCGCCAATCATCTGAGCGAAACTCCTCAATCTGAAATGTTCAACAGTAAGGGTGAGCATCTCAACTATACATTTGATTATACGTTCATAACAACAAGTTCAGAAAACCATAAGCCTCACCCAAACAGTTAGCATGTTTCATAGTTTACGAAAACCTTTACAATTCATATATTCATAATATATCACTTTTCATACTTATAATTAACATCAAACATCATTAACAATTTAGCAGCAATACATGCATACAATCAATTCAATACAACATTGGAAAATCATCCATTCATGTTATATTCAATATAATGCAACACACCGATGCATGTGGTACCATTTTACCGCCCCATTAAATCTCGGGTCACGGATAACTCACCGTTCCATTATATCGCGGACACGGCTACCACCTCAACGTTCCATTAAATCGCGGACACGTATATTGGCCACCATGTTAATTCCACACAATGGGAATTAACAAATGCAACATGATATGTAAAGTATGTAACACTCAGCATACTATTAACATCAATCGACATATCATGCAACATCAACAATATCAAATATAACATGATATGAATAGCATGTAATCACTCAGCATACTATTAAACATCAATCATATCAAATTATATCATAATTCATGCTTGATAACATCATCTAAAAGCATGACAATAAAATCCACATAGTGTTGGTATCATAACATACAATCGTTATTCGATACAAGCATCAATCAACACTAGGAAAATCAATAAACAACATATTCAAAACATGTCAAACACTTCACATCAAAACAGGATCAATCCGTACATAACAGCATGCACAGAAAACATAGTTTAAAAACCAACACAGGAGGTTTAACACGGGTGCCCGTGTAAATCAACACTGCCCGTGTGGAAATGTGTCCAGAAAACGCATTATTTTGCCAATACAGGGGATCAACACGGGTGCCCGTGTGAATCAACACGGCCCGTGTTGATGAGCGCGATCCCAAAATTCCTGCACCTGCAGCAGCTCATATATCCATATTTTTGCACGAAAATACCTTTCTACGGCAGTGCAATGCAGTACAAAAACATCCAATCTACCATGGGAACCTAAAATCCCTAATTGGTTCATAAAATTTGGGAACCTAAACCTTTTCTAACAAGATTCGACCCTAAAGTTATCAATCATTCAGAACTTCATAGGAGATGGGGTTATCCTACGAATTACCCGACCAATTGCATCTAAACCCATAAGCAAATATAAGTGGAGTAGTAGCCCCCCTTACCTTATCAAATTTCAGCTTCGAACTCTTGAGCGATTGTTCGTCGTTCTTCAGAGCTCCAATCCCAAATATCTCCAAACACTTCGCTAAAATACATAACAACCAAATTCACTTATAAACATAAACATTTTCTCCAATAATCACTTATTAAAATAATCTCTTAAAGCTACTTAATTCCTTATAATCATATAGAAAATTTCACTAGCTTTCCAACGCATCAAACGGCGCCTAAATCGGAGTTATGGTTCAAAAGTTATGGCCGAAACGATTTTTGGGAAAAACCTACCCGAGCATCAACACGGGTGCCCGTGTGCATCAACACGGCCCGTGTTGATGACTCTGCAACATCATATTTCACGTTTTTATGCTTCCCAAAATCACCCCAACTCATTCCTAATCATCCCCAAACATCCTAAAACCATCAAAATCGAATTCCTACCACATAGCAATGATCTAAGGCATACAATAGGATCAATACCACATCAAAACCCAATCAATTCCATTCATGTTTCATCATCACAACAACCATGGCATCAAGAATCCATCATCCCTACAAATCCCTAAATCATATAGAATATATATCACAACTTATTCATAGTAAAAGAATGATCAACCCCTTACCTTGGATAATCTGCAGCTCCTGCAACTTCCTCGATCAATCTTCTCCTTCTTCTCCTTTCTCTTCTTTACACGTTCTCTGAGTTCCAAAATCCCAAAATCTCAGTTTTACGTGAAAGTGAGCAAAAGTGACATATAAGTCGCAAATAACATTTTACTTCACTTGCACCCCCTCTTTTACCAACAACATCATAGCCCAATAACCTTCAATCCTTATTTTTTTTTCTACAATTATTTATAAAATAAATAATAATCCTTTTATTTTATATTAACCCAAATAAAATAATTTTATTGGTTTCAAATAAAATAACTCTTATTAAGATAATTCCAAATAAATAGAACTGGGGTGTTACAACTCTCCCCCACTTAGGATATTTTCGTCCTCGAAAATCCAATCGACACAACCACTCTCAACACCAATTCTGGACATACCAAACACTCAACATATTATCAACCAACAACTGTTGCACTCAGGCACACAACGTCGTCTTTTCGTCTTAACAATATTACATGATCAACTTAGCGACCATATCGACACCAAAACATACACAACTAATCATAACGATATACCCGATATTAGCTCATCGACACCCTCAACACCATCTTGATACATCGCTTATGAAGTAATAACATCCGCAAACTACTTATACTTGAACATACAACCATCATATTATCATCTTGACAACATTCTTAATACAAACTCACGCGCCAATTCATTCCTTAATATACGAATTCCAATTATCAACCAAATACTTACAACTTGATTACTCTCGTCATATCACTCTTATAGTGACATCCACATAACCGACCAAATCACCTTTAACACAATCTGAAATATTACCATTCTTTTCAGTAATCAACACTGACATCACAACAACGAAACAAAATTCTCATAACATCTGCTTACGGGTCTTAATCCAAAAATTATATATAACTCTCCATAAACCAACAACCACATTAATATCCTTATTAAATCAACTAACATTTATAATAAACCAACATACTCTGGCACATCACGCTTCAGATGCGCAACTCTGATTACTTATAAAGTATCAACTCTACCAAGTTTACTCCAATTGCCACTCTTGGATGAAACATTCATATACTTCCAGGAATTCCCAATTGTCATAAAACATAACTACGACTTTATCATCCTTTTAGTAACATAATCCTCAAAAAATCGTCTTAAAAACATAACCACATTACAACCACATACAGTACATGGATCCAATTAATTCCAACAAGATGACTCATCTTCTTCCAACCAAACTCGCACTTTAATAAACAAACTTATAATTTCACTTCTTTTAAATAGCAACAAGAAACAAAAATAACAACATATTCTTCAGAATGCACTATACTAGTCGACACAACACATCTATCCATCAACTATGATTCCGTCTACTATCAACAATAGATTAAGGGTGATCAGTTCCTCAATTTGCCAATAGATAGACGAAAACCATAACGGAACATAAACCATCGTTACCAAACTATAATAGTGTTCCTTCCGAACTTTTTCTCAAATCTTTCACAACATCATAAACCAACAATTACCAATCATCACAAGATCCACCTCTGACACTTTCGCATCCTTCCATGCAGAACAACATGTCTCTCAACTCATTCCAAACAACATTTTACGATTGAACTCGTCTCAACAACTGCAATAACAACCACCCATGTCCAAAAAGTTTATAATTCCCCAACCGACTTCAAAGTCTCTTCCTATGAGAATACTTCTACCACACTTGGAAACATTTTCATATAAAAGAAATATACTTTTATCTCCTTGCAGGTTCAAACAGAACATCAATCCAACAATCCAAACACAAGATACAGATCCCAAAGTTATCCGAAAATACGAACACTAACGTCATACAACAACCTACTACAACACATCTTACGACAACATCGGAATAAAATTTCTTTATCCATACTTTACATCCTTCTTCACTCTTTCAATTTTTCAACAAGAAACACCCAACGTCCAACACAATTATTTCCTTCGATACATGCCTCCCAAGCATAAAATTATATTCTATAATGAAGGTAATTACTTGTAGATTCTATAACTTCATGAATCGCTCAAATCCGAGTTACGAGTAAAAAGTTATCATCTTTGCAATGGGACTGGTTCATAATTCCCGCATGCAGAATTTTCCAAAATTCAGCATCAGTCCCAAATATTAAAATTCATTTTTCTCCTTCTTCACGAACTTTCCGATGACAAATCTTATATGCAAACTATGTGGAATTTCGTAAGCTTTCCAAAAAGTCAATAACCGCTTTGATCGGAATCACGAGTAAAATGTTATACCACTTTTACTAACAGCTGCTCCAAAATTACAAAAATCTGAATTTGAGATTGATGAACATAAGTTCCATCTTTCTCTCTTTCTTCCAAAATTCTCCCACATCCTTTCTTTTTATCCAACTACGAAAATCATCCGATATTAATCCAACTATGCTAAAGACATATGATCCGACGAGTTAATCCCTTCAACTTATCATTTTCTTTGGAATAGACTTTATTCTCAATTGTCTTAAATTCAGCGTCTAAAAACCTACCCACATTTTCAACTTGACCGATACAGATTCATGAGTCCATACTCTCGCCGGTCCGCAACAACAGCGACTCAATGACCTTTGCACTCTTCCAATCAACGTCGCCTTCAACAACTTCATGATACTTGATGAAATAGTGTAAATTACAACCATCCAAAATAACTCGCACACCAAGTTTTCAACACAATTCTTCGAACATAACAACATACATTGATTTTAGTGGCATGCTACCATAAGAGATTAGTCCAATTACTACACTAATAGTATCCAAAATATTCCTCAAGGTAATCAACTAAGGTTCAGTTCCACTTTCCGACCATTAGAGATCAAAACATAGTTTAGCCATTTTCCACAAAACCACACAGTACGCGCCGTGAAGGCCAGCGCGCACTGCGATGACAGCAAAAATATGCAGTTTAATCCAATTTCCCATACGAGTTCACTAGCATACCAAAATTCTTGAATCTATATCACCTTCGCATTCAGGAAGCATCCAAACTTCAACAACATTTGCATTGTCGCCGTCAGCAGCATTCTGAACCGGCATATCACAACTGAAGCGCATCCGAGAAGAAAAGCTTCTCCCCCACTTATCTTCAAGTCAACTCCTGCAAGAAACAGTTAGAAAAGCAAAAAGTACCGACAGTGTTTCACACACCTGTCGCGCACTAAGGGATAAACAACATATCGACAATATTCAACTGTCACGCTACACAACTGACTCAAGACTCTGGTCGCAACGACCGACTATGCTCTGATACCACTATTGTAACACCCTCTAAAACCCCGCATAAAATTTTGCAAATAATTAAAATCATATTTTCAGAGTACATGTATTAACGAGGATGTCACAATTCTCTTTTAATAAAAACAAGTTCCTGTCATGCATAACATAGAAGCAACTCATACATGTTTACACAGCGGAATATTATATTTAATAAAACCAAAGTTATAATATTTTCAATCATCAGGGATTAACACCTGGA
Source organism: Vicia faba (assembly GCA_948472305.1). Taxonomy (NCBI): domain Eukaryota; kingdom Viridiplantae; phylum Streptophyta; class Magnoliopsida; order Fabales; family Fabaceae; genus Vicia; species Vicia faba. The sequence continues at coordinate 1,009,886,966 of OX451739.1, read as the reverse complement.
ATATATCAACATCATATTATAACCAAATACTAAGGAAATAAACGAGTCTGACTAAGCAGCTCGACAAACAAACGTTCCCGGAGTTACAACTATCAGAGCATGACCCGGACAATACTTAAACTGAAATAAACTAGAAACAGCAAGTCTTCGCCAATCATCTGAGCGAAACTCCTCAATCTGAAATGTTCAACAGTAAGGGTGAGCATCTCAACTATACATTTGATTATACGTTCATAACAATAAGTTCAGAAAACCATAAGCCTCACCCAAACAGTTAGCATGTTTCATAGTTTACGAAAACCTTTACAATTCATATATTCATAATATATCACTTTTCATACTTATAATTAACATCAAACATCATTAACAATTTAGCAGCAATACATGCATACAATCAATTCAATACAACATTGGAAAATCATCCATTCATGTTATATTCAATATAATGCAACACACCCATGCATGTGGTACCATTTTACCGCCCCATTAAATCTCGGGTCACGGATAACTCACCGTTCCATTATATCGCGGACACGGCTACCACCTCAACGTTCCATTAAATCGCGGACACGTATATTGGCCACCATGTTAATTCCACACAATGGGAATTAACAAATACAACATGATATGTAAAGTATGTAACACTCAGCATACTATTAACATCAATCGACATATCATGCAACATCAACAATATCAAATATAACATGATATGAATAGCATGTAATCACTCAGCATACTATTAAACATCAATCATATCAAATTATATCATAATTCATGCTTGATAACATCATCTAAAAGCATGACAATAAAATCCACATAGTGTTGGTATCATAACATACAATCGTTATTCGATACAAGCATCAATCAACACTAGGAAAATCAATAAACAGCATATTCAAAACATGTCAAACACTTCACATCAAAACAGGATCAATCCGTACATAACAGCATGCACAGAAAACATAGTTTAAAAACCAACACAGGAGGTTTAACACGGGTGCCCGTGTAAATCAACACTGCCCGTGTGGAAATGTGTCCAGAAAACGCATTATTTTTCCAATACAGGGGATCAACACGGGTGCCCGTGTGAATCAACACGGCCCGTGTTGATGAGCGCGATCCCAAAATTCCTGCACCTGCAGCAGCTCATATATCCATATTTTTGCACGAAAATACCTTTCTACGGCAGTGCAATGCAGTACAAAAACATCCAATCTACCATGGGAACCTAAAATCCCTAATTGGTTCATAAAATTTGGGAACCTAAACCTTTTCTAACAAGATTCGACCCTAAAGTTATCAATCATTCAGAACATCATAGGAGATGGGGTTATCCTACGAATTACCCGACCAATTGCATCTAAACCCATAAGCAAATATAAGTGGAGTAGTAGCCCCCCTTACCTTATCAAATTGCAGCTTCGAACTCTTGAGCGATTGTTCGTCGTTCTTCAGAGCTCCAATCCCAAATATCTCCAAACACTTCGCTAAAATACATAACAACCAAATTCACTTATAAACATAAACATTTTCTCCAATAATCACTTATTAAAATAAGCTCTTAAAGCTACTTAATTCCTTATAATCATATAGAAAATTTCACTAGCTTTCCAACGCATCAAACGGCGTCTAAATCGGAGTTATGGTTCAAACGTTATGGCCGAAACGATTTTTGGGAAAAACCTACCCGAGCATCAACACAGAAGATCAACACGGGTGCCCGTGTGCATCAACACGGCCCGTGTTGATGACTCTGCAACATCATATTTCACGTTTTTATGCTTCCCAAAATCACCCCAACTCATTCCTAATCATCCCCAAACATCCTAAAACCATCAAAATCGAATTCCTACCACATAGCAATGATCTAAGGCATACAATAGGATCAATACCACATCAAAACCCAATCAATTCCATTCATGTTTCATCATCACAACAACCATGGCATCAAGAATCCATCATCCCTACAAATCCCTAACTCATATAGAATATATATCACAACTTATTCATAGTAAAAGAATGATCAACCCCTTACCTTGGATAATCTGCAGCTCCTGCAACTTCCTCGATCAATCTTCTCCTTCTTCTCCTTTCTCTTCTTTACACGTTCTCTGAGTTCCAAAATCCCAAAATCTCAGTTTTACGTGAAAGTGAGCAAAAGTGACATATAAGTCCCAAATAACATTTTACTTCACTTGCACCCCCTCTTTTACCAACAACATCATAGCCCAATAACCTTCAATCCTTATTTTTTTTTCTACAATTATTTATAAAATAAATAATAATCCTTTTATTTTATATTAACCCAAATAAAATAATTTTATTGGTTTCAAATAAAATAACTCTTATTAAGATAATTCCAAATAAATAGAACTGGGGTGTTACAGACGACGCTATTGTTTTAATTAAAAATATTCATTTCCCATCACCAATTTCGTTTGCCTCATTTTTAGTTATTATTTTAATTAATTATTATTTTCTTATATTAGCGACGGTTCAGGCCGACACTACTATTTGTGCGCAAATTTCATTTCCGACACCAATTTCATTTGCCTCCTTTAAAGTTATTGTTTTAATTAATTATTATTTTTATATTAAAAACCAGTGCTTTAATAGCACTTTTAAAGTGCTATTAAACAAAACCGTTTACAATAGCGGCGCGGTTAATAGCCGTTTAAAGGGTTATCAAAAACAAAAGAAAGTTATGTTAAATAATATTTGTGGCGTAGTGTTTGTTGCCCTGTTTTCTTTTCCAGTGTTGGTTTATCCTTCTGACATAAGAGAAAACTCCTCTTTGTCTTTATCAAAATCTTCATAAGAGGAGCATACGCTTAACTTGTCATTTTCTTCATTTTTATTGCAAAGGTATTTAGCACGAATAAAACTAAAGTTCATGAGTGAATGGAAGCATTCAAAGGATAAGCTATACAACAAGCATCCTAGGACTACAAAAAGGGACATACAATTAATCATTCCTTCTTCACCACTTAGTGCTCGTGGCCTTCGAGTGCATTTGTTTTGAAAATATTTCGAAAATGGTTTGATTTTCGAGAATAATACTTGGTGTTAACCAAGCATTTATTTGGATCGAAGCTACTGTTTGTGCGAAATTTTTATTTCCCCCCATTAATTTTGTTTACCTCCTTTTAAGTTATTATTTTAAATGTTTATATATTTTTTATATAGCGACAGTTCTGGACGACGCTATTGTTTTAATTAAAAATATTCATTTCCCATCACCAATTTCGTTTGCCTCCTTTTTAGTTATTATTTTAATTAATTATTATTTTCTTATATTAGCGACGGTTCAGCCCGACACTACTAGTTGTGCGCAAATTTCATTTCCCCCACCAATTTCATTTGCCTCCTTTAAAGTTATTGTTTTAATTAATTGTTATTTTTATATTAAAAACCAGTACTTTAATAGCACTTTTAAAGTGCTGTTAAACAAAATCGTTTACAATAGCAGCGCGGTTAATAGCGGTTTAAAGGGATATCAAAAACAAATGAAAGTTCTCTTAAATAATATTTGTAGCGTAGTGTCTGTTGCCCTGTTTTCTCTTCCAGTGTTGGTTTATCCTTCTGGAAATAAGAGACAAATCCTCTTTGTCTTTTACAAAATCTTCGTAAGTGGAGCATACTCCTAACTTGTCCTTTTCTTCCATTTTATTGCAAAAGTATTTAGCACGAATATAACTAAAGTTTATGAGTGAATGGAAGCATTCAAACGATAAGCTATACAACAAGCATCCTAGGACTAAAAAAAGGGACATTCGTTTAATCATTCCTTCTTCACCACTTAGTGCTCGTGGCCTTCGAGTGCATTTGTTTTGAAAATATTTTGAAAATGGTTTGATTTTCGAGAATAATACTTGGTGTTGACCAAGCATTTATTTGGATCGAAGCTAATCTTTGTGCGAAAATTTTATTTCCCCCCACTAATTTTGTTTTCCTCCTTTTTAGTTATTGTTTTAAATGTTTATATATTTTTTATATTAGCGACGGTTCTGGACGACGCTATTATTTTAATTAAAAATATTCATTTCCCATCACCAATTTCGTTTGCCTCATTTTTAGTTATTATTTTAATTAATTATTATTTTCTTATATTAGCAACGGTTCAGGCCGACACTACTATTTGTGCCCAAATTTCATTTCCCACACCAATTTCATTTGCCTCCTTTAAAGTTATTGTTTTAATAAATTATTATTTTTATATTAAAAACCAGTACTTTAATAGCACTTTTAAAGTGTTGTTAAACAAAATCGTTTACAATAGCGGCGCGATTAATAGCGGTTTAAAGGGATATCAATAACAAAAGAAAGTTCTCTTAAATAATATTTGTGGCGTAGTGTCTGTTGCCTTGTTTTATCTTCCAGTGTTGGTTTATCCTTCTGGAAATAAGAGACAAATCCTCTTTGTCTTTTACAAAATCTTCGTAAGAGGAGCATACTCCTAACTTGTCCTTTTCTTCCATTTAATTGCAAAAGTATTTAGCACGAATAAAACTAAATTTCATGAGTGAATGGAAGCATTCAAACGATAAGCTATACAACAAGCATCCTAGGACATAAAAAAGGGACATACGTTTAATCATTCCTTCTTCACCACTTAGTGCCCGTGGCCTTCGAGTGCATTTGTTTTGAAAAAATTTCGAAAATGGTTTGATTTTCGAGAATAATACTTGGTGTTGACCAAACATTTATTTGGATCGAAGCTAATCTTTGTGCGGAAATTTTATTTCCCCCCACTAATTTTGTTTTCCTCCTTTTTAGTTATTGTTTTAAATGTTTATATATTTTTTATATTAGCGACGGTTCTGGACGACGCTATTGGTTTAATTAAAAATATTCATTTCCCATCACCAATTTCGTTTGCCTCATTTTTAGTTATTATTTTAATTAATTATTATTTTCTTATATTAGCGACGGTTCAGGCCGACACTACTATTTGTGCCCAAATTTCATTTCCCACAACAATTTCATTTTCCTCCTTTAAAGTTATTATTTTAATAAATTATTATTTTTATATTAAAAACCAGTACTTTAATAGCACTTTTAAAGTGTTGTTAAACAAAATCGTTTACAATAGCGGTGCGATTAATAGCGGTTTAAAGGGATATCAATAACAAAAGAAAGTTCTCTTAAATAATATTTGTGGCGTAGTGTCTGTTGCCTTGTTTTCTCTTCCAGTGTTGGTTTATCCTTCTGGAAATAAGAGACAAATCCTCTTTGTCTTTTACAAAATCTTCGTAAGAGGAGCATACTCCTAACTTGTCCTTTTCTTCCATTTTATTGCAACAGTATTTAGCACGAATAAAACTAAAGTTCATGAGTGAATGGAAGCATTCAAACGATAAGCTATACAACAAGCATCCTAGGACAAAAAAAAGGGACATACGTTTAATCATTCCTTCTTCACCACTTAGTGCTCGTGGCCTTCGAGTGCATTTGTTTTGAAAATATTTCGAAAATGGTTTGATTTTCGAGAATAATACTTGGTGTTGACCAAGCATTTATTTGGATCGAAGCTAATCTTTGTGCGGAAATTTTATTTCCCCCCACTAATTTTGTTTTCCTCCTTTTTAGTTATTGTTTTAAATGTTTATATATTTTTTATATTAGCGACGGTTCTGGACGACGCTATTGTTTTAATTAAAAATATTCATTTCCCATCACCAATTTCATTTGCCTCATTTTTAGTTATTATTTTAATTAATTATTATTTTCTAATATTAGCGACGGTTCAGGCCGACACTACTATTTGTGCGCAAATTTCAATTCCCTCACCAATTTCATTTGCCTCCTTTAAAGTTATTGTTTTAATTAATTATTATTTTTATATTAAAAACCAGTACTTGAATAGAACTTTTAAAGTGCTATTAAACAAAACCGTTTACAATAGCGGCGCGGTTAATAGCCGTTTAAAGATATATCAAAAACAAAATAAATTTCTCTTAAATAATATTTGTGGCGTAGTGTCTGTTGCCCTGTTTTCTCTTCCAGTGTTGGTTTATCCTTCTGGACATAAGAGACAACTCCTCTTTGTCTTTATCAAAATCTTCATAAGAGGAGCATACACCTAACTTGTCCTTTTCTTCCATTTTATTGAAAAAGTATTTAGCACGAATAAAACTAAAGTTCATGAGTGAATGGAAGCATTAAAACGATAAGCTATACAACAAGCATCATAGGACTAAAAAAAGGGACATACATTTAATCATTCCTTCTTCAACACTTAGTGCTCGTGGCCTTCGAGTGCATTTGTTTTGAAAATATTTCAAAAATGGTTTGATTTTGCAGAATAATACTTGGTGTTGACCAAGCATTTATTTGGATCGAAGCTACTGTTTGTGCGAAAATTTTATTTCCCCCCAATAATTTTGTTTGCCTCCTTTTTAGTTATTGTTTTAAATGTTTATATATTTTTTATATTAGCGACGGTTCTGGACGACCCTATTGTTTATTCACAAATATTCATTTCCCATCACCAATTTCGTTTGCCTCCTTTTTAGTTATTATTTTAATTAATTATTATTTTCTTATATTAACGACGGTTTAGGCCGACACTACTATTTGTGCGCAAATTTCATTTCCCCCACCAATTTCATTTGCTTCCTTTAAAGTTATTGTTTTAATTAATTATTATTTTTATATTAAAAACCAGTACTTGAATAGCACTTTTAAAGTGCTATTAAACAAAACCGTTTACAATAGCGGCGCGGTTAATAGCCGTTTAAAGATATATCAAAAACAAAATAAATTTCTCTTAAATAATATTTGTGGCGTAGTGTCTGTTGCCCTGTTTTCTCTTCCAGTGTTGGTTTATCCTTCTGGACATAAGAGACAACTCCTCTTTGTCTTTATCAAAATCTTCATAAGAGGAGCATACACCTAACTTGTCCTTTTCTTCCATTTTATTGAAAAAGTATTTAGCACGAATAAAACTAAAGTTCATGAGTGAATGGAAGCATTAAAACGATAAGCTATACAACAAGCATCATAGGACTAAAAAAAGGGACATACATTTAATCATTCCTTCTTCAACACTTAGTGCTCGTGGCCTTCGAGTGCATTTGTTTTGAAAATATTTCAAAAATGGTTTGATTTTGCAGAATAATACTTGGTATTGACCAAGCATTTATTTGGATCGAAGCTACTGTTTGTGCGAAAATTTTATTTCCCCCCAATAATTTTGTTTGCCTCCTTTTTAGTTATTGTTTTAAATGTTTATATATTTTTTATATTAGCGATTGTTCTGGACGACCCTATTGTTTATTCACAAATATTCATTTCCCATCACCAATTTCGTTTGCCTCCTTTTTAGTTATTATTTTAATTAATTATTATTTTCTTATATTAACGACGGTTTAGGCCGACACTACTATTTGTGCGCAAATTTCATTTCCCCCACCAATTTCATTTGCTTCCTTTAAAGTTATTGTTTTAATTAATTATTATTTTTATAATAAAAACCAGTACTTTAATAGCACTTTTAAAGTGTTGTTAAACAAAATCGTTTACAATAGCGGCGCGATTAATAGCGGTTTAAAGGGATATCAATAACAAAAGAAAGTTCTCTTAAATAATATTTGTGGCATAGTGTCTGTTGCCTTGTTTTCTCTTCCAGTGTTGGTTTATCCTTCTGGAAATAAGAGACAAATCCTCTTTGTCTTTTACAAAATCTTCGTAAGAGGAGCATACTCCTAACTTGTCCTTTTCTTCCATTTTATTGCAAAAGTATTTAGCACGAATAAAACTAAAGTTCATGAGTGAATGGAGGCATTCAAACGATAAGCTATACAACAAGCATCCTAGGACAAAAAAAAGGGACATACGTTTAATCATTCCTTCTTCACCACTCAGTGCTCGTGGCCTTCGAGTGCATTTGTTTTGAAAATATTTCGAAAATGGTTTGATTTTCGAGAATAATACTTGGTGTTGACCAAGCATTTATTTGGATCGAAGCTAATCTTTGTGCGGAAATTTTATTTCCCCCCACTAATTTTGTTTTCCTCCTTTTTAGTTATTGTTTTAAATGTTTATATATTTTTTATATTAGCGACGGTTCTGGAAGACGCTATTATTTTAATTAAAAATATTCATTTCCCATCACCAATTTCATTTGCCTCATTTTTAGTTATTATTTTAATTAATTATTATTTTCTTATATTAGCGACGGTTCAGGCCGACACTACTATTTGTGCCCAAATTTCATTTCCCACAACAATTTCATTTTCCTCCTTTAAAGTTATTATTTTAATAAATTATTATTTTTATATTAAAAACCATTACTTTAATAGCACTTTTAAAGTGTTGTTAAACAAAATCGTTTACAATAGCGGTGCGATTAATAGCGGTTTAAAGGGATATCAATAACAAAAGAAAGTTCTCTTAAATAATATTTGTGGCGTAGTGTCTGTTGCCTTGTTTTCTCTTCCAGTGTTGGTTTATCCTTCTGGAAATAAGAGACAAATCCTCTTTGTCTTTTACAAATTCTTCGTAAGAGGAGCATACTCCTAACTTGTCCTTTTCTTCCATTTTATTGCAACAGTATTTAGCACGAATAAAACTAAAGTTCATGAGTGAATGGAAGCATTCAAACGATAAGCTATACAACAAGCATCCTAGGACAAAAAAAGGGACATACGTTTAATCATTCCTTCTTCACCACTTAGTGCTCGTGGCCTTCGAGTGCATTTGTTTTGAAAATATTTAGAAAATGGTTTGATTTTCGAGAATAATACTTGGTGTTGACCAAGCATTTATTTGGATCGAAGCTAATCTTTGTGCGGAAATTTTATTTCCCCCCACTAATTTTGTTTTCCTCCTTTTTAGTTATTGTTTTAAATGTTTATATATTTTTTATATTAGCGACGGTTCTGGACGACGCTATTGTTTTAATTAAAAATATTCATTTCCCATCACCAATTTCATTTGCCTCATTTTTAGTTATTATTTTAATTAATTATTATTTTCTAATATTAGCGACGGTTCAGGCCGAGACTACTATTTGTGCGCAAATTTCAATTCCCTCACCAATTTCATTTGCCTCCTTTAAAGTTATTGTTTTAATTAATTATTATTTTTATATTAAAAACCAGTACTTGAATAGCACTTTTAAAGTGCTATTAAACAAAACCGTTTACAATAGCGGCGCGGTTAATAGCCGTTTAAAGATATATCAAAAACAAAATAAATTTCTCTTAAATAATATTTGTGGCGTATTGTCTGTTGCCCTGTTTTCTCTTCCAGTGTTGGTTTATCCTTCTGGACATAAGAGACAACTCCTCTTTGTCTTTATCAAAATCTTCATAAGAGGAGCATACACCTAACTTGTCCTTTTCTTCCATTTTATTGAAAAAGTATTTAGCACGAATAAAACTAAAGTTCATGAGTGAATGGAAGCATTAAAACGATAAGCTATACAACAAGCATCATAGGACTAAAAAAAGGGACATACATTTAATCATTCCTTCTTCAACACTTAGTGCTCGTGGCCTTCGAGTGCATTTGTTTTGAAAATATTTCAAAAATGGTTTGATTTTGCAGAATAATACTTGGTGTTGACCAAGCATTTATTTGGATCGAAGCTACTGTTTGTGCGAAAATTTTATTTCCCCCCAATAATTTTGTTTGCCTCCTTTTTAGTTATTGTTTTAAATGTTTATATATTTTTTATATTAGCGACGGTTCTGGACGACCCTATTGTTTATTCACAAATATTCATTTCCCATCACCAATTTCGTTTGCCTCCTTTTTAGTTATTATTTTAATTAATTATTATTTTCTTATATTAACGACGGTTTAGGCCGACACTACTATTTGTGCGCAAATTTCATTTCCCCCACCAATTTCATTTGCTTCCTTTAAAGTTATTGTTTTAATTAATTATTATTTTTATATTAAAAACCAGTACTTTAATAGCACTTTTAAAGTGTTGTTAAACAAAATCGTTTACAATAGCGGCGCGATTAATAGCGGTTTAAAGGGATATCAATAACAAAAGAAAGTTCTCTTAAATAATATTTGTGGCATAGTGTCTGTTGCCTTGTTTTCTCTTCCAGTGTTGGTTTATCCTTCTGGAAATAAGAGACAAATCCTCTTTGTCTTTTACAAAATCTTCGTAAGAGGAGCATACTCCTAACTTGTCCTTTTCTTCCATTTTATTGCAAAAGTATTTAGCACGAATAAAACTAAAGTTCATGAGTGAATGGAAGCATTCAAACGATAAGCTATACAACAAGCATCCTAGGACAAAAAAAGGGACATACGTTTAATCATTCCTTCTTCACCACTCAGTGCTCGTGGCCTTCGAGTGCATTTGTTTTGAAAATATTTCGAAAATGGTTTGATTTTCGAGAATAATACTTGGTGTTGACCAAGCATTTATTTGGATCGAAGCTAATCTTTGTGCGGATATTTTATTTCCCCCCACTAATTTTGTTTTCCTTCTTTTTAGTTATTGTTTTAAATGTTTATATATTTTTTATATTAGCGACGGTTCTGGAAGACGCTATTATTTTAATTAAAAATATTCATTTCCCATCACCAATTTCATTTGCCTCATTTTTAGTTATTATTTTAATTAATTATTATTTTCTTATATTAGCGACGGTTCAGGCCGACACTACTATTTGTGCCCAAATTTCATTTCCCACAACAATTTCATTTTCCTCATTTAAAGTTATTATTTTAATAAATTATTATTTTTATATTAAAAACCAGTACTTTAATAGCACTTTTAAAGTGTTGTTAAACAAAATCGTTACAATAGCGGTGCGATTAATAGCGGTTTAAAGGGATATCAATAACAAAAGAAAGTTCTCTTAAGTAATATTTGTGGCGTAGTGTCTGTTGCCTTGTTTTCTCTTCCAGTGTTGGTTTATCCTTCTGGAAATAAGAGACAAATCCTCTTTGTCTTTTACAAAATCTTCGTAAGAGGAGCATACTCCTAACTTGTCCTTTTCTTCCATTTTATTGCAAAAGTATTTAGCACGAATAAAACTAAAGTTCATGAGTGAATGGAAGCATTCAAACGATAAGCTATACAACAAGCATCCTAGGACAAAAAAAAGGGACATACGTTTAATCATTCCTTCTTCACCACTTAGTGCTCGTGGCCTTCGAGTGCATTTGTTTTGAAAATATTTCGAAAATGGTTTGATTTTCGAGAATAATACTTGGTGTTGACCAAGCATTTATTTGGATCGAAGCTAATCTTTGTGCGGAAATTTTATTTCCCCCCACTAATTTTGTTTTCCTCCTTTTTAGTTATTGTTTTAAATGTTTATATATTTTTTATATTAGCGACGGTTCTGGACGACGCTATTGTTTTAATTAAAAATATTCATTTCCCATCACCAATTTCATTTGCCTCATTTTTAGTTATTATTTTAATTAATTATTATTTTCTAATATTAGCGACGGTTCAGGCCGACACTACTATTTGTGCGCAAATTTCAATTCCCTCACCAATTTCATTTGCCTCCTTTAAAGTTATTGTTTTAATTAATTATTATTTTTATATTAAAAACCAGTACTTGAATAGCACTTTTAAAGTGCTATTAAACAAAACCGTTTACAATAGCGGCGCGGTTAATAGCCGTTTAAAGATATATCAAAAACAAAATAAATTTCTCTTAAATAATATTTGTGGCGTAGTGTCTGTTGCCCTGTTTTCTCTTCCAGTGTTGGTTTATCCTTCTGGACATAAGAGACAACTCCTCTTTGTCTTTATCAAAATCTTCATAAGAGGAGCATACACCTAACTTGTCCTTTTCTTCCATTTTATTGAAAAAGTATTTAGCACGAATAAAACTAAAGTTCATGAGTGAATGGAAGCATTAAAACGATAAGCTATACAACAAGCATCATAGGACTAAAAAAAGGGACATACATTTAATCATTCCTTCTTCAACACTTAGTGCTCGTGGCCTTCGAGTGCATTTGTTTTGAAAATATTTCAAAAATGGTTTGATTTTGCAGAATAATACTTGGTGTTGACCAAGCATTTATTTGGATCGAAGCTACTGTTTGTGCGAAAATTTTATTTCCCCCCAATAATTTTGTTTGCCTCCTTTTTAGTTATTGTTTTAAATGTTTATATATTTTTTATATTAGCGACGGTTCTGGACGACCCTATTGTTTATTCACAAATATTCATTTCCCATCACCAATTTCGTTTGCCTCCTTTTTAGTTATTATTTTAATTAATTATTATTTTCTTATATTAACGACGGTTTAGGCCGACACTACTATTTGTGCGCAAATTTCATTTCCCCCACCAATTTCATTTGCTTCCTTTAAAGTTATTGTTTTAATTAATTATTATTTTTATATTAAAAACCAGTACTTTAATAGCACTTTTAAAGTGTTGTTAAACAAAATCGTTTACAATAGCGGCGCGATTAATAGCGGTTTAAAGGGATATCAATAACAAAAGAAAGTTCTCTTAAATAATATTTGTGGCATAGTGTCTGTTGCCTTGTTTTCTCTTCCAGTGTTGGTTTATCCTTCTGGAAATAAGAGACAAATCCTCTTTGTCTTTTACAAAATCTTCGTAAGAGGAGCATACTCCTAACTTGTCCTTTTCTTCCATTTTATTGCAAAAGTATTTAGCACGAATAAAACTAAAGTTCATGAGTGAATGGAAGCATTCAAACGATAAGCTATACAACAAGCATCCTAGGACAAAAAAAAGGGACATACGTTTAATCATTCCTTCTTCACCACTCAGTGCTCGTGGCCTTCGAGTGCATTTGTTTTGAAAATATTTCGAAAATGGTTTGATTTTCGAGAATAATACTTGGTGTTGACCAAGCATTTATTTGGATCGAAGCTAATCTTTGTGCGGAAATTTTATTTCCCCCCACTAATTTTGTTTTCCTCCTTTTTAGTTATTGTTTTAAATGTTTATATATTTTTTATATTAGCGACGGTTCTGGACGACGCTATTGTTTTAACTAAAAATATTCATTTCCCATCACCAATTTCATTTGCCTCATTTTTAGTTATTATTTTAATTAATTATTATTTTCTAATATTAGCGACGGTTCAGGCCGACACTACTATTTGTGCGCAAATTTCAATTCCCTCACCAATTTCATTTGCCTCCTTTAAAGTTATTGTTTTAATTAATTATTATTTTTATATTAAAAACCAGTACTTGAATAGCACTTTTAAAGTGCTATTAAACAAAACTGTTTACAATAGCGGCGCGGTTAATAGCTGTTTAAAGATATATCAAAAACAAAATAAATTTCTCGTAAAAAATATTTGTGGCGTAGTGTCTGTTGCCCTGTTTTCTCTTCCAGTGTTGGTTTATCGTTCTGGACATAAGAGAAAACTCCTCTTTGTCTTTATCAAAATCTTCATAAGAGGAGCATACACCTAACTTGTCCTTTTCTTCCATTTTATTGAAAAAGTATTTAGCACGAATAAAACTAAAATTCATGAGTGAATGGAAGCATTAAAACGATAAGCTATACAACAAGCATCATAGGACTAAAAAAAGGGACATACATTTAATCATTCCTTCTTCAACACATAGTGCTCGTGGCCTTCGAGTGCATTTGTTTTGAAAATATTTCAAAAATGGTTTGATTTTCGAGAATAATACTTGGTGTTGACCAAGCATTTATTTGGATCGAAGCTACTGTTTGTGCGAAAATTTTATTTCCCCCCAATAATTTTGTTTGCCTCCTTTTTAGTTATTGTTTTAAATGTTTATATATTTTTTATATTAGCGACGGTTCTGGACGACCCTATTGTTTATTCACAAATATTCATTTCCCATCACCAATTTCGTTTGCCTCCTTTTTAGTTATTATTTTAATTAATTATTATTTTCTTATATTAACGACGGTTTAGGCCGACACTACTATTTGTGCGCAAATTTCATTTCCCCCACCAATTTCATTTGCTTCCTTTAAAGTTATTGTTTTAATTAATTATTATTTTTATATTAAAAACCAGTACTTTAATAGCACTTTTAAAGTGCTATTAAACAAAATCGTTTACAATAGCGGCGCGGTTAATAGCCGTTTAAAGGGATATCAAAAACAAAAGAAAGTTCTCTTAAATAATATTTGTGGCGTAGTGTCTGTTGCCCTGTTTTCTCTTCCAGTGTTGGTTTATCCTTCTGGACATAAGAGAGAAATCCTCTTTGTCTTCATCAAAATCTTCATACGAGGATCATACGCCTAACTTGTCCTTTTCTTCCATTTTATTGCAAAAGTATTTTGCTCGAATAAAATTAAAGTTCATGTGTGAATGGAAGCATTCAAACGATAAGCTATACAACAAGCATCCTAGGACTAAAAAAAGGGACATACGTTTAATCATTCCTTCTTCACCACTTAGTGCTCGTGGCCTTCGAGTGCATTTGTTTTTAAAATATTTCGAAAATGGTTTGATTTTCGAGAATAATACTTGGTGTTAACGAAGCATTTATTTGGATCGAAGCTACTGTTTGTGCGAAAATTTTATTTCCCCCCACTAATTTTGTTTTCCTCCTTTTTAGTTATTGTTTTAAATGTTTATATATTTTTTATATTAGCGACGGTTCTGGACGACGCTATTATTTTAATTAAAAATATTCATTTCCCATCACCAATTTCATTTGCCTCATTTTTAGTTATTATTTTAATTAATTATTATTTTCTTATATTAGCGACGGTTCAGGCCGACACTACTATTTGTGCCCAAATTTCATTTCCCACACCAATTTCATTTTCCTCCTTTAAAGTTATTGTTTTAATAAATTATTATTTTTATATTAAAAACCAGTACTTTAATAGCACTTTTAAAGTGTTGTTAAACAAAATCGTTTACAATAGCGGTGCGATTAATAGCGGTTTAAAGGGATATCAATAACAAAAGAAAGTTCTCTTAAATAATATTTGTGGCGTAGTGTCTGTTGCCTTGTTTTCTCTTCCAGTGTTGGTTTATCCTTCTGGAAATAAGAGACAAATCCTCTTTGTCTTTTACAAAATCTTCGTAAGAGGAGCATACTCCTAACTTGTCCTTTTCTTCCATTTTATTGCAAAAGTATTTAGCACGAATAAAACTAAAGTTCATGAGTGAATGGAAGCATTCAAACGATAAGCTATACAACAAGCATCCTAGGACAAAAAAAAGGGACATACGTTTAATCATTCCTTCTTCACCACTTAGTGCTCGTGGCCTTCGAGTGCATTTGTTTTGAAAATATTTCGAAAATGGTTTGATTTTCGAGAATAATACTTGGTGTTGACCAAGCATTTATTTGGATCGAAGCTAATCTTTGTGCGGAAATTTTATTTCCCCCCACTAATTTTGTTTTCCTCCTTTTTAGTTATTGTTTTAAATGTTTATATATTTTTTATATTAGCGACGGTTCTGGACGACGCTATTGTTTTAATTAAAAATATTCATTTCCCATCACCAATTTCATTTGCCTCATTTTTAGTTATTATTTTAATTAATTATTATTTTCTAATATTAGCGACGGTTCAGGCCGACACTACTATTTGTGCGCAAATTTCAATTCCCTCACCAATTTCATTTGCCTCCTTTAAAGTTATTGTTTTAATTAATTATTATTTTTATATTAAAAACCAGTACTTGAATAGCACTTTTAAAGTGCTATTAAACAAAACCGTTTACAATAGCGGCGCGGTTAATAGCCGTTTAAAGATATATCAAAAACAAAAAAAATTTCTCTTAAATAATATTTGTGGCGTAGTGTCTGTTGCCCTGTTTTCTCTTCCAGTGTTGGTTTATCCTTCTGGACATAAGAGACAACTCCTCTTTGTCTTTATCAAAATCTTCATAAGAGGAGCATACACCTAACTTGTCCTTTTCTTCCATTTTATTGAAAAAGTATTTAGCATGAATAAAACTAAAGTTCATGAGTGAATGGAAGCATTAAAACGATAAGCTATACAACAAGCATCATAGGACTAAAAAAAGGGACATACATTTAATCATTCCTTCTTCAACACTTAGTGCTCGTGGCCTTCGAGTGCATTTGTTTTGAAAATATTTCAAAAATGGTTTGATTTTGGAGAATAATACTTGGTGTTGACCAAGCATTTATTTAGATCAAAGCTACTGTTTGGGCGAAAATTTTATTTCCCCCCAATAATTTTGTTTGCCTCCTTTTTAGTTATTGTTTTAAATGTTTATATATTTTTTATATTAGCGACGGTTCTGGACGACCCTATTGTTTATTCACAAATATTCATTTCCCATCACCAATTTCGTTTGCCTCCTTTTTAGTTATTATTTTAATTACTTATTATTTTCTTATATTAACGACGGTTTAGGCCGACACTACTATTTGTGCGCAAATTTCATTTCCCCCACCAATTTCATTTGCTTCCTTTAAAGTTATTGTTTTAATTAATTATTATTTTTATATTAAAAACCAGTACTTTAATAGCACTTTTAAAGTGCTATTAAACAAAATCGTTTACAATAGCGGCGCGGTTAATAGCCGTTTAAAGGGATATCAAAAACAAAAGAAAGTTCTCTTAAATAATATTTGTGGTGTAACACCCTCTAAAAACCCCGAATAAATTTTCGCGAATAATTAAAATTATAATTTCAGAGTACATGTATCAACGAGGATGTCACAATTCTCTTTTAATAAAAACAAGTTCCTGTCATGCATAATCATAGTAGTAACTCATACATGTTTACACAGCGGAATAACTTAATTAATAAAACCAATGTTATAATATTTTTCAAAATCATCAGGGATTAACACCTGGAAAAATGTCAACATCATATTATAACAAATATAAGGAAATAAACGAGTCTGACTAAAGCAGCTCGACAAACAAACGTTCCCGGAGTTACAACTATCAGAGCATGACCCGGACAATACTAAAACGGAAATTAAACTAAAAACGACAAGCCTTCGCCAAGCACCTGAACGAAGCTCCTCAATCTGAAATATTCAACAGTAAGGGTGAGCATCTCAACTATACATTTGATTATACGTTCATAACAATCAATTCAGGAAACCATAAGCATCACCCAACAATTAGCATGTTTTATAGATTACAAAAACCTTTACAATTCATATATTCATAATATCATACTTTTCCTGCTTACTATTAACATCAAACATCGTTAACAACTTAGTATCAATACATGCATACAATCAATCAAATACAAATTTGGAAAAATCATCCATTCATGTCATATTCAATGTAATGCAACACACCCATGCATGTGGTACCATTTTACCGCCCCATTAAATCTCGGGTCACGGATAACTCACCGTTCCATTATATCGCGGACACAGCTACCACCTCAATGTTCCATTAAATCGCGGACACGTATATTGGCCACCATGTTAATTCCACACAATGGGAATTAACAAATGCAACATGATATGTAAAGTATGTAACACTCAGGATACTATTAACATCAATCGACATATCATGCAACATCAACAATATCAAATATAACATGATCTGAATAGCATGTAATCACTCAGCATACTATTGAACATCAATCATATCAAGTTATATCATAATTCATGCTTGATACATCATCTAAAAGCATGACAATAAAATCCATATAGTGTTGGTGTCATAACATACGATCCTTATTCGATACTAGCATCAATCAACACTAGGAAATCAATAAACACATATTCAAAACATGTCAAACACTGCACATCAAAACCGGATCAATCCGTACTTAACAGCATGAACAGAAAACATAGTTTAAAAACCAACACAGGAGGTTTAACACGGGTGCCCGTGTAAAACAACACTGCCCGTGTGGAAATGTGTCCAGAAAACACGTTTTTTTGACAATACATGGGATCAACACGGGTGCCCGTGTGAATCAACACGGCCCGTGTTGAATTGTGCCCAGAAAACACATTTTTATGCCAACACAGTGAATCAACACGGGTGCCCGTGTTAATCAACACGCCCGTGTTGAATTGTGGCCAGAAAACACATTTTTTTCAGCATTACAGTGAATCAACACGGGTGCCCGCGTAAATCAACGCGGCCGTGTTGATGAGCGCGAACCCAAATTTTCTGTTCTTGCAGCAGCTCATATACCCATATTTTTGCACGAAAATACCTCTCTACGGCAGTGCAATGCAGTACAAAGACATCCAATCCACCATAGGAACCTAAAATCCCTAATTGATTCATAAAATTGGGAACCTAAACCTTTTCTAACAAGATTCAATCCTAAGGGTATTGATCCCTAAGAACATCTAACAGTTGGGGTTTCTCCCTACGATTATCCAAATCAACCGTGCCTAAACCCATAAGCAAAAGTAAATCGAGTAGTAGCCCCCCTTACCTTATCAATTTGCAGCTTTGAACTCTTTGATCGATGTTCTTCGTTCTTCGTACCTTCAGAGCTCTGCTTCCCAAAATCCCAAATTCTGTGTTATCGTGAATAATGAGAAAAATAACTTGAGTTCCAAAACATATCCTTACTCCTTTTGCACCCCCACTCTTTACTAACAACATCCAAGCCCAATAACTTAAAAACCCAATATTTCTTATTTCTTTTATTTTCTTCAAATATTCCAAAATAAATAATTTCTTTTTATTTTATTAATTCTAATAAAATAATTACCCAAATTTAAATAAATCAAATAATTGAAACTGGGGTGTTACATGTGGCGTAGTGTCTGTTGCCTTGTTTTCTCTTCCAGTGTTGGTTTATCCTTCTGGACATAAGAGAGAAATCCACTTTGTCTTCATCAAAATCTTCATACGAGGAGCATACGCCTAACTTGTCCTTTTCTTCCATTTTATTGCAAAAGTATTTAGCTCGAATAAAACTAAAGTTCATGTGTGAATGGAAGCATTCAAACGATAAGCTATACAACAAGCATCCTAGGACTAAAAAAAGGGACATACGTTTAATCATTCCTTCTTCACCACTTAGTGCTCGTGGCCTTCGAGTGCATTTGTTTTTAAAATATTTCGAAAATGGTTTGATTTTCGAGAATAATACTTGGTGTTAACGAAGCATTTATTTGGATCGAAGCTACTGTTTGTGCGAAAATTTTATTTCCCCCCATTAATTTTGTTTGCCTCCTTTTTAGTTATTGTTTTAAATGTTTATATATATTTTATATTAGCGACGGTTCTGGACGATGCTATTGTTTTAATTAAAAATATTCATTTCCCATCACCAATTTCGTTTGCCTCCTTTTTAGTTATTATTTTAATTAATTATTATTTTCTTATATTAGCGACGGTTCAGGCCGAACTACTATTTGTGCGCAAATTTCATTTCCCCCACCAATTTCATTTTCCTCCTTTAAAGTTATTGTTTTAATTAATTGTTATTTTTATATTAAAAACCAGTACTTTAATAGCACTTTTAAAGTGCTGTTAAACAAAATCGTTTACAATAGCGGAGCGGTTAATAGAGGTTTAAAGGGATATCAAAAACAAAAGAAAGTTCTCTTAAATAATATTTGTGGTGTAGTGTCTGTTGCCCTGTTTTCTCTTCCAGTGTTGGTTTATCCTTCTGGAAATAAGAGACAAATCCTCTTTGTCTTTTACAAAATCTTCGTAAGAGGAGCATACTCCTAACTTGTCCTTTTCTTCCATTTTATTGCAAAAGTATTTAGCACGAATAAAACTAAAGTTTATGAGTGAATGGAAGCATTCAAACGATAAGCTATACAACAAGCATCCTAGGACTAAAAAAAGGGACATTCGTTTAATCATTCCTTCTTCACCACTTAGTGCTCGTGGCCTTCGAGTGCATTTGTTTTGAAAATATTTCGAAAATGGTTTAATTTTCAAGAATAATACTTGGTGTTGACCAAGCATTTATTTGGATCGAACCTAATCTTTGTGCGAAAATTTTATTTCCCCCCACTAATTTTGTTTTCCTCCTTTTTAGTTATTGTTTTAAATGTTTATATATTTTTTATATTAGCGACGGTTCTGGACGACGCTATTGTTTTAATTAAAAATATTAATTTCCCATCACCAATTTCGTTTGCTTCATTTTTAGTTATTATTTTAATTAATTATTATTTTCTTATATTAGCGACGGTTCAGGCCGACACTACTATTTATGCGCAAATTTCATTTCCCACACATATTTCATTTGCCTCCTTTAAAGTTATTGTTTTAATTAATTATTATTTTCTTATATTAACGACGGTTTAGGCCGACACTACTATTTGTGCGCAAATTTCATTTCCCCCACCAATTTCATTTGCTTCCTTTAAATTTATTGTTTTAATTAATTATTATTTTTATATTAAAAACCAGTACTTTAATAGAACTTTTAAAGTGCTATTAAACAAAATCGTTTACAATAGCGGCGCGGTTAATAGCGGTTTAAAGGGATATCAAAAACAAAAGAAAGTTCTCTTAAATAATATTTGTGGCGTAGTGTCTGTTGCCCTGTTTTCTCTTCTAGTGTTGGTTTATCCTTCTGGACATAAGAGACAACTCCTCTTTGTCTTTATCAAAATCTTCATAAGAGGAGCATACGCCTAACTTGTCATTTTTTTCAATTTTATGGCAAAAGTATTTAGCACGAATAAAACTAAAGTTCATGAGTGAATGGAAGCATTCAAACGATAAGCTATACAACAAGCATCTTAGGACTAAAAAAAGGGACATACGTTTAATCATTCCTTCTTTACCACTTAGTGCTCGTGGCCTTCGAGTGCATTTGTTTTGAAAATATTTCGAAAATGGTTTGATTTTCGAGAATAATACTTGGTCTTGACCAAGCATTTATTTGGATCGAAGCTACTGTTTGTGCGGAAATTTTATTTCCCCCCACTAATTTTGTTTGCCTCCTTTTAAGTTATTATTTTAAATGTTTATATATTTTTTATATTAGCGACGGTTCTGGACGACGCTATTGTTTTAATTAAAAATATTCATTTCCCATCACCAATTTCGTTTGCCTCCTTTTTAGTTATTATTTTAATTAATTATTATTTTCATATATTAGCGACGGTTTAGTCCGACACTACTATTTGTGTGCAAATTTCATTTCCCCCACCAATTTCATTTGCCTCCTTTAAAGTTATTGTTTTAATTAATTATTATTTTTATATTAAAAACCAGTACTTTAATAGCACTTTTAAAGTGCTATTAAACAAAACCGTTTACAATAGCGGCACGGTTAATAGCCTTTTAGAGGGATATCAAAAACAAAAGAAAGTTCTCTTAAATAATATATGTGGCGTAGTGTCTGTTGCCCTGTTTTCTCTTCCAGTGTTGGTTTATCCTTCTGGACATAAGAGAAAACTCCTCTTTGTCTTTATCAAAATCTTCATAAGAGGAGCATACACCTAACTTGTCCTTTTCTTCCATTTTATTGAAAAAGTATTTAGCACGAATAAAACTAAAGTTCATGAGTGAATGGAAGCATTCAAACGATAAGCTATACAACAAGCATCATAGGACTAAAAAAAGGGACATACATTTAATCATTCCTTCTTCAACACATAGTGCTCGTGGCCTTCGAGTGCATTTGTTTTGAAAATATTTCAAAAATGGTTTGATTTTTGAGAATAATACTTGGTGTTGACCAAGCATTTATTTGGATCGAAGCTACTGTTTGTGCGAAAATTTTATTTCCCCCCAATAATTTTGTTTGCCTCCTTTTTAGTTATTGTTTTAAATGTTTATATATTTTTTATATTAGCGACGGTTCTGGACGACCCTATTGTTTATTCACAAATATTCATTTCCCATCACAAATTTCGTTTGCCTCCTTTTTAGTTATTATTTTAATTAATTATTATTTTCTTATATTAACGACGGTTTAGGCCGACACTACTATTTGTGCGCAAATTTCATTTCCCCCACCAATTTCATTTGCTTCCTTTAAAGTTATTGTTTTAATTAATTATTATTTTTATATTAAAAACCAGTACTTTAATAACACTTTTAAAGTGCTATTAAACAAAATCGTTTACAATAGCGGCGCGGTTAATAGCGGTTTAAAGGGATATCAAAAACAAAAGAAAGTTCTCTTAAATAATATTTGTGGCGTAGTGTCTGTTGCCCTATTTTCTCTTCCAGTGTTGGTTTATCCTTCTGGACATAAGAGACAACTCCTCTTTGTCTTTATCAAAATCTTCATAAGAGGAGCATACGCCTAACTTGTCATTTTCTTCAATTTTATGGCAAAAGTATTTAGCACGAATAAAACTAAAGTTCAAGAGTGAATGGAAGCATTCAAACGATAAGCTATACAACAAGCATCCTAGGACTAAAAAAAGGGACATACGTTTAATCATTCCTTCTTTACCACTTAGTGCTCGTGGCCTTCGAGTGCATTTGTTTTGAAAATATTTCGAAAGTGGTTTGATTTTCGAGAATAATACTTGGTCTTGACCAAGCATTTATTTGGATCGAAGCTACTGTTTGTGCGGAAATTTTATTTCCCCCCACTAATTTTGTTTGCCTCCTTTTAAGTTATTATTTTAAATGTTTATATATTTTTTATATAAGCGACGGTTCTGGACGACGCTATTGTTTTAATTAAAAATATTCATTTCCCATCACCAATTTCGTTTGCCTCCTTTTTAGTTATTATTTTAATTAATTATTATTTTCATATATTAGCGACGGTTCAGTCCGACACTTCTATTTGTGTGCAAATTTCATTTCCCCCACCAATTTCATTTGCCTCCTTTAAAGTTATTGTTTTAATTAATTATTGTTTTTATATTAAAAACCAGTACTTTAATAGCACTTTTAAAGTGCTATTAAACCAAATCGTTTACAATAGCGGCGCGGTTAATAGTGGTTTAAAGGGATATCAAAAACAAAAGAAAGTTCTCTTAAATAATATTTGTGGCGTAGTGTCTGTTGCCCTGTTTTCTCTTCCAGTGTTGGTTTATCCTTCTAGACATAAGAGACAAATCCTCTTCGTCTTTTACAAAATCTTCATAAGAGGAGCATACTCCTAACTTGTCCTTTTATTCCATTTTATTGCAAAAGTATTTAGCACGAATAAAACTAAACTTCATGAGTGAATGGAAGCATTCAAACGATAACCTATACAACAAGCATCCTAGGACTAAAAAAAGGGACATACGTTTAATCATTCCTTCTTCACCACTTAATGCTCGTGGCCTTCGAATGCATTTGTTTTGAAAATATTTCGAAAATGGTTTGATTTTCGAGAATCATACTTGGTGCTGACCAAGCATTTATTTGGATCGAAGCTACTGTTTGTGCGAAAATTTTATTTCCCCCCACTAATTTTGTTTGCCTCCTTTTTAGTTATTGTTTTAAATGTTTATATATTTTTTATATTAGCAACGGTTCTGGACGACGCTATTGTTTTAATTAAAAATATTCATTTCCCATCACCAATTTCGTTTGCCTCATTTTTAGTTATTATTTTAATAAATTATTATTTTCTTATATTAGCGACGGTTCAGACCGACACTACTATTTGTGCGCAAATTTCATTTCCCTCACCAATTTCATTTGCCTCCTTTAAAG
Source organism: Vicia faba (assembly GCA_948472305.1). NCBI lineage: Eukaryota > Viridiplantae > Streptophyta > Magnoliopsida > Fabales > Fabaceae > Vicia > Vicia faba. The sequence continues at coordinate 1,009,863,489 of OX451739.1, read as the reverse complement.
TTATTGTTTTAATTAATTATTATTTTTATATTAAAAACCAGTACTTTAATAGCACTTTTAAAGTGCTATTAAACAAAACCGTTTACATTAACGGCGCGGTTAATAGCAGTTTAAAGGGATATCAAAAACAAAAGAAAGTTCTCTTAAATAATATTTGTGGCGTAGTGTTTGTTGCCCTGTTTTCTCTTCCAGTGTTGGTTTATCCTTCTGGACATCAGAGAAAACTCCTCTTTGTCTTTATCAAAATCTTCATAAGAGGAGCATACACCTAACTTGTCCTTTTCTTCCATTTTATTGCAAAAGTATTTAGCTTCGAATAAAACTAAAGTTCATGAGTGAATGGAAGCATTCAAACGATAAGCTATACAACAAGCATCGTAGGACTAAAAAAAGGGACATACATTTAATCATTCCTTCTTTAACACTTAGTGCTCGTGGCCTTCGAGTGCATTTGTTTAGAAAATATTTCGAAAATGGTTTGATTTTCGAGAATAATACTTGGTTTTGACCAAGCATTTATTTGGATTGAAGCTATTGTTTGTGCGAAAATTTTATTTCCCCTCAATAATTTTGTTTGCCTCCTTTTTAGTTATTATTTTAAATGATTATATATTTTTTATATTAGCGACGGTTTTGGACGACCCTATTGTTTATTCACAAATATTCATTTCCCATCACCAATTTCGTTTGCCTCCTTTTTAGTTATTATTTTAATTAATTATTATTTTCTTATATTAGCGACGGTTCAGGGCGACACTACTATTTTTGCGCAAATTTCATTTCCCCCACCAATTTCATTTGCCTCCTTTAAAGTTATTGTTTTAATTAATTATTATTTTTATATTAAAAATTAGTACTTTAATAGCACTTTTAAAGTGCTATTAAACAAAATCGTTTACAATAGCGGTTTAAAGGGATATCAAAAACAAAAGAAAGTTCTCTTAAATAATATTTGTGGCGTAGTGTCTGTTGCCCTGTTTTCTCTTCCAGTGTTGGTTTATCCTTCTGGACATAAGAGACAACCCCTCTTTGTCTTTATCAAAATCTTCATAAGAGGAGCATACGCCTAACTTGTCCTTTTCTTCCATTTTATTGCAAAAGTATTTAGCACGAATAAAACTAAAGTTCATGAGTGAATGGAAGCATTCAAACGATTAGCTATACAACAAGCATCCTAGGACTAAAAAAAGGGACATACGTTTAATCATTCCTTCTTCACCACTTAATGCTCGTGGCCTTCGAGTGCATTTTGTAACACCCTCTAAACCCCGAATAAAATTTCGCAAATAATTAAAATTATAATTTCAGAGTACATGTATTAACGAGGATGCCACAATTCTCTTTTAATAAAAACAAGTTCCTGTCATGCATAACATAGAAGCAACTCATACATGTTTACACAGCGGAGTAATTTAATTAACAAAACCAATGTTATAATATTTTCAAAATCATCAGGGATTAACACCTGGAATATATCAACATCATATTATAACAAACATAAGGAATTAAACGAGTCTGACTAAAACAGCTCGACAAACAGACGATCCCGGAGTTACAACTATCAGAGCATGACCCGGACAATACTTAAACGGAAATAAACTAGAATTAACAAGCCTTCGCCAAGCACCAGAACGAAGCTCCTCAATCTGAAATATTCAACAGTAAGGGTGAGCACCTCAACTATACATTTGATTATACGTTCATAACAATCAATTCAGAAAACCATAAGCATCACCCAAACAGCTAGCATGTTTCATAGTTTACGAAAACCTTTACAATTCATATATTCATAATATGTCCTTTTCATACTTATAATTAACATCAAACGTCATTAACAATTTAGCAGCAATATATGCATACAATCAATTAAATACAACATTGGAAAATCATCCATTCATGTCATATTCAATATAATGCAACACACCCATGCATGTGGTACCATTTTACCGCCCCATTAAATCTCGGGTCACGGATAACTCACCGTTCCATTATATCGCGGACACGGCTACCACCTCAACGTTCCATTAAATCGCGGACACGTATATTGGCCACCATGTTAATTCCACACAATGGGAATTAACAAATGCAACATGATATGTAAAGTATGTAACACTCAGCATACTATTAACATCAATCAACATATCATGCAACATCAACAACATCAATCATAACAGGATATGGATAGCATGTAATCACTCAGCATACTATTAACATCAATCATATCAAGTTATATCATAATTCATGCTTGATAACATCATCTAAAAGCATGACAATAAAATCCACATAGTGTTAGTATCATAACATACAATCGTTATTCGATACAAGCATCAATCAACACTAGGAAATCAATAGACAACATATTCAAAACATGTCAAACACCGCACATCAAAACAGGATCAATCCGTACATAACATCATGCGCATAAAACAGAGTTTAAAAACCAACACAAGTGGTTTAACACGGGTGCCCGTGTAAATCAACACTGCCCGTGTGGAAATGTGCCCAGAAAACACGTTATTTTGCCAATACAGGGGATCAACACGGGTGCCCGTGTGAATCAACACGGCCCGTGTTGAAATGTGTCTGGAAAACACATTTTTTGGCAATACAGTGAATCAACACGGGTGCCCGTGTTAAACAACACGGCCCGTGTTGATGAGCGCGGGTCAGATTTTTCCTGTACCTGCAGCAGCTCAGAACAGCAGCCAAACGCGAAAAATACCAGCCAAAACGCGCATTTCGGTACATAACAACATCAATTATGCATAACTCAAAACAACACATCAATTGGAACACAATTCCCTTCTACGTTAGTCAATTTCCAATCTTAAGGACAGCATTATTTCACTTAAGGTCTCATTTTCCAAAATCAATCAAAACTCAGAATTTTCATTTTTAAAACATCCTATTTTATCAACAATCCTTTCATCAACAACAAGTTTTATTAAAATTGACCTTAAGTTACATATTACCCGTCCTTTAGGGAAATCCTAACAACATTGAGGTTATCCCTAGAACACCTAAGGTAAACTCACGATCATACAATTTCGATCTAAATCAACAATGGGGATTATCCTACGATTACCCAACCAATTGCATCTAAACCCATAAGCAAATATAAATTGAGTAGTAGCCCCCCTTACCTTATCAAATTGCAGCTTCGAACTCTTGAGCGATTTTTCGTCGTTCTTCAGAGCTCCAATCCCAAATATCTCCAATCACTTCACTAAAATACATAACAACCAAATTCACTTATAAACATAAACACTTTCTCCAATAATCACTTATTAAAATAAGCTCTTAAAGCTACTTAATTCCCCATAATCATATAGAAAATTTCACTAGCTTTCCAACGCATCAAACGGCGCCTAAATCGGAGTTACGGTTCAAAAGTTATGGCCGAAACGATTTTTTGGGAAAACCTACCCGAGCATCAACACAGAAGATCAACACGGGTGCCCGTGTGCATCAACACGGCCCGTGTTGATGACTCTGCAACACCATATTTCAAGTTTTTATGCTTCCCAAAATCACCCCAACCCATTCCTAATCATCCCCAAACATCCTAAAACCATCAAAATCGAATTCCTACCATATAACAATGATCTAAGGCATACAATAGGATCAATACCACATCAATAATCAAAACACACCAAACATAGGGCAATTCGATAAATCCCATCCTACATATCATCTATCATGCATCCGATTATAGAATCAGAACTCCACCCTTACCTGGGATTGACGGTTCTTCGATTCTCTAATCGCAATCGCCTCTCCGATGGCTTTTCCGCCGTCTTCAACCTTGCCTCTTTGCACCGTTTTCACGTGACTTCTGTTTTCTCTCCAAAAACCTTATTTTATCTGCTGACTTATCTTTTATTAATTTTCCTCCAAATAATAATAATAATAGTATCAATATTATTCTAACAATTAATTAATCCAAATGGGCCTACTATCCACACCCCTCCAATTAACTGCATTTTAATGCTACTTGGCCCAACTCAATTAAATTACACCAATAAATAAATAATATTATTCTTAATATTATTTTTGCGATTAAACCGACAAAATCCAATAATTAAATTCTTAAATAATTTAATTAACCAATTAGTTAAATTCGGGCGTTACAACTCTCCCCCACTTAGGATATTTTCGTCCTCGAAAATCCAATCGACACAACCACTCTCAACACCAATTCTGGACATACCAAACACTCAACGTATTATCAACCAACAACTGTTGCACTCAGGCACACAACGTCGTCTTTTCGTCTTAACAATATTACATGATCAACTTAGCGACCATATCGACACCAAAACATACACAACTAATCATAACGATATACCCGATATTAGCTCATCGACACCCTCAACACCATCTTGATACATCGCTTATGAAGTAATAACATCCGCAAACTACTTATACTAGAATATACAACCATCATATTATCACCTTGACAACATTCTTAATACAAACTCACGCGCCAATTCATTCCTTAATATACGAATTCCAATTATCAACCAAATACTTACAACTTGATTACTCTCGTCATATCACTCTTATAGTGACATCCACATAACCGACCAAATCACCTTTAACACAATATGAAATATTACCATTCCTTTTAGTAATCAACACTGACATCACAACAACGAAAACAAAATTCTCATAACATCTGCTTACGGGTCTTAATCCAAAAATTATATACAACTCTCCATAAACCCACAACCACATTAATATCCTTATTAAATCAACTGACATTTATAATAAACCAACATACTCTGGCACATCACGCTTCAGATGCGCAACTCTGATTACTTATAAAGTATCAACTCTACCAAGTTTACTCCAATTGCCACTCTTGGATGAAACATTCATATACTTCCATGAATTCCCAATTGTCATAAAACATAACTACGACTTTATCATATTTTTAGTAACATAATCCCCAAAAATCGTCTTAGAAACATAACCACATTACAACCACATACAGTACATGGGTCCAATTAATTCCAACAAGATGACTCATCTTCTTCCAACCAAACTCGCACTTTAATAAACAAACTTATAATTTCACTTCTTTTAAATAGCAACAAGAAACAAAATAACAACATATTCTTCAGAATGCACTATACTAGTCGACACAACACATTTATCCATCAACTATGATTCCGTCTACTATCAACAATAGATTAAGGGTGATCAGTTCCTCAATTTGCCAATAGATAGACGAAACCATAACGGAGCATAAACCATCGTTACCAAACTATAATAGTGTTCCTTCCGAACTTTTTCTCAAATCATTCACAACATCATAATCCAACAATTACCAATCATCATGAGATCCACCTCTGACACTTTCGCATCCTTCCATGCAGAACAACATGTCTCTCAACTCATTTCCAAACAACATTTTTCGATTGAACTCGTCTCAACAACTGCAATAACAACCACCCATGTCCAAAAAGTTTATAATTCCTCAACCGACTTCAAAGTCTCTTCCTATGAGAATACTTCTACCACACTTGGAAACATTTTCATATAAAGGAAATATACTTTTATCTCCTTGCAGGTTCAAACAGAACATCAATCCAACAATCCAAACACAAGATACAGATCCCAAAGTTATCCGAAAATACGAACACTAACGTCATACAACAACCTACTACAACACATCTTTTGACAACATCGGAATAAAATTCCTTTATCCATACTTTACATCCTTCTTCACTCTTTCAATTTTTCAACAAGAAACACTCAACGTCCAACACAATTATTTCCTTCGATACATGCCTCCCAAGTATAAAATTATATTCTATAATGAAGGTAATTACTTGTAGATTCTATAACTTCATGAATCGCTCAAATCCAAGTTACGAGCAAAAGTTATCATCTTTGCAATGGGACTGGTTCATAATTCCCGCATGCAGAATTTTCCAAAATTCAGCATCAGACCCAAATATTAAAATGCATTTTTCTCCTTCTTCACGAACTTTCCGAAGACAAATCTTATATGCAAACTATATGGAATTTCGTAAGCTTTCCAAAAAGTCAATAACCGCTTTGATCGGAATCACGAGTAAAACGTTATACCACTTTTACTAACAGCTGCTCCAAAATTTCAAAAATTTGAATTTGAGATTGATGAACATAAGTTCCATCTTTCTCTCTTTCTTCCAAAATTCACCCACATCCTTTCTTTTTATCCAACTACGAAAATCATCCGATATTAATCCAACTATACTAAAGACATACAATCCGACGAGTTAATCCCTTCAACTTATCATTTTCTTTGGAATAGACTTTATTCTCAATTGTCTTAAATTCACCGTCTAAAAAAACCTACCCACATTTTCAACTTGACCGATACAGATTCATGAGTCCATACTCTCGCCGGTTCGCAACAACAGAGACTCAATGACCTTTGCACTCTTCCAATCAACGCCGCCTTCAACAACTTCATGATACTTGATGAAATAGTGTAAATTACAACCATCCAGAATAACTCGCACACCAAGTTTCAACACAATTCTTCGAACATAACAACATACATTGACTTTAGTGGCCTGCTACCATAGGAGATTAGTCCAATTACTACACTAATAGTATCCAAATATTCCTCAAGGTAATCAACTAAGGTTCAGTTCCACTTTCCGACCATTAGAGATCAAAACATAATTTAGCCATTTTCCACAAAACCACACAGTACGCGCCGTGAAGGCCAGCGCGCACTGCGATGACAGCAAAAATATGCAGTTTGCGCCGCGACCACTAGTTGGCGCCGCGAACTGTACGAGACAGAAAGGGATTTTTGCATGAAGGCATCTCTTCAACGCAGTTTAATCCAATTTCCCATACGAGTTCACTAGCATACCAAAATTCTTGAATCTATATCACCTTCGCATTCAGGAAGCATCCAAACTTCAACAACATTTGCATTGTCGCCGTCAGCAACATTCTGAACCGGCATATCACAACTGAAGCGCATCCGAGAAGAAAAGCTCCTCTCCCACTTATCGCAATCTTATCCCTGCAATCAAGTGATCCAAAACAAAGAAGTACCAACAGTGTTTTCAAACACTTATTGCGTACCAAGGGTAATGACACTGACATAACAACTTGGCAGGACAGACCGACCTTGCTCTGATACAACTATTGTAACACCCTCTAAACCCTGAATAAAATTTCGCAAATAATTAAAATTATAATTTCAGAGTACATGTATTAACGAGGATGCCACAATTCTCTTTTAATAAAAACAAGTTCCTGTCATGCATAACATAGAAGCAACTCATACATGTTTACACAGCGGAATAATTTAATTAACAAAACCAATGTTATAATATTTTCAAAATCATCAGGGATTAACACCTGGAATATATCAACATCATATTATAACAAACATAAGGAATTAAACGAGTCTGACTAAAACAGCTCGACAAACAGACGATCCCCGAGTTACAACTATCAGAGCATGACCCGGACAATACTTAAACGGAAATAAACTAGAAACAACAAGCCTTCGCCAAGCACCTGAACGAAGCTCCTCAATCTGAAATATTCAACAGTAAGGGTGAGCACCTCAACTATACATTTTATTATACGTTCATAACAATCAATTTAGAAAACCATAAGCATCACCCAAACAGCTAGCATGTTTCATAGTTTACGAAAACCTTTAAAATTCATATATTCATAATATGTCCTTTTCATACTTATAATTAACATCAAACGTCATTAACAATTTAGCAGCAATATATGCATACAATCAATTAAATACAACATTGGAAAATCATCCATTCATGTCATATTCAATATAATGCAACACACCCATGCATGTGGTACCATTTTTCCGCCCCATTAAATCTCGGGTCACGGATAACTCACCGTTCCATTATATCGCGGACACGGCTACCACCTCAACGTTCCATTAAATCGCGGACACGTATATTGGCCACCATGTTAATTCCACACAATGGGAATTAACAAATGCAACATGATATGTAAAGTATGTAACACTCAGCATACTATTAACATCAATCAACATATCATGCAACATCAACAACATCAATCATAACAGGATATGGATAGCATGTAATCACTCAGCATACTATTAACATCAATCATATCAAGTTATATCATAATTCATGCTTGATAACATCATCTAAAAGCATGACAATAAAATCCACATAGTGTTAGTATCATAACATACAATCGTTATTCGATACAAGCATCAATCAACACTAGGAAATCAATAGACAACATATTCAAAACATGTCAAACACCGCACATCAAAACAGGATCAATCCGTACATAACATCATGCACATAAAACAGAGTTTAAAAACCAACACAAGAGGTTTAACACGGGTGCCCGAGTAAATCAACACTGCCCGTGTGGAAATGTGCCCAGAAAACACGTTATTTTGCCAATACAGGGGATCAACACGGGTGCCCGTGTGAATCAACACGGCCCGTGTTGAAATGTGTCTGGAAAACACATTTTTTGGCAATACAGTGAATCAACACGGGTGCCCGTGTTAAACAACACGGCCCGTGTTGATGAGCGCGGGTCAGATTTTTCCTGTACCTGCAGCAGCTCAGAACAGCAGCCAAACGCGAAAAATACCAGCCAAAACGCGCATTTCGGTACATAACAACATCAATTATGCATAACTCAAAACAACACATCAATTGGAACACAATTCCCTTCTACGTTAGTCAATTTCCAATCTTAAGGACATCATTATTTCACTTAAGGTCTCATTTTCCAAAATCAATCAAAACTCAGAATTTTCATTTTTAAAACATCCTATTTTATCAACAATCCTTTCATCAACAACAAGTTTTATTAAAATTGACCTTAAGTTACATATTACCCGTCCTTTAGGGAAATCCTAACAACATTGAGGTTATCCCTAGAACACCTAAGGTAAACTCACGATCATACAATTTCGATCTAAATCAACAATGGGGATTATCCTACGATTACCCAACCAATTGCATCTAAACCCATAAGCAAATATAAATTGAGTAGTAGCCCCCCTTACCTTATCAAATTGCAGCTTCAAACTCTTGAGCGATTGTTCGTCGTTCTTCAGAGCTCCAATCCCAAATATCTCCAATCACTTCACTAAAATACATAACAACCAAATTCACTTATAAACATAAACACTTTCTCCAATAATCACTTATTAAAATAAGCTCTTAAAGCTACTTAATTCCCCATAATCATATAGAAAATTTCACTAGCTTTCCAACGCATCAAACGGCGCCTAAATCGGAGTTACGGTTCAAAAGTTATGGCCGAAACGATTTTTTGGGAAAACCTACCCGAGCATCAACACAGAAGATCAACACGGGTGCCCATGTGCATCAACACGGCCCGTGTTGATGACTCTGCAACACCATATTTCACGTTTTTATGCTTCCCAAAATCACCCCAACCCATTCCTAATCATCCCCAAACATCCTAAAACCATCAAAATCGAATTCCTACCATATAGCAATGATCTAAGGCATACAATAGGATCAATACCACATCAATAATCAAAACACACCAAACATAGGGAAATTCGATAAATCCCATCCTACATATCATCTATCATGCATCCGATTATAGAATCAGAACTCCACCCTTACCTGGGATTGACGGTTCTTCGATTCTCTAATCACAATCGCCTCTCCGATGGCTTTTCCGCCGTCTTCAACCTTGCCTCTTTGCAACGTTTTCACGTGACTTCTGTTTTCTCTCCAAAAACCTTATTTTCTCTGCTGACTTATCTTTTATTAATTTTCCTTCAAATAATAATAATAATAATATCAATATTATTCCAACAATTAATTAATCCAAATGGGCCTACTATCCACACCCCTCCAATTAACTGCATTTTAATGCTACTTGGCCCAACTCAATTAAATTACACCAATAAATAAATAATATTATTCTTAATATTATTTTTGCGATTAAACCGACAAAATCCAATAATTAAATTCTTAAATAATTTAATTAACCAATTAGTTAAATTCGGGCGTTACACATTTGTTTTGAAAATATTTCGAAAATGGTTTGATTTTCGAGAATAATACTTGGTGTTGACCAAGCATTTATTTGGATCGAAGCTACTGTTTGTGCGAAAATTTTATTTCCCCCACTAGTTTTGTTTGCCTCCTTTTTAGTTATTGTTTTAAATGTTTATATATTTTTTATATTAGCGACGGTTTTGGACGACGCTATTGTTTTAATTAAAAATATTCATTTCCCATCACCAATTTCGTTTGCCTCATTTTAGTTATTATTTTAATTAATTATTATTTTCTTATATTTGCGACGGTTCAGGCCGACACTACTATTTGTGCGCGAATTTCATTTCCCCCACCAATTTCATTTTCCTCCTTTAAAGTTATTGTTTTAATTAATTATTATTTTTATATTAAAAACTAGTACTTTAATAGCACTTTTAAAGTGCTATTAAACAAAATCGTTTACAATAGCGGCGCGGTTAATAGCAGTTTAAAGGGATATCAAAAAAAAAAGTTCTCTTAAATAATATTTGTGGCGTAGTGTCTGTTTCCCTGGTTTCTCTTCCAGTGTTGGTTTATCCTTCTGGACATAAGAGACAACTCTTCTTTGTCTTTATCAAAATCATCATAAGAGGAGCATACACCTAACTTGTCCTTTTCTTCCATTTTGTTGCAAAAGTATTTAGCACGAATAAAACTAAAGTTAATGAGTGATTGGAAGCATTCAAACGATAAGCTATACAACAAGCATCATAGGACTAAAAAAAGGGACATACATTTAATCATTCCTTCTTCACCACTTAGTGCTCGTGGTCTTCGAGTGCATTTGTTTTGAAAATATTTCGAAAATGGTTTGATTTTCGAGAATAATACTTGCTGTTGACCAAGCATTTATTTGGATTGAAGCTACTGTTTGTGCGAAAATTTTATTTCCCCCCAATAATTTTGTTTGCCTCCTTTTTAGTTATTGTTTTAAATGTTTATATATTTTTTATATTAGCGACAGTTCTGGACGACGCTATTGTTTATTCAAAAATATTCATTTCCCATCACCAATTTCGTTTGCCTCCTTTTTAGTTATTATTTTAATTAATTATTGTTTTCTTATATTAACGACGGTTCAGGCCGACACTACTATTTGTGTGCAAATTTCATTTCCCCAACCAATTTCATTTGCCTCCTTTAAAGTTATTGTTTTAGTTAATTATTATTTTTATATTAAAAATTAGTACTTTAATAGCACTTTTAAAGTGCTATTAAACAAAATAGTTTACAATAGTGGCGCGGTTAATAGCGGTTTAAAGGGATATCAAAAACAAAAGAAAGTTCTCTTAAATAATATTTGTGGCGTAGTGTCTGTTGCCCTGTTTTCTCTTCCAGTATTGGTTTATCCTTCTGGACATAAGAGACAACTCCTCTTTGTCTTTATCAAAATCTTCATAAGAGGAGCATACGCCTAACTTGTCCTTTTCTTCCATTTTACTGCAAAAGTATTTAGCACGAATAAAACTAAAGTTCATGAGTGAATGGAAGCATTCAAACGATAAGCTATACAACAAGCATCCTAGGACTAAAAAAAGGGACATACGTTTAATCATTCCTTCTTCACCACTTAGTGCTCGTGGTCTTCGAGTGCATTTGTTTTGAAAATGGTTTGATTTTAGAGAATAATACTTGGTGTTGACCAAGCATTTATTTGGATCGAAGCTACTGTTTGTCTGAAAAATTTATTTCCCCCCACTAATTTTGTTTCCCTCCTTTTTAGTTATTGTTTTAAATGTTTATATATTTTTTATATTAGCGACGGTTCTGGAGGACGCTATTGTTTATTCAAAAATATTCATTTCCCATCACCAATTTTGTTTGCCTCCTTTTTAGTTATTATTTTAATTAATTATTATTTTCTTATATTAGCGACGGTTCAGGCCGACACTACTATTTGTGTGCAAATTTCATTTCTCCCAACAATTTCATTTGCCTCCTTTAAAGTTATTGTTTTAATTAATTATTATTTTTATATTAAAAATTAGTACTTTAATAACACTTTTAAAGTGCTATTAAAAAAAATCGTTTACAATAGCGGCGCGGTTAATAGCGGTTTAAAGGGATATCAAAAACAAAAGAAAGTTCTCTTAAATAATATTTGTGGCGTAGTGTCTGTTGCCCTGTTTTCTCTTACAGTGTTGGTTTATCCTTCTGGACATAAGAGACAACTCTTCTTTGTCTTTATCAAAATCATCATAAGAGGAGCATACACCTAACTTGTCCTTTTCTTCCATTTTGTTGCAAAAGTATTTAGCACGAATAAAACTAAAGTTAATGAGTGATTGGAAGCATTCAAACGATAAGCTATACAACAAGCATCATAGGACTAAAAAAAGGGACATACATTTAATCATTCCTTCTTCACCACTTAGTGCTCGTGGTCTTCGAGTGCATTTGTTTTGAAAATATTTCGAAAATGGTTTGATTTTCGAGAATAATACTTGCTGTTGACCAAGCATTTATTTGGATTGAAGCTACTGTTTGTGCGAAAATTTTATTTCCCCCCAATAATTTTGTTTGCCTCCTTTTTAGTTATTGTTTTAAATGTTTATATATTTTTTATATTAGCGACAGTTCTGGACGACGCTATTGTTTATTCAAAAATATTCATTTCCCATCACCAATTTCGTTTGCCTCCTTTTTAGTTATTATTTTAATTAATTATTGTTTTCTTATATTAACGACGGTTCAGGCCGACACTACTATTTGTGTGCAAATTTCATTTCCCCAACCAATTTCATTTGCCTCCTTTAAAGTTATTGTTTTAGTTAATTATTATTTTTATATTAAAAATTAGTACTTTAATAGCACTTTTAAAGTGCTATTAAACAAAATAGTTTACAATAGTGGCGCGGTTAATAGCGGTTTAAAGGGATATCAAAAACAAAAGAAAGTTCTCTTAAATAATATTTGTGGCGTAGTGTCTGTTGCCCTGTTTTCTCTTCCAGTATTGGTTTATCCTTCTGGACATAAGAGACAACTCCTCTTTGTCTTTATCAAAATCTTCATAAGAGGAGCATACGCCTAACTTGTCCTTTTCTTCCATTTTACTGCAAAAGTATTTAGCACGAATAAAACTAAAGTTCATGAGTGAATGGAAGCATTCAAACGATAAGCTATACAACAAGCATCCTAGGACTAAAAAAAGGGACATACGTTTAATCATTCCTTCTTCACCACTTAGTGCTCGTGGTCTTCGAGTGCATTTGTTTTGAAAATGGTTTGATTTTAGAGAATAATACTTGGTGTTGACCAAGCATTTATTTGGATCGAAGCTACTGTTTGTCTGAAAAATTTATTTCCCCCCACTAATTTTGTTTCCCTCCTTTTTAGTTATTGTTTTAAATGTTTATATATTTTTTATATTAGCGACGGTTCTGGAGGACGCTATTGTTTATTCAAAAATATTCATTTCCCATCACCAATTTCGTTTGCCTCCTTTTTAGTTATTATTTTAATTAATTATTATTTTCTTATATTAGCGACGGTTCAGGCCGACACTACTATTTGTGTGCAAATTTCATTTCTCCCAACAATTTCATTTGCCTCCTTTAAAGTTATTGTTTTAATTAATTATTATTTTTATATTAAAAATTAGTACTTTAATAACACTTTTAAAGTGCTATTAAAAAAAATCGTTTACAATAGCGGCGCGGTTAATAGCGGTTTAAAGGGATATCAAAAACAAAAGAAAGTTCTCTTAAATAATATTTGTGGCGTAGTGTCTGTTGCCCTGTTTTCTCTTACAGTGTTGGTTTATCCTTCTGGACATAAGTGACAACCCCTCTTTGTCTTTATCAAAATCTTCATAAGAGGAGCATACGCCTAACTTGTCCTTTTCTTCCATTTTATTGCAAAAGTATTTAGCACAAATAAAACTAAAGTTCATGAGTGAATGGAAGTATTCAAACGATAAGCTATACAACAAGCATCCTAGGACTAAAAAAAGGGACATAAGTTTAACCATTCCTTCTTCACCACTTAGTGCTCGTGGCCTTCGAGTGCATTTGTTTTGAAAATATTTTGAAAATGGTTTGATTTTAGAGAATAATACTTGGTGTTGACCAAGCATTTATTTGGATCGAAGCTACTGTTTGTGCGAAAATTTTATTTCCCCCCACTAATTTTGTTTGCCTCCTTTTTAGTTATTGTTTTAAATATTTATATATTTTTTATATTAGCAACGGTTCTAGATGACGCTATTGTTTATTCAAAAATATTCATTTCCCATCACCAATTTCGTTTGCCTCATTTTTAGTTATTATTTTAATTAATTATTATTTTCTTATATTAGCGACGGTTCAGGCCGACACTTCTATTTGTGCGCAAATTTCATTTCCCCGACCAATTTCATTTTCCTCCTTTAAAGTTATTGTTTTAATTAATTATTATTTTTATATTAAAAACCAGTACTCTAATAGCACTTTTAAAGTGCTATCAAACAAAATCGTTTACAATAGCAACGCGGTTAATAGCGGTTTAAAGGGATATCAAAAACAAAAAAAAAGTTCTCTTAAATAATATTTGTGGCGTAGTGTCTGTTGCCCTGTTTTCTCTTCCAGTGTTGGTTTATCCTTCTGGACATAATAGACAACCCCTCTTTGTCTTTATCAAAATCTTGATAAGAAGGGCATACTCCTAACTTGTCCATTCCTTCCATTTTATTGCAAAAGTATTTAGCACGAATAAAACTAAAGTTCACGAGTGAATGGAAGCATTCAAACGATAAGCTATAAAACAAGCATCCTAGGACTAAAAAAAGGGACATATGTTTAATCATTCCTTCTTCACCACTTAGTACTCGTGTGTAACACCCTCTAAAACCCCGCATAAAATTTCGTAAAAAAATTAAAATCATATATTCAGAGTACATGTATTAACGAGGATGTCACAATTCTCATTTAATAAAAACAAGTTCCTGTCATGCATAACATAGAAGCAACTCATACATGTTTACACAGCGGAATATTATATTTAATAAAACCAAAGTTATAATATTTTCAATCATCAGGGATTAACACCTGGAATATATCAGCATCATATTATAACAAACATAAGGAATAAACGAGTCTGACTAAAGCAGCTCGACAAACAAACGTTCCCAGAGTTACAACTATCAGAGCATGACCCGGACAATACTTAAACGGAAATAAACTAGAATCAACAAGCCTTCGCCAAGCACCTGAACGAAGCTCCTCAATCTGAAATATTCAACAGTAAGGGTGAGCATCTCAACTATACATTTGATTATACGTTCATAACAATCAATTCAGAAAACCATAAGCATCACCCAAACAGTTAGCATGTTTCATAGTTTACGGAAACCTTTACAATTCATATATTCATAATATATTACTTTTCATACTTATAATTAACGTCAACCATCATTAACAATTTAGCAACAATACATGCATACAATCAATTAAATACAACATTGGAAAATCATCCATTCATGTTATATTCAATGCCATGCAACACACCCATGCATGTGGTACCATTTTACCGCCCCATTAAATCTCGGGTCACGGATAACTCACCGTTCCATTATATCGCGGACACGGCTACCACCTCAACGTTCCATTAAATCGCGGATACGTATATTGGCCACCATGTTAATTCCACACAATGGGAATTAACAAATGCAACATGATATGTACAGTATGTAACACTCAGCATACTATTAACATCAATAAACCATATCATGTAACATCAACAATATCAAATACAACATGATATGAATAGCATGTAATCACTCAGCATACTATTAAACATCAACCAATCATATCAAGTTATATCATAATTCATGCTTGATAACATTATCTAAAAAGCATGACAATAAAATCCACATAGTGTTGGTATCATAACATACAAACATTATTCGATACAAGCCTCCACAACACTATGCATATCATTAAGCAGCATGTTCAAAACTAACAAACACTGCACATTAAACAAAATCATTCCTGTACATCACAACAAAGCACATAAAACAAAATTCAGAAACCAACACAGGAGGTTCAACACGGGTGCTCGTGTGAATCAACACTGCCCGTGTGGAAATGTGTCCAGAAACACGTTATTTTGCCAATACAGCAGATCAACACGGGTGCCCGTGTGAATCAACACGGCCCGTGTTGAAATGTGTCTGGAACACACTATTTTTTTTACCCATCCAGCAGATCAACACGGGTGCCTGTGTGAATCAACACGGCCCGTGTTGATGAGCGCGTACACATTTTTCCTGTACCTGCAGCAGGCTCAGAACAGCAACCAAACGCGAAAATACCGGCCAAAATGTGCATTTCGGTACATAACAACATCAATTTTGCATAACTCAAAGCAACACATCAATTGGAAACACAATTCCCTCCTAAGTTAGTCAATTTCCAATCTTAAGAACAACATCAATTCACTTAAGGTCTCATTTTCCAAAATCAATCAAAACTCAGAATTTTCATTTTTATAACATCCTATTTTATCAACATTTCTTTCATCAACAATAAGTTTTATAAAATTGACCTTAAGTTACATATTACCCGTCCTTTAGGGAAATTCTAACGACATTGAGGTTATCCCTAGAATTACCTAAGGGAACTATCGTTCATACAAATATACTCCAAATCCACCATAGGAACCTAAAATCCTTAATTGTTTCATAAAATTTGGGAACCTAAACCTTTTCTAACAAGGTTCAACCCTAAGGTTAGTGATTCCTAAGAACATCTAAAAATTGGGGTTTCTCCCTACGATTATCCAAAATCAATCGTGCCTAAACCCATAAGCAAAAGTAAATCGAGTAGTAGCCCCCCTTACCTTATCAAATTGCAGCTTTGAACTCTTGAGTGATTGTTCGTCGTTCTTCAGAGCTCCAAACCCAAATATCTCCAAACACTTCACTAAAATACATAACAATCAAATTCACTTATAAACATAAACACTTTCTCCAATAATAACTTATTAAAATAAGCTCTTAAAGCTACTTAATTCCTCATAATCATATAGAAAATTTCACTAGCTTTCCAACACATCAAACGGCGCCTAAATCGGAGTTACGGTTCAAAAGTTATGGCCGAAACGATTTTTGGGAAAAACCTACCCGAGCATCAACACAGAAGATCAACACGGGTACCCGTGTGCATCAACACGGCCCGTGTTGATGACTCTGCAACACCATATTTCACGTTTTTATGCTTCCCAAAATCACCCCAACCCATTCCTAATCATCCCCAAACATCCTAAAATCATCTAAATCGAATTCCTACCATATAGCAATGATCTAAGGCATACAATAGGATCAATACCACATCAAAACACCGATCAATTCCATTCATCTCATGCCATCATTTCCTCATTTCTATGGTTTTGCAAAATAGGGTACAAATGGGGTTTCCACCAAAACCCCCATTTCATGGTTCTTATTTCATCCTAACTAATACCCATTCATGTTTCATCATCACAACAACCATGGCATCAAGAATCCATCATCCCTAAAAACCCTAACTCATATAGAATATATCACAACTTTATTCATAGTAAAAGAATGACCAAACCCCTTACCTTGGATAATCTGCAGCTCCTGCAACTTCCTCGATCAATCTCCTCATTCTTCTCCTTTCTCTTCTTTACACGTTCTCTGAGTTCCAAAATCCCAAAATCTCAGTTTTACGTGAAAGTGAGCAAAAGTGACATATAAGTCCCAAATAACATTTTACTTCACTTGCACCCCCTCTTTTACCAATAACATCATAAGCCCAATAACTTAAAAACCCAATATTTTCTTATTTCTTTTATTTTCTTCAAATATTCCAAAATAAATAATTCTTTTTATTTTATTAATTCTAATAAAATAGATTCCCAATCAAATAAATCAAATAATTAAAACTGGGGTGTTACAACTCTCCCCCACTAAAAGAGTTTTCATCCTCGAAAACATACCTTAGACGAACAGTTCCGGATAAGCCTCTTTCATCTGGCTCTCCAGTTCCCAAGTGATATTTCCATCTGCTGGACCTCCCCAAGCAACCTTCACTAATGCTATCTCTTTACCTCTTAACTGTTTCACTTCCCGATCTTCTATCCACATAGGCAATGTTTCTACTGTCAGGTTATCTCTCACCTGTACATCATCTACTTGGATTACATGAGATGGGTCTGGAATGTAGCTCCTCAACTGAGAAACATGAAAAACATCGTGCAAAATCGCAAGTCTCGGAGGTAAAGCAATACGATAAGCAACTTCTCCAACTCTTTCCGTAATCTGAAACGGACCAATAAAACGCGGAGTCAACTTCTTAGATTTCAACGCTCGACCAATACCCGTCATCGGAGTAACTCTCATAAACACATGATCTCCAACACTGAATTCTAAAGTCTTCCTCCTCTTATCATGATAACTTTTTTGACGACTCTGAGAAGCTCTCATATTCTCTTGAATCAATTTGATCTTCTCAGCAGTTTGCTGAACAATCTCTGGCCCAATTACTGAACTTTCTCCAGATTCATACCAACACAAAGGCGTTCTACATCTCCGACCATACAATGCCTCAAACGGAGCCATACCAATACTCGAATGGTAACTATTGTTATAAGTAAATTCAATCAATGGCAACTAGCTATCCCAAGCTCCACCCTTCTCTAAAACACAAGCACACAATAAATCTTCCAACGATTGAATCGTCCTCTCCGTCTGACCATCAGTCTGAGGATGATAAGCTGAACTCAACCTCAACTTAGTACCCATAGCCTTCTGCAATCCTTCCCAAAACTTCCAAGTGAACCTCGGATCTCTATCTGACACAATACTAGAAGGAACTCCGTGCAAACTCACTCTTTTCTCAATATACAAATGTGCCAATCTCTCCATTGAGTAATCCATTCGCACCGGTATAAAATGAGCAGACTTAGTCAGTCTATCCACAACAACCCATATCGCTTCACAATACTTAGGAGTCCTCGGCAACCCGGATACAAAATCCATAGAAATACTATCCCACTTCCATTCTGGAATAAACATCGGTTGCATAAATCCAGACGGCTTCTGATGCTCAATCTTCGATTTCCGACAGATTAAACATGCATACACAAATTCAGCTATTTCCTTTTTCATTCCCGGCCACCAAAACAATTTCTTCAAATCATGATACATTTTCGTGGCACCGGGATGAATACTCATCCCACTGCGATGTCCTTCTTCTAAGATACTCTTCTCGATTCTGCATTACACTCTGCACTAATCCCATCAAGGATGCATCACAATACACAACAAAGTTCTGCAGGATTGGCAACTCCAAATAGGCACACTAGTTAACCTCTTCTTCACCTCTTGAAATCCTTATTCACACTTAGAGTACCAATATACGTTGGACCCTTTCTTACTTAGGATCAACACAATACCATCACAGAAATCACATGTCCACGAGAATTAACTTTACTTAACCAGGATACATATGAAATCACTTCTCTTTCAATAATTCTCAAAACAATTCTCGAGATATTCCAACTATTCATCTTCATCCTTGAAGTAAATCAGAATATCCTCCATCAGTACTACCACAACTTACCAAAATTCTTCGCACTGAACCTTACCTCAGATAAACACTTTACCCCATTTCAACAACACAGTAGTGCTCAACTAAGCTCAACAAGTTTCTAATCACTATAATCGGTCTGGTAATTCTCAATATAGAATCTCATCTACTGGGATGGATTCACACATACCACCATCTGGAACCTCATACTCATAACTCACTTCTTTAAACCGAAGTCACACTTTGCTAGCTTAGCACCAAGTCTAATCTCTGTCAATTCCCAACACAAGATTTGTAATTACTCCATCAGTCCTTATCCTGAATTGAATAAACCAGAAGGTTTACAATAACGTCACACATATTCTTATACGCCACAACATTCAAGTCCAAACTTCATTTCTTATGAATTATTTACTTGCCTAACGGAACTCTTGTATCATCAGAATCCATACAAGTTCTCACTTCCAATCATGGAAAACCAATCTTCCTTCTCGAATCTCCGCTACAGGGAAGCATATCCATCACACTCTTAGCCCACGAGATTCTAAACACAACCAAGTCCAACTAATACCAACCAGTCCAGTTTAACACGAAGGTAGACTTCATAATTACACAAGTACTACACATTCTCAATATATCATCGTTTACTCTTGTTGGACCTTAGTTTACACTTACAGAACTACTGCTAGCTTCAGAGTGTCACTAGGAATTCATAAACCACTAATACAACACTATCTGTCGCTACACCTTCACTTTCTAGAGAAGTACTTTCCAACTTTACTTGATCGTTCTCTTATCGAACCATCTCAATTTGATCAATACATCGAGACCTTTAATTGGTATTCTTTTCAGATATCAGAATCCGTATCAACTTATCATATCCATCTTAAAACAATTGGCTTCGCTCTACCAAGTTCATACACATACTAACAAAACTAGCAAGACATGTCTATCACATCCACTATGCTCCTATCTGCTATCAACAACAGATTAAGGTCGATCAGTCCCTCAATTTGTCAATAGACAACCGAAGACATAATGAATGTACAAACCCGTCTTTACTGACTTCATTAGCACTGCATACAACTGATGCACAAATCCATGAGATAAATTCCACCTAAGTAATGCTCTTACCTCTGAATCCTCTTCAGAACTATGAACAATGCAGTCTATACCATGCTCATACTCTTACCATTTTCCTCACGTGGAGCCATTACTTAGCATCCAGAAGCACCATGGAGAAGTACCAACTCCTCCCCCACTTATCGCAATCTTATCCCTGCAATCAAGTGATCCAAAACAAAGAAATACCAACAGTGTTTTCAAACACTTATTGCGTACCAAGGGTAATGACACTGACATAACAACTTGGCCGGACAGACCGACCATGCTCTGATACCACTATTGTAACACCCTCTAAAACCCCGCATAAAATTTCGTAAAAAAATTAAAATCATATATTCAGAGTACATGTATTAACGAGGATGTCACAATTCTCTTTTAATAAAAACAAGTTCCTGTCATGCATAACATAGAAGCAACTCATACATGTTTACACAGCGGAATATTATATTTAATAAAACCAAAGTTATAATATTTTCAATCATCAGGGATTAACACCTGGAATATATCAGCATCATATTATAACAAACATAAGGAATAAACGAGTCTGACTAAAGCAGCTCGACAAACAAACGTTCCCGGAGTTACAACTATCAGAGCATGACCCGGACAATACTTAAACGGAAATAAACTAGAATCAACAAGCCTTCGCCAAGCACCTGAACAAAGCTCATCAATCTGAAATATTCAACAGTAAGGGTGAGCATCTCAACTATACATTTGATTATACGTTCATAACAATCAATTCAGAAAACCATAAGCATCACCCAAACAGTTAGCATGTTTCATAGTTTACGGAAACCTTTACAATTCATATATTCATAATATATTACTTTTCATACTTATAATTAACGTCAACCATCATTAACAATTTAGCAACAATACATGCATACAATCAATTAAATACAACATTGGAAAATCATCCATTCATGTTATATTCAATGCCATGCAACACACCCATGCATGTGGTACCATTTTACCGCCCCATTAAATCTCGGGTCACGGATAACTCACCGTTCCATTATATCGCGGACACGGCTACCACCTCAACGTTCCATTAAATCGCGGACACGTATATTGGCCACCATGTTAATTCCACACAATGGGAATTAACAAATGCAACATGATATGTACAGTATGTAACACTCAGCATACTATTAACATCAATAAACCATATCATGTAACATCAACAATATCAAATACAACATGATATGAATAGCATGTAATCACTCAGCATACTATTAAACATCAACCAATCATATCAAGTTATATCATAATTCATGCTTGATAACATTATCTAAAAAGCATGACAATAAAATCCACATAGTGTTGGTATCATAACATACAAACATTATTCGATACAAGCCTCCACAACACTATGCATATCATTAAGCAGCATGTTCAAAACTAACAAACACTGCACATTAAACAAAATCATTCATGTACATCACAACAAAGCACATAAAACAAAATTCAGAAACCAACACAGGAGGTTCAACACGGGTGCTCGTGTGAATCAACACTGCCCGTGTGGAAATGTGTCCAGAAACACGTTATTTTGCCAATACAGCAGATCAACACGGGTGCCCATGTGAATCAACATGGCCCGTGTTGAAATGTGTCTGGAACACACTATTTTTTTTACCCATCCAGCAGATCAACACGGGTGCCCGTGTGAATCAACACGGCCCGTGTTGATGAGCGTGTGCACATTTTTCCTGTACCTGCAGCAGGCTCAGAACAGCAACCAAACGCGAAAATACCGGCCAAAACGTGCATTGCGGTACATAACAACATCAATTTTGCATAACTCAAAGCAACACATCAATTGGAAACACAATTCCCTCCTAAGTTAGTCAATTTCCAATCTTAAGAACAACATCAATTCACTTAAGGTCTCATTTTCCAAAATCAATCAAAACTCAGAATTTTCATTTTTAAAACATCCTATTTTATCAACATTTCTTTCATCAACAATAAGTTTTATAAAATTGACCTTAAGTTACATATTACCCGTCCTTTAGGGAAATTCTAACGACATTGAGGTTATCCCTAGAATTACCTAAGGGAACTATCGTTCATACAAATATACTCCAAATCCACCATAGGAACCTAAAATCCTTAATTGTTTCATAAAATTTGGGAACCTAAACCTTTTCTAACAAGGTTCAACCCTAAGGTTAGTGATTCCTAAGAACATCTAAAAATTGGGGTTTCTCCCTACGATTATCCAAAATCAATCGTGCCTAAACCCATAAGCAAAAGTAAATCGAGTAGTAGCCCCCCTTACCTTATCAAATTGCAGCTTTGAACTCTTGAGTGATTGTTCGTCGTTCTTCAGAGCTCCAAACCCAAATATCTCCAAACACTTCACTAAAATACATAACAATCAAATTCACTTATAAACATAAACACTTTCTCCAATAATCACTTATTAAAATAAGCTCTTAAAGCTACTTAATTCCTCATAATCATATAGAAAATTTCACTAGCTTTCCAACGCATCAAACGGCGCCTAAATCGGAGTTACGGTTCAAAAGTTATGGCAGAAACGATATTTGGGAAAAACCTACCCGAGCATCAACACAGAAGATCAACACGGGTACCCGTGTGCATCAACACGGCCCGTGTTGATGACTCTGCAACACCATATTTCACGTTTTTATGCTTCCCAAAATCACCCCAACCCATTCCTAATCATCCCCAAACATCCTAAAACCATCTAAATCGAATTCCTACCATATAGCAATGATCTAAGGCATACAATAGGATCAATACCACATCAAAACACCGATCAATTCCATTCATCTCATGCCATCATTTCCTCATTTCTATGGTTTTGCAAAATAGGGTACAAATGGGGTTTCCACCAAAACCCCCATTTCATGGTTCTTATTTCATCCTAACTAATACCCATTCATGTTTCATCATCACAACAACCATGGCATCAAGAACCCATCATCCCTAAAAACCCTAACTCATATAGAATATATCACAACTTTATTCATAGTAAAAGAATGACCAAACCCCTTACCTTGGATAATCTGCAGCTCCTGCAACTTCCTCGATCAATCTCCTCATTCTTCTCCTTTCTCTTCTTTACACGTTCTCTGAGTTCCAAAATCCCAAAATCTCAGTTTTACGTGAAAGTGAGCAAAAGTGACATATAAGTCCCAAATAACATTTTACTTCACTTGCACCCCCTCTTTTACCAATAACATCATAAGCCCAATAACTTAAAAACCCAATATTTTCTTATTTCTTTTATTTTCTTCAAATATTCCAAAATAAATAATTCTTTTTATTTTATTAATTCTAATAAAATAGATTCCCAATCAAATAAATCAAATACTTGGTGTTGACCAAGCATTTATTTGGATCGAAGCTACTGTTTGTGTGAAAATTTTATTTCCCCCCACTAATATTGTTTGCCTCCTTTTTAGTTATTGTTTTAAATATTTATATATTTTTTATATTAGCGACGGTTCTGGACGACGCTATTGTTTATTCAAAAAAATTCATTTCCCATCACCAATATTGTTTGCCTCATTTTTAGTTATTATTTTAATTAATTATTATTTTCTTATATTAGTGATGGTTCAGGCCGACACTAATATTTGTGCGCAAATTTCATTTCCCCCACCAATTTCATTTGCCTCCTTTAAAGTTATTGTTTTACTTAATTATTATTTTTATATTAAAAACCAGTACTTTAATAGTACTTTTAAAGTGCTATTAAACAAAATCGTTTACAATAGCGGCGTGGTTAATAGCGGTTTAAAGGGATATCAAAAACAAAAGAAAGTTCTCTTAAATAATATTTGTGGCGTAGTGTATGTTGCCCTGTTTTCTCTTTCAGTGTTGGTGTATCCTTCTGGACATAAGAGACAACCCCTCTTTGTCTTTATCAAAATCTTCATAAGAGGAGCTTACGCCTAACTTGTCCTTTTCTTCCATTTTATTGCAAAAGTATTTAGCACGAATAAAACTAAAGTTCATGAGTGAATGGGAGCATTCAAACGATTAGCTATACAACAAGCATCCTAGGACTAAAAAAAGGGACATACGTTTAATCATTCCTTCTTCACCACTTAGTGCTCGTGGTCTTCGAGTGCATTTATTTTGAAAATATTTCGAAAATGGTTTGATTTTCCAGAATAATACTTGGTGTTGACCAAGCATTTATTTGGACCGAAGCTACTGTTTGTGCGAAATTTTTTTCCCCCCACTAATTTTGTTTGCCTCCTTTTTAGTTATTGTTTTAAATGTTTATATATTTTTTATATTAGTGACGGTTCTGGACGACGCTTTTGTTTATTCAAAAATATTCATTTCCCATCACCAATTTCGTTTGCCTCCTTTTTAGTTATTATTTTAATTAGTTATTATTTTCTTATATTAGCGACGGTTCAGGACGACACTACTATTTGTGCGCAAATTTCATTTCCCTCACCAATTTCATTTGCCTCCTTTAAAGTTATTGTTTTACTTAATTATTATTTTTATATTAAAAACCAGTACTTTAATAGCACTTTTAAAGTGCTATCAAACAAAATCGTTTACAATAGCAACGCGGTTAATAGCGGTTTAAAGGGATATCAAAAACAAAAGAAAGTTCTCTTAAATAATATTTTTGGCGTAGTGTCTGTTGCCCTGTTTTCTCTTCCAGTGTTGGTTTATCCTTCTGGACATAAGAGACAACCCCTCTTTGTCTTTATCAAAATATTCATAAGAGGAGCATACGCCTAACTTGTCCTTTCCTTCCATTTTATTGCAAAAGTATTTAACACGAATAAAACTAAAGTTCATGAGTGAATGGAAGCATTCAAACGATAAGCTATACAACAAGCATCCTAGGACTAAAAAAAGGGACATAAGTTTAACCATTCCTTCTTCACCACTTAGTGCTCGTGGCCTTCGAGTGCATTTGTTTTGAAAATATTTCGAAAATGGTTTGATTTTCGAGAATAATACTTGGTGTTGACCAAGCATTTATTTGGATCGAAGCAACTGTTTGTGCCAAAATTTTATTTCCCCCCACTAATTTTGTTTCCCTCCTTTTTAGTTATTGTTTTAAATATTTATATATTTTTATATTAGCGACGGTTCTGGACGACGCTATTGTTTATTCAAAAATATTCATTTCCCATCACCAATTTCGTTTTGCCTCATTTTTAGTTATTATTTTAATTAATTATAATTTTCTTATATTAGCGACGGTTCAGGCCGACACTACTATTTGTGCGTAAATTTCATTTCCCCGACCAATTTCATTTGCCTCCTTTAAGGTTATTGTTTTAATTAATTATTATTTTTATATTAAAAACCAGTACTTTAATAGCACTTTTAAAGTGCTATCAAACAAAATAGTTTACAATAGCAACGCGGTTAATAGCGGTTTAAAGGGATATCAAAAACAAAAGAAAGTTCTCTTAAATAATATTTGTGGCGTACTGTCTGTTGCCCTATTTTCTCTTCCAGTGTTGGTTTATCCTTCTGGACATAAGAGACAACCCCTCTTTGTCTTTATCAAAATCTTCATAAGAGGAGCATACGCCTAACTTGTCCTTTCCTTCCATTTTATTGCAAAAGTATTTAGCAAAAATAAAACTAAAGTTCATGAGTGAATGGAAGCATTCAAACGATAAGCTATACAACAAGCATCCTAGGACTAAAAAAAGGGACATACGTTTAACCATTCCTTCTTCACCACTTAGTGCTCGTGGCCTTCGAGTTCATTTATTTTGAAAATATTTCGAAAATGGTTTGATTTTCGAGAATAATACTTGGTGTTGACCAAGCATTTATTTGGATCGAATCTACTGTTTGTGCGAAAATTTTATTTCCCCCCACTAATTTTGTTTGCCTCCTTTTTAGTTATTGTTTTAAATATTTATATATTTTTTATATTAGCGACGGATCTGGACGACTCTATTGTTTATTCAAAAATATTCATCTCCCATCACCAATTTTGTTTGCCTCATTTTTAGTTATTAGTTTAATTAATTATTATTTTCTTATATTAGCGACGGTTCAGGCCGACACTACTATTTGTGCGTAAATTTCATTTCCCCGACCAATTTCATTTGCCTCCTTTAAGGTTATTGTTTTAATTAATTATTATTTTTATATTAAAAACCAGTACTTTAATAGCACTTTTAAAGTGCTATCAAACAAAATCGTTTACAATAGCAAAGCGGTTAATAGCGGTTTAAAGGGATATCAAAAACAAAAGAAAGTTCTTTTAAATAATACTTGTGGCGTAGTGTTTGTTTCCCTGTTTTCTCTTCTAGTGTTGGTTTATCCTTCTGGACATAAGAGACAACCCCTCTTTGTCTTTATCAAAATCTTCCTAAGAGGAGCATACGCCTAACTTGTCCTTTTCTTCCATTTTAGTGCAAAAGTATTTAGCACGAATAAAACTAAAGTTCATGAGTGAATGGAAGCATTCAAACGACAAGCTATACAATAAGCATCCTAGGACTAAAAAAAGGGACATACGTTTAATCATTCCTTCTTCACCACTTAGTGCTCGTGGCCTTCGAGTGCTTTTGTTTTGAAAATATTTCGAAAATGGTTTGATTTTCCAGAATAATACTTTGTGTTGACCAAGCATTTATTTGGATCGAAGCTACTGTTTGTGCGAAAATTTTATTTCCCCCAACTAATTTTGTTTGCCTCCTTTTTAGTTATTGTTTTAAATCTTTATATATTTTTTATATTAGCGACGGTTCTGGATGACGCTATTGTTTATTAAAAAATATTCATTTCCCATCACCAATTTTGTTTGCCTCCTTCTTAGTTATTATTTTAATAAATTATTATTTTCTTATATTAGCGACGGTTCAAGCCGACACTACTATTTGTGCGTAAATTTCATTTCCCACACCAATTTCATTTACCTCCTTTAAAGTTATTGTTTTAATTAATTATTATTTTTATATTAAAAATTATTACTTTAATAGCACTTTTAAAGTGCTATTAAACAAAATCGTTTACAATAGCGGCGCGGTTAAAAGCGGTTTAAAGGGATATCAAAAACAAAAGAAAGTTCTCTTAAACAACATTTGTGGCATAGTGTCTGTTGCCCTTTTTTCTCTTCCAGTGTTGGTTTATCCTTCTGGACATAAGAGACAACCCCTCTTTGTCTTTATCAAAATCTTCATAAGAGGAGCATACGCCTAACTTGTCCTTTCCTTCCATTTTATTGCAAAAGTATTTAGCACAAATAAAACTAAAGTTCATGAGTGAATGGAAGCATTCAAACGATAAGCTATACAACAAGCATCCTAGGACTAAAAAAAGGGACATACGTTTAACCATTCCTTCTTCACCACTTAGTGCTCGTGGCCTTCGAGTTCATTTGTTTTGAAAATATTTCGAAAATGGTTTGATTTTCGAGAATAATACTTGGTGTTGACCAAGCATTTATTTGGATCGAATCTACTGTTTGTGCGAAAAATTTTATTTCCCCCCACTAATTTTGTTTGCCTCCTTTTTAGTTATTGTTTTAAATATTTATATATTTTTTATATTAGCGACGGATCTGGACGACTCTATTGTTTATTCAAAAATATTCATCTCCCATCACAAATTTCATTTGCCTCATTTTTAGTTATTAGTTTAATTAATTATTATTTTCTTATATTAGCGACGGTTCAGGCCGATACTACTATTTGTGCGTAAATTTCATTTCCCCGACCAATTTCATTTGCCTCCTTTAAGGTTATTGTTTTAATTAATTATTATTTTTATATTAAAAACCAGTACTTTAATAGCACTTTTAAAGTGCTATCAAACAAAATCGTTTACAATAGCAACGCGGTTAACAGCGGTTTAAAGGGATATCAAAAACAAAAGAAAGTTCTTTTAAATAATACTTGTGGCGTAGTGTTTGTTGCCCTGTTTTCTCTTCTAGTGTTGGTTTATCCTTCTGGACATAAGAGACAACCCCTCTTTGTCTTTATCAAAATCTTCATAAGAGGAGCATACGCCTAACTTGTCCTTTTCTTCCATTTTAGTGCAAAAGTATTTAGCACAAATAAAACTAAAGTTCATGAGTGAATGGAAGCATTCAAACGATAAGCTATACAACAAGCATCCTAAGACTAAAAAAAGGGACATACGTTTAATCATTCCTTCTTCACAACTTAGTGCTCGTGGCCTTCGAGTGCTTTTGTTTTGAAAATATTTCGAAAATGGTTTGATTTTCCAGAATAATACTTTGTGTTGACCAAGCATTTATTTGGATCGAAGCTACTGTTTGTGCGAAAATTTTATTTCCCCCAACTAATTTTGTTTGCCTCCTTTTTAGTTATTGTTTTAAATCTTTATATATTTTTTATATTAACGATGGTTCTGGATGACGCTATTATTTATTAAAAAATATTCATTTCCCATCACCAATTTTGTTTGCCTCCTTCTTAGTTATTATTTTAATAAATTATTATTTTCTTATATTAGCGACGGTTCAAGCCGACACTAATATTTGTGCGTAAATTTCATTTCCCACACCAATTTCATTTACCTCCTTTAAAGTTATTGTTTTAATTAATTATTATTTTTATATTAAAAATTATTACTTTAATAGCACTTTTAATGTGCTATTAAACAAAATCGTTTACAATAGCGGCGCGGTTAATAGCGGTTTAAAGGGATATCAAAAACAAAAGAAAGTTCTCTTAAACAACATTTGTGGCATAGTGTCTGTTGCCCTTTTTTCTCTTCCAGTGTTGGTTTATCCTTCTGGACATAAGAGACAACCCCTCTTTGTCTTTATCAAAATCTTCATAAGAGGAGCATACGCCTAACTTGTCCTTTCCTTCCATTTTATTGCAAAATTATTTAGCACGAATAAAACTAAAGTTCATGAGTGAATGGAAGCATTCAAACGATAAGCTATACAACAAGCATCCTAGGACTAAAAAAAGGGACATAAGTTTAACCATTCCTTCTTCACCACTTAGTGCTCGTGGCCTTCGAGTACATTTGTTTTGAAAATATTTCGAAAATGGTTTGATTTTCGAGAATAATACTTGGTGTTGACCAAGCATTTATTTGGATCGAAGCAACTGTTTGTGCCAAAATTTTATTTCCCCCCACTAATTTTGTTTGCCTCCTTTTTAGTTATTGTTTTAAATATTTATATATTTTTATATTAGCGACGGTTCTGGACGACGCTATTGTTTATTCAAAAATATTCATTTCCCATCACCAATTTCGTTTTGCCTCATTTTTAGTTATTATTTTAATTAATTATAATTTTCTTATATTAGCGACGGTTCAGGCCGACACTACTATTTGTGCGTAAATTTCATTTCCCCGACCAATTTCATTTGCCTCCTTTAAGGTTATTGTTTTAATTAATTATTATTTTTATATTAAAAACCAGTACTTTAATAGCACTTTTAAAGTGCTATCAAACAAAATAGTTTACAATAGCAACGCGGTTAATAGCGGTTTAAAGGGATATCAAAAACAAAAGAAAGTTCTCTTAAATAATATTTGTGGCGTACTGTCTGTTGCCCTATTTTCTCTTCCAGTGTTGGTTTATCCTTCTGGACATAAGAGACAACCCCTCTTTGTCTTTATCAAAATCTTCATAAGAGGAGCATACGCCTAACTTGTCCTTTCCTTCCATTTTATTGAAAAAGTATTTACCACGAATAAAACAAAAGTTCATGAGTGAATGGAAGCATTCAAACGATAAGCTATACAACAAGCATCCTAGGACTAAAAAAAGGGACATAAGTTTAACCATTCCTTCTTCACCACTTAGTGCTCGTGGCCTTCGAGTGCATTTGTTTTGAAAATATTTCGAAAATGATTTGTTTTTCGAGAATAATACTTGGTGTTGACCAAGCATTTATTTGGATCGAAGCTACTGTTTGTGCGAAAATTTTATTTCCCCCCACTAATTTTGTTTGCCTCCTTTTTAGTTATTGTTTTAAATATTTATATATTTTTTATATTAGCGACAGTTCTGGACGACACTATTGTTTATTCAAAAATATTCACTTCCCATCACCAATTTCGTTTGCCTCATTTTTAGTTATTATTTTAATTAATTATTATTTTCTTATATTAGCGACGGTTCAGGCCGACACTACTATTTATGCGCAAATTTCATTTCCCCGACTAATTTCATTTGCCTCCTTTAAAGTTATTGTTTTAATTAATTATTATTTTTATATTAAAAACCAGTACTTTAATAGCACTTTTAAAGTGCTATCAAACAAAATAGTTTACAATAGCAACGCGGTTAATAGCGGTTTAAAGGGATATCAAAAACAAAAAAAAGATCTCTTAAATTATATTTGTGGCGTATTGTCTGTTGCCCTGTTTTCTCTTCCAGTGTTGGTTTATCCTTCTGGACATACGAGACAAATCCTATTTGTCTTTATCAAAATCGTCATAAGAGGAGCATACGCCTAAGTTGTCCTTTCTTTCCATTTTATTGAAAAAGTATTTAGCACGAATAAAACTAAAGTTCATGAGTGAATGGAAGCATTCAAACGATAAGCTATACAACAAGCATCCTAGGACTAAAAAAAGGGACATACGTTTAATCATTCCTTCTTCACCACTTATTGCTCGTGGCCTTCGAGTGCATTTGTTTTGAAAATATTTCGAAAATGGTTTGATTTTCGAGAATAATACTTTGTGTTGACCAAGCATTTATTTGGATCGAAGCTACTGTTTGTGCGAAAATTTTATTTCCCCCAACTAATTTTGTTTGCCTCCTTTTTAGTTATTGTTTTAAATCTTTATATATTTTTTATATTAACGATGGTTCTGGATGACGCTATTATTTATTAAAAAATATTCATTTCCCATCACCAATTTTGTTTGCCTCCTTCTTAGTTATTATTTTAATAAATTATTATTTTCTTATATTAGCGACGGTTCAAGCCGACACTAATATTTGTGTGTAAATTTCATTTCCCACACCAATTTCATTTACCTCCTTTAAAGTTATTGTTTTAATTAATTATTATTTTTATATTAAAAATTATTACTTTAATAGCACTTTTAATGTGCTATTAAACAAAATCGTTTACAATAGCGGCGCGGTTAATAGCGGTTTAAAGGGATATCAAAAACAAAAGAAAGTTCTCTTAAACAACATTTGTGGCATAGTGTCTGTTGCCCTTTTTTCTCTTCCAGTGTTGGTTTATCCTTCTGGACATAAGAGACAACCCCTCTTTGTCTTTATCAAAATCTTCATAAGAGGAGCATACGCCTAACTTGTCCTTTCCTTCCATTTTATTGCAAAATTATTTAGCACGAATAAAACTAAAGTTCATGAGTGAATGGAAGCATTCAAACGATAAGCTATACAACAAGCATCCTAGGACTAAAAAAAGGGACATATGTTTAACCATTCCTTCTTCACCACTTAGTGCTCGTGGCCTTCGAGTACATTTGTTTTGAAAATATTTCGAAAATGGTTTGATTTTCGAGAATAATACTTGGTGTTGACCAAGCATTTATTTGGATCGAAGCAACTGTTTGTGCCAAAATTTTATTTCCCCCCACTAATTTTGTTTGCCTCCTTTTTAGTTATTGTTTTAAATATTTATATATTTTTATATTAGCGACGGTTCTGGACGACGCTATTGTTTATTCAAAAATATTCATTTCCCATCACCAATTTCGTTTTGCCTCATTTTTAGTTATTATTTTAATTAATTATAATTTTCTTATATTAGCGACGGTTCAGGCCGACACTACTATTTGTGCGTAAATTTCATTTCCCCGACCAATTTCATTTGCCTCCTTTAAGGTTATTGTTTTAATTAATTATTATTTTTATATTAAAAACCAGTACTTTAATAGCACTTTTAAAGTGCTATCAAACAAAATAGTTTACAATAGCAACGCGGTTAATAGCGGTTTAAAGGGATATCAAAAACAAAAGAAAGTTCTCTTAAATAATATTTGTGGCGTACTGTCTGTTGCCCTATTTTCTCTTCCAGTGTTGGTTTATCCTTCTGGACATAAGAGACAACCCCTCTTTGTCTTTATCAAAATCTTCATAAGAGGAGCATACGCCTAACTTGTCCTTTCCTTCCATTTTATTGAAAAAGTATTTACCACGAATAAAACAAAAGTTCATGAGTGAATGGAAGCATTCAAACGATAAGCTATACAACAAGCATCCTAGGACTAAAAAAAGGGACATAAGTTTAACCATTCCTTCTTCACCACTTAGTGCTCGTGGCCTTCGAGTGCATTTGTTTTGAAAATATTTCGAAAATGATTTGTTTTTCGAGAATAATACTTGGTGTTGACCAAGCATTTATTTGGATCGAAGCTACTGTTTGTGCGAAAATTTTATTTCCCCCCACTAATTTTGTTTGCCTCCTTTTTAGTTATTGTTTTAAATATTTATATATTTTTTATATTAGCGACAGTTCTGGACGACACTATTGTTTATTCAAAAATATTCACTTCCCATCACCAATTTCGTTTGCCTCATTTTTAGTTATTATTTTAATTAATTATTATTTTCTTATATTAGCGACGGTTCAGGCCGACACTACTATTTATGCGCAAATTTCATTTCCCCGACTAATTTCATTTGCCTCCTTTAAAGTTATTGTTTTAATTAATTATTATTTTTATATTAAAAACCAGTACTTTAATAGCACTTTTAAAGTGCTATCAAACAAAATAGTTTACAATAGCAACGCGGTTAATAGCGGTTTAAAGGGATATCAAAAACAAAAAAAAGATCTCTTAAATTATATTTGTGGCGTATTGTCTGTTGCCCTGTTTTCTCTTCCAGTGTTGGTTTATCCTTCTGGACATACGAGACAAATCCTATTTGTCTTTATCAAAATCGTCATAAGAGGAGCATACGCCTAAGTTGTCCTTTCTTTCCATTTTATTGAAAAAGTATTTAGCACGAATAAAACTAAAGTTCATGAGTGAATGGAAGCATTCAAACGATAAGCTATACAACAAGCATCCTAGGACTAAAAAAAGGGACATACGTTTAATCATTCCTTCTTCACCACTTATTGCTCGTGGCCTTCGAGTGCATTTGTTTTGAAAATATTTCGAAAATGGTTTGATTTTCGAGAATAATACTTGGTGTTGACCAAGCATTTATTTGGATCCAAGCTATTGTTTGTGCGAAAATTTTATTTCCCCCCACTAATTTTGTTTGCCTCCTTTTTAGTTATTGTTTTAAATGTTTATATATTTTTTATATTAGCGACGGTTCTGGACGACACTATTGTTTTTTAAAAAATATTAATTTCCCAGCACCAATTTCGTTTGCCTCCTTTTTAGTTGATATTTTAATTAATTATTATTTTCTTATATTAGCGACGGTTCAGGCCGACACTACTATTTGTGCGTAAATTTCATTTCCCCCCCCCCCCAATTTCATTTACCTCCTTTAAAGTTATTGTTTTAATTAATTATTATTTTTATATTAAAAAATAGTAATTTAGTAGCACTTTTAAAGTGCTATTAAACAAAATATTTTACAATATCGGCGCGGTTAATAGCGGTTTAAAGGGATATCAAAAACAAAAGAAAGTTCTCTTAAATAATATTTGTGGCGTTGTGTCTGTTGCCCTGTTTTTGCTTCCATTGTTTGTTTATCCTTCTGGACATAAGAGACAACCCCTCTTTTTCTTTATCAAAATCTTCATAAGAGGAGCATACGCCTAACTTGTCCTTTCCTTCCATTTTA
This sequence comes from Vicia faba, assembly GCA_948472305.1. Classification (NCBI taxonomy): domain Eukaryota; kingdom Viridiplantae; phylum Streptophyta; class Magnoliopsida; order Fabales; family Fabaceae; genus Vicia; species Vicia faba. The sequence goes on along the minus strand of OX451739.1, from coordinate 1,009,829,062 downwards.
TTGCAAAAGTATTTAGCACGAATAAAACTAAAGTTCATGAGTGAATGGATGCATTCAAACGATAAGCTATACAACAAGCATCCTAGGACTAAAAAAAGAGATATACGTTTAATCATTCCTTCTTCACCACTTAGTGATCGTGGCCTTCTAGTGCATTTGTTTTGAAAATATTTCGAAAATGGTTTGATTTTCCAGAATAATACTTGGTGTTGACCAAGCATTTATTTGGATCGAAGCAACTGTTTGTGCGAAAATTTTATTTCCCCCAACTAATTTTGTTTGCCTCCTTTTTAGTTATTGTTTTAAATGTTTATATATTTTTTATATTAGCGACGGTTTTGGACGACGCTATTGTTTATTAAAAAATATTCATTTCCCATCACCAATTTCGTTTGCCTCCTTCTTAGTTATTATTTTAATAAATTATTATTTTCTTATATTAGCGACGGTTCAGGCCGACACTACTATTTGTGCGTAAATTTCATTTCCCCCCCCCCCCCCCCCCCCCCGAATTTCATTTACCTCCTTTAAAGTTATTGTTTTAATTAATTATTATTTTTATATTAAAAATTAGTAATTTAATAGCACTTTTAAAGTGCTATTAAATAAAATATTTTACAATAGCGGCGCAGTTAATATCGGTTTAAAGGGATATCAAAAACAAAAGAAAGTTCTCTTAAATAATATTTGTGGCGTAGTGTTTGTTGCCCTGTTTTTGCTTCCAGTGTTGGTTTATCCTTCTAGACATAAGAGACAACCCCTCTTTGTCTTTATCAAAATCTTCATAAGAGGAGCATACGCCTAACTTGTCCTTTCCTTCCATTTTATTGCAAAAGTATTTAGCACGAATAAAACTAAAGTTCATGACTGAATGGATGCATTCAAACGATAAGCTATACAACAAGCATCCTAGGACTAAAAAAAGAGACATACGTTTAATCATTCCTTCTTCACCACTTAGTGCTCGTGGCCTTCGAGTGCATTTGTTTTGAAAATATTTCGAAAATGGTTTGATTTTCGAGAATAATACTTGGTGTTGACCAAGCATTTATTTGGATCGAAGCTACTGTTTGTGCGAAAATTTTATTTCCCCCCACTAATTTTGTTTGCCTCCTTTTTAGTTATTGTTTTAAATATTTATATATTTTTTATATTAGCGACGGTTCTGGACGACTCTATTGTTTATTCAAAAATATTCATTTCCCATCACCAATTTCGTTCGCCTAATTTTTAGTTATTATTTTAATTAATTATAATTTTCTTATATTAGCGACGGTTCAGGCCGACACTACTATTTGTGCGTAAATTTCATTTCCCCGACCAATTTCGTTTGCCTCCTTTAAGGTTATTGTTTTAATTAATTATTATTTTTATATTAAAAACCAGTACTTTAATAGCACTTTTAAAGTGCTATCAAACAAAATAGTTTACAATAGCAACGCGGTTAATAGCGGTTTAAAGTGATATCAAAAACAAAAGAAAGTTCTCTTAAATAATATTTGTGGCGTAGTGTCTGTTGCCCTGTTTTCTCTTCCAGTGTTGGTTTATCCTTCTGGACATAAGAGACAACCCCTCTTTGTCTTTATCAAAATCTTCATAAGAGGAGCATACGCCTAACTTGTCCTTTCCTTCCATTTTATTGCAAAAGTATTTAGCACGAATAAAACTAAAGTTCATGAGTGAATGGAAGCATTCAAACGATAAGCTATACAACAAGCATCCTAGGACTAAAAAAATGGACATAAGTTTAACCATTCCTTCTTCACCACTTAGTGCTCGTGGCCTTCGAGTGCATTTGTTTTGAAAATATTTCGAAAATGGTTTATTTTTCGAGAATAATACTTGGTGTTGACCAAGCATTTATTTGGATCGAAGCTACTGTTTGTGCGAAAATTTTATTTCCCCCCACTAATTTTGTTTGCCTCCTTTTTAGTTATTGTTTTAAATATTTATATATTTTTTATATTAGCGACAGTTCTGGACGACACTATTGTTTATTCAAAAATATTCACTTCCCATCACCAATTTCGTTTGCCTCATTTTTAGTTATTATTTTAATTAATTATTATTTTCTTATATTAGCGACGGTTCAGGCCGACACTACTATTTATGCGCAAATTTCATTTCCCCGACTACTTTCATTTGCCTCCTTTAAAGTTATTGTTTTAATTAATTATTATTTTTATATTAAAAACCAGTACTTTAATAGCACTTTTAAAGTGCTATCAAACAAAATAGTTTACAATAGCAACGCGGTTAATAGCGGTTTAAAGGGATATCAAAAACAAAAAAAAGTTCTCTTAAATAATATTTGTGGCGTATTGTCTGTTGGCCTGTTTTCTCTTCCAGTGTTGGTTTATCCTTCTGGACATACGAGACAAATCCTATTTGTCTTTATCAAAATCTTCATAAGAGGAGCATACGCCTAAGTTGTCCTTTCCTTCCATTTTATTGAAAAAGTATTTAGCACGAATAAAACTAAAGTTCATGAGTGAATGGAAGCATTCAAACGATAAGCTATACAACAAGCATCCTAGGACTAAAAAAAGGGACATACGTTTAATCATTCCTTCTTCACCACTTAGTGCTCGTGGCCTTCGAGTGCATTTGTTTTGAAAATATTTCGAAAATGGTTTGATTTTCGAGAATAATACTTGGTGTTGACCAAGCATTTATTTGGATCCAAGCTATTGTTTGTGCGAAAATTTTATTTCCCCCCACTAATTTTGTTTGCCTCCTTTTTAGTTATTGTTTTAAATGTTTATATATTTTTTATATTAGCGACGGTTCTGAACGACACTATTGTTTTTTAAAAAATATTAATTTCCCAGCACCAATTTCGTTTGCCTCCTTTTTAGTTGATATTTTAATTAATTATTATTTTCTTATATTAGCGACGGTTCAGGCCGACACTACTATTTGTGCGTAAATTTCATTTCCCCCCCCCCAATTTCATTTACCTCCTTTAAAGTTATTGTTTTAATTAATTATTATTTTTATATTAAAAATTAGTAATTTAATAGCACTTTTAAAGTGCTATTAAACAAAATATTTTACAATATCGGCGCGGTTAATAGCGGTTTAAAGGGATATCAAAAACAAAAGAAAGTTCTCTTAAATAATATTTGTGGCGTAGTGTCTGTTGCCCTGTTTTTGCTTCCATTGTTGGTTTATCCTTCTGGACATACGAGACAAATCCTATTTGTCTTTATCAAAATCTTCATAAGAGGAGCATACGCCTAAGTTGTCCTTTCCTTCCATTTTATTGAAAAAGTATTTAGCACGAATAAAACTAAAGTTCATGAGTGAATGGAAGCATTCAAACGATAAGCTATACAACAAGCATCCTAGGACTAAAAAAAGGGACATACGTTTAATCATTCCTTCTTCACCACTTAGTGCTCGTGGCCTTCGAGTGCATTTGTTTTGAAAATATTTCGAAAATGGTTTGATTTTCGAGAATAATACTTGGTGTTGACCAAGCATTTATTTGGATCCAAGCTACTGTTTGTGCGAAAATTTTATTTCCCCCCACTAATTTTGTTTGCCTCCTTTTTAGTTATTGTTTTAAATGTTTATATATTTTTTATATTAGCGACGGTTCTGAACGACACTATTGTTTTTTAAAAAATATTAATTTCCCAGCACCAATTTCGTTTGCCTCCTTTTTAGTTGATATTTTAATTAATTATTATTTTCTTATATTAGCGACGGTTCAGGCCGACACTACTATTTGTGCGTAAATTTCATTTCCCCCCCCCGCAATTTCATTTACCTCCTTTAAAGTTATTGTTTTAATTAATTATTATTTTTATATTAAAAATTAGTAATTTAATAGCACTTTTAAAGTGCTATTAAACAAAATATTTTACAATATCGGCGCGGTTAATAGCGGTTTAAAGGGATATCAAAAACAAAAGAAAGTTCTCTTAAATAATATTTGTGGCGTAGTGTCTGTTGCCCTGTTTTTGCTTCCATTGTTGGTTTATCCTTCTGGACATAAGAGACAACCCCTCTTTGTCTTTATCAAAATCTTCATAAGAGGAGCATACGCCTAACTTGTCCTTTCCTTCCATTTTATTGCAAAAGTATTTAGCACGAATAAAACTAAAGTTCATGAGTGAATGGATGCATTCAAACGATAAGCTATACAACAAGCATCCTAGGACTAAAAAAAGAGACATACGTTTAATCATTCCTTCTTCACCACTTAGTGCTCGTGGCCTTCGAGTGCATTTGTTTTGAAAATATTTCGAAAATGGTTTGATTTTCGAGAATAATACTTGGTGTTGACCAAGCATTTATTTGGATCGAAGCTACTATTTGTGCGAAAATTTTATTTCCCCCCACTAATTTTGTTTGCCTCCTTTTTAGTTATTGTTTTAAATGTTTATATATTTTTTATATTAGCGACGGTTTTGGACGACGCTATTGTTTTTTAAAAAATATTAATTTCCCAGCACCAATTTCGTTTGCCTCCTTTTTAGTTGATATTTTAATTAATTATTATTTTCTTATATTAGCGACAGTTCAGCCCGACACTACTATTTGTGCGTAAATTTCATTTCCCCCCCCCCCCCCCCCCCAATTTCATTTACCTCCTTTAAAGTTATTGTTTTAATTAATTATTATTTTTATATTAAAAAATAGTAATTTAATAGCACTTTTAAAGTGCTATTAAATAAAATATTTTACAATAGCGGCGCAGTTAATATCGGTTTAAAGGGATATCAAAAACAAAAGAAAGTTCTCTTAAATAATATTTGTGGCGTAGTGTTTGTTGCCCTGTTTTTGCTTCCAGTGTTGGTTTATCCTTCTAGACATAAGAGACAACCCCTCTTTGTCTTTATCAAAATCTTCATAAGAGGAGCATACGCCTAACTTGTCCTTTCCTTCCATTTTATTGCAAAAGTATTTAGCACGAATAAAACTAAAGTTCATGACTGAATGGATGCATTCAAACGATAAGCTATACAACAAGCATCCTAGGACTAAAAAAAGAGACATACGTTTAATCATTCCTTCTTCACCACTTAGTGCTCGTGGCCTTCGAGTGCATTTGTTTTGAAAATATTTCGAAAATGGTTTGATTTTCGAGAATAATACTTGGTGTTGACCAAGCATTTATTTGGATCGAAGCTACTGTTTGTGCGAAAATTTTATTTCCCCCCACTAATTTTGTTTGCCTCCTTTTTAGTTATTGTTTTAAATATTTATATATTTTTTATATTAGCGACGGTTCTGGACGACTCTATTGTTTATTCAAAAATATTCATTTCCCATCACCAATTTCGTTCGCCTAATTTTTAGTTATTATTTTAATTAATTATAATTTTCTTATATTAGCGACGGTTCAGGCCGACACTACTATTTGTGCGTAAATTTCATTTCCCCGACCAATTTCGTTTGCCTCCTTTAAGGTTATTGTTTTAATTAATTATTATTTTTATATTAAAAACCAGTACTTTAATAGCACTTTTAAAGTGCTATCAAACAAAATAGTTTACAATAGCAACGCGGTTAATAGCGGTTTAAAGTGATATCAAAAACAAAAGAAAGTTCTCTTAAATAATATTTGTGGCGTAGTGTCTGTTGCCCTGTTTTCTCTTCCAGTGTTGGTTTATCCTTCTGGACATAAGAGACAACCCCTCTTTGTCTTTATCAAAATCTTCATAAGAGGAGCATACGCCTAACTTGTCCTTTCCTTCCATTTTATTGCAAAAGTATTTAGCACGAATAAAACTAAAGTTCATGAGTGAATGGAAGCATTCAAACGATAAGCTATACAACAAGCATCCTAGGACTAAAAAAATGGACATAAGTTTAACCATTCCTTCTTCACCACTTAGTGCTCGTGGCCTTCGAGTGCATTTGTTTTGAAAATATTTCGAAAATGGTTTATTTTTCGAGAATAATACTTGGTGTTGACCAAGCATTTATTTGGATCGAAGCTACTGTTTGTGCGAAAATTTTATTTCCCCCCACTAATTTTGTTTGCCTCCTTTTTAGTTATTGTTTTAAATATTTATATATTTTTTATATTAGCGACAGTTCTGGACGACACTATTGTTTATTCAAAAATATTCACTTCCCATCACCAATTTCGTTTGCCTCATTTTTAGTTATTATTTTAATTAATTATTATTTTCTTATATTAGCGACGGTTCAGGCCGACACTACTATTTATGCGCAAATTTCATTTCCCCGACTACTTTCATTTGCCTCCTTTAAAGTTATTGTTTTAATTAATTATTATTTTTATATTAAAAACCAGTACTTTAATAGCACTTTTAAAGTGCTATCAAACAAAATAGTTTACAATAGCAACGCGGTTAATAGCGGTTTAAAGGGATATCAAAAACAAAAAAAAGTTCTCTTAAATAATATTTGTGGCGTATTGTCTGTTGGCCTGTTTTCTCTTCCAGTGTTGGTTTATCCTTCTGGACATACGAGACAAATCCTATTTGTCTTTATCAAAATCTTCATAAGAGGAGCATACGCCTAAGTTGTCCTTTCCTTCCATTTTATTGAAAAAGTATTTAGCACGAATAAAACTAAAGTTCATGAGTGAATGGAAGCATTCAAACGATAAGCTATACAACAAGCATCCTAGGACTAAAAAAAGGGACATACGTTTAATCATTCCTTCTTCACCACTTAGTGCTCGTGGCCTTCGAGTGCATTTGTTTTGAAAATATTTCGAAAATGGTTTGATTTTCGAGAATAATACTTGGTGTTGACCAAGCATTTATTTGGATCCAAGCTATTGTTTGTGCGAAAATTTTATTTCCCCCCACTAATTTTGTTTGCCTCCTTTTTAGTTATTGTTTTAAATGTTTATATATTTTTTATATTAGCGACGGTTCTGAACGACACTATTGTTTTTTAAAAAATATTAATTTCCCAGCACCAATTTCGTTTGCCTCCTTTTTAGTTGATATTTTAATTAATTATTATTTTCTTATATTAGCGACGGTTCAGGCCGACACTACTATTTGTGCGTAAATTTCATTTCCCCCCCCCCAATTTCATTTACCTCCTTTAAAGTTATTGTTTTAATTAATTATTATTTTTATATTAAAAATTAGTAATTTAATAGCACTTTTAAAGTGCTATTAAACAAAATATTTTACAATATCGGCGCGGTTAATAGCGGTTTAAAGGGATATCAAAAACAAAAGAAAGTTCTCTTAAATAATATTTGTGGCGTAGTGTCTGTTGCCCTGTTTTTGCTTCCATTGTTGGTTTATCCTTCTGGACATACGAGACAAATCCTATTTGTCTTTATCAAAATCTTCATAAGAGGAGCATACGCCTAAGTTGTCCTTTCCTTCCATTTTATTGAAAAAGTATTTAGCACGAATAAAACTAAAGTTCATGAGTGAATGGAAGCATTCAAACGATAAGCTATACAACAAGCATCCTAGGACTAAAAAAAGGGACATACGTTTAATCATTCCTTCTTCACCACTTAGTGCTCGTGGCCTTCGAGTGCATTTGTTTTGAAAATATTTCGAAAATGGTTTGATTTTCGAGAATAATACTTGGTGTTGACCAAGCATTTATTTGGATCCAAGCTACTGTTTGTGCGAAAATTTTATTTCCCCCCACTAATTTTGTTTGCCTCCTTTTTAGTTATTGTTTTAAATGTTTATATATTTTTTATATTAGCGACGGTTCTGAACGACACTATTGTTTTTTAAAAAATATTAATTTCCCAGCACCAATTTCGTTTGCCTCCTTTTTAGTTGATATTTTAATTAATTATTATTTTCTTATATTAGCGACGGTTCAGGCCGACACTACTATTTGTGCGTAAATTTCATTTCCCCCCCCCCGCAATTTCATTTACCTCCTTTAAAGTTATTGTTTTAATTAATTATTATTTTTATATTAAAAATTAGTAATTTAATAGCACTTTTAAAGTGCTATTAAACAAAATATTTTACAATATCGGCGCGGTTAATAGCGGTTTAAAGGGATATCAAAAACAAAAGAAAGTTCTCTTAAATAATATTTGTGGCGTAGTGTCTGTTGCCCTGTTTTTGCTTCCATTGTTGGTTTATCCTTCTGGACATAAGAGACAACCCCTCTTTGTCTTTATCAAAATCTTCATAAGAGGAGCATACGCCTAACTTGTCCTTTCCTTCCATTTTATTGCAAAAGTATTTAGCACGAATAAAACTAAAGTTCATGAGTGAATGGATGCATTCAAACGATAAGCTATACAACAAGCATCCTAGGACTAAAAAAAGAGACATACGTTTAATCATTCCTTCTTCACCACTTAGTGCTCGTGGCCTTCGAGTGCATTTGTTTTGAAAATATTTCGAAAATGGTTTGATTTTCGAGAATAATACTTGGTGTTGACCAAGCATTTATTTGGATCGAAGCTACTATTTGTGCGAAAATTTTATTTCCCCCCACTAATTTTGTTTGCCTCCTTTTTAGTTATTGTTTTAAATGTTTATATATTTTTTATATTAGCGACGGTTTTGGACGACGCTATTGTTTTTTAAAAAATATTAATTTCCCAGCACCAATTTCGTTTGCCTCCTTTTTAGTTGATATTTTAATTAATTATTATTTTCTTATATTAGCGACAGTTCAGCCCGACACTACTATTTGTGCGTAAATTTCATTTCCCCCCCCCCCCCCCCCCCCCCAATTTCATTTACCTCCTTTAAAGTTATTGTTTTAATTAATTATTATTTTTATATTAAAAAATAGTAATTTAATAGCACTTTTAAAGTGCTATTAAACAAAATATTTTACAATATCGGCGCGGTTAATAGCGGTTTAAAGGGATATCAAAAACAAAAGAAAGTTCTCTTAAATAATATTTGTGGCGTAGTGTCTGTTGCCCTGTTTTTGCTTCCATTGTTTGTTTATCCTTCTGGACATAAGAGACAACCCCTCTTTTTCTTTATCAAAATCTTCATAAGAGGAGCATACGCCTAACTTGTCCTTTCCTTCCATTTTATTGCAAAAGTATTTAGCACGAATAAAACTAAAGTTCATGAGTGAATGGATGCATTCAAACGATAAGCTATACAACAAGCATCCTAGGACTAAAAAAAGAGATATACGTTTAATCATTCCTTCTTCACCACTTAGTGATCGTGGCCTTCGAGTGCATTTGTTTTGAAAATATTTCGAAAATGGTTTGATTTTCGAGAATAATACTTGGTGTTGACCAAGCATTTATTTGGATCGAAGCTACTATTTGTGCGAAAATTTTATTTCCCCCCACTAATTTTGTTTGCCTCCTTTTTAGTTATTGTTTTAAATTTTTATATATTTTTTATATGAGCGACGGTTTTGGACGACGCTATTGTTTTTTAAAAAATATTAATTTCCCAGCACCAATTTCGTTTGCCTCCTTTTTAGTTGATATTTTAATTAATTATTATTTTCTTATATTAGCGACAGTTCAGCCCGACACTACTATTTGTGCGTAAATTTCATTTCCCCCCCCCCCCCCCCCCCAATTTCATTTACCTCCTTTAAAGTTATTGTTTTAATTAATTATTATTTTTATATTAAAAAATAGTAATTTAATAGCACTTTTAAAGTGCTATTAAACAAAATATTTTACAATATCGGCGCGGTTAATAGCGGTTTAAAGGGATATCAAAAACAAAAGAAAGTTCTCTTAAATAATATTTGTGGCGTAGTGTCTGTTGCCCTGTTTTTGCTTCCATTGTTTGTTTATCCTTCTGGACATAAGAGACAACCCCTCTTTTTCTTTATCAAAATATTCATAAGAGGAGCATACGCCTAACTTGTCCTTTCCTTCCATTTTATTGCAAAAGTATTTAGCACGAATAAAACTAAAGTTCATGAGTGAATGGATGCATTCAAACGATAAGCTATACAACAAGCATCCTAGGACTAAAAAAAGAGATATACGTTTAATCATTCCTTCTTCACCACTTAGTGATCGTGGCCTTCGAGTGCATTTGTTTTGAAAATATTTCGAAAATGGTTTGATTTTCCAGAATAATACTTGGTGTTGACCAAGCATTTATTTGGATCGAAGCAACTGTTTGTGCGAAAATTTTATTTCCCCCAACTAATTTTGTTTGCCTCCTTTTTAGTTATTGTTTTAAATGTTTATATATTTTTTATATTAGCGACGATTTTGGACGACGCTATTGTTTATTAAAAAATATTCATTTCCCATCACCAATTTCGTTTGCCTCCTTCTTAGTTATTATTTTAATAAATTATTATTTTCTTATATTAGCGACGGTTCAGGCCGACACTACTATTTGTGCGTAAATTTCATTTCCCCCCCCCCCCCCCCCCCGAATTTCATTTACCTCCTTTAAAGTTATTGTTTTAATTAATTATTATTTTTATATTAAAAATTAGTAATTTAATAGCACTTTTAAAGTGCTATTAAACAAAATATTTTACAATAGCGGCGCAGTTAATATCGGTTTAAAGGGATATCAAAAACAAAAGAAAGTTCTCTTAAATAATATTTGTGGCGTAGTGTTTGTTGCCCTGTTTTTGCTTCCAGTGTTGGTTTATCCTTCTAGACATAAGAGACAACCCCTCTTTGTCTTTATCAAAATCTTCATAAGAGGAGCATACGCCTAACTTGTCCTTTCCTTCCATTTTATTGCAAAAGTATTTAGCACGAATAAAACTAAAGTTCATGACTGAATGGATGCATTCAAACAATAAGCTATACAACAAGCATCCTAGGACTAAAAAAAGAGACATACGTTTAATCATTCCTTCTTCACCACTTAGTGCTCGTGGCCTTCGAGTGCATTTGTTTTGAAAATATTTCGAAAATGGTTTGATTTTCGAGAATAATACTTGGTGTTGACCAAGCATTTATTTGGATCGAAGCTACTGTTTGTGCGAAAATTTTATTTCCCCCCACTAATTTTGTTTGCCTCCTTTTTAGTTATTGTTTTAAATATTTATATATTTTTTATATTAGCGACGGTTCTGGACGACTCTATTGTTTATTCAAAAATATTCATTTCCCATCACCAATTTCGTTCGCCTAATTTTTAGTTATTATTTTAATTAATTATAATTTTCTTATATTAGCGACGGTTCAGGCCGACACTACTATTTGTGCGTAAATTTCATTTCCCCGACCAATTTCGTTTGCCTCCTTTAAGGTTATTATTTTAATTAATTATTATTTTTATATTAAAAACCAGTACTTTAATAGCACTTTTAAAGTGCTATCAAACAAAATAGTTTACAATAGCAACGCGGTTAATAGCGGTTTAAAGGGATATCAAAAACAAAAGAAAGTTCTCTTAAATAATATTTGTGGCGTAGTGTCTGTTGCCCTGTTTTCTCTTCCAGTGTTGGTTTATCCTTCTGGACATAAGAGACAACCCCTCTTTGTCTTTATCAAAATCTTCATAAGAGGAGCATACGCCTAACTTGTCCTTTCCTTCCATTTTATTGCAAAAGTATTTAGCACGAATAAAACTAAAGTTCATGAGTGAATGGAAGCATTCAAACGATAAGTTATACAACAAGCATCTTAGGACTAAAAAAATGGACATAAGTTTAACCATTCCTTCTTCACCACTTAGTGCTCGTGGCCTTCGAGTGCATTTGTTTTGAAAATATTTCAAAAATGGTTTGTTTTTCGAGAATAATACTTGGTGTTGACCAAGCATTTATTTGGATCGAAGCTACTGTGTGTGCGAAAATTTTATTTCCCCCCACTAATTTTGTTTGCCTCCTTTTTAGTTATTGTTTTAAATATTTATATATTTTTTATATTAGCGACAGTTCTGGACGACACTATTGTTTATTCAAAAATATTCACTTCCCATCACCAATTTCGTTTGCCTCATTTTTAGTTATTATTTTAATTAATTATTATTTTCTTATATTAGCGACGGTTCAGGCCGAAACTACTATTTGTGCGCAAATTTCATTTCCCCGACTACTTTCATTTGCCTCCTTTAAAGTTATTGTTTTAATTAATTATTATTTTTATATTAAAAACCAGTACTTTAATAGCACTTTTAAAGTGCTATCAAACAAAATAGTTTACAATAGCAACGCGGTTAATAGCGGTTTAAAGGGATATCAAAAACAAAAAAAAGTTCTCTTAAATAATATTTATGGCGTATTGTCTGTTGCCCTGTTTTCTCTTCCAGTGTTGGTTTATCCTTCTGGACATACGAGACAAATCCTATTTGTCTTTATCAAAATCTTCATAAGAGGAGCATACGCCTAAGTTGTCCTTTCCTTCCATTTTATTGAAAAAGTATTTAGCACGAATAAAACTAAAGTTCATGAGTGAATGGAAGCATTCAAACGATAAGCTATACAACAAGCATCCTAGGACTAAAAAAAGGGACATACGTTTAATCATTCCTTCTTCACCACTTAGTGCTCGTGGCCTTCGAGTGCATTTGTTTTGAAAATATTTCGAAAATGGTTTGATTTTCGAGAATAATACTTGGTGTTGACCAAGCATTTATTTGGATCCAAGCTACTGTTTGTGCGAAAATTTTATTTCCCCCCACTAATTTTGTTTGCCTCCTTTTTAGTTATTGTTTTAAATGTTTATATATTTTTTATATTAGCGACGGTTCTGGACGACACTATTGTTTTTTAAAAAATATTAATTTCCCAGCACCAATTTCGTTTGCCTCCTTTTTAGTTGATATTTTAATTAATTATTATTTTCTTATATTAGCGACGGTTCAGGCCGACACTACTATTTGTGCGTAAATTTCATTTCCCCCCCCCCCCCCCCCCCAATTTCATTTACCTCCTTTAAAGTTATTGTTTTAATTAATTATTATTTTTATATTAAAAATTAGTAATTTAATAGCACTTTTAAAGTGCTATTAAACAAAATATTTTACAATAGCGGCGCGGTTAATAGCGGTTTAAAGGGATATCAAAAACAAAAGAAAGTTCTCTTAAATAATATTTGTGGCGTAGTGTCTGTTGCCCTGTTTTTGCTTCCATTGTTGGTTTATCCTTCTGGACATAAGAGACAACCCCTCTTTGTCTTTATCAAAATCTTCATAAGAGGAGCATACGCCTAACTTGTCCTTTCCTTCCATTTTATTGCAAAAGTATTTAGCACGAATAAAACTAAAGTTCATGAGTGAATGGATGCATTCAAACGATAAGCTATACAACAAGCATCCTAGGACTAAAAAAAGAGACATACGTTTAATCATTCCTTCTTCACCACTTAGTGATCGTGGCCTTCGAGTGCATTTGTTTTGAAAATATTTCGAAAATGGTTTGATTTTCCAGAATAATACTTGGTGTTGACCAAGCATTTATTTGGATCGAAGCTACTGTTTGTGCGAAAATTTTATTTCCCCCAACTAATTTTGTTTGCCTCCTTTTTAGATATTGTTTTAAATGTTTATATATTTTTTATATTAGCGACGATTCTGGACGACGCTATTGTTTATTTAAAAATATTCATTTCCCATCACCAATTTCGTTTGCCTCCTTCTTAGTTATTATTTTAATAAATTATTATTTTCTTATATTAGCGACGGTTCAGGCCGACACTACTATTTGTGCGTAAATTTCATTTCCCCCCCCCCGAATTTCATTTACCTCCTTTAAAGTTATTGTTTTAATTAATTATTATTTTTATATTAAAAATTAGTAATTTAATAGCACTTTTAAAGTGCTATTAAACAAAATATTTTACAATAGCGGCGCGGTTAATATCGGTTTAAAGGGATATCAAAAACAAAAGAAAGTTCTCTTAAATAATATTTGTGGCGTAGTGTTTGTTGCCCTGTTTTTGCTTCCAGTGTTGGTTTATCCTTCTAGACATAAGAGACAACCCCTCTTTGTCTTTATCAAAATCTTCATAAGAGGAGCATACGCCTAACTTGTCCTTTCCTTCCATTTTATTGCAAAAGTATTTAGCACGAATAAAACTAAAGTTCATGAGTGAATGGATGCATTCAAACGATAAGCTATACAACAAGCATCCTAGGACTAAAAAAAGAGACATACGTTTAATCATTCCTTCTTCACCACTTAGTGCTTGTGGCCTTCGAGTGCATTTGTTTTGAAAATATTTCGAAAATGGTTTGATTTTCGAGAATAATACTTGGTGTTGACCAAGCATTTATTTGGATCGAAGATACTGTTTGTGCGAAAATTTTATTTCCCCCCACTAATTTTGTTTGCCTCCTTTTTAGTTATTGTTTTAAATATTTATATATTTTTTATATTAGCGACAGTTCTGGACGACACTATTGTTTATTCAAATATATTCACTTCCCATCACCAATTTCGTTTGCCTCATTTTTAGTTATTATTTTAATTAATTATTATTTTCTTATATTAGCGACGGTTCAGGCCGACACTACTATTTGTGCGCAAATTTCATTTCCCCGACTACTTTCATTTGCCTCCTTTAAAGTTATTGTTTTAATTAATTATTATTTTTATATTAAAAACCAGTACTTTAATAGCACTTTTAAAGTGCTATCAAACAAAATAGTTTACAATAGCAACGCGGTTAATAGCGGTTTAAAGGGATATCAAAAACAAAAAAAAGTTCTCTTAAATAATATTTGTGGCGTATTGTCTGTTGCCCTGTTTTCTCTTCCAGTGTTGGTTTATCCTTCTGGACATACGAGACAAATCCTATTTGTCTTTATCAAAATCTTCATAAGAGGAGCATACGCCTAAGTTGTCCTTTCTTTCCATTTTATTGAAAAAGTATTTAGCACGAATAAAACTGAAGTTCATGAGTGAATGGAAGCATACAAACGATAAGCTATACAACAAGCATCCTAGGACTAAAAAAAAGGGACATACGTTTAATCATTCCTTCTTCACGACTTAGTGCTCGTGGCCTTCGAGTGCATTTGTTTTGAAAATATTTCGAAAATGGTTTGATTTTCGAGAATAATACTTGGTGTTGACCAATCATTTATTTGGATCCAAGCTACTGTTTGTGCGAAAATTTTATTTCCCCCCACTAATTTTGTTTGCCTCCTTTTTAGTTATTGTTTTAAATGTTTATATATTTTTTATATTAGCGACGGTTCTGGACGACACTATTGTTTTTTAAAAAATATTAATTTCCCAGCACCAATTTCGTTTGCCTCCTTTTTAGTTGATATTTTAATTAATTATTATTTTCTTATATTAGCGACGGTTCAGGTCGACACTATTATTTGTGCGTAAATTTCATTTCCCCCCCCCCCCCCCCAATTTCATTTACCTCCTTTAAAGTTATTGTTTTAATTAATTATTATTTTTATATTAAAAATTAGTAATTTAATAGCACTTTTAAAGTGCTATTAAACAAAATATTTTACAATAGCGGCGCGGTTAATAGCGGTTTAAAGGGATATCAAAAACAAAAGAAAGTTCTCTTAAATAATATTTGTGGCGTAGTGTCTGTTGCCCTGTTTTTGCTTCCATTGTTGGTTTATCCTTCTGGACATAAGAGACAACCCCTCTTTGTCTTTATCAAAATCTTCATAAGAGGAGCATACGCCTAACTTGTCCTTTCCTTCCATTTTATTGCAAAAGTATTTAGCACGAATAAAACTAAAGTTCATGAGTGAATGGATGCATTCAAACGATAAGCTATACAACAAGCATCCTAGGACTAAAAAAAGAGACATACGTTTAATCATTCCTTCTTCACCACTTAGTGATCGTGGCCTTCGAGTGCATTTGTTTTGAAAATATTTCGAAAATGGTTTGATTTTCCAGAATAATACTTGGTGTTGACCAAGCATTTATTTGGATCGAAGCTACTGTTTGTGCGAAAATTTTATTTCCCCCAACTAATTTTGTTTGCCTCCTTTTTAGTTATTGTTTTAAATGTTTATATATTTTTTATATTAGCGACGGTTCTGGACGACGCTATTGTTTATTAAAAAATATTCATTTCCCATCACCAATTTCGTTTGCCTCCTTTTTAGTTATTATTTTAATTAATTATTATTTTCTTATATTAGCGACGGTTCAGGCCGACACTACTATTTGTGCGTAAATTTCATTCCCCCCCCCCCCCCCCCCCCCGATTTTCATTTACCTCCTTTAAAGTTATTATTTTAATTAATTATTATTTTTATATTAAAAATTAGTATTTTAATAGCACTTTTAAAGTGCTATTAAACAAAATCGTTTACATTAGCGGCGCGGTTAATAGGGATTTAAAGGGATATCAAAAACAAAAGAAAGTTCTCTTAAAAAATATTTGTGGCGTAGTGTCTGTTGCCCTGTTTTCTCTTACAGTGTTGGTTTATCCTTCTGAACATAAGAGACAACTCCTCTTTGTCTTTATCAAAATCTTCATAAGAGGAGCATACGCCTAACTTGTCATTTCCTTCCATTTTATTGCAAAAGTATTTAGCACGAATAAAACTAAAGTTCATGAGTGAATGGAAGCATTCAAACGATAAGCTATACAACAAGCATCCTAGGACTTAAAAAAGAGACATACGTTTAATAATTCCTTCTTCACCACTTAGTTCTCGTGGCCTTCGAGTGCATTTGTTTTGAAAATATTTCGAAATTGTTTGATTTTAGAGAATAATACTTGGTGTTGACCAAGCATTTATTTGGATCGAAGCTACTGTTTGTGCGAAAATTTTATTTCCCCCCACTAATTTTTTTGCCTCCTTCTTAGTTATTGTTTTAAATATTTATATATTTTTTATATTAGCGACGGTTCTGGACGACGCTATTGTTTATTCAAAAATATTCATTTCCCATCACCAATTTCGTTTGCCTCATTTTTAGTTATTATTTTAATTAATTATTATTTTCTTATATTAGCGACGGTTCAGGCCGACACTACTATTTGTGGGCAAATTTCATTTCCCCGACCAATTTCATTTGCCTCCTTTAAAGTTATTGTTTTAATTAATTATTAATTTTATATTAAAAACCAGTACTTTAATAGCACTTTTAAAGTGCTATCAAACAAAATCATTTACAATAGCAACGCGGTTAATAGCGGTTTAAAGGGATATCAAAAACAAAAAAAAGTTCTCTTAAATAATATTTGTGGCGTATTGTCTGTTGCCCTGTTTTCTCTCCCAGTGTTGGTTTATCCTTCTGGACATAAGAGACAACCCCTCTTTGTCTTTATCAAAATCTTCATAAGAGGAGCATAAACCTAACTTGTCCTTTTCTTCCATTTTATTGCAAAAGTATTTAGCACGAATAAAACTAAAGTTCACGAGTGAATGGAAGCATTCAAACGATAAGCTATACAACAAGCATCCTAGGACTAAAAAAAGGGACATACGTTTAATCATTACTTCTTCACCACTTAGTGCTCGTGGCCTTCGAGTGCATTTGTTTTGAATATATTTCGAAAATGGTTTGATTTTCGAGAATAATACTTGGTGTTAACCAAGCATTTATTTGGATCGAAGCTACTGTTTGTAAGAAAATTTTATTTCCCCCCCACTAATTTTGTTTCCCTCCTTTTTAGTTATTGTTTTAAATGTTTATATATTTTTTATATTAGAGACGGTTCTGGACGACGCTATTGTTTATTAAAAAATATTCATTTCCCATCACCAATTTCGTTTGCCTCCTTTTTAGTTGATATTTTAATTAATTATTATTTTCTTATATTAGCGACGGTTCAGGCCGACACTACTATTTGTGCGTAAATTTCATTTCCCCCCCCCCCCTAATTTCATTTACCTCGTTTAAAGTTATTGTTTTAATTAATTATTATTTTTATATTAAAAATTAGTAATTTAATAGCACTTTTAAAGTGCTATTAAACAAAATATTTTACAATAGCGGCGCGGTTAATAGCGGTTTAAAGGGATATCAAAAACAAAAGAAAGTTCTCTTAAATAATATTTGTGGCGTAGTGTCTGTTGCCCTGTTTTTGCTTCCATTGTTGGTTTATCCTTCTGGACATAAGAGACAACCCCTCTTTGTCTTTATCAAAATCTTCATAAGAGGAGCATACGCCTAACTTGTCCTTTCCTTCCATTTTATTGCAAAAGTATTTAGCACGAATAAAACTAAAGTTCATGAGTGAATGGATGCATTCAAACGATAAGCTATACAACAAGCATCCTAGGACTAAAAAAAGAGACATACGTTTAATTATTCCTTCTTCACCACTTAGTGATCGTGGCCTTCGAGTGCATTTGTTTTGAAAATATTTCGAAAATGGTTTGATTTTCCAGAATAATACTTGGTGTTGACCAAGCATTTATTTGGATCGAAGCTACTGTTTGTGCGAAAATTTTATTTCCCCCAACTAATTTTGTTTGCCTCCTTTTTAGTTATTGTTTTAAATGTTTATATATTTTTTATATTAGCGACGGTTCTGGACGATGCTATTGTTTATTAAAAAATATTCATTTCCCATCACCAATTTCGTTTGCCTCCTTTTTAGTTATTATTTTAATTAATTATTATTTTCTTATATTAGCGACGGTTCAGGCCGACACTACTATTTGTGCGTAAATTTCATTCCCCCCCCCCCCCCCCGAATTTCATTTACCTCCTTTAAAGTTATTATTTTAATTAATTATTATTTTTATATTGAAAATTAGTATTTTAATAGCACTTTTAAAGTGCTATTAAACAAAATCGTTTACTCTAGCGGCGCGGTTAATAGCGATTTAAAGGGATATCAAAAACAAAAGAAAGTTCTCTTAAAAAATATTTGTGGCGTAGTGTCTGTTGCCCTGTTTTCTCTTACAATGTTGGTTTATCCTTCTGAACATAAGAGACAACTCCTCTTTGTCTTTATCAAAATCTTCATAAGAGGAGCATACGCCTAACTTGTCCTTTCCTTCCATTTTATTGCAAAAGTATTTAGCACGAATAAAACTAAAGTTCATGAGTGAATGGAAGCATTCAAACGATAAGCTATACAACAAGCATCCTAGGACATAAAAAAGAGACATACGTTTAATAATTCCTTCTTCACCACTTAGTGCTCGTGGCCTTCGAGTGCATTTGTTTTGAAAATATTTCGAAATTGTTTAATTTTAGAGAATAATACTTGGTGTTGACCAAGCATTTATTTGGATCGAAGCTATTGTTTGTGCGAAAATTTTATTTCCCCCCACTAATTTTTTTGCCTCCTTCTTAGTTATTGTTTTAAATATTTATATATTTTTTATATTAGCGACGGTTCTGGACGACGCTATTGTTTATTCAAAAATATTCATTTCCCATCACCAATTTCGTTTGCCTCATTTTTAGTTATTATTTTAATTAATTATTATTTTCTTATATTAGCGACGGTTCAGGTCGACACTACTATTTGTGGGCAAATTTCATTTCCCCGACCAATTTCATTTGCCTCTAAAGTTATTGTTTTAATTAATTATTAATTTTATATTAAAAACCAGTACTTTAATAGCACTTTTAAAGTGCTATCAAACAAAATCGTTTACAATAGCAACGCGGTTAATAGCGGTTTAAAGGGATATCAAAAACAAAAAAAAGTTCTCTTAAATAATATTTGTGGCGTATTGTCTGTTGCCCTGTTTTCTCTCCCAGTGTTGGTTTATCCTTCTGGACATAAGAGACAACCCCTCTTTGTCTTTATCAAAATCTTCATAAGAGGAGCATACGCCTAACTTGTCCTTTTCTTCCATTTTATTGCAAAAGTATTTAGCACGAATAAAACTAAAGTTCATGAGTGAATGGAAGCATTCAAACGATAAGCTATACAACAAGCATCCTAGGACTAAAAAAAGGGACATACGTTTAATCATTAATTCTTCACCACTTAGTGCTCGTGGCCTTCTAGTACATTTGTTTTGAATATATTTCGAAAATGGTTTGATTTTTGAGAATAATACTTGGTGTTAACCAAGCATTTATTTGGATCGAAGCTATTGTTTGTACGAAAATTTTATTTTCCCCCCACTAATTTTGTTTCCCTCCTTTTTAGTTATTGTTTTAAATGTTTATATATTTTTTATATTAGAGACGGTTCTGGACGACGCTATTGTTTATTAAAAAATATTCATTTCCCATCACCAATTTCGTTTGCCTCCTTTTTAGTTGATATTTTAATTAATTATTATTTTCTTATATTAGCGACGGTTCAGGCCGACACTACTATTTGTGCGCAAATTTCATTTCCCCCACCAATTTCATTTACCTCCGTTAAAGTTATTGTTTTAATTAATTATTATTTTTATTTTAAAAATTAGTACTTTAATAGCACTTTTAAAGTGCTATTAAACAAAATCGTTTACAATAGCAGTGCAGTTAATAGCGGTTTAAAGGGATATAAAAAACAAAAGAAAGTTCTCTTAAACAATATTTGTGGCATATTGTCTGTTGCCCTGTTTTCTCTTCCAGTGTTGGTTTATCCTTCTGGACATAAGAGACAACCCCTCTTTGTCTTTATCAAAATCTTCATAAGAGGAGCATACGCCTAACTTGTCCTTTCCTTCCATTTTATTGCAAAAGTATTTAGCACGAATAAAACTAAAGTTCATGAGTGAATTGAAGCATTCAAACGATAAGCTATACAACAAGCGTCCTAGGACTAAAAAAAGGGACATAAGTTTAACCATTCCTTCTTCACCACTTAGTGCTCGTGGCCTTCGAGTGCATTTGTTTTGAAAATATTTCGAAAATGGTTTCATTTTCGAGAATAATACTTGGTGTTCACCAAGCATTTATTTGGATCGAAGCTACTGTTTGTGCGAAAATTTTATTTCCCCCCTCTAATTTTGTTTGCCTCCTTTTTAGTTATTAGTTTTTAAAAATTTATATATTTTTTATATTAGCGACGGTTCTGGACGACGTTATTGTTTATTCAAAAATATTCATTTCCCATCACCAATTTCGTTTGCCTCATTTTTAGTTATAATTTTAATTAATTATTATTTTCTTATATTAGCGACGGTTCAGGCCGACACTACTATTTGTGCGCAAATTTCATTTCCCCCACCAATTTCATTTACCTCCTTTAAATTTATTGTTTTAATTAATTATTATTTTTATATTAAAAATTAGTACTTTAATAGCAATTTTAAAGTGATATTAAACAAAATCGTTTACAATAGCGGCGCGGTTAATAGCGGTTTAAAGGGATATCAAAAACAAAAGAAAGTTCTCTTAAACAATATTTGTTTTGTAGTGTCTGTTGCCCAGTTTTCTCTTCCAGTGTTGGTTTATCCTTCTGGACATAAGAGACAACCCCTCTTTGTCTTTATCAAAATCTTCATAAGAAGGGCATACGCCTAACTTGTCCTTTCCTTCCATTTTAGTGCAAAAGTATTTAGCACGAATAAAACTAAAGTTCATGAGTGAATGGAAGCATTCAAACGATAAGCTATACAACAAGCATCCTAGGACTAAAAAAAGGGACATACGTTTAACCATTCCTTCTTCACCACTTAGTGCTCGTGGCCTTCGAGTGCTTTTGTTTTGAAAATATTTCGAAAATGGTTTGATTTTCGAGAATAATACTTGGTGTTGACCAAGCATTTATTTGGATCGAAGCTACTGTTTGTGCGAAAAATTTATTTCCCCCCACTAATTTTGTTTGCCTCCTTTTTAGTTATTGTTTTAAATATTTATATATTTTTTATATTAGCGACGGTTCTAGATGACGCTATTGTTTATTAGAAAATATTCATTTCCCATCACCAATTTTGTTTACCTCCTTCTTAGTTATTATTTTAATAAATTATTATTTTCTTATATTAGCGACGGTTCAAGCCGACACTACTATTTGTGCGTAAATTTCATTTCCCACACCAATTTCATTTACCTCCTTTAAATTTATTGTTTTAATTAATTATTATTTTTATATTAAAAATTATTACTTTAATAGCACTTTTAAAGTGCTATCAAACAAAATCGTTTACAATAGCGGCGCGGTTAATAGCGGTTTAAAGGGATATCAAAAACAAAAGAAAGTTCTCTTAAACAACATTTGTGGCATAGTGTCTGTTGCCCTTTTTTCTCTTCCAGTGTTGGTTTATCCTTCTGGACATAAGAGACAACCCCTCTTTGTCTTTATCAAAATCTTCATAAGAGGAGCATACGCCTAACTTGTCCTTTTCTCCCATTTTAGTGCAAAAGTATTTAGCACGAATAAAACTAAAGTTCATGAGTGAATGGAAGCATTCAAACGATAAGCTATACAACAAGCATCCTAGGACTAAAAAAAGGGACATACGTTTAATCATTCCTTCTTCACCACTTAGTGCTCGTGGCCTTCGAGTGCTTTTGTTTTGAAAATATTTCGAAAATGGTTTGATTTTCCAGAATAATACTTGGTGTTGACCAAGCATTTATTTGGATCGAAGCTACTGTTTGTGCGAAAAATTTATTTCCCCCCACTAATTTTGTTTGCCTCCTTTTTAGTTATTGTTTTAAATATTTATATATTTTTTATATTAGCGACGGATCTGGACAACTCTATTGTTTATTCAAAAATATTCATCTCCCATCACCAATTTCGTTTGCCTCATTTTTAGTTATTAGTTTAATTAATTGTTATTTTCTTGTATTAGCGACGGTTCAGGCCGACACTACTATTTGTGCGTAAATTTCATTTCCCCGACCAATTTCATTTGCCTCCTTTAAGGTCATTGTTTTAATTAATTATTATTTTTATATTAAAAACCAGTACTTTAATAGCACTTTTAAAGTGCTATCAAACAAAATCGTTTACAATAGCAACGCGGTTAATAGCGGTTTAAAGGGATATCAAAAACAAAAGAAAGTTCTTTTAAATAATACTTGTGGCGTAGTGTTTGTTGCACTGTTTTCTCTTCTAGTGTTGGTTTATCCTTCTGGACATAAGAGACAACCCCTCTTTGTCTTTATCAAAATCTTCATAAGAGGAGCATACGCCTAACTTGTCCTTTTCTTCCATTTTAGTGCAAAAGTATTTAGCACGAATAAAACTAAAGTTCATGAGTGAATGGAAGCATTCAAACGATAAGCTATACAACAAGCATCCTAGGACTAAAAAAAGGGACATACGTTTAATCATTCCTTCTTCACCACTTAGTGCTCGTGGCCTTCGAGTGCTTTTGTTTTGAAAATATTTCGAAAATGGTTTGATTTTCCAGAATAATACTTTGTGTTGACCAAGCATTTATTTGGATCGAAGCTACTGTTTGTGCGAAAATTTTATTTCCCCCAACTAATTTTGTTTGCCTCCTTTTTAGTTATTGTTTTAAATCTTTATATATTTTTTATATTAGCGACGGTTCTGGATGACGCTATTGTTTATTAAAACATATTCATTTCCCATCACCAATTTTGTTTGCCTCCTTCTTAGTTATTATTTTAATAAATTATTATTTTCTTATATTAGCGATGGTTCAAGCCGACACTACTATTTGTGCGTAAATTTCATTTCCCACACCAATTTCATTTACCTCCTTTAAAGTTATTGTTTTAATTAATTATTATTTTTATATTAAAAATTATTACTTTAATAGCACTTTTAGACTGCTATTAAACAAAATCGTTTACAATAGCGGCGCGGTTAATAGCGGTTGAAAGGGATATCAAAAACAAAAGAAAGTTCTCTTAAACAACATTTGTGGCATAGTGTCTGTTGCCCTTTTTTCTC
This sequence comes from Vicia faba, assembly GCA_948472305.1. Taxonomy (NCBI): domain Eukaryota; kingdom Viridiplantae; phylum Streptophyta; class Magnoliopsida; order Fabales; family Fabaceae; genus Vicia; species Vicia faba. Next base: position 1,009,805,502 of record OX451739.1, on the reverse strand, counting down.
TTCCAGTGTTGGTATATCCTTCTAGACATAAGAGACAACCCCTCTTTGTCTTTATCAAAATCTTCATAAGAGGAGCATACGCCTAACTTGTCCTTTCCTTCCATTTTATTGCAAAAGTATTAAGCACAAATAAAACTAAAGTTCATGAGTGAATGGAAGCATTCAAACGATAAGCTATACAACAAGCATCCTAGGACTAAACAAAGGGACATAAGTTTAACCATTCCTTCTTCACCACTTAGTGCTCGTGGCCTTCGAGTGCATTTGTTTTGAAAATATTTCAAAAATGGTTTGATTTTCGAGAATAATACTTGGTGTTGACCAAGCATTTATTTGGATCGAAGCAACTGTTTGTGCCAAAATTTTATTTCACCCCACTAATTTTGTTTGCCTCCTTTTTAGTTATTGTTTTAAATATTTATATATTTTTTATATTAGCGACGGTTCTGGACGACGGTATTGTTTATTCAAAAATATTCATTTCCCATCACCAATTTCGTTTGCCTCATTTTTAGTTATTATTTTAATTAACTATAATTTTCTTATATTAACGACGGTTCAGGCCGACAGTACTATTTGTGCGTAAATTTCATTTCCCCGACCAATTTCATTTGCCTCCTTTAAGGTTATTGTTTTAATTAATTATTATTTTTATATTAAAAACCAGTACTTTAATAGCACTTTTAAAGTGCTATCAAACAAAATAGTTTACAATAGCAACGCGGTTAATAGCAGTTTAAAGGGATATCAAAAACAAAAGAAAGTTCTCTTAAATAATATTTGTGGCGTAGTGCCTGTTGCCCTATTTTCTCTTCCAGTGTTGGTTTATCCTTCTGGACATAAGAGACAACCCCTCTTTGTCTTTATCAAAATCTTCATAAGAGGAGCATACGCCTAACTTGTCCTTTTCTTCCATTTTAGTGCAAAAGTATTTAGCACGAATAAAACTAAAGTTCATGAGTGAATGGAAGCATTCAAACGATAAGCTATACAACAAGCATCCTAGGACTAAAAAAAGGGACATACGTTTAACCATTCCTTCTTCACCACTTAGTGCTCGTGGCCTTCGAGTTCATTTGTTTTGAAAATATTTCGAAAATGGTTTGATTTTCGAGAATAATACTTGGTGTTGACCAAGCATTTATTTGGATCGAATCTACTGTTTGTGCGAAAAATTTATTTCCCCCCACTAATTTTGTTTGCCTCCTTTTTAGTTATTGTTTTAAATATTTATATATTTTTTTATATTAGCGACGGTTCTAGATGACGCTATTGTTTATTAAAAAATATTCATTTCCCATCACCAATTTTGTTTACCTCCTTCTTAGTTATTATTTTAATAAATTATTATTTTCTTATATTAGCGACGGTTCAAGCCGACACTACTATTTGTGCGTAAATTTCATTTCCCACACCAATTTCATTTACCTCCTTTAAAGTTATTGTTTTAATTAATTATTATTTTTATATTAAAAATTATTACATTAATAGCACTTTTAAAGTGCTATCAAACAAAATCGTTTACAATAGCGGCGCGGTTAATAGCGGTTTAAAGGGATATCAAAAACAAAAGAAAGTTCTCTTAAACAACATTTGTGGCATAGTGTCTGTTGCCCTTTTTTCTCTTCCAGTGTTGGTTTATCCTTCTGGACATAAGAGACAACCCCTCTTTGTCTTTATCAAAATCTTCATAAGAGGAGCATACGCCTAACTTGTCCTTTTCTCCCATTTTAGTGCAAAAGTATTTAGCACGAATAAAACTAAAGTTCATGAGTGAATGGAAGCATTCAAACGATAAGCTATACAACAAGCATCCTAGGACTAAAAAAAGGGACATACGTTTAATCATTCCTTCTTCACCACTTAGTGCTCGTGGCCTTCGAGTGCTTTTGTTTTGAAAATATTTCGAAAATGGTTTGATTTTCCAGAATAATACTTGGTGTTGACCAAGCATTTATTTGGATCGAATCTACTGTTTGTGCGAAAAATTTATTTCCCCCCACTAATTTTGTTTGCCTCCTTTTTAGTTATTGTTTTAAATATTTATATATTTTTTATATTAGCGACGGATCTGGACGACTCTATTGTTTATTCAAAAATATTCATCTCCCATCACCAATTTCGTTTGCCTCATTTTTAGTTATTAGTTTAATTAATTGTTATTTTCTTGTATTAGCGACGGTTCAGGCCGACACTACTATTTGTGCGTAAATTTCATTTCCCCGACCTATTTCATTTGCCTCCTTTAAGGTCATTGTTTTAATTAATTATTATTTTTATATTAAAAACCAGTACTTTAATAGCACTTTTAAAGTGCTATCAAACAAAATCGTTTACAATAGAAACGCGGTTAATAGCGGTTTAAAGGGATATCAAAAACAAAAGAAAGTTCTTTTAAATAATACTTGTGGCGTAGTGTTTGTTGCACTGTTTTCTCTTCTAGTGTTGGTTTATCCTTCTGGACATAAGAGACAACCCCTCTTTGTCTTTATCAAAATCTTCATAAGAGGAGCATACGCCTAACTTGTCCTTTTCTTCCATTTTCGTGCAAAAGTATTTAGCACGAATAAAACTAAAGTTCATGAGTGAATGGAAGCATTCAAACGATAAGCTATACAACAAGCATCCTAGGACTAAAAAAAGGGACATACGTTTAATCATTCCTTCTTCACCACTTAGTGCTCGTGGCCTTCGAGTGCTTTTGTTTTGAAAATATTTCGAAAATGGTTTGATTTTCCAGAATAATACTTTGTGTTGACCAAGCATTTATTTGGATCGAAGCTACTGTTTGTGCGAAAATTTTATTTCCCCCAACTAATTTTGTTTGCCTCCTTTTTAGTTATTGTTTTAAATCTTTATATATTTTTTATATTAGCGACGGTTCTGGATGACGCTATTGTTTATTAAAAAATATTCATTTCCCATCACCAATTTTGTTTGCCTCCTTCTTAGTTATTATTTTAATAAATTATTATTTTCTTATATTAGCGACGGTTCAAGCCGACACTATTATTTGTGCGTAAATTTCATTTCCCACACCAATTTCATTTACCTCCTTTAAAGTTATTGTTTTAATTAATTATTATTTTTATATTAAAAATTATTACTTTAATAGCACTTTTAAAGTGCTATTAAACAAAATCGTTTACAATAGCGGCGCGGTTAATAGCGGTTTAAAGGGATATCAAAAACAAAAGAAAGTTCTCTTAAACAACATTTGTGGCATAGTGTCTGTTGCCCTTTTTTCTCTTCCAGTGTTGGTTTATCCTTCTGGACATAAGAGACAACCCCTCTTTGTCTTTATCAAAATCTTCATAAGAGGAGCATACGCCTAACTTGTCCTTTCCTTCCATTTTATTGCAAAATATTTAGCACAAATAAAACTAAAGTTCATGAGTGAATGGAAGCATTCAAACGATAAGCTATACAACAAGCATCCTAGGACTAAAAAAAGGGACATACGTTTAACCATTCCTTCTTCACCACTTAGTGCTCGTGGCCTTCGAGTTCATTTGTTTTTAAAATATTTCGAAAATGGTTTGATTTTCGAGAATAATACTTGGTGTTGACCAAGCATTTATTTGGATCGAATCTACTGTTTGTGCGAAAATTTTATTTCCCCCCACTAATTTTGTTTGCCTCCTTTTTAGTTATTGTTTTAAATATTTATACATTTTTTATATTAGCGACGGATCTGGACGACTCTATTGTTTATTCAAAAATATTCATCTCCCATCACCAATTTCGTTTGCCTCATTTTTAGTTATTAGTTTAATTAATTATTATTTTCTTATATTAGCGACGGTTCAGGCCGACACTACTATTTGTGCGTAAATTTCATTTCCCCGACCAATTTCTTTTGCCTCCTTTAAGGTTATTGTTTTAATCAATTATTATTTTTATATAAAAAACCAGTACTTTAATAGCACTTTTAAAGTGCTATCAAACAAAATCGTTTACAATAGCAACGCGGTTAATAGAGGTTTAAAGGGATATCAAAAACAAAAGAAAGTTCTTTTAAATAATACTTGTGGCGTAGTGTTTGTTGCCCTGTTTTCTCTTCTAGTGTTGGTTTATCCTTCTGGACATAAGAGACAACCCCTCTTTGTCTTTATCAAAATCTTCATAAGAGGAGCATACGCCTAACTTGTCCTTTTCTCCCATTTTAGTGCAAAAGTATTTAGCACGAATAAAACTAAAGTTCATGAGTGAATGGAAGCATTCAAACGATAAGCTATACAACAAGCATCCTAGGACTAAAAAAAGGGACATACGTTTAATCATTCCTTCTTCACCACTTAGTGCTCGTGGCCTTCGAGTGCTTTTGTTTTGAAAATATTTCGAAAATGGTTTGATTTTCCAGAATAATACTTTGTGTTGACCAAGCATTTATTTGGATCGAAGCTACTGTTTGTGCGAAAATTTTATTTCCCCCAACTAATTTTGTTTGCCTCCTTTTTAGTTATTGTTTTAAATCTTTATATATTTTTTATATTAGCGACGGTTCTGGATGACGCTATTGTTTATTAAAACATATTCATTTCCCATCACCAATTTTGTTTGCCTCCTTCTTAGTTATTATTTTAATAAATTATTATTTTCTTATATTAGCGATGGTTCAAGCCGACACTACTATTTGTGCGTAAATTTCATTTCCTACACCAATTTCATTTACCTCCTTTAAAGTTATTGTTTTAATTAATTATTATTTTTATATTAAAAATTATTACTTTAATAGCACTTTTAAACTGCTATTAAACAAAATCGTTTACAATAGCGGCGCGGTTAATAGCGGTTGAAAGGGATATCAAAAACAAAAGAAAGTTCTCTTAAACAACATTTGTGGCATAGTGTCTGTTGCCCTTTTTTCTCTTCCAGTGTTGGTATATCCTTCTGGACATAAGAGACAACCCCTCTTTGTCTTTATCAAAATCTTCATAAGAGGAGCATACGCCTAACTTGTCCTTTCCTTCCATTTTATTGCAAAAGTATTTAGCACAAATAAAACTAAAGTTCATGAGTGAATGGAAGCATTCAAACGATAAGCTATACAACAAGCATTCTAGGACTAAACAAAGGGACATAAGTTTAACCATTCCTTCTTCACCACTTAGTGCTCGTGGCCTTCGAGTGCATTTGTTTTGAAAATATTTCAAAAATGGTTTGATTTTCGAGAATAATACTTGGTGTTGACCAAGCATTTATTTGGATCGAAGCAACTGTTTGTGCCAAAAATTTATTTCACCCCACTAATTTTGTTTGCCTCCTTTTTTGTTATTGTTTTAAATATTTATATATTTTTTATATTAGCGACGGTTCTGGACGACGGTATTGTTTATTCAAAAATATTCATTTCCCATCACCAATTTCGTTTGCCTCATTTTTAGTTATTATTTTAATTAATTATAATTTTCTTATATTAACGACGATTCAGGCCGACAGTACTATTTGTGCGTAAATTTCATTTCCCCGACCAATTTCATTTGCCTCCTTTAAGGTTATTGTTTTAATTAATTATTATTTTTATATTAAAAACCAGTACTTTAATAGCACTTTTAAAGTGCTATCAAACAAAATAGTTTACAATAGCAACGCGGTTAATAGCAGTTTAAAGGGATATCAAAAACAAAAGAAAGTTCTCTTAAATAATATTTGTGGCGTAGTGCCTGTTGCCCTATTTTCTCTTCTAGTGTTGGTTTATCCTTCTGGACATAAGAGACAACCCCTCTTTGTCTTTATCAAAATCTTCATAAGAGGAGCATACGCCTAACTTGTCCTTTCCTTCCATTTTATTGAAAAAGTATTTAGCACGAATAAAACTAATGTTCATGAGTGAATGGAAGCATTCAAACGATAAGCTATACAACAAGCATCCTAGGACTAAAAAAAGGGACATAAGTTTAACCATTCCTTCTTCACCACTTAGTGCTCGTGGCCTTCGAGTGCATTTGTTTTGAAAATATTTCGAAAATGGTTTGTTTTTCGAGAATAATACTTGGTGTTGACCAAGCATTTATTTGGATCGAAGCTACTGTTTGTGCGAAAATTTTATTTCCCCCCACTAATTTTGTTTGCCTCCTTTTTAGTTATTGTTTTAAATATTTATATATTTTTTATATTAGCGACAGTTCTGGATGACGCTATTGTTTATTCAAAAATATTCACTTCCCATCACCAATTTCGTTTGCCTCATTTTTAGTTATTATTTTAATTAATTATTATTTTCTTATATTAGCGACGGTTCAGGCCGACACTACTATTTGTGCGCAAATTTCATTTCCCCGACTACTTTCATTTGCCTCCTTTAAAGTTATTGTTTTAATTAATTATTATTTTTATATTAAAAACCAGTACTTTAATAGCACTTTTAAAGTGCTATCAAACAAAATAGTTTACAATAGCAACGCGGTTAATAGCGGTTTAAAGGGATATCAAAAACAAAAAAAAGATCTCTTAAATAATATTTGTGGCGTATTGTCTGTTGCCCTGTTTTCTCTTCCAGTGTTGGTTTATCCTTCTGGACATACGAGACAAATCCTATTTGTCTTTATCAAAATCTTCATAAGAGGAGCATACGCCTAAGTTGTCCTTTCTTTCCATTTTATTGAAAAAGTATTTAGCACGAATAAAACTAAAGTTCATGAGTGAATGGAAGCATTCAAACAATAAGCTATACAACAAGCATCCTAGGACTAAAAAAAGGGACATACGTTTAATCATTCCTTATTCACCACTTAGTGCTCGTGGCCTTCGAGTGCATTTGTTTTGAAAATATTTCGAAAATGGTTTGATTTTCGAGAATAATACTTGGTGTTGACCAAGCATTAATTTGGATCCAAGCTATTGTTTGTGCGAAAATTTTATTTCCCCCCACTAATTTTGTTTGCCTCCTTTTTAGTTATTGTTTTAAATGTTTATATATTTTTTATATTAGCGACGGTTCTGGACGACACTAATGTTTTTTAAAAAATATTAATTTCCCAGCACCAATTTCGTTTGCCTCCTTTTTAGTTGATATTTTAATTAATTATTATTTTCTTATATTAGCGACGGTTCAGGCCGACACTACTATTTGTGCGTAAATTTCATTCCCCCCCCCCCCCCCCCAATTTCATTTACCACATTTAAAGTTATTGTTTTAATTAATTATTATTTTTATATTAAAAATTAGTAATTTAATAGCACTTTTAAAGTTCTATTAAACAAAATATTTTACAATAGCGGCGCGGTTAATAGCGGTTTAAAGGGATATCAAAAACAAAAGAAAGTTCTCTTAAATAATATTTGTGGCGTAGTGTCTGTTGCCCTGTTTTTGCTTCCATTGTTGGTTTATCCTTCTGGACATAAGAGACAACCCCTCTTTGTCTTTATCAAAATCTTCATAAGAGGAGCGTACGCCTAACTTGTCCTTTCCTTCCATTTTATTGCAAAAGTATTTAGCACGAATAAAACTAAAGTTCATGAGTGAATGGATGCATTCAAACGATAAGCTATACAACAAGCATCCTAGGATTAAAAAAAGAGATATACGTTTAATCATTCCTTCTTCACCACTTAGTGATCGTGGCCTTCGAGTGCATTTGTTTTGAAAATATTTCGAAAATGGTTTGATTTTCCAGAATAATACTTGGTGTTGACCAAGCATTTATTTGGATCGAAGCTACTGTTTGTGCGAAAATTTTATTTCCCCCAACTAATTTTGTTTGCCTCCTTTTTATTTATTGTTTTAAATGTTTATATATATTTTATATTAGCGACGGTTTTGGACGACGCTATTGTTTATTAAAAAATATTCATTTCCCATCACCAATTTCGTTTGCCTCCTTCTTAGTTATTATTTTAATAAATTATTATTTTCTTATATTAGCGACGGTTCAGGCCGACACTACTATTTGTGCGTAAATTTCATTCCCCCCCCCCCCCCCCCCCGAATTTCATTTACCTCCTTTAAAGTTATTGTTTTAATTAATTATTATTTTTATATTAAAAATTAGTAATTTAATAGCACTTTTAAAGTGCTATTAAACAAAATATTTTACAATAGCGGCGCGGTTAATATCGGTTTAAAGGGATATCAAAAACAAAAGAAAGTTCTCTTAAATAATATTTGTGGCGTAGTGTTTGTTGCCCTGTTTTTGCTTCCAGTGTTGGTTTATCCTTCTAGACATAAGAGACAACCCCTCTTTGTCTTTATCAAAATCTTCATAAGAGGAGCATACGCCTAACTTGTCCTTTCCTTCCATTTTATTGCAAAAGTATTTAGAACGAATAAAACTAAAGTTCATGAGTGAATGGATGCATTCAAACGATAAGCTATACAACAAGCATCCTAGGACTAAAAAAAGAGACATACATTTAATCATTCCTTCTTCCCCACTTAGTGCTTGTGGCCTTCGAGTGCATTTGTTTTGAAAATATTTCGAAAATGGTTTGATTTTCGAGAATAATACTTGGTGTTGACCAAGCATTTATTTGGATCGAAGCTACTGTTTGTGCGAAAATTTTATTTCCCCCCACTAATTTTGTTTGCCTCCTTTTTAGTTATTGTTTTAAATATTTATATATTTTTTATATTAGCGACTGTTCTGGACGACGCTATTGTTTATTCAAAAATATTCATTTCCCATCACCAATTTCGTTCGCCTCATTTTTAGTTATTATTTTAATTAATTATAATTTTCTTATATTAGCGACGGTTCAGGCCGACACTACTATTTGCGCGTAAATTTCATTTCCCCGACCAATTTCGTTTGCCTCCTTTAAGGTTATTGTTTTAATTAATTATTATTTTTATATTAAAAACCAGTACTTTAATAGCACTTTTAAAGTGCTATCAAACAAAATAGTTTACAATAGCAACGCGGTTAATAGCGGTTTAAAGGGATATCAAAAACAAAAGAAAGTTCTCTTAAATAATATTTGTGGCGTAGTGTCTGTTGCCCTGTTTTCTCTTCCAGTGTTGGTTTATCCTTCTGGACAAAAGAGACACCCCTCTTTGTCTTTATCAAAATCTTCATAAGAGGAGCATACGCCTAACTTGTCCTTTCCTTCCATTTTATTGCAAAAGTATTTAGCACGAATAAAACTAAAGTTCATGAGTGAATGGAAGCATTCAAACGATAAGCTATACAACAAGCATCCTAGGACTAAAAAAATTGACATAAGTTTAACCATTCCTTCTTCACCACTTAGTGCTTGTGGGCTTCGAGTGCATTTGTTTTGAAAATATTTCGAAAATGGTTTGATTTTCGAGAATAATACTTGGTGTTTACCAAACATTTATTTGGATCCAAGCTACTGTTTGTGCAAAAATTTTATTTCCCCCCACTAATTTTGTTTGCCTCCTTTTTAGTTATTGTTTTAAATGTTTATATATTTTTTATATTAGCGACGGTTCTGGACGACACTATTGTTTTTAAAAAAATATTAATTTCCCAGCACCAATTTCGTTTGCCTCCTTTTTAGTTGATATTTTAATTAATTATTATTTTCTTATATTAGCGACGGTTCAGGCCGACACTACTATTTGTGCGTAAATTTCATTTCCCCCCCTCCCCCTCCCCCCCCCCCCCCCCAATTTCATTTACCTCCTTTAAAGTTATTGTTTTAATTAATTATTATTTTTATGTTAAAAATTAGTAATTTAATAGCACTTTTAAAGTGCTATTAATCAAAATATTTTACAATAGCGGCGCGGTTAATAGCGGTTTAAAGGGATATAAAAAACAAAAGAAAGTTCTCTTAAATAATATTTGTGGCGTAGTGTCTGTTGCCCTGTTTTTGCTTCCATTGTTGGTTTATCCTTCTGGACATAAGAGACAACCCCTCTTTGTCTTTATCAAAATCTTCATAAGAGGAGCGTACGCCTAACTTGTCCTTTCCTTCCATTTTATTGCAAAAGTATTTAGCACGAATAAAACTAAAGTTCATGAGTGAATGGATGCATTCAAACGATAAGCTATACAACAAGCATCCTAGGATTAAAAAAAGAGACATACGTTTAATCATTCCTTCTTCACCACTTAGTGATTGTGGCCTTCGAGTGCATTTGTTTTGAAAATATTTCGAAAATGGTTTGATTTTCCAGAATAATACTTGGTGTTGACCAAGCATTTATGTGGATCGAAGCTACTGTTTGTGCGAAAATTTTATTTCCCGCAACTAATTTTGTTTGCCTCCTTTTTAGTTATTGTTTTAAATGTTTATATATTTTTTATATTAGCGACGGTTCTGGACGACGCTATTGTTTATTAAAAAATATTCATTTCCCATCACCAATTTCGTTTGCCTCCTTTTTAGTTATTATTTTAATTAATTATTATTTTCTTATATTAGCGACGGTTCAGGCCGACACTACTATTTGTGGGCAAATTTCATTTCCCCGACCAATTTCATTTGCCTCCTTTAAAGTTATTGTTTTAATTAATTATTAATTTTATATTAAAAACCAGTACTTTAATAGCACTTTTAAAGTGCTATCAAACAAAATCGCTTACAATAGCAACGCGGTTAATAGCGGTTTAAAGGGATATCAAAAACAAAAAAAAGTTCTCTTAAATAATATTTGTGGCGTATTGTCTGTTGCCCTGTTTTCTCTTCCAGTGTTGGTTTATCCTTCTGGACATAAGAGACAACCCCTATTTGTCTTTATCAAAATCTTCATAAGAGGAGCATACGCCTAACTTGTCCTTTTCTTCCATTTTAGTGCAAAAGTATTTAGCAAGAATAAAACTAAAGTTCTTGAGTGAATGGAAGCATTCAAACGATAAGTTATACAACAAGCATCCTAGGACTAAAAAAAGGGACATAAGTTTAATCATTCCTTCTTCACCACTAAGTGCTCGTGGCCTTTGAGTGCATTTGTTTTGAAAATATTTCGAAAATGGTTTCATTTTCGAGAATAATACTTGGTGTTGACCAAGCATTTATTTGGATCGAAGCTACTGTTTGTGCGAAAATTTTATTTCCCCCAACTAATTTTGTTTGCCTCCTTTTTAGTTATTAGTTTTTAAAAATTTATATATTTTTTATATTAGCGACGGTTCTGGACGACGCTATTGTTTATTCAAAAATATTCATTTCCCATCACCAATTTCGTTTGCCTCATTTTTAGTTAAAATTTTAATTAATTATTATTTTCTTATATTAGCGACGGTTCAGGCCGACACTACTATTTGTGCGCAAATTTCATTTCCCCCACCAATTTAATTTACCTCCTTTAAATTTATTGTTTTAATTAATTATTATTTTTATATTAAAAATTAGTACTTTAATAGCAATTTTAAAGTGCTATTAAACAAAATCGTTTACAATAGTGGCGCGGTTAATAGCGGTTTAAAAGGATATCAAAAACAAAAGAAAGTTCTCTTAAACAATATTTGTGGCGCAGTGTCTGTTGCCCAGTTTTCTCTTCCAGTGTTGGTTTATCCTTCTGGACATAAGAGACAACCCCTCTTTGTCTTTATCAAAATCTTCATAAGAAGGGCATACGCCTAACTTGTCCTTTCCTTCCATTTTATTGCAAAAGTATTTAGCACAAATAAAACTAAAGTTCATGAGTGAATGGAAGCATTCAAACGATAAGCTATACAACAAGCATCCTAGGACTAAAAAAAGGGACATAAGTTTAACCATTCCTTCTTCACCACTTAGTGCTCGTGGCCTTCGAGTGCATTTGTTTTGAAAATATTTCGAAAATGGTTTGATTTTCGAGAATAATACTTGGTGTTGACCAAGCATTTATTTGGATCGAAGCTACTGTTTGTGCGAAAATTTTATTTCCCGCCACTAATTTTGTTTTCCTCCTTCTTAGTTATTGTTTTAAATATTTATATATTTTTTATATTAGCGACGGTTCTGGACGACTCTAATGTTTATTAAAAAATATTCATTTCCCATCACCAATTTCGTTTTCCTCCTTTTTAGTTGATATTTTAATTAATTATTATTTTCTTATATTAGTGACGGTTCAGGCCGACACTACTATTTGTGCGCAAATTTCATTTCCCCGACCAATTTCATTTGCCTCCTTTAAAGTTATTGTTTTAATTAATTATAATTTTTATATTAAAAACCAGTACTTTAATAGCACTATCAAACAAAATCGTTTATAATAGCGGTGCAGTTAATAGCGGTTTAAAGGGATATCAAAAACAAAAGAAAGTTCTCTTAAACAATATTTGTGGCATAGTGTCTGTTGCCCTGTTTTCTCTTCCAGTGTTGGTTTATCCTTCTGGACATAAGAGACAACCCCTCTTTGTCTTTATCAAAATGTTCATAAGAGGAGCATACGCCTAACTTGTCCTTTTCTTCCATTTTAGTGCAAAAGTATTTAGCAAGAATAAAACTAAAGTTCTTGAGTGAATGGAAGCATTCAAACGATAAGTTATACAACAAGCATCCTAGGACTAAAAAAAGGGACATACGTTTAATCATTCCTTCTTCACCAATTAGTGCTCGTGGCCTTCGAGTTCATTTGTTTTGAAAATATTTCGAAAATGGTTTGATTTTTCAGAATAATACTTGGGGTTGACCAAGCATTTATTTGGATCGAAGCTACTGTTTGTGCGAAAATTTTATTTCCCCCCACTAATTTTGTTTGCCTCCTTTTTAGTTATTGTTTTAAATGTTTATATATTTTTTATATTAGCGACGGTTCTGGATGACGCTATTGTTTATTAAAAAATATTCATTTCCCATCACCAATTTCGTTAGCCTCCTTTTTAGTAATTATTTTAATAAATTATTATTTTCTTATATTAGCGACGGTTCAGGCCGACACTACTATTTGTGCGTAAATTTCATTTCCCACACCAATTTCATTTACCTCCTTTAAAGTTATTGTTTTAATTAATTATTATTTTTATTCTAAAAATTAGTACTTTAATAGCACTTTTAAAGTGCTATTAAACAAAATCTTTTACAATAGCGGCGCAGTTAATAGCGGTTTAAAGGGATATCAAAAACAAAAGAAAGTTCTCTTAAATAATATTTGTGGCGTAGTGTCTGTTGCCCTGTTTTCTCTTCCAGTGATGGTTTATCCTTCTGGACATAAGAGACAACCCCTCTTTGTCTTTATCAAAATCTTCATAAGAGGAGCATACGCCTAACTTGTCCTTTTCTTCCATTTTATTGCAAAAGTATTTAGCACGAATAAAACTAAAGTTCATGAGTGAATGGAAGCATTCAAACGATAAGCTATACAACAAGCATCCTAGGACTAAAAAAAGGGACATACGTTTAATCATTCCTTCTTCACCACTTAGAGCTCGTGGCCTTCGAGTGCATTTGTTTTGAATATATTTCGAAAATGGTTTGATTTTCGAGAATAATACTTGGTGTTGACCAAGCATTTGTTTGGATCGAAGCTAATGTTTGTAAGAAAATTTTATTTCCCCCCACTAATTTTGTTTCCCTCCTTTTTAGTTATTGTTTTAAATGTTTATATATTTTTTATATTAGCGACGGTTCTAGACGACGCTAATGTTTATTAAAAAATATTCATTTCCCATCACCAATTTCGTTTTCCTCCTTTTTATTTGATATTTTAATTAATAATTATTTTCTTAGATTAGTGACGGTTCAGGCCGACACTACTATTTGTGGGCAAATTTCATTTCCCCCCCCCCCCCCCCCCCAATTTCATTTACCTCCTTTAAAGTTATTGTTTTAATTAATTATTATTTTTATATTAAAAATTTGTACTTTAATAGAACTTTTAAAGGGCTATTAAACAAAATCTTTTACAATAGCGGCGCAGTTAATAAAGGTTTAAAGGGATATCAAAAACAAAAGAAAGTTCTCTTAAAATTATATTTGTGGCGTAGTGTCTGTTGCCCTGTTTTCTCTTCCAGTGATGGTTTATCCTTCTGGACATAAGAGACAACGCCTATTTGTCTTTATCAAAATCTTCATAAGAGGAGCATACGCCTAACTTGTCCTTTTCTTCCATTTTAGTGCAAAAGTATTTAGCACGAATAAAACTAAAGTTCTTGAGTGAATGGAAGCATTCAAACGATAAGTTATACAACAAGCATCCTAGGACTAAAAAAAGGGACATACGTTTAATCATTCCTTCTTCACCAATTAGTGCTCGTGGCCTTCGAGTTCATTTGTTTTGAAAATATTTCGAAAATGGTTTGATTTTCCAGAATAATACTTGGTGTTGACCAAGCATTTATTTGGATCGAAGCTACTGTTTGTGCGAAAATTTTATTTCCCCCCACTAATTTTGTTTGCCTCCTTTTTAGTTATTGTTTTAAATGTTTATATATTTTTTATATTAGCGACGGTTCTGGATGACGCTATTGTTTATTAAAAAATATTCATTTCCCATCACCAATTTCGTTTGCCTCCTTTTTAGTTATTATTTTAATAAATTATAATTTTCTTATATTAGCGACGGTTCAGGCCGACACTACTATTTGTGCGTAAATTTCATTTCCCACACCAATTTCATTTACCTCCTTTAAAGTTATTGTTTTAATTAATTATTATTTTTATATTAAAAATTAGTACTTTAATAGCACTTTTAAAGTGCTATTAAACAAAATCTTTTACAATAGCGGCGCAGTTAATAGCGGTTTAAAGGGATATCAAAAACAAAAGAAAGTTCTCTTAAATAATATTTGTGGCGTAGTGTCTGTTGCCCTGTTTTCTCTTCCAGTGATGGTTTATCCTTCTGGACATAAGAGACAACCCCTCTTTGTCTTTATCAAAATCTTCATAAGAGGAGCATACGCCTAACTTGTCCTTTTCTTCCATTTTATTGCAAAAGTATTTAGCACGAATAAAACTAAAGTTCATGAGTGAATGGAAGCATTCAAACGATAAGCTATACAACAAGCATCCTAGGACTAAAAAAAGGGACATACGTTTAATCATTCCTTCTTCACCACTTAGTGCTCGTGGCCTTCGAGTGCATTTGTTTTGAATATATTTCGAAAATGGTTTGATTTTCGAGAATAATACTTGGTGTTGACCAAGCATTTGTTTGGATCGAAGCTAATGTTTGTAAGAAAATTTTATTTCCCCCCACTAATTTTGTTTCCCTCCTTTTTAGATATTGTTTTAAATGTTTATATATTTTTTATATTAGCGACGGTTCTGGACGACGCTATTGTTTATTAAAAAATATTCATTTCCCATCACCAATTTCGTTTTCCTCCTTTTTATTTGATATTTTAATTAATAATTATTTTCTTAGATTAGTGACGGTTCAGGCCGACACTACTATTTGTGGGCAAATTTCATTTCCCCCCCCCCCCCCCCCCCAATTTCATTTACCTCCTTTAAAGTTATTGTTTTAATTAATTATTATTTTTATATTAAAAATTAGTACTTTAATAGCACTTTTAAAGTGCTATTAAACAAAATCTTTTACAATAGCGGCGCAGTTAATAAAGGTTTAAAGGGATATCAAAAACAAAAGAAAGTTCTCTTAAAATTATATTTGTGGCGTAGTGTCTGTTGCCCTGTTTTCTCTTCCAGTGATGGTTTATCCTTCTGGACATAAGAGACAACCCCTCTTTGTCTTTATCAAAATCTTCATAAGAGGAGCATACGCCTAACTTGTCCTTTTCTTCCATTTTATTGCAAAAGTATTTAGCACGAATAAAACTAAAGTTCATGTGTGAATGGAAGCATTCAAACGATAAGCTATACAACAAGCATCCTAGGACTAAAAAAAGGGACATAAGTTTACCCATTCCTTCTTCACCACTTAGTGCTCGTGGCCTTCGAGTGCATTTGTTTTGAATATATTTCGAAAATGGTTTGATTTTCGAGAATAATACTTGGTGTTGACCAAGCATTTATTTGGATCGAAGCTACTGTTTGTAAGAAAATTTTATTTCCCCCCACTAATTTTGTTTGCCTCCTTTTTAGATATTGTTTTAAATGTTTATATATTTTTTATATTAGCGACGGTTCTGGACGACGCTATTGTTTATTAAAAAATACTCATTTCCCATCACCAATTTCGTTTGCCTCCTTTTTAGTTATTATTTTAATTAATTATTATTTTTTTATATTAGCGACGGTTCAGGCCGACATTACTATTTATGCGCAAATTTCATTCCCCCCCCCCCCCCCCCCAATTTCATTTACCTCCTTTAAAGTTATTGTTTTAATTAATTATTATTTTTATATTAAAAATTAGTACTTTAATAGCACTTTTAAAGTGCTATTAAACAAAATCTTTTACAATAGCGGCGCAGTTAATAAAGGTTTAAAGGGATATCAAAAACAAAAGAAAGTTCTCTTAAAATTATATTTGTGGCGTAGTGTCTGTTGCCCTGTTTTCTCTTCCAGTGATGGTTTATCCTTCTGGACATAAGAGACAACCCCTCTTTGTCTTTATCAAAATCTTCATAAGAGGAGCATACGCCTAACTTGTCCTTTTCTTCCATTTTATTGCAAAAGTATTTAGCACGAATAAAACTAAAGTTCATGTGTGAATGGAAGCATTCAAACGATAAGCTATACAACAAGCATCCTAGGACTAAAAAAAGGGACATAAGTTTACCCATTCCTTCTTCACCACTTAGTGCTCGTGGCCTTCGAGTGCATTTGTTTTGAAAATATTTCGAAAATGGTTTGATTTTCGAGAAAAATACTTGGTGTTGACCAAGCTTTTATTTGGATCGAAGCTATTGTTTGTGCGAAAATTTTATTTCTCCCCACTAATTTTGTTTGCCTCCTTTTTAGTTATTGTTTTAAATATTTATATATTTTTTATATTAGCGACGGTTCTGGACGACGCTATTGTTTATTCAAAAATATTCATTTCCCATCAGCAATTTCGTTTGCCTCATTTTTAGTTATTATTTTAATTAATTATTATTTTCTTATATTAGCGACGGTTCAAGCCGACACTACTATTTGTGCGCAAATTTCATTTCCCCGACCAATTTCATTTGCCTCCTTTAAAGTTATTTTTTTAATTAATTATTATTTTTATATTAAAAACCAGTACTTTAATAGCACTTTTAAAGTGATATTAAACAAAATCGTTTACAATAGCAATGCGATTAATAGCGGTTTAAAGGGATATCAAAAACAAAAGAAAGTTCTCTTAAATAATATTTGTGGCGTAGTGTCTCTTGCCCTGTTTTCTCTTTCAGTGATGGTTTATCCTTGTGGACATAAGAGACAACCCCTCTTTGTCTTTATCAAAATCTTCATAAGAGGAGCATACGCCTAACTTGTCCTTTTCTTCCATTTTATTGCAAAAGTATTTAGCACGAATAAAACTAAAGTTCATTAGTGAATGGAAGCATTCAAACGATAAGTTATACAACAAGAATCCTAGGACTAAAAAAAGGGACATACGTTTAATCATTCCTTCTTCACCACTTAGTGCTCGTGGCCTTCGAGTGCATTTGTTTTGAAAATATTTCGAAAATGGTTTGATTTTTGAGAATAATACTTGGTGTTGACCAAGCATTTATTTGGATCGAAACTACTGTTTGTGCGAAAATTTTATTTCCCTCCACTAATTTTGTTTGCCTTCTTTTTAGTTATTGTTTTAAATGTTTATATATTTTTTATATTAGCGACGGTTCTGGACGACGCTATTATTTATTAAAAAATATTCATTTCCCATCTCCAATTTTCTTGCCTCCTTTTTAGTTATTATTTTAATTAATTATTATTTTCTTATATTAGCTACGGTTTAGGCCGACACTACTATTTGTGCGCAAATTTCATTTTCCCCACCAATTTCATTTACCTCCTTTAAATTTATTGTTTTAATTAATTATTATTTTTATATTAAAAATTAGTACTTTAATAGCAATTTTAAAGTGCTATTAAACAAAATAATTTACAATAGCGGGGCGGTTAATAGCGGTTTAAAGGGATATAAAAAATAAAAAAAAAGATCTCTTAAACAATATTTGTGGCATAGTGTATGTTGCCCTGTTTTCTCTTCTAGTGTTGGTTTATCCTTCTGGACATAAGACATAACCCCTCTTTGTCTTTATCAAAATCTTCATAATAGGAGCATACGCCTAACTTGTCCTTTCCTTCCATTTTATTGCAAAAGTATTTAGCACGAATAAAACTAAAGTGCATGAGTGAATGGAAGCATTCAAACGATAAGCTATACAACAAGCATCATAGGACTAAAAAAAGGGACATAAGTTTACCCATTCCTTCTTCACCACTTAGTGCTCGTGGCCTTCGAGTGCATTTGTTTTGAAAATATTTCGAAAATGGTTTGATTTTCGAGAATAATACTTGGTGTTGACCAAGCATTTATTTGGATCGAAGCTACTGTTTGTAAGAAAATTTTATTTCCCCCCACTAATTTTGTTTGCCTCCTTTTTAGATATTGTTTTAAATGTTTATATATTTTTTATATTAGCGACGGTTCTGGACGACGCTAATGTTTATTAAAAAATAATCATTTCCCATCACCAATTTCGTTTTCCTCCTTTTTATTTGATATTTTAATTAATAATTATTTTCTTAGATTAGTGACGGTTCAGGCCGACACTACTATTTGTGGGCAAATTTCATTCCCCCCCCCCCCAATTTCATTTACCTCCTTTAAAGTTATTGTTTTAATTAATTATTATTTTTATATTAAAAATTTGTACTTTAATAGCACTTTTAAAGTGCTATTAAACAAAATCTTTTACAATAGCGGCGCAGTTAATAAAGGTTTAAAGGGATATCAAAAACAAAAGAAAGTTCTCTTAAAATTATATTTGTGGCGTAGTGTCTGTTGCCCTGTTTTCTCTTCCAGTGATGGTTTATCCTTCTGGACATAAGAGACAACGCCTCTTTGTCTTTATCAAAATCTTCATAAGAGGAGCATACGCCTAACTTGTCCTTTTCTTCCATTTTAGTGCAAAAGTATTTAGCACGAATAAAACTAAAGTTCTTGAGTGAATGGAAGCATTCAAACGATAAGTTATACAACAAGCATCCTAGGACTAAAAAAAGGGACATACGTTTAATCATTCCTTCTTCACCAATTAGTGCTCGTGGCCTTCGAGTTCATTTGTTTTGAAAATATTTCGAAAATGGTTTGATTTTCCAGAATAATACTTGGTGTTGACCAAGCATTTATTTGGATCGAAGCTACTGTTTGTGCGAAAATTTTATTTCCCCCCACTAATTTTGTTTGCCTCCTTTTTAGTTATTGTTTTAAATGTTTATATATTTTTTATATTAGCGACGGTTCTGGATGACGCTATTGTTTATTAAAAAATATTCATTTCCCATCACCAATTTCGTTTTCCTCCTTTTTAGTTATTATTTTAATAAATTATTATTTTCTTATATTAGCGACGGTTCAGGCCGACACTACTATTTGTGCGTAAATTTCATTTCCCACACCAATTTCATTTACCTCCTTTAAAGTTATTGTTTTAATTAATTATTATTTTTATAATAAAAATTAGTACTTTAATAGCACTTTTAAAGTGCTATTAAACAAAATCTTTTACAATAGCGGCGCAGTTAATAGCGGTTTAAAGGGATATCAAAAACAAAAGAAAGTTCTCTTAAATAATATTTGTGGCGTAGTGTCTGTTGCCCTGTTTTCTCTTCCAGTGATGGTTTATCCTTCTGGACATAAGAGACAACCCCTCTTTGTCTTTATCAAAATCTTCATAAGAGGAGCATACGCCTAACTTGTCCTTTTCTTCCATTTTATTGCAAAAGTATTTAGCACGAATAAAACTAAAGTTCATGAGTGAATGGAAGAATTCAAACGATAAGCTATACAACAAGCATCCTAGGACTAAAAAAAGGGACATACGTTTAATCATTCCTTCTTCACCACTTAGTTCTCGTGGCCTTCGAGTGCATTTGTTTTGAATATATTTCGAAAATGGTTTGATTTTCGAGAATAATACTTGGTGTTGACCAAGCATTTATTTGGATCGAAGCTACTGTTTGTAAGAAAATTTTATTTCCCCCCACTAATTTTGTTTGCCTCCTTTTTAGATATTGTTTTAAATGTTTATATATTTTTTATATTAGCGACGGTTCTGGACGACGCTATTGTTTATTAAAAAATACTCATTTCCCATCACCAATTTCGTTTGCCTCCTTTTTAGTTATTATTTTAATTAATTATTATTTTTTTATATTAGCGACGGTTCAGGCCGAATTTACAATTTATGCGCAAATTTCATTCCCCCCCCCCCCCCCCCCCAATTTCATTTACCTCCTTTAAAGTTATTGTTTTAATTAATTATTATTTTTATATTAAAAATTAGTACTTTAATAGCACTTTTAAAGTGCTATTAAACAAAATCTTTTACAATAGCGACGCAGTTAATAAAGGTTTAAAGGGATATCAAAAACAAAAGAAAGTTCTCTTAAAATTATATTTGTGGCGTAGTGTCTGTTGCCCTGTTTTCTCTTCCAGTGATGGTTTATCCTTCTGGACATAAGAGACAACCCCTCTTTGTCTTTATCAAAATCTTCATAAGAGGAGCATACGCCTAACTTGTCCTTTTCTTCCATTTTATTGCAAAAGTATTTAGCACGAATAAAACTAAAGTTCATGTGTGAATGGAAGCATTCAAACGATAAGCTATACAACAAGCATCCTAGGACTAAAAAAAGGGACATAAGTTTACCCATTCCTTCTTCACCACTTAGTGCTCGTGGCCTTCGAGTGCATTTGTTTTGAAAATATTTCGAAAATGGTTTGATTTTCGAGAAAAATACTTGGTGTTGACCAAGCTTTTATTTGGATCGAAGCTATTGTTTGTGCGAAAATTTTATTTCTCCCCACTAATTTTGTTTGCCTCCTTTTTAGTTATTGTTTTAAATATTTATATATTTTTTATATTAGCGACGGTTCTGGACGACGCTATTGTTTATTCAAAAATATTCATTTCCCATCAGCAATTTCGTTTGCCTCATTTTTAGTTATTATTTTAATTAATTATTATTTTCTTATATTAGCGACGGTTCAAGCCGACACTACTATTTGTGCGCAAATTTCATTTCCCCGACCAATTTCATTTGCCTCCTTTAAAGTTATTTTTTTAATTAATTATTATTTTTATATTAAAAACCAGTACTTTAATAGCACTTTTAAAGTGATATTAAACAAAATCGTGTACAATAGCAACGCGATTAATAGCGGTTTAAAGGGATATCAAAAACAAAAGAAAGTTCTCTTAAATAATATTTGTGGCATAGTGTCTCTTGCCCTGTTTTCTCTTTCAGTGATGGTTTATCCTTGTGGACATAAGAGACAACCCCTCTTTGTCTTTATAAAAATCTTCATAAGAGGAGCATACGCCTAACTTGTCCTTTTCTTCCATTTTATTGCAAAAGTATTTAGCACGAATAAAACTAAAGTTCATTAGTGAATGGAAGCATTCAAACGATAAGTTATACAACAAGAATCCTAGGACTAAAAAAAGGGACATACGTTTAATCATTCCTTCTTCACCACTTAGTGCTCGTGGCCTTCGAGTGCATTTGTTTTGAAAATATTTCGAAAATGGTTTGATTTTCGAGAATAATACTTGGTGTTGACCAAGCATTTATTTGGATCGAAACTACTGTTTGTGCGAAAATTTTATTTCCCTCCACTAATTTGTTTGCCTTCTTTTTAGTTATTGTTTTAAATGTTTATATATTTTTTATATTAGCGACGGTTCTGGACGACGCTATTATTTATTAAAAAATATTCATTTCCCATCTCCAATTTTCTTGCCTCCTTTTTAGTTATTATTTTAATTAATTATTATTTTCTTATATTAGCTACGGTTTAGGCCGACACTACTATTTGTGCGCAAATTTCATTTCCCCCACCAATTTCATTTACCTCCTTTAAATTTATTGTTTTAATTAATTATTATTTTTATATTAAAAATTAGTACTTTAATAGCAATTTTAAAGTGCTATTAAACAAAATCATTTACAATAGCGGGGCGGTTAATAGCGGTTTAAAGGGATATAAAAAAAAAAAAAGATCTCTTAAACAATATTTGTGGCATAGTGTATGTTGCCCTGTTTTCTCTTCTAGTGTTGGTTTATCCTTCTGGACATAAGACATAACCCCTCTTTGTCTTTATCAAAATCTTCATAATAGGAGCATACGCCTAACTTTTCCTTTCCTTCCATTTTATTGCAAAAGTATTTAGCACGAATAAAACTAAAGTGCATGAGTGAATGGACGCATTCAAACGATAATCTATACAACAAGCATCATAGGACTAAAAAAAGGGACATAAGTTTACCCATTCCTTCTTCACCACTTAGTGCTCGTGGCCTTCGAGTGCATTTGTTTTGAAAATATTTCGAAAATGGTTTGATTTTCGAGAATAATACTTGGTGTTGACCAAGCATTTATTTGGATCGAAGCTACTGTTTGTAAGAAAATTTTATTTCCCCCCACTAATTTTGTTTGCCTCCTTTTTAGATATTGTTTTAAATGTTTATATATTTTTTATATTAGCGACGGTTCTGGACGACGCTATTGTTTATTAAAAAATACTCATTTCCCATCACCAATTTCGTTTGCCTCCTTTTTAGTTATTATTTTAATTAATTATTATTTTTTTATATTAGCGACGGTTCAGGCCGACATTACTATTTATGCGCAAATTTCATTCCCCCCCCCCCCCCCCAATTTCATTTACCTCCTTTAAAGTTATTGTTTTAATTAATTATTATTTTTATATTAAAAATTAGTACTTTAATAGCACTTTTAAAGTGCTATTAAACAAAATCTTTTACAATAGCGGCGCAGTTAATAGCGGTTTAAAGGGATATCAAAAACAAAAGAAAGTTCTCTTAAATAATATTTGTGGCGTAGTGTCTGTTGCCCTGTTTTCTCTTCCAGTGATGGTTTATCCTTCTGGACATAAGAGACAACCCCTCTTTGTCTTTATCAAAATCTTCATAAGAGGAGCATACGCCTATCTTGTCCTTTTCTTCCATTTTATTGCAAAAGTATTTAGCACGAATAAAACTAAAGTTCATGAGTGAATGGAAGCATTCAAACGATAAGCTATACAACAAGCATCCTAGGACTAAAAAAAGGGACATACGTTTAATCATTCCTTCTTCACCACTTAGTTCCCGTGGCCTTCGAGTGCATTTGTTTTGAATATATTTCGAAAATGGTTTGATTTTCGAGATTAAAACTTGGTGTTGACCAAGCATTTATTTGGATCGAAGCTACTGTTTGTAAGAAAATTTTATTTCCCCCCACTAATTTTGTTTGCCTCCTTTTTAGATATTGTTTTAAATGTTTATATATTTTTTATATTAGCGACGGTTCTGGACGACGCTATTGTTTATTAAAAAATACTCATTTCCCATCACCAATTTTGTTTGCCTCCTTTTTAGTTATTATTTTAATTAATTATTATTTTTTTATATTAGCGACGGTTCAGGCCGACATTACTATTTATGCGCAAATTTCATTCCCCCCCCCCCCCAATTTCATTTACCTCCTTTAAAGTTATTGTTTTAATTAATTATTATTTTTATATTAAAAATTAGTACTTTAATAGCACTTTTAAAGTGCTATTAAACAAAATCTTTTACAATAGCGGCGCAGTTAATAAAGGTTTAAAGGGATATCAAAAACAAAAGAAAGTTCTCTTAAAATTATATTTGTGGCGTAGTGTCTGTTGCCCTGTTTTCTCTTCCAGTGATGGTTTATCCTTCTGGACATAAGAGACAACCCCTCTTTGTCTTTATCAAAATCTTCATAAGAGGAGCATACGCCTAACTTGTCCTTTTCTTCCATTTTATTGCAAAAGTATTTAGCACGAATAAAACTAAAGTTCATGTGTGAATGGAAGCATTCAAACGATAAGCTATACAACAAGCATCCTAGGACTAAAAAAAGGGACATAAGTTTACCCATTCCTTCTTCACCACTTAGTGCTCGTGGCCTTCGAGTGCATTTGTTTTGAAAATATTTCGAAAATGGTTTGATTTTCGAGAAAAATACTTGGTGTTGACCAAGCTTTTATTTGGATCGAAGCTATTGTTTGTGCGAAAATTTTATTTCTCCCCACTAATTTTGTTTGCCTCCTTTTTAGTTATTGTTTTAAATATTTATATTTTTTTTATATTAGCGACGGTTCTGGACGACGCTATTGTTTATTCAAAAATATTCATTTCCCATCAGCAATTTCGTTTGCCTCATTTTTAGTTATTATTTTAATTAATTATTATTTTCTTATATTAGCGACGGTTCAAGCCGACACTACTATTTGTGCGCAAATTTCATTTCCCCGACCAATTTCATTTGCCTCCTTTAAAGTTATTTTTTTAATTAATTATTATTTTTATATTAAAAACCAGTACTTTAATAGCACTTTTAAAGTGATATTAAACAAAATCGTTTACAATAGCAACGCGATTAATAGCGGTTTAAAGGGATATCAAAAACAAAAGAAAGTTCTCTTAAATAATATTTGTGGCATAGTGTCTCTTGCCCTGTTTTCTCTTTCAGTGATGGTTTATCCTTGTGGACATAAGAGACAACCCCTCTTTGTCTTTATAAAAATCTTCATAAGAGGAGCATACGCCTAACTTGTCCTTTTCTTCCATTTTATTGCAAAAGTATTTAGCACGAATAAAACTAAAGTTCATTAGTGAATGGAAGCATTCAAACGATAAGTTATACAACAAGAATCCTAGGACTAAAAAAAGGGACATACGTTTAATCATTCCTTCTTCACCACTTAGTGCTCGTGGCCTTCGAGTGCATTTGTTTTGAAAATATTTCGAAAATGGTTTGATTTTCGAGAATAATACTTGGTGTTGACCAAGCATTTATTTGGATCGAAACTACTGTTTGTGCGAAAATTTTATTTCCCTCCACTAATTTGTTTGCCTTCTTTTTAGTTATTGTTTTAAATGTTTATATATTTTTTATATTAGCGACGGTTCTGGACGACGCTATTATTTATTAAAAAATATTCATTTCCCATCTCCAATTTTCTTGCCTCCTTTTTAGTTATTATTTTAATTAATTATTATTTTCTTATATTAGCTACGGTTTAGGCCGACACTACTATTTGTGCGCAAATTTCATTTCCCCCACCAATTTCATTTACCTCCTTTAAATTTATTGTTTTAATTAATTATTATTTTTATATTAAAAATTAGTACTTTAATAGCAATTTTAAAGTGCTATTAAACAAAATCATTTACAATAGCGGGGCGGTTAATAGCGGTTTAAAGGGATATAAAAAAAAAAAAAGATCTCTTAAACAATATTTGTGGCATAGTGTATGTTGCCCTGTTTTCTCTTCTAGTGTTGGTTTATCCTTCTGGACATAAGACATAACCCCTCTTTGTCTTTATCAAAATCTTCATAATAGGAGCATACGCCTAACTTTTCCTTTCCTTCCATTTTATTGCAAAAGTATTTAGCACGAATAAAACTAAAGTGCATGAGTGAATGGACGCATTCAAACGATAATCTATACAACAAGCATCATAGGACTAAAAAAAGGGACATAAGTTTACCCATTCCTTCTTCACCACTTAGTGCTCGTGGCCTTCGAGTGCATTTGTTTTGAAAATATTTCGAAAATGGTTTGATTTTCGAGAATAATACTTGGTGTTGACCAAGCATTTATTTGGATCGAAGCTACTGTTTGTAAGAAAATTTTATTTCCCCCCACTAATTTTGTTTGCCTCCTTTTTAGATATTGTTTTAAATGTTTATATATTTTTTATATTAGCGACGGTTCTGGACGACGCTATTGTTTATTAAAAAATACTCATTTCCCATCACCAATTTCGTTTGCCTCCTTTTTAGTTATTATTTTAATTAATTATTATTTTTTTATATTAGCGACGGTTCAGGCCGACATTACTATTTATGCGCAAATTTCATTCCCCCCCCCCCCCCCCAATTTCATTTACCTCCTTTAAAGTTATTGTTTTAATTAATTATTATTTTTATATTAAAAATTAGTACTTTAATAGCACTTTTAAAGTGCTATTAAACAAAATCTTTTACAATAGCGGCGCAGTTAATAGCGGTTTAAAGGGATATCAAAAACAAAAGAAAGTTCTCTTAAATAATATTTGTGGCGTAGTGTCTGTTGCCCTGTTTTCTCTTCCAGTGATGGTTTATCCTTCTGGACATAAGAGACAACCCCTCTTTGTCTTTATCAAAATCTTCATAAGAGGAGCATACGCCTATCTTGTCCTTTTCTTCCATTTTATTGCAAAAGTATTTAGCACGAATAAAACTAAAGTTCATGAGTGAATGGAAGCATTCAAACGATAAGCTATACAACAAGCATCCTAGGACTAAAAAAAGGGACATACGTTTAATCATTCCTTCTTCACCACTTAGTTCCCGTGGCCTTCGAGTGCATTTGTTTTGAATATATTTCGAAAATGGTTTGATTTTCGAGATTAAAACTTGGTGTTGACCAAGCATTTATTTGGATCGAAGCTACTGTTTGTAAGAAAATTTTATTTCCCCCCACTAATTTTGTTTGCCTCCTTTTTAGATATTGTTTTAAATGTTTATATATTTTTTATATTAGCGACGGTTCTGGACGACGCTATTGTTTATTAAAAAATACTCATTTCCCATCACCAATTTTGTTTGCCTCCTTTTTAGTTATTATTTTAATTAATTATTATTTTTTTATATTAGCGACGGTTCAGGCCGACATTACTATTTATGCGCAAATTTCATTCCCCCCCCCCCCCCCCCCCCAATTTCATTTACCTCCTTTAAAGTTATTGTTTTAATTAATTATTATTTTTATATTAAAAATTAGTACTTTAATAGCACTTTTAAAGTGCTATTAAACAAAATCTTTTACAATAGCGGCGCAGTTAATAAAGGTTTAAAGGGATATCAAAAACAAAAGAAAGTTCTCTTAAAATTATATTTGTGGCGTAGTGTCTGTTGCCCTGTTTTCTCTTCCAGTGATGGTTTATCCTTCTGGACATAAGAGACAACCCCTCTTTGTCTTTATCAAAATCTTCATAAGAGGAGCATACGCCTAACTTGTCCTTTTCTTCCATTTTATTGCAAAAGTATTTAGCACGAATAAAACTAAAGTTCATGTGTGAATGGAAGCATTCAAACGATAAGCTATACAACAAGCATCCTAGGACTAAAAAAAGGGACATAAGTTTACCCATTCCTTCTTCACCACTTAGTGCTCGTGGCCTTCGAGTGCATTTGTTTTGAAAATATTTCGAAAATGGTTTGATTTTCGAGAAAAATACTTGGTGTTGACCAAGCTTTTATTTGGATCGAAGCTATTGTTTGTGCGAAAATTTTATTTCTCCCCACTAATTTTGTTTGCCTCCTTTTTAGTTATTGTTTTAAATATTTATATTTTTTTTATATTAGCGACGGTTCTGGACGACGCTATTGTTTATTCAAAAATATTCATTTCCCATCAGCAATTTCGTTTGCCTCATTTTTAGTTATTATTTTAATTAATTATTATTTTCTTATATTAGCGACGGTTCAAGCCGACACTACTATTTGTGCGCAAATTTCATTTCCCCGACCAATTTCATTTGCCTCCTTTAAAGTTATTTTTTTAATTAATTATTATTTTTATATTAAAAACCAGTACTTTAATAGCACTTTTAAAGTGATATTAAACAAAATCGTTTACAATAGCAACGCGATTAATAGCGGTTTAAAGGGATATCAAAAACAAAAGAAAGTTCTCTTAAATAATATTTGTGGCATAGTGTCTCTTGCCCTGTTTTCTCTTTCAGTGATGGTTTATCCTTGTGGACATAAGAGACAACCCCTCTTTGTCTTTATAAAAATCTTCATAAGAGGAGCATACGCCTAACTTGTCCTTTTCTTCCATTTTATTGCAAAAGTATTTAGCACGAATAAAACTAAAGTTCATTAGTGAATGGAAGCATTCAAACGATAAGTTATACAACAAGAATCCTAGGACTAAAAAAAGGGACATACGTTTAATCATTCCTTCTTCACCACTTAGTGCTCGTGGCCTTCGAGTGCATTTGTTTTGAAAATATTTCGAAAATGGTTTGATTTTCGAGAATAATACTTGGTGTTGACCAAGCATTTATTTGGATCGAAACTACTGTTTGTGCGAAAATTTTATTTCCCTCCACTAATTTGTTTGCCTTCTTTTTAGTTATTGTTTTAAATGTTTATATATTTTTTATATTAGCGACGGTTCTGGACGACGCTATTATTTATTAAAAAATATTCATTTCCCATCTCCAATTTTCTTGCCTCCTTTTTAGTTATTATTTTAATTAATTATTATTTTCTTATATTAGCTACGGTTTAGGCCGACACTACTATTTGTGCGCAAATTTCATTTCCCCCACCAATTTCATTTACCTCCTTTAAATTTATTGTTTTAATTAATTATTATTTTTATATTAAAAATTAGTACTTTAATAGCAATTTTAAAGTGCTATTAAACAAAATCATTTACAATAGCGGGGCGGTTAATAGCGGTTTAAAGGGATATAAAAAAAAAAAAAAGATCTCTTAAACAATATTTGTGGCATAGTGTATGTTGCCCTGTTTTCTCTTCTAGTGTTGGTTTATCCTTCTGGACATAAGACATAACCCCTCTTTGTCTTTATCAAAATCTTCATAATAGGAGCATACGCCTAACTTTTCCTTTCCTTCCATTTTATTGCAAAAGTATTTAGCACGAATAAAACTAAAGTGCATGAGTGAATGGACGCATTCAAACGATAAGCTATACAACAAGCATCATAGGACTAAAAAAAGGGACATAAGTTTACCCATTCCTTCTTCACCACTTACTGCTCGTGGCCTTCGAGTGCATTTGTTTTGAAAATATTTCGAAAATGGTTTGATTTTCGAGAATAATACTTGGTGTTGACCAAGCATTTATTTGGATCGAAGCTACTGTTTGTAAGAAAATTTTATTTCCCCCCACTAATTTTGTTTGCCTCCTTTTTAGATATTGTTTTAAATGTTTATATATTTTTTATATTAGCGACGGTTCTGGACGACGCTATTGTTTATTAAAAAATACTCATTTCCCATCACCAATTTCGTTTGCCTCCTTTTTAGTTATTATTTTAATTAATTATTATTTTTTTATATTAGCGACGGTTCAGGCCGACATTACTATTTATGCGCAAATTTCATTCCCCCCCCCCCCCCCCCAATTTCATTTACCTCCTTTAAAGTTATTGTTTTAATTAATTATTATTTTTATATTAAAAATTAGTACTTTAATAGCACTTTTAAAGTGCTATTAAACAAAATATTTTACAATAGCGGCGCAGTTAATAGCGGTTTAAAGGGATATCAAAAACAAAAGAAAGTTCTCTTAAATAATATTTGTGGCGTAGTGTCTGTTGCCCTGTTTTCTCTTCCAGTGATGGTTTATCCTTCTGGACATAAGAGACAACCCCTCTTTGTCTTTATCAAAATCTTCATAAGAGGAGCATACGCCTATCTTGTCCTTTTCTTCCATTTTATTGCAAAAGTATTTAGCACGAATAAAACTAAAGTTCATGAGTGAATGGAAGCATTCAAACGATAAGCTATACAACAAGCATCCTAGGACTAAAAAAAGGGACATACGTTTAATCATTCCTTCTTCACCACTTAGTTCCCGTGGCCTTCGAGTGCATTTGTTTTGAATATATTTCGAAAATGGTTTGATTTTCGAGATTAAAACTTGGTGTTGACCAAGCATTTATTTGGATCGAAGCTACTGTTTGTAAGAAAATTTTATTTCCCCCCACTAATTTTGTTTGCCTCCTTTTTAGATATTGTTTTAAATGTTTATATATTTTTTATATTAGCGACGGTTCTGGACGACGCTATTGTTTATTAAAAAATACTCATTTCCCATCACCAATTTTGTTTGCCTCCTTTTTAGTTATTATTTTAATTAATTATTATTTTTTTATATTAGCGACGGTTCAGGCCGACATTACTATTTATGCGCAAATTTCATTCCCCCCCCCCCCCCCCCAATTTCATTTACCTCCTTTAAAGTTATTGTTTTAATTAATTATTATTTTTATATTAAAAATTAGTACTTTAATAGCACTTTTAAAGTGCTATTAAACAAAATCTTTTACAATAGCGGCGCAGTTAATAAAGGTTTAAAGGGATATCAAAAACAAAAGAAAGTTCTCTTAAAATTATATTTGTGGCGTAGTGTCTGTTGCCCTGTTTTCTCTTCCAGTGATGGTTTATCCTTCTGGACATAAGAGACAACCCCTCTTTGTCTTTATCAAAATCTTCATAAGAGGAGCATACGCCTAACTTGTCCTTTTCTTCCATTTTATTGCAAAAGTATTTAGCACGAATAAAACTAAAGTTCATGTGTGAATGGAAGCATTCAAACGATAAGCTATACAACAAGCATCCTAGGACTAAAAAAAGGGACATAAGTTTACCCATTCCTTCTTCACCACTTAGTGCTCGTGGCCTTCGAGTGCATTTGTTTTGAAAATATTTCGAAAATGGTTTGATTTTCGAGAAAAATACTTGGTGTTGACCAAGCTTTTATTTGGATCGAAGCTATTGTTTGTGCGAAAATTTTATTTCTCCCCACTAATTTTGTTTGCCTCCTTTTTAGTTATTGTTTTAAATATTTATATATTTTTTATATTAGCGACGGTTCTGGACGACGCTATTGTTTATTCAAAAATATTCATTTCCCATCAGCAATTTCGTTTGCCTCATTTTTAGTTATTATTTTAATTAATTATTATTTTCTTATATTAGCGACGGTTCAAGCCGACACTACTATTTGTGCGCAAATTTCATTTCCCTGACCAATTTCATTTGCCTCCTTTAAAGTTATTTTTTTAATTAATTATTATTTTTATATTAAAAACCAGTACTTTAATAGCACTTTTAAAGTGATATTAAACAAAATCGTTTACAATAGCAACGCGATTAATAGCGGTTTAAAGGGATATCAAAAACAAAAGAAAGTTCTCTTAAATAATATTTGTGGCGTAGTGTCTCTTGCCCTGTTTTCTCTTTCAGTGATGGTTTATCCTTCTGGACATAAGAGACAACCCCTCTTTGTCTTTATCAAAATCTTCATAAGAGGAGCATACGCCTAACTTGTCCTTTTCTTCCATTTTATTGCAAAAGTATTTAGCACGAATAAAACTAAAGTTCATTAGTGAATGGAAGCATTCAAACGATAAGTTATACAACAAGAATCCTAGGACTAAAAAAAGGGACATACGTTTAATCATTCCTTCTTCACCACTTAGTGCTCGTGGCCTTCGAGTGCATTTGTTTTGAAAATATTTCGAAAATGGTTTGATTTTCGAGAATAATACTTGGTGTTGACCAAGCATTTATTTGGATCGAAACTACTGTTTGTGCGAAAATTTTATTTCCCTCCACTAATTTTGTTTGCCTTCTTTTTAGTTATTGTTTTAAATGTTTATATATTTTTTATATTAGCGACGGTTCTGGACGACGCTATTATTTATTAAAAAATATTCATTTCCCATCTCCAATTTTCTTGCCTCCTTTTTAGTTATTATTTTAATTAATTATTATTTTCTTATATTAGCTACGGTTTAGGCCGACACTACTATTTGTGCGCAAATTTCATTTCCCCCACCAATTTCATTTACCTCCTTTAAATTTATTGTTTTAATTAATTATTATTTTTATATTAAAAATTAGTACTTTAATAGCAATTTTAATGTGCTATTAAACAAAATCATTTACAATAGCGGGGCGGTTAATAGCGGTTTAAAGGGATATAAAAAAAAAAGTTCTCTTAAACAATATTTGTGGCATAGTGTATGTTGCCCTGTTTTCTCTTCCAGTGTTGGTTTATCCTTCTGGACATAAGACATAACGCCTCTTCGTCTTTATCAAAATCTTCATAATAGGAGCATACGCCTAACTTGTCCTTTCCTTCCATTTTATTGAAAAAGTATTTAGCACGAATAAAACTAAAGTTCATGAGTGAATGGAAGCATTCAAACGATAAGCTATACAACAAGCAACGTAGGACTAAAAAAAGGGACATAAGTTTACCCATTCCTTCTTCACCACTTAGTGCTCGTGGCCTTCGAGTGCATTTGTTTTGAAAATATTTCGAAAATGGTTTGATTTTCGAGAATAATACTTGGTGTTGACCAAGCATTTATTTGGATCGAAGCTATTGTTTGTGCGAAAATTTTATTTCTCCCCACTAATTTTGTTTGCCTCCTTTTTAGTTATTGTTTTAAATATTTATATATTTTTTATATTAGCGACGGTTATGGACGACGCTATTGTTTATTCAAAAATATTCTTTTCCAATCACCAATTTCGTTTGCCTCATTTTTAGTTATTATTTTAATTAATTATTATTTTCTTATATTAGCGACGGTTCAGGCCGACACTACTATTTGTGTGCAAATTTCATTTCCCCGACCAATTTCATTTGCCTCCTTTAAAGTTGTTGTTTTAATTAATTATTATTTTTATATTAAAAACCAGTGCTTTAATAGCACTTTTAAAGTGATATTAAACAAAATCGTTTACAATAACAACGCGATTAATAGCGGTTTAAAGGGATATCAAAAACAAAAGAAAGTTCTCCAAAATAATATTTGTGGCGTAGTGTCTCTTGCCCTGTTTTCTCTTCCAGTGATGGTTTATCCTTCTGGACATAAGAGACAACCCCTCTTTGTCTTTATCAAAATCTTCATAAGCGGAGCATACGCCTAACTTGTCCTTTTCTTCCATTTTATTGCAAAAGTATTTAGCACGAATAAAACTAAAGTTTATGAGTGAATAAAAGCATTCAAACGATAAGCTATACAACAAGCATCCTAGGACTAAAAAAAGGGACATACGTTTAATCATTCCTTCTTCACCACTTAGTGCTCGTGGCCTTCGAGTGCATTTGTTTTGAAAATATTTCGAAAATGGTTTGATTTTTGAGAATAATACTTGGTGTGGACCAAGCATTTATTTGGATCGAAGCTACTGTTTGTGCAAAAAACTTATTTCCCCCCTCTAATTTTGTTTGCCTCCTTTTTAGTTATTGTTTTAAATGTTTATATATTTTTTATATTACCGACGGTTCTGGACGATGCTATTGTTTATTAAAAAATATTCATTTCCCATCACCAATTTCGTTTGCCTCCTTTTTATTTATTATTTTAATTAATTATTATTTTCTTATATTAGCGACGGTTCAGGCCGACACTACTATTTGTGCGCAAATTTCATTTCCCCCACCACTTTCATTTACCTACTTTAAAGTTATTGTTTTAATTAATTATTATTTTTATATTAAAAATTAGTATTTTAATAGCACTTTTAAAGTGCTATTAAACAAAATCGTTTACATTAGCGGTGCGGTTAATAGCGGTTTAAAGGGATATCAAAAACAAAAGAAAGTTCTCTTATATAATATTTGTGGCGTAGTGTCTGTTACCCTGTTTTCTCTTCCAGTGTAGGTTTATCCTTCTAGACATAAGAGGCAACTCCTCTTTGTCTTTATCAAAATCTTCATAAGAGGAGCATACGCCTAACTTGTCCTTTCCTTCCATTTTATTGCAAAAGTATTTAGCACGAATAAAACTAAAGTTCATGAGTGAATGGAAGCATTCAAACGATAAGCTATACAACAAGCATCCTAGGACTAAAAAAAGAGACATACGTTTAATAATTCCTTCTTCACCACTTAGTGCTCGTGGCCTTCGAGTGCATTTGTTTTGAAAATATTTCGAAAATTGTTTAATTTTAGAGAATAATACTTGGTGTTGACCAAGCATTTATTTGGATCGATGCTCCTGTTTGTGCGAAAATTTTATTTCCCCCCACTAATTTTGTTTGCCTCCTTTTTAGTTATTGTTTTAAATGTTTATATATTTTTTATATTAGCGTCGGTTTTGGACGACGCTATTGTTTATTAAAAAATATTCATTTCCCATCACCAATTTCGTTTGCCTCCTTTTTATTTATTATTTTAATTAATTATTATTTTTATATTAAAAATTAGTATTTTTATAGCACTTTTAAAGTGCTATTAAACAAAATCGTTTACATTTGCGGCGCGGTTAATAGCGGTTTAAAGGGATATCAAAAACAAAAGAAAGTTCTCTTAAATAATATTTGTGGCGTAGTGTCTGTTACCCTGTTTTCTCTTCCAGTGTTGGTTTATCCTTCTGGACATAAGAGGCAACTCCTCTTTGTCTTTATCAAAATCTTCATAAGACGATCATACGGCTAACTTGTCCTTTCCTTCAATTTTATTGCAAAAGTATTTAGCATGAATAAAACTAAAGTTCATGAGTGAATGGAAGCATTCAAACGATAAGCTATACAACAAGCATCCTAGGACTAAAAAAAGACACATACGTTTAATAATTCCTTCTTCACCACTTAGTGCTCGTGGCCTTCGAGTGCATTTGTTTTGAAAATATTTCGAAAATGGTTTAATTTTAGAGAATAATAATTGGTGTTTACCAAGCATTTATTTGGATCGATGCTACTGTTTGTGCGAAAATTTTATTTCCCCCCACTAATTTTGTTTGCCTCCTTTTTAGTTATTGTTTTAAATGTTTATATATTTTTTATATTATCGACGGTTCTGGACGATGCTATTGTTTATTAAAAAATATTCATTTCCCATCACCAATTTCGTTTGCCTCCTTTTTATTTATTATTATTTTTATATTAAAAATTAGTATTTTTATAGCACTTTTAAAGTGCTATTAAACAAAATCGTTTACATTAGCGGCGCGGTTAATAGCGGTTTAAAGGGATATCAAAAACAAAAGAAAGTTCTCTTAAATAATATTTGTGGCGTAGTGTCTTTTACCCTGTTTTCTCTTCCAGTGTTGGTTTATCCTTCTGGACATAAGAGGCAACTCCTCTTTGTCTTTAT
The DNA here is from genome assembly GCA_948472305.1 of Vicia faba. NCBI lineage: Eukaryota > Viridiplantae > Streptophyta > Magnoliopsida > Fabales > Fabaceae > Vicia > Vicia faba. Next base: position 1,009,770,655 of record OX451739.1, on the reverse strand, counting down.
CAAAATCTTCATAAGAGGATCATACGGCTAACTTGTCCTTTCCTTCCATTTTATTGCAAAAGTATTTAGCATGAATAAAACTAAAGTTCATGAGTGAATGGAAGCATTCAAACGATAAGCTATACAACAAGCATCCTAGGACTAAAAAAAGAGACATACGTTTAATAATTCCTTCTTCACCACTTCGTGCTCGTGGCCTTCGAGTGCATTTGTTTTGAAAATATTTCGAAAATGGTTTAATTTTAGAGAATAATACTTGGTGTTGACCAAGCATTTATTTGGATCGAAGCTACTGTTTGTGCAGAAATTTTATTTCCCCCCTCTAATTTTTTTTGCCTCCTTTTTAGTTATTGTTTTAAAAGTTTATATATTTTTTATATTAGCGACTATTCTGGACGACGCTATTGTTTATTAAAAAATATTCATTTCCATCACCAATTTCGTTTGCCTCATTTTTATTTATTATTTTAATTAATTATTATTTTCTTATAATAGCGACGGTTCAGGCCGACACTACTATTTGTGTGCAAATTTCATTCCCCCCCCCCCCCCCCCCCCCAATTTCATTTACCACCTTTAAAGTTATTGTTTTAATTAATTATTATTTTTATATTAAAAATTAGTATTTTAATAGCACTTTTAAAGTGCTATTAAACAAAATCGTTTACAATAGAGGCGCGGTTAATAGCGGTTTAAAGGGATATCACAAACAAATATAAGTTCTCTTAAATAATATTTGTGGTGTAGTGTCTGTTGCCCTGTTTCCTCTTCCAGTGTTGGTTTGTCCTTCTGGACATAAGAGACAACCCCTCTTTGTCTTTATCAAAATCTTCATAAGAGGAGCATACGCCTAAATTGTCCTTTCCTTCCATTTTATTGCAAAAGTATTTAGCACGAATAAAACTAAAGTTTATGAGTGAATGAAAGCATTCAAACGATAAGCTATACAACAAGCATCCTAGGACTAAAAAAAGGGATATACGTTTAATCATTCCTTCTTCACCACTTAGTGCTCGTGGCCTTCGAGTGCATTTGTTTTGAAAATATTTCGAAAATGGTTTGATTTTCGAGAATAATATTTGGTCTTGACCGAGCATTTATTTGGATCGAAGCTACTGTTTGTGCAAAAAATTTATTTCCCCCCTCTAATTTTGTTTGCCTCCTTTTTAGTTATTGTTTTAAATATTTATATATTTTTTATATTAGCGACGGTTCTGGACGACGCTATTGTTTATTAAAAGATATTCATTTCCCATCACCAATTTCGTTTGCCTCCTTTTTAGTTATTATTTTAATTAATTATTATTTTCCTATATTAGCAACGGTTCAGGCCGACACTACTATTTGTGCGCAAATTTCATTTCCCCCACCAATTTCATTTACCTCCTTTAAAGTTATTGTTTTAATTAATTATTATTTTTATATTAAAAACCAGTACTTTATTAGCACTTTTAAAGTGATATTAAACAAAATCGTTTACAATAGCAACGCGATTAATAGCGGTTTAAAGGGATATCAAAAACAAAAGAAAGTTCTCTAAATAATATTTGTGGCGTAGTGTATGTTGCCCTGTTTTCTCTTCCAGTGTTGGTTTATCCTTCTGGACATAAGAGACAACTCCTCTTTGTCTTTATCAAAATCTTCATAAGAGGAGCATACGCCTAACTTGTCGTTTTCTTCCATTTTATTGAAAAATTATTTAGCAAGAATATAACTAAAGTTCATGAGTGAATGGAAGCATTCAAAGGATAAGCTATACAACAAGCATCTTAGGACTAAAAAAAGGGACATACGTTTAATCATTCCTTCTTCACCACTTAGTGCTCGTTGCCTTCGAGTGCATTTGTTTTGAAAATATTTCGAAAATGGTTTGATTTTCGAGAATAATACTTGGTGTTGACCAAGCATTTATTTGGATCGAAGCTACTGTTTGTGCGAAAATTGTATTTCCCCCCACTAATTTTGTTTGCCTCCTTTTTAGTTATTGTTTTAAATGTTTATAGATTTTTTATATTAGCGACGGTTCTGGACGACGCTATTGTTTATTAAAAATTATTCATTTCCCGTCACCAATTTCGTTTGTCTCATTTTTAGTTATTATTTTAATTAATTATTATTTTCTTATATTAGCGACGGTTCAGGCCGACACTACTATTTGTGCGCAAATTTCATTTCCCCTACCAATTTCATTTGCCTCCTTTAAAGTTATTGTTTTAATTAATTATTATTTTTATATTAAAAACCAGTACTTTAATAACACTTTTAAAGTGATATTAAACAAAATCGTTTACAATAGCAACGCGATTAATAGCGGTTTAAAGGGATATCAAAAACAAAAGAAAGTTCTCTTAAATAATATTTGTGGCGTAGTGTGGGTTTCCTTGTTTTTTCTTTTAGTGTTGGTTTATCCTTCTGGACATAAGAGACAACCCCTCTTTGTCTTTATGAAAATCTTCATAAGAGGAGCATACGCCTAACTTGTCCTTTCCTTCCATTTTATTGCAAAAGTATTTAGCACGATTAAAACTAAAGTTCATGAGTGAATGGAAGCATTCAAAGGATAAGCTATACAACAAGCATCTTAGGACTAAAAAAAGGGACATACGTTTAATCATTCCTTCTTCACCACTTAGTGCTCGTTGCCTTCGAGTGCATTTGTTTTGAAAATATTTCGAAAATGGTTTGATTTTCGAGAATAATACTTGGTGTTGACCAAGCATTTATTTGGATCGAAGCTACTGTTTGTGCGAAAATTGTATTTCCCCCCACTAATTTTGTTTGCCTCCTTTTTAGTTATTGTTTTAAATGTTTATAGATTTTTTATATTAGCGACGGTTCTGGACGACGCTATTGTTTATTAAAAAATATTCATTTCCCGTCACCAATTTCGTTTGTCTCATTTTTAGTTATTATTTTAATTAATTATTATTTTCTTATATTAGCGACGGTTCAGGCCGACACTACTATTTGTGCGCAAATTTCATTTCCCCTACCAATTTCATTTGCCTCCTTTAAAGTTATTGTTTTAATTAATTATTATTTTTATATTAAAAACCAGTACTTTAATAACACTTTTAAAGTGATATTAAACAAAATCGTTTACAATAGCAACGCGATTAATAGCGTTTTAAAGGGATATCAAAAACAAAATAAAGTTCTCTTAAATAATATTTGTGGCGTAGTGTGGGTTTCCCTGTTTTTTCTTTCAGTGTTGGTTTATCCTTCTGGACATAAGAGACAACCCCTCTTTGTCTTTATCAAAATCTTCATAAGAGGAGCATACGCCTAACTTGTCCTTTCCTTCCATTTTATTGCAAAAGTATTTAGCACGAATAAAACTAAAGTTCATGAGTGAATGGAAGCATTCAAACGATAAGCTATACAACAAGCATCCTAGGACTAAAAAATGAGACATACGTTTAATCATTCCTTCTTCACCACTTAGTGCTCGTGGCCTTCGAGTGCATTTGTTTTGAAAATATTTCGAAAATGGTTTGATTTTAGAGAATAATACTTGGTGTTGACCAAGCATTTATTTGGATTGAAGCTACTGTTTGTGCGAAAATTGTATTTCCCCCCACTAATTTTGTTTGCCTCCTTTTTAGTTTCTGTTTTAAATGTTTATAGATTTTTTATATTAGCGACGGTTCTGGACGACGCTATTGTTTATTAAAAAATATTCATTTCCCGTCACCAATTTCGTTTGCCTCCGTTTTAGTTATTATTTTAATTAATTATTATTTTCTTATATTAGCGACAGTTTAGGCCGACACTACTGTTTGTGCGCAAATTTTATTTCCCCCACCAATTTCATTTACCTCCTTTAAAGTTATTGTTTTAATTAATTATTATTTTTATATTAAAAATTAGTATTTTAATAGCATTTTTAAAGTGCTATTAAACAAAATCGTTTACATTAGCGGCGCGGTTAAAAGCGGTTTAAAGGGATATCAAAAACAAAAGAAAGTTCTCTTAAATAATATTTGTGGCGTAGTGTCTGTTGCCCTGTTTTCTCTTCCAGTGTTGGTTTATCCTTCTGGACATAAGAGACAACTCCTCTTTGTCTTTATCAAAATCTTCATAAGAGGAGCATACGCCTAACTTGTCGTTTTCTTCCATTTTATTGAAAAATTATTTAGCAAGAATATAACTAAAGTTCATGAGTGAATGGAAGCATTCAAAGGATAAGCTATACAACAAGCATCTTAGGACTAAAAAAAGGGACATACGTTTAATCATTCCTTCTTCACCACTTAGTGCTCGTGGCCTTCGAGTGCATTTGTTTTGAAAATATTTCGAAAATGGTTTGATTTTCGAGAATAATACTTGGTGTTGACCAAGCATTTATTTGGATCGAAGCTAATGTTTGTGCGAAAATTTTATTTCCCCCCACTAATTTTGTTTGCCTCCTTTTTAGTTATTGTTTTAAATGTTTATATATTTTTTATATTAGCGACGGTTCTGGACGACGCTATTGTTTATTCAAAAATATTCATTTCCCGTCACCAATTTCGTTTGCCTCCTTTTTAGTTATTATTTTAATTAATTATTATTTTCTTATATTTGCGATGGTTCAGGCCAACACTACTGTTTGTGCGCAAATTTCATTTCCCCCACCAATTTCATTTACCTCCTTTAAAGTTATTGTTTTAATTAATTATTATTTTTATATTATAAATTAGAACTTTAATAGCACTTTTAAAGTGCTATTAAACAAAATCGTTTACATTAGCGGCGCGGTTAATAGCGGTTTAAAGGGATATCAAAAACAAAAGAAAGTTCTCTTAAATAATATTTGTGGCGTAGTGTCTGTTGCCCTGTTTTCTCTTCCAGTGTTGGTTTATCCTTCTGGACATAAGAGACAACTCCTCTTTGTCTTTATCAAAATCTTCATAAGCGGAGCATACGCCTAACTTGTCCTTTCCTTCCATTTTATTGCAAAAGTATTTAGCACGAATAAAACTAAAGTTCATGAGTGAATGGAAGCATTCAAACAATAAGCTATACAACAAGCATCCTAGGACTAAAAAAAGAGACATACGTTTAATAATTCCTTCTTCACAACTTAGTGCTCGTGGCCTTCGAGTGCATTTGTTTTGAAAATATTTCGAAAATGGTTTTATTTTCGAGAATAATACTTGGTGTTGACCAAGCATTTATTTGGATCGAAGCTACTGTTTGTGCAAAAAATTTATTTCCCCCCACTAATTTTGTTTGCCTCCTTTTTATTTATTTTTTTAAATGTTTATATATTTTTTATATTAGCGACGGTTCTGGACGAACCAATTGTTTATTAAAAAATATTCATTTCCCGTCACCAGTTTCGTTTGCCTCATTTTTAGTTATTATTTTAATTAATTATTATTTTCTTATATTAGCGACGGTTCAGGCCGACACTACTATTTGTGCGCAAATTTCATTTTGTCCACCAATTTCATTTGCCTCCTTTAAAGTTATTGTTTTAATTAATTATTATTTTTATATTAAAAATTAGTATTTTAATAGCTCTTTTAATGTGCTATTAAACAAAATCGTTTACATTAGCGTCGCGGTTAATAGCGGTTTAAAGGGATATCAAAAACAAAAGAAAGTTCTCTTAAATAATATTTGTGGCGTAGTGTTTGTTGCCCTGTTTTCTCTTCCAGTGTTGGTTTATCCTTCTGGACATAAGAGACAACTCCTCTTTGTCTTTATCAAAATCTTCATAAGCGGAGCATACGCCTAACTAGTCCTTTCCTTCCATTTTATTGCAAAAGTATTTAGCACGAATAAAACTAAAGTTCATGAGTGAATGGAAGCATTCAAATGATAAGCTATACAACAAGCATCCTAGGACTAAAAAAAGAGACATACGATTAATAATTCCTTCTTCACCACTTAGTGCTCGTGGCCTTCGAGTGCATTTGTTTTGAAAATATTTCGAAAATGGTTTGATTTTAGATAATAATACTTGGTGTTGACCAAGCATTTATTTTGATCGAAGCTATTGTTTGTGCGAAAATTTTATTTCCCCCCACTAATTTTGTTTGCCTCCTTTTTAGTTATTGTTTTAAATGTTTATATATTTTTTATATTAGCGATGGTTCTGGAAGACCCTATTGTTTATTCAAAAATATTCATTTCCCATCACCAATTTCGTTTGCCTCATTTTTAGTTATTATTTTAATTAATTATTATTTTCTTATATTAGCGACGGTTCAGGCCGACACTACTATTTGTGTGCAAATTTTCATTTCCCCCACCAATTTCATTTGCCTCCTTTAAAGTTATTGTTTTAATTAATTATTATTTTTATATTAAAAATCAGTACTTTTAAAGTGCTATTAAACAAAATCGTTTTCAATAGCGGCGCGGTTAATAGCGGTTTAAAGGGATATCAAAAACAAAAGAAAGTTCTCTTAAATAATATTTGTGGCGTAGTGTTTGTTGCCCTGTTTTCTCTTCCAGTGTTGGTTTATCCTTCTGGACATAAGAGACAACTCCTCTTTGTCTTTATCAAAATCTTCATAAGAGGAGCATACGCCTAACTTGTCCTTTCCTTCCATTTTATTGCAAAAGTGTTTAGCACGAATAAAACTAAAGTTCATGAGTGAATGGAAGCATTCAAACGATAAGCTATACAACAAGCATCCTAGAACTAAAAAAAGAGACATACGTTTAATCATTCCTTCTTCACCACTTAGTGCTCGTGGCCTTCGAGTGCATTTGTTTTGAAAATATTTCGAATATGGTTTGATTTTCAAGAATAATACTTGGTGTTTACCAAGCATTTATTTGGATCGAAGCCACTGGTTGTGCGGAAATTTTATTTCCCCCCACTAATTTTGTTTGCCTCCTTTTTAGTTATTGTTTTAAATGTTTATATATTTTTTATATTAGCGACGGTTCTGGACGACGCTATTGTTTATTAAAAAATATTCATTTCCCATCACCAATTTCTTTTGCCTCCTTTTTAGTTATTATTTTAATTAATTATTATTTTCTTATATTAGCGACGGTTCAGGCCGACACTACTATTTGTGCGCAAATTTCATTTCCCCCACCAATTTCATTTACCTCCTTTAAAGTTATTGTTTTAACTAATTATTATTTTTATATTAAAAATTAGTATTTTAATAGCACTTTTAAAGTGCTATTAAACAAATCGTTTACATTAGCGTCGCGGTTAATAGCGGTTTAAAGGGATATCAAAAACAAAAGAAAGTTCTCTTAAATAATATTTGTGGCGTAGTGTCTGTTGCCCTGTTTTCTCTTCCAGTGTTGGTTTATCCTTCTGGACATAAGAGACAACTCCTCTTTGTCTTTATCAAAATCTTCATAAGCGGAGCATACCCCTAACTTGTCCTTTCCTTCCATTTTATTGCAAAAGTATTTAGCACTAATAAAACTAAAGTTCATGAGTGAATGGAAGCATTCAAACGATAAGCTATAAAACAAGCATCCTAGGACTAAAAAAAGAGACATACGTTTAATAATTCCTTCTTCACCACTTAGTGCTCGTGGCCTTCGAGTGCATTTGTTTTGAAAATATTTCGAAAATGGTTTGATTTTAGATAATAATACTTGGTGTTGACCAAGCATTTATTTGGATCGAAGCTACTGGTTGTGCGGAAATTTTATTTCCCCCCACTAATTTTGTTTGCCTCCTTTTTAGTTATTGTTTTAAATGTTTATATATTTTTTATATTAGCGACGGTTCTGGACGACGCTATTGTCTATTAAAAAATATTCATTTCCCATCACCAATTTCGTTTGCCTCCTTTTTAGTTATTATTTTAATTAATTATTATTTTCTTATATTAGCGACGGTTCAGGCCGACACTACTATTTGTGCGCAAATTTCATTTCCCCCACCAATTTCATTTACCTCCTTTAAAGTTATTGTTTTAACTAATTATTATTTTTATATTAAAAATTAGTATTTTAATAGCAATTTTAAAGTGCTATTAAACAAAATCGTTTACATTAGCGTCGCGGTTAATAGCGGTTTAAAGGGATATCAAAAACAAAAGAAAGTTCTCTTAAATAATATTTGTGGCGGAGTGTCTGTTGCCCTGTTTTCGCTTCCAGTGTTGGTTTATCCTTCTGGACATAAGAGACAACTCCTCTTTGTCTTTATCCAAATCTTCATAAGCGGAGCATACGCCTAACTTGTCCTTTCCTTCCATTTTATTGCAAAAGTATTTAGCACGAATAAAACTAAAGTTCATGAGTGAATGGAAGCATTCAAATGATAAGCTATACAACAAGCATCCTAGGACTAAAAAAAGAGACATACGTTTAATAATTCCTTCTTCACCACTTAGTGCTCGTGGCCTTCGAGTGCATTTGTTTTGAAAATATTTCGAAAATGGTTTGATTTTAGATAATAATACTTGGTGTTGACCAAGCATTTATTTGGATCGAAGCTATAGTTTGTTTGCCTCCTTTTTAGTTATTGTTTTAAATGTTTATATATTTTTTATATTAGCGATGGTTCTGGACGCCCTATTGGTTATTCAAAAATATTCATTTCCCATCACCAATTTCGTTTGCCTCATTTTTAGTTATTATTTTAATTAATTATTATTTTCTTATATTAGCGACGGTTCAGGCCGACACTACTATTTGTGTGCAAATTTTCAGTTCCCCCACCAATTTCATTTGCCTCCTTTAAAGTTATTGTTTTAATTAATTATTATTTTTATATTAAAAATCAGTACTTTAATAGTACTTTTAAAGTGCTATTAAACAAAATCGTTTTCAATAGCGGCGCGGTTAATAGCGGTTTAAAGGGATATCAAAAACAAAAGAAAGTTCTCTTAAATAATATTTGTGGCGTAGTGTCTGTTGCCCTGTTTTCTCTTCCAGTATTGGTTTATCCTTCTGGACATAAGAGACAACCCCTCTTTGTCTTTATCAAAATCTTCATAAGAGAAGCATACGCCTAACTTGTCCTTTCCTTCCATTTTATTGCAAAAGTATTTAGCACGAATAAAACTAAAGTTCATGAGTGAATGGAAGCATTCAAACGATAAGCTATACAACAAGAATCCTAGGACTAAAAAAAGAGACATACGTTTAATCATTCCTTCTTCACCACTTAGTGCTCGTGGCCTTCGAGTGCATTTGTTTTGAAAATATTTCGAATATGGTTTGATTTTCGAGAATAATACTTGGTGTTTACCAAGCATTTATTTGGATCGAAGCTACTGGTTGTGCGGAAATTTTATTTCCCCCCATTAATTTTGTTTGCCTCCTTTTTAGTTATTGTTTTAAATGTTTATATATTTTTTATATTAGCGACGGTTCTGGACGACGCTATTGTTTATTAAAAAATATTCATTTCCCATCACCAATTTCGTTTGCCTCCTTTTTAGTTATTATTTTAATTAATTATTATTTTCTTATATTAGCGACGGTTCAGGCCGACACTACTATTTGTGCGCAAATTTCATTTCCCCCACCAATTTCATTTACCTCCTTTAAAGTTATTGTTTTAACTAATTATTATTTTTATATTAAAAATTAGTATTTTAATAACACTTTTAAAGTGCTATTAAACAAAATCATTTACATTAGCGTCGCGGTTAATAGCGGTTTAAAGGGATATCAAAAACAAAACAAAAGTTCTCTTAAATAATATTTGTGGCGTAGTGTCTGTTGCCCTGTTTTCTCTTCCAGTGTTGGTTTATCCTTCTGGACATAAGAGACAACTCCTCTTTGTCTTTATCAAAATCTTCATAAGCGGAGCATACGCCTAACTTGTCCTTTCCTTCCATTTTATTGCAAAAGTATTTAGCACGAATAAAACTAAAGTTCATGAGTGAATGGAAGCATTCAAACGATAAGCTATACAACAAGCATCCTAGGACTAAAAAATGAGACATACGTTTAATAATTCCTTCTTCACCACTTAGTGCTCGTGGCCTTCGAGTGCATTTGTTTTGAAAATGTTTCGAAAATGGTTTGATTTTAGATAATAATACTTGGTGTTGACCAAGCATTTATTTGGATCGAAGCTAATGTTTGTGCGAAAATTTTATTTCCCCCCACTAATTTTGTTTGCCTCCTTTTTAGTTATTGTTTTAAATGTTTATATATTTTTTATATTAGCGACGGTTCTGGACGAACCTATTGATTATTAAAAAATATTCATTTCCCATCACCAATTTCGTTTGCCTCATTTTTAGTAATTATTTTAATTAATTATTATTTTCTTATATTAGCAACGGTTCAGGCCGACACTACTATTTGTGCGCAAATTTAATTTCGCCCACCAATTTCATTTGCCTCCTTTAAAGTTATTGTTTTAATTAATTATTATTTTTATATTAAAAATTAGTATTTTAATAGCACTTTTAAAGTGCTATTAAACAAAATCGTTTACATTAGCGTCGCGGTTAATAGCGGTTTAAAGGGATATCAAAAACAAAAGAAAGTTCTCTTAAATAATATTTGTGGCGTAGTGTGTGTTGCCCTGTTTTCTCTTCCAGTGTTGGTTTATCCTTCTGGACATAAGAGACAAATCCTCTTTGTCTTTATCAAAATCTTCATAAGCGGAGCATACGCCTAACTTGTCCTTTCCTTCCATTTTATTGCAAAAGTATTTAGCACGAATAAAACTAAAGTTCATGAGTGAATGGAAGCATTCAAACGATAAGCTATACAACAAGCATCCTAGGACTAAAAAAAGAGACATACGTTTAATCATTCCTTCTTCACCACTTAGTGCTCGTGGCCTTCGAGTGCATTTGTTTTGAAAATATTTTGAATATGGTTTGATTTTCGAGAATAATACTTGGTTTTTACCAAGCATTTATTTGGATCGAAGCTACTGGTTGTGCGGAAATTTTATTCCCCCCCACTAATTTTGTTTGCCTCCTTTTTAGTTATTGTTTTAAATGTTTATATATTTTTTATATTAGCGACGGTTCTGGACGACGCTATTGTTTATTAAAAAATATTCATTTCCCATCACCAATTTCGTTTGCCTCCTTTTTAGTTATTATTTTAATTAATTATTATTTTCTTATATTAGCGACGGTTCAGGCCGACACTACTATTTGTGCGCAAATTTCATTTCCCCCACCAATTTCATTTACCTCCTTTAAAGTTATTTTTAACTAATTATTATTTTTATATTAAAAATTAGTATTTTAATAGCACTTTTAAAGTGCTATTAAACAAAATCGTTTACATTAGCGTCGCGGTTAATAGCGGTTTAAAGGGATATCAAAAACAAAAGAAAGTTCTCTTAAATAATATTTGTGGCGTAGTGTCTGTTGCCCTGTTTTTTCTTCCAGTGTTGGTTTATCCTTCTGGACATAAGAGACAACTCCTCTTTGACTTTATCCAAATCTTCATAAGCGGAGCATACGCCTAACTTGTCCTTTCCTTCCATTTTATTGCAAAAGTATTTAGCACGAATAAAACTAAAGTTCATGAGTGAATGGAAGCATTCAAACGATAAGCTATACAACAAGCATCCTAGGACTAAAAAAAGAGACATACGTTTAATAATTCCTTCTTCACCACTTAGTGCTCGTGGCCTTCGAGTGCATTTGTTTTGAAAATATTTCGAAAATGGTTTGATTTTAGATAATAATACTTGGTGTTGACCAAGCATTTATTTGGATCGAAGCTACTGGTTGTGCGGAAATTTTATTTCCCCCCACTAATTTTGTTTGCCTCCTTTTTAGTTATTGTTTTAAATGTTTATATATTTTTTATATTAGCGACGGTTCTGGACGACGCTATTGTCTATTAAAAAATATTCATTTCCCATCACCAATTTCGTTTGCCTCCTTTTTAGTTATTATTTTAATTAATTATTATTTTCTTATATTAGCGACGGTTCAGGCCGACACTACTATTTGTGCGCAAATTTCATTTCCCCCACCAATTTCATTTACCTCCTTTAAAGTTATTGTTTTAACTAATTATTATTTTTATATTAAAAATTAGTATTTTAATAGCACTTTTAAAGTGCTATTAAACAAAATCGTTTACATTAGCGTCGCGGTTAATAGCGGTTTAAAGGGATATCAAAAACAAAAGAAAGTTCCCTTAAATAATATTTGTGGCGTAGTGTCTGTTGCCCTGTTTTCTCTTCCAGTGTTGGTTTATCCTTCTGGACATAAGAGACAACTCCTCTTTGTCTTTATCCAAATCTTCATAAGCGGAGCATACGCCTAACTTGTCCTTTCCTTCCATTTTATTGCAAAAGTATTTAGCACGAATAAAACTAAAGTTCATGAGTGAATGGAAGCATTCAAATGATAAGCTATACAACAAGCATCCTAGGACTAAAAAAAGAGACATACGTTTAATAATTCCTTCTTCACCACTTAGTGCTCGTGGCCTTCGAGTGCATTTGTTTTGAAAATATTTCGAAAATGGTTTGATTTTAGATAATAATACTTGGTGTTGACCAAGCATTTATTTGGATCGAAGCTATAGTTTGTTTGCCTCCTTTTTAGTTATTGTTTTAAATGTTTATATATTTTTTATATTAGCGATGGTTCTGGACGCCCTATTGTTTATTCAAAAATATTCATTTCCCATCACCAATTTCGTTTGCCTCATTTTTAGTTATTATTTTAATTAATTATTATTTTCTTATATTAGCGACGGTTCAGGCCGACACTACTATTTGTGTGCAAATTTTCAGTTCCCCCACCAATTTCATTTGCCTCCTTTAAAGTTATTGTTTTAATTAATTATTATTTTTATATTAAAAATCAGTACTTTAATAGTACTTTTAAAGTGCTATTAAACAAAATCGTTTTCAATAGCGGCGCGGTTAATAGCGGTTTAAAGGGATATCAAAAACAAAAGAAAGTTCTCTTAAATAATATTTGTGGCGTAGTGTCTGTTGCCCTGTTTTCTCTTCCAGTATTGGTTTATCCTTCTGGACATAAGAGACAACCCCTCTTTGTCTTTATCAAAATCTTCATAAGAGAAGCATACACCTAACTTGTCCTTTCCTTCCATTTTATTGCAAAAGTATTTAGCACGAATAAAACTAAAGTTCATGAGTGAATGGAAGCATTCAAACGATAAGCTATACAACAAGAATCCTAGGACTAAAAAAAGAGACATACGTTTAATCATTCCTTCTTCACCACTTAGTGCTCGTGGCCTTCGAGTGCATTTGTTTTGAAAATATTTCGAATATGGTTTGATTTTCGAGAATAATACTTGGTGTTTACCAAGCATTTATTTGGATCGAAGCTACTGGTTGTGCGGAAATTTTATTTCCCCCCACTAATTTTGTTTGCCTCCTTTTTAGTTATTGTTTTAAATGTTTATATATTTTTTATATTAGCGACGGTTCTGGACGACGCTATTGTTTATTAAAAAATATTCATTTCCCATCACCAATTTCGTTTGCCTCCTTTTTAGTTATTATTTTAATTAATTATTATTTTCTTATATTAGCGACGGTTCAGGCCGACACTACTATTTGTGCGCAAATTTCATTTCCCCCACCAATTTCATTTACCTCCTTTAAAGTTATTGTTTTAACTAATTATTATTTTTATATTAAAAATTAGTATTTTAATAACACTTTTAAAGTGCTATTAAACAAAATCATTTATATTAGCGTCGCGGTTAATAGCAGTTTAAAGGGATATCAAAAACAAAACAAAAGTTCTCTTAAATAATATTTGTGGCGTAGTGTCTGTTGCCCAGTTTTCTCTTCCAGTGTTGGTTTATCCTTCTGGACATAAGAGACAACTCCTCTTTGTCTTTATCAAAATCTTCATAAGCGGAGCATACGCCTGACTTGTCCTTTCCTTCCATTTTATTGCAAAAGTATTTAGCACGAATAAAACTAAAGTTCATGAGTGAATGGAAGCATTCAAACGATAAGCTATACAACAAGCATCCTAGGACTAAAAAAAGAGACATACGTTTAATCATTCCTTCTTCACCACTTAGTGCTCGTGGCCTTCGAGTGCATTTGTTTTGAAAATATTTCGAATATGGTTTGATTTTCGAGAATAATACTTGGTTTTTACCAAGCATTTATTTGGATCGAAGCTACTGGTTGTGCGGAAATTTTATTTCCCCCACTAATTTTGTTTGCCTCCTTTTTAGTTATTGTTTTAAATGTTTATATATTTTTTATATTAGCGACGGTTCTGGACTACGCTATTGTTTATTAAAAAATATTCATTTTTCATCACCAATTTTGTTTGCCTCCTTTTTAGTTATTATTTTAATTAATTATTATTTTCTTATATTAGCGACGGTTCAGGCCGACACTACTATTTGTGTGCAAATTTTCATTTCCACCACCAATTTCATTTGCCTCCTTTAAAGTTATTGTTTTAATTAATTATTATTTTTATATTTAAAATCAGTACTTTAATAGTACTTTTAAAGTGCAATTAAACAAAATCGTTTTCAATAGCGGCGCGGTTAATAGCGGTTTAAAGGGATATCAAAAACAAAAGAAAGTTCTCTTAAATAATATTTGTGGCGTAGTGTCTGTTGCCCTGTTTTCTCTTCCAGTGTTGGTTTATCCTTCTGGACATAAGAGACAACTCCTCTTTGTCTTTATCAAAATCTTCATAAGCGGAGCATACGCCTAACTTGTCCTTTCCTTCCATTTTATTGCAAAAGTATTTAGCACGAATAAAACTAAAGTTCATGAGTGAATGGAAGCATTCAAACGATAAGCTATACAACAAGAATCCTAGGACTAAAAAAAGAGACATACGTTTAATAATTCCTTCTTCACCACTTAGTGCTCGTGGCCTTCGAGTGCATTTGTTTTGAAAATATTTCGAAAATGGTTTGATTTTAGATAATAATACTTGGTGTTAACCAAGCATTTATTTGGATCGAAGCTACTGTTTGTGCGAAAATTTTATTTCCCCCCACTAATTTTGTTTGCCTCCTTTTTAGTTATTGTTTTAAATGTTTATATATTTTTTATATTAGCGACGGTTCTTGACGAACCTATAGTTTATTAAAAAATATTCATTTCCCATCACCAATTTCGTTTGCCTCCTTTTTAGTTATTATTTTAATTAATTATTATTTTCTTATATTAGCGACGGTTCAGGCCGACACTACTATTTGTGCGCAAATTTCATTTCGCCCACCAATTTCATTTGCCTCCTTTAAAGTTATTGTTTTAATTAATTATTATTTTTATATTAAAAATTAGTATTTTAATAGCACTTTTAATGTGCTATTAAACAAAATCGTTTACATTAGCGTCGCGGTTAATAGCGGTTTAAAGGGATATCAAAAACAAAAGAAAGTTCTCTTAAATAATATTTGTGGCGTAGTGTCTGTTGCCCTGTTTTCTCTTCCAGTGTTGGTTTATCCTTCTGGACATAAGAGACAACTCCTCTTTGTCTTTATCAAAATCTTCATAAGCGGAGCATACGCCTAACTTGTCCTTTCCTTCCATTTTATTGCAAAAGTATTTAGCACGAATAAAACTAAAGTTCATGAGTGAATGGAAGCATTCAAACGATAAGCTATACAACAAGCATCCTAGGACTAAAAAAAGAGACATACGTTTAATCATTCCTTCTTCACCACTTAGTGCTCGTGGCCTTCGAGTGCATTTGTTTTGAAAATATTTCGAAAATGCTTTGATTTTAGATAATAATACTTGGTGTTGACCAAGCATTTATTTGGATCGAAGCTACTGTTTGTGCGAAAATTTTATTTCCCCCCACTAATTTTGTTTGCCTCCTTTTTAGTTATTGTTTTAAATGTTTATATATTTTTTATATTAGCGACGGTTTTGGACGACGCTATTGTTTATTAAAAAATATTCATTTCCCATCACCAATTTCGTTTGCCTCCTTTTTAGTTATTATTTTAATTAATTATTATTTTCTTATATGAGCAACGGTTCAGGCCGACACTACTATTTGTGCGCAAATTTCATTTCCCCCACCAATTTCATTTACCTCCTTTAAAGTTATTGTTTTAATTAATTATTTTTTTTATATTAAAAATTAGTATTTTAATAGCACTTTTAAAGTGCTATTAAACAAAATCGTTTACATTAGCGTCGCGGTTAATAGCGGTTTAAAGGGATATCAAAAACAAAAGAAAGTTCTCTTAAATAATATTTGTGGCGTAGTGTGTGTTGCCCTGTTTTCTCTTCCAGTGTTGGTTTATCCTTCTGGACATAAGAGACAACTCCTCTTTGTCTTTATCAAAATCTTCATAAGCGGAGCATACGCCTAACTTGTCCTTTCCTTCCATTTTATTGCAAAAGTATTTAGCACGAATAAAACTAAAGTTCATGAGTGAATGGAAGCATTCAAACGATAAGCTATACAACAAGCATCCTAGAACTAAAAAAAGAGACATACGTTTAATCATTCCTTCTTCACCACTTAGTGCTCGTGGCCTTGGAGTGCATTTGTTTTGAAAATATTTCGAATATGGTTTGATTTTCGAGAATAATACTTGGTGTTTAACAAGCATTTATTTAGATTGAAGCTACTGGTTGTGCGAAAATTTTATTTCCCCCCACTAATTTTGTTTGCCTCCTTTTTAGTTATTGTTTTAAATGATTATATATTTTTTATATTAGCGACGGTTCTGGACGACCCTATTGTTTATTCAAAAATATTCATTTCCCATCACCAATTTCGTTTGCCTCATTTTTAGTAATTATTTTAATTAATTATTATTTTCTTATATTAGCGACGGTTCAGGCCGACACTACTATTTGTGCGCAAATTTCATTTCGCCCACCAATTTCATTTGCCTCCTTTAAAGTTATTGTTTTAATTAATTATTATTTTTATATTAAAAACTAGTATTTTAATAGCACTTTTAATGTGCTATTAAACAAAATCGTTTACATTAGCGTCGCGGTTAATAGCGGTTTAAAGGGATATCAAAAACAAAAGAAAATTCTCTTAAATAATATTTGTGGCGTAGTGTCTGTTGCCCTGTTTTCTCTTCCAGTGTTGGTTTATCCTTCTGGACATAAGAGACAACTCCTCTTTGTCTTTATCAAAATCTTCATAAGCGGAGCATACGCCTAACTTGTCCTTTCCTTCCATTTTATTGCAAAAGTATTTAGCACGAATAAAACTAAAGTTCATGAGTGAATGGAAGCATTCAAACGATAAGCTATACAACAAGAATCCTAGGACTAAAAAAAGAGACATACGTTTAATAATTCCTTCTTCACCACTTAGTGCTCGTGGCCTTCGAGTGCATTTGTTTTGAAAATATTTCGAAAATGGTTTGATTTTAGATAATAATACTTGGTGTTAACCAAGCATTTATTTGGATCGAAGCTACTGTTTGTGCGAAAATTTTATTTCCCCCCACTAATTTTGTTTGCCTCCTTTTTAGTTATTGTTTTAAATGTTTATATATTTTTTATATTAGCGACGGTTCTTGACGAACCTATAGTTTATTAAAAAATATTCATTTCCCATCACCAATTTCGTTTGCCTCCTTTTTAGTTATTATTTTAATTAATTATTATTTTCTTATATTAGCGACGGTTCAGGCCGACACTACTATTTGTGCGCAAATTTCATTTCGCCCACCAATTTCATTTGCCTCCTTTAAAGTTATTGTTTTAATTAATTATTATTTTTATATTAAAAATTAGTATTTTCATAGCACTTTTAATGTGCTATTAAACAAAATCGTTTACATTAGCGTCGCGGTTAATAGCGGTTTAAAGGGATATCAAAAACAAAAGAAAGTTCTCTTAAATAATATTTGTGGCGTAGTGTCTGTTGCCCTGTTTTCTCTTCCAGTGTTGGTTTATCCTTCTGGACATAAGAGACAACTCCTCTTTGTCTTTATCAAAATCTTCATAAGCGGAGCATACGCCTAACTTGTCCTTTCCTTCCATTTTATTGCAAAAGTATTTAGCACGAATAAAACTAAAGTTCATGAGTGAATGGAAGCATTCAAACGATAAGCTATACAACAAGCATCCTAGGACTAAAAAAAGAGACATACGTTTAATCATTCCTTCTTCACCACTTAGTGCTCGTGGCCTTCGAGTGCATTTGTTTTGAAAATATTTCGAAAATGCTTTGATTTTAGATAATAATACTTGGTGTTGACCAAGCATTTATTTGGATCGAAGCTACTGTTTGTGCGAAAATTTTATTTTCCCCCACTAATTTTGTTTGCCTCCTTTTTAGTTATTGTTTTAAATGTTTATATATTTTTTATATTAGCGACGGTTCTGGACGACGCTATTGTTTATTAAAAAATATTCATTTCCCATCACCAATTTCGTTTGCCTCCTTTTTAGTTATTATTTTAATTAATTATTATTTTCTTATATGAGCAACGGTTCAGGCCGACACTACTATTTGTGCGCAAATTTCATTTCCCCCACCAATTTCATTTACCTCCTTTAAAGTTATTGTTTTAATTAATTATTTTTTTTATATTAAAAATTAGTATTTTAATAGCACTTTTAAAGTGCTATTAAACAAAATCGTTTACATTAGCGTCGCGGTTAATAGCGGTTTAAAGGGATATCAAAAACAAAAGAAAGTTCTCTTAAATAATATTTGTGGCGTAGTGTGTGTTGCCCTGTTTTCTCTTCCAGTGTTGGTTTATCCTTCTGGACATAAGAGACAACTCCTCTTTGTCTTTATCAAAATCTTCATAAGCGGAGCATACGCCTAACTTGTCCTTTCCTTCCATTTTATTGCAAAAGTATTTAGCACGAATAAAACTAAAGTTCATGAGTGAATGGAAGCATTCAAACGATAAGCTATACAACAAGCATCCTAGAACTAAAAAAAGAGACATACGTTTAATCATTCCTTCTTCACCACTTAGTGCTCGTGGCCTTGGAGTGCATTTGTTTTGAAAATATTTCGAATATGGTTTGATTTTCGAGAATAATACTTGGTGTTTAACAAGCATTTATTTAGATTGAAGCTACTGGTTGTGCGAAAATTTTATTTCCCCCCACTAATTTTGTTTGCCTCCTTTTTAGTTATTGTTTTAAATGATTATATATTTTTTATATTAGCGACGGTTCTGGACGACCCTATTGTTTATTCAAAAATATTCATTTCCCATCACCAATTTCGTTTGCCTCATTTTTAGTAATTATTTTAATTAATTATTATTTTCTTATACTAGCGACGGTTCAGGCCGACACTACTATTTGTGCGCAAATTTCATTTCGCCCACCAATTTCATTTGCCTCCTTTAAAGTTATTGTTTTAATTAATTATTATTTTTATATTAAAAATTAGTATTTTAATAGCACTTTTAATGTGCTATTAAACAAAATCGTTTACATTAGCGTCGCGGTTAATAGCGGTTTAAAGGGATATCAAAAACAAAAGAAAGTTCTCTTAAATAATATTTGTGGCGTAGTGTCTGTTGCCCTGTTTTCTCTTCCAGTGTTGGTTTATCCTTCTGGACATAAGAGACAACTCCTCTTTGTCTTTATCAAAATCTTCATAAGCGGAGCATACGCCTAACTTGTCCTTTCCTTCCATTTTATTGCAAACGTATTTAGCACGAATAAAACTAAAGTTCATGAGTGAATGGAAGCATTCAAACGATAAGCTATACAACAAGCATCCTAGGACTAAAAAAAGAGACATACGTTTAATCATTCCTTCTTCACCTCTTAGTGCTCGTGGCCTTCGAGTGCATTTGTTTTTAAAATATTTCGAAAATGGTTTGATTTTAGATAATAATACTTTGTGTTGACCAAGCATTTATTTGGATCGAAGCTACTGTTTGTGCGAAAATTTTATTTCCCCCCACTAATTTTGTTTGCCTCCTTTTTAGTTATTGTTTTAAATGTTTATATATTTTTTATATTAGCGACGGTTCTGGATGACGCTATTGTTTATTAAAAAATATTCATTTCCCATCACCAATTTTGTTTGCCTCCTTTTTAGTTATTATTTTAATTAATTATTATTTTCTTATATGAGCGACGGTTCAGGCCGACACTACTATTTGTGCGCAAATTTCATTTCCCCCACCAATTTCATTTACCTCCTTTAAAGTTATTGTTTTAATTAATTATTATTTTTATATTAAAAATTAGTATTTTAATAGCACTTTTAAAGTGCTATTAAACAAAATCGTTTACATTAGCGTCGCGGTTAATAGCGGTTTAAAGGGATATCAAAAACAAAAGAAAGTTCTCTTAAATAATATTTGTGGCGTAGTGTCTGTTGCCCTGTTTTCTCTTCCAGTGTTGGTTTATCCTTCTGGACATAAGAGACAACTCCTCTTTGTCTTTATCAAAATCTTCATAAGCGGAGCATACGCCTAACTTGTCCTTTCCTTCCATTTTATTGCAAAAGTATTTAGCACAAATAAAACTAAAGTTCATGAGTGAATGGAAGCATTCAAACGATAAGCTATACAACAAGCATCCTAGGACTAAAAAAAGAGACATACGTTTAATAATTCCTTCTTCACCACTTAGTGCTCGTGGCCTTCGAGTGCATTTGTTTTTAAAATATTTCGAATATGGTTTGATTTTCGAGAATAATACTTGGTGTTTACGAAGCATTTATTTAGATCGAAGCTACTGGTTGTTCGAAAATTTTATTTCCCCTCACTAATTTTGTTTGCCTCCTTTTTAGTTATTGTTTTAAATGTTTATATATTTTTTATATTGGCGACGGTTCTGGACGAACCTATTGTTTATTAAAAAATATTCATTTCCCATCACCAATTTCGTTTGCCTCATTTTTAGTAATTATTTTAATTAATTATTATTTTCTTATATTAGCGACGGTTCAGGCCGACACTACTATTTGTGCGCAAATTTCATTTCGCCCACCAATTTCATTTGCCTCCTTTAAATTTATTGTTTTAATTAATTATTATTTTTATATTAAAAATTAGTATTTTAATAGCACTTTTAATGTGCTATTAAACAAAATCGTTTACATTAGCGTCGCGGTTAATAGCGGTTTAAAGGGATATCAAAAACAAAAGAAAGTTCTCTTAAATAATATTTGTGGCGTAGTGTCTGTTGCCCTGTTTTCTCTTCCAGTGTTGGTTTATCCTTCTGGACATAAGAGACAACTCCTCTTTGTCTTTATCAAAATCTTCATAAGCGGAGCATACGCCTAACTTGTCCTTTCCTTCCATTTTATTGCAAAAGTATTTAGCACGAATAAAACTAAAGTTCATGAGTGAATGGAAGCATTCAAACGATAAGCTATAAAACAAGCAACCTAGGACTAAAGAAAGAGACATATGTTTAATCATTCCTTCTTCACCACTTAGTGCCCGTGGCCTTCGAGTGCATTTGTTTTGAAAATATTTCGAAAATGGTTTGATTTTCGAGAATAATACTTGGTGTTGACCAAGCATTTATTTAGATCGAAGCTACTGTTTGTGCGGAAATTTTATTCCCCCCCACTAATTTTGTTTGCCTCCTTTTTAGTTATTGTTTTAAATGTTTATATATTTTTTATATTAGCGACGGTTCTGGACGACGCTATTGTTTATTAAAAAATACTAATTTCCCATCAACAATTTCGTTTGCCTCCTTTTTAGTTATTATTTTAATTAATTATTATTTTCTTATATTAGCGACGGTTCAGGCCGACACTACTATTTGTGCGCAAATTTCATTTCCCCCACCAATTTCATTTACCTCCTTTAAAGTTATTGTTTTAATTAATTATTATTTTTATATTAAAAATTAGTATTTTAATAGCACTTTTAAAGTGCTATTAAACAAAATCGTTTACATTAGCGTCGCGGTTAATAGCGGTTTAAAGGGATATCAAAAACAAAAGAAAGTTCTCTTAAATAATATTTGTGACGTAGTGTCTGTTGCCCTGTTTTCTCTTCCAGTGTTGGTTTATCCTTCTGGACATAAGAGACAACTCCTCTTTGTCTTTATCAAAATCTGCATAAGTGGAGCATACGCCTAACTTGTCCTTTCCTTCCATTTTATTGCAAAAGTATTTAGCACAAATAAAACTAAAGTTCATGAGTGAATGGAAGAATTCAAACGATAAGCTATACAACAAGCATCCTAGGACTAAAAAAAGAGACATACGTTTAATAATTCCTTCTTCACCACTTAGTGCTCGTGGCCTTCGAGTGCATTTGTTTTTAAAATATTTCGAATATGGTTTGATTTTCGAGAATAATACTTGGTGTTTACGAAGCATTTATTTAGATCGAAGCTACTGGTTGTTCGAAAATTTTATTTCCCCCCACTAATTTTGTTTGCCTCCTTTTTAGTTATTGTTTTAAATGTTTATATATTTTTTATATTAGCGATGGTTCTAGACGACCCTATTGTTTATTCAAAAATATTCAATTCCCATCACCAATTTCGTTTGCCTCATTTTTAGTTATTATTTTAATTAATTATTATTTTCTTATATTAGCGACGGTTCAGGCCGACACTACTATTTGTGTGCAAATTTCATTTCCCCCACCAATTTCATTTGCCTCCTTTAAAGTTATTGTTTTAATTAATTATTATTTTTATATTAAAAACCAGTACTTTAATAGTACTTTTAAAGTGCTGAAATTCTGGCTGCAGATACTCAATGTCACGTTTAATGTTATGACACCGTATCTGACTTTCTATAAGACGGTAAATACAAAAACAGTAAAGAACACAGTCAATTGTTTACCCAGTTCAGTGTGCAACAACACCTACTCTGGGGGCTACCAAGCCAGGGAGGAAATCCACTATAAGAGATGTTAATTCAGGAATAAACCAACCAGTTTATCTCCTTCACTTAAGACCTACCCAATGCAATTTCAATCTAAGTACAACTTAAACCTGAGTTCCTACTCACTCCCCCTCAATCACAGCAGTGATACATAAAACAATTTGACTAATGAATAGATGAAGACACTCTTCAAAAACATACACTTGGTTAAGCTTCACAGATTTTTAATCAAGCAACACAACCACTCTTGCTTCACAGCTTTGAGTGATACACACAACTGACTTGACTCTGCTTCACAGCTTTAGTCAAGAAACATTCAAACACTCTTGCTTCAAAGCTTTGAGTGCTACACAACCCTTACAATTAAAAACCTATTCCAAGTCACTTATCACAATGATAATTGCTTGGAGTACAATAATTAAACCTATACAGTTTACAAATGATCTTCTGACCAAAAAAGGGTTACTTGCAAAACAGCAGCTCTGTCGAATATATAGCAGCTACAACTTCAGTTAGGGTTTCCACAAAAACCTAGGATTAATTCCGTTTGACCTTAAGACTAGGTCACAGGACTTTATTAACCAGGTTAGGGTTGAGCTAGGTTAACCCAAAGAAAACGCAGGATTCTGTTCTGGAAAGACTGAGTTATTTTCCTGAAAAAACTCAGAATTAACAAACCTGCATACCTGTTAGTTCAGAACAGGATGTCTTAACATCTGTTATGACATCTGAGAAACCTGTGTACTGATTTAGGAAAATGTGATCATTTTGCAAAATGCTCAGATACACACTTATAAACATCAATATCTGAATGACAATATTTTTCTGCAAAGGTACCTAATGAATCAGTACAAACTAAACTAGAATGTTATGACATCAGTCATGACATTCACACATACACTTGGGTTTTACCAAAAATGCAAGCCAATACCTAAACACCTACAAGTGCTATTAAACAAAATCGTTTACAATAGCGGCGCGGTTAATAGGGGTTTAAAGGGATATCAAAAACAAAAGAAAGTTCTCTTAAATAATATTTGTGGCGTAGTGTCTGTTGCCCTGTTTTCTCTTCCAGTATTGGTTTATCCTTCTGGACATAAGGGACAACCCCTCTTTGCCTTTATCAAAATCTTCATAAGAGGAGCATACGCCTAACTTGTCCTTTCCTTCCATTTTATTGCAAAAGTATTTAGCACGAATAAAACTAAAGTTCATGAGTGAATGGAAGCATTCAAACGATAAGCTATACAACAAGCATCCTAGGACTAAAGAAAGAGACATATGTTTAATCATTCCTTCTTCACCACTTAGTGCTCTTGGCCTTCGAGTGCATTTGTTTTGAAAATATTTTGAATATGGTTTGATTTTCGAGAATAATACTTGGTGTTTACCAAGCATTTATTTAGATCGAAGCTACTGGTTGTGCGAAAATTTTATTTCCCCCCACTAATTTTGTTTGCCTCCTTTTTAGTTATTGTTTTAAATGTTTATATATTTTTTATATTAGCGACGGTTCTGGACGACGCTATTGTTTATTAAAAAATACTCATTTCCCATCACCAATTTCGTTTGCCTCCTTTTTAGTTATTATTTTAATTAATTATTATTTTCTTATATTAGCGACGGTTCAGGCCGACACTACTATTTGTGCGCAAATTTCATTTCGCCCACCAATTTCATTTGCCTCCTTTAAAGTTATTGTTTTAATTAATTATTATTTTTATATTAAAAATTAGTATTTTAATAGCACTTTTAATGTGCTATTAAACAAAATCGTTTACATTAGCGTCGCGGTTAATAGCGGTTTAAAGGGATATCAAAAACAAAAGAAAGTTCTCTTAAATAATATTTGTGGCGTAGTGTCTGTTGCCCTGTTTTCTCTTCCAGTGTTGGTTTATCCTTCTGGACATAAGAGACAACTCCTCTTTGTCTTTATCAAAATCTTCATAAGCGGAGCATACGCCTAACTTGTCCTTTCCTTCCATTTTATTGCAAAAGTATTTAGCACGAATAAAACTAAAGTTCATGAGTGAATGGAAGCATTCAAACGATAAGCTATACAACAAGCATCCTAGGACTAAAAAAAGAGACATACGTTTAATCATTCCTTCTTCACCACTTAGTGCTCGTGGCCTTCGAGTGCATTTGTTTTGAAAATATTTCGAAAATGCTTTGATTTTAGATAATAATACTTGGTGTTGACCAAGCATTTATTTGGATCGAAGCTACTGTTTGTGCGAAAATTTTATTTCCCCCCACTAATTTTGTTTGCCTCCTTTTTAGTTATTGTTTTAAATGTTTATATATTTTTTATATTAGCGACGGTTCTGGACGACGCTATTGTTTATTAAAAAATATTCATTTCCCATCACCAATTTCGTTTGCCTCCTTTTTAGTTATTATTTTAATTAATTATTATTTTCTTATATGAGCAACGGTTCAGGCCGACACTACTATTTGTGCGCAAATTTCATTTCCCCCACCAATTTCATTTACCTCCTTTAAAGTTATTGTTTTAATTAATTATTTTTTTTATATTAAAAATTAGTATTTTAATAGCACTTTTAAAGTGCTATTAAACAAAATCGTTTACATTAGCGTCGCGGTTAATAGCGGTTTAAAGGGATATCAAAAACAAAAGAAAGTTCTCTTAAATAATATTTGTGGCGTAGTGTGTGTTGCCCTGTTTTCTCTTCCAGTGTTGGTTTATCCTTCTGGACATAAGAGACAACTCCTCTTTGTCTTTATCAAAATCTTCATAAGCGGAGCATACGCCTAACTTGTCCTTTCCTTCCATTTTATTGCAAAAGTATTTAGCACGAATAAAACTAAAGTTCATGAGTGAATGGAAGCATTCAAACGATAAGCTATACAACAAGCATCCTATAACTAAAAAAAGAGACATACGTTTAATCATTCCTTCTTCACCACTTAGTGCTCGTGGCCTTGGAGTGCATTTGTTTTGAAAATATTTCGAATATGGTTTGATTTTCGAGAATAATACTTGGTGTTTAACAAGCATTTATTTAGATTGAAGCTACTGGTTGTGCGAAAATTTTATTTCCCCCCACTAATTTTGTTTGCCTCCTTTTTAGTTATTGTTTTAAATGATTATATATTTTTTATATTAGCGACGGTTCTGGACGACCCTATTGTTTATTCAAAAATATTCATTTCCCATCACCAATTTCGTTTGCCTCATTTTTAGTAATTATTTTAATTAATTATTATTTTCTTATATTAGCGACGGTTCAGGCCGACACTACTATTTGTGCGCAAATTTCATTTCGCCCACCAATTTCATTTGCCTCCTTTAAAGTTATTGTTTTAATTAATTATTATTTTTATATTAAAAATTAGTATTTTAATAGCACTTTTAATGTGCTATTAAACAAAATCGTTTACATTAGCGTCGCGGTTAATAGCGGTTTAAAGGGATATCAAAAACAAAAGAAAGTTCTCTTAAATAATATTTGTGGCGTAGTGTCTGTTGCCCTGTTTTCTCTTCCAGTGTTGGTTTATCCTTCTGGACATAAGAGACAACTCCTCTTTGTCTTTATCAAAATCTTCATAAGCGGAGCATACGCCTAACTTGTCCTTTCCTTCCATTTTATTGCAAACGTATTTAGCACGAATAAAACTAAAGTTCATGAGTGAATGGAAGCATTCAAACGATAAGCTATACAACAAGCATCCTAGGACTAAAAAAAGAGACATACGTTTAATCATTCCTTCTTCACCTCTTAGTGCTCGTGGCCTTCGAGTGCATTTGTTTTTAAAATATTTCGAAAATGGTTTGATTTTAGATAATAATACTTTGTGTTGACCAAGCATTTATTTGGATCGAAGCTACTGTTTGTGCGAAAATTTTATTTCCCCCCACTAATTTTGTTTGCCTCCTTTTTAGTTATTGTTTTAAATGTTTATATATTTTTTATATTAGCGACGGTTCTGGATGACGCTATTGTTTATTAAAAAATATTCATTTCCCATCACCAATTTTGTTTGCCTCCTTTTTAGTTATTATTTTAATTAATTATTATTTTCTTATATGAGCGACGGTTCAGGCCGACACTACTATTTGTGCGCAAATTTCATTTCCCCCACCAATTTCATTTACCTCCTTTAAAGTTATTGTTTTAATTAATTATTATTTTTATATTAAAAATTAGTATTTTAATAGCACTTTTAAAGTGCTATTAAACAAAATCGTTTACATTAGCGTCGCGGTTAATAGCGGTTTAAAGGGATATCAAAAACAAAAGAAAGTTCTCTTAAATAATATTTGTGGCGTAGTGTCTGTTGCCCTGTTTTCTCTTCCAGTGTTGGTTTATCCTTCTGGACATAAGAGACAACTCCTCTTTGTCTTTATCAAAATCTTCATAAGCGGAGCATACGCCTAACTTGTCCTTTCCTTCCATTTTATTGCAAAAGTATTTAGCACAAATAAAACTAAAGTTCATGAGTGAATGGAAGCATTCAAACGATAAGCTATACAACAAGCATCCTAGGACTAAAAAAAGAGACATACGTTTAATAATTCCTTCTTCACCACTTAGTGCTCGTGGCCTTCGAGTGCATTTGTTTTGAAAATATTTGGAAAATGGTTTGATTTTAGATAATAATACTTGGTGTTGACCAAGAATTTATTTGGATCGAAGCTACTGTTTGTGCGAAAATTTTATTTCCCCTCACTAATTTTGTTTGCCTCCTTTTTAGTTATTGTTTTAAATGTTTATATATTTTTTATATTGGCGACGGTTCTGGACGAACCTATTGTTTATTAAAAAATATTCATTTCCCATCACAAATTTCGTTTGCCTCATTTTTAGTAATTATTTTAATTAATTATTATTTTCTTATATTAGCGACGGTTCAGGCCGACACTACTATTTGTGCGCAAATTTCATTTCG
Organism: Vicia faba; assembly: GCA_948472305.1. Classification (NCBI taxonomy): domain Eukaryota; kingdom Viridiplantae; phylum Streptophyta; class Magnoliopsida; order Fabales; family Fabaceae; genus Vicia; species Vicia faba. The sequence continues at coordinate 1,009,743,092 of OX451739.1, read as the reverse complement.
CCCACCAATTTCATTTGCCTCCTTTAAATTTATTGTTTTAATTAATTATTATTTTTATATTAAAAATTAGTATTTTAATAGCACTTTTAATGTGCTATTAAACAAAATCGTTTACATTAGCGTCGCGGTTAATAGCGGTTTAAAGGGATATCAAAAACAAAAGAAAGTTCTCTTAAATAATATTTGTGGCGTAGTGTCTGTTGCCCTGTTTTCTCTTCCAGTGTTGGTTTATCCTTCTGGACATAAGAGACAACTCCTCTTTGTCTTTATCAAAATCTTCATAAGCGGAGCATACGCCTAACTTGTCCTTTCCTTCCATTTTATTGCAAAAGTATTTAGCACGAATAAAACTAAAGTTCATGAGTGAATGGAAGCATTCAAACGATAAGCTATAAAACAAGCAACCTAGGACTAAAGAAAGAGACATATGTTTAATCATTCCTTCTTCACCACTTAGTGCTCGTGGCCTTCGAGTGCATTTGTTTTGAAAATATTTCGAAAATGGTTTGATTTTCAAGAATAATACTTGGTGTTGACCAAGCATTTATTTAGATCGAAGCTACTGTTTGTGCGGAAATTTTATTCCCCCCCACTAATTTTGTTTGCCTCCTTTTTAGTTATTGTTTTAAATGTTTATATATTTTTTATATTAGCGACGGTTCTGGACGACGCTATTGTTTATTAAAAAATACTCATTTCCCATCAACAATTTCGTTTGCCTCCTTTTTAGTTATTATTTTAATTAATTATTATTTTCTTATATTAGCGACGGTTCAGGCCGACACTACTATTTGTGCGCAAATTTCATTTCCCCCACCAATTTCATTTACCTCCTTTAAAGTTATTGTTTTAATTAATTATTATTTTTATATTAAAAATTAGTATTTTAATAGCACTTTTAAAGTGCTATTAAACAAAATCGTTTACATTAGCGTCGCGGTTAATAGCGGTTTAAAGGGATATCAAAAACAAAAGAAAGTTCTCTTAAATAATATTTGTGACGTAGTGTCTGTTGCCCTGTTTTCTCTTCCAGTGTTGGTTTATCCTTCTGGACATAAGAGACAACTCCTCTTTGTCTTTATCAAAATCTGCATAAGTGGAGCATACGCCTAACTTGTCCTTTCCTTCCATTTTATTGCAAAAGTATTTAGCACAAATAAAACTAAAGTTCATGAGTGAATGGAAGAATTCAAACGATAAGCTATACAACAAGCATCCTAGGACTAAAAAAAGAGACATACGTTTAATAATTCCTTCTTCACCACTTAGTGCTCGTGGCCTTCGAGTGCATTTGTTTTTAAAATATTTCGAATATGGTTTGATTTTCGAGAATAATACTTGGTGTTTACGAAGCATTTATTTAGATCGAAGCTACTGGTTGTTCGAAAATTTTATTTCCCCCCACTAATTTTGTTTGCCTCCTTTTTAGTTATTGTTTTAAATGTTTATATATTTTTTATATTAGCGATGGTTCTAGACGACCCTATTGTTTATTCAAAAATATTCAATTCCCATCACCAATTTCGTTTGCCTCATTTTTAGTTATTATTTTAATTAATTATTATTTTCTTATATTAGCGACGGTTCAGGCCGACACTACTATTTGTGTGCAAATTTCATTTCCCCCACCAATTTCATTTGCCTCCTTTAAAGTTATTGTTTTAATTAATTATTATTTTTATATTAAAAACCAGTACTTTAATAGTACTTTTAAAGTGCTGAAATTCTGGCTGCAGATACTCAATGTCACGTTTAATGTTATGACACCGTATCTGACTTTCTATAAGACGGTAAATACAAAAACAGTAAAGAACACAGTCAATTGTTTACCCAGTTCAGTGTGCAACAACACCTACTCTGGGGGCTACCAAGCCAGGGAGGAAATCCACTATAAGAGATGTTAATTCAGGAATAAACCAACCAGTTTATCTCCTTCACTTAAGACCTACCCAATGCAATTTCAATCTAAGTACAACTTAAACCTGAGTTCCTACTCACTCCCCCTCAATCACAGCAGTGATACATAAAACAATTTGACTAATGAATAGATGAAGACACTCTTCAAAAACATACACTTGGTTAAGCTTCACAGATTTTTAATCAAGCAACACAACCACTCTTGCTTCACAGCTTTGAGTGATACACACAACTGACTTGACTCTGCTTCACAGCTTTAGTCAAGAAACATTCAAACACTCTTGCTTCAAAGCTTTGAGTGCTACACAACCCTTACAATTAAAAACCTATTCCAAGTCACTTATCACAATGATAATTGCTTGGAGTACAATAATTAAACCTATACAGTTTACAAATGATCTTCTGACCAAAAAAGGGTTACTTGCAAAACAGCAGCTGTGTTGAATATATAGCAGCTACAACTTCAGTTAGGGTTTCCACAAAAACCTAGGATTAATTCCGTTTGACCTTAAGACTAGGTCACAGGACTTTATTAACCAGGTTAGGGTTGAGCTAGATTAACCCAAAGAAAACGCAGGATTCTGTTCTGGAAAGACTGAGTTATTTTCCTGAAAAAACTCAGAATTAACAAACCTGCATACCTGTTAGTTCAGAACAGGATGTCTTAACATCTGTTATGACATCTGAGAAACCTGTGTACTGATTTAGGAAAATGTGATCATTTTGCAAAATGCTCAGATACACACTTATAAACATCAGTATCTGAATGACAATATTTTTCTGCAAAGGTACCTAATGAATCAGTACAAACTAAACTAGAATGTTATGACATCAGTCATGACATTCACACATACACTTGGGTTTTACCAAAAATGCAAGCCAATACCTAAACACCTACAAGTGCTATTAAACAAAATCGTTTACAATAGCGGCGCGGTTAATAGGGGTTTAAAGGGATATCAAAAACAAAAGAAAGTTCTCTTAAATAATATTTGTGGCGTAGTGTCTGTTGCCCTGTTTTCTCTTCCAGTATTGGTTTATCCTTCTGGACATAAGGGACAACCCCTCTTTGCCTTTATCAAAATCTTCATAAGAGGAGCATACGCCTAACTTGTCCTTTCCTTCCATTTTATTGCAAAAGTATTTAGCACGAATAAAACTAAAGTTCATGAGTGAATGGAAGCATTCAAACGATAAGCTATACAACAAGCATCCTAGGACTAAAGAAAGAGACATATGTTTAATCATTCCTTCTTCACCACTTAGTGCTCTTGGCCTTCGAGTGCATTTGTTTTGAAAATATTTTGAATATGGTTTGATTTTCGAGAATAATACTTGGTGTTTACCAAGCATTTATTTAGATCGAAGCTACTGGTTGTGCGAAAATTTTATTTCCCCCCACTAATTTTGTTTGCCTCCTTTTTAGTTATTGTTTTAAATGTTTATATATTTTTTATATTAGCGACGGTTCTGGACGACGCTATTGTTTATTAAAAAATACTCATTTCCCATCACCAATTTCGTTTGCCTCCTTTTTAGTTATTATTTTAATTAATTATTATTTTCTTATATTAGCGACGGTTCAGGCCGACACTACTATTTGTGCGCAAATTTCATTTCCCCCACCAATTTCATTTACCTCCTTTAAAGTTATTGTTTTAATTAATTATTATTTTTATATTAAAAATTAGTATTTTAATAGCACTTTTAAAGTGCTATTAAACAAAATCGTTTACATTAGCGTCGCGGTTAATAGCGGTTTAAAGGGATATCAAAAACAAAAGAATGTTCTCTTAAATAATATTTGTGACGTAGTGTCTGTTGCCCTGTTTTCTCTTCCAGTGTTGGTTTATCCTTCTGGACATAAGAGACAACTCCTCTTTGTCTTTATCAAAATCTGCATAAGTGGAGCATACGCCTAACTTGTCCTTTCCTTCCATTTTATTGCAAAAGTATTTAGCACAAATAAAACTAAAGTTCATGAGTGAATGGAAGAATTCAAACGATAAGCTATACAACAAGCATCCTAGGACTAAAAAAAGAGACATACGTTTAATAATTCCTTCTTCACCACTTAGTGCTCGTGGCCTTCGAGTGCATTTGTTATTAAAATATTTCGAATATGGTTTGATTTTCGAGAATAATACTTGGTGTTTACGAAGCATTTATTTAGATCGAAGCTACTGGTTGTGCGAAAATTTTATTTCCCCCCACTAATTTTGTTTGCCTCCTTTTTAGTTATTGTTTTAAATGTTTATATATTTTTTATATTAGCGATGGTTCTAGACGACCCTATTGTTTATTCAAAAATATTCAATTCCCATCACCAATTTCGTTTGCCTCATTTTTAGTTATTATTTTAATTAATTATTATTTTCTTATATTAGCGACGGTTCAGGCCGACACTACTATTTGTGTGCAAATTTCCTTTCCCACACCAATTTAATTTGCCTCCTTTAAAGTTATTGTTTTAATTAATTATTATTTTTACATTAAAAACCAGTACTTTAATAGTACTTTTAAAGTGCTAAAATTCTGGCTGCAGATACTCAATGTCACGTTTAATGTTATGACACCGTATCTGACTTTCTATAAGACAGTAAATACAAAAACAGTAAAGAACACAGTCAATTGTTTACCCAGTTCAGTGTGCAACAACACCTACTCTGGGGGCTACCAAGCCAGGGAGGAAATCCACTATAAGAGATGTTAATTCAGGAATAAACCAACCAGTTTATCTCCTTCACTTAAGACCTACCCAATGCAATTTCAATCTAATTACAACTTAAACCTGAGTTCCTACTCACTCCCCCTCAATCACAGCAGTGATACAAAACAATTTGACTAATGAATAGATGAAGACACTCTTCAAAAACATACACTTGGTTAAGCTTCACAAATTTTTAATCAAGCAACACAACCACTCTTGCTTCACAGCTTTGAGTGATACACACAACTGACTTGACTCTGCTTCACAGCTTTAGTCAAGAAACATTCAAACACTCTTGCTTCAAAGCTTTGAGTGCTACACAACCCTTACAATTAAAAACCTATTCCAAGTCACTTATCACAATGATAATTGCTTGGAGTACAATAATTAAACCTATACAGTTTACAAATGATCTTCTGACCAAAAAAGGGTTACTTGCAAAACAGCAGCTCTGTTGAATATATAGCAGCTACAACTTCAGTTAGGGTTTCCACAAAAACCTAGGATTAATTCCGTTTGACCTTAAGACTAGGTCACAGGACTTTATTAACCAGGTTAGGGTTGAGCTAGGTTAACCCAAAGAAAACGCAGGATTCTGTTCTGGAAAGACTGAGTTATTTTCCTGAAAAAACTCAGAATTAACAAACCTGCATACCTGTTAGTTCAGAACAGGATGTCTTAACATCTGTTATGACATCTGAGAAACCTGTGTACTGATTTACGAAAATGTGATCATTTTGCAAAATGCTCAGATACACACTTATAAACATCAGTATCTGAATGACAATATTTTTCTGCAAAGGTACCTAATGAATCAGTACAAACTAAACTAGAATGTTATGACATCAGTCATGACATTCACACATACACTTGGGTTTTACCAAAAATGCAAGCCAATACCTAAACACCTACAAGTGCTATTAAACAAAATCGTTTACAATAGCGGCGCGGTTAATAGGGGTTTAAAGGGATATCAAAAACAAAAGAAAGTTCTCTTAAATAATATTTGTGGCGTAGTGTCTGTTGCCCTGTTTTCTCTTCAAGTATTGGTTTATCCTTCTGGACATAAGGGACAACCCCTCTTTGCCTTTATCAAAATCTTCATAAGAGGAGCATACGCCTAACTTGTCCTTTCCTTCCATTTTATTGCAAAAGTATTTAGCACGAATAAAACTAAAGTTCATGAGTGAATGGAAGCATTCAAACGATAAGCTATACAACAAGCAACCTAGGACTAAAGAAAGAGACATAAGTTTAATCATTCCTTCTTCACCACTTAGTGCTCGTGGCCTTCGAGTGCATTTGTTTTGAAAATATTTCGAAAATGGTTTGATTTTCGAGAATAATACTTGGTGTTGACCAAGCATTTATTTAGATCGAAGCTACTGTTTGTGCGGAAATTTTATTTCCCCCCACTAATTTTGTTTGCCTCCTTTTTAGTTATTGTTTTAAATGTTTATATATTTTTTATATTAGCGACGGTTCTGGACGACCCTATTGTTTATTCAAAAATATTCATTTCCCATCACCAATTTCGTTTGCCTCATTTTTAGTTATTATTTTAATTAATTATTATTTTCTTATATTAGCGACGGTTCAGGCCGACACTACTATTTGTACGCAAATTTCATTTCCCCCACCAATTTCATTTGCCACCTTTAAAGTTATTGTTTTAATTAATTATTATTTTTATATTAAAAACCAGTACTTTAATAGTACTTTTAAAGTGCTATTAAACAAAATCGTTTACAATAGCGGTGCGGTTAATAGCGGTTTAAAGGGATATCAAAAGCTAAAGAAAGTTATCTTAAATAATATTTGTGGCGTAGTGTCTGTTGCCCTGTTTTCTCTTCCAGTATTGGTTTATCCTTCTGGACATAAGAGACAACCCCTCTTTGCCTTTATCAAAATCTTCATAAGAGGAGCATACGCCTAACTTGTCATTTCCTTCCATTGTATTGCAAAAGTATTTAGCGCGAATAAAACTAAAGTTCATGAGTGAATGGAAGCATTCAAACGATAAGCTATACAACAAGCATCCTAGGACCAAAAAAAGAGACATACGTTTAATCATTCCTTCTTCACCACTTAGTGCTCGTGGCCTTCGAGTGCATTTGTTTTGAAAATATTTCGAAAATGGTTTGATTTTCGAGAATAATACTTGGTGTTGACCAAGCATTTATTTAGATCGAAGCTACTGTTTGTGCGGAAATTTTATTTCCCCCCACTAACTTTGTTTGCCTCCTTTTTAGTTATTGTTTTAAATGTTTATATATTTTTTATATTAGCGACGGTTCTGGACGACCCTATTGTTTATTCAAAAATATTCATTTCCCATCACCAATTTGGTTTGCCTCCTTTTTAGTTATTATTTTAATTAATTATTATTTTCTTATATTAGCGACGGTTCAGGCCGACACTACTATTTGTGTGCAAATTTTCATTTCCCCCACCAATTTCATTTGCCTCCTTTAAAGTTATTGTTTTAATTAATTATTATTTTTATATTAAAAATCAGTACTTTAATAGTACTTTTAAAGTGCTATTAATCAAAAATCGTTTTCAATAGCGGCGCGGTTAATAGCGGTTTAAAGGGATATCAAAAACAAAAGAAAGTTCTCTTAAATAATATTTGTGGCGTAGTGTCTGTTGCCCTATTTTCTCTTCCAGTGTTGGTTTATCCTTCTGGACATAAGAGACAACTCCTCTTTGTCTTTATCAAAATCTTCATAAGCCGAGCATACGCCTAACTTGTCCTTTCCTTCCATTTTATTGCAAAAGTATTTAGCACGAATAAAACTAAAGTTCATGAGTGAATGGAAGCATTCAAACGATAAGCTATACAACAAGCATCCTAGGACTAAAAAAAGAGACATACGTTTAATAATTCCTTCTTCACCACTTAGTGCTCGTGGCCTTCGAGTGCATTTGTTTTGAAAATATTTCGAAAATGGTTTGATTTTAGATAATAATACTTGGTGTTGACCAAGCATTTATTTGGATCGAAGCTACTGTTTGTGCGAAAATTTTATTTCCCCCCACTAATTTTGTTTGCCTCCTTTTTAGTTATTGTTTTAAATGTTTATATATTTTTTATATTAGCGACGGTTCTGGACGAACCTATTGTTTATTAAAAAATATTCATTTCCCATCACCAATTTCGTTTGCCTCATTTTTAGTAATTATTTTAATTAATTATCATTTTCTTATATTAGCGACGGTTCAGGCCGACACTACTATTTGTGCGCAAATTTAATTTCGCCCACCAATTTCATTTGCCTCCTTTAAAGTTATTGTTTTAATTAATTATTATTTTTATATTAAAAATTAGTATTTTAATAGCACTTTTAATGTGCTATTAAACAAAATCGTTTAAATTAGCGTCGCGATTAATAGCAGTTTAAAGGGATATCAAAAACAAAAGAAAGTTCTCTTAAATAATATTTGTGGCGTAGTGTCTGTTGCCCTGTTTTCTCTTCCAGTGTTGGTTTATCCTTCTGGACATAAGAGACAACTCCTCTTTCTCTTTATCAAAATCTTCATAAGCGGAGCATACGCCTAACTTGTCCTTTCCTTCCATTTTATTGCAAAAGTATTTAGCACGAATAAAACTAAAGTTCATGAGTGAATGGAAGCATTCAAACGATAAGCTATACAACAAGCATCCTAGGACTAAAAAAAGAGACATACGTTTAATCATTCCTTCTTCACCACTTAGTGCTCGTGGCCTTCGAGTGCATTTGTTTTGAAAATATTTCGAATATGGTTTGATTTTCGAGAATAGTACTTGGTGTTTACCAAGCATTTATTTAGATCGAAGCTACTGGTTGTGCGAAAATTTTATTTCCCCCCACTAATTTTGTTTGCCTCCTTTTTAGTTATTGTTTTAAATGATTATATATTTTTTATATTAGCGACGGTTCTGGACGACGCTATTGTTTATTAAAAAATATTCATTTCCCATCACCAATTTCGTTTGCCTCCTTTTTAGTTATTATTTTAATTAATTACTATTTTCTTATATGAGCGACGGTTCAGGCCGACACTACTATTTGTGCGCAAATTTCATTTCCCCCACCAATTTCATTTACCTCCTTTAAAGTTATTGTTTTAATTAATTATTATTTTTATATTAAAAATTAGTATTTTAATAGCACTTTTAAAGTGCTATTAAACAAAATCGTTTACATTAGCGTCGCGGTTAATAGCGGTTTAAATGGATATCAAAAACAAAAGAAAGTTCTCTTAAATAATATTTGTGGCGTAGTGTTTGTTGCCCTGTTTTCTCTTCCAGTGTTGGTTTATCCTTCTGGACATAAGAGACAACTCCTCTTTGTCTTTATCAAAATCTTCATAAGCGGAGCATACGCCTAACTTGTCCTTTCCTTCCATTTTATTGCAAAAGTATTTAGCACAAATAAAACTAAAGTTCATGAGTGAATGGAAGCATTCAAACGATAAGCTATACAACAAGCATCCTAGGACTAAAAAAAGAGACATATGTTTAATAATTCCTTCTTCACCACTTAGTGCTCGTGGCCTTCGAGTGCATTTGTTTTGAAAATATTTCGAAAATGGTTTGATTTTAGATAATAATATTTGGTGTTTACCAAGCATTTATTTGGTTCGAAGCTACTGTTTGTGCGAAAATTTTATTTCCCCCCACTAATTTTGTTTGCCTCCTTTTTAGTTATTGTTTTAAATGATTATATATTTTTTATATTAGCGACGGTTCTGGAAGACGCTATTGTTTATTAAAAAATATTCATTTCCCATCACCAATTTTGTTTGCCTCCTTTTTAGTTATTATTTTAATTAATTATTATTTTCTTATATGAGCGACGGTTCAGGCCGACACTACTATTTGTGCGAAAATTTCATTTCCCCCACCAATTTCATTTGCCTCCTTTAAAGTTATTGTTTTAATTAATTATTATTTTTATATTAAAAATTAGTATTTTAATAGCACTTTTAATGTGCTATTAAACAAAATCGTTTACATTAGCGTCGCGGTTAATAGCGGTTTAAAGGGATATCAAAAACAAAAGAAAGTTCTCTTAAATAATATTTGTGGCATAGTGTCTGTTGCCCTGTTTTCTCTTCCAGTGTTGGTTTATCCTTCTGGACATAAGAGACAACTCCTCTTTGTCTTTATCAAAATCTTCATAAGCGGAGCATACGCCTAACTTGTCCTTTCCTTCCATTTTATTGCAAAAGTATTTAGCACGAATAAAACTAAAGTTCATGAGTGAATGGAAGCATTCAAACGATAAGCTATACAACAAGCATCCTAGGACTAAAAAAAGAGACATACGTTTAATCATTCCTTCTTCACCACTTAGTGCTCGTGGCCTTCGAGTGCATTTGTTTTGAAAATATTTCGAATATGGTTTGATTTTCGAGAATAATACTTGGTGTTTACCAAGCATTTATTTAGATCGAAGCTACTGGTTGTGCGAAAATTTTATTTCCCCCCACTAATTTTGTTTGCCTCCTTTTTAGTTATTGTTTTAAATGTTTATATATTTTTTATATTAGCGATGGTTCTAGACAACCCTATTGTTTATTTAAAAATATTCAATTCCCATCACCAATTTCGTTTGCCTCATTTTTAGTTATTATTTTAATTAATTATTATTTTCTTATATTAGCGACGGTTCAGGCCGACACTACTATTTGTGTGCAAATTTCATTTCCCCCACCAATTTCATTTGCCTCCTTTAAAGTTATTGTTTTAATTAATAATTATTTTTATATTAAAAACCAGTACTTTAATAGTACTTTTAAAGTGCTATTAAACAAAATCGTTTACAATAGCGGCGCGGTTAATATGGGTTTAAAGGGATATCAAAAACAAAAGAAAGTTCTCTTAAATAATATTTGTGGCGTAGTGTCTGTTGCCCTGTTTTCTCTTCCAGTATTGGTTTATCCTTCTGGACATAAGAGACAACCCCTCTTTGCCTTTATCAAAATCTTCATAAGAGGAGCATACGCCTAACTTGTCCATTCCTTCCATTTTATTGCAAAAGTATTTAGCACGAATAAAACTAAAGTTCATGAGTGAATGGAAGCATTCAAACGATAAGCTATACAACAAGCATCCTAGGACTAAAAAAAGAGACATACGTTTAATCATTCCTTCTTCACCACTTAGTGCTCGTGGCCTTTTAGTGCATTTGTTTTGAAAATATTTCGAAAATGGTTTGATTTTCGAGAATAATACTTGGTGTTGACCAAGCATTTATTTAGATCGAAGCTACTGTTTGTGCGGAAATTTTATTTCCCCCCACTAATTTTGTTTGCCTCCTTTTTAGTTATTGTTTTAAATGTTTATATATTTTTTATATTAGCGACGGTTCTGGACGACCCTATTGTTTATTCAAAAATATTCATTTCCCATCACCAATTTCGTTTGCCTCATTTTTAGTTATTATTTTAATTAATTATTATTTTCTTATATTAGCGATGGTTCAGGCCGACACTACTATTTGTACGCAAATTTCATTTCCCCCACCAATTTCATTTGCCTCCTTTAAAGTTATTGTTTTAATTAATTATTATTTTTATATTAAAAACCAGTACTTTAATAGTACTTTTAAAGTGCTATTAAACAAAATCGTTTACAATAGCGGCGTGGTTAATAGCGGTTTAAAGGGATATCAAAAGCTAAAGAAAGTTCTCTTAAATAACATTTGTGGCGTAGTGTCTGTTGCCCTGTTTTCTCTTCCAGTATTGGTTTATCCTTCTGGACATAAGAGAGAACCCCTCTTTGCCTTTATCAAAATCTTCATAAGAGGAGCATACGCCTAACTTGTCCTTTCCTTCCATTTTATTGCAAAAGTATTTAGCACGAATAAAACTAAAGTTCATGAGTGAATGGAAGCATTCAAACGATAAGCTATACAACAAGCATCCTAGGACTAAAAAAAGAGACATACGTTTAATCATTCCTTCTTCACCACTTAGTGCTTGTGGCCTTCGAGTGCATTTGTTTTGAAAATATTTCGAATATGGTTTGATTTTCGAGAATAATACTTGGTGTTTACCAAGCATTTATTTAGATCAAAGCTACTGGTTGTGCGAAAATTTTATTTCCCCCCACTAATTTTGTTTGCCTCCTTTTTAGTTATTGTTTTAAATGTTTATATATTTTTTATATTAGCGATGGTTCTAGACGACCCTATTGTTTATTCAAAAATATTCAATTCCCATCACCAATTTCGTTTGCCTCATTTTTAGTTATTATTTTAATTAATTATTATTTTCTTATATTAGCGACGGTTCAGGCCGACACTACTATTTGTGTGCAAATTTCATTTCCCCCACCAATTTCATTTGCCTCCTTTAAAGTTATTGTTTTAATTAATTATTATTTTTATATTAAAAACCAGTACTTTAATAGTACTTTTAAAGTGCTATTAAACAAAATCGTTTACAATAGCGGCGCGGTTAATATGGGTTTAAAGGGATATCAAAAACAAAAGAAAGTTCTCTTAAATAATATTTGTGGCGTAGTGTCTGTTGCCCTGTTTTCTCTTCCAGTATTGGTTTATCCTTCTGGACATAAGAGACAACCCCTCTTTGCCTTTATCAAAATCTTCATAAGAGTAGCATACGCCTAACTTGTCCTTTCCTTCCATTTTATTGCAAAAGTATTTAGCACGAATAAAACTAAAGTTCATGAGTGAATGGAAGCATTCAAACGATAAGCTATACAACAAGCATCCTAGGACTAAAAAAAGAGACATACGTTTAATCATTCCTTCTTCACCACTTAGTGCTTGTGGCCTTCGAGTGCATTTGTTTTGAAAATATTTCGAATATGGTTTGATTTTCGAGAATAATACTTGGTGTTTACCAAGCATTTATTTAGATCAAAGCTACTGGTTGTGCGAAAATTTTATTTCCCCCCACTAATTTTGTTTGCCTCCTTTTTAGTTATTGTTTTAAATGTTTATATATTTTTTATATTAGCGATGGTTCTAGACGACCCTATTGTTTATTCAAAAATATTCAATTCCCATCACCAATTTCGTTTGCCTCATTTTTAGTTATTATTTTAATTAATTATTATTTTCTTATATTAGCGACGGTTCAGGCCGACACTACTATTTGTGTGCAAATTTCATTTCCCCCACCAATTTCATTTGCCTCCTTTAAAGTTATTGTTTTAATTAATTATTATTTTTATATTAAAAACCAGTACTTTAATAGTACTTTTAAAGTGCTATTAAACAAAATCGTTTACAATAGCGGCGCGGTTAATATGGGTTTAAAGGGATATCAAAAACAAAAGAAAGTTCTCTTAAATAATATTTGTGGCGTAGTGTCTGTTTCCCTGTTTTCTCTTCCAGTATTGGTTTATCCTTCTGGACATAAGAGACAACCCCTCTTTGCCTTTATCAAAATCTTCATAAGAGTAGCATACGCCTAACTTGTCCTTTCCTTCCATTTTATTGCAAAAGTATTTAGCACGAATAAAACTAAAGTTCATGAGTGAATGGAAGCATTCAAACGATAAGCTATACAACAAGCATCCTAGGACTAAAAAAAGAGACATACGTTTAATCATTCCTTCTTCACCACTTAGTGCTCGTGGCCTTCGAGTGCATTTGTTTTGAAAATATTTCGAAAATGGTTTGATTTTCGAGAATAATACTTGGTGTTGACCAAGCATTTATTTAGATCGAAGCTACTGTTTGTGCGGAAATTTTATTTCCCCCCACTAATTTTGTTTGCCTCCTTTTTAGTTATTGTTTTAAATGTATATATATTTTTTATATTAGCGACGGTTCTGGACGACCCTATTGTTTATTCAAAAATATTCATTTCCCATCACCAATTTCGTTTGCCTCATTTTTAGTTATTATTTTAATTAATTATTATTTTCTTATATTAGCGATGGTTCAGGCCGACACTACTATTTGTACGCAAATTTCATTTCCCCCACCAATTTCATTTGCCTCCTTTAAAGTTATTGTTTTAATTAATTATTATTTTTATATTAAAAACCAGTACTTTAATAGTACTTTTAAAGTGCTATTAAACAAAATCGTTTACAATAGTGGCGCGGTTAATAGCGGTTTAAAGGGATATCAAAAGCTAAAGAAAGTTCTCTTAAATAATATTAGTGGCGTAGTGTCTGTTGCCCTGTTTTTCTCTTCCAGTATTGGTTTATCCTTCTGGACATAAGAGACAACCCCTCTTTGCCTTTATCAAAATCTTCATAAGAGGAGCATACGCCTAACTTGTCCTTTCCTTCCATTTTATTGCAAAAGTATTTAGCACGAATAAAACTAAAGTTCATGAGTGAATGGAAGCATTCAAACGATAAGCTATACAACAAGCATCCTAGGACTAAAAAAAGAGACATACGTTTAATCATTCCTTCTTCACCACTTAGTGCTCGTGGCCTTCGAGTGCATTTGTTTTGAAAATATTTCGAATATGGTTTGATTTTCGAGAATAATACCTGGTGTTTACCAAGCATTTATTTAGATCGAAGCTACTGGTTGTGCGAAAATTTTATTTCCCCCCACTAATTTTGTTTGCCTCCTTTTTAGTTATTGTTTTAAATGTTTATATATTTTTTATATTAGCGATGGTTCTAGACGACCCTATTGTTTATTCAAAAATATTCAATTCCCATCACCAATTTCGTTTGCCTCATTTTTAGTTATTATTTTAATTAATTATTATTTTCTTATATTAGCGACGGTTCAGGCCGACACTACTATTTGTGTGCAAATTTCATTTCCCCCACCAATTTCATTTGCCTCCTTTAAAGTTATTGTCTTAATTAATTATTATTTTTATATTAAAAACCAGTACTTTAATAGTACTTTTAAAGTGCTATTAAACAAAATCGTTTACAATAGCGGCGCGGTTAATAGGGGTTTAAAGGGATATCAAAAACAAAAGAAAGTTCTCTTAAATAATATTTGTGGCGTAGTGTCTGTTGCCCTGTTTTCTCTTCCAGTATTGGTTTATCCTTCTGGACATAAGAGACAACTCCTCTTTGCCTTTATCAAAATCTTCATAAGAGGAGCATACGCCTAACTTGTCCTTTCCTTCCATTTTATTGCAAAAGTATTTAGCACGAATAAAACTAAAGTTCATGAGTGAATGGAAGCATTCAAACGATAAGCTATACCACAAGCATCCTAGGACTAAAAAAAGAGACATACGTTTAATCATTCCTTCTTCACCACTTAGTGCTCGTGGCCTTCGAGTGCATTTGTTTTGAAAATATTTCGAAAATGGTTTGATTTTCGAGAATAATACTTGGTGTTGACCAAGCATTTATTTAGATCGAAGCTACTGTTTGTGCGGAAATTTTATTTCCCCCCACTAATTTTGTTTGCCTCCTTTTTAGTTATTGTTTTAAATGTTTATATATTTTTTATATTAGCGACGGTTCTGGACGACCCTATTGTTTATTCAAAAATATTCATTTCCCATCACCAATTTCGTTTGCCTCATTTTTAGTTATTATTTTAATTAATTATTATTTTCTTATATTAGCGACGGTTCAGGCCGACACTACTATTTGTACGCAAATTTCATTTCCCCCACCAATTTCATTTGCCTCCTTTAAAGTTATTGTTTTAATTAATTATTATTTTTATATTAAAAACCAGTACTTTAATAGTACTTTTAAAGTGCTATTAAACAAAATCGTTTACAATAGCGGCGCGGTTAATAGCGGTTTAAAGGGATATCAAAAGCTAAAGAAAGTTCTCTTAAATAATATTTGTGGCGTAGTGTCTGTTGCCCTGTTTTCTCTTCCAGTATTGGTTTATCCTTCTGGACATAAGAGACAACCCCTCTTTTCCTTTATCAAAATCTTCATAAGAGGAGCATACGCCTAACTTGTCCTTTCCTTCCATTTTATTGCAAAAGTATTTAGCACGAATAAAACTAAAGTTCATGAGTGAATGGAAGCATTCAAACGATAAGCTATACAACAAGCATCCTAGGACTAAAAAAAGAGACATACGTTTAATCATTCCTTCTTCACCACTTAGTGCTCGTGGCCTTCGAGTGCATTTGTTTTGAAAATATTTCGAATATGGTTTGATTTTCGAGAATAATACTTGGTGTTTACCAAGCATTTATTTAGATCAAAGCTACTGGTTGTGCGAAAATTTTATTTCCCCCCACTAATTTTGTTTGCCTCCTTTTTAGTTATTGTTTTAAATGTTTATATATTTTTTATATTAGCGATGGTTCTAGACGACCTATTGTTTATTCAAAAATATTCAATTCCCATCACCAATTTCGTTTGCCTCATTTTTAGTTATTATTTTAATTAATTATTATTTTCTTATATTAGCGACGGTTCAGGCCGACACTACTATTTGTGTGCAAATTTCATTTCCCCCACCAATTTCATTTGCCTCCTTTAAAGTTATTGTTTTAATTAATTATTATTTTTATATTAAAAACCAGTACTTTAATAGTACTTTTAAAGTGCTATTAAACAAAATCGTTTACAATAGCGGCGCGGTTAATAGGGGTTTAAAGGGATATCAAAAACAAAAGAAAGTTCTCTTAAATAATATTTGTGGCGTAGTGTTTGTTGCCCTGTTTTCTCTTCCAGTATTGGTTTATCCTTCTGGACATAAGAGACAACCCCTCTTTGCCTTTATCAAAATCTTCATAAGAGGAGCATACGCCTAACTTTTCCTTTCCTTCCATTTTATTGC
The DNA here is from genome assembly GCA_948472305.1 of Vicia faba. Taxonomy (NCBI): domain Eukaryota; kingdom Viridiplantae; phylum Streptophyta; class Magnoliopsida; order Fabales; family Fabaceae; genus Vicia; species Vicia faba. The sequence goes on along the minus strand of OX451739.1, from coordinate 1,009,726,757 downwards.
AAAAGTATTTAGCACGAATAAAACTAAAGTTCATGAGTGAATGGAAGCATTCAAACGATAAGCTATACAACAAGCATCCTAGGACTAAAAAAAGAGACATACGTTTAATCATTCCTTCTTCACCACTTAGTGCTCGTGGCCTTCGAGTGCATTTGTTTTGAAAATATTTCGAAAATGGTTTGATTTTCGAGAATAATACTTGGTGTTGACCAAGCATTTATTTAGATCGAAGCTACTGTTTGTGCGGAAATTTTATTTCCCCCCACTAATTTTGTTTGCCTCCTTTTTAGTTATTGTTTTAAATGTTTATATATTTTTTATATTAGCGACGGTTCTGGACGACCCTATTGTTTATTCAAAAATATTCATTTCCCATCACCAATTTCGTTTGCCTCATTTTTAGTTATTATTTTAATTAATTATTATTTTCTTATATTAGCGACGGTTCAGGCCGACACTACTATTTGTACGCAAATTTCATTTCCCCCACCAATTTCATTTGCCTCCTTTAAAGTTATTGTTTTAATTAATTATTATTTTTATATTAAAAACCAGTACTTTAATAGTACTTTTAAAGTGCTATTAAACAAAATCGTTTACAATAGCGGCGCGGTTAATAGCGGTTTAAAGGGATATCAAAAGCTAAAGAAAGTTCTCTTAAATAATATTTGTGGCGTAGTGTCTGTTGCCCTGTTTTCTCTTCCAGTATTGGTTTATCCTTCTGGACATAAGAGACAACCCCTCTTTTCCTTTATCAAAATCTTCATAAGAGGAGCATACGCCTAACTTGTCCTTTCCTTCCATTTTATTGCAAAAGTATTTAGCACGAATAAAACTAAAGTTCATGAGTGAATGGAAGCATTCAAACGATAAGCTATACAACAAGCATCCTAGGACTAAAAAAAGAGACATACATTTAATCATTCCTTCTTCACCACTTAGTGCTCGTGGCCTTCGAGTGCATTTGTTTTGAAAATATTTCGAAAATGGTTTGATTTTCGAGAATAATACTTGGTGTTGACCAAGCATTTATTTAGATCGAAGCTACTGGTTGTGCGGAAATTTTATTTCCCCCCACTAATTTTGTTTGCCTCCTTTTTAGTTATTGTTTTAAATGTTTATATATTTTTTATATTAGCGACGGTTCTGGACGACCCTATTGTTTATTCAAAAATATTCATTTCCCATCACCAATTTCGTTTGCCTCATTTTTAGTTATTATTTTAATTAATTATTATTTTCTTATATTAGCGACGGTTCAGGCCGACACTACTATTTGTGTGCAAATTTCATTTCCCCCACCAATTTCATTTGCCTCCTTTAAAGTTATTGTTTTAATTAATTATTATTTTTATATTAAAAACCAGTACTTTAATAGTACTTTTAAAGTGCTATTAAACAAAATCGTTTACAATAGCGGCGCGGTTAATAGGGGTTTAAAGGGATATCAAAAACAAAAGAAAGTTCTCTTAAATAATATTTGTGGCGTAGTGTTTGTTGCCCTGTTTTCTCTTCCAGTATTGGTTTATCCTTCTGGACATAAGAGACAACCCCTCTTTGCCTTTATCAAAATCTTCATAAGAGGAGCATACGCCTAACTTTTCCTTTCCTTCCATTTTATTGCAAAAGTATTTAGCACGAATAAAACTAAAGTTCATGAGTGAATGGAAGCATTCAAACGATAAGCTATACAACAAGCATCCTAGGACTAAAAAAAGAGACATACGTTTAATCATTCCTTCTTCACCACTTAGTGCTCGTGGCCTTCGAGTGCATTTGTTTTGAAAATATTTCGAAAATGGTTTGATTTTCGAGAATAATACTTGGTGTTGACCAAGCATTTATTTAGATCGAAGCTACTGTTTGTGCGGAAATTTTATTTCCCCCCACTAATTTTGTTTGCCTCCTTTTTAGTTATTGTTTTAAATGTTTATATATTTTTTATATTAGCGACGGTTCTGGACGACCCTATTGTTTATTCAAAAATATTCATTTCCCATCACCAATTTCGTTTGCCTCATTTTTAGTTATTATTTTAATTAATTATTATTTTCTTATATTAGCGACGGTTCAGGCCGACACTACTATTTGTACGCAAATTTCATTTCCCCCACCAATTTCATTTGCCTCCTTTAAAGTTATTGTTTTAATTAATTATTATTTTTATATTAAAAACCAGTACTTTAATAGTACTTTTAAAGTGCTATTAAACAAAATCGTTTACAATAGCGGCGCGGTTAATAGGGGTTTAAAGGGATATCAAAAACAAAAGAAAGTTCTCTTAAATAATATTTGTGGCGTAGTGTCTGTTGCCCTGTTTTCTCTTCCAGTATTGGTTTATCCTTCTGGACATAAGAGACAACCCCTCTTTGCCTTTATCAAAATCTTCATAAGAGGAGCATACGCCTAACTTGTCCTTTCCTTCCATTTTATTGCAAAAGTATTTAGCACGAATAAAACTAAAGTTCATGAGTGAATGGAAGCATTCAAACGATAAGCTATACAACAAGCATCCTAGGACTAAAAAAAGAGACATACGTTTAATCATTCCTTCTTCACCACTTAGTGCTCGTGGCCTTCGAGTGCATTTGTTTTGAAAATATTTCGAAAATGGTTTGATTTTCGAGAATAATACTTGGTGTTGACCAAGCATTTATTTAGATCGAAGCTACTGTTTGTGCGGAAATTTTATTTCCCCCCACTAATTTTGTTTGCCTCCTTTTTAGTTATTGTTTTAAATGTTTATATATTTTTTATATTAGCGACGGTTCTGGACGACCCTATTGTTTATTCAAAAATATTCATTTCCCATCACCAATTTCGTTTGCCTCATTTTTAGTTATTATTTTAATTAATTATTATTTTCTTATATTAGCGATGGTTCAGGCCGACACTACTATTTGTACGCAAATTTCATTTCCCCCACCAATTTCATTTGCCTCCTTTAAAGTTATTGTTTTAATTAATTATTATTTTTATATTAAAAACCAGTACTTTAATAGTACTTTTAAAGTGCTATTAAACAAAATCGTTTACAATAGCGGCGCGGTTAATAGGGGTTTAAAGGGATATCAAAAACAAAAGAAAGTTCTCTTAAATAATATTTGTGGCGTAGTGTCTGTTGCCCTGTTTTCTCTTCCAGTATTGGTTTATCCTTCTGGACATAAGAGACAACCCCTCTTTGCCTTTATCAAACTCTTCATAAGAGGAGCATACGCCTAACTTGTCCTTTCCTTCCATTTTATTGCAAAAGTATTTAGCACGAATAAAACTAAAGTTCATGAGTGAATGGAAGCATTCAAACGATAAGCTACACAACAAGCATCCTAGGACTAAAAAAAGAGACATACATTTAATCATTCCTTCTTCACCACTTAGTGCTCGTGGCCTTCGAGTGCATTTGTTTTGAAAATATTTCGAAAATGGTTTGATTTTCGAGAATAATACTTGGTGTTGACCAAGCATTTATTTAGATCGAAGCTACTGTTTGTGCGGAAATTTTATTTCCCCCCACTAATTTTGTTTGCCTCCTTTTTAGTTATTGTTTTAAATGTTTATATATTTTTTATATTAGCGACGGTTCTGGACGACCCTATTGTTTATTCAAAAATATTCATTTCCCATCACCAATTTCGTTTGCCTCATTTTTAGTTATTATTTTAATTAATTATTATTTTCTTATATTAGCGATGGTTCAGGCCGACACTACTATTTGTACGCAAATTTCATTTCCCCCACCAATTTCATTTGCCTCCTTTAAAGTTATTGTTTTAATTAATTATTATTTTTATATTAAAAACCAGTACTTTAATAGTACTTTTAAAGTGCTATTAAACAAAATCGTTTACAATAGCGGCGCGGTTAATAGGGGTTTAAAGGGATATCAAAAACAAAAGAAAGTTCTCTTAAATAATATTTGTGGCGTAGTGTCTGTTGCCCTGTTTTCTCTTCCAGTATTGGTTTATCCTTCTGGACATAAGAGACAACCCCTCTTTGCCTTTATCAAAATCTTCATAAGAGGAGCATACGCCTAACTTGTCCTTTCCTTCCATTTTATTGCAAAAGTATTTAGCACGAATAAAACTAAAGTTCATGAGTGAATGGAAGCATTCAAACGATAAGCTATACAACAAGCATCCTAGGACTAAAAAAAGAGACATACATTTAATCATTCCTTCTTCACCACTTAGTGCTCGTGGCCTTCGAGTGCATTTGTTTTGAAAATATTTCGAAAATGGTTTGATTTTCGAGAATAATACTTGGTGTTGACCAAGCATTTATTTAGATCGAAGCTACTGTTTGTGCGGAAATTTTATTTCCCCCCACTAATTTTGTTTGCCTCCTTTTTAGTTATTGTTTTAAATGTTTATATATTTTTTATATTAGCGACGCTTCTGGACGACCCTATTGTTTATTCAAAAATATTCATTTCCCATCACCAATTTCGTTTGCCTCATTTTTAGTTATTATTTTAATTAATTATTATTTTCTTATATTAGCGATGGTTCAGGCCGACACTACTATTTGTATGCAAATTTCATTTCCCCCACCAATTTCATTTGCCTCCTTTAAAGTTATTGTTTTAATTAATTATTATTTTTATATTAAAAACAAGTACTTTAATAGTACTTTTAAAGTGCTATTAAACAAAATCGTTTACAATAGCGGCGCGGTTAATAGCGGTTTAAAGGGATATCAAAAGCTAAAGAAAGTTCTCTTAAATAATATTTGTGGCGTAGTGTCTGTTGCCCTGTTTTCTCTTCCAGTATTGGTTTATCCTACTGGACATAAGAGACAACCCCTCTTTTCCTTTATCAAAATCTTCATACGAGGAGCATACGCCTAACTTGTCCTTTCCTTCCATTTTATTGCAAAAGTATTTAGCACGAATAAAACTAAAGTTCATGAGTGAATGGAAGCATTCAAACGATAAGCTATACAACAAGCATCCTAGGACTAAAAAAAGAGACATACGTTTAATCATTCCTTCTTCACCACTTAGTGCTCGTGGCCTTCGAGTGCATTTGTTTTGAAAATATTTCGAATATGGTTTGATTTTCGAGAATAATACTTGGTGTTTACCAAGCATTTATTTAGATCAAAGCTACTGGTTATGGGAAAATTTTATTTCCCCCACTAATTTTGTTTGCCTCCTTTTTAGTTATTGTTTTAAATGTTTATATATTTTTTATATTAGCGATGGTTCTAGACGACCCTATTGTTTATTCAAAAATATTCAATTCCCATCACCAATTTCGTTTGCCTCATTTTTAGTTATTATTTTAATTAATTATTATTTTCTTATATTAGCGACGGTTCAGGCCGACACTACTATTTGTGTGCAAATTTCATTTCCCCCACCAATTTCATTTGCCTCCTTTAAAGTTATTGTTTTAATTAATTATTATTTTTATATTAAAAACCAGTACTTTAATAGTACTTTTAAAGTGCTATTAAACAAAATCGTTTACAATAGCGGCGCGGTTAATAGGGGTTTAAAGGGATATCAAAAACAAAAGAAAGTTCTCTTAAATAATATTTGTGGCGTAGTGTTTGTTGCCCTGTTTTCTCTTCCAGTATTGGTTTATCCTTCTGGACATAAGAGACAACCCCTCTTTGCCTTTATCAAAATCTTCATAAGAGGAGCATACGCCTAACTTTTCCTTTCCTTCCATTTTATTGCAAAAGTATTTAGCACGAATAAAACTAAAGTTCATGAGTGAATGGAAGCATTCAAACGATAAGCTATACAACAAGCATCCTAGGACTAAAAAAAGAGACATACGTTTAATCATTCCTTCTTCACCACTTAGTGCTCGTGGCCTTCGAGTGCATTTGTTTTGAAAATATTTCGAAAATGGTTTGATTTTCGAGAATAATACTTGGTGTTGACCAAGCATTTATTTAGATCGAAGTTACTGTTTGTGCGGAAATTTTATTTCCCCCCACTAATTTTGTTTTCCTCCTTTTTAGTTATTGTTTTAAATGTTTATATATTTTTTATATTAGCGACGGTTCTGGACGACCCTATTGTTTATTCAAAAATATTCATTTCCCATCACCAATTTCGTTTGCCTCATTTTTAGTTATTATTTTAATTAATTATTATTTTCTTATATTAGCGACGGTTCAGGCCGACACTACTATTTGTACGCAAATTTCATTTCCCCCACAAATTTCATTTGCCTCCTTTAAAGTTATTGTTTTAATTAATTATTATTTTTATATTAAAAACCAGTACTTTAATAGTACTTTTAAAGTGCTATTAAACAAAATCGTTTACAATAGCGGCGCGGTTAATAGGGGTTTAAAGGGATATCAAAAACAAAAGAAAGTTCTCTTAAATAATATTTGTGGCGTAGTGTCTGTTGCCCTGTTTTCTCTTCCAGTATTGGTTTATCCTTCTGGACATAAGAGACAACCCCTCTTTGCCTTTATCAAAATCTTCATAAGAGGAGCATACGCCTAACTTGTCCTTTCCTTCCATTTTATTGCAAAAGTATTTAGCACGAATAAAACTAAAGTTTATGAGTGAATGGAAGCATTCAAACGATAAGCTATACAACAAGCATCCTAGGACTAAAAAAAGAGACATACATTTAATCATTCCTTCTTCACCACTTAGTGCTCGTGGCCTTCGAGTGCATTTGTTTTGAAAATATTTCGAAAATGGTTTGATTTTTGAGAATAATACTTGGTGTTGACCAAGCATTTATTTAGATCGAAGCTACTGTTTGTGCGGAAATTTTATTTCCCCCCACTAATTTTGTTTGCCTCCTTTTTAGTTATTGTTTTAAATGTTTATATATTTTTTATATTAGCGACGATTCTGGACGACCCTATTGTTTATTCAAAAATATTCATTTCCCATCACCAATTTCGTTTGCCTCATTTTTAGTTATTATTTTAATTAATTATTATTTTCTTATATTAGCGATGGTTCAGGCTGACACTACTATTTGTACGCAAATTTCATTTCCCCCACCAATTTCATTTGCCTCCTTTAAAGTTATTGTTTTAATTAATTATTATTTTTATATTAAAAACCAGTACTTTAATAGTACTTTTAAAGTGCTATTAAACAAAATCGTTTACAATAGCGGCGCGGTTAATAGCGGTTTAAAGGGATATCAAAAGCTAAAGAAAGTTCTCTTAAATAATATTTGTGGCGTAGTGTCTGTTGCCCTGTTTTCTCTTCCAGTATTGGTTTATCCTTCTGGACATAAGAGACAACCCCTCTTTGTCTTTATCAAAATCTTCATAAGAGGAGCATACGCCTAACTTGTCCTTTCCTTCCATTTTATTGCAAAAGTATTTAGCACGAATAAAACTAAAGTTTATGAGTGAATGGAAGCATTCAAACGATAAGCTATACAACAAGCATCCTAGGACTAAAAAAAGAGACATACATTTAATCATTCCTTCTTCACCACTTAGTGCTCGTGGCCTTCGAGTGCATTTGTTTTGAAAATATTTCGAAAATGGTTTGATTTTTGAGAATAATACTTGGTGTTGACCAAGCATTTATTTAGATCGAAGCTACTGTTTGTGCGGAAATTTTATTTCCCCCCACTAATTTTGTTTGCCTCCTTTTTAGTTATTGTTTTAAATGTTTATATATTTTTTATATTAGCGACGATTCTGGACGACCCTATTGTTTATTCAAAAATATTCATTTCCCATCACCAATTTCGTTTGCCTCATTTTTAGTTATTATTTTAATTAATTATTATTTTCTTATATTAGCGATGGTTCAGGCTGACACTACTATTTGTACGCAAATTTCATTTCCCCCACCAATTTCATTTGCCTCCTTTAAAGTTATTGTTTTAATTAATTATTATTTTTATATTAAAAACCAGTACTTTAATAGTACTTTTAAAGTGCTATTAAACAAAATCGTTTACAATAGCGGCGCGGTTAATAGCGGTTTAAAGGGATATCAAAAGCTAAAGAAAGTTCTCTTAAATAATATTTGTGGCGTAGTGTCTGTTGCCCTGTTTTCTCTTCCAGTATTGGTTTATCCTTCTGGACATAAGAGACAACCCCTCTTTTCCTTTATCAAAATTTTCATACGAGGAGCATACGCCTAACTTGTCCTTTCCTTCCATTTTATTGCAAAAGTATTTAGCACGAATAAAACTAAAGTTCATGAGTGAATGGAAGCATTCAAACGATAAGCTATACAACAAGCATCCTAGGACTAAAAAAAGAGACATACGTTTAATCATTCCTTCTTCACCACTTAGTGCTCGTGGCCTTCGAGTGCATTTGTTTTGAAAATATTTCGAATATGGTTTGATTTTCGAGAATAATACTTGGTGTTTACCAAGCATTTATTTAGATCAAAGCTACTGGTTATGCGAAAATTTTATTTCCCCCACTAATTTTGTTTGCCTCCTTTTTAGTTATTGTTTTAAATGTTTATATATTTTTTATATTAGCGATGGTTCTAGACGACCCTATTGTTTATTCAAAAATATTCAATTCCCATCACCAATTTCGTTTGCCTCATTTTTAGTTATTATTTTAATTAATTATTATTTTCTTATATTAGCGACGGTTCAGGCCGACACTACTATTTGTGTGCAAATTTCATTTCCCCCACCAATTTCATTTGCCTCCTTTAAAGTTATTGTTTTAATTAATTATTATTTTTATATTAAAAACCAGTACTTTAATAGTACTTTTAAAGTGCTATTAAACAAAATCGTTTACAATAGCGGCGCGGTTAATAGGGGTTTAAAGGGATATCAAAAACAAAAGAAAGTTCTCTTAAATAATATTTGTGGCGTAGTGTTTGTTGCCCTGTTTTCTCTTCCAGTATTGGTTTATCCTTCTGGACATAAGAGACAACCCCTCTTTGCCTTTATCAAAATCTTCATAAGAGGAGCATACGCCTAACTTTTCCTTTCCTTCCATTTTATTGCAAAAGTATTTAGCACGAATAAAACTAAAGTTCATGAGTGAATGGAAGCATTCAAACGATAAGCTATACAACAAGCATCCTAGGACTAAAAAAAGAGACATACGTTTAATCATTCCTTCTTCACCACTTAGTGCTCGTGGCCTTCGAGTGCATTTGTTTTGAAAATATTTCGAAAATGGTTTGATTTTCGAGAATAATACTTGGTGTTGACCAAGCATTTATTTAGATCGAAGTTACTGTTTGTGCGGAAATTTTATTTCCCCCCACTAATTTTGTTTTCCTCCTTTTTAGTTATTGTTTTAAATGTTTATATATTTTTTATATTAGCGACGGTTCTGGACGACCCTATTGTTTATTCAAAAATATTCATTTCCCATCACCAATTTCGTTTGCGTCATTTTTAGTTATTATTTTAATTAATTATTATTTTCTTATATTAGCAACGGTTCAGGCCGACACTACTATTTGTACGCCAATTTCATTTCCCCCACCAATTTCATTTGCCTCCTTTAAAGTTATTGTTTTAATTAATTATTATTTTTATATTAAAAACCAGTACTTTAATAGTACTTTTAAAGTGCTATTAAACAAAATCGTTTACAATAGCAGCGCAGTTAATAGCGGTTTAAAGGGATATCAAAAGCTAAAGAAAGTTCTCTTAAATAATATTTGTGGCGTAGTGTCTGTTGCCCTGTTTTCTCTTCCAGTATTGGTTTATCCTTCTGGACATAAGAGACAACCCCTCTTTGCCTTTATCAAAATCTTCATAAGAGGAGCATACGCCTAACTTGTCCTTTCCTTCCATTTTATTGCAAAAGTATTTAGCACGAATAAAACTAAAGTTCATGAGTGAATGGAAGCATTCAAACGATAAGCTATACAACAAGCATCCTAGGACTAAAAAAAGAGACATACGTTTAATCATTCCTTCTTCACCACTTAGTGCTCGTGGCCTTCGAGGGCATTTGTTTTGAAAATATTTCGAATATAGTTTTATTTTCGAGAATAATACTTGGTGTTGACCAAGCATTTATTTAGATCGAAGCTATTGTTTGTGCGGAAATTTTATTTCCCCCCACTAATTTTGTTTGCCTCCTTTTTAGTTATTGTTTTAAATGTTTATATATTTTTTATATTAGCGACGGTTCTGGACGACCCTATTGTTTATTCAAAAATATTCATTTCCCATCACCAATTTCGTTTGCCTCATTTTTAGTTATTATTTTAATTAATTATTATTTTCTTATATTAGCGACGGTTCAGGCCGACACTACTATTTGTGTGCAAATTTCATTTCCCCCACCAATTTCATTTGCCTCCTTTAAAGTTATTGTTTTAATTAATTATTATTTTTATATTAAAAATTAGTATTTTAATAGCACTTTTAAAGTGATATTAAACAAAGTCGTTTACATTAGCGGTGCGGTTAATAGCGGTTTAAAGGGATATCAAAAACAAAAGAAAGTTCTCTTAAATAATATTTGTGGCGTAGTGTCCCTTGCCCTGTTTTCTCTTCCAGTGTTGGTTTATCCTTGTGGACATAAGAGACAACTCCTCTTTGTCTTTATCAAAATCTTCCTAAGAGGAGCATACGCCTAACTTGTCCTTTCCTTCCATTTTATTGCAAAAGTATTTAGCACGAATAAAACTAAAGTTCATGAGTGAATGGAAGCATTCAAACGATAAGCTATACAACAAGCATCCTAGGACTAAAAAAAGGGACATACGTTTAATCATTCCTTCTTCACCACTTAGTGCTCGTGGCCTTCGAGTGCATTTGTTTTGAAAATATTTCGAAAATGGTTTGATTTCGAGAATAATACTTGGTCTTGACCAAGCATTTATTTCGATCGAAGCTACTGATTGTGCGAAAATTTTATTTCCCCCCACTAATTTTGTTTGCCTACTTTTTAGTTATTGTTTTAAATGTTTATATATTTTTTATATTAGCGACGGTTCTGGACGACTCTAATGTTTATTCAAAAATATTCATTTCCCATCCCTAATTTCGTTTGCCTCCTTTTTAGTTATTATTTTAATTAATTATTATTTTCTTATATTAGCGACGGTTCAGGCCGACACTACTATTTGTGCGCAAATTTCATTTCCCCGACCAATTTCATTTGCCTCCTTTAAAGTTATTGTTTTAGTTAATTATTTTTTTTATATTCAAAACCAATACTTTAATAGCACTTTTAAAGTGCTATCAAACAAAATCGTTTACAATAGCAACGCGGTTAATAGCGGTTTAAAGGGATATCAAAAACAAAAGAAAGTTCTCTTAAATAATATTTGTGGCGTAGTGTCCCTTGCCCTGTTTTCTCTTCCAGTGTTGGTTTATCCTTCTGGACATAAGAGACAACCCCTCTTGGTCTTTATCAAAATCATCATAAGAGGAGCATACGCCTAACTTGTCCTTTCCTTCCATTTTATTGCAAAAGTATTTAGCACGAATAAAACTAAAGTTCATGAGTGAATGGAAGCATTCAAACGATAAGCTATACAACAAGCATCCTAGGACTAAAAAAAGAGACATACGTTTAATCATTCCTTCTTCACCACTTAGTGCTCGTGGCCTTCGAGTGCATTTTTTTTGAAAATATTTCGAAAATGGTTTGATTTTCGAGAATAATACTTGGTGTTAACCAAGCATTTATTTGGATCGAAGCTACTGTTTGTGCGAAAATTTTATTTCCCCCCACTAATTTTGTTTGCCTCCTTTTTAGTTATTGTTTTAAATGTTTATATATTTTTTATATTAGCGACGATTCTGGACGACGCTATTGTTTATTCAAAAATATTCATTTCCCATCACCAATTTCATTTACCTCATTTTTAGTTATTATTTTAATTAATTATTATTTTCTTATATTAGCGACGGTTCAGGCCGACACTACTATTTGTGCGCAAATTTCATTTCCCCCACCAATTTCATTTGCCTCCTTTAAAGTTATTGTTTTAATTAATTATTATTTTTATATTAAAAATTAGTACTTTAATAGTACTTTTAAAGTGCTATTAAACAAAATCGTTTACAATAGCGGCGCGGTTAATAGCGGTTTAAAGGGATATCAAAAACAAAAGAAAGTTCTCTTAAATAATATTTGTGGCGTAGTGTCCGTTGCCCTGTTTTTTCTTCCAGTGTTGGTTTATCCTTCTGGACATAAGAGACAACCCCTCTTTGTCTTTATCAAAATCTTCATAAGAGGAGCATACGCCTAAGTTGTCCTTTCCTTCCATTTTATTTCAAAAGTATTTAGCACGAATAAAACTAAAGTTCATGAGTGAATGGAAGCATTCAAACGATAAGCTATAAAACAAACATCCTAGGACTAAAAAAAGAGACAAACGTTTAATCATTCCTTCTTCACCACTTAGTGCTCGTGGCATTCGAGTGCATTTGTTTTGAAAATATTTCGAAAATGGTTTGATTTTCGATAATAATACTTGGTGTTTACCAAGCATTTATTTGGATCGAAGCTAGTGTTTGTGCGAAAATTTTATTTCCCCCCACTAATTTTGTTTGCCTCCTTTTTAGTTATTGTTTTAAATGTTTATATATTTTTTATATTAGCGACGGTTCTGGACGACGCTATTGTTTATTCAAAAATATTCATTTCCCATCCCTAATTTCGTTTGCCTCCTTTTTAGTTATTATTTTAATTAATTATTATTTTCTTATATTAGCGACGGTTCAGGCCGACACTACTATTTGTGCGCAAATTTCATTTCCCCCACCAATTTCGTTTACCTCCTTTAAAGTTATTGTTTTAATTAATTATTATTTTTATATTAAAAATTAGTATTTTAATAGCACTTTTAAAGTGCTATTAAACAAAGTCATTTACATTAGCGGTGCGGTTAATTGCGGTTTAAAGGGATATCAAAAACAAAAGAAAGTTCTCTTAAATAATATTTGTGGCGTAGTGTCCCTTGCCCTGTTTTCTCTTCCAGTGTTGGTTTATCCTTGTGGACATAAGAGAAAACTCCTCTTTGTCTTTATCAAAATCTTCATAAGAGGAGCATACGCCTAACTTGTCTTTTCCTTCCATTTTATTGCAAAAGTATTTAGCACGAATAAAACTAAAGTTCATGAGTGAATGGAAGCATTCAAACGATAAGCTATACAACAAGCATCCTAGGACTAAAAAAAGGGACATACGTTTAATCATTCCTTCTTCACCACTTAGTGCTCGTGGCCTTCGAGTGCATTTGTTTTTAAAATATTTCGAAAATGGTTTGATTTTCGAGAATAATACTTGGTCTTGACCAAGCATTTATTTGGATCGAAGCTACTGATTGTGCGAAAATTTTATTTCCCCCCACTAATTTTGTTTGCCTCCTTTTTAGTTATTGTTTTAAATGTTTATATATTTTTTATATTAGCGACGGTTCTGGACGACGCTAATGTTTATTCAAAAATATTCATTTCCCATCCCTAATTTCGTTTGCCTCCTTTTTAGTTATTATTTTAATTAATTATTATTTTCTTATATTAGCGACGGTTCAGGCCGACACTACTATTTGTGCGCAAATTTCATTTCCCCGACCAATTTCATTTGCCTCCTTTAAAGTTATTGTTTTATTTAATTATTATTTTTATATTCAAAACCAGTACTTTAATAACACTTTTAAAGTGCTATCAAACAAAATCGTTTACAATAGCAACGCGGTTAATAGCGGTTTAAAGGGATATCAAAAACAAAAGAAAGTTCTCTTAAATAATATTTGTGGCGTAGTGTCTGTTGCCCTGTTTTCTCTTCCAGTGTTGGTTTATCCTTCTGTACATAAGAGACAACCCCTCTTGGTCTTTATCAAAATCTTCATAAGAGGAGCGTACGCCTAACTTGTCCTTTCCTTCCATTTTATTGCAAAAGTATTTAGCACGAATAAAACTAAAGTTCAAGAGTGAATGGAAGCATTCAAACGATAAGCTATACAACAAGCATCCTAGGACTAAAAAAAGAGACAGACGTTTAATCATGCCTTCTTCACCACTTAGTGCTCGTGGCCTTCGAGTGCATTTTTTTTTAAAATATTTCGAAAATGGTTTGATTTTTGAGAATAATACTTGGTGTTGACCAAGCATTTATTTGGATCAAAGCTATTGTTTGTGCGAAAATTTTATTTCCCCCGACTAATTTTGTTTTCCTCCTTTTTAGTTATTGTTTTAAATGTTTATATATTTTTTATATTAGCGACGATTCTGGACGACGCTATTGTTTATTCAAAAATTTTCATTTCCCATCACCAATTTCGTTTACCTCATTTTTAGTTATTATTTTAATTAATTATTATTTTCTTATATTAGCGACGGTTCAGGCCGACACTACTATTTGTGCGCAAATTTCATTTCCCCCACCAATTTCATTTGCCTCCTTTAAAGTTATTGTTTTAATTAATTATTATTTTTATATTAAAAATTAGTACTTTAACAGTACTTTTAAAGTGCTATTAAACAAAATCGTTTACAATAGCGGCGCGGTTAATAGAGGTTTAAAGGGATATCAAAAACAAAAGAAAGTTCTCTTAAATAATATTTGTGGCGTAGTGTCTGTTGCCCTGTTTTCTCTTCCAGTGTTGGTTTATCCTTGTGGACATAAGAGACAACTCCTCTTTGTCTTTATCAAAATCTTCATAAGAGGAGCATACGCCTAACTTGTCCTTTCCTTCCATTTTATTGCAAAAGTATTTAGCACGAATAAAACTAAAGTTCATGAGTTAATGGAAGCATTCAAACGATAAGCTATTCAACAAGCATCCTAGGACTAAAAAAAGGGACATATGTTTAATCATTCCTTCTTCACCACTTAGTGCTTGTGGCCTTCGAGTGCATTTTTTTTGAAGATATTTCGAAAATGGTTTGATTTTCGAGAATAATACTTGGTCTTGACCAAGCATTTATTTGGATCGAAGCTACTGATTGTGCAAAAATTTTATTTCCCCCCACTAATTTTGTTTGCCTCCTTTTTAGTTATTGTTTTAAATGTTTATATATTTTTTATATTAGCGACGATTCTGGACGACGCTAATGTTTATTCAAAAATATTCATTTCCCATCCCTAATTTCGTTTGCCTCCTTTTTAGTTATTATTTTAATTAATTATTATTTTCTTATATTAGCGACGGTTCAGGCCGACACTACTATTTGTGCGCAAATTTCATTTCCCTGACCAATTTCATTTGCCTCCTTTAAAGTTATTGTTTTATTTAATTATTATTTTTATATTCAAAACCAATACTTTAATAGCACTTTTAAAGTGCTATCAAAAAAAATCGTTTTCAATAGCAACGCGGTTAATAGCGGTTTAAAGGGATATCAAAAACAAAAGAAAGTTCTCTTAAATAATATTTGTGGCGTAGTGTCTGTTGCCCTGTTTTCTCTTCCAGTGTTGGTTTATCCTTCTGGACATAAGAGACAACCCCTCTTGGTCTTTATCAAAATCTTCATAAGAGGAGCATACGCCTAACTTGTCCTTTCCTTCCATTTTATTGAAAAAGTATTTAGCACGAATAAAACTAAAGTTCATGAGTGAATGGAAGCATTCAAACGATAAGCTATACAACAAGCATCCTAGGACTAAAAAAAGAGACATACGTTTAATCATTCCTTCTTCACCACTTAGTGCTCGTGGCCTTCGAGTGCATTTGTTTTGAAAATATTTCGAAAATGGTTTGATTTCCGAGAATAATACTTGGTGTTTACCAAGCATTTATTTGGATCGAATCTAGTGTTTGTGCGAAAATTTTATTTCCCCCCACTAATTTTGTTTGCCTCCTTTTTAGTTATTGTTTTAAATGTTTATATATTTTTTATATTAGCGACGGTTCTGGACGACACTATTGTTTATTCAAAAATATTCATTTCCCATCACCAATTTCGTTTGCCTCCTTTTTAGTTATTATTTTAATTAATTATTATTTTCTTATATTAGCGACGGTTCAGGCCGACACTACTATTTGTGCGCAAATTTCATTTCCCCCACCAATTTCATTTGCCTCCTTTAAAGTTATTGTTTTAATTAATTATTATTTTTATATTAAAAATTAGTATTTTAATAGCACTTTTAAAGTGCTATTAAACAAAGTCGTTTACATTAGCGGTGCGGTTAATAGCGGTTTAAAGGGATATAATAAACAAAAGAAAGTTCTCTTAAATAATATTTGGGGCGTAGTGTCCCTTGCCCTGTTTTCTCTTCTGGTGTTGGTTTATCCTTGTGGACATAAGAGACAACTCCTCTCTGTCTTTATCAAAATCTTCATAAGAGGAGCATACGCCTAACTTGTCCTTTCCTTCCATTTTATTGCAAAAGTATTTAGCACGAATAAAACTAAAGTTCATTAGTGAATAGAAGCATTCAAACGATAAGCTATACAACAAGCATCCTAGGACTAAAAAAAGGGACATACGTTTAATCATTCCTTCTTCACCACTTAGTGCTCGTGGCCTTCGAGTGCATTTGTTTTGAAAATATTTCGAAAATGGTTTGATTTTCGAGAATAATACTTGGTCTTGACCAAGCATTTATTTGTATCGAAGCTACTGATTGTGCGAAAATTTTATTTCCCCCCACTAATTTTGTTTGCCTCCTTTTTAGTTATTGTTTTAAATGTTTATATATTTTTTATATTAGAGACGGTTCTGGACGACGCTAATGCTTATTCAAAAATATTCATTTCCCATCCCTAATTTCGTTTGCCTCCTTTTTAGTTATTATTTTAATTAATTATTATTTTCTTATATTAGCGACGGTTCAGGCCGACACTACTATTTGTGCGCAAATTTCATTTCCCGGACCAATTTCATTTGCCTCCCTTAAAGTTATTGTTTTATTTAATTATTATTTTTATATTCAAAACCAGTACTTTAATAGCACTTTTAAAGTGCTATCTAACAAAATCGTTTACAATAGCAACGCGGTTAATAACGGTTTAAAGGGATATCAAAAACAAAAGAAAGTTCTCTTAAATAATATTTGTGGCGTAGTGTCAGTTGCCCTGTTTTTTCTTCCAGTGTTGGTTTATCCTTCTGGACATAAGAGACAACCCCTCTTTGTCTTTATCAAAATCTTCATAAGAGGAGCATACGCCTAAGTTGTCCTTTCCTTCCATTTTATTTCAAAAGTATTTAGCACGAATAAAACTAAAGTTCATGAGTGAATGGAAGCATTCAAACGATAAGCTATAAAACAAACATCCTAGGACTAAAAAAAGAGACATACGTTTAATCATTCCTTCTTCACCACTTAGTGCTCGTGGCCTTCGAGTGCATTTGTTTTGAAAATATTTCGAAAATGGTTTTATTTTCGAGAATAATACTTGGTGTTTACCAAGCATTTATTTGGATCGAATCTAGTGTTTGTACGAAAATTTTATTTCCCCCCACTAATTTTGTTTGCCTCCTTTTTAGTTATTGTTTTAAATGTTTATATATTTTTTATATTAGCGACGGTTCTGGACGACGCTATTGTTTATTCAAAAATATTCATTTCCCATCCCTAATTTCGTTTTCCTCCTTTTTAGTTATTATTTTAATTAATTATTATTTTCTTATATTAGCGACGGTTCAGGCCGACACTACTATTTGTGCGCAAATTTCATTTCCCCCACCAATTTCGTTTACCTCCTTTAAAGTTATTGTTTTAATTAATTATTATTTTTATATTAAAAATTAGTATTTTAATAGCACTTTTAAAGTGCTATTAAACAAAGTCGTTTACATTAGCGGTGCGGTTAATAGCGGTTTAAAGGGATATAAAAAAAAAAGAAAGTTCTCTTAAATAATATTTGTGGCGTAGTGTCCGTTGCCCTGTTTTTTCTTCCAGTGTTGGTTTATCCTTCTGGACATAAGAGACAACCCCTCTTTGTCTTTATCAAAATCTTCATAAGAGGAGCATACGCCTAAGTTATCCTTTCCTTCCATTTTATTTCAAAAGTATTTAGCACAAATAAAACTAAAGTTCATGAGTGAATAGAAGCATTCAAACGATAAGGTATAAAACAAACATCCTAGGACTAAAAAAAGAGACATACGTTTAATCATTCCTTCTTAACCACTTAGTGCTCGTGGCCTTCGAGTGCATTTGTTTTGAAAATATTTCGAAAATGGTTTGATTTCCGAGAATAATACTTGGTGTTTACCAAGCATTTATTTGGATCGAATCTAGTGTTTGTGCGAAAATTTTATTTCCCCCCACTAATTTTGTTTGCCTCCTTTTTAGTTATTGTTTTAAATGTTTATATATTTTTTATATTAGCGACGGTTCTGGACGACGCTATTGTTTATTCAAAAATATTCATTTCCCATCCCTAATTTCGTTTGCCTCCTTTTTAGTTATTATTTTAATTAATTATTATTTTCTTATATTAGCGACGGTTCAGGCCGACACTACTATTTGTGCGCAAATTTCATTTCCCCCACCAATTTCGTTTACCTCCTTTAAAGTTATTGTTTTAATTAATTATTATTTTTATATTAAAAATTAGTATTTTAATAGCACTTTTAAAGTGCTATTAAACAAAGTCGTTTACATTAGCGGTGCGGTTAATAGCGGTTTAAAGGGATATCAAAAACAAAAGAAAGTTCTCTTAAATAATATTTGGGGCGTAGTGTCCCTTGCCCTGTTTTCTCTTCCGGTGTTGGTTTATCCTTGTGGACATAAGAGACAACTCCTCTCTGTCTTTATCAAAATCTTCATAAGAGGAGCATACGCCTAACTTGTCCTTTCCTTCCATTTTATTGCAAAAGTATTTAGCACGAATAAAACTAAAGTTCATGAGTGAATGGAAGCATTCAAACGATAAGCTATACAACAAGCATCCTAGGACTAAAAAAAGGGACATACGTTTAATCATTCCTTCTTCACCACTTAGTGCTCGTGGCCTTCGAGTGCATTTGTTTTGAAAATATTTCGAAAATGGTTTGATTTTCGAGAATAATACTTGGTCTTGACCAAGCATTTACTTGTATCGAAGCTACTGATTATGCGAAAATTTTATTTCCCCCCACTAATTTTGTTTGCCTCCTTTTTAGTTATTGTTTTAAATGTTTATATATTTTTTATATTAGAGACGGTTCTGGATGACGCTAATGCTTATTCAAAAATATTCATTTCCCATCCCTAATTTCGTTTGCCTCCTTTTTAGTTATTATTTTAATTAATTATTATTTTCTTATATTAGCGACGGTTCAGGCCGACACTACTATTTGTGCGCAAATTTCATTTCCCCGACCAATTTCATTTGCCTCCCTTAAAGTTATTGTTTTATTTAATTATTATTTTTATATTCAAAACCAGTACTTTAATAGCACTTTTAAAGTGCTATCTAACAAAATCGTTTACAATAGCAACGCGGTTAATAACGGTTTAAAGGGATATCAAAAACAAAAGAAAGTTCTCTTAAATAATATTTGTGGCGTAGTGTCCGTTGCCCTGTTTTTTCTTCCAGTGTTGGTTTATCCTTCTGGACATAAGAGACAACCCCTCTTTGTCTTTATCAAAATCTTCATAAGAGGAGCATACGCCTAAGTTGTCCTTTCCTTCCATTTTATTTCAAAAGTATTTAGCACGAATAAAACTAAAGTTCATGAGTGAATGGAAGCATTCAAACGATAAGCTATAAAACAAACATCCTAGGACTAAAAAAAGAGACATACGTTTAATCATTCCTTCTTCACCACTTAGTGCTCGTGGCCTTCGAGTGCATTTGTTTTGAAAATATTTCGAAAATGGTTTGATTTTCGAGAATAATACTTGGTGTTTACCAAGCATTTATTTGGATCGAATCTAGTGTTTGTGCGAAAATTTTATTTCCCCCCACTAATTTTGTTTGCCTCCTTTTTAGTTATTGTTTTAAATGTTTATATATTTTTTATATTAGCGACGGTTCTGGACGACGCTATTGTTTATTCAAAAATATTCATTTCCCATCCCTAATTTTGTTTGCCTCCTTTTTAGTTATTATTTTAATTAATTATTATTTTCTTATATTAGCGACGGTTCAGGCCGACACTACTATTTGTGCGCAAATTTCATTTCCCCCACCAATTTCGTTTACCTCCTTTAAAGTTATTGTTTTAATTAATTATTATTTTTATATTAAAAATTAGTATTTTAATAGCACTTTTAAAGTGCTATTAAACAAAGTCGTTTACTTTAGCGGTGCGGTTAATAGCGGTTTAAAGGGATATCAAAAACAAAAGAAAGTTCTCTTAAATAATATTTGTGGCGTAGTGTCCCTTGCCCTGTTTTCTCTTCCAGTGTTGGTTTATCCTTGTGGACATAAGAGACAACTCCTCTTTGTCTTTATCAAAATCTTCATAAGAGGAGCATACCCCTAACTCGTCCTTTCCTTCCATTTTATTGCAAAAGTATTTAGCACGAATAAAACTAAAGTTCATGAGTGAATGGAAGCATTCAAACGATAAGCTATACAACAAGCATCCTAGGACTAAAAAAAGGGACATACGTTTAATCATTCCTTCTTCACCACTTAGTGCTCGTGGCCTTCGAGTGCATTTGTTTTGAAAATATTTCGAAAATGGTTTGATTTTCGAGAATAATACTTGGTCTTGACCAAGCATTTATTTGGATCGAAGCTACTGATTGTGCGAAAATTTTATTTCCCCCCACTAATTTTGTTTGCCTCCTTTTTAGTTATTGTTTTAAATGTTTATATATTTTTTATATTAGCGACGGTTCTGGACGACGCTAATGCTTATTCAAAAATATTCATTTCCCATCCCTAATTTTGTTTGCCTCCTTTTTAGTTATTATTTTAATTAATTATTATTTTCTTATATTAGCGTCGGTTCAGGCCGACACTACTATTTGTGCGCAAATTTCATTTCCCCCACCAATTTCATTTGCCTCCTTTAAAGTTATTGTTTTAATTAATTATTATTTTTATATTAAAAATTAGTACTTTAATAGTACTTTTAAAGTGCTATTAAACAAAATCGTTTACAATAGCGGCGCGGTTAATAGCGGTTTAAAGGGATATCAAAAACAAAAGAAAGTTCTCTTAAATAATATTTGTGGCGTAGTGTCCGTTGCCCTGTTTTTTCTTCCAGTGTTGGTTTATCCTTCTGGACATAAGAGACAACCCCTCTTTGTCTTTATCAAAATCTTCATAAGAGGAGCATACGCCTAAGTTGTCCTTTCCTTCCATTTTATTGCAAAAGTATTTAGCACGAATAAAACTAAAGTTCATGAGTGAATGGAAGCATTCAAACGATAAGCTATTCAACAAGCATCCTAGGACTAAAAAAAGAGACATACGTTTAATAATTCCTTCTTCACCACTTAGTGCTCGTGGCCTTCGAGTGCATTTGTTTTTAAAATATTTCGAAAATGGTTTGATTTTAGAGAATAATACTTGGTGTTGACCAAGCATTTATTTGGATCGAAGCTACTGTTTGTGCGAAAATTTTATTTCCCCCCACTAATTTTGTTTGCCTCCTTTTGAGTTATTGTTTTAAATGTTTATATATTTTTTATATTAGCGATGGTTCTGGACGACCCTATTGTTTATTCAAAAATATTCATTTCCCATCACCAATTTCGTTTGCCTCATTTTTAGTTATTATTTTAATTAATTATTATTTTCTTATATTAGCGACGGTTCAGGCCGACACTACTATTTGTGTGCAAATTTCATATGCCCCACCAATTTTATTTGCCTCCTTTAAAGTTATTTTTTTAATTAATTATTATTTTTATATTAAAAACCAGTACTTTAATAGTACTTTTAAAGTGCTATTAAACAAAATCGTTTACAATAGCGGCACGGTTAATAGCAGTTTAAAGGGATATCAAAATCAAAAGAAAGTTCTCTTAAATAATATTTGTGGCGTAGTGTCTGTTGCCCTGTTTTCTCTTCCAGTGTTGGTTTATCCTTGTGGACATAAGAGACAACTCCTCTTTGTCTTTATCAAAATCTTCATAAGAGGAGCATACGCCTAACTTGTCCTTTCCTTCCATTTTATTGCAAAAGTATTTAGCACGAATAAAACTAAAGTTCATGAGTGAATGGAAGCATTCAAACGATAAGCTATACAACAAGCATCCTAGGACTAAAAAAGGGACATACGTTTAATCATTCCTTCTTCACCACTTAGTGCTTGTGGCCTTCGAGTGCATTTGTTTTGAAAATATTTCGAAAATGGTTTTATTTTCGAGAATAATACTTGGTCTTGACCAAGCATTTATTTGGAACGAAGCTACTGATTGTGCGAAAATTTTATTTCCCCCCACTAATTTTGTTTGCCTCCTTTTTAGTTATTGTTTTAAATGTTTATATATTTTTTATATTAGCGACGGTTCTGGACGACGCTAATGTTTATTCAAAAATATTCATTTCCCATCCCTAATTTCGTTTGCCTCCTTTTTAGTTATTATTTTAATTAATTATTATTTTCTTATATTAGCGACGGTTCAGGCCGACACTACTATTTGTGCGCAAATTTCATTTCCCCGACCAATTTCATTTGCCTCCTTTAAAGTTATTGTTTTATTTAATTATTATTTTTATATTCAAAACCAGTACTTTAATAGCACTTTTAAAGTGCTATCAAACAAAATAGTTTACAATAGCAACGCGGTTAATAGCGGTTTAAAGGGATATCAAAAACAAAAGAAAGTTCTCTTAAATAATATTTGTGGCATAGTGTCTGTTGCCCTATTTTCTCTTCCAGTGTTGGTTTATCCTTCTGGACATAAGAGATAACCCCTCTTGGTCTTTATCAAAATCTTCATAAGAGGAGCATACGCCTAACTTGTCCTTTCCTTCCATTTTATTGCAAAAGTATTTAGCACGAATAAAACTAAAGTTCATGAGTGAATGGAAGCATTCAAACGATAAGCTATACAACAAGCATCCTAGGACTAAAAAAAGAGACATACGTTTAATAATTCCTTCTTCACCACTTAGTGCTCGTGGCCTTCGAGTGCATTTGTTTTTAAAATATTTCAAAAATGGTTTGATTTTAGAGAATAATACTTGGTGTTGACCAAGCATTTATTTGGATCGAAGCTACTGTTTGTGCGAAAATTTTATTTCCCCCCACTAATTTTGTTTGCCTCCTTTTTAGTTATTGTTTTAAATGTTTATATATTTTTTATATTAGCGACGATTCTGGACGACGCTATTGTTTATTCAAAAATATTCATTTCCCATTACCAAATTCGTTTACCTCATTTTTAGTTATTATTTTAATTAATTATTATTTTCTTATATTAGCGACGGTTCAGGCCGACACTACTATTTGTGCGCAAATTTCATTTCCCCCACCAATTTCATTTGCCTCCTTTAAAGTTATTGTTTTAATTAATTATTATTTTTATATTAAAAATTAGTACTTTAATAGTACTTTTAAAGTGCTATTAAACAAAATCGTTTACAATAGCGGCGCGGTTAATAGCGGTTTAAAGGGATATCAAAAATAAAAGAAAGTTCTCTTAAATAATATTTGTGCCGTAGTGTTCGTTGCCCTGTTTTTTCTTCCAGTGTTGGTTTATCCTTCTGGACATAAGAGACAACCCCTCTTTGACTTTATCAAAATCTTCATAAGAGGAGCATACGCCTAAGTTGTCCTTTCCTTCCATTTTATTGCAAAAGTATTTAGCACGAATAAAACTAAAGTTCATGAGTGAATGGAAGCATTCAAACGATAAGCTATTCAACAAGCATCCTAGGACTAAAAAAAGAGACATACGTTTAATAATTCCTTCTTCACCACTTAGTGCTCGTGGCCTTCGAGTGCATTTGTTTTTAAAATATTTCAAAAATGGTTTGATTTTAGAGAATAATACTTGGTGTTGACCAAGCATTTATTTGGATCGAAGCTACTGTTTGTGCGAAAATTTTATTTCCCCCCACTAATTTTGTTTGCCTCCTTTTTAGTTATTGTTTTAAATGTTTATATATTTTTTATATTAGCGATGGTTCTGGACGACCCTATTGTTTATTCAAAAATATTCATTTCCCATCACCAATTTCGTTTTCCTCATTTTTAGTTATTATTTTAATTAATTATTATTTTCTTATATTAGCGACGGTTCAGGCCGACACTACTATTTGTGTGCAAATTTCATATGCCCCACCAATTTTATTTGCCTCCTTTAATGTTATTGTTTTAATTAATTATTTTTATATTAAAAACCAGTACTTTAATAGTACTTTTAAAGTGATATTAAACAAAATCGTTTACAATAGCGGCACGGTTAATAGCAGTTTAAAGGGATATAAAAAACAAAAGAAAGTTCTCTTAAATAATATTTGTGGCGTAGTGTCTGTTGCCCTGTTTTCTCTTCCAGTGTTGGTTTATCCTTGTGGACATAAGAGACAACTCCTCTTTGTCTTTATGAAAATCTTCATAAGAGGAGCATACGCCTAACTTGTCCTTTCCTTCCATTTTATTGCAAAAGTATTTAGCACGAATAAAACTAAAGTTCACGAGTGAATGGAAGCATTCAAACGATAAGCTATACAACAAGAATCCTAGGACTAAAAAAGGGACATACGTTTAATCATTCCTTTTTCACCACTTAGTGCTTGTGGCCTTCAAGTGCATTTGTTTTGAAAATATTTCGAAAATGGTTTGATTTTCGAGAATAATACTTGGTCTTGACCAAGCATTTATTTGGATCGAAGCTACTGATTGTGCGAAAATTTTATTTCCCCCCACTAATTTTGTTTGCCTCCTTTTTAGTTATTGTTTTAAATTTTTATATATTTTTTATATTAGCGATGGTTCTGGACGACGCTAATGTTTATTCAAAAATATTCATTTCCCATCCCTAATTTCGTTTGCCTCCTTTTTAGTTATTATTTTAATTAATTATTATTTTCTTATATTAGCGACGGTTCAGGCCGACACTACTATTTGTGCGCAAATTTCATTTCCCCGACCAATTTCATTTGCCTCCTTTAAAGTTATTGCTTTATTTAATTATTATTTTTATATTCAAAACCAGTACTTTAATAGCACTTTTAAAGTGCTATCAAACAAAATCGTTTACAATAGCAACGCGGTTAATAGCGGTTTAAAGGGATATCAAAAACAAAAGAAAGTTCTCTTAAATAATATTTGTGGCGTAGTGTCTGTTGCCCTGTTTTCTCTTCCAGTGTTGGTTTATCCTTGTGGACATAAGAGACAACTCGTCTTTGTCTTTATCAAAATCTTCATAAGAGGAGCATACGCCTAACTTGTCCTTTCCTTCCATTTTATTGCAAAAGTATTTAGCACGAATAAAACTAAAGTTCATGAGTGAATGGAAGCATTCAAAGGATAAGTTATACAACAAGCATCCTAGGACTAAAAAAAGGGACATACGTTTAATCATTCCTTCTTCACCACTTAGTGCTCGTGGCCTTCGAGTGCATTTGTTTTGAAAATATTTCAAAAATGGTTTGATTTTCGAGAATAATACTTGGTCTTGACCAAGCATTTATTTGGATCGAAGCTACTGTTTGTGCGAAAATTTTATTTCCCCCCACTATATTTTGTTTGCCTCCTTTTTAGTTATTGTTTTAAATGTTTATATATTTTTTATATTAGCGACGATTCTGGACGACGCTATTGTTTATTCAAAAATATTCATTTCCCATCACCAATTTCGTTTACCTCATTTTTAGTTATTATTTTAATTAATTATTATTTTCTTATATTAGCGACGGTTCAGGCCGACACTACTATTTGTGCGCAAATTTCATTTCCCCCACCAATTTCATTTGCCTCCTTTAAAGTTATTGTTTTAATTAATTATTATTTTTATATTAAAAATTAGTACTTTAATAGTACTTTTAAAGTGCTATTAAACAAAATCGTTTACAATAGCGGCGCGGTTAATAGCGGTTTAAAGGGATATCAAAAACAAAAGAAAGTTCTCTTAAATAATATTTGTGGCGTAGTGTCTGTTGCCCTGTTTTTTCTTCCAGTGTTGGTTTATCCTTCTGGACATAAGAGACAACCCCTCTTTGTCTTTATCAAAATCTTCATAAGAGGAGCATACGCCTAAGTTGTCCTTTCCTTCCATTTTATTACAAAAGTATTTAGCACGAATAAAACTAAAGTTCATGAGTGAATGGAAGCATTCAAACGATAAGCTATTCAACAAGCATCCTAGGACTAAAAAAAGAGACATACGTTTAATAATTCCTTCTTCACCACTTAGTGCTTGTGGCCTTCGAGTGCATTTGTTTTTAAAATATTTCGAAAATGGTTTGATTTTAGAGAATAAAACTTGGTGTTGACCAAGCATTTATTTGGATCGAAGCTACTGTTTGTGCGAAAATTTTATTTCCCCCCACTAATTTTGTTTGCCTCCTTTTTAGTTATTGTTTTAAATGTTTATATATTTTTTATATTAGCGATGGTTCTGGACGACCCTATTGTTTATTCAAAAATATTCATTTCCCATCACCAATTTCGTTTGCCTCATTTTTAGTTATTATTTTAATTAATTATTATTTTCTTATATTAGCGACGGTTTAGGCCGACACTACTATTTGTGTGCAAATTTCATATGCCCCACCAATTTTATTTGCCTCCTTTAAAGTTATTGTTTTAATTAATTATTATTTTTATATTAAAAACCAGTACTTTAATAGTACTTTTAAAGTGCTATTAAACAAAATTGTTTACAATAGCGGCACGGTTAATAGCAGTTTAAAGGGATATCAAAAACAAAAGAAAGTTCTCTTAAATAATATTTGTGGCGTAGTGTCTGTTGCCCTGTTTTCTCTTCCAGTGTTGGTTTATCCTTGTGGACATAAGAGACAACTCCTCTTTGTCTTTATCAAAATCTTCATAAGAGGAGCATACGCCTAACTTGTCCTTTCCTTCCATTTTATTGCAAAAGTATTTAGCACGAATAAAACTAAAGTTCATGAGTGAATGGAAGCATTCAAAGGATAAGCTATACAACAAGCATCCTAGGACTAAAAAAAGGGACATACGTTTAATCATTCCTTCTTCACCACTTAGTGCCCGTGGCCTTCGAGTGCATTTGTTTTGAAAATATTTTGAAAATGGTTTGATTTTCGAGAATAATACTTGGTGTTGACCAAGCATTTATTTGGATCGAAGCTACTGTTTGTGCGAATATTTTATTTCCCCCCACTAATTTTGTTTGCCTCCTTTTTAGTTATTGTTTTAAATGTTTATATATTTTTTATATTAGCGACGATTCTGGACGACGCTATTGTTTATTCAAAAATATTCACTTCCCATCACCAATTTCGTTTGCCTCCTTTTTAGTCATTATTTTAATTAATTATTATTTTCTTATATTAGTAACGGTTCAGGCCGACCCTACTATTTGTGCGCAAATTTCATTTCCCCCACCAATTTCATTTACCTCCTTTAAAGTTATTGTTTTAATTAATTATTATTTTTATATTAAAAATTAGTACTTTCATAGTACTTTTAAAGTGCTATTAAACAAAATTGTTTACAATAGCGGCGCGGTTAATAGCGGTGTAAAGGGATATCAAAAACAAAAGAAAGTTCTCTTAAATAATATTTGTGGCGTAGTGTCCGTTGCCCTGTTTTTTCTTCCAGTGTTGGTTTATCCTTCTGGACATAAGAGACAACCCCTCTTTGTCTTTATCAAAATCTTCATAAGAGGAGCATACGCCTAAGTTGTCCTTTACTTCCATTTCACTGCAAAAGTATTTTGCACAAATAAAACTAAAGTTCATGAGTGAATGGAAGCATTCAAACGATAATCTATACAACAAGCATCTTAGGACTTAAAAAAGAGACATACGTTTAATCATTCCTTCTTCACCACTTAGTGCTCGTGGCCTTCGAGTGCATTTGTTTTGAAAATATTTCGAAAATGGTTTGATTTTCGAGAATAATACTTGGTGTTGACCAAGCATTTATTTGGATCGAAGCTACTGTTTGTGCGAAAATTTTATTTCCCCCCACTAATTTTGTTTGCCTCCTTTTTAGTTATTGTTTTAAATGTTTATATATTTTTTATATTAGCGACGATTCTGGACGACGCTATTGTTTATTAAAAAATATTCATTTCCCATCACCAATTTCGTTTGCCTCCTTTTTAGTTATTATTTTAATTAATTATTATTTTCTTATATTAGCGACGGTTCAGGCCGACACTACTATTTGTGCGCAAATTTCATTTCCCCCACCAATTTCATTTGCCTCATTTAAAGTTATTGTTTTAATTAATTATTATTTTTATATTAAAAATTAGTTCTTTAGTAGCACTTTTAAAGTGCTATTAAAATAAATCGTTTACATTAGCGGCGCGGTTAATAGCGGTTTAAAGGGATATCAAAAACAAAAGAAAGTTCTCTTAAATAATATTTGTGGCGTAGTGTCCGTTGCCCTGTTTTAACTTCCAGTGTTGGTTTATCCTTCTGGACATAAGAGACAACTCCTCTTTGTCTTTATCAAAATCTTCATAAGAGGAGCATACGCCTAACTTGTCCTTTCCTTCCATTTTATTGCAAAAGTATTTAGCACGAATAAAACTAAAGTTCATGAGTGAATTGAAGCATTCAAACGATAAGCTATACAACAAGCATCCTAGGACTAAAAAAAGAGACATACGTTTAATCATTCCTTCTTCACCACTTAGTGCTCGTGGCCTTCGAGTGCATTTTTTTTGAAAATATTTCGAAAATGGTTTGATTTTCGAGAATAATACTTGGTGTTGACCAAGCATTTATTTGGATCGAAGCTACTGTTTGTGCGAATATTTTATTTCCCCCCACTAATTTTGTTTGCCTCCTTTTTAGTTATTGTATTAAATGTTTATATATTTTTTATATTAGCGACGATTCTGGACGATGCTATTGTTTATTAAAAGATATTCATTTCCCATCACCAATTTCGTTTGCCTCCTTTTTAGTCATTATTTTAATTAATTATTATTTTCTTATATTAGTAACGGTTCAGGCCGACCCTACTATTTGTGCGCAAATTTCATTTCCCCCACCAATTTCATTTACCTCCTTTAAAGTTATTGTTTTAATTAATTATTATTTTTATATTAAAAATTAGTACTTTCATAGTACTTTTAAAGTGCTATTAAAATAAATCGTTTACATTAGCGGCGCGGTTAATAGCGGTTTAAAGGGATATCAAATACAAAAGAAAGTTCTCTTAAATAATATTTGTGGCGTAGTGTCTGTTGCCCTGTTTTCTCTTCCAGTGTTGGTTTATCCTTCTGGACATAAGAGACAACTCCTCTTTGTCTTTATCAAAATCTTCATAAGAGGAGCATACGCCTAATTTGTCCTTTCCTTCCATTTTATTGCAAAAGTATTTAGCACAAATAAAACTAAAGTTCATGAGTGAATGGAAGCATTCAAACGATAAGCTATACAACAAGCATCCTAGGACTAAAAAAAGAAGCACACGTTTAATAATTCCTTTTTCACCACTTAGTGCTCGTTGCCTTCCAGTGCATTTGTTTTGTAAAATAATTCGAAAATGGTTTCATTTTAGAGAATAATACTTGGTGTTGACCAAGCTTTTATTTGGATTGAAGCTACTGTTTGTGCGAAAATTTTATTTCCCCCCACTAATTTTGTTTGCCTCCTTTTTAGTTATTGTTTTAAATGTTTATATATTTTTTATATTAGCGACGATTCTGGACGACGCTATTGTTTATTAAAAAATATTCATTTCCCATAACCAATTTCGTTTGCCTCCTTTTTAGTTATTATTTTAATTAATTATTATTTTCTTATATTAGCGACGGTTCAGGCCGACACTACTATTTGTGCGCAAATTTCATTTCCCCCACCAATTTCATTTGCCTCATTTAAAGTTATTGTTTTAATTAATTATTATTTTTATATTAAAAATTAGTACTTTAGTAGCACTTTTAAAGTGCTATTAAAATAAATCGTTTACATTAGCGGCGCGGTTAATAGCGGTTTAAAGGGATATCAAAAACAAAAGAAAGTTCTCTTAAATAATATTTGTGGCGTAGTGTCTGTTGCCCTGTTTTCTCTTCCAGTGTTGGTTTATCCTTCTGGACATAAGAGACAACTCCTCTTTGTCTTTATCAAAATCTTCATAAGAGGAGCATACGCCTAACTTGTCCTTTCCTTCCATTTTATTGCAAAAGTATTTAGCACGAATAAAACTAAAGTTCATGAGTGAATTGAAGCATTCAAACGATAAGCTATACAACAAGCATCCTAGGACTAAAAAAAGAGACATACGTTTAATCATTCCTTCTTCACCACTTAGTGCTCGTGGCCTTCGAGTGCATTTTTTTTGAAAATATTTCGAAAATGGTTTGATTTTCGAGAATAATACTTGGTGTTGACCAAGCATTTATTTGGATCGAAGCTACTGTTTGTGCGAATATTTTATTTCCCCCCACTAATTTTGTTTGCCTCCTTTTTAGTTATTGTATTAAATGTTTATATATTTTTTATATTAGCGACGATTCTGGACGATGCTATTGTTTATTAAAAGATATTCATTTCCCATCACCAATTTCGTTTGCCTCCTTTTTAGTCATTATTTTAATTAATTATTATTTTCTTATATTAGTAACGGTTCAGGCCGACCCTACTATTTGTGCGCAAATTTCATTTCCCCCACCAATTTCATTTACCTCCTTTAAAGTTATTGTTTTAATTAATTATTATTTTTATATTAAAAATTAGTACTTTCATAGTACTTTTAAAGTGCTATTAAACAAAATTGTTTACAATAGCGGCGCGGTTAATAGCGGTGTAAAGGGATATCAAAAACAAAAGAAAGTTCTCTTAAATAATATTTGTGGCATAGTGTCCGTTGCCCTGTTTTTTCTTCCAGTGTTGGTTTATCCTTCTGGACATAAGAGACAACCCCTCTTTGTCTTTATCAAAATCTTCATAAGAGGAGCATACGCCTAAGTTGTCCTTTACTTCCATTTCACTGCAAAAGTATTTTGCACAAATAAAACTAAAGTTCATGAGTGAATGGAAGCATTCAAACGATAAGCTATACAACAAGCATCTTAGGACTTAAAAAAGAGACATACGTTTAATCATTCCTTCTTCACCACTTAGTGCTCGTGGCCTTCGAGTGCATTTGTTTTGAAAATATTTCGAAAATGGTTTGATTTTCGAGAATAATACTTGGTGTTGACCAAGCATTTATTTGGATCGAAGCTACTGTTTGTGCGAAATATTTATTTCCCCCCACTAATTTTGTTTGCCTCCTTTTTAGTTATTGTTTTAAATGTTTATATATTTTTTATATTAGCGACGATTCTGGACGACGCTATTGTTTATTAAAAAATATTCATTTCCAATCACCAATTTCGTTTGCCTCCTTTTTAGTTATTATTTTAATTAATTATTATTTTCTTATATTAGCGACGGTTCAGGCCGACACTACTATTTGTGCGCAAATTTCATTTCCCCCACCAATTTCATTTGCCTCCTTTAAAGTTATTGTTTTAATTAATTATTATTTTTATATTAAAAATTAGTACTTTAGTAGCACTTTTAAAGTGCTATTAAAATAAATCGTTTACATTAGCGGCGCGGTTAATAGCGGTTTAAAGGGATATCAAATACAAAAGAAAGTTCTCTTAAATAATATTTGTGGCGTAGTGTCTGTTGCCCTGTTTTCTCTTCCAGTGTTGGTTTATCCTTCTGGACATAAGAGACAACTCCTCTTTGTCTTTATCAAAATCTTCATAAGAGGAGCATACGCCTAATTTGTCCTTTCCTTCCATTTTATTGCAAAAGTATTTAGCACAAATAAAACTAAAGTTCATGAGTGAATGGAAGCATTCAAACGATAAGCTATACAACAAGCATCCTAGGACTAAAAAAAGAAGCATACGTTTAATAATTCCTTTTTCACCACTTAGTGCTCGTTGCCTTCCAGTGCATTTGTTTTGTAAAATAATTCGAAAATGGTTTCATTTTAGAGAATAATACTTGGTGTTGACCAAGCTTTTATTTGGATTGAAGCTACTGTTTGTGCGAAAATTTTATTTCCCCCCACTAATTTTGTTTGCCTCCTTTTTAGTTATTGTTTTAAATGTTTATATATTTTTTATATTAGCGACGGTTCTGGACGACGCTATTATTTATTCAAAAATATTCATTTCCCAACACCTATTTCATTTGCCTCATTTTTAGTTATTATTTTAATTAATTATTATTTTCTTATATTAGGGACGGTTCAGGCTGACACTACTATTTGTGTGCAAATTTCATTTCCCCCACCAATTTCATTTACCTCATTTAAAGTTATTGTTTTAATTAATTATTATTTTTATATTAAAAATTAGTACTTTAATAGCACTTTAAAGTGCTATTAAACAAAATCATTTACAATAGCGGTGCGGTTAATAGCGGTTTAAAGGGATATCAAAAACAAAAGAAAGTTCTCTTAAATAATATTTGTGGCGTACTGTCTGTTGCCTTGTTTTTTCATCCAGTGTTGGTTTATCCTTCTGGACATAAGAGACAACCCCTCTTTGTCTTTATCAAAATCTTCATAAGAGGAGCATACGCCTAACTTGTCCTTTCCTTCCTTTTTGTTGCAAAAGTATTTAGCACGAATAAAACTAAAGTTCATGAGTGAATGGAAGCATTCAAACGATAAGCTATACGACAAGCATCCTAGCACTAAAAAAAGAGACATACGTTTAATCATTCCTTCTTCACCACTTAGTGCTCGTGGCCTTCGAGTGCATTTGTTTTGAAAATATTTCGAAAATGGTTTGATTTTCGAGAATAATACTTGGTGTTGACCAAGCATTTATTTGAATCGAAGCTACTGTTTGTGCGAAAATTTTATTTTCCCCCACTAATTTTGTTTGCCTCCTTTTTAGTTATTGTTTTAAATGTTTATATATTTTTTATATTAGCGACGGTTCTGGACGACGCTATTGTTTATTAAAAAATATTCATTTCCCATCACCAATTTCGTTTGCCTCCTTTTTAGTTATTATTTTAATTAATTATTATTTTCTTATATTAGCGACGGTTCAGGCCGACACTACTAGTTGTGCGCAAATTTCATTTCCCCCACCAATTTCATTTACCTCCTTTAAAGTTATTGTTTTAATTAATTATTATTTTTATATTAAAAATTAGTACTTTAATAGCACGTTTAAAGTGCTATTAAACAAAATCGTTTACATTAGCGGCGCGGTTAATAGCGGTTTAAAGGGATATAAAAAATAAAAGAAAGTTCTCTTAAATAATATTTGTGGCGTAGTGTCTGTTGCCCTGTTTTCTCTTCCAGTGTTGGTTTATCCTTCTCGACATAAGAGACAACTTCTCTTTGTCTTTTTCAAAATATTCATAAGAGGAGAATACGCCTAACTTGTCCTTTCCTTCCATTTTATTGCAAAACTATTTAGCATGAATAAAACTAAAGTTCATGAGTGAATGGAAGCATTCAAACGATAAGCTATACAACAAGCATCCTAGGACTAAAAAAAGAGGCACACGTTTAATAATTCCTTTTTCACCACTTAGTGCTCTTTGCCTTCCAGTGCATTTGTTTTGAAAATATTTCGAAAATGGTTTCATTTTAGAGAATAATACTTGGTGTTGACAAAGCATGTATTTGGATCGAAGCTACTGTTTGTGCGAAAATTTTATTTCCCCCCACTAATTTTGTTTGCCTCCTTTTTAGTTATTGTTTTAAATGTTTATATATTTTTTATATTAGCGACGGTTCTGGACGACGCTATTGTTTATTAAAAAATATTCATTTCCCATCACCAATTTCATTTGTCTCCTTTTTAGTTTTTATTTTAATTAATTATTATTTTCTTATATTAGCGACGGTTCAGGCCGACACTACTATTTGTGCGCAAATTTCATTTCCCCCACCAATTTCATTTACCTCCTTTAAAGTTATTGTTTTAATTAATTATTATTTTTATATTAAAAATTTGTACTTTAATAGCACGTTTAAAGTGCTATTAAACAAAATCGTTTACATTAGCCGCGCGGTTAATAGCGGTTTAAAGGGATATCAAAAATAAAAGAAAGTTCTCTTAAATAATATTTGTGGCGTAGTGTCTGTTGCCCTGTTTTCTCTTCCAGTGTTGGTTTATCCTTCTGGACATAAGAGACAACTCCTCTTTGTCTTTATCAAAATCTTCATAAGAGGAGCATACGCCTAACTTGTCCTTTCCTTCCATTTTATTGCAAAAGTATTTAGCACGAATAAAACTAAAGTTCATGAGTGAATGGAAGCATTCAAACGATAAGCTATACAACAAGCATCCTAGGACTAAAAAAAGAGACATACGTTTAATCATTCCTTCTTCACCACTTAGTGCTCGTGGCCTTCGAGTGCATTTGTTTTGAAAATATTTCGAAAATGGTTTGATTTTCGAGAATAATACTTGGTGTTGACCAAGCATTTATTTGGATCGAAGGTTGTGTTTGTGCGAAAATTTTATTTCCCCCCACTAATTTTGTTTGCCTCCTTTTTAGTTATTGTTTTAAATGTTTATATATTTTTTATATTAGCGACGGTTCTGGACGACGCTATTATTTATTCAAAAATATTCATTTCCCAACACCAATTTCATTTGCCTCATTTTTAGTTATTATTTTAATTAATTATTATTTTCTTATATTAGCGACGGTTCAGGACGACACTACTAGTTGTGCGCAAATTTCATTTCCCCCACCAATTTCATTTACCTCCTTTAAAGTTATTGTTTTAATTAATTATTATTTTTATATTAAAAATTAGTACTTTAATAGCACGTTTAAAGTGCTATTAAACAAAATCGTTTACATTAGCGGCGCGGTTAATAGCGGTTTAAAGGGATATCAAAAATAAAAGAAAGTTCTCTTAAATAATATTTGTGGCGTAGTGTCTGTTGCCCTGTTTTCTCTTCCAGTGTTGGTTTATCCTTCTGGACATAAGAGACAACTTCTCTTTGTCTTTATCAAAATCTTCATAAGAGGAGCATACGCCTAACTTGTCCTTTCCTTCCATTTTATTGCAAAAGTATTTAGCACGAATAAAACTAAAGTTCATGAGTGAATGGAAACATTCAAACGATAAGCTATACAACAAGCATCCTAGGACTAAAAAAAGAGACATACGTTTAATCATTCCTTCTTCACCACTTAGTGCTCGTGGCCTTCGAGTGCATTTGTTTTGAAAATATTTCGAAAATGGTTTGATTTTCGAGAATAATACTTGGTGTTTACCAAGCATTTATTTGGATCGAAGCTACTGTTTGTGCGAAAATTTTATTTCCCCCCACTAATTTTGTTTGCCTCCTTTTTAGTTATTGTTTTAAATGTTTATATATTTTTTATATTAGCGACGGTTCTGGACGACGCTATTGTTTATTAAAAAATATTCATTTCCCATCACCAATTTCATTTGCCTCCTTTTTAGTTATTATTTTAATTAATTATTATTTTCTTATATTAGCGACGGTTCAGGACGACACTACTAGTTGTGCGCAAATTTCATTTCCCCCACCAATTTCATTTACCTCCTTTAAAGTTATAGTTTTAATTAATTATTATTTTTATATTAAAAATTAGTACTTTAATAGCACGTTTAAAGTGCTATTAAACAAAATCGTTTACATTAGCGGCGCGGTTAATAGCGGTTTAAAGGGATATCAAAAATAAAAGAAAGTTCTCTTAAATAATATTTGTGGCGTA
Organism: Vicia faba; assembly: GCA_948472305.1. NCBI lineage: Eukaryota > Viridiplantae > Streptophyta > Magnoliopsida > Fabales > Fabaceae > Vicia > Vicia faba. Next base: position 1,009,691,170 of record OX451739.1, on the reverse strand, counting down.
GTGTCTGTTGCCCTGTTTTCTCTTCCAGTGTTGGTTTATCCTTCTGGACATAAGAGACAACTTCTCTTTGTCTTTATCAAAATCTTCATAAGAGGAGCATACGCCTAACTTGTCCTTTCCTTCCATTTTATTGCTAAAGTATTTAGCACGAATAAAACTAAAGTTCATGAGTGAATGGAAACATTCAAACGATAAGCTATACAACAAGCATCCTAGGACTAAAAAAAGAGACATACGTTTAATCATTCCTTCTTCACCACTTAGTGCTCGTGGCCTTCGAGTGCATTTGTTTTGAAAATATTTCGAAAATGGTTTGATTTTCGAGAATAATACTTGGTGTTTACCAAGCATTTATTTGGATCGAAGCTACTGTTTGTGCGAAAATTTTATTTCCCCCCACTAATTTTGTTTGCCTCCTTTTTAGTTATTGTTTTAAATGTTTATATATTTTTTATATTAGCGACGGTTCTGGACGAAGCTATTGTTTATTAAAAAATATTCATTTCCCATCACCAATTTCATTTGCCTCCTTTTTATTTATTATTTTAATTAATTATTATTTTCTTATATTAGCGACGGTTCAGGCCGACACTACTATTTGTGCGCAAATTTCATTTCCCCCACCAATTTCATTTACCTCTTTTAAAGTTATTGTTTTGATTAATTATTATTTTTATATTAAAAATTAGTACTTTAATAGCACGTTTAAAGTGTTATTAAACAAAATCGTTTACATTAGCGGCGCGGTTAATAGCGGTTTAAAGGGATATCAAAAATAAAAGAAAGTTCTCTTAAATAATATTTGTGGCGTAGTGTCTGTTGCCCTATTTTCTCTTCCAGTGTTGGTTTATCCTTCTGGACATAAGAGACAACTCCTCTTTGTCTTTATCAAAATCTTCATAAGAGGAGCATACGCCTAACTTGTCCTTTCCTTCCATTTTATTGCAAAAGTATTAGCACGAATAAAACTAAAGTTCATGAGTGAATGGAAGCATTCAAACGATAAGCTATACAACAAGCATCCTAGGACTAAAAAAAGAGGCATACGTTTAATAATTCCTTTTTCACCACTTAGTGCTCGTTGCCTTCCAGTGCATTTGTTTTGCAAATATTTTGAAAATGGTTTCATTTTAGAGAATAATACTTGGTGTTGACCAAGCATTTATTTGGATTGAAGCTACTGTTTGGGCGAAAATTTTATTTCCCCCCACTAATTTTGTTTGCCTCCTTTTTAGTTATTGTTTTAAATGTTTATATATTTTTTATATTAGCGACGGTTCTGGACGACGCTATTGTTTATTAAAAAATATTCATTTCCCAACACCAATTTCGTTTGCCTCATTTTTAGTTATTGTTTTAATTAATTATTATTTTCTTATATTAGCGACGATTCAGGCCGACACTACTATTTGTGTGCAAATTTCATTTCCCCCACAAATTTCATTTACCTCATTTAAAGTTATTGTTTTAATTAATTATTATCTTTATATTAAAAATTAGTACTTTAATAGCACTTTTAAAGTGCTATTAAACAAAATCATTTACAATAGCGGTGCGGTTAATAGCGGTTTAAAGGGATATCAAAAACAAAAGAAAGTTCTCTTAAATAATATTTGTGGCGTAGTGTCTGTTGCCCTGTTTTTTCATCCAATGTTGGTTTATCCTTCTGGACATAAGAGACAACCCCTCTTTGTCTTTATCAAAATCTTCATAAGAGGAGCATAGGCCTAACTTGTCCTTTCCTTCCATTTTGTTGCAAAAGTATTTAGCACGAATAAAACTAAAGTTCATGAGTGAATGGAAGCATTCAAACGATAAGCTATACGACAAGCATCCTAGAACCAAAAAAAGAGACATAAGTTTAATCATTCCTTCTTCACCACTTAGTGCTCATGGCCTTCGAGTTCATTTGTTTTGAAAATATTTCGAAAATGGTTTGATTTTCGAGAATAATACTTGGTGTTGACCAAGCATTTATTTGGATCGAAGCTACTGTTTGTGCGAAAATTTTATTTTCCCCCACTAATTTTGTTTGCCTCCTTTTTAGTTATTGTTTTAAATGTTTATATATTTTTTATATTAGCGACGGTTCTGGACGATGCTATTGTTTATTAAAAAATATTCATTTCCCATCACCAATTTCATTTGCCTCCTTTTTAGTTATTATTTTAATTAATTATTATTTTCTTATATTAGCGACGATTCAGGCCGACACTACTATTTGTGCGCAAATTTCATTTCCCCCACCAATTTCATTTACCTCCTTAAAGTTATTGTTTTAATTAATTATTATTTATATATTAAAAATTAGTACTTTAATAGCACGTTTAAAGTGTTATTAAACAAAATCGTTTACATTAGCGGCGCGGTTAATAGCGGTTTAAAGGGATATCAAAAATAAAAGAAAGTTCTCTTAAATAATATTTGTTGTGTAGTGTCTGTTTCCCTGTTTTCTCTTCCAATCTTGGTTTATCCTTCTGGACATAAGAGACAACTCCTCTTTGTCTTTATCAAAATCTTCATAAGATGAGCATACGCCTAACTTGTCCTTTCCTTCCATTTTATTGCAAAAGTGTTTAGCATGAATAAAACTAAAGTTCATGAGTGAATGGAAGCATTCAAACGATAAGCTATACGACAAGCATCCTAGGACTAAAAAAAGAGACATACGTTTAATCATTCCTTCTTCACCACTTAGTGCTCATGGCCTTCGAGTTCATTTGTTTTGAAAATATTTCGAAAATGGTTTGATTTTCGAGAATAATACTTGGTGTTGACCAAGCATTTATTTGGATCGAAGCTACTGTTTGTGCGAAAATTTTATTTTCCCCCACTAATCTTGTTTGCCTCCTTTTTAGTTATTGTTTTAAATGTTTATATATTTTTTATATTAGCGACGGTTCTGGACGATGCTATTGTTTATTAAAAAATATTCATTTCCCATCACCAATTTCATTTGCCTCCTTTTTAGTTATTATTTTAATTAATTATTATTTTCTTATATTAGCGACGATTCAGGCCGACACTACTATTTGTGCGCAAATTTCATTTCCCCCACCAATTTCATTTACCTCCTTAAAGTTATTGTTTTAATTAATTATTATTTATATATTAAAAATTAGTACTTTAATAGCACGTTTAAAGTGTTATTAAACAAAATCGTTTACATTAGCGGCGCGGTTAATAGCGGTTTAAAGGGATATCAAAAATAAAAGAAAGTTCTCTTAAATAATATTTGTTGTGTAGTGTCTGTTTCCCTGTTTTCTCTTCCAATCTTGGTTTATCCTTCTGGACATAAGAGACAACTCCTCTTTGTCTTTATCAAAATCTTCATAAGATGAGCATACGCCTAACTTGTCCTTTCCTTCCATTTTATTGCAAAAGTGTTTAGCATGAATAAAACTAAAGTTCATGAGTGAATGGAAGCATTCAAACGATAAGCTATACAACAAGCATCCTTGGACTAAAAAAAGAGACATACGTTTAATCATTCCTTCTTCACCACTTAGTGCTCATGGCCTTCGAGTTCATTTGTTTTGAAAATATTTCGAAAATGGTTTGATTTTCGAGAATAATACTTGGTGTTGACCAATCATTTATTTGGATCGAAGCTACTGTTTGTGCGAAAATTTTATTTTCCCCCACTAATCTTGTTTGCCTCCTTTTTAGTTATTGTTTTAAATGTTTATATATTTTTTATATTAGCGACGGTTCTGGACGATGCTATTGTTTATTAAAAAATATTCATTTTCCATCACCAATTTCATTTGCCTCCTTTTTAGTTATTATTTTAATTAATTATTATTTTCTTATATTAGCGACGGTTCAGGCCGACACTACTATTTGTACGCAAATTTCATTTCCCCCACCAATTTCATTTACCTCCTTTAAAGTTATTGTTTTAATTAATTATTATTTTTATATTAAAAATTAGTACTTTAATAGCACGTTTAAAGTGTTATTAAACAAAATCGTTTACATTAGCAGCGCGGTTAATAGCGGTTTAAAGGGATATCAAAAATAAAAGAAAGTTCTCTTAAATAATATTTGTGGCGTAGTGTCTGTTGCCCTGTTTTCTCTTCCAATGTTGGTTTATCCTTCTGGACATAAGAGACAACTCCTCTATGTATTTATCAAAATCTTCATAAGATGAGCATACGCCTAACTTGTCCTTTCCTTCCATTTTATTGCAAAAGTATTTAGCACGAATAAAACTAAAGTTCATGAGTGAATGGTAGCATTCAAACGATAAGCTATACAACAAGCATCCTAGGACTAAAAAAAGAGACATACGTTTTATCATTCCTTCTTCACCACTTAGTGCTCGTGGCCTTCGAGTGCATTTGTTTTGAAAATATTTCGAAAATGGTTTGATTTTCGAGAATAATACTTAGTGTTTACCAAGCATTTATTTGGATCGAAGCTACTGTTTGTGCGAAAATTTTATTTCCCCCCACTAATTTTGTTTGCCTCCTTTTTAGTTATTGTTTTAAATGTTTATATATTTTTTATATTAGCGACGGTTCTGGACGACGCTATTGTTTATTAAAAAATATTCATTTCCCATCACCAATTTCATTTGCCTCCTTTTTAGTTGTTATTTTAATTAATTATTATTTTCTTATATTAGCGACGGTTCAGGCCGACACTACTATTTGTGCGCAAATTTCATTTCCCCCACCAATTTCATTTACCTCCTTTAAAGTTATTGTTTTGATTAATTATTATTTTTATATTAAAAATTACTACTTTAATAGCACGTTTAAAGTGTTATTAAACAAAATCGTTTACATTAGCGGCGCGGTTAATAGCGGTTTAAAGGGATATCAAAAATAAAAGAAAGTTCTCTTAAATAATATTTGTGGCGTAGTGTCTGTTGCCCTGTTTTCTCTTCCAGTGTTGGTTTATCCTTCTGGACATAAGAGACAACTCCTCTTTGTCTTTATCAAAATCTTCATAAGAGGAGCATACGCCTAACTTGTCCTTTCCTTCCATTTTATTGCAAAAGTATTAGCACGAATAAAACTAAAGTTCATGAGTGAATGGAAGCATTCAAACGATAAGCTATACAACAAGCATCCTAGGACTAAAAAAAGAGGCATACGTTTAATAATTCCTTTTTCACCACTTAGTGCTCGTTGCCTTCAAGTGCATTTGTTTTGCAAATATTTTGAAAATGGTTTCATTTTGGAGAATAATACTTGGTGTTGACCAAGCATTTATTTGGATTGAAGCTACTGTTTGGGCGAAAATTTTATTCCCCCCCACTAATTTTGTTTGCCTCCTTTTTAGTTATTGTTTTAAATATTTATATATTTTTTATATTAGCGACGGTTCTGGACGACGCTATTGTTTATTCAAAAATATTCATTTCCCAACACCAATTTCGTTTGCCTCATTTTTAGTTATTGTTTTAATTAATTATTATTTTCTTATATTAGCGACGGTTCAGGCTGACACTACTATTTGTGTGCAAATTTCATTTCCCCCACAAATTTCATTTACCTCATTTAAAGTTATTGTTTTAATTAATTATTATCTTTATATTAAAAATTAGTACTTTAATAGCACTTTTAAAGTGCTATGAAACAAAATCATTTACAATATTGGTGCGGTTAATAGCGGTTTAAAGGGATATCAAAAACAAAAGAAAGTTCTCTTAAATAATATTTGTGGCGTAGTGTCTGTTGCCCTGTTTTTTCATCCAATGTTGGTTTATCCTTCTGGACATAAGAGACAACCCCTCTTTGTCTTTATCAAAATCTTCATAAGAGGAGCATAGGCCTAACTTGTCCTTTCCTTCCATTTTTTTGCAAAAGTATTTAGCACGAATAAAACTAAAGTTCATGAGTGAATGGAAGCATTCAAACGATAAGCTATACGACAAGCATCCTAGGACCAAAAAAAGAGACATAAGTTTAATCATTCCTTCTTCACCACTTAGTGCTCATGGCCTTCGAGTGCATTTGTTTTGAAAATATTTCGAAAATGGTTTGATTTTCGAGAATAATATTTGGTGTTGACCAAGCATTTATTTGGATCGAAGCTACTGTTTGTGCGAAAATTTTATTTTCCCCCACTAATTTTGTTTGCCTCCTTTTTAGTTATTATTTTAAATGTTTATATATTTTTTATATTAGCGACGGTTCTGGACGATGCTATTGTTTATTAAAAAATATTCATTTCCCATCACCAATTTCATTTGCCTCCTTTTTAGTTATTATTTTAATTAATTATTATTTTCTTATATTAGCGACGATTCAGGCCGACACTACTATTTGTGCGCAAATTTCATTTCCCCCACCAATTTCATTTACCTCCTTTAAAGTTATTGTTTTAATTAATTATTATTTTTATATTAAAAATTAGTACTTTAATAGCACGTTTAAAGTGTTATTAAACAAAATCGTTTACATTAGCGGCGCGGTTAATAGCGGTTTAAAGGGATATCAAAAATAAAAGAAAGTTCTCTTAAATAATATTTGTGGTGTAGTGTCTGTTTCCCTGTTTTCTCTTCCAATCTTGGTTTATCCTTCTGGACATAAGAGACAACCCCTCTTTGTCTTTATCAAAATCTTCATAAGAGGAGCATACGCCTAACTTGTCCTTTCCTTCCATTTTGTTGCAAAAGTATTTAGCACGAATAAAACTAAAGTTCATGAGTGAATGGAAGCATTCAAACGATAAGCTATACGACAAGCATCCTAGGACCAAAATAAGAGACATACGTTTAATCATTCCTTCTTCACCACTTAGTGCTCATGGCCTTCGAGTTCATTTGTTTTGAAAATATTTCAATAATGGTTTGATTTTCGAGAATAATACTTGGTGTTGACCAAGCATTTATTTAGATTGAAGCTACTGTTTGGGCGAAAATTTTATTTCCCCCCACTAATTTTGTTTGCCTCCTTTTTAGTTATTGTTTTAAATGTTTATATATTTTTTATATTAGCGACGGTTCTGGACGATGCTATTGTTTATTAAAAAATATTCATTTCCCATCACCAATTTCATTTGCCTCCTTTTTAGTTATTATTTTAATTAATTATTATTTTCTTATATTAGCGACGATTCAGGCCGACACTACTATTTGTGCGCAAATTTCATTTCCCCCACCAATTTCATTTACCTCCTTAAAGTTATTGTTTTAATTAATTATTATTTTTATATTAAAAATTAGTACTTTAATAGCACGTTTAAAGTGTTATTAAACAAAATCGTTTACATTAGCGGCGCGGTTAATAGCGGTTTAAAGGGATATCAAAAATAAAAGAAAGTTCTCTTAAATAATATTTGTGGTGTAGTGTCTGTTTCCCTGTTTTCTCTTCCAATCTTGGTTTATCCTTCTGGACATAAGAGACAACCCCTCTTTGTCTTTATCAAAATCTTCATAAGAGGAGCATACGCCTAACTTGTCCTTTCCTTCCATTTTGTTGCAAAAGTATTTAGCACGAATAAAACTAAAGTTCATGAGTGAATGGAAGCATTCAAACGATAAGCTATACGACAAGCATCCTAGGACCAAAAAAAGAGACATAAGTTTAATCATTCCTTCTTCACCACTTAGTGCTCATGGCCTTCGAGTTCATTTGTTTTGAAATATTTCGAAAATGGTTTGATTTTCGAGAATAATACTTGGTGTTGACCAAGCATTTATTTGGATTGAAGCTACTTTTTGTGCGAAAATTTTATTTTCCCCCACTAATTTTGTTTGCCTCCTTTTTAGTTATTGTTTTAAATGTTTATATATTTTTTATATTAGCGACGGTTCTGGACGATGCTATTGTTTATTAAAAAATATTCATTTCCCATCACCAATTTCATTTGCCTCCTTTTTAGTTATTATTTTAATTAATTATTATTTTCTTATATCAGCGACGATTCAGGCCGACACTACTATTTGTGCGCAAATTTCATTTCCCCCACCAATTTCATTTACCTCCTTAAAGTTATTGTTTTAATTAATTATTATTTTTATATTAAAAATTAGTACTTTAATAGCACGTTTAAAGTGTTATTAAACAAAATCGTTTACATTAGCGGCGCGGTTAATAGCGGTTTAAAGGGATATCAAAAATAAAAGAAAGTTCTCTTAAATAATATTTGTTGTGTAGTGTCTGTTTCCCTGTTTTCTCTTCCAATCTTGGTTTATCCTTCTGGACATAAGAGACAACTCCTCTTTGTCTTTATCAAAATCTTCATAAGAGGAGCATACGCCTAACTTGTCCTTTCCTTCCATTTTATTGCAAAAGTATTTAGCACGAATAAAACTAAAGTTCATGAGTGAATGGAAGCATTCAAACGATAAGCTATACAACAAGCATCCTAGGACTAAAAAAAGAGGCATACGTTTAATAATTCCTTTTTCACCACTTAGTGCTCGTTGCCTTCCAGTGCATTTGTTTTGAAAATATTTCAAAAATGGTTTCATTTTAGAGAATAATACTTGGTGTTGACCAAGCATTTATTTGGATTGAAGCTACTGTTTGGGCGAAAATTTTATTTCCCCCCACTAATTTTGTTTGCCTCCTTTTTAGTTATTGTTTTAAATGTTTATATATTTTTTATATTAGCGACGGTTCAGGACGACGCTATTGTTTATTCAAAATTATTCATTTCCCAACACCAATTTCGTTTGCCTCATTTTTAGTTATTGTTTTAATTAATTATTATTTTCTTATATTAGCGACGATTCAGGCTGACACTACTATTTGTGTGCAAATTTCATTTCCCCCACCAATTTAATTTACCTCATTTAAAGTTATTGTTTTAATTAATTATTATTTTTATATTAAAAATTAGTATTTTAATAGCACTTTTAAAGTGCTATTAAACAAAATCGTTTACATTAGCGGCGCAGTTAATTGCAGTTTAAAGGGATATCAAAAACAAAAGAAAGTTCTCTTAAATAATATTTGTGGTGTAGTGTCTGTTTCCCTGTTTTCTCTTCCAATCTTGGTTTATCCTTCTGGACATAAGAGACAACCCCTCTTTGTCTTTATCAAAATCTTCATAAGAGGAGCATACGCCTAACTTGTCCTTTCCTTCCATTTTGTTGCAAAAGTATTTAGCACGAATAAAACTAAAGTTCATGAGTGAATGGAAGCATTCAAACGATAAGCTATACGACAAGCATCCTAGGACCAAAATAAGAGACATACGTTTAATCATTCCTTCTTCACCACTTAGTGCTCATGGCCTTCGAGTTCATTTGTTTTGAAAATATTTCAAAAATGGTTTGATTTTCGAGAGTAATACTTGGTGTTGACCAAGCATTTATTTAGATTGAAGCTACTAATTGGGCGAAAATTTTATTTCCCCCCACTAATTTTGTTTGCCTCCTTTTTAGTTATTGTTTTAAATGTTTATATATTTTTTATATTAGCGACGGTTCTGGACGATGCTATTGTTTATTAAAAAATATTCATTTCCCATCACCAATTTCATTTGCCTCCTTTTTAGTTATTATTTTAATTAATTATTATTTTCTTATATTAGCGACGATTCAGGCCGACACTACTATTTGTGCGCAAATTTCATTTCCCCCACCAATTTCATTTACCTCCTTAAAGTTATTGTTTTAATTAATTATTATTTTTATATTAAAAATTAGTACTTTAATAGCACGTTTAAAGTGTTATTAAACAAAATCGTTTACATTAGCGGCGCGGTTAATAGCGGTTTAAAGGGATATCAAAAATAAAAGAAAGTTCTCTTAAATAATATTTGTGGTGTAGTGTCTGTTTCCCTGTTTTCTCTTCCAATCTTGGTTTATCCTTCTGGACATAAGAGACAACCCCTCTTTGTCTTTATCAAAATCTTCATAAGAGGAGCATACGCCTAACTTGTCCTTTCCTTCCATTTTGTTGCAAAAGTATTTAGCACGAATAAAACTAAAGTTCATGAGTGAATGGAAGCATTCAAACGATAAGCTATACGACAAGCATCCTAGGACCAAAAAAAGAGACATAAGTTTAATCATTCCTTCTTCACCACTTAGTGCTCATGGCCTTCGAGTTCATTTGTTTTGAAATATTTCGAAAATGGTTTGATTTTCGAGAATAATACTTGGTGTTGACCAAGCATTTATTTGGATTGAAGCTACTGTTTGTGCGAAAATTTTATTTTCCCCCACTAATTTTGTTTGCCTCCTTTTTAGTTATTGTTTTAAATGTTTATATATTTTTTATATTAGCGACGGTTCTGGACGATGCTATTGTTTATTAAAAAATATTCATTTCCCATCACCAATTTCATTTGCCTCCTTTTTAGTTATTATTTTAATTAATTATTATTTTCTTATATCAGCGACGATTCAGGCCGACACTACTATTTGTGCGCAAATTTCATTTCCCCCACCAATTTCATTTACCTCCTTAAAGTTATTGTTTTAATTAATTATTATTTTTATATTAAAAATTAGTACTTTAATAGCACGTTTAAAGTGTTATTAAACAAAATCGTTTACATTAGCGGCGCGGTTAATAGCGGTTTAAAGGGATATCAAAAATAAAAGAAAGTTCTCTTAAATAATATTTGTTGTGTAGTGTCTGTTTCCCTGTTTTCTCTTCCAATCTTGGTTTATCCTTCTGGACATAAGAGACAACTCCTCTTTGTCTTTATCAAAATCTTCATAAGAGGAGCATACGCCTAACTTGTCCTTTCCTTCCATTTTATTGCAAAAGTATTTAGCACGAATAAAACTAAAGTTCATGAGTGAATGGAAGCATTCAAACGATAAGCTATACAACAAGCATCCTAGGACTAAAAAAAGAGGCATACGTTTAATAATTCCTTTTTCACCACTTAGTGCTCGTTGCCTTCCAGTGCATTTGTTTTGAAAATATTTCAAAAATGGTTTCATTTTAGAGAATAATACTTGGTGTTGACCAAGCATTTATTTGGATTGAAGCTACTGTTTGGGCGAAAATTTTATTTCCCCCCACTAATTTTGTTTGCCTCCTTTTTAGTTATTGTTTTAAATGTTTATATATTTTTTATATTAGCGACGGTTCAGGACGACGCTATTGTTTATTCAAAATTATTCATTTCCCAACACCAATTTCGTTTGCCTCATTTTTAGTTATTGTTTTAATTAATTATTATTTTCTTATATTAGCGACGATTCAGGCTGACACTACTATTTGTGTGCAAATTTCATTTCCCCCACCAATTTCATTTACCTCATTTAAAGTTATTGTTTTAATTAATTATTATTTTTATATTAAAAATTAGTATTTTAATAGCACTTTTAAAGTGCTATTAAACAAAATCGTTTACATTAGCGGCGCGGTTAATTGCAGTTTAAAGGGATATCAAAAACAAAAGAAAGTTCTCTTAAATAATATTTGTGGTGTAGTGTCTGTTTCCCTGTTTTCTCTTCCAATCTTGGTTTATCCTTCTGGACATAAGAGACAACCCCTCTTTGTCTTTATCAAAATCTTCATAAGAGGAGCATACGCCTAACTTGTCCTTTCCTTCCATTTTGTTGCAAAAGTATTTAGCACGAATAAAACTAAAGTTCATGAGTGAATGGAAGCATTCAAACGATAAGCTATACGACAAGCATCCTAGGACCAAAATAAGAGACATACGTTTAATCATTCCTTCTTCACCACTTAGTGCTCATGGCCTTCGAGTTCATTTGTTTTGAAAATATTTCAAAAATGGTTTGATTTTCGAGAATAATACTTGGTGTTGACCAAGCATTTATTTAGATTGAAGCTACTGTTTGGGCGAAAATTTTATTTCCCCCCACTAATTTTGTTTGCCTCCTTTTTAGTTATTGTTTTAAATGTTTATATATTTTTTATATTAGCGACGGTTCTGGACGATGCTATTGTTTATTAAAAAATATTCATTTCCCATCACCAATTTCATTTGCCTCCTTTTTAGTTATTATTTTAATTAATTATTATTTTCTTATATTAGCGACGATTCAGGCCGACACTACTATTTGTGCGCAAATTTCATTTCCCCCACCAATTTCATTTACCTCCTTAAAGTTATTGTTTTAATTAATTATTATTTTTATATTAAAAATTAGTACTTTAATAGCACGTTTAAAGTGTTATTAAACAAAATCGTTTACATTAGCGGCGCGGTTAATAGCGGTTTAAAGGGATATCAAAAATAAAAGAAAGTTCTCTTAAATAATATTTGTGGTGTAGTGTCTGTTTCCCTGTTTTCTCTTCCAATCTTGGTTTATCCTTCTGGACATAAGAGACAACCCCTCTTTGTCTTTATCAAAATCTTCATAAGAGGAGCATACGCCTAACTTGTCCTTTCCTTCCATTTTGTTGCAAAAGTATTTAGCACGAATAAAACTAAAGTTCATGAGTGAATGGAAGCATTCAAACGATAAGCTATACGACAAGCATCCTAGGACCAAAAAAAGAGACATAAGTTTAATCATTCCTTCTTCACCACTTAGTGCTCATGGCCTTCGAGTTCATTTGTTTTGAAATATTTCGAAAATGGTTTGATTTTCGAGAATAATACTTGGTGTTGACCAAGCATTTATTTGGATTGAAGCTACTGTTTGTGCGAAAATTTTATTTTCCCCCACTAATTTTGTTTGCCTCCTTTTTAGTTATTGTTTTAAATGTTTATATATTTTTTATATTAGCGACGGTTCTGGACGATGCTATTGTTTATTAAAAAATATTCATTTCCCATCACCAATTTCATTTGCCTCCTTTTTAGTTATTATTTTAATTAATTATTATTTTCTTATATCAGCGACGATTCAGGCCGACACTACTATTTGTGCGCAAATTTCATTTCCCCCACCAATTTCATTTACCTCCTTAAAGTTATTGTTTTAATTAATTATTATTTTTATATTAAAAATTAGTACTTTAATAGCACGTTTAAAGTGTTATTAAACAAAATCGTTTACATTAGCGGCGCGGTTAATAGCGGTTTAAAGGGATATCAAAAATAAAAGAAAGTTCTCTTAAATAATATTTGTTGTGTAGTGTCTGTTTCCCTGTTTTCTCTTCCAATCTTGGTTTATCCTTCTGGACATAAGAGACAACTCCTCTTTGTCTTTATCAAAATCTTCATAAGAGGAGCATACGCCTAACTTGTCCTTTCCTTCCATTTTATTGCAAAAGTATTTAGCACGAATAAAACTAAAGTTCATGAGTGAATGGAAGCATTCAAACGATAAGCTATACAACAAGCATCCTAGGACTAAAAAAAGAGGCATACGTTTAATAATTCCTTTTTCACCACTTAGTGCTCGTTGCCTTCCAGTGCATTTGTTTTGAAAATATTTCAAAAATGGTTTCATTTTAGAGAATAATACTTGGTGTTGACCAAGCATTTATTTGGATTGAAGCTACTGTTTGGGCGAAAATTTTATTTCCCCCCACTAATTTTGTTTGCCTCCTTTTTAGTTATTGTTTTAAATGTTTATATATTTTTTATATTAGCGACGGTTCAGGACGACGCTATTGTTTATTCAAAATTATTCATTTCCCAACACCAATTTCGTTTGCCTCATTTTTAGTTATTGTTTTAATTAATTATTATTTTCTTATATTAGCGACGATTCAGGCTGACACTACTATTTGTGTGCAAATTTCATTTCCCCCACCAATTTCATTTACCTCATTTAAAGTTATTGTTTTAATTAATTATTATTTTTATATAAAAAATTAGTATTTTAATAGCACTTTTAAAGTGCTATTAAACAAAATCGTTTACATTAGCGGCGCGGTTAATTGCAGTTTAAAGGGATATCAAAAACAAAAGAAAGTTCTCTTAAATAATATTTGTGGCGTAGTGTCTGTTGCCCTATTTTTTCTTCCAGTGTTGGTTTATCCTTCTGGACATAAGAGACAACCCCTCTTTGTCTTTATCAAAATCTTCATAAGAGGAGCATACGCCTAACTTGTCATTTCCTTCCATTTTATTGCAAAAGTATTTAGCACGAATAAAACTAAAGTTCATGAGTGAATAGAAGCATTCTAACGATAAGCTATACAACAAGCATCCTAGGACTAAAAAAAGAGGCATACGTTTAATAATTCCTTCTTCACCACTTAGTGCTCGTGGCCTTCGAGTGCATTTGTTTTGAAAATATTTCGAAAGTGGTTTGATTTTAGAGAATAATAATTGGTGTTGACCAAGCATTTATTTGGATCGAAGCTACTGTTTGTGCGAAAATTTTATTTCCCCGCACTAATTTTGTTTGCCTCCTTTTTAGTTATTGTTTAAAATGTTTATATATTTTTTATATTAGCGACGGTTCTGGACGACGCTATTGTTTATTCGAAAATATTCATTTCCCATCACCAATTTCGTTTGCCTCATTTTTAGTTATTATTTTAATTAATTATTATTTTCTTATATTAGCGACGGTTCAGGCTGACACTACTATTTGTGTGCAAATTTCATTTCCCCCACCAATTTCATTTGCCTCCTTTAAAGTTATTGTTTTAATTATTTATTATTTTTATATTAAAAACCAATACTTTAATAGCACTTTTAAAGTGCTATTAAACAAAATCGTTTACATTAGCGGTGCGATTAATAGCGGTTTAAAGGGATATCAAAAACAAATGAAAGTTCTCTTAAATAATATTTGTGGCGTAGTGTCTGTTGCCCTGTTTTCTCTTCCAGTGTTGGTTTATCCTTCTGGACATAAGAGACAACTCCTCTTTGTCTTTATTAAAATCTTCTTAAGAGGAGCATACGCCTAACTTGTCCTTTCCTTCCATTTTATTGCAAAAGTATTTAGCACGAATAAAACTAAAGTTCATGAGTGAATGGAAGCATTCAAACGATAGGCTATACAACAAGCATCCTAGGACTAAAAAAAGAGACATACGTTTAATCATTCCTTCTTCACCACTTAGTGCTCGTGGCCTTCGAGTGCATTTGTTTTGAAAATATTTCGAAAATGGTTTGATTTTCGAGAATAATACTTGGTCTTGACCAAGCATTTATTTGGATCGAAGCTACTGTTTTTGCGAAAATTTTATTTCCCCCCACTAATTTTGTTTGCCTCCTTTTTAGTTATTGTTTTAAATGTTTATATATTTTTTATATTAGCGACGGTTTTGGACGACGCTATTGTTTATTAAAAGATATTCATTTCCCATCACCAATTTCGTTTGCCTCCTTTTTAGTTATTATTTTAATTAATTATTATTTTCTTATATTTGCAACGGTTCAGGCCGACACTACTATTTGTGCGCAAATTTCATTTCCCCCACCAATTTCATTTACCTCCTTTAAAGTTATTGTTTTAATTTATTATTATTTTTATATTAAAAATTAGTACTTTAATAGCACTTTTAAAGTGCTATTAAACAAAATCGTTTACAATAGCGGTGCGGTTAATAGCGGTTTAAAGGGATATCAAAAACAAAATAATGTTCTCTTAAATAATATTTGCGGCGTAGTGTCTGTTGCCCTGTTTTTTCTTCCAGTGTTGGTTTATCCTTCTGGACATAAGAGACAACCCCTCTTTGTCTTTATCAAAATCTTCATAAGAGGAGCATACGCCTAACTTATCCTTTCCTTCCATTTTATTGCAAAAGTATTTAGCACGAATAAAACTAAAGTTCATGGGTGAATGGAAGCATTCAAACAATAAGTTATACAACAAGCATCCTATGACTAAAAAAAGAGACATACGTTTAATCATTCCTTCTTCACCACTTAGTGCTCGTGGCCTTCGAGTGCATTTGTTTTGAAAATATTTCGAAAATGGTTTGATTTTCGAGAATAATACTTGGTGTTGACCAAGCATTTATTTGGATCGAAGCTATTGTTTGTGCGAAAATTTTATTTCCCCCCACTAATTTTGTTTGCCTCCTTTTAAGTTATTGTTTAAAATGTTTAAATATTTTTTATATTAGCGACGGTTCTGGACGACGCTATTGTTTATTAAAAAATATTCATTTCCCATCACCATTTTCGTTTGCCTCCTTTTTAGTTATAAATTTAATTAATTATTATTTTCTTATATTAGTGACGGTTCAGGCCGACACTACTATTTGTGCGCAAATTTCATTTCCCCCACCAATATCATTTACCTCCTTTAAAGTTATTGTTTTAATTAATTATTATTTTTATATTAAAAATTAGTACTTTAATAGCACTTTTAAAGTGCAATTAAAAAAAATCATTTACATTAGCGGCGCGGTTAATAGCGGTTTAAAGGGATATCAAAAACAAAAGAAAGTTCTCTTAAATAATATTTGTGGCGTAGTGTCTGTTGCCCTGTTTTCTCTTCCAGTGATGGTTTATCCTTCTGGACATAAGAGACAACTCCTCTTTGTCTTTATCAAAATCTTCATAAGAGGAGCATACGCCTAACTTGTCCTTTCCTTCCATTTTATTGCAAAAGTATTTAGCACGAATAAAACTAAAGTTCATGAGTGAATGGAAGCATTCAAACGATAAGCTATACAACAAGCATCCTAGGACTAAAAAAAGAGGCATACATTTAATAATTCCTTCTTCACCACTTAGTGCTCATGGCCTTCGAGTGCATTTGTTTTGAAAATATTTTGAAAATGGTTTGATTTTAGAGAATAATACTTGGTGTTGACCAAGCATTTATTTGGATCGAATCTACTATTTGTGCGAAAATTTTATTTCCCCCCACTAATTCTGTTTGCCTCCTTTTTAGTTATTGTTTTAAATGTTTATATATTTTTTATAGTAGCGACGGTTCTGGACGACGCTATTGTTTCATAGAAAATATTCATTTCCCATCACCAATTTCGTTTGCCTCATTTCTAGTTATTATTTTAATTAATTATTATTTTCTTATATTAGCGACGGTTCAGGCCGACACTACTATTTGTGCGCAAATTTCATTTCCCCTACCAATTTCATTTGCCTCCTTTAAAGTTATTGTTTTAATTAATTATTATTTTTATATTAAAAATTAGTACTTTAATAGCACTTTTAAAGTGCTATTAAACAAAATCGTTTACATTAGCGTCGCGGTTAATAGCGGTTTACAGGGATATCAAAAACAAAAGAAAGTTCTCTTAAATAATATTTGTGGCGTAGTGTCTGTTGCCCTGTTTTTTCTTCCAGTGTTGGTATATCATTCTGGACATAAGAGACAACTCCTCTTTGTCTTTATCAAAATCTTCATAAGAGGAGCATACGCCTAACTTGTCATTTCCTTCCATTTTATTGCAAAAGTATTTAGCACGAATAAGACTAAAGGTCATGAGTGAATGGAAGCATTCAAACGATAAGCTATACAACAAGCATCCTAGGACTAAAAAAAGAGGCATACGTTTAATCATTCCTTCTTCACCACTTAGCGCTCGTGGCCTTCGACTGCATTTGTTTTGAAAATATTTCGAAAATGGTTTGATTTTCTAGAATAATACTTGGTCTTGACCAAGCATTTATTTGGATCGAAGCTACTGTTTGAGCGAAAATTTTATTTCCCCCCACTAATTTTGTTTGCCTCCTTTTTAGTTATTGTTTTAAATGTTTATATATATTTTATATTAGCGACGGTTCTGGACGACGCTATTGTTTATTCAAAAATATTCATTTCCCAACACCAATTTCGTTTGCCTCCTTTTTAGTTATTATTTTAATTATTTATTATTTTCTTATACTAGTGACGGTTCAGGCTGACACTACTATTTGTGCGCAAATTTCATTTCGCCCACCAATTTCATTTGCCTCCTTTAAAGTTATTGTTTTAATTATTTATTATTTTTAATATAAAAACCAATACTTTAATAGCACTTTTAAAGTGCTATTAAACAAAATTGTTTACAATATATGTGCGGTTAATAGCGGTTTAAAGGGATATCAAAAACAAAAGAAAGTTCTCTTAAATAATATTTTTGGTGTAGTGTCTGTTGCCCTGTTTTCTCTTCCAGTGTTGGTTTATCCTTCTGGACATAAGAGACAACTCCTCTTTGTCTTTATCAAAATCTTCATAAGAGGAGCATACGCCTATCTTGTCCTTTCCTTCCATTTTATTGCAAAAGTATTTAGCACGAATAAAAATAAAGTTCATGAGTTAATGGAAGCATTCAAACGATAAGCTATACAACAAGCATCGTAGGACTAAAAAAAGAGACATATGTTTAATAATTCCTTCATCACCACTTAGTGCTCGTGGCCATCGAGTTCATTTGTTTTGAAAATATTTCGAAAATGGTTTGATTTTCTAGAATAATACTTGGTCTTGACCAAGCATTTATTTGGATCGAAGCTACGGTTTTTTTGAAAATTTTATTTCCCCCCACTAATTTTGTTTGCCTCCTTTTTAGTTATTGTTTTAAATGTTTATATATTTTTTATATTAGCGACGGTTCTGGACGACGCTATTGTTTATTAAAAGATATTCATTTCCCATCACCAATTTCGTTTGCCTCCTTTTTAGTTATTATTTTAATTAATTATTATTTTCTTATATTTGCGACGGTTCAGGCCGACACTACTATTTGTGCGCAAATTTCATTTCCTCCACCAATTTCATTTACCTCCTTTAAAGTTATTGTTTTAATTAATTATTATTTTTATATTAAAAATTAGTACTTTAATAGCACTTTTAAAGTGCTATTAAACAAAATCATTTACAATAGCGGCGCAGTTAATAGCGGTTTAAAGGGATATCAAAAACAAAAGAAAGTTCTCTTAAATAATATTTCTGGCGTAGTGTCTGTTGCCCTGTTTTCTCTTCCAGTGTCGGTTTATCCTTCTGGAGATAATAGACAACTCCTCTTCGTCTTTATCAAAATCTTCATAAGAGGAGCATACGCCTAACTTTTCCTTTCCTTCCATTTTATTGCAAAAGTATTCAGCACGAATAAAACTAAAGTTCATGAGTGAATGGAAGCATTCAAACGATAAGCTATACAACAAGCATCCTTGGACTAAAAAAAGAGACATACGTTTAGTCATTCCTTCTTCACCACTTAGTGCTCGTGGCCTTCGAGTGCATTTGTTTTGAAAATATTTCGAAAATGGTTTGATTTTCGAGAATAATACTTGGTCTTGACCAAGCATTTATTTGGATCGAAGCTACTGTTTGTGCGAAAATTTTATTTCCCCCCACTAATTTTGTTTGCCTCCTTTTTAGTTATTGTTTTAAATGTTTATATATTTTTTATATTAGCGACGATTTTGGACGACGCTATTGTTTATTAAAAGATATTCATTTCCCATCACCAATTTCGTTTGCCTCTTTTTAGTTATTATTTTAATTAATTATTATTTTCTTATATTAGTGACGGTTCAGGCCGACACTACTATTTGTGCGCAAATTTCATTTCCCCCCCCAATTTCATTTACCTCCTTTAAAGTTATTGTTTTAATTAATTATTATTTTTATATTAAAAATTAGTACTTTAATAGCACTTTTAAAGTGCTATTAAACAAAATCATTTACAATAGCGGCGCGGTTAATAGTGGTTTAAAGGGATATCAAAAACAAAAGAAAGTTCTCTTAAATAATATTTGTGGCTTAGTATATGTTTCCCTGTTTTCTCTTCCAGTGTTGGTTTATCCTTCTGGACATAAGAGACAACCACTCTTTGTCTTTATCAAAATCTTCATAAGAGGAGCATACGCTTAACTTGTCCTTTCCTTCCATTTTATTGCAAAAGTATTTAGCACGAATAAAAATAAAGTTCATGAGTGAATGGAAGCATTCAAACGATAAGCTATACAACAAGCATCGTAGGACTAAAAAAAGAGACATACGTTTAATCATTCCTTTTTCACCACTTAGTGCTCGTGGCCTTCGAGTGCATTTGTTTTGAAAATATTTCGAAAATGGTTTGATTTTCTAGAATAATACTTGGTCTTGACCAAGCATTTATTTGGATCGAAGCTACTGTTTGTGCGAAAATTTTATTTCCCCCCACTAATTTTGTTTGCCTCCTTTTTAGTTATTGTTTTAAATGTTTATATATTTTTTATATTAGCGACGATTTTGGACGACGCTATTGTTTATTAAAAGATATTCATTTCCCATCACCAATTTCGTTTGCCTCCTTTTTAGTTATTATTTTAATTAATTATTATTTTTTTATATTTGCGACGGTTCAGGCCGACACTACTATTTATGCGCAAATTTCATTTCCCCCACCAATTTCATTTACCTCCTTTAAAGTTATTGTTTTAATTAATTATTATTATTATATTAAAAATTAGTACTTTAATAGCACTTTTAAAGTGCTATTAAACAAAATCGTTTACGATAGCGGCGCGGTTAATAGCGGTTTAAAGGGATATCAAAAACAAAAGAAAGTTCTCTTAAATAATATTTGTGGCGTAGTGTCTGTGGCCCTGTTTTTTCTTCCAGCGTTGGTTTATGCTTCTGGACATAAGAGACAACTCCTCTTTGTCTTTATTAAAATCTTCATAAGAGGAGCATACGCCTAACTTGTCATTTCCTCCCATTTTATTGCAAAAGTATTTAGCACGAATAAAACTAAAGGTCATGAGTGAATGGAAGCATTCAAACGATAAGCTATACAACAAGCATCCTAGGACTAAAAAAAGAGACATACGTTTAATCATTCCTTCTTCACAACTTAGTGCTCGTGGCCTTCGAGTGCATTTGTTTTGTAAATATTTCGAAAATGGTTTGATTTTCGAGAATAATACTTGGTCTTGACCAAGCATTTATTTGGTTCGAAGCTATTGTTTGTGCGAAAATTTTATTTCCCCCCACTAATTTTGTTTGCCTCCTTTTTAGTTATGGTTTTAAGTGTTTATATATTTTTTATATTAGCGACGGTTCTGGACGACGCTATTGTTTATTAAAAAATATTCATTTCCCATCACCAATTTTGTTTGCCTCTTTTTTAGTTATTCTTTTCATTAATTATTATTTTTTTATATTAGCGACGGTTCAGGCCGACACTACTATTTGTGCGCAAATTTCATTTCCCCCACCAATTTCATTTACCTCCTTTAAAGTTATTGTTTTAATTATTTATTATTTTTATATTAAAATTTAGTACTTTAATAGAACTTTTAAAGTGCTATTAAACAAAATCGCTTACAATAGCGACGTAATTAATAGCGGTTTAAAGGGATATTAAAAACAAAAGAAAGTTCTCTTACATAATATTTGTGGCGTAGTATCTATTTCCCTGTTTTCTCTTCCAGTGTTGGTTTATCCTTCTGGACATAAGAGACAACCACTCTTTGTCTTTATCAAAATCTTCATAAGAGGAGCATACGCCTAACTTGTCCTTTCCTTCGATTTTATTGCAAAAGTATTTAGCACGAATAAAAATAAAGTTCATGAGTGAATGGAAGCATTCAAACGATAAGCTATACAACAAGCATCGTAGGACTAAAAAAACAGACATACGTTTAATCATTCCTTCTTCACCACTTAGTGCTCTTGGCCTTCGAGTGCATTTGTTTTGAAAATATTTCAAAAATGGTTTGATTTTATAGAATAATACTTGGTCTTGACCAAGCATTTATTTGGATCGAAGCTACTGTTTGTGCGAAAATTTTATTTCCCCCCACTAATTTTGTTTGCCTCCTTTTTAGTTATTGTTTTAAATGTTTATATATTTTTTATATTAGCGACGGTTCTGGACGACGCTATTGTTTATTAAAAATTATTCATTTCCCATCACCAATTTCGTTTGCCTCCTTTTTAGTTATTATTTTAATTAATTATTATTTTCTTATATTTGCGACGGTTCAGGCCGACACTACTATTTGTGCGCAAATTTCATTTCCCCCACCAATTTCATTTACCTCCTTTAAAGTTATTGTTTTAATTAATTATTATTTTTATATTAAAAATTAGTACTTTAATAGCACTTTTAATGTGCTATTAAACAAAATCATTTACAATAGCGGCGCAGTTAATAGCGGTTTAAAGGTATATCAAAAACAAAAGAAAGTTCTCTTAAATAATATTTGTGGCGTAGTATCTGTTGCCCTGTTTTCTCTTCCAGTGTCGGTTTATCCTTCTGGACATAAGAGACAACTCCTCTTTGTCTTTAAACAAATCTTCATAAGAGGAGCATACGCCTAACTTGTCCTTTCCTTCCATTTTATTGCAAAAGTATTTAGCACGAATAAAACTAAAGTTCATGAGTGAATGGAAGCATTCAAACGGTAAGCTATACAACAAGCATCCTAGGACTAAAAAAAGAGACATACGTTTAATCATTCCTTCTTCACCACTTAGTGCTTGTGGCCTTCGAGTGCATTTGTTTTGAAAATATTTCGAAAATGGTTTGATTTTCTAGAATAATACTTGGTCTTGACCAAGCATTTATTTGGATCGAAGCTACTGTTTGTGCGAAAACTTTATTTCCCCCCACTAATTTTGTTTGCCTCCTTTTTAGTTATTGTTTTAAATGTTTATATATTTTTTATATTAGCGACGGTTCTGGACGACGCTATTGTTTATTAAAAAATATTCATTTCCCAACACGAATTTCGTTTGCCTCCTTTTTAGTTATTATTTTAATTAATTATTATTTTCTTATATTAGTGACGGTTCAGGCAGACACTACTATTTGTGCGCAAATTTCATTTCCCCCACCAATTTCATTTACCTCCTTTAAAGTTATTGTTTTAATTAATTATTATTTTTATATTAAAAATTAGTACTTTAATAGCACTTTTAAAGTGCTATTAAACAAAATCATTTACAATAGCGGCGCGGTTAATAACGGTAAAGGGATATCAAAAACAAAAGAAAGTTCTCTTAAATAATATTTGTGGCGTAGTATCTGTTGCCCTGTTTTCTCTTCTAGTGTCGGTTTATCCTTCTGGACATAAGAGACAACTCCTCTATGTCTTTATCAAAATCTTCATAAGAGGAGCATACGCCTAACTTGTCCTTTCCTTCCATTTTATTGCAAAAGTATTTAGCACGAATAAAACTAAAGTTCATGAGTGAATGGAAGCATTCAAACGATAAGCTATACAACAAGCATCCTAGGACTAAAAAAAGAGACATACGTTTAATCATTCCTTCTTCACCACTTAGTGCTTGTGGCCTTCGAGTGCATTTGTTTTGAAAATATTTCGAAAATGGTTTGATTTTCTAGAATAATACTTGGTCTTGACCAAGCTTTTATTTGGATCGAAGCTACTGTTTGTGCGAAAATTTTATCTCCCCCCACTAATTTTGTTTGCCTCCTTTTTAGTTATTGTTTTAAATGTTTATATATTTTTTATATTAGCGACGGTTCTGGACGACGCTATTGTTTATTAAAAAATATTCATTTCCCATCACCAATTTCATTTGCCTCCTTTTTAGTTATTATTTTAATTAATTATTATTTTCTTATATTTGTGACGGTTCAGGCAGACACTACTATTTGTGCGCAAATTTCATTTCCCCCACTAATTTCATTTACCTCCTTTAAAGTAATTCTTTTAATTAATTATTATTTTTATATTAAAAATTAGTACTTTAATAGCACTTTTAAAGTGCTATTAAACAAAATCGTTTACAATAGCGGCGCGGTTAATAGCGGTTTAAAGGGATATCAAAAACAAAAGAAAGTTCTCTTAAATAATATTTGTGGCGTAGTGTCTGTTGCCCTGTTTTCTCTTCCACTGTTGGTTTATCCTTCTGGACATAAGAGACAACCACTCTTTGTCTTTATCAAAATCTTCATAAAAGGAGCATACGCCTAACTTGTCCTTTCCTTCCATTTTATTGCAAAAGTATTTAGCACGAATAAAACTAAAGTTCATGAGTGAATGGAAGCATTCAAATGATAAGCTATACAACAAGCATCCTAGGACTAAAAAAAGAGACATACGTTTAATCATTCCTTCTTCACCACTTAGTGCTCGTGGCCTTCGAGTGCATTTGTTTTGAAAATATTTCGAAAATGGTTTGATTTTCTAGAATAATACTTGGTCTTGACCAAGCATTTATTTGGATCGAAGCTACTGTTTGTGCGAAAATTTTATTTCCCCCCACTAATTTTGTTTGCCTCCTTTTTAGTTATTGTTTTAAATGTTTATATATTTTTTATATTAGCGACGGTTCTGGACGACGCTATTGTTTATTAAAAAATATTCATTTCCCATCACCAATTTCGTTTGCCTCCTTTTTAGTTATTATTTTAATTAATTATTATTTTCTTATATTAGTGACGGTTCAGGCCGACACTACTATTTGTGCGCAAATTTCATTTCCCCCACCAATTTCATTTACCTCCTTTAAAGTTATTGTTTTAATTAATTATTATTTTTATATTAAAAATTAGTACTTTAATAGCACTTTTAAAGTGCTATTAAACAAAATCGTTTACAATAGCGGTGCGGTTAATAGCAGTTTAAAGGGATATCAAAAACAAAAGAAAGTTCTCTTAAATAATATTTGTGGCGTAGTATCTGTTGCCCTGTTTTCTCTTCTAGTGTCGGTTTATCCTTCTGGACATAAGAGACAACTCCTCTATGTCTTTATCAAAATCTTCATAAGAGGAGCATACGCCTAACTTGTCCTTTCCTTCCATTTTATTGCAAAAGTATTTAGCACGAATAAAACTAAAGTTCATGAGTGAATGGAAGCATTCAAACGATAAGCTATACAACAAGCATCCTAGGACTAAAAAAAGAGACATACGTTTAATCATTC
Source organism: Vicia faba (assembly GCA_948472305.1). Taxonomy (NCBI): domain Eukaryota; kingdom Viridiplantae; phylum Streptophyta; class Magnoliopsida; order Fabales; family Fabaceae; genus Vicia; species Vicia faba. The sequence continues at coordinate 1,009,666,578 of OX451739.1, read as the reverse complement.
CTTCTTCACCACTTAGTGCTTGTGGCCTTCGAGTGCATTTGTTTTGAAAATATTTCGAAAATGGTTTGATTTTCTAGAATAATACTTGGTCTTGACCAAGCTTTTATTTGGATCGAAGCTACTGTTTGTGCGAAAATTTTATCTCCCCCCACTAATTTTGTTTGCCTCCTTTTTAGTTATTGTTTTAAATGTTTATATATTTTTTATATTAGCGACGGTTCTGGACGACGCTATTGTTTATTAAAAAATATTCATTTCCCATCACCAATTTCATTTGCCTCCTTTTTAGTTATTATTTTAATTAATTATTATTTTCTTATATTTGTGACGGTTCAGGCAGACACTACTATTTGTGCGCAAATTTCATTTCCCCCACTAATTTCATTTACCTCCTTTAAAGTAATTCTTTTAATTAATTATTATTTTTATATTAAAAATTAGTACTTTAATAGCACTTTTAAAGTGCTATTAAACAAAATCGTTTACAATAGCGGCGCGGTTAATAGCGGTTTAAAGGGATATCAAAAACAAAAGAAAGTTCTCTTAAATAATATTTGTGGCGTAGTGTCTGTTGCCCTGTTTTCTCTTCCACTGTTGGTTTATCCTTCTGGACATAAGAGACAACCACTCTTTGTCTTTATCAAAATCTTCATAAAAGGAGCATACGCCTAACTTGTCCTTTCCTTCCATTTTATTGCAAAAGTATTTAGCACGAATAAAACTAAAGTTCATGAGTGAATGGAAGCATTCAAATGATAAGCTATACAACAAGCATCCTAGGACTAAAAAAAGAGACATACGTTTAATCATTCCTTCTTCACCACTTAGTGCTCGTGGCCTTCGAGTGCATTTGTTTTGAAAATATTTCGAAAATGGTTTGATTTTCTAGAATAATACTTGGTCTTGACCAAGCATTTATTTGGATCGAAGCTACTGTTTGTGCGAAAATTTTATTTCCCCCCACTAATTTTGTTTGCCTCCTTTTTAGTTATTGTTTTAAATGTTTATATATTTTTTATATTAGCGACGGTTCTGGACGACGCTATTCTTTATTAAAAAATATTCATTTCCCATCACCAATTTCGTTTGCCTCCTTTTTAGTTATTATTTTAATTAATTATTATTTTCTTATATTAGTGACGGTTCAGGCCGACACTACTATTTGTGCGCAAATTTCATTTCCCCCACCAATTTCATTTACCTCCTTTAAAGTTATTGTTTTAATTAATTATTATTTTTATATTAAAAATTAGTACTTTAATAGCACTTTTAAAGTGCTATTAAACAAAATCGTTTACAATAGCGGTGCGGTTAATAGCAGTTTAAAGGGATATCAAAAACAAAAGAAAGTTCTCTTAAATAATATTTGTGGCGTAGTATCTGTTGCCCTGTTTTCTCTTCCAGTGTCGGTTTATCCTTCTGGACATAAGAGACAACTCCTCTTTGTCTTTATCAAAATCTTCATAAGAGGAGCATACGCCTAACTTGTCCTTTCCTTCCATTTTATTGCAAAACTATTTAGCACGAATAAAACTAAAGTTCATGAGTGAGTGGAAGCATTCAAACGATAAGCTATACAACAAGCTTCCTAGGACTAAAAAAAGAAACATACATTTAATCATTCCTTCTTCACCACTTAGTGCTTGTGGCCTTCGAGTGCATTTGTTTTGAAAATATTTCGAAAATGGTTTGATTTTCTAGAATAATACTTGGTCTTGACCAAGCATTTATTTGGATCGAAGCTACTGTTTGTGCGAAAATTTTATTTCCCCCCACTAATTTTGTTTGCCTCCTTTTTAGTTATTGTTTTAAATGTTTATATATATTTTATATTAGCGACGGTTCTGGACGACGCTATTGTTTATTAATTCATTTCCCATCACCAATTTCGTTTGCCTCCTTTTTAGTTATTATTTTAATTAATTATTATTTTCTTATATTAGTGACGGTTCAGGCCGACACTACTATTTGTGCGCAAATTTCATTTCCCCCACCAATTTCATTTACCTCCTTTAAAGTTATTGTTTTAATTAATTATTATTTTTATATTAAAAATTAGTACTTTAATAGCACTTTTAAAGTGCTATTAAACAAAATCGTTTACAATAGCGGTGCGGTTAATAGCAGTTTAAAGGGATATCAAAAACAAAAGAAAGTTCTCTTAAATAATATTTGTGGCGTAGTATCTGTTGCCCTGTTTTCTCTTCCAGTGTCGGTTTATCCTTCTGGACATAAGAGACAACTCCTCTTTGTCTTTATCAAAATCTTCATAAGAGGAGCATACGCCTAACTTGTCCTTTCCTTCCATTTTATTGCAAAACTATTTAGCACGAATAAAACTAAAGTTCATGAGTGAGTGGAAGCATTCAAACGATAAGCTATACAACAAGCTTCCTAGGACTAAAAAAAGAAACATACATTTAATCATTCCTTCTTCACCACTTAGTGCTTGTGGCCTTCGAGTGCATTTGTTTTGAAAATATTTCGAAAATGGTTTGATTTTCTAGAATAATACTTGGTCTTGACCAAGCATTTATTTGGATCGAAGCTACTGTTTGTGCGAAAATTTTATTTCCCCCCACTAATTTTGTTTGCCTCCTTTTTAGTTATTGTTTTAAATGTTTATATATATTTTATATTAGCGACGGTTCTGGACGACGCTATTGTTTATTAATTCATTTCCCATCACCAATTTCGTTTGCCTCCTTTTTAGTTATTATTTTAATTAATTATTATTTTCTTATATTAGTGACGGTTCAGGCCGACACTACTATTTGTGCGCAAATTTCATTTCCCCCACCAATTTCATTTACCTCCTTTAAAGTTATTGTTTTAATTAATTATTATTTTTATATTAAAAATTAGTACTTTAATAGCACTTTTAAAGTGCTATTAAACAAAATCGTTTACAATAGCGGTGCGGTTAATAGCAGTTTAAAGGGATATCAAAAACAAAAGAAAGTTCTCTTAAATAATATTTGTGGCGTAGTATCTGTTGCCCTGTTTTCTCTTCCAGTGTCGGTTTATCCTTCTGGACATAAGAGACAACTCCTCTTTGTCTTTATCAAAATCTTCATAAGAGGAGCATACGCCTAACTTGTCCTTTCCTTCCATTTTATTGCAAAACTATTTAGCACGAATAAAACTAAAGTTCATGAGTGAGTGGAAGCATTCAAACGATAAGCTATACAACAAGCTTCCTAGGACTAAAAAAAGAAACATACATTTAATCATTCCTTCTTCACCACTTAGTGCTTGTGGCCTTCGAGTGCATTTGTTTTGAAAATATTTCGAAAATGGTTTGATTTTCTAGAATAATACTTGGTCTTGACCAAGCATTTATTTGGATCGAAGCTACTGTTTGTGCGAAAATTTTATTTCCCCCCACTAATTTTGTTTGCCTCCTTTTTAGTTATTGTTTTAAATGTTTATATATTTTTTATATTAGCGACGGTTCTGGACGACGCTATTGTTTATTAAAAAATATTCATTTCCCATCACCAATTTCATTTGCCTCCTTTTTAGTTATTATTTTAATTAATTATTATTTTCTTATATTTGCGATGGTTCAGGCCGACACTACTATTTGTGCGCAAATTTCATTTCCCCCACCAATTTCATTTACCTCCTTTAAAGTTATTGTTTTAATTAATTATTATTTTTATATTAAAAATTAGTACTTTAATAGCACTTTTAAAGTGCTATTAAACAAAATCGTTTACAATAGCGGCGCGGTTAATAGAGGTTTAAAGGGATATCAAAAACAAAAAAAGTTCTCTTAAATAATATTTGTGGCGTAGTGTCTGTTGCCCTGTTTTCTCTTCCAGTGTTGGTTTATCCTTCTGGACATAAGAGATAACTCCTCTTTGTCTTTATCAAAATCTTCATAAGAGAAGCATACGCCTAACTTGTCCTTTCCTTCCATTTTATTGCAAAAGTATTTAGCACGAATAAAACTAAAGTTCATGAGTGAATGGAAGCATTCAAATGATAAGCTATACAACAAGCATCGTAGGACTAAAAAAAGAAACATACGTTTAATCATTCCTTCTTCACCACTTAGTGTTCGTGGCCTTCGAGTGCATTTGTTTTGAAAATATTTCGAAAATGGTTTGATTTTCTAGAATAATACTTGGTGTTGACCAAGCATTTATTTGGATCGAAGCTACTGTTTGTGCGAAAATTTTATTTCCCCCCACTAATTTTGTTTGCCTCCTTTTTAGTTATTGTTTTAAATGTTTATATATATTTTATATTAGCGACGGTTCTGGACGACGCTATTGTTTATTAAAAAATATTCATTTCCCATCACCAATTTCGTTTGCCTCCTTTTTAGTTATTATTTTAATTAATTATTATTTTCTTATATTAGCGACGGTTCAGGCCGACACTACTATTTGTGCGCAAATTTCATTTCCCCCACCAATTTCATTTACCTCCTTTAAAGTTATTGTTTTAATTAATTATTATTTTTATATTAAAAATTAGTACTTTAATAGCACTTTTAAAGTGCTATTAAACAAAATCGTTTACAATAGCGGTGCGGTTAATAGCGGTTTAAAGGGATATCAAAAACAAAAGAAAGTTCTCTTAAATAATATTTGTGGTGTAGTATATGTTGCCCTGTTTTCTCTTCTAGTGTCGGTTTATCCTTCTGGACATAAGAGACAACTCCTCTTTGTCTTTATCAAAATCTTCATAAGAGGAGCATACGCCTAACTTGTCCTTTCCTTCCATTTTATTGAAAAACTATTTAGCACGAATAAAACTAAAGTTCATGAGTGAATGGAAGCATTCAAACGATAAGCTATACAACAAGCTTCCTAGGACTAAAAAAAGAAACATACATTTAATCATTCCTTCTTCACCACTTAGTGCTTGTGGCCTTCGAGTGCATTTGTTTTGAAAATATTTTGAAAATGGTTTGATTTTCTAGAATAATACTTGGTCTTGACCAAGCATTTATTTGGATCGAAGCTACTGTTTGTGCGAAAATTTTATTTCCCCCCACTAATTTTGTTTGCCTCCTTTTTAGTTATTGTTTTAAATGTTTATATATTTTTTATATTAGCGACGGTTCTGGACGACACTATTGTTTATTAAAAAATATTCATTTCCCATCACCAATTTCATTTGCCTCCTTTTTAGTTATTATTTTAATTAATTATTATTTTCTTATATTTGCGATGGTTCAGGCCGACACTACTATTTGTGCGCAAATTTCATTTCCCCCACCAATTTCATTTACCTCCTTTAAAGTTATTGTTTTAATTAATTATTATTTTTATATTAAAAATTAGTACTTTAATAGCACTTTTAAAGTGCTATTAAACAAAATCTTTTACAATAGCGGCGCGGTTAATAGAGGTTTAAAGGGATATCAAAAACAAAAAAAGTTCTCTTAAATAATATTTGTGGCGTAGTGTCTGTTGCCCTGTTTTCTCTTCCAGTGTTGGTTTATCCTTCTGGACATAAGAGACAACTCCTCTTTGTCTTTATCAAAATCTTCATAAGAGAAGCATACGCCTAACTTGTCCTTTCCTTCCATTTTATTGCAAAAGTATTTAGCACGAATAAAACTAAAGTTCATGAGTGAATGGAAGCATTCAAACGATAAGCTATACAACAAGCATCTTAGGACTAAAAAAAGAGACATACGTTTAATCAATCCTTCTTCACCACTTAGTGCTCGTGGCCTTCGAGTGCATTTGTTTTGAAAATATTTCGAAAATGGTTTGATTTTCGAGAATAATACTTGGTGTTGACCAAGCATTTATTATGTTCGAAGCTATTGTTTGTGCGAAAATTTTATTTCCCCCCCACTAATTTTGTTTGCCTCCTTTTTAGTTATTGTTTTAAATGTTTATATATTTTTTATATTAGCGACGGTTCTGGACGACGCTATTGTTTATTAAAAAATATTTATTTCCAATCACAAATTTTGTTTGCCTCCTTTTTAGTTATTATTTTCATTAATTATTATTTTCTTATATTAGCGACGGTTCAGGCCGACACTACTATTTGTGCGCAAATTTCATTTCCCCCACCAATTTCATTTACCTCCTTTAAAGTTATTCTTTTAATTATTTATTATTTTTATATTAAAAACCAATACTTTAATAGCACTTTTAAAGTGCTATTAAACAAAATCGTTTACAATAGCGGCGCGGTTAATAGATGTTTCAAGGGATATCAAAAACAAAAGAAAGTTCTCTTAAATAATATTTGTGGCGTAGTGTCTGTTGCCCTGTTTTCTCTTCCACTGTTGGTTTATCCTTCTGGACATAAGAGACAACCACTCTTTGTCTTTATCAAAATCTTCATAAAAGGAGCATACGCCTAACTTGTCCTTTCCTTCCATTTTATTGCAAAAGTATTTAGCACGAATAAAACTAAAGTTCATGAGTGAATGGAAGCATTCAAATGATAAGCTATACAACAAGCATCGTAGGACTAAAAAAAGAGACATATGTTTAATCATTCCTTCTTCACCACTTAGTGTTCGTGGCCTTCGAGTGCATTTGTTTTGAAAATATTTCAAAAATGGTTTGATTTTCTAGAATAATACTTGGTCTTGACCAAGCATTTATTTGGATCGAAGCTACTGTTTGTGCGAAAATTTTATTTCCCCCCACTAATTTTGTTTGCCTCCTTTTTAGTTATTGTTTTAAATGTTTATATATATTTTATATTAGCGACGGTTCTGGACGACGCTATTGTTTATTAATTCATTTCCCATCACCAATTTCATTTTCCTCCTTTTTAGTTATTATTTTAATTAATTATTATTTTCTTATATTAGTGACGGTTCAGGCCGACACTACTATTTGTGCGCAAATTTCATTTCCCCCACCAATTTCATTTACCCCCTTTAAAGTTATTGTTTTAATTAATTATTATTTTTATATTAAAAATTAGTACTTTAATAGCACTTTTAAAGTGCTATTAAACAAAATCGTTTACAATAGCGGTGCGGTTAATAGCGGTTTAAAGGGATATCAAAAACAAAAGAAAGTTCTCTTAAATAATATTTGTGGCGTAGTATCTGTTGCCCTGTTTTCTCTTCCAGTGTCGGTTTATCCTTCTGGACATAAGAGACAACTCCTCTTTGTCTTTATCAAAATCTTCATAAGAGGAGCATACGCCTAACTTGTCCTTTCCTTCCATTTTATTGCAAAACTATTTAGCACGAATAAAACTAAAGTTCATGAGTGAGTGGAAGCATTCAAACGATAAGCTATACAACAAGCTTCCTAGGACTAAAAAAAGAAACATACATTTAATCATTCCTTCTTCACCACTTAGTGCTTGTGGCCTTCGAGTGCATTTGTTTTGAAAATATTTCGAAAATGTTTTGATTTTCTAGAATAATACTTGGTCTTGACCAAGCAATTATTTGGATCGAAGCTACTGTTTGTGCGAAAATTTTATTTCCCCCCACTAATTTTGTTTGTCTCCTTTTTAGTTATTGTTTTAAATGTTTATATATTTTTTATATTAGCGACGGTTCTGGACGACGCTATTGTTTATTAAAAAATATTCATTTCCCATCACCAATTTCATTTGCCTCCTTTTTAGTTATTATTTTAATTAATTATTATTTTCTTATATTTGCGATGGTTCAGGCCGACACTACTATTTGTGCGCAAATTTCATTTCCCCCACCAATTTCATTTACCTCCTTTAAAGTTATTGTTTTAATTAATTATTATTTTTATATTAAAAATTAGTACTTTAATAGCACTTTCAAAGTGCTATTAAACAAAATCGTTTACAATAGAGGCGCGGTTAATAGAGGTTTAAAGGGATATCAAAAACAAAAAAAGTTCTCTTAAATAATATTTGTGGCGTAGTGTCTGTTGCCCTGTTTTCTCTTCCAGTGTTGGTTTATCCTTCTGGACATAAGAGACAACTCCTCTTTGTCTTTATCAAAATCTTCATAAGAGAAGCATACGCCTAACTTGTCCTTTCCTTCCATTTTATTGCAAAAGTATTTAGCACGAATAAAACTAAAGTTCATGAGTGAATGGAAGCATTCAAACGATAAGCTATACAACAAGCATCTTAGGACTAAAAAAAGAGACATATGTTTAATCAATCCTTCTTCACGACTTAGTGCTCGTGGCCTTCGAGTGCATTTGTTTTGAAAATATTTCGAAAATGGTTTGATTTTCGAGAATAATACTTGGTGTTGACCAAGCATTTATTATGTTCGAAGCTATTGTTTGTGCGAAAGTTTTATTTCCCCCCCACTAATTTTGTTTGCCTCCTTTTTAGTTATTGTTTTAAATGTTTATATATTTTTTATATTAGCGACGGTTCTGGACGACGCTATTGTTTATTAAAAAATATTTATTTCCCATCACAAATTTTGTTTGCCTCCTTTTTAGTTATTATTTTCATTAATTATTATTTTCTTATATTAGCGACGGTTCACGCCGACACTACTATTTGTGCGCAAATTTCATTTCCCCCACCAATTTCATTTACCTCCTTTAAAGTTATTCTTTTAATTATTTATTATTTTTATATTAAAAACCAATACTTTAATAGCACTTTTAAAGTGCTATTAAACAAAATCGTTTACAATAGCGGCGTGGTTAATAGATGTTTCAAGGGATATCATAAACAAATGAAAGTTCTCTTAAATAATATTTGTGGTGTAGTGTCTGTTGCCCTGTTTTCTCTTCAGGTGTAGGTTTATCCTTTTGGACATAAGAGACAACTCCTCTTTGTCTTTATCAAAATCTTCATAAGAGGAGCATACGCCTAACTTGTCTTTTCCTTCCATTTTATTGCAAAAGTTTTTAGCACGAAAAAAACTAAAGTTCATGAGTGAATGGAAGCATTCAAACGATAAGCTATATATCAAGCATTCTAGGACTAAGAAAAGGGACGTACGTTTAATCATTCCTTCATCACCACTTAGTGCTCGTGGGCTTCGAGTGCATTTGTTTTGAAAATATTTCGAAAATGGTTTGATTTTCAAGAATAATACTTGGTGTTGACCAAGCATTTATTTGGATCAAAGCTACTGTTTGTGCGAAAATTTTTATTCCCCCCACTAATTTTGTTTGCCTCCTTTTTAGTTATTGTTTTAAATGTTTATATATTTTTTATATTAGCGACGGTTCTGGACGACGCTATTGTTTATTAAAAAATATTCATTTCCCATCACCAATTTCGTTTGCCTCCTTTTTAGTTATTATTTTAATTAATTATTATTTTCTTATATTAGCGACGGTTCAGGCCGACACTACTATTTGTGCGCAAATTTTATTTCCCCCACCAATTTCATTTACCTCCTTTAAAGTAATTCTTTTAATTAATTATTATTTTTATATTAAAAATTAGTACTTTAATAGCACTTTTAAAGTGCTATTAAACAAAATCGTTTACAATAGCGGCGCGGTTAATAGCGGTTTAAAGGGATATCAAAAACAAAAGAAAGTTCTCTTAAACAAAATTTGTGGCGTAGTGTCTGTTGCCCTGTTTTCTCTTCCAGTGTTGGTTTATCCTTCTGGACGTAAGAGACAACTCCTCTTTGCCTTTATCAAAATCTTCATAAGAGGAGCATACGCCTAACTTGTCCTTTCCTTCCATTTTCTTGCAAAAGTATTTAGCACGAATAAAACTAAAGTTCATGAGTGAATGGAAGCATTCAAACGATAACCTATACAACAAGCATCTTAGGACTAAAAAAAGAGAAATACGTTTAATCAATCCTTCTTCACCACTTAGTGCTCGAGGCCTTCGAGTGCATTTGTTTTGAAAATATTTCGAAAATGGTTTGATTTTCGAGAATAATACTTGGTGTTGACCAAGCATTTATTTTGTTCGAAGCTATTGTTTGTGCGAAAATTTTATTTCCCCCCACTAATTTTGTTTGCCTCCTTTTTAGTTATTGTTTTAAATGTTTATATATTTTTTATATTAGCGACGGTTCTGGACGACGCTATTGTTTATTAAAAAATATTCATTTCCCATCACCAATTTCGTTTGCCTCCTTTTTAGTTATTATTTTAATTAATTATTATTTTCTTATATTAGCGACGGTTCAGGCCGACACTACTATTTGTGCGCAAATTTTATTTCCCCCACCAATTTCATTTACCTCCTTTAAAGTAATTCTTTTAATTAATTATTATTTTTATATTAAAAATTAGTACTTTAATAGCACTTTTAAAGTGCTATTAAACAAAATCGTTTACAATAGCGGCGCGGTTAATAGCGGTTTAAAGGGATATCAAAAACAAAAAAAGTTCTCTTAAATAATATTTGTGGCGTAGTGTCTGTTGCCCTGTTTTCTCTTCCAGTGTTGGTTTATCCTTCTGGACATAAGAGACAACTCCTCTTTGTCTTTATCAAAATCTTCATAAGAGAAGCATACGCCTAACTTGTCCTTTCCTTCCATTTTATTGCAAAAGTATTTAGCACGAATAAAACTAAAGTTCATGAGTGAATGGAATCATTCAAACGATAAGCTATACAACAAGCATCTTAGGACTAAAAAAAGAGACATACGTTTAATCAATCCTTCTTCACCACTTAGTGCTCGTGGCCTTCGAGTGCATTTGTTTTGAAAATATTTCGAAAATGGTTTGATTTTCGAGAATAATACTTGGTGTTGACCAAGCATTTATTATGTTCGAAGCTATTGTTTGTGAGAAAGTTTTATTTCCCCCCCCACTAATTTTGTTTGCCTCCTTTTTAGTTATTTATTTAAATGTTTATATATTTTTTATATTAGCGACGGTTCTGGACGACGCTATTGTTTATTAAAAAATATTTATTTCCCATCACAAATTTTGTTTGCCTCCTTTTTAGTTATTATTTTCATTAATTATTATTTTCTTATATTAGCGACGATTCAGGCCGACACTACTATTTGTGCGCAAATTTCATTTCCCCCACCAATTTCATTTACCTCCTTTAAAGTTATTCTTTTAATTATTTATTATTTTTATATTAAAAACCAATACTTTAATAGCACTTTTAAAGTGCTATTAAACAAAATCGTTTACAATAGCGGCGTGGTTAATAGATGTTTCAAGGGATATCATAAACAAATGAAAGTTCTCTTAAATAATATTTGTGGTGTAGTGTCTGTTGCCCTGTTTTCTCTTCAGGTGTAGGTTTATCCTTTTGGACATAAGAGACAACTCCTCTTTGTCTTTATCAAAATCTTCATAAGAGGAGCATACGCCTAACTTGTCTTTTCCTTCCATTTTATTGCAAAAGTTTTTAGCACGAATAAAACTAAAGTTCATGAGTGAATGGAAGCATTCAAACGATAAGCTATATATCAAGCATTCTAGGACTAAGAAAAGGGACGTACGTTTAATCATTCCTTCATCACCACTTAGTGCTCGTGGGCTTCGAGTGCATTTGTTTTGAAAATATTTCGAAAATGGTTTGATTTTCAAGAATAATACTTGGTGTTGACCAAGCATTTATTTGGATCAAAGCTACTGTTTGTGCGAAAATTTTATTTCCCCCCACTAATTTTGTTTGCCTCCTTTTTAGTTATTGTTTTAAATGTTTATATATTTTTTATATTAGCGACGGTTCTGGACGACGCTATTGTTTATTAAAAAATATTCATTTCCCATCACCAATTTCGTTTGCCTCCTTTTTAGTTATTATTTTAATTAATTATTATTTTCTTATATTAGCGACGGTTCAGGCCGACACTACTATTTGTGCGCAAATTTTATTTCCCCCACCAATTTCATTTACCTCCTTTAAAGTAATTCTTTTAATTAATTATTATTTTTATATTAAAAATTAGTACTTTAATAGCACTTTTAAAGTGCTATTAAACAAAATCGTTTACAATAGCGGCGCGGTTAATAGCGGTTTAAAGGGATATCAAAAACAAAAGAAAGTTCTCTTAAACAAAATTTGTGGCGTAGTGTCTGTTGCCTTGTTTTCTCTTCCAGTGTTGGTTTATCCTTCTGGACGTAAGAGACAACTCCTCTTTGCCTTTATCAAAATCTTCATAAGAGGAGCATACGCCTAACTTGTCCTTTCCTTCCATTTTCTTGCAAAAGTATTTAGCACGAATAAAACTAAAGTTCATGAGTGAATGGAAGCATTCAAACGATAAGCTATACAACAAGCATCTTAGGACTAAAAAAAGAGAAATACGTTTAATCAATCCTTCTTCACCACTTAGTGCTCGAGGCCTTCGAGTGCATTTGTTTTGAAAATATTTCGAAAATGGTTTGATTTTCGAGAATAATACTTGGTGTTGACCAAGCATTTATTTTGTTCGAAGCTATTGTTTGTGCGAAAATTTTATTTCCCCCCACTAATTTTGTTTGCCTCCTTTTTAGTTATTGTTTTAAATGTTTATATATTTTTTATATTAGCGACGGTTCTGGACGACGCTATTGTTTATTAAAAAATATTCATTTCCCATCACCAATTTCGTTTGCCTCCTTTTTAGTTATTATTTTAATTAATTATTATTTTCTTATATTAGCGACGGTTCAGGCCGACACTACTATTTGTGCGCAAATTTTATTTCCCCCACCAATTTCATTTACCTCCTTTAAAGTAATTCTTTTAATTAATTATTATTTTTATATTAAAAATTAGTACTTTAATAGCACTTTTAAAGTGCTATTAAACAAAATCGTTTACAATAGCGGCGCGGTTAATAGCGGTTTAAAGGGATATCAAAAACAAAAGAAAGTTCTCTTAAACAAAATTTGTGGCGTAGTGTCTGTTGCCCTGTTTTCTCTTCCAGTGTTGGTTTATCCTTCTGGACGTAAGAGACAACTCCTCTTTGCCTTTATCAAAATCTTCATAAGAGGAGAATACGCCTAACTTGTCCTTTCCTTCCATTTTCTTGCAAAAGTATTTAGCACGAATAAAACTAAAGTTCATGAGTGAATGGAAGCATTCAAACGATAAGCTATACAACAAGCATCTTAGGACTAAAAAAAGAGAAATACGTTTAATCAATCCTTCTTCACCACTTAGTGCTCGAGGCCTTCGAGTGCATTTGTTTTGAAAATATTTCGAAAATGGTTTGATTTTCGAGAATAATACTTGGTGTTGACCAAGCATTTATTTTGTTCGAAGCTATTGTTTGTGCGAAAATTTTATTTCCCCCCACTAATTTTGTTTGCCTCCTTTTTAGTTATTGTTTTAAATGTTTATATATTTTTTATATTAGCGACGGTTCTGGACGACGCTATTGTTTATTAAAAAATATTCATTTCCCATCACCAATTTCGTTTTCCTCCTTTTTAGTTATTATTTTAATTAATTATTATTTTCTTATATTAGCGACGGTTCAGGCCGACACTACTATTTGTGCGCAAATTTCATTTCCCCCATCAATTTCATTTACCTCTTTTAAAGTTATTGTTTTAATTAATTATTATTTTTATATTAAAAATTAGTACTTTAATAGCACTTTTAAAGTGCTATTAAATAAAATCGTTTACAATAGCGGCGTGGTTAATAGATGTTTCAAGGGATATCATAAACAAATGAAAGTTCTCTTAAATAATATTTGTGGTGTAGTGTCTGTTGCCCTGTTTTCTCTTCAGGTGTAGGTTTATCCTTTTGGACATAAGAGACAACTCCTCTTTGTCTTTATCAAAATCTTCATAAGAGGAGCATACGCCTAACTTGTCTTTTCCTTCCATTTTATTGCAAAAGTTTTTAGCACGAATAAAACTAAAGTTCATGAGTGAATGGAAGCATTCAAACGATAAGCTATATATCAAGCATTCTAGGACTAAGAAAAGGGACGTACGTTTAATCATTCCTTCATCACCACTTAGTGCTCGTGGGCTTCGAGTGCATTTGTTTTGAAAATATTTCGAAAATGGTTTGATTTTCAAGAATAATACTTGGTGTTGACCAAGCATTTATTTGGATCAAAGCTACTGTTTATGCGAAAATTTTATTTCCCCCCACTAATTTTGTTTGCCTCCTTTTTAGTTATTGTTTTAAATGTTTATATATTTTTTATATTAGCGACGGTTCTGGACGACGCTATTGTTTATTAAAAAATATTCATTTCCCATCACCAATTTCGTTTGCCTCCTTTTTAGTTATTATTTTAATTAATTATTATTTTCTTATATTAGCGACGGTTCAGGCCGACACTACTATTTGTGCGCAAATTTTATTTCCCCCACCAATTTCATTTACCTCCTTTAAAGTAATTCTTTTAATTAATTATTATTTTTATATTAAAAATTAGTACTTTAATAGCACTTTTAAAGTGCTATTAAACAAAATCGTTTACAATAGCGGCGCGGTTAATAGCGGTTTAAAGGGATATCAAAAACAAAAGAAAGTTCTCTTAAACAAAATTTGTGGCGTAGTGTCTGTTGCCCTGTTTTCTCTTCCAGTGTTGGTTTATCCTTCTGGACGTAAGAGACAACTCCTCTTTGCCTTTATCAAAATCTTCATAAGAGGAGCATACGCCTAACTTGTCCTTTCCTTCCATTTTCTTGCAAAAGTATTTAGCACGAATAAAACTAAAGTTCATGAGTGAATGGAAGCATTCAAACGATAACCTATACAACAAGCATCTTAGGACTAAAAAAAGAGAAATACGTTTAATCAATCCTTCTTCACCACTTAGTGCTCGAGGCCTTCGAGTGCATTTGTTTTGAAAATATTTCGAAAATGGTTTGATTTTCGAGAATAATACTTGGTGTTGACCAAGCATTTATTTTGTTCGAAGCTATTGTTTGTGCGAAAATTTTATTTCCCCCCACTAATTTTGTTTGCCTCCTTTTTAGTTATTGTTTTAAATGTTTATATATTTTTTATATTAGCGACGGTTCTGGACGACGCTATTGTTTATTAAAAAATATTCATTTCCCATCACCAATTTCGTTTGCCTCCTTTTTAGTTATTATTTTAATTAATTATTATTTTCTTATATTAGCGACGGTTCAGGCCGACACTACTATTTGTGCGCAAATTTTATTTCCCCCACCAATTTCATTTACCTCCTTTAAAGTAATTCTTTTAATTAATTATTATTTTTATATTAAAAATTAGTACTTTAATAGCACTTTTAAAGTGCTATTAAACAAAATCGTTTACAATAGCGGCGCGGTTAATAGCGGTTTAAAGGGATATCAAAAACAAAAGAAAGTTCTCTTAAACAAAATTTGTGGCGTAGTGTCTGTTGCCCTGTTTTCTCTTCCAGTGTTGGTTTATCCTTCTGGACGTAAGAGACAACTCCTCTTTGCCTTTATCAAAATCTTCATAAGAGGAGCATACGCCTAACTTGTCCTTTCCTTCCATTTTCTTGCAAAAGTATTTAGCACGAATAAAACTAAAGTTCATGAGTGAATGGAAGCATTCAAACGATAAGCTATACAACAAGCATCTTAGGACTAAAAAAAGAGAAATACGTTTAATCAATCCTTCTTCACCACTTAGTGCTCGAGGCCTTCGAGTGCATTTGTTTTGAAAATATTTCGAAAATGGTTTGATTTTCGAGAATAATACTTGGTGTTGACCAAGCATTTATTTTGTTCGAAGCTATTGTTTGTGCGAAAATTTTATTTCCCCCCACTAATTTTGTTTGCCTCCTTTTTAGTTATTGTTTTAAATGTTTATATATTTTTTATATTAGCGACGGTTCTGGACGACGCTATTGTTTATTAAAAAATATTCATTTCCCATCACCAATTTCGTTTGCCTCCTTTTTAGTTATTATTTTAATTAATTATTATTTTCTTATATTAGCGACGGTTCAGGCCGACACTACTATTTGTGCGCAAATTTCATTTCCCCCATCAATTTCATTTACCTCTTTTAAAGTTATTATTTTAATTAATTATTATTTTTATATTAAAAATTAGTACTTTAATAGCACTTTTAAAGTGCTATTAAATAAAATCGTTTACAATAGCGACACGGCTAATAGCGGTTTAAAGGGATATCAAAAACAAAAGAAAGTTCTCTTAAATAATATTTATGGCGTAGTGTCTGTTGCCCTGTTTTCTCTTCCAGTGTTGGTTTATCCTTCTGGACATAAGAGACAACTCCTCTTTGTCTTTATCAAAATCTTCATAAGAGGAGCATACGCCTAACTTGTCCTTTCCTTCCATTTTATTGCTTAAGTATTTAGCACGAATAAAACTAAAGTTCGTGAGTGAATGGAAGGATTCAAACGATAAGCTATAAAACAAGCATCCTAGGACTAAAAAAAGAGACATACGTTTAATCATTCCTTCCTCACCACTTAGTGCTCGTGGCCTTCGAGTGCATTTGTTTTGAAAATATTTCGAAAATGGTTTGATTTTCTAGAATAATACTTGGTCTTGACCAACCATTTATTTGGATCGAAGCTACTGATTGTGCGAAAATTTTATTTCCCCCCACTAATTTTGTTTGCCTCCTTTTTAGTTATTGTTTTAAATGTTTATATATTTTTTATATTAGCGACGGTTCTGGACGACGCTATTGTTTATTAAAAAATATTCATTTCCCATCACCAATTTCGTTTGCCTCCTTTTTAGTTATTATTTTAATTAATTATTATTTTCTTATATTAGCGACGGTTCAGGCCGACACTACTATTTGTGCGCAAATTTCATTTCCCCCACCAATTTCATTTACCTCCTTTAAAGTTATTGTTTAAAATAATTACTATTTATATATTAAAAATTAGTACTTTAATAGCACTTTTAAAGTGCTATTAAATAAAATCGTTTACGATAGTGGTGCGGTTAATAGCGGTTTAAAGGGATATCAAAAACAAAAGAAAGTTATCTTAAATAATATTTGTGGCGTAGTATCTGTTGCCCTGTTTTCTCTTCCAGTGTCGGTTTATCCTTCTGGACATAAGAGACAACTCCTCTTTATCTTTATCAAAATCTTCATAAGAGGAGCATACGCCTAACTTGTCTTTTCCTTCCATTTTATTGCAAAAGTTTTTAGCACGAATAAAACTAAAGTTCATGAGTGAAAGGAAGCATTCAAACGATAAGCTATATATCAAGCATTCTAGGACTAAGAAAAGGGGCGTGCGTTTAATCATTCCTTCATCACCACTTAGTGCTCGTGGGCTTCAAGTGCATTTGTTTTGAAAATATTTCGAAAATGGTTTGATTTTCAAGAATAATACTTGGTGTTGACCAAGCATTTATTTGGATCAAAGCTACTGTTTGTGCGAAAATTTTATTTCCCCCCACTAATTTTGTTTGCCTCCTTTTTAGTTATTGTTTTAAATGTTTATATATTTTTTATATTAGCGACGGTTCTGGACGACGCTATTGTTTATTAAAAAATATTCATTTCCCATCACCAATTTCGTTTGCCTCCTTTTTAGTTATTATTTTAATTAATTATTATTTTCTTATATTAGCGACGGTTCAGGCCACACACTACTATTTGTGCGCAAATTTTATTTCCCCCACCAATTTCATTTACCTCCTTTAAAGTAATTCTTTTAATTAATTATTATTTTTATATTAAAAATTAGTACTTTAATAGCACTTTTAAAGTGCTATTAAACAAAATCGTTTACAATAGCGGCGCGGTTAATAGCGGTTTAAAGGGATATCAAAAACAAAAGAAAGTTCTCTTAAACAAAATTTGTGGCGTAGTGTCTGTTGCCCTGTTTTCTCTTCCAGTGTTGGTTTATCCTTCTGGACGTAAGAGACAACTCCTCTTTGCCTTTATCAAAATCTTCATAAGAGGAGCATACGCCTAACTTGTCCTTTCCTTCCATTTTCTTGCAAAAGTATTTAGCACGAATAAAACTAAAGTTCATGAGTGAATGGAAGCATTCAAACGATAAGCTATACAACAAGCATCTTAGGACTAAAAAAAGATAAATACGTTTAATCAATCCTTCTTCACCACTTAGTGCTCGAGGCCTTCGAGTGCATTTGTTTTGAAAATATTTCGAAAATGGTTTGATTTTCGAGAATAATACTTGGTGTTGACCAAGCATTTATTTTGTTCGAAGCTATTGTTTGTGCGAAAATTTTATTTCCCCCCACTAATTTTGTTTGCCTCCTTTTTAGTTATTGTTTTAAATGTTTATATATTTTTTATATTAGCGACGGTTCTGGACGACGCTATTGTTTATTAAAAAATATTCATTTCCCATCACCAATTTCGTTTGCCTCCTTTTTAGTTATTATTTTAATTAATTATTATTTTCTTATATTAGCGACGGTTCAGGCCGACACTACTATTTGTGCGCAAATTTTATTTCCCCCACCAATTTCATTTACCTCCTTTAAAGTAATTCTTTTAATTAATTATTATTTTTATATTAAAAATTAGTACTTTAATAGCACTTTTAAAGTGCTATTAAACAAAATCGTTTACAATAGCGGCGCGGTTAATAGCGGTTTAAAGGGATATCAAAAACAAAAGAAAGTTCTCTTAAACAAAATTTGTGGCGTAGTGTCTGTTGCCCTGTTTTCTCTTCCAGTGTTGGTTTATCCTTCTGGACGTAAGAGACAACTCCTCTTTGCCTTTATCAAAATCTTCATAAGAGGAGCATACGCCTAACTTGTCCTTTCCTTCCATTTTCTTGCAAAAGTATTTAGCACGAATAAAACTAAAGTTCATGAGTGAATGGAAGCATTCAAACGATAAGCTATACAACAAGCATCTTAGGACTAAAAAAAGAGAAATACGTTTAATCAATCCTTCTTCACCACTTAGTGCTCGAGGCCTTCGAGTGCATTTGTTTTGAAAATATTTCGAAAATGGTTTGATTTTCGAGAATAATACTTGGTGTTGACCAAGCATTTATTTTGTTCGAAGCTATTGTTTGTGCGAAAATTTTATTTCCCCCCACTAATTTTGTTTGCCTCCTTTTTAGTTATTGTTTTAAATGTTTATATATTTTTTATATTAGCGACGGTTCTGGACGACGCTATTGTTTATTAAAAAATATTCATTTCCCATCACCAATTTCGTTTGCCTCCTTTTTAGTTATTATTTTAATTAATTATTATTTTCTTATATTAGCGACGGTTCAGGCCGACACTACTATTTGTGCGCAAATTTCATTTCCCCCACCAATTTCATTTACCTCTTTTAAAGTTATTGTTTTAATTAATTATTATTTTTATATTAAAAATTAGTACTTTAATAGTACTTTTAAAGTGCTATTAAATAAAATCGTTTACAATAGCGACGCGGCTAATGGCGGTTTAAAGGGATATCAAAAACAAAAGAAAGTTCTCTTAAATAATATTTGTGGCGTAGTGTCTGTTGCCCTGTTTTCTCTTCCAGTGTTGGTTTATCCTTCTGGACATAAGAGACAACTCCTCTTTGTCTTTATCAAAATCTTCATAAGAGGAGCATACGCCTAACTTGTCCTTTCCTTCCATTTTATTGCTTAAGTATTTAGCACGAATAAAACTAAAGTTCGTGAGTGAATGGAAGCATTCAAACGATAAGCTATAAAACAAGCATCCTAGGACTAAAAAAGAGACATATGTTTAATCATTCCTTCCTCACCACTTAGTGCTCGTGGCCTTCGAGTGCATTTGTTTTGAAAATATTTCGAAAATGGTTTGATTTTCTAGAATAATACTTGGTCTTGACCAAGCATTTATTTGGATCGAAGCTACTGTTTGTGCGAAAATTTTATTTCCCCCCACTAATTTTGTTTGCCTCCTTTTTAGTTATTGTTTTAAATGTTTATATATTTTTTATATTAGCGACGGTTCTGGACGACGCTATTGTTTATTAAAAAATATTCATTTCCCATCACCAATTTCGTTTGCCTCCTTTTTAGTTATTATTATAATTAATTATTATTTTCTTATATTAGCGACGGTTCAGGCCGACACTACTATTTGTGCGCAAATTTCATTTCCCCCACCAATTTCATTTACCTCCTTTAAAGTTATTGTTTAAAATAATTACTATTTATATATTAAAAATTAGTACTTTAATAGCACTTTTAAAGTGCTATTAAATAAAATCGTTTACGATAGCGGTGCGGTTAATAGCGGTTTAAAGGGATATCAAAAACAAAAGAAAGTTATCTTAAATAATATTTGTGGCGTAGTATCTGTTGCCCTGTTTTCTCTTCCAGTGTCGGTTTATCCTTCTGGACATAAGAATCAACTCCTCTTTGTCTTTATCAAAATCTTCATAAGAGGAGCATACGCCTAACTTGTCTTTTCCTTCCATTTTATTGCAAAAGTTTTTAGCACGAATAAAACTAAAGTTCATGAGTGAATGGAAGCATTCAAACGATAAGCTATATATCAAGCATTCTAGGACTAAGAAAAGGGACGTACGTTTAATCATTCCTTCATCACCACTTAGTGCTCGTGGGCTTCGAGTGCATTTGTTTTGAAAATATTTCGAAAATGGTTTGATTTTCAAGAATAATACTTGGTGTTGACCAAGCATTTATTTGGATCAAAGCTACTGTTTATGCGAAAATCTTATTTCCCCCCACTAATTTTGTTTGCCTCCTTTTTAGTTATTGTTTTAAATGTTTATATATTTTTTATATTAGCGACGGTTCTGGACGACGCTATTGTTTATTAAAAAATATTCATTTCCCATCACCAATTTCGTTTGCCTCCTTTTTAGTTATTATTTTAATTAATTATTAGTTTCTTATATTAGCGACGGTTCAGGCCGACACTACTATTTGTGCGCAAATTTCATTTCCCCCACCAATTTCATTTACCTCTTTTAAAGTTATTGTTTTAATTAATTATTATTTTTATATTAAAAATTAGTACTTTAATAGCACTTTTAAAGTGCTATTAAATAAAATCGTTTACAATAGCGACGCGGCTAATGGCGGTTTAAAGGGATATCAAAAACAAAAGAAAGTTCTCTTAAATAATATTTGTGGCGTAGTGTCTGTTGCCCTGTTTTCTCTTCCAGTGTTGGTTTATCCTTCTGGACATAAGAGACAACTCCTCTTTGTCTTTATCAAAATCTTCATAAGAGGAGCATACGCCTAACTTGTCCTTTCCTTCCATTTTATTGCTTAAGTATTTAGCACGAATAAAACTAAAGTTCGTGAGTGAATGGAAGCATTCAAACGATAAGCTATAAAACAAGCATCCTAGGACTAAAAAAGAGACATATGTTTAATCATTCCTTCCTCACCACTTAGTGCTCGTGGCCTTCGAGTGCATTTGTTTTGAAAATATTTCGAAAATGGTTTGATTTTCTAGAATAATACTTGGTCTTGACCAAGCATTTATTTGGATCGAAGCTACTGTTTGTGCGAAAATTTTATTTCCCCCCACTAATTTTGTTTGCCTCCTTTTTAGTTATTGTTTTAAATGTTTATATATTTTTTATATTAGCGACGGTTCTGGACGACGCTATTGTTTATTAAAAAATATTCATTTCCCATCACCAATTTCGTTTGCCTCCTTTTTAGTTATTATTATAATTAATTATTATTTTCTTATATTAGCGACGGTTCAGGCCGACACTACTATTTGTGCGCAAATTTCATTTCCCCCACCAATTTCATTTACCTCCTTTAAAGTTATTGTTTAAAATAATTACTATTTATATATTAAAAATTAGTACTTTAATAGCACTTTTAAAGTGCTATTAAATAAAATCGTTTACGATAGCGGTGCGGTTAATAGCGGTTTAAAGGGATATCAAAAACAAAAGAAAGTTATCTTAAATAATATTTGTGGCGTAGTATCTGTTGCCCTGTTTTCTCTTCCAGTGTCGGTTTATCCTTCTGGACATAAGAATCAACTCCTCTTTGTCTTTATCAAAATCTTCATAAGAGGAGCATACGCCTAACTTGTCCTTTCCTTCCATTTTATTGCTTAAGTATTTAGCACGAATAAAACTAAAGTTCGTGAGTGAATGGAAGCATTCAAACGATAAGCTATAAAACAAGCATCCTAGGACTAAAAAAGAGACATATGTTTAATCATTCCTTCCTCACCACTTAGTGCTCGTGGCCTTCGAGTGCATTTGTTTTGAAAATATTTCGAAAATGGTTTGATTTTCTAGAATAATACTTGGTCTTGACCAAGCATTTATTTGGATCGAAGCTACTGTTTGTGCGAAAATTTTATTTCCCCCCACTAATTTTGTTTGCCTCCTTTTTAGTTATTGTTTTAAATGTTTATATATTTTTTATATTAGCGACGGTTCTGGACGACGCTATTGTTTATTAAAAAATATTCATTTCCCATCACCAATTTCGTTTGCCTCCTTTTTAGTTATTATTTTAATTAATTATTATTTTCTTATATTAGCGACGGTTCAGGCCGACACTACTATTTGTGCGCAAATTTTATTTCCCCCACCAATTTCATTTACCTCCTTTAAAGTAATTCTTTTAATTAATTATTATTTTTATATTAAAAATTAGTACTTTAATAGCACTTTTAAAGTGCTATTAAACAAAATCGTTTACAATAGCGGCGCGGTTAATCGCGGTTTAAAGGGATATCAAAAACAAAAGAAAGTTCTCTTAAACAAAATTTGTGGCGTAGTGTCTGTTGCCCTGTTTTCTCTTCCAGTGTTGGTTTATCCTTCTGGACGTAAGAGACAACTCCTCTTTGCCTTTATCAAAATCTTCATAAGAGGAGCATACGCCTAACTTGTCCTTTCCTTCCATTTTCTTGCAAAAGTATTTAGCACGAATAAAACTAAAGTTCATGAGTGAATGGAAGCATTCAAACGATAAGCTATACAACAAGCATCTTAGGACTAAAAAAAGAGAAATACGTTTAATCAATCCTTCTTCACCACTTAGTGCTCGAGGCCTTCGAGTGCATTTGTTTTGAAAATATTTCGAAAATGGTTTGATTTTCGAGAATAATACTTAGTGTTGACCAAGCATTTATTTTGTTCGAAGCTATTGTTTGTGCGAAAATTTTATTTCCCCCCACTAATTTTGTTTGCCTCCTTTTTAGTTATTGTTTTAAATGTTTATATATTTTTTATATTAGCGACGGTTCTGGACGACGCTATTGTTTATTAAAAAATATTCATTTCCCATCACCAATTTCGTTTGCCTCCTTTTTAGTTATTATTTTAATTAATTATTATTTTCTTATATTAGCGACGGTTCAGGCCGACACTACTATTTATGCGCAAATTTCATTTCCCCCACCAATTTCATTTACCTCTTTTAAAGTTATTGTTTTAATTAATTATTATTTTTATATTAAAAATTAGTACTTTAATAGCACTTTTAAAGTGCTATTAAATAAAATCGTTTACAATAGCGACGCGGCTAATAGCGGTTTAAAGGGATATCAAAAACAAAAGAAAGTTCTCTTAAATAATATTTGTGGCGTAGTGTCTGTTGCCCTGTTTTCTCTTCCAGTGTTGGTTTATCCTTCTGGACATAAGAGACAACTCCTCCTTGTCTTTATCAAAATCTTCATAAGAGGAGCATACGCCTAACTTGTCCTTTCCTTCCATTTTATTGCTTAAGTATTTAGCACGAATAAAACTAAAGTTCGTGAGTGAATGGAAGCATTCAAACGATAAGCTATAAAACAAGCATCCTAGGACTAAAAAAAGAGACATACGTTTAATCATTCCTTCCTCACCACTTAGTGCTCGTGGCCTTCGAGTGCATTTGTTTTGAAAATATTTCGAAAATGGTTTGATTTTCTAGAATAATACTTGGTCTTGACCAAGCATTTATTTGGATCGAAGCTACTGTTTGTGCGAAAATTTTATTTCCCCCCACTAATTTTGTTTGCCTCCTTTTTAGTTATTGTTTTAAATGTTTATATATTTTTTATATTAGCGACGGTTCTGGACGACGCTATTGTTTATTAAAAAATGTTCATTTCCCATCACCAATTTCGTTTGCCTCCTTTTTAGTTATTATTTTAATTAATTATTATTTTCTTATATTAGCGACGGTTCAGGCCGACACTACTATTTGTGCGCAAATTTCATTTCCCCCACCAATTTCATTTACCTCCTTTAAAGTTATTGTTTAAAATAATTACTATGTATATATTAAAAATTAGTACTTTAATAGCACTTTTAAAGTGCTATTAAATAAAATCGTTTACGATAGCGGTGCGGTTAATAGCGGTTTAAAGGGATATCAAAAACAAAAGAAAGTTATCTTAAATAATATTTGTGGCATAGTATCTGTTTCCCTGTTTTCTCTTCCAGTGTCGGTTTATCCTTCTGGACATAAGAGACAACTCCTCTTTGTCTTTATCAAAATCTTCATAAGAGGAGCATACGCCTAACTTGTCTTTTCCTTCCATTTTATTGCAAAAGTATTTAGCACGAATAAAACTAAAGTTCATGAGTGAATGGAAGCATTCAAACGATAAGCTATATATCAAGCATCCTAGGACTAACAAAAGGGACGTACGTTTAATCATTCCTTCTTCACCACTTAGTGATCGTGGCCTTCGAGTGCATTTGTTTTGAAAATATTTTGAAAATGGTTTGATTTTCGAGAATAATACTTGGTGTTGACCAAGCATTTATTTTGTTCGAAGCTATTGTTTGTGCGAAAATTTTATTTCCCCCCACTAATTTTGTTTGCCTCCTTTTTAGTTATTGTTTTAAATGTTTATATATGTTTCATATTAGCGACGGTTCTGGACGACGCTATTGTTTATTAAAAAATATTCATTTCCCATCACCAATTTCGTTTGCCTCCTTTTTAGTTATTATTTTCATTAATTATTATTTTCTTATATTAGCGACAGTTCAGGCCGACACTACTATTTGTGCGCAAATTTAATTTCCCCCACCAATTTTATTTACCTCCTTTAAAGTTATTCTTTTAATTATTTATTATTTTTATATTAAAAACCAATACTTTAATAGAACTTTTAAAGTGCTATTAAACAAAATCGTTTACAATAGCGGCGTGGTTAATAGCGGTTTCAAGGGATATCAAAAACAAATGAAGGTTCTCTTAAATAATATTTGTGGTGTAGTGTCGGTTGCCCTGTTTTCTCTTCAGGTGTTAGTTTATCCTTCTGGACATAAGAGACAACTCCTCTTTGTCTTTATCAAAATCTTCATAAGAGGAGCATACGCCTAACTTGTCTTTTCCTTCCATTTTATTGCAAAAGTATTTAGCACGAATAAAACTAAAGTTCATGAGTGAATGGAAGCATTCAAACGATAAGCTATACATCAAGCATCCTAGGACTAAGAAAAGTGACGTACGTTTAATCATTCCTTCTTCACCACTTAGTGCTCGTGGCCTTCGAGTGCATTTGTTTTGAAAAAATTTCGAAAATGGTTTGATTTTCGAGAATAATACTTGGTGTTGACCAAGCATTTATTTGGATCGAAGCTACTGTTTGTGCGAAAATTTTATTTCCCCCCACTAATTTTGTTTGCCTCCTTTTTAATTATTGTTTTAAATGTTTATATATTTTTTATATTAGCGACGGTTCTGGACGACGCTCTTGTTTATTAAAAAATATTCATTTCCCATCACCAATTTCGTTTGCCTCCTTTTTAGTTATTATTTTAATTAATTATTATTTTCTTATATTAGCGACGATTCAGGCCGACACTACTATTTGTGCGCAAATTTCATTTCCCCCACCAATTTCATTTACCTCCTTTAAAGTTATTGTTTTAATTAATTATTATTTTTATATTAAAAATTAGTACTTTAATAGCACTTTTAAAGTGCTATTAAACAAAAACGTTTACAATAGCGACGCGGCTAATAGCGGTTTAAAGGGATATCAAAAACAAAAGAAAGTTCTCTTAAATAATATTTGTGGCGTAGTGTCTGTTGCCCTGTTTTCTCTTCCAGTGTTGGTTTATCCTTCTGGACATAAGAGACAACTCCTCTTTGTCTTTATCAAAATATTCATAAGAGGAGCATACGGCTAACTTGTCCTTTCCTTCCATTTTATTGCAAAAGTATTTAGCACGAATAAAACTAAAGTTCATGAGTGAATGGAAGCATTCAAACGATAAGCTATAAAACAAGCATCCTAGGACTAAAAAAAGAGACATACGTTTAATCATTCCTTCTTCACCACTTAGTGCTCGTGGCCTTCGAGTGCATTTGTTTTGAAAATATTTTGTAAATGGTTTGATTTTCTAGAATAATAGTTGGTCTTGACGAAGCATTTATTTGGATCGAAGCTACTGTTTGTGCGAAAATTTTATTTCCCCCCACTAATTTTGTTCGCCTCCTTTTTAGTTATTGTTTTAAATGTTTATATATTTTTTATATTAGCGACGGTTCTGGACGACGCTATTGTTTATTAAAAAATATTCATTTCCCATCACCAATTTCGTTTTCCTCCTTTTTAGTTATTATTTTAATTAATTATTAGTGACGGTTCAGGCCGACACTACTATTTGTGCGCAAATTTCATTTCCCCCACCAATTTCATTTACCTCCTTTAAAGTTATTGTTTTAATTAATTATTATTTTTATATTAAAAATTAGTACTTTAATAGCACTTTTAAAGTGCTATTAAATAAAATCGTTTACGATAGCGGCGCGGTTAATAGCGGTTTAAAGGGATATCAAAAACAAAAGAAAGTTATCTTAAATAATATTTGTGGCGTAGTGTCTGTTGCCCTATTTTTTCTTCCAGTGTTTGTTTATCCTTCTGAACATAAGAGACAACCCCTCTTTGTATTTATCAAAATCTTCATAAGAGGAGCATACGCCTAACTTGTCCTTTCCTTCTATTTTATTGCAAAAGTATTTAGCACGAATAAAACTAAAGTTCATGAGTGAATGGAAGCATTCAAACCATAAGCTATAAAACAAGCATCCTAGGACTAAAAAAAGAGACATACGTTTAATCATTCCTTCTTCACCACTTAGTGCTCGTGGCCTTCGAGTGCATTTGTTTTGAAAATATTTCGAAAATGGTTTGATTTTCTAGAATAATACTTGGTCTTGACAAAGCATTTATTTGGATCGAAGCTACTATTTGTGCGAAAATTTTATTTTCCCCCACTAATTTTGTTTGCCTCCTTTTTAGTTATTGTTTTAAATGTTTATATATTTTTTATATTAGCGACGGTTCTGGACGACGCTATTGTTTATTAAAAAATATTCATTTCCCATCACCAATTTCATTTTCCTCCTTTTTAGTTATTATTTTAATTAATTATTATTTTCTTATATTAGTGACGGTTCAGGCCGACACTACTATTTGTGCGCAAATTTCATTTCCCCCACCAATTTCATTTACCTCCTTTAAAGTTATTGTTTTAATTAATTATTATTTTTATATTAAAAATTAGTACTTTAATAGCACTTTTAAAGTGCTATTAAACAAAATCGTTTACGATAGCGGCGCGGTTAATAGCGGTTTAAAGGGATATTAAAAACAAAAGAAAGTTCTCTTAAATAATATTTGTGGCGTAGTGTTTGTTGCCCTATTTTTTCTTCCAGTGTTGGTTTATCCTTCGGGACATAAGAGACAACCACTCTTTGTCTTTATCAAAATCTTCATATGAGGAGCATACGCCTAACTTGTCCTTTCCTTCCATTTTATTGCAAAAGTATTTAGCACGAATAAAACTAAAGTTCATGAGTGAATGGAAGCATTCAAACGATAAGCTATACAACAAGCATCCTAGGACTAAAAAAAGAGACATACGTTTAATCATTCCTTCTTCACCACTTAGTGCTCGTGGCCTTCGAGTGCATTTGTTTTGAAAATATTTCAAAAAATGGTTTGATTTTCTAGAATAATACTTGGTCTTGACCAAACATTTATTTGGATCGAAGCTACTATTTGTGCGAAAATTTTATTTCACCCCACTAATTTTGTTTGCCTCCTTTTTAGTTATTGTTTTAAATGTTTATATATTTTTTATATTAGCGACGGTTCTGGACGACGCTATCGTTTATTAAAAAACATTCATTTCCCATCACCAATTTCGTTTGCCTCCTTTTTAGTTATTATTTTAATTAATTATTATTTTCTTATATTAGTGACGGTTCAGGACGACACTACTATTTGTGCGCAAATTTCATTTCCCCCACCAATTTCATTTACCTCCTTTAAAGTTATTGTTTTAATTAATTATTATTTTTATATTAAAAATTAGTACTTTAATAGCACTTTTAAAGTGCTATTAAACAAAATCGTTTACAATAGCGGCGCGGTTAATAGCGGTTTAAAGGGATATCAAAAACAAAAAAAAGTTCTCTTAAATAATATTTGTGGCGTAGTATCTGTTGCCCTGTTTTCTCTTCCAGTGTCGGTTTATCCTTCTGGACATAAGAGACAACTCATCTTTGTCTTTATCAAAATCTTCATAAGAGGAGCATACGCCTAACTTGTCCTTTCCTTCCATTTTATTGCAAAACTATTTAGCACGAATAAAACTAAAGTTCATGAGTGAGTGGAAGCATTCAAACGATAAGCTATACAACAAGCTTCCTAGGACTAAAAAAAGAAACATACATTTAATCATTCCTTCTTCACCACTTAGTGCTTGTGGCCTTCGAGTGCATTTGTTTTGAAAATATTTCGAAAATGGTTTGATTTTCGAGAATAATACTTGGTCTTGACCAAGCATTTATTTGGATCGAAGCTACTGTTTGTGCGAAAATTTTATTTCCCCCCTCTAATTTTGTTTGCCTCCTTTTTAGTTATTATTTTAATTAATTATTATTTTCTTATATTAGTGACGATTCAGGCCGACACTACTATTTGTGCGCAAATTTAATTTCCCCCACCAATTTCATTTACCTCCTTTAAAGTTATTGTTTTAATTAATTATTATTTTTATATTAAAACTTAGTACTTTAATAGCACTTTTAAAGTGCTATTAAACAAAATCGTTTACGATAGCGGCGCGGTTAATAGCGGTTTAAAGGGATATCAAAAACAAAAGAAAGTTCTCTTAAATAATATTTGTGGCGTAGTGTCTGTTGCCCTAATTTTTTTTTCAGTGTTGGTTTATCCTTCTGGACATAAGAGAGAACTCCTCTTTGTCTTTATCAATATCTTCATAAGAGGAGCATACGCCTAACTTGTCCTTTCCTTCCATTTTATTGCAAAAGTATTTAGCACGAATAAAACTAAAGTTCATGAGTGAATGGAAGCATTCAAACGATAAGCTATACAACAAGCATCCTAGGACTAAAAAAAGAGATATACGTTTAATCATTCCTTCTTCACCACTTAGTGCTCGTGGCCTTCGAGTGCATTTGTTTTGAAAATATTTCGAAAATTGTTAGCTTTTCTAGAATAATACTTTGTATTGACCAAGCATTTATTTGGATCGAAGCTACTGTTTGTGCGAAAAATTTATTTCCCCCCACTAATTTTGTTTGCCTCCTTTTTAGTTATTGTTTTAAATGTTTATATATTTTTTATATTAGCGACGGTTCTGGACGACGCTATTGTTTATTAAAAAATATTCATTTCCCATCACCAATTTCGTTTGCCTCCTTTTTAGTTGTTATTTTAATTAATTCTTATTTTCTTATATTAGTGACGGTTCAGGCCGACACTACTATTTGTGCGCAAATTTCATTTCCCCCACCAATTTCATTTACCTCCTTTAAAGTTATTGTTTTAATTAATTATTATTTTTATATTAAAAACCAATACTTTAATAGCACTTTTAAAGTGCTATTAACTAAAATCGTTTACAATAGCGGCGCGGTTAATAGCGGTTTAAAGGGATATCAAAAACAAATGAAAGTTCTCTTAAATAATATTTGTGGTGTAGTATCTGTTGCCCTGTTTTCTCTTCCAGTGTCGGTTTATCCTTCTGGACATAAGAGACAACTCCTCTTTGTCTTTATCAAAATCTTCATAAGAGGAGCATACGCCTAACTTGTCATTTCCTTCCATTTTATTGCAAAAGTATTTAGCACGAATAAAACTAAAGTTCATGAGTGAATGGAAGCATTCAAACGATAAGCTATACAACAAGCATCCTAGGACTAAAAAAAGTGACATACGTTTAATCATTCCTTCTTCACCACTTAGTGCTCGTGGTCTTCGAGTGCATTTGTTTTGAAAATATTTCGAAAATGGTTTGCTTTTCTAGAATAATACTTTGTATTGACCAAGCATTTATTTGGATCGAAGCTATTGTTTGTGCGAAAAATTTATTTCCCCCCACTAATTTTGTTTGCCTCCTTTTTAGTTATTGTTTTAAATGTTTATATATTTTTTATATTAGCGACGGTTCTGGACAACGCTATTGTTTATTAAAAAATATTCATTTCCCATCACCAATTTCGTTTGCCTCCTTTTTAGTTATTATTTTAATTAATTATTATTTTCTTATATTAGCGACGGTTCAGGCCGACACTACTATTTGTGTGCAAATTTCATTTCCCCCACCAATTTCATTTGCCTCCTTTAAAGTTATTGTTTTAATTAATTATTATTTTTATATTAAAAACCAGTACTTTAATAGCACTTTTAAAGTGCTATTAACTAAAATCGTTTACAATAGCGGCGCGGTTAATAGCGGTTTAAAGGGATATCAAAAACAAATGAAAGTTCTCTTAAATAATATTTATGGTGTAGTATCTGTTGCCTTGTTTTCTCTTCCAGTGTCGGTTTATCCTTCTGGACATAAGAGACAACTCCTCTTTGTCTTTATCAAAATCTTCATAAGAGGAGCATACGCCTAACTTGTCATTTCCTTCCATTTTATTGCAAAAGTATTTAGCACGAATAAAACTAAAGTTCATGAGTGAATGAAAGCATTCAAACGATAAGCTATACATCAAGCATCTTAGGACTAAGAAAAGTGACGTACGTTTAATCATTCCTTCTTCACCACTTAGTGCTCGTGGCCTTCGAGTGCATTTGTTTTGAAAATATTTCGAAAATGGTTTGATTTTCGAGAATAATACTTGGTGTTGACCAAGCATTTATTTGGATCGAAGCTACTGTTTGTGCGAAAATTTTATTTCCCCCCACTAATTTTGTTTCCCTCCTTTTCAGTTATTGTTTTAAATGTTTATATATTTTTTATATTAGCGACGGTTCTGGACGACGCTCTTGTGTATTAAAAAATATTCATTTCCCACCACCAATTTCGCTTGCCTCATTTTTAGTTATTATTTTAATTAATTATTATTTTCTTATATTAGAGACGGTTCAGGCCGACACTACTATTTGTGTGCAAATTTCATTTCCCCCACCAATTTCATTTGCCTCCTTTAAAGTTATTGTTTTAATTATTTATTATTTTTATATTAAAAACCAATACTTTAATAGCACTTTTAAAGTGCTATTAAATAAAATCGTTTACAATAGCGGCACGGTTAATAGCGGTTTAAAGGGATATCAAAAACAAATGAAGGTTCTCTTAAATAATATTTGTGGTGTAGTGTCTGTTGCCCTGTTTTCTCTTCCAGTGTTGGTTTATCCTTCTGGACATAAGAGACAACTCCTCTTTGTCTTTATCAAAATCTTCATAAGAGGATCATACGCCTAACTTGTCATTTCCTTCCATTTTATTGCAAAAGTATTTAGCATGAATAAAACTAAAGTTCATGAGTGAATGGAAGCATTCAAACGATAAGCTATACAACAAGCATCCTAGGACTAAAAAAAGGGACATACGTTTTGTAACACCCCAGTTTTAATTATTTGATTTATTTAATTGGGAATTTATTTTATTAGAATTAATAAGATAAAAAGAATTATTTATTTTGGAATATTTGAAGAAAATAAAAGAAATAAGAAAATATTGGGTTTTTAAGTTATTGGGCTTGGATGTCGTTAGTAAAGAGTGGGGGTGCAAAAGAAATAAGGATATATTTTGGAACTCAAGTTATTTTCTCACTTTTCACGATAACGCAGAAGTTGGAGATATTTGGGATTGGAGCTCTGAAGAACGAAGAACAATCGCTCAAGAGTTCAAAGCTGGAATTTGATAAGGTAAGGGGGGCTACTACTCAATTTATATTTGCTTATGGGTTTAGATGCGATTGGTTGGGTAATCGTAGGATAATCCCATTTTCTCTGATGTTCTTAGTGATCGATAACTTTAGGGTCGAATTTCGTTAGAAAAGATTAGGTTCCCTAAAGGTTGTGAATCGATTAAGAAATTAATCCCTATTGTTGATTTAGATCGAAATTGTATGATCGAGAGTTTCCCTTAGGTGTTCTAAGGATAACCTTGATGTTATCAGATTTCCCCAGAAGGACGAACAATCACTTTTAAGGTTACCTTGATAATTGTTGGTAATTATAAAATTAAGTTTTTGGATTAAATGAATTGAAAAAGGAATTCTGTTTTCCAACGATTTTAGAAAACTATAACCTTGAAGGATTTGAGTTATTCAATTTGTGGGAAATTGATGAACATAAGTCAGAGGCATAGGAAATTTATGTTTTGGAAACTTGATGTGTATTTGGATGTTTTTGTACTGCATTGCACTGCTGTAGAAATGTATTTTCGTGCAAATATGTTGGCATATGAGCTGCTGCAGGTACAGGAAGATTTGGCACGCGCTCATCAACACGGGCCGTGTTGCACAACACGGGCACCCGTGTTGATCTTCTGTATGGGCAACACGGGCCGTGTTGCTGCACACGGGCACCCGTGTTGACCTCCTGTGTTGGCTTCTGAATTTTGTTTTTTGTGCTTTGTTGTGGTGTACAGGAATGATTTTGTTTAATGTGCAGTGTTTGTTAGTTTTGAACATGCTGCTTAATGATATGCATAGTATTGTGGAGGCTTGTGTCGAATAATGTTTGTATGTTATGATACCAACACTATGTGGATTTTATTGTCATGCTTTTAGATAATGTTATCAAGCATGGATTATGATATAACTTGATATGATTGGTTGGTGTTTGATAGTATGCTGAGTGATTACATGCTATTCATATCATGTTGTATTGTATATTGTTGATGTTACATGATATGGTTTATTGATGTTAATAGTATGCTGAGTGGTACATACTGTACATATCATGTTGCATTTGTTAATTCCCATTGTGTGGAATTAACATGGTGGCCAATATACGTGTCCGCGATTTAATGGAACGTTGAGGTGGTAGCCGTGTCCGCGATATAATGGAACGGTGAGTTATCCGTGACCCGGGATTTAATGGGGCGGTAGAATGGTACCACATGCATGGGTGTGTTGCATTATATTGAATATAACACGAATGGATGATTTTCCAATGTTGTATTTAATTGATTGTATGCATGTATTGTTGCTGAATTATTAATGATGTTTGATGTTAATTATAAGTATGAAAAGTAATATACTGTGAATATATGAATTGTAAAGGTTTTCGTAAACTATGAAACATGCTAACTGTTTGGGTGATGCTTATGGTTTTTCTGAATTGATTGTTATGAACGTATAATCAAATGTATAGTTGAGATGCTCACCCTTACTGTTGAATATTTCAGATTGAGGAGCTTCGTTCAGGTGCTTGGCGAAGGCTTGTTGTTTCTAGTTTTTCCGTTTAAGTATTGTCCGGGTCATGCTCTGATAGTTGTAACTCCGGGAACGTTTGTTTGTCGAGCTGCTTTAGTCAGACTCGTTTATTCCTTATGTTTGTTATAATATGATGCTGATATATTCCAGGTGTTAATCCCTGATGATTTTGAAAATATTATAACATTAATTTGTTAATTAAATTATTCCGCTGTGTAAACATGTATGAGTTGCTTCTATGTTATGCATGACAGGAACTTGTTTTTGTAAAAAAAAAAGAGAGAATTGTGACATCCTCGTTAATACATGTACTCTGAAAGTATGATTTTAATTATTTGCGAAATTTTATGCGGGGTATTAGAGGGTGTTACAATAGTGGTATCAGAGCATAGTCGGTCGTTGCGACCAGAGTCTTGAGTCAGTCATTCCTTTTGTATGCGACTAGTGCAAGGTAACACTGTCGATACTGTATTCTGATGAGGAGTATGTTTTAATTCTCAGGAATATGGCTGGAAGAGGTAACAGACGAAATGATGCTGCACTCGCTGAGGCTTTGGGGATGTTAGCTGGTGTACTTGCTGGAAATCCAAATGGAGGCGTGATTGGTGCTGATAGGCAATTGGGGAACTTCCAAAGGAACAATCCTCCGTTGTTCAAAGGTACACATGACCTTGAAGGTGCTCAGAAGTGGCTGAAGGAAATCGAAAGGATTTTCCATGTGATTGATTGTGCTGAAGATCTGAAAGTCAGATATGGTACGCATATGTTGGCAGAAGAGGCCGACGACTGGTGGGTTGCAACAAGGACTGAAATGGTTCAGGATGGAGAGGCGCTGACTTGGGCTAACTTCAGAAGGGCTTTTCTGAGGAGGTACTTTCCTGAAGATGTTCGGGGAAGGAAGGAAATTGAATTGTTGGAGCTTAAGCAGGGCAACATGACTGTCAGTGAGTATGCTACTAAGTTCACGGAGTTGGAAAAGTATTATGCGCACTACAACAATGATGAGGCTGGAGAATTCTCTAAATGTATCAAATTTGAGAATGGTCTCCGAGATGAGATTAAGCAGGGGATCAGGTACCAGCGTATTCGTAGATTTTCTGATCTGGTGGATTGTAGCAGGATCTTGGAAGAAGATATTACCAAGACTAGGTCGTCTCACTCTCGTGGGGTTGTTGATAAAAGAGGAAAGCAACATATGGACTGTGGCAAGCCATATGGTAGAGGTAACCAGAAAGCAGGTGGATGGAAAAGGCCTAGTGGGGGAGATTCTAAGGCTCCTATCGGATGCTACAGGTGTGGTGAGTTTGGTCATCATATTCGAGATTGCAAGAGTGATGAGAAGAAGTGTTATAAATGTGGAAAGACTGGTCACTTGTCTATTGATTGCAAAGGGAAGTCTGTTACTTGTTACAATTGTGGCGAAGAAGGTCACATTCGTCCGCAGTGTCCTAAGCCTAAGAAGGATCAGTCAGGTGGAAAAGTGTTCGCTTTGTCTGGATCTGAGACTACTCCAGAGGATCGATTGATTAAAGGTACGTGTTTTATTCATGGCACACCTTTAGTTGCAATTATTGATACCGGTGCAACTCATTCTTTCATTTCTTTGGATTGTGCTGAGAGGTTGAAACTGGACATATCTGATATGCGAGGTAGCATGGTTATTGATACTCCTGCATCGGGTTCAGTGACAACTTCACTTGTATGTAGGAATTGTCCTATTGAGATTTTTGGTAGAGGTTTCGGTATGGATTTAGTGTGCCTACCGCTTGAACAAATTGATATTATCCTTGGGATGAACTGGTTGGAATTCAACCGGGTTCATCTGAACTGTTTTGCTAAGACGGTGATTTTCCCAGAGGCAGTTGGTGTCGAGAATTTGCCTATGACTGCTAGGCAGGTACAAGAAGCAATGGAAGACGGTGCTAATGTGTTTATGTTACTTGCTTCGTTAGATGCAACAGGAAAGGTCAGGAGTGATGAATTGCCAGTGGTGTGTGATTTTCCAGAAGTCTTTCCTGATGATGTTGGTGAGTTACCTCCTGAGAGAGAAGTGGAATTTTCTATAGATTTGATTCCTGGTACGAGACCGGTGTCGATGGCACCATATCGTATGTCTGCATCTGAGTTGGCTGAATTGAAGAGTCAGTTGGAAGATTTACTGGAGAAGAAGTTTATTCGTCCAAGTGTTTCGCCTTGGGGTGCTCCGATATTGTTGGTCAAGAAGAAAGAAGGTTCTATGAGATTGTGTGTTTATTACAGGCAATTGAACAAAGTAACCATTAAAAATCGGTATCCTTTACCGAGGATTGATGATTTAATGGATCAGCTAGTTGGAGCCAGTGTATTCAGTAAGATTGACTTGAGATCGGGATATCATCAGATTCGTGTGAAAGCGGAAGATATTCAAAAGACTGCTTTTCGAACGAGGTATGGGCATTATGAATATTCTGTTATGCCGTTCGGAGTTACTAATGCACCTGGTGTTTTCATGGAGTACATGAACAGGATTTTTCATCCGTATCTGGATAAGTTTGTTGTGGTTTTTATTGATGACATTCTGATTTATTCCAAGAATGACGAAGAACATGCGGAACATCTCCGAATTGTGTTAGAGTTGTTGAAAGATAAGAAGTTGTATGCAAAGTTGTCCAAATGTGAGTTCTGGCTGAATGAAGTTAGTTTTCTTGGACATGTGATTTCTAAGAATGGTATTGCAGTGGATCCTATAAAAGTAGAAGCACTATCTTAGTGGGAAGCGCCGAAGACTGTTTCTGAAATCAGAAGTTTTCTTGGTCTTGCAGGTTATTACAGGAAGTTTATCGAAGGATTCTCAAAGTTAGCATTGCCGTTGACAAAGTTGACTCGTAAAGGACAAGCGTTTATTTGGGATTCTGATTGTGAGAAAGGTTTCCAAGAATTGAAGCGGAGATTAACTAGTGCTCATATTCTGATTTTGCCGAATCCGGTGGAATCTTTTGTGGTTTATTGTGATGCATCTCTGATGGGATTAGGTGGTGTTCTAATGCAGAATCAACAGGTAGTTGCGTATGCTTCGAGACAGTTGAAGGTTCATGAAAGGAACTATCCTACTCATGACTTAGAGTTAGCAGCAGTTGTGTTTGTCTTGAAATTGTGGAGACATTATCTGTATGGTTCGAGATTTGAAGTGTATAGTGATCATAAGAGTTTGAAGTATCTTTTCGATCAGAAAGAGCTCAATATGAGGCAAAGAAGGTGGTTGGAATTCCTCAAAGATTATGATTTTGGTTTGAATTACCATCCTGGTAAGGCAAATGTGGTTGCAGATGCTTTGAGCAGGAAATCCTTGCACATGTCTATGATGATGGTTCGTGAATTGGATTTAATTGAACAATTCCGAGATTTGAGTTTAATTTGTGAAAGTACTCCGAAGTGTGTTCGTTTGGGTATGTTGAAACTTACTAGTGGTATTCTAGAAGAGATCAGGATCGGGCAGAAATTTGATGTTAATTTAGTTGATAAGTTGACATTGATCAACCAAGGTCAAGGTGGTGAGTTTAGAATTGATGAAAATGATGTTATGAGATTTGGCGATAGAGTTTGTGTTCCTGATGTTGCAGAAATCAAGAAGAGTATATTAGAGGAAGGACATCGCAGTGGGATGAGTATTCATCCGGGTGCCACGAAAATGTATCATGATTTGAAGAAATTGTTTTGGTGGCCGGGAATGAAAAAGGAAATAGCTGAATTCGTGTATGCATGTTTAATCTGTCAGAAATCGAAGATTGAGCATCAGAAGCCGTCTGGAATTATGCAACCGATGTTTATTCCAGAATGGAAGTGGGACAGTATTTCTATGGATTTTGTATCCGGGTTGCCGAGAACTCCTAAGAATTGTGAAGCGATATGGGTTGTGGTGGATAGATTGACTAAGTCTGCTCATTTTATACCGGTGCGAATGGACTACTCAATGGAGAGGTTGGCACAGTTGTATATTGAGAAAATAGTGAGTTTGCATGGAGTTCCTTCTAGTATTGTGTCAGATAGAGATCCGAGATTCACTTCGAAATTTTGGGAAGGATTGCAGAAGGCTTTGGGTACTAAATTGAGGTTGAGTTCAGCTTACCATCCTCAGACTGATGGACAGACGGAGAGGACGATTCAATCATTAGAAGATTTATTGCGTGCTTGTGTTTTAGAGAAGGGTGGAACTTGGGATAGCTATTTGCCATTGATTGAATTTACTTATAACAATAGTTACCATTCGAGTATTGGTATGGCTCCGTTTGAGGCATTGTATGGTAGACGGTGTAGAACGCCTTTGTGTTGGTCTGAATCTGGAGAGAGTTCAATAATTGGGCCAGAGATTGTTCAACAGACTACTGAAAAGATCAAATTGATTCAAGAGAAGATGAGAGCTTCTCAGAGTCGTCAGAAAAGTTATCATGATAAGAGGAGGAAGAATTTAGAATTCAGTGCTGGAGATCATGTGTTTGTGAGAGTTACTCCGATGACGGGTATTGGTCGAGCGTTGAAATCTAAGAAGTTGACTCCGCGTTTTATTGGTTCGTTTCAGATTACGGAGAGAGTTGGAGAAGTTGCTTATCATATTGCTTTACCTCCGAGACCTGCGAATTTGCACGATGTTTTTCATGTTTCTCAGTTGAGGAGATACATTCCAGACCCATCTCATGTAATCCAAGTAGATGATGTACAGGTGAGAGATAACCTGACAGTAGAAACATTGCCTATGAGGATAGAAGATCGGGAAGTGAAACAGTTAAGAGGTAAAAAGATAGCATTAGTGAAGGTTGCTTGGGGAGGTCCAGCAGAGGGAAATGTTACTTGGGAACTGGAGAGCCAGATGAAAGAGGCTTATCCGGAACTGTTCGTCTAAGGTATGTTTTCGAGGACGAAAACTCTTTTAGTGGGGGAGAGTTGTAACACCCCAGTTTTAATTATTTGATTTATTTAATTGGGAATTTATTTTATTAGAATTAATAAGATAAAAAGAATTATTTATTTTGGAATATTTGAAGAAAATAAAAGAAATAAGAAAATATTTGGTTTTTAAATTATTGGGCTTGGATGTCGTTAGTAAAGAGTGGGGGTGCAAAAGAAATAAGGATATATTTTGGAACTCAAGTTATTTTCTCACTTTTCAC
Organism: Vicia faba; assembly: GCA_948472305.1. Lineage (NCBI taxonomy): Eukaryota > Viridiplantae > Streptophyta > Magnoliopsida > Fabales > Fabaceae > Vicia > Vicia faba. The sequence continues at coordinate 1,009,628,088 of OX451739.1, read as the reverse complement.
GATAACACAAAAGTTGGAGATATTTGGGATTGGAGCTCTGAAGAACGAAGAACAATCGCTCAAGAGTTCAAAGCTGCAATTTGATAAGGTAAGGGGGGCTACTACTCAATTTATATTTGCTTATGGGTTTAGATGCGATTGGTTGGGTAATCGTAGGATAATCGCATTTTCTCTGATGTTCTTAGTGATCGATAACTTTAGGGTCGAATTTCGTTAGAAAAGATTAGGTTCCCTAAAGGTTGTGAATTGATTAAGAAATTAATCCCTATTGTTGATTTAGATCGAAATTGTATGATCGAGAGTTTCCCTTAGGTGTTCTAAGGATAACCTTGATGTTATCAGATTTCCCCAGAAGGACGAACAATCACTTTTAAGGTTACCTTGATAATTGTTGGTAATTATAAAATTAAGTTTTTGGATTAAATGAATTGAAAAAGGAACTCTGTTTTCCAACGATTTTAGAAAACTATAACCTTGAAGGATTTGAGTTATTCAATTTGTGGGAAATTGATGAACATAAGTCAGAGGCATAGGAAATTGATGTTTTGGAAACTTGATGTGTATTTGGATGTTTTTGTACTGCATTGCACTGCTGTAGAAATGTATTTTCGTGCAAATATGTTGGCATATGAGCTGCTGCAGGTACAGGAAGATTTGGCACGCGCTCATCAACACGGGCCGTGTTGCACAACACGGGCACCCGTGTTGATCTTCTGTATGGGCAACACGGGCCGTGTTGCTGCACACGGGCACCCGTGTTGACCTCCTGTGTTGGCTTCTGAATTTTGTTTTCTGTGCTTTATTGTGGTGTACAGGAATGATTTTGTTTAATGTGCAGTGTTTGTTAGTTTTGAACATGCTGCTTAATGATATGCATAGTATTGTGGAGGCTTGTGTCGAATAATGTTTGTATGTTATGATACCAACACTATGTGGATTTTATTGTCATGCTTTTAGATAATGTTATCAAGCATGGATTATGATATAACTTGATATGATTGGTTGGTGTTTGATAGTATGCTGAGTGATTACATGCTATTCATATCATGTTGTATTGTATATTGTTGATGTTACATGATATGGTTTATTGATGTTAATAGTATGCTGAGTGGTACATACTGTACATATCATGTTGCATTTGTTAATTCCCATTGTGTGGAATTAACATGGTGGCCAATATACGTGTCCGCGATTTAATGGAACGTTGAGGTGGTAGCCGTGTCCGCGATATAATGGAACGGTGAGTTATCCGTGACCCGGGATTTAATGGGGCGGTAGAATGGTACCACATGCATGGGTGTGTTGCATTATATTGAATATAACACGAATGGATGATTTTCCAATGTTGTATTTAATTGATTGTATGCATGTATTGTTGCTGAATTATTAATGATGTTTGATGTTAATTATAAGTATGAAAAGTAATATATTGTGAATATATGAATTGTAAAGGTTTTCGTAAACTATGAAACATGCTAACTGTTTGGGTGATGCTTATGGTTTTTCTGAATTGATTGTTATGAACGTATAATCAAATGTATAGTTGAGATGCTCACCCTTACTGTTGAATATTTCAGATTGAGGAGCTTCGTTCAGGTGCTTGGCGAAGGCTTGTTGTTTCTAGTTTATTTCCGTTTAAGTATTGTCCGGGTCATGCTCTGATAGTTGTAACTCCGGGAACGTTTGTTTGTCGAGCTGCTTTAGTCAGACTCATTTATTCCTTATGTTTGTTATAATATGATGCTGATATATTCCAGGTGTTAATCCCTGATGATTTTGAAAATATTATAACATTGGTTTTGTTAATTAAATTATTCCGCTGTGTAAACATGTATGAGTTGCTTTTATGTTATGCATGGCAGGAACTTGTTTTTGTAAAAAAAAAAGAGAGAGAATTGTGACATCCTCGTTAATACATGTACTCTGAAAGTATGATTTTAATTATTTGCGAAATTTTATGCGGGGTATTAGAGGGTGTTACTCGTTTAATCATTCCTTCTTCACCACTTAGTGCTCGTGGCCTTCGAGTGCATTTGTTTTGAAAATATTTCGAAAATGGTTTGATTTTCGAGAATAATACTTGGTCTTGACCAAGCATTTATTTGCATCGAATCTACTATTTGTGCGAAAATTTTATTTCCCCCCACTAATTTTGTTTGCCTCCTTTTCAGTTATTGTTTTAAATGTTTATATATTTTTTATATTAGCGACGGTTCTGGACGACCCTATTGTTTATTAAAAAATATTCATTTCCCATCACCAATTTCGTTTTCCTCCTTTTTAGTTATTATTTTAATTAATTATTATTTTCTTATATTAGCGACGGTTCAGGCCGACACCACTATTTGTGCGCAAATTTCATTTCTCCCACCAATTTCATTTACCTCCTTTAAAGTTACTTTTTTAATTAATTATTATTTTTATATTAAAAATTAGTACTTTAATAGCACTTTTAAAGTGCTATTAAATAAAATCGTTTACAATAGCGGCGCGGTTAATAGTGGTTTAAAGGGATATCAAAAACAAAAGAAAGTTCTCTTAAATAATATTTGTGGCGTAGTGTCTGTTGCCCTGTTTTTTCTTCCAGTGTTGGTTTATCCTTCTGGACATAAGAGACAAGCCCTCTTTGTATTTATCAAAATCTTCATAAGAGGAGCATACGCCTAACTTGTCCTTTCCTTCCATTTTATTGCAAAAGTATTTAGCACGAATAAAACTAAAGTTCATGAGTGAATGGAAGCATTCAAACGATAAGCTATACAAAAAGCATCCTAGGACTAAAAAAAGAGACATACGTTTAATCATTCCTTCGTCACCACTTAGTGTTAGTGTCCTTCGAGTGCATTTGTTTTGAAAATATTTCGAAAATGGTTTGATTTTCGAGAATAATACTTGGTGTTGACCAAGCATTTATTAGGATCGAAGCTAGTGTTTGTGCGAAAATTTTATTTCCCCCCTCTAATTTAGTTTGCCTCCTTTTTAGTTATTGTTTTAAATGTTTATATATTTTTTATATTAGCGACGGTTCTGGACGACGCTATTGTTTATTAAAAAATATTCATTTCCCATCACCAATTTCGTTTGCCTCCTTTTTAGTTATTATTTTAATTAATTATTATTTTCTTATATTAGTGACGGTTCAGGCCGACACTACTATTTGTGCGCAAATTTCATTTCCCCCACCAATTTTATTTACCTCCTTTAAAGTTATTGTTTTAATTAATTATTATTTTTATATTAAAAATTAGTACTTTAATAGCACTTTTAAAGTTCTGTTAAACAAAATCGTTTACGATAGCGGCGCGGTTAATAACGGTTTAACGGGATATCAAAAACAAAAGAAAGTTCTCTTAAATAATATTTGTGGCGTAGTGTCTGTTGCCCTAATTTTTTCTTCCAGTGTTGGTTTATCCTTCTGGACATAAGAGACAACTCCTCTTTGTCTTTATCAAAATCTTCATAAGAGGAGCATACGCCTAACTTGTCCTTTCCTTCCATTTTATTGCAAAAGTATTTAGCACGAATAAAACTAAAGTTCATGAGTGAATGGAAGCATTCAAACGATAAGCTATACAACAAGCATCCTAGGACTAAAAAAAGAGACATACGTTTAATCATTCCTTCTTCACCACTTAGTGCTCGTGGCCTTCGAGTGCATTTGTTTTGAAAATATTTCGAAAATTGTTTGATTTTCGAGAATAATTCTTGGTGTTGACCAAGCATTTATTTGGTTCGAAGCTATTGTTTGTGCAAAAATTTTATTTCCCCCCACTAATTTTGTTTTCCTCCTTTTTAGTTATTATTTTAAATGTTTATATATTTTTTATATTAGCGACGGTTATGGACGACGCTATTGTTTATTAAAAAATATTCATTTCTCATCACCAATTTTGTTTGCCTCCATTTTAGTTATTGTTTTAATTAATTATTATTTTCTTATATTAGCGACGGTTCAGGCCGACACTACTATTTGTGCGCAAATTTCATTTCCCCCACCAATTTCATTTACCTCCTTTAAAGTTATTGTTTTAATTAATTATTATTTTTATATTAATATTTAGTACTTTAATAGAACTTTTAAAGTGCTATTAAAGAAAATCGTTTACAATAGCGGCGCGGTTAATAGCGGTTTAAAGGGATATCAAAAACAAAAGAAAGTTCTCTTAAATAATATTTGTGGCGTAGTATCTGTTGCCCTGTTTTCTCTTCCAGTGTTGGTTTATCCTTCTGGACATAAGAGACAACTCCTCTTTGTCTTTATCAAAATCTTCATAAGAGGAGCATACGCCTAACTTGTCCTTTCCTTTCATTTTATTGCAAAAGTAATTAGCACGAATAAAACTAAAGTTCATGAGTGAATGGAAGCATTCAAACGATAAGCTATACAACAAGCATCCTAGGACTAAAAAAAGAGACATACGTTTAATTATTCCTTCTTCACCACTTAGTGCTCGTGGCCTTCGAGTGCATTTGTTTTGAAAATATTTCTAAAATGGTTTGATTTTCTAGAATAATACTTGGTCTTGACCAAGCATTTATTTGGATCGAAGCTACTGTTTGTGCGAAAATTTTATTTCCCCCCACTAATTTTGTTTGCCTCCTTTTTAGTTATTGTTTTAAATGTTTATATATTTTTTATATTAGCGACGGTTCTGGATGACGCTATTGTTTATTAAAAAATATTCATTTCCCATCACCAATTTCGTTTGCCTCCTTTTTAGTTATTATTTTAATTAATTATTATTTTCTTATATTAGCGACGGTTCAGGCCGACACTACTATTTGTGCGCAAATTTCATTTCCCCCACCAATTTCATTTACCTCCTTTAAAGTTATTGTTTTAATTAATTATTATTTTTATATTAAAAACCAGTACTTTAATAGCACTTTTAAAGTGCTATTAAACAAAATCGTTTACAATAGCGGCGCGGTTAATAGCGGTTTAAAGGGATATCAAAAACAAATGAAAGTTCTCTTAAATAATATTTGTGGCGTACTATCTGTTTCCCTGTTTTCTCTTCCAGTGTCGGTTTATCGTTCTGGACATAAGAGACAACTCCTCTTTGTCTTTATCAAAATCTTCATAAGAGGAGCATACACCTAACTTGTCATTTCCTTCCATTTTATTGCAAAAGTATTTAGCACGAATAAAACTAAAGTTCATGAGTGAATGGAAGCATTCAAACGATAAGCTATACAACAAGCATCCTAGGACTAAAAGAAGGGACATACGTTTAATCATTCCTTCTTCACCACTTAGTGCTCGTGGCCTTCGAGTGCATTTGTTTTGAAAATATTTCGAAAATGGTTTGATTTTCTAGAATAATACTTGGTGTTGACCAAGCATTTATTTGCATCGAAGGTACTGTTTGTGCGAAAATTTTATTTCCCCCCACTAATTTTGTTTCCCTCCTTTTTAGTTATTGTTTTAAATGTTTATATATTTTTTATATTAGCGACGGTTCTGGACGACACTATTGTTTATTAAAAAATATTCATTTCCCACCACCAATTTCGCTTGCCTCATTTTTAGTTATTATTTTAATTAATTATTATTTTCTTATATTAGCGACGGTTCAGGCCGACACTACTATTTGTGTGCAAATTTCATTTCCCCCACCAATTTCATTTTCCTCCTTTAAAGTTATTGTTTTAATTATTTATTATTTTTATATTAAAAACCAGTACTTTAATAGCACTTTTAAAGTGCTATTAAATAAAATCGTTTACAATAGCGGCGCGGTTAATAGCGGTTTAAAGGGATATCAAAAACAAAAGAAAGTTCTCTTTAATAATATTTGTGGCGTAGTGTCTGTTGCCCTGTTTTCTCTTCCAGTGTTGGTTTATCCTTCTGGACATAAGAGACAACACCTCTTTGTCTTTATCAAAATCTTCATAAGAGGAGCATACGCCTAACTTGTCCTTTCCTTTCATTTTATTGCAAAAGTATTTAGCACGAATAAAACTAAAGTTCATGAGTGAATGGAAGCATTCAAACGATAAGCTATACAACAAGCATCCTAGGACTAAAAAAAGAGACATACGTTTAATCATTCCTTCTTCACCACTTAGTGCTCGTGGCCTTCGAGTGCATTTGTTTTGAAAATATTTCTAAAATGGTTTGATTTTCTAGAATAATACTTGGTCTTGACCAAGCATTTATTTGGATCAAAGCTACTGTTTGTGCGAAAATTTTATTTCCCCCCACTAATTTTGTTTGCCTCCTTTTTAGTTATTGTTTTAAATGTTTATATATTATTTTATATTAGCGACGGTTCTGGACGATGCTATTGTTTATTAAAAAATATTCATTTCCCATCACCAATTTCGTTTGCCTCCTTTTTAGTTATTATTTTCATTAATTATTATTTTCTTATATTAGCGAGGGTTCAGGCAGACACTACTATTTGTGTGCAAATTTCATTTCCCCCACCAATTTCATTTGCCTCCTTTAAAGTTATTGTTTTAATTAATTATTATTTTTATATTAAAAACCAGTACTTTAATAGCACTTTTAAAGTGCTATTAAACAAAATCGTTTACAATAGCGGCGCGGTTAATAGCGGTTTAAAGGGACATAAAAAACAAAAGAGAGTTCTCTTAAATAATATTTGTGGCGTAGTGTCTGTTGCCCTGTTTTTTCTTCCAGTGTTGGTTTATCCTTCTGGACATAAGAGACAACCCCTCTTTGTCTTAATCAAAATCTTCTTAAGAGGAGCATACGCCTAACTTGTCATTTCCTTCCATTTTATTGCAAAAGTATTTAGCACGAATAAAACTAAAGTTCATGAGTGAATGGAAGCATTCAAACGATAAGCTATACAACAAGCATCCTAGGACTAAAAAAAGAGACATACGTTTAATCATTCCTTCTTCACCACTTAGTGATTGTGGCCTTCGAGTGCATTGGTTTTGAAAATATTTCGAAAATGGTTTGATTTTCTAGAATAATACTTGGTGATGCCCAAGCATTTATTTGGATCGAAGCTACTGTTTATGCGAATATTTTATTTCCCCCCACTAATTTAGTTTGCCTCCTTTTTAGTTATTGTTTTAAATGTTTATATATTTTTTATATTAGCGACGGTTCTGGACGACACTATTGTTTATTAAAAAATATTCATTTCCCACCACCAATTTCGCTTGCCTCATTTTTAGTTATTATTTTAATTAATTGTTATTTTCTTATATTAGCGACGGTTCAGGCCGACACTACTATTTGTGTGCAAATTTCATTTCCCCCACCAATTTCATTTTCCTCCTTTAAAGTTATTGTTTTAATTATTTATTATTTTTATATTAAAAACCAGTACTTTAATAGCACTTTTAATGTGCTATTAAACAAAATCATTTACAATAGCGGCGCGGTTAATAGCGGTTTAAAGGGATATCAAAAACAAATGAAAGTTCTCTTAAATAATATTTGTGGCGTAGTGTCTGTTGCCCTGTTTTCTCTTCCAGTGTTGGTTTATCCTTATGGACATAAGAGATAACTCCTCTTTGTCTTTATCAAAATCTTCATAAGAGGAGCATACGCCTAACTTGTCATTTCCTTCCATTTTATTGCAAAAGTATTTAGCATGAATAAAACTAAAGTTCATGAGTGAATGGAAGCATTCAAACGATAAGCTATACAACAAGCATCCTAGGACTAAAAAAAGGGACATACGTTTAATCATTCCTTCTTCACCACTTAGTGCTTGTGGCCTTCGAGTGCATTTGTTTTGAAAATATTTCGAAAATGGTTTGATTTTCGAGAATAATACTTGGTCTTGACCAAGCATTTATTTGCATCGAAGCTATTGTTTGTGCGAAAATTTTATTTCCCCCCACTAATTTTGTTTGCCTCCTTTTCAGTTATTGTTTTAAATGTTTATATATTTTTTATATTAGCGACGGTTCTGGACGACGCTATTGTTTATTAAAAAATATTCATTTCCCATCACCAATTTCGTTTTCCTCCTTTTTAGTTATTATTTTAATTAATTATTATTTTCTTATATTAGCGACGGTTCAGGCCGACACTACTATTTGTGCGCAAATTTCATTTCCCCCACCAATTTCATTTACCTCCTTTAAAGTTATTGTTTTAATTAATTATTATTTTTATATTAAAAATTAGTACTTTAATAGCACTTTTAAAGTGCTATTAAACAAAATCATTTACAATAGCGGCGCGGTTAATAGCGGTTTAAAGGGATATCAAAAACAAAAGAAAGTTCTCTTAAATTATATTTGTGGCGTAGTATCTGTTGCCCTGTTTTCCCTTCCAGTGTTGGTTTATCCTTCTGGACATAAGAGACAACTCCTCTTTGTCTTTACCAAAATCTTCATAAGAGGAGAATACGCCTAACTTGTCCTTTCCTTCCATTTTATTGCAAAAGTATTTAGCACGAATAAAACTAAAGTTCATGAGTGAATGGAAGCATTCAAATGATAAGCTATACAACAAGCATCCTAGGACTAAAAAAAGAGACATACGTTTAATCATTCCTTCTTCACCACTTAGTGATTGTGGCCTTCGAGTGCATTTGTTTTGAAAATATTTCGAAAATGGTTTGATTTTCTAGAATAATACTTGGTGTTGACCAAGCAATTATTTGGATCGAAGCTACTGTTTATGCGAAAATTTTATTTCCCCCCACTAATTTAGTTTGCCTCCTTTTTAGTTATTGTTTTAAATGTTTATATATTTTTTATATTAGCGACCGTTTTGGACGACGCTATTGTTTATTAAAAAATATTCATTTCCCACCACCAATTTCGCTTGCCTCATTTTTAGTTATTATTTTAATTAATTATTATTTTCTTATATTAGCGACGGTTCAGGCCGACACTACTATTTGTGCGCAAATTTCATTTCCCCCACCAATTTCATTTACCTCCTTTAAAGTGATTGTTTTAATAAATTATTATTTTTATATTAAAAATTAGTACTTTAATAGCACTTTTAAAGTGCTATTAAACAAAATCGTTTAAAATAGCGGCGCGGTTAATAGCGGTTTAAAGGGATATAAAAAACAAAAGAAAGTTCTCTTAAATAATATTTGTGGCGTAGTGTCTGTTGCCCTGTTTTTTCTTCCAGTGTTGGTTTATCCTTCTGGACATAAGAGACAACCCCTGTTTGTCTTAATCAAAATCTTCATAAGAGGAGCATACGCCTAACTTATCCTTTCCTTCCATTTTATTGCAAAAGTATTTAGCACGAATAAAACTAAAGTTCATGAGTGAATGGAAGCATTCAAACGATAAGCTATACAACAAGCATCCTAGGACTAAAAAAAGGGACATACGTTTAATCATTCCTTCTTCACCACTTAGTGCTCGTGGCCTTCGAGTGCATTTGTTTTGAAAATATTTCGAAAATGGTTTGATTTTCGTGAATAATACTTGGTCTTGACCATGCATTTATTTGGATCGAAGCTATTGTTTGTGCGAAAATTTTATTTCCGCCCACTAGTTTTGTTTGCCTCAATTTTAGTTATTGTTTTAAATTTTTATATATTTTTTATATTACCGACGTTTCTGGACGACGCTATTGTTTATTAAAAAATATTCATTTCCCATCACCAATTTCGTTTGCCTCCTTTTTAGTTATTATTTTCATTAATTATTATTTTCTTATATTAGCGACGGTTCAGGCCGACACTACTATTTGTGCGCAAATTTCATTTCCCCCACCAATTTCATTTACCTCCTTTAAATTTATTTTTTTAATTAATTATTATTTTTATATTAAAAATTAGCACTTTAATAGCACTTTTAATGTGCTATTAAACAAAATCGTTTACGATAGCGGCGCGGTTAATAGCGGTTTAAAGGGATATCAAAAACAAAAGAAAGTTCTCTTAAATTATATTTGTGGTGTAGTATCTGTTGCCCTGTTTTCCCTTCCAGTGTTGGTTTATCCTTCTGGACATAAGAGACAACTCCTCTTTGTCTTTACCAAAATCTTCATAAGAGGAGAATACGCCTAACTTGTCCTTTCCTTCCATTTCATTGCAAAAGTATTTAGCACGAATAAAACTAAAGTTCATGAGTGAATGGAAGCATTCAAACGATAAGCTATGCAACAAGCATCCTAGGACTAAAAAAAGAGACATACGTTTAATCATTCCTTCTTCACCACTTAGTGATTATGGCCTTCGAGTGCATTTGTTTTGAAAATATTTCGAAAATGGTTTGATTTTCTAGAATAATACTTGGTGTTGACCAAGCATTTATTTGGATCGAAGCTACTGTTTATGCGAAAATTTTATTTCCCCCCACTAATTTAGTTTGCCTCCTTTTTAGTTATTGTTTTAAATGTTTATATATTTTTTATATTAGCGACCGTTCTGGACGACGCTATTGTTTATTAAAAAATATTCATTTCCCACCACCAATTTCGCTTGCCTCATTTTTAGTTATCATTTTAATTAATTATTATTTTCTTATATTAGCAACGGTTCAGGCCGACACTACTATTTGTGTGCAAATTTCATTTCCCCCACCAATTTCATTTGCCTCCTTAAAATTATTGTTTTAATTATTTATTATTTTTATATTAAAAACCAGTACTTTAATAGCACTTTTAAAGTGCTATTAAACAAAATCATTTACAATAGCGGCGCGGTTAATAGCGGTTTAAAGGGATATAAAAAACAAAAGAAAGTTCTCTTAAATAATATTTGTGGCGTAGTGTCTGTTGCCCTGTTTTTTCTTCCAGTGTTGGTTTATCCTTCTGGACATAAGAGACAACCCCTCTTTGTCCTAATCAAAATCTTCATAAGAGGAGCATACGCTTAACTTGTCATTTCCTTCCATTTTATTGCAAAAGTATTTAGCATGAATAAAACTAAAGTTCATGAGTGAATGGAAGCATTCAAACGATAAGCTATACAACAAGCATCCTAGGACTAAAAAAAGGGACTTACGTTTAATCATTCCTTCTTCACCACTTACTGCTCGTGGCCTTCGAGTGTATTTGTTTTGAAAATATTTCGAAAATGGTTTGATTTTCGAGAATAATACTTGGTCTTGACCAAGCATTTATTTGCATCGAAGCTATTGTTTGTGCGAAAATTTTATTTCCCCCCACTAATTTTGTTTGCCTCCTTTTCAGTTATTGTTTTAAATGTTTATATATTTTTTATATTAGCGACGGTTCTGGACGACGCTATTGTTTATTAAAAATATTCATTTCCCATCACCAATTTCGTTTTCCTCCTTTTTAGTTATTATTTTAATTAATTATTATTTTCTTATATTAGCGACGGTTCAGGCCGACACTACTATTTGTGCGCAAATTTCATTTCCCCCACCAATTTCATTTACCTCCTTTAAAGTTATTGTTTTAATTAATTATTATTTTTATATTAAAAACTAGTACTTTAATAGCACTTTTAAAGTGCTATTAAACAAAATCGTTTACAATAGCGGCGCGGTTAATAGCGGTTTAAAGGGATATCAAAAACAAAAGAAAGTTCTCTTAAATAATATTTGTGGCGTAGTGTCTGTTGCCCTGTTTTTTCTTCCAATGTTGGTTTATCCTTCTGGACATAAGAGACAACCCCTCTTTGTCTTTATCAAAATTTTCATAAGAGGAGCATACGCCTAACTTGTCCTTTCCTTCCATTTTATTGCAAAAGTATTTAGCACGAATAAAACTAAAGTTCATGAGTGAATGGAAGCATTCAAACGATAAGCTATGCAACAAGCATCCTAGGACTAAAAAAAGAGACATACGTTTAATCATTCCTTCTTCACCACTTAGTGATTATGGCCTTCGAGTGCATTTGTTTTGAAAATATTTCGAAAATGGTTTGATTTTCTAGAATAATACTTGGTGTTGACCAAGCATTTATTTGGATCGAAGCTACTGTTTATGCGAAAATTTTATTTCCCCCCACTAATTTAGTTTGCCTCCTTTTTAGTTATTGTTTTGAATGTTTATATATTTTTTATATTAGCGACCGTTCTGGACGACGCTATTGTTTATTAAAAAATATTCATTTCCCACCACCAATTTCGCTTGCCTCATTTTTAGTTATCATTTTAATTAATTATTATTTTCTTATATTAGCGACGGTTCAGGCCGACACTACTATTTGTGTGCAAATTTCATTTCCCCCACCAATTTCATTTGCCTCCATAAAATTATTGTTTTAATTAATTATTATTTTTATATTAAAAATTAGTACTTTAATAGCACTTTTAAAGTGCTTTTAAACAAAATCGTTTACAATAGCGGCGCGGTTAATAGCGGTTTAAAGGGATATAAAAAACAAAAGAAAGTTTTCTTAAATAATATTTGTGGCGTAGTGTCTGTTGCCCTGTTTTTTCTTCCAGTGTTGGTTTATCCTTCTGGACATAAGAGACAACTCCTCTTTGTCTTTATCAAAATCTTCATAAGAGGAGCATACGCCTAACTTGTCCTTTCCTTCCATTTTATTGCAAAAGTATTTAGCACGAATAAAACTAAAGTTCATGAGTGAATGGAAGCATTCAAACGATAAGCTATACAACAAACATCCTAGGACTAAAAAAAGGGACATACGTTTAATCATTCCTTCTTCACCACTTAGTGCTCGTGGCCTTCGAGTGCATTTGTTTTGAAAATATTTCGAAAATGGTTTGATTTTCGAGAATAATACTTGGTGTTGACCAAGCATTTATTTGGATCGAAGCTATTATTTGTGCGAAAATTTTATTTCCCCCCACTAATTTTGTTTGCCTCCTTTTTAGTTATTGTTTTAAATTTTTATATATTTTTTATATTAGCGACGGTTCTGGACGATGCTATTGTTTATTAAAAAATATTCATTTCCCATCACCAATTTCGTTTGCCTCCTTTTTAGTTATTATTTTAATTAATTATTATTTTCTTATATTAGCGACGGTTCAGGCCGACACTAGTATTTGTGCGCAAATTTCATTTCCCCCACAAATTTCATTTACCTCCTTTAAAGTTATTGTTTTAATTAATTATTATTTTTATATTAAAAATTAGTACTTTAATAACACTTTTAAAGTGCTATTAAACAAAATCGTTTACAATAGTGGCGCGGTTAATAGCGGTTTAAAGGGATATCAAAAACAAAAGAAAGTTCTCTTAAATAATATATGTGGCGTAGTGTCTGTTGCCCTGTTTTTTCTTCCAGTGTTGGTTTATCCTTCTGGACATAAGAGACAACCCCTCTTTGTCTTAATCAAAATCTTCATAAGAGGAGCATACGCCTAACTTGTCCTTTCCTTCCATTTTATTGCAAAAGTATTTAGCACGAATAAAACTAAAGTTCATGAGTGAATGGAAGCATTCAAACGATAAGCTATACAACAAGCATCCTAGGACTAAAAAAAGGGACATACGTTTAATCATTCCTTCTTCACCACTTAGTGCTCGTGGCCTTCGAGTGCATTTGTTTTGAAAATATTTCGAAAATGGTTTGATTTTCGAGAATAATACTACGTGTTGACCAAGCATTTATTTGGATCGAAGCTACTGTTTTTGCGAAAATTCTATTTCCCACCACTAATTTTGTTTGCCTTCTTTTTAGTTATTGTTTTAAATGTTTATATATTTTTATATTAGCGACGGTTCTGGACGACGCTATTGTTTATTCCAAAATATTCATTTCCCATCACCAATTTCGTTTGCCTCATTTTTAGTTATTATTTTAATTAATTATTATTTTCTTATATTAGCGACGGTTCAGGCATACACTACTATTTGTGCACAAATTTTATTTCCCCCACTAATTTCATTTACCTCCTTTAAAGTTATTGTTTTAATTAATTATTATTTTTATATTAAAAACCAGTACTTTAATAGCACTTTTAAAGTGCTATTAAAAAAAATCGTTTACAATAGAGGCGCGGTTAATAGCGGTTTAAAGGGATATCAAAAACAAAAGAAAGTTCTCTTAAATAATATTTGTGGTGTAGTGTCTGTTGCCTTGTTTTCTCTTCCAGTGTTGGTTTATCCTTTTGGACCTAAGAGACAACTCCTCTTTGTCTTTATCAAAATCTTCATAAGAGGAGCATACGCCTAACTTGTCCTTTTCTTCCATTTTATTGCAAAAGTATTTAGCACGAATAAAACTAAAGTTCATGAGTGAATGGAAGCATTCAAACGATAAGCTATACAACAAGCATCCTAGGACTAAAAAAAGGGACATACGTTTAATCATTCCTTCTTCACCACTTAGTGCTCGTGGCCTTCGAGTGCATTTGTTTTGAAAATATTTCGAAAATGGTTTGATTTTCTAGAATAATACTTGGTGTTGACCAAGCATTTATTTGGATCGAAGCTACTGTTTATGCGAAAATTTTATTTCCCCCCACTAATTTTATTTGCCTCCTTTTTAGTTATTGTTTTAAATGTTTATATATTTTTTATATTAGCGACGGTTCTGGACGACGCTATTGTTTATTAAAAAATATTCATTTCCCACCACCAATTTCGCTTGCCTCATTTTTAGTTATTATTTTAATTAATTATTATTTTCTTATATTAGCGACGGTTCCGGCCGACAATACTATTTGCGTGCAAATTTCATTTCCCGCACCAATTTCATTTACCTCCTTTAAAGTTATTGTTTTAATTATTTATTATTTTTATATTAAAAACCAGTACTTTAATAGCACTTTTAAAGTGCTATTAAACAAAATCGTTTACAATAGCGGCGCGGTTAATAGCGGTTTAAAGGGGTATCAAAAAAAATGAAAGTTCTCTTAAATAATATTTGTGGCGTAGTGTCTGTTGCCCTATTTTCTCTTCTAGTGTTGGTTTATCCTTCTGGACATAAGAGACAACTCCTCTTTGTCTTTATCAAAATCTTCATAAGAGGAGCATACGCCTAACTTGTCATTTCCTTCCATTTTATTGCAAAAGTATTTAGCACGAATAAAACTAAAGTTCATGAGTGAATGGAAGCATTCAAACAATAAGCTATACAACAAACATCCTAGGACTAAAAAAAGGGACATACGTTTAATCATTCCTTCTTCACCACTTAGTGCTCGTGGCCTTCGAGTGCATTTGTTTTGAAAATATTTCGAAAATGGTTTGATTTTCGAGAATAATACTTGGTGTTGACCAAGCATTTATTTGGATCGAAGCTATTGTTTGTGCGAAAATTTTATTTCCCCCCACTAATTTTGTTTGCCTCCTTTTTAGTTATTGTTTTAAATGTTTATATATTTTTTATATTAGCGACGGTTCTGGACGACGCTATTGTTTATTAAAAAATATTCATTTCCCATCACCAATTTCGTTTGCCTCCTTTTTAGGTATTATTTTAATTAATTTCTATTTTCTTATACTAGCGACGGTTCAGGCCGACACTACTATTTGTGCGCAAATTTCATTTCCCCCACCAATTTCATTTACCTCCTTTAAAGTTATTGTTTTAATTAATTATTATTTTTATATTAAAAATTAGTATTTTAATAGCACTTTTAAAGTGCTACTAAACAAAATCGTTTGCAATAGCGGCGCGGTTAATAGCGGTTTAAAGGGATATCAAAAGCAAAAGAAAGTTCTCTTAAATAATATTTCTGGCGTAGTGTCTGTTGCCCTGTTTTTTATTCTAGTGTTGGTTTATCCTTCTGGACATAAGAGACAACCCCTCTTTGTCTTAATCAAAATCTTCATAAGAGGAGCATACGCCTAACTTGTCCTTTCCTTCCATTTTATTGCAAAAGTATTTAGCACGAATAAAACTAAAGTTCATGAGTGAATGGAAGCATTCAAACGATAAGCTATACAACAAGCATCCTAGGACTAAAAAAAGGGACATACGTTTAATCATTCCTTCTTCACCACTTAGTGCTCGTGGCCTTCGAGTGCATTTGTTTTGAAAATATTTCGAAAATGGTTTGATTTTCGAGAATAATACTACGTGTTGACCAAGCATTTATTTGGATCGAAGCTACTGTTTTTGCGAAAATTCTATTTCCCACCACTAATTTTGTTTGCCTTCTTTTTAGTTATTGTTTTAAATGTTTATATATTTTTATATTAGCGACGGTTCTGGACGACGCTATTGTTTATTCCAAAATATTCATTTCCCATCACCAATTTCGTTTGCCTCATTTTTAGTTATTATTTTAATTAATTATTATTTTCTTATATTAGCGACGGTTCAGGCATACACTACTATTTGTGCACAAATTTTATTTCCCCCACTAATTTCATTTACCTCCTTTAAAGTTATTGTTTTAATTAATTATTATTTTTATATTAAAAACCAGTACTTTAATAGCACTTTTAAAGTGCTATTAAAAAAAATCGTTTACAATAGAGGCGCGGTTAATAGCGGTTTAAAGGGATATCAAAAACAAAAGAAAGTTCTCTTAAATAATATTTGTGGTGTAGTGTCTGTTGCCTTGTTTTCTCTTCCAGTGTTGGTTTATCCTTTTGGACCTAAGTGACAACTCCTCTTTGTCTTTATCAAAATCTTCATAAGAGGAGCATACGCCTAACTTGTCCTTTTCTTCCATTTTATTGCAAAAGTATTTAGCACGAATAAAACTAAAGTTCATGAGTGAATGGAAGCATTCAAACGATAAGCTATACAACAAGCATCCTAGGACTAAAAAAAGGGACATACGTTTAATCATTCCTTCTTCACCACTTAGTGCTCGTGGCCTTCGAGTGCATTTGTTTTGAAAATATTTCGAAAATGGTTTGATTTTCTAGAATAATACTTGGTGTTGACCAAGCATTTATTTGGATCGAAGCTACTGTTTATGCGAAAATTTTATTTCCCCCCACTAATTTTATTTGCCTCCTTTTTAGTTATTGTTTTAAATGTTTATATATTTTTTATATTTGCGACGGTTCTGGACGACGCTATTGTTTATTAAAAAATATTCATTTCCCACCACCAATTTCGCTTGCCTCATTTTTAGTTATTATTTTAATTAATTATTATTTTCTTATATTAGCGACGGTTCCGGCCGACAATACTATTTGCGTGCAAATTTCATTTCCCCCACCAATTTCATTTACCTCCTTTAAAGTTATTGTTTTAATTATTTATTATTTTTATATTAAAAACCAGTACTTTAATAGCACTTTTAAAGTGCTATTAAACAAAATCGTTTACAATAGCGGCGCGGTTAATAGCGGTTTAAAGGGATATCAAAAACAAATGAAAGTTCTCTTAAATAATATTTGTGGCGTAGTGTCTGTTGCCCTATTTTCTCTTCTAGTGTTGGTTTATCCTTCTGGACATAAGAGACAACTCCTCTTTGTCTTTATCAAAATCTTCATAAGAGGAGCATACGCCTAACTTGTCATTTCCTTCCATTTTATTGCAAAAGTATTTAGCACGAATAAAACTAAAGTTCATGAGTGAATGGAAGCATTCAAACGATAAGCTATACAACAAACAACCTAGGACTAAAAAAAGGGACATACGTTTAATCATTCTTTCTTCACCACTTAGTGCTCGTGGCCTTCGAGTGCATTTGTTTTGAAAATATTTCGAAAATGGTTTGATTTTCGAGAATAATACTTGGTGTTGACCAAGCATTTATTTGGATCGAAGCTAT
Source organism: Vicia faba (assembly GCA_948472305.1). NCBI lineage: Eukaryota > Viridiplantae > Streptophyta > Magnoliopsida > Fabales > Fabaceae > Vicia > Vicia faba. The sequence goes on along the minus strand of OX451739.1, from coordinate 1,009,610,547 downwards.
TGTTTGTGCGAAAATTTTATTTCCCCCCACTAATTTTGTTTGCCTCCTTTTTAGTTATTGTTTTAAATGTTTATATATTTTTTATATTAGCGACGGTTCTGGACGACGCTATTGTTTATTAAAAAATATTCATTTCCCATCACCAATTTCGTTTTCCTCCTTTTTAGGTATTATTTTAATTAATTTCTATTTTCTTATACTAGCGACGGTTCAGGCCGACACTACTATTTGTGCGCAAATTTCATTTCCCCCACCAATTTCATTTACCTCCTTTAAAGTTATTGTTTTAATTAATTATTATTTTTATATTAAAAATTAGTATTTTAATAGCACTTTTAAAGTGCTACTAAACAAAATCGTTTGCAATAGCGGCGCGGTTAATAGCGGTTTAAAGGGATATCAAAAGCAAAAGAAAGTTCTCTTAAATAATATTTCTGGCGTAGTGTCTGTTGCCCTGTTTTTTATTCTAGTGTTGGTTTATCCTTCTGGACATAAGAGACAACCCCTCTTTGTCTTAATCAAAATCTTCATAAGAGGAGCATACGCCTAACTTGTCCTTTCCTTCCATTTTATTGCAAAAGTATTTAGCACGAATAAAACTAAAGTTCATGAGTGAATGGAAGCATTCAAACGATAAGCTATACAACAAGCATCCTAGGACTAAAAAAAGGGACATACGTTTAATCATTCCTTCTTCACCACTTAGTGCTCGTGGCCTTCGAGTGCATTTGTTTTGAAAATATTTCGAAAATGGTTTGATTTTCGAGAATAATACTACGTGTTGACCAAGCATTTATTTGGATCGAAGCTACTGTTTTTGCGAAAATTCTATTTCCCACCACTAATTTTGTTTGCCTTCTTTTTAGTTATTGTTTTAAATGTTTATATATTTTTATATTAGCGACGGTTCTGGACGACGCTATTGTTTATTCCAAAATATTCATTTCCCATCACCAATTTCGTTTGCCTCATTTTTAGTTATTATTTTAATTAATTATTATTTTCTTATATTAGCGACGGTTCAGGCAGACACTACTATTTGTGCACAAATTTTATTTCCCCCACTAATTTCATTTACCTCCTTTAAAGTTATTGTTTTAATTAATTATTATTTTTATATTAAAAACCAGTACTTTAATAGCACTTTTAAAGTGCTATTAAAAAAAATCGTTTACAATAGAGGCGCGGTTAATAGCGGTTTAAAGGGATATCAAAAACAAAAGAAAGTTCTCTTAAATAATATTTGTGGTGTAGTGTCTGTTGCCTTGTTTTCTCTTCCAGTGTTGGTTTATCCTTTTGGACCTAAGAGACAACTCCTCTTTGTCTTTATCAAAATCTTCATAAGAGGAGCATACGCCTAACTTGTCCTTTTCTTCCATTTTATTGCAAAAGTATTTAGCACGAATAAAACTAAAGTTCATGAGTGAATGGAAGCATTCAAACGATAAGCTATACAACAAGTATCCTAGGACTAAAAAAAGGGACATACGTTTAATCATTCCTTCTTCACCACTTAGTGCTCGTGGCCTTCGAGTGCATTTGTTTTGAAAATATTTCGAAAATGGTTTGATTTTCTAGAATAATACTTGGTGTTGACCAAGCATTTATTTGGATCGAAGCTACTGTTTATGCGAAAATTTTATTTCCCCCCACTAATTTTATTTGCCTCCTTTTTAGTTATTGTTTTAAATGTTTATATATTTTTTATATTAGCGACGGTTCTGGACGACGCTATTGTTTATTAAAAAATATTCATTTCCCACCACCAATTTCGCTTGCCTCATTTTTAGTTATTATTTTAATTAATTATTATTTTCTTATATTAGCGACGGTTCCGGCCGACAATACTATTTGCGTGCAAATTTCATTTCCCCCACCAATTTCATTTACCTCCTTTAAAGTTATTGTTTTAATTATTTATTATTTTTATATTAAAAACCAGTACTTTAATAGCACTTTTAAAGTGCTATTAAACAAAATCGTTTACAATAGCGGCGCGGTTAATAGCGGTTTAAAGGGATATCAAAAACAAATGAAAGTTCTCTTAAATAATATTTGTGGCGTAGTGTCTGTTGCCCTATTTTCTCTTCTAGTGTTGGTTTATCCTTCTGGACATAAGAGACAACTCCTCTTTGTCTTTATCAAAATCTTCATAAGAGGAGCATACGCCTAACTTGTCATTTCCTTCCATTTTATTGCAAAAGTATTTAGCACGAATAAAACTAAAGTTCATGAGTGAATGGAAGCATTCAAACGATAAGCTATACAACAAACATCCTAGGACTAAAAAAAGGGACATACGTTTAATCATTCCTTCTTCACCACTTAGTGCTCGTGGCCTTCGAGTGCATTTGTTTTGAAAATATTTCGAAAATGGTTTGATTTTCGAGAATAATACTTGGTGTTGACCAAGCATTTATTTTGATCGAAGCTATTGTTTGTGCGAAAATTTTATTTCCCCCCACTAATTTTGTTTGCCTCCTTTTTAGTTATTGTTTTAAATGTTTATATTTTTTTTATATTAGCGACGGTTCTGGACGACGCTATTGTTTATTAAAAAATATTCATTTCCCATCACCAATTTCGTTTGCCTCCTTTTTAGTTATTATTTTAGTTAATTATTATTTTCTTATATTAGCGACAGTTCAGGCCGACACTACTATTTGTGCGCAAATTTCATTTCCCCCACCAATTTCATTTACCTCCTTTAAAGTTATTTTTTTAATTAATTATTATTTTTATATTATAAATTAGTACTTTAATAGCACTTTTAAAGTGCTATTAAACAAAATTGTTTACAATAGCGGTGCAGTTAATAGCGGTTTAAAGGGATATCAAAAACAAAAGAAAGTTCTCTTAAATAATATTTGTGGCGTAGTGTCTGTTGCACTGTTTTTTCTTCCAGTGTTGGTTTATCCTTCTGGACATAAGAGACAACCCCTCTTTGTTTTTATCAAAATCTTCATAAGAGGAGAATACGCCTAATTTTCCTTTCCTTCCATTTTATTGCAAAAGTATTTAGCACGAATAAAACTAATGTTCATGAGTGAATGGAAGCATTCAAACGATAAGCTATACAACAAGCATCCTAGGACTAAAAAAAGAGACATACGTTTAATCATTCCTTCTTCACCACTTAGTGTTCGTGGCCTTCGAGTGCATTTATTTTGAAAATATTTCAAATATGGTTTGATTTTCGAGAATAATACTTGGTGTTGACCAAGCATTTATTTGGATCGAAGCTATTGTTTTTGCGAAAATTTTATTTCCCCCAACTAATTTTGTTTGCCTCCTTTTTAGTTATTGTTTTAAATGTTTATATATTTTTTATATTAGCGACGGTTCTGGACGACGCTATTATTTATTAAAAAATATTCATTTCCCATCACCAATTTCGTTTGCCTCCTTTTTATTTATTACTTTAATTAATTATTATTTTCTTATATTAGCGACGGTTCAGGCCGACACTACTATTTGTGCGCAAATTTCATTTCCCCCACCAATTTCATTTAACTCCTTTAAAGTTATTGTTTTAATTAATTATAATTTTAATATTAAAAATTAGTACTTTAATAGCACTTTTAAAGTGCTATTAAACAAAATCGTTTACAATAGCGGCGCGGTTAATAGCGGTTTAAAGGGATATCAAAAACAAAAGAAAGTACTCTTAAATAATATTTGTGGTGTAGTATCTGTTGCCCTGTTTTCCCTTCCAGTGTTGGTTTATCCTTTTGGACATAAGAGACAACTCATCTTTGTCTTTATTAAAATCATCATAAGAGGAGCATACACCTAACTTGTCCTTTTCTTCCATTTTATTGCAAAAGTATTTAGCACGAATAAAACTAAAGTTCATGAGTGAATGGAAGCATTCAAACGATAAGCTATACAACAAGCATCCTAGGACTAAAAAAAGGGACATACGTTTAATCATTCCTTCTTCACCACTTAGTGCTCGTGGCCTTCGAGTGCATTTGTTTTGAAAATATTTCGAAAATGGTTTGATTTTCTAGAATAATACTTGGTGTTGACCAAGCATTTATTTGGATCGAAGCTACTGTTTATGCGAAAATTTTATTTCCCCCCACTAATTTTATTTGCCTCCTTTTTAGTTATTGTTTTAAATGTTTATATATTTTTTATATTAGCGACGGTTCTGGACGACGCTATTGTTTATTAAAAAATATTCATTTCCCACCACCAATTTCGATTGCCTCATTTTTAGTTATTATTTTAATTAATTATTATTTTCTTATATTAGCGACGGTTCCGGCCGACAATACTATTTGCGTGCAAATTTCATTTCCCCCACCAATTTCATTTACCTCCTTTAAAGTTATTGTTTTAATTATTTATTATTTTTATATTAAAAACCAGTACTTTAATAGCACTTTTAAAGTGCTATTAAACAAAATCGTTTACAATAGCGGCGCGGTTAAAAGCGGTTTAAAGGGATATCAAAAACAAATGAAAGTTCTCTTAAATAATATTTGTGGCGTAGTGTCTGTTGCCCTATTTTCTCTTCTAGTGTTGGTTTATCCTTCTGGACATAAGAGACAACTCCTCTTTGTCTTTATGTAAATCTTCATAAGAGGAGCATACGCCTAACTTGTCATTTCCTTCCATTTTATTGCAAAAGTATTTAGCACGAATAAAACTAATGTTCATGAGTGAATGGAAGCATTCAAACGATAAGCTATACAACAAGCATCCTAGGACTAAAAAAAGAGACATACGTTTAATCATTCCTTCTTCACCACTTAGTGTTCGTGGCCTTCGAGTGCATTTATTTTGAAAATATTTCAAATATGGTTTGATTTTCGAGAATAATACTTGGTGTTGACCAAGCATTTATTTGGATCGAAGCTATTGTTTTTGCGAAAATTTTATTTCCCCCAACTAATTTTGTTTGCCTCCTTTTTAGTTATTGTTTTAAATGTTTATATATTTTTTATATTAGCGACGGTTCTGGACGACGCTATTATTTATTAAAAAATATTCATTTCCCATCACCAATTTCGTTTGCCTCCTTTTTATTTATTACTTTAATTAATTATTATTTTCTTATATTAGCGACGGTTCAGGCCGATACTACTATTTGTGCGCAAATTTCATTTCCCCCACCAATTTCATTTAACTCCTTTAAAGTTATTGTTTTAATTAATTATAATTTTTATATTAAAAATTAGTACTTTAATAGCACTTTTAAAGTGCTATTAAACAAAATCGTTTACAATAGCGGCGCGGTTAATAGCGGTTTAAAGGGATATCAAAAACAAAAGAAAGTACTCTTAAATAATATTTGTGGTGTAGTATCTGTTGCCCTGTTTTCCCTTCCAGTGTTGGTTTATCCTTTTGGACATAAGAGACAACTCATCTTTGTCTTTATTAAAATCATCATAAGAGGAGCATACACCTAACTTGTCCTTTTCTTCCATTTTATTGCAAAAGTATTTAGCACGAATAAAACTAAAGTTCATGAGTGAATGGAAGCATTCAAACGATAAGCTATACAACAAGCATCCTAGGACTAAAAAAAGGGACATACGTTTAATCATTCCTTCTTCACCACTTAGTGCTTGTGGCCTTCGAGTGCATTTGTTTTGAAAATATTTCGAAAATGGTTTGATTTTCTAGAATAATACTTGGTGTTGACAAAGCATTTATTTGGATCGAAGCTACTGTTTATGCGAAAATTTTATTTCCCCCCACTAATTTTATTTGCCTCCTTTTTAGTTATTGTTTTAAATGTTTATATATTTTTTATATTAGCGACGGTTCTGGACGACGCTATTGTTTATTAAAAAATATTCATTTCCCACCACCAATTTCGCTTGCCTCATTTTTAGTTATTATTTTAATTAATTATTATTTTCTTATATTAGCGACGATTCCGGCCGACAATACTATTTGCGTGCAAATTTCATTTCCCCCACCAATTTCATTTACCTCCTTTAAAGTTATTGTTTTAATTATTTATTATTTTTATATTAAAAACCAGTACTTTAATAGCACTTTTAAAGTGCTATTAAACAAAATCGTTTACAATAGCGGCGCGGTTAATAGCGGTTTAAAGGGATATCAAAAACAAATGAAAGTTCTCTTAAATAATATTTGTGGCGTAGTGTCTGTTGCCCTATTTTCTCTTCTAGTGTTGGTTTATCCTTCTGGACATAAGAGACAACTCCTCTTTGTCTTTATCAAAATCTTCATAAGAGGAGCATACGCCTAACTTGTCATTTCCTTCCATTTTATTGCAAAAGTATTTAGCACGAATAAAACTAAAGTTCATGAGTGAATGGAAGCATTCAAACGATAAGCTATACAACAAACATCCTAGGACTAAAAAAAGGGACATACGTTTAATCATTCCTTCTTCACCACTTAGTGCTCGTGGCCTTCGAGTGCATTTGTTTTGAAAATATTTCGAAAATGGTTTGATTTTCGAGAATAATACTTGGTGTTGACCAAGCATTTATTTGGATCGAAGCTATTGTTTGTGCGAAAATTTTATTTCCCCCCACTAATTTTGTTTGCCTCCTTTTTAGTTATTGTTTTAAATGTTTATATATTTTTTATATTAGCGACGGTTCTGGACGACGCTATTATTTATTAAAAAATATTCATTTCCCATCACCAATTTCGTTTGCCTCCTTTTTATTTATTACTTTAATTAATTATTATTTTCTTATATTAGCGACGGTTCAGGCCGACACTACTATTTGTGCGCAAATTTCATTTCCCCCACCAATTTCATTTAACTCCTTTAAAGTTATTGTTTTAATTAATTATAATTTTAATATTAAAATTAGTACTTTAATAGCACTTTTAAAGTGCTATTAAACAAAATCGTTTACAATAGCGGCGCGGTTAATAGCGGTTTAAAGGGATATCAAAAACAAAAGAAAGTACTCTTAAATAATATTTGTGGTGTAGTATCTGTTGCCCTGTTTTCCCTTCCAGTGTTGGTTTATCCTTTTGGACATAAGAGACAACTCATCTTTGTCTTTATTAAAATCATCATAAGAGGAGCATACACCTAACTTGTCCTTTTCTTCCATTTTATTGCAAAAGTATTTAGCACGAATAAAACTAAAGTTCATGAGTGAATGGAAGCATTCAAACGATAAGCTATACAACAAGCATCCTAGGACTAAAAAAAGGGACATACGTTTAATCATTCCTTCTTCACCACTTAGTGCTCGTGGCCTTCGAGTGCATTTGTTTTGAAAATATTTCGAAAATGGTTTGATTTTCTAGAATAATACTTGGTGTTGACCAAGCATTTATTTGGATCGAAGCTACTGTTTATGCGAAAATTTTATTTCCCCCCACTAATTTTATTTGCCTCCTTTTTAGTTATTGTTTTAAATGTTTATATATTTTTTATATTAGCGACGGTTCTGGACGACGCTATTGTTTATTAAAAAATATTCATTTCCCACCACCAATTTCGCTTGCCTCATTTTTAGTTATTATTTTAATTAATTATTATTTTCTTATATTAGCGACGGTTCCGGCCGACAATACTATTTGCGTGCAAATTTCATTTCCCCCACCAATTTCATTTACCTCCTTTAAAGTTATTGTTTTAATTATTTATTATTTTTATATTAAAAACCAGTACTTTAATAGCACTTTTAAAGTGCTATTAAACAAAATCGTTTACAATAGCGGCGCGGTTAAAAGCGGTTTAAAGGGATATCAAAAACAAATGAAAGTTCTCTTAAATAATATTTGTGGCGTAGTGTCTGTTGCCCTATTTTCTCTTCTAGTGTTGGTTTATCCTTCTGGACATAAGAGACAACTCCTCTTTGTCTTTATCAAAATCTTCATAAGAGGAGCATACGCCTAACTTGTCATTTCCTTCCATTTTATTGCAAAAGTATTTAGCACGAATAAAACTAAAGTTCATGAGTGAATGGAAGCATTCAAACGATAAGCTATACAACAAACATCCTAGGACTAAAAAAAGGGACATACGTTTAATCATTCCTTCTTCACCACTTAGTGCTCGTGGCCTTCGAGTGCATTTGTTTTGAAAATATTTCGAAAATGGTTTGATTTTCGAGAATAATACTTGGTGTTGACCAAGCATTTATTTGGATCGAAGCTATTGTTTGTGCGAAAATTTTATTTCCCCCCACTAATTTTGTTTGCCTCCTTTTTAGTTATTGTTTTAAATGTTTATATTTTTTTTATATTAGCGACGGTTCTGAACGACGCTATTGTTTATTAAAAAATATTCATTTCCCATCACCAATTTCGTTTGCCTCCTTTTTAGTTATTATTTTAGTTAATTATTATTTTCTTATATTAGCGACAGTTCAGGCCGACACTACTATTTGTGCGCAAATTTCATTTCCCCCACCAATTTCATTTACCTCCTTTAAAGTTATTTTTTTAATTAATTATTATTTTTATATTAAAAATTAGTACTTTAATAGCACTTTTAAAGTGCTATTAAACAAAATTGTTTACAATAGCGGTGCAGTTAATAGCGGTTTAAAGGGATATCAAAAACAAAAGAAAGTTCTCTTAAATAATATTTGTGGCGTAGTGTCTGTTGCCCTGTTTTTTCTTCCAGTGTTGGTTTATCCTTCTGGACATAAGAGACAACCCCTCTTTGTTTTTATCAAAATCTTCATAAGAGGAGAATACGCCTAATTTTCCTTTCCTTCCATTTTATTGCAAAAGTATTTAGCACGAATAAAACTAATGTTCATGAGTGAATGGAAGCATTCAAACGATAAGCTATACAACAAGCATCCTAGGACTAAAAAAAGAGACATACGTTTAATCATTCCTTCTTCACCACTTAGTGTTCGTGGCCTTCGAGTGCATTTATTTTGAAAATATTTCAAATATGGTTTGATTTTCGAGAATAATACTTGGTGTTGACCAAGCATTTATTTGGATCGAAGCTATTGTTTTTGCGAAAATTTTATTTCCCCCCACTAATTTTGTTTGCCTCCTTTTTAGTTATTGTTTTAAATGTTTATATATTTTTTATATTAGCGACGGTTCTGGACGACGCTATTATTTATTAAAAAATATTCATTTCCCATCACCAATTTCGTTTGACTCCTTTTTATTTATTACTTTAATTAATTATTATTTTCTTATATTAGCGACGGTTCAGGCCGACATTACTATTTGTGCGCAAATTTTATTTCCCCCACCAATTTCATTTAACTCCTTTAAAGTTATTGTTTTAATTAATTATAATTTTTATATTAAAAATTAGTACTTTAATAGCACTTTTAAAGTGCTATTAAACAAAATCGTTTACAATAGCGGCGCGGTTAATAGCGGTTTAAAGGGATATCAAAAACAAAAGAAAGTACTCTTAAATAATATTTGTGGTGTAGTATCTGTTGCCCTGTTTTCCCTTCCAGTGTTGGTTTATCCTTTTGGACATAAGAGACAACTCATCTTTGTCTTTATCAAAATCTTCATAAGAGGAGCATACGCCTAACTTGTCCTTTTCTTCCATTTTATTGCAAAAGTATTTAGCACGAATAAAACTAAAGTTCATGAGTGAATGGAAGCATTCAAACGATAAGCTATACAACAAGCATCCTAGGACTAAAAAAAGGGACATACGTTTAATCATTCCTTCTTCACCACTTAGTGCTCGTGGCCTTCGAGTGCATTTGTTTTGAAAATATTTCGAAAATGGTTTGATTTTCTAGAATAATACTTGGTGTTGACCAAGCATTTATTTGGATCGAAGCAACTGTTTATCCGAAAATTTTATTTCCCCCCACTAATTTTATTTGCCTCCTTTTTAGTTATTGTTTGAAATGTTTATATATTTTTTATATTAGCGACGGTTCTGGACGACGCTATTGTTTATTAAAAAATATTCATTTCCCACCACCAATTTCGCTTGCCTCATTTTTAGTTATTATTTTAATTAATTATTATTTTCTTATATTAGCGACGGTTCCGGCCGACAATACTATTTGTGTGCAAATTTCATTTCCCCCACCAATTTCATTTACCTCCTTTAAAGTTATTGTTTTAATTATTTATTATTTTTATATTAAAAACCAGTACTTTAATAGCACTTTTAAAGTGCTATTAAACAAAATCGTTTACAATAGCGGCGCGGTTAATAGCGGTTTAAAGGGATATCAAAAACAAATGAAAGTTCTCTTAAATAATATTTGTGGCGTAGTGTCTGTTGCCCTATTTTCTCTTCTAGTGTTGGTTTATCCTTCTGGACATAAGAGACAACTCCTCTTTGTCTTTATCAAAATCTTCATAAGAGGAGCATACGCCTAACTTGTCATTTCCTTCCATTTTATTGCAAAAGTATTTAGCACGAATAAAACTAAAGTTCATGAGTGAATGGAAGCATTCAAACGATAAGCTATACAACAAACATCCTAGGACTAAAAAAAGGGACATACGTTTAATCATTCCTTCTTCACCACTTAGTGCTCGTGGCCTTCGAGTGCATTTGTTTTGAAAATATTTCGAAAATGGTTTGATTTTCGAGAATAATACTTGGTGTTGACCAAGCATTTATTTGGATCGAAGCTATTGTTTGTGCGAAAATTTTATTTCCCCCCACTAATTTTGTTTGCCTCCGTTTTAGTTATTGTTTTAAATGTTTATATATTTTTTATATTAGCGACGGTTCTGGACGACGCTATTGTTTATTAAAAAATATTCATTTCCCATCACCAATTTCGTTTGCCTCCTTTTTAGTTATTATTTTAGTTAATTATTATTTTCTTATATTAGCGACAGTTCAGGCCGACACTACTATTTGTGCGCAAATTTCATTTCCCCCACCAATTTCATTTACCTCCTTTAAAGTTATTTTTTTAATTAATTATTATTTTTATATTAAAAATTAGTACTTTAATAGCACTTTTAAAGTGCTATTAAACAAAATCGTTTACAATAGCGGCGCAGTTAATAGCGGTTTAAAGGGATATCAAAAACAAAAGAAAGTTCTCTTAAATAATATTTGTGGCGTAGTGTCTGTTGCCCTGTTTTTTCTTCCAGTGTTGGTTTATCCTTCTGGACATAAGAGACAACCCCTCTTTGTTTTTATCAAAATCTTCATAAGAGGAGAATACGCCTAATTTTCCTTTCCTTCCATTTTATTGCAAAAGTATTTAGCACGAATAAAACTAATGTTCATGAGTGAATGGAAGCATTCAAACGATAAGCTATACAACAAGCATCCTAGGACTAAAAAAAGAGACATACGTTTAATCATTCCTTCTTCACCACTTAGTGTTCGTGGCCTTCGAGTGCATTTATTTTGAAAATATTTCAAAAATGGTTTGATTTTCGAGAATAATACTTGGTGTTGACCAAGCATTTATTTGGATCGAAGCTATTGTTTGTGCGGAAATTTTATTTCCCCCCACTAATTTTGTTTGCCTCCTTTTTAGTTATTGTTTTAAATGTTTATATATTTTTTATATTAGCGACGGTTCTGGACGACGCTATTGTTTATTAAAAAATATTCATTTCCCATCACCAATTTCGTTTGCCTCCTTTTTAGTTATTACTTTAATTAATTATTATTTTCTTATATTAGCGACGGTTCAGGCCGACACTACTATTTGTGCGCAAATTTCATTTCCCCCACCAATTTCATTTAACTCCTTTAAAGTTATTGTTTTAATTAATTATAATTTTTATATTAAAAATTAGTACTTTAATAGCACTTTTAAAGTGCTATTAAACAAAATCGTTTACAATAGCGGCGCGGTTAATAGCGGTTTAAAGGGATATCAAAAACAAAAGAAAGTTCTCTTAAATAATATTTGTGGTGTAGTATCTGTTGTGTAACACCCTCTAAAACCCCGAATAAAATTTTCGCGAATAATTAAAATTATAATTTCAGAGTACATGTATCAACGAGGATGCCACAATTCTCTTTTAATAAAAACAAGTTCCTGTCATGCATAACATAGAAGCAACTCATACATGTTTACACAGCGGAATAATTTAATTAACAAAACCAATGTTATAATATTTAAAATCATCAGGGATTCACACCTGGAAAATATCAACATCATATTATAACAAACATAAAGAAATAAACGAGTCTGACTAAACAGCTCGACAAACAAACGTTCCCGGAGTTACAACTACCAGAGCATGACCCGGACAATACTTAAACGGAAATAAACTATAAACACAAGCCTTCGCCGAGCACCTGAACGAAGCTCCTCAATCTAAAATATTCAACAGTAAGGGTGAGCATCTCAATTATACATTTGATTATACGTTCATAACAATCAATTCAGAAAACCATAAGCATCACCCAACAGTTAGCATGTTTCATAGTTTATAAAAACCTTTACAATTCATATACTCATAATATATTACTTTTCATATCTGTAATTAACATCAAACATCGTCAACAATTTAGCAACCATACGTGCATACAAACAATTAAATACAACATTGGAAAATCATTCATTCATGTTATATTCAATGTAATGCAACACACCCATGCATGTGGTACCACTTTACCGCCCCATTAAATCTCGGGTCACGGATAACTCACCGTTCCATTATATCGCGGACACGGCTACCACCTCAACGTTCCATTAAATCGCGGACACGTATATTTGCCACCATGTTAATTCCACACAATGGGAATTAACAAATGCAACATGATATGTAAAGTATGTAACACTCAGCATACTATTAACATCAATCGACATATCATGCAACAATCAACAACATCAATCATAACAGGATATGGATAGCATGTAATCACTCAGCATACTATTTAAACATCAATCATATCAAGTTATATCATAATTCATGCTTGATAACATTATCCAAAAGCATGACAATAAAATCCACAATAAAGCACAGAAAACAAAATTCAGAAAATCAACAGAGCAGCATCAACACGGGTGCCCGTGTAAATCAACACTGCCCGTGTTGAAATGTGCCCAGAAAACACATTTTTTCTCATTACAGGGGATCAACACGGGTGCCCGTGTAAATCAACACGGCCCGTGTTGAAATGTGTCTGGAAAACACATTTTTTGGCAACACAGTGAATCAACACGGGTGCCCGTGTTAAACAACACGGCCCGTGTTGATGAGCGCGGGTCAGATTTTTCCTGAACCTGCAGCAGCTCAGAACAACAGCCAAACGCGAAAAATGCCAGCCAAAACGCGCATTTCGGTACCTAACGACATCGATTTTGTATAACTCAAAACAACACATCAATTCCCTAATTACCAACAATTATCATAGTCACCTTAACAGTGATTAATCGTCCTTTTTGGGGAAAATCTGATAACATTAAGGTTATCCCTATAACTTCTAAGGTAAACTCACGATCATATAAACATACTCCAAATCCAATATTTGGAACCTAAAATTCCTAATCGATTCATCAAAATAGGGAACCTAACCCTTTTCTAACAAGGTTCAATCCTGAGGGTATCGATTCCTAATAACATCTAACGATTGGGGTTTCTCCCTACGATTATCCAAATCACCCGTACATAAACCCATAAGCAAAGGTAAATCGAGTAGTAGCCCCCCTTACCTTATCAAATTGCAGCTTGAGTTCTTTGAGCGATGTTCTTCGTTCGTCGTACCTTCAGAGCTCAGCTTCCCAATTCCCAAATTCTGTGTTATCGTGAATAATGAGAAAAATAGCTTAAGTTCCAAAACATAACTTTATTTCTCCTGCACCCCCACTCTTTACTAACAACATCCAAGCCCAATAACTTAAAAGAAACCCATATTTCTTATTTCTTTTATTTTCTTCCAATATTCCAAAATAAATAATTCCTTTATTTTATTAATTCTAATAAAATAATTTCCCAATTAAATAAATCAAATAATTTAAACTGGGGTGTTACAACTCTCCCCCACTAAAAGAGTTTTCGTCCTCGAAAACATACCTTAGACGAACAGTTTCGGATAAGCCTCTTTCATCTGGCTCTCCAGCTCCCAAGTGATATTTCCATCTGCTGGACCTCCCCAAGCAACCTTCACTAATGCTATCTCTTTACCCCTTAACTGTTTCACTTCCCGATCTTCTATCCTCATAGGCAATGCTTCTACTGTCAGGTTGTCTCTCACCTGTACATCATCTATTCGGATTACATGAGATGGGTCCGAAATGTATCTCCTCAACTGAGAAACATGAAAAACATCGTGCAAATTCGCCAGTCTCGGAGGTAAAGCAATACGATAAGCAACTTCTCCAACTCTTTCCGTAATCTGAAACGGACCAATGAAACGCGGAGTCAACTTCTTAGATTTCAACGCTCGACCAATACCCGTCATCGGAGTAACTCTCATAAACACATGATCTCCATCACTGAATTCTAAATTCTTTCTCCTCTTATCATGATAACTTTTCTGACGACTCTGAGAAGCTCTCATCTTCTCTTGAATCAATTTGATCTTTTCAGTAGTCTGCTGAACAATCTCTGGCCCAATTACTGAACTCTCTCCAGATTCATACCAACACAAAGGCGTTCTACACCGTCTACCATACAATGCCTCAAACGGAGCCATACCAATACTCGAATGGTAACTATTGTTATAAGTAAATTCAATCAATGGCAAATAGCTATCCCAAGCTCCACCCTTCTCTAAAACACAAGCACGCAATAAATCTTCTAACGATTGAATCGTCCTCTCCGACTGTCCATCAGTCTGAGGATGGTAAGCTGAACTCAACCTCAATCTAGTACCCAAAGCCTTCTGCAATCCTTCCCAAAATTTCGAAGTGAACCTCGGATCTCTATCTGACACAATACTAGAAGGAACTCCATGCAAACTCACTATTTTCTCAATATATAACTGTGCCAATCTCTCCATTGAGTAATCCATTCGCACCGGTATAAAATGAGCAGACTTAGTCAGTCTATCCACAACAACCCATATCGCTTCACAATTCTTAGGAGTCCTCGGCAACCCGGATACAAAATCCATAGAAATACTATCCCACTTCCATTCTGGAATAAACATCGGCTGCATAAATCCAGACGGCTTCTGATGCTCAATCTTCGATTTCTGACAGATTAAACATGCATACACAAATTCAGCTATTTCCTTTTTCATTCCCGGCCACCAAAACAATTTCTTCAAATCATGATACATTTTCGTGGCAACCGGATGAATACTCATCCCACTGCGATGTCCTTCCTCTAATATACTTTTCTTGATTTCTGCGACATCAGGAACACAAACTCTATCGCCAAATCTCATAACATCATTCTCATCAATTCTAAACTCACCACCTTGATCTTGGTTGATCAATGTCAATTTATCAACTAAATTAACATCGGATTTCTGCCCGATCCTGATCTCTTCTAGAATACCACTAGTAAGTTTCAACATACCCAAACGAACACACTTCGGAGTACTTTCACAAATTAAACTCAAATCTCGGAATTGTTCAATTAACTCCAATTCACGAACCATCATCATAGACATATGCAAGGATTTCCTGCTCAAAGCATCTGCAACCACATTTGCCTTACCAGGATGGTAATTCAAACCAAAATCATAATCTTTGAGAAATTCCAACCACCTTCTTTGCCTCATATTGAGCTCTTTCTGATCGAAAAGATACTTCAAACTCTTATGGTCACTATACACTTCAAATCTCGAACCATACAGATAATGTCTCCACAATTTCAAGACAAACACAACTGCTTCCAACTCTAAGTCATGAGTAGGATAGTTCCTTTCATGAACCTTCAACTATCTCGAAGCATACGCAACTACCTGTTGATTCTGCATTAGAACACCACCTAATCCCATCAGAGATGCATCACAATAAACCACAAAAGATTCCACCGGATTCGGAAAAATCAGAATAGGAGCACTAGTCAATCTCCGCTTCAATTCTTGGAAACCTTTCTCACAATCAGAATCCCAAATAAACGCTTGTCCTTTACGAGTCAACTTCGTCAACGGCAATGCTAACTTTGAGAATCCTTCGATAAACTTTCTGTAATAACCTGCAAGACCAAGGAAACTTCTAATTTCAGAAACAGTCTTCGGCGCTTCCCACTGAGATACTGCTTCTACCTTTGTAGGATCCACTACAATACCATTCTTAGAAATCACATGTCCAAGAAAACTAACTTCATTCAGCCAGAACTCACATTTGGACAACTTTGCATACAACTTCTTATCTTTTAACAACTCTAACACAATTCTGAGATGTTCCGCATGCTCTTCGTCATTCTTGGAATAAATCAGAATGTCATCAATAAAAACCACAACAAACTTATCCAGATACGGATGAAAAATCCTGTTCATATATTCCATGAAAACACCAGGTGCATTAGTAACTCCGAACGGCATAACAGAATATTCATAATGCCCATACCTCGTTCGAAAAGCAGTCTTTTGAATATCTTCCGCTTTCACACGAATCTGATGATATCCAGATCTCAAGTCAATCTTACTGAATACACTGGCTCCAATTAGCTGATCCATTAAATCATCAATCCTCGGTAAAGGATACCGATTCTTAATGGTTACCTTGTTCAATTGCCTGTAATCAACACACAGTCTCATAGAACCTTCTTTCTTCTTAACCAACAATACCGGAGCACCCCAAGGCGAAACACTTGGACGAATAAACTCCTTCTCCAGTAAATCTTCCAACTGACTCTTCAATTCAGCCAACTCTGACGCAGACATACGATATGGCTCCATCGACACCGGTCTCGTACCAAGAATCAAATCTATAGAAAATTCCACTTCTCTCTCAGGGGGTAACTCACCAACATCATCCGGAAAGACTTCTGGAAAATCACACACCACTGGCAATTCGCCCCTCCTGACCTTTCTTGTTGCATCTAACGAAGCAAGTAACATAAACACCTTAGCACCGTCTTCCATTGCTTCTTGTACCTGCCTAGCAGTCATAGTCAAATTCTCGACGCCAATTGCCTCTGGGAAAATCACCGTCTTAGCAAAACAGTTCAGATGAACCCGGTTGACTTCCAACCAGTTCATCCCAAGGATAATATCAATTTGTTCAAGCGGTAGGCACACTAAATCCATACCGAAACCTCTACCAAAAATCTCAATAGGACAATTCCTACATACAAGTGAAGTTGTCACTGAACCCGATGCTGAAGTATCAACAACCATGCTACCTCGCATACCAGATATGTCCAGTTTCAACCTCTCAGCACAATCCAAAGAAATGAAAGAATGAGTTGCACCAGTATCAATAATTGCAACTAAAGGTGTGCCATGAATAAAACACGTACCTTTAATCAATCGATCCTCTAGAGTAGTCTCAGATCCAGACAAAGCGAACACTTTTCCACCTGACTGATCCTTCCTAGGCTTAGGACACTGCGGACGAATGTGACCTTCTTCGCCACAATTGTAACAAGTAACAGACTTCCCTTTGCAATCAATAGACAAATGACCAGCCTTTCCACATTTATAGCACTTCTTCTCCTCACTCTTGCAATCTCGAATGTGATGACCAGACTCACCACGCCTGTAGCATCTGATAGGAGCCTTAGAATCTCCCCCACTAGGCCTTTTCCAACCACCTGATCTCTGGTTATCTCTACCATATGGCTTGCCACGGTCCATATGTTGCTTTCCTCTTTTATCAACAGCCCCACGAGAGTGAGACGACCTATTCTTGGTAATATCTTCTTCCAAGATTCGGCTACAATCCACCAGATCAGAAAATCTACGAATACGCTGGTACCTGATTCCCTGCTTAATCTCATCTCGGAGACCATTCTTAAATTTGATACATTTAGAGAATTCTCTAGCCTCATCATTGTTGTAGTGTGCATAATACTTTGCCAGCTCAGTGAACTTAGTAGCATACTCACTAACAGTCAGATTGCCCTGCTTAAGCTCCAAAAACTCAATTTCCTTTCTTCCCCGAACATCTTCAGGAAATTACCTCCTCAGAAAAGCCCTTCTGAAGTTAGCCCAAGTCAGTGCCTCTCCATCATGAACCATTTCAGTCCTTGTTGCAACCCACCAGTCGTCGGCCTGTTCTTCCAGCATATGCGTACCATATCTGACTTTCAGATCTTCAGCACAATCAATCACACGGAAAATCCTTTCGATTTCATTCAGCCACTTCTGATCACCTTCAGGGTCATGTGTACCTTTGAACAACGGAGGATTGTTCCTTTGGAAGTTCCCCAATTGCCTATCAGCACCAATCACGCCTCCATTTGGGTTTCCAGCAAGTACACCAGCTAACATCCCCAAAGCCTCAGCTAGTGCAGCATCATTTAGTCCGTTACCTCTTCCAGCCATATTCCTGAGAATCAAAACATACTCTTCATCAGAATACAGTATCGACAGTGTTACCTTGCACTAGCCGCATACAAAAGGAATGACTGACTCAAGACTCTGGTCGCAACGACCGACTATGCTCTGATACCACTATTGTAACACCCTCTAAAACCCCGAATAAAATTTTCGCGAATAATTAAAATTATAATTTCAGAGTACATGTATCAACGAGGATGCCACAATTCTCTTTTAATAAAAACAAGTTCCTGTCATGCATAACATAGAAGCAACTCATAAATGTTTACACAGCGGAATAATTTAATTAACAAAACCAATGTTATAATATTTAAAATCATCAGGGATTAACACCTGGAAAATATCAACATCATATTATAACAAACATAAAGAAATAAACGAGTCTGACTAAACAGCTCGACAAACAAACGTTCCCGGAGTTACAACTACCAGAGCATGACCCGGACAATACTTAAACGGAAATAAACTAGAAACACAAGCCTTCGCCGAGCACCTGAACGAAGCTCCTCAATCTGAAATATTCAACAGTAAGGGTGAGCATCTCAATTATACATTTGATTATACGTTCATAACAATCAATTCAGAAAACCATAAGCATCACCCAACAGTTAGCATGTTTCATAGTTTATAAAAACCTTTACAATTCATATACTCATAATATATTACTTTTCATATCTGTAATTAACATCAAACATCGTCAACAATTTAGCAACCATACGTGCATACAAACAATTAAATACAACATTGGAAAATCATCCATTCATGTTATATTCAATGTAATGCAACACACCCATGCATGTGGTACCACTTTACCGCCCCATTAAATCTCGGGTCACGGATAACTCACCGTTCCATTATATCGCGGACACGGCTACCACCTCAACGTTCCATTAAATCGCGGACACGTATATTGGCCACCATGTTAATTCCACACAATGGGAATTAACAAATGCAACATGATATGTAAAGTATGTAACACTCAGCATACTATTAACATCAATCGACATATCATGCAACAATCAACAACATCAATCATAACAGGATATGGATAGCATGTAATCACTCAGCATACTATTTAAACATCAATCATATCAAGTTATATCATAATTCATGCTTGATAACATTATCCAAAAGCATGACAATAAAATCCACAATAAAGCACAGAAAACAAAATTCAGAAAATCAACAGAGCAGCATCAACACGGGTGCCCGTGTAAATCAACACTGCCCGTGTTGAAATGTGCCCAGAAAACACATTTTTTCTCATTACAGGGGATCAACACGGGTGCCCGTGTAAATCAACACGGCCCGTGTTGAAATGTGTCTGGAAAACACATTTTTTGGCAACACAGTGAATCAACACGGGTGCCCGTGTTAAACAACACGGCCCGTGTTGATGAGCGCGGGTCAGATTTTTCCTGAACCTGCAGCAGCTCAGAACAACAGCCAAACGCGAAAATGCCAGCCAAAACGCGCATTTCAGTACCTAACGACATCGATTTTGTATAACTCAAAACAACACATTAATTCCCTAATTACCAACAATTATCATAGTCACCTTAACAGTGATTAATCGTCCTTTTTGGGGAAAATCTGATAACATTAAGGTTATCCCTATAACTTCTAAGGTAAACTCACGATCATATAAACATACTCCAAATCCACTATTTGGAACCTAAAATTCCTAATCGATTCATCAAAATTGGGAACCTAACCCTTTTCTAACAAGGTTCAATCCTGAGGGTATCGATTCCTAATAATATCTAACGATTGGGGTTTCTCCCTACGATTATCCAAATCACCCGTACATAAACCCATAAGCAAAGGTAAATCGAGTAGTAGCCCCCCTTACCTTATCAAATTGCAGCTTGAGTTCTTTGAGCGATGTTCTTCGTTCGTCGTACCTTCATAGCTCAGCTTCCCAATTCCCAAATTCTGTGTTATCGTGAATAATGAGAAAATAGCTTAAGTTTCAAAACATAACTTTATTTCTCCTGCACCCCCACTCTTTACTAACAACATCCAAGCCCAATAACTTAAAAGAAACCCATATTTCTTATTTCTTTTATTTTCTTCCAATATTCCAAAATAAATAATTCCTTTATTTTATTAATTCTAATAAAATAATTTCCCAATTAAATAAATCAAATAATTGAAACTGGGGTGTTACATGTTGCCCTGTTTTCCCTTCCAGTGTTGGTTTATCCTTTTGGACATAAGAGACAACTCCTCTTTGTCTTTATTAAAATCATCATAAGAGGAGCATACGCCTAACTTGTCCTTTTCTTCCATTTTATTGCAAAAGTATTTAGCACGAATAAAACTAAAGTTCATGAGTGAATGGAAGCATTCAAACGATAAGCTATACAACAAGCATCCTAAGACTAAAAAAAGGGACATACGTTTAATCATTACTTCTTCACCACTTAGTGCTCGTGGCCTTCGAGCGCATTTGTTTTGAAAATATTTCGAAAATGGTTTGATTTTCGAGAATAATACTAGGTGTTGACCAAGAATTTATTTGGATCGAAGCTACTGTTTATGCGAAAATTTTATTTCCCCCCACTAATTTTATTTGCCTCCTTTTTAGTTATTGTTTTAAATGTTTATATATTTTTTATATTAGCGACGGTTCTGGACGACGCTATTGTTTATTAAAAAATATTCATTTCCCACCACCAATTTCGCTTGCCTCATTTTTAGTTATTATTTTAATTAATTATTATTTTCTTATATTAGCGACGGTTCAGGCCGACAATACTATTTGTGTGCAAATTTCATTTCCCCCACCAATTTCATTTACCTCCTTTAAAGTTATTGTTTTAATTATTTATTATTTTTATATTAAAAACCAGTACTTTAATAGCACTTTTAAAGTGCTATTAAACAAAATCGTTTACAATAGCGGCGCGGTTAATAGCGGTTTAAAGGGATATAAAAAAAAATGAAAGTTCTCTTAAATAATATTTGTGGCGTAGTGTCTGTTGCCCTATTTTCTCTTCTAGTGTTGGTTTATCCTTCTGGACATAAGAGACAACTCCACTTTGTCTTTATCAAAATCTTCATAAGAGGAGCATACGCCTAACTTGTCCTTTTCTTCCATTTTATTGCAAAAGTATTTAGCACGAATAAAACTAAAGTTCATGAGTGAATGGAAGCATTCAAACGATAAGCTATACAACAAGCATCCTAGGACTAAAAAAAGGGACATACGTTTAATCATTCCTTCTTCACCACTTAGTGCTCGTGGCCTTCGAGTGCATTTGTTTTGAAAATATTTCGAAAATGGTTTGATTTTCGAGAATAATACTTGGTGTTGACCAAGCATTTATTTGGATCGAAGCTACTGTTTATGCGAAAATTTTATTTCCCCCCACTAATTTTATTTGCCTCCTTTTTAGTTCTTGTTTTAAATGTTTATATATTTTTTATATTAGCGACGGTTCTGGACGACGCTATTGTTTATTAAAAAATATTCATTTCCCACCACCAATTTCGCTTGCCTCATTTTTAGTTATTATTTTAATTAATTATTATATTCTTATATTAGCGACGGTTCAGGCCGACAATACTATTTGTGTGCAAATTTCATTTCCCCCACCAATTTCATTTACCTCCTTTAAAGTTATTGTTTTAATTATTTATTATTTTTATATTAAAAACCAGTACTTTAATAGCACTTTTAAAGTGCTATTAAACAAAATCGTTTACAATAGCGGCGCGGTTAATAGCGGTTTAAAGGGATATCAAAAACAAATGAAAGTTCTCTTAAATAATATTTGTGGCGTAGTGTCTGTTGCCCTATTTTCCCTTCCAGTGTTGGTTTATCCTTTTGGACATAAGAGACAACTCCTCTTTGTCTTTATTAAAATCATCATAAGAGGAGCATACGCCTAACTTGTCCTTTTCTTCCATTTTATTGCAAAAGTATTTAGCACGAATAAAACTAAAGTTCATGAGTGAATGGAAGCATTCAAACGATAAGCTATACAACAAGCATCCTAAGACTAAAAAAAGGGACATACGTTTAATCATTACTTCTTCACCACTTAGTGCTCGTGGCCTTCGAGTGCATTTGTTTTGAAAATATTTCGAAAATGGTTTGATTTTCGAGAATAATACTAGGTGTTGACCAAGAATTTATTTGGATCGAAGCTACTGTTTATGCGAAAATTTTATTTCCCCCCACTAATTTTATTTGCCTCCTTTTTAGTTATTGTTTTAAATGTTTATATATTTTTTATATTAGCGACGGTTCTGGACGACGCTATTGTTTATTAAAAAATATTCATTTCCCACCACCAATTTCGCTTGCCTCATTTTTAGTTATTATTTTAATTAATTATTATTTTCTTATATTAGCGACGGTTCAGGCCGACAATACTATTTGTGTGCAAATTTCATTTCCCCCACCAATTTCATTTACCTCCTTTAAAGTTATTGTTTTAATTATTTATTATTTTTATATTAAAAACCAGTACTTTAATAGCACTTTTAAAGTGCTATTAAACAAAATCGTTTACAATAGCGGCGCGGTTAATAGCGGTTTAAAGGGATATAAAAAAAATGAAAGTTCTCTTAAATAATATTTGTGGCGTAGTGTCTGTTGCCCTATTTTCTCTTCTAGTGTTGGTTTATCCTTCTGGACATAAGAGACAACTCCACTTTGTCTTTATCAAAATCTTCATAAGAGGAGCATACGCCTAACTTGTCCTTTTCTTCCATTTTATTGCAAAAGTATTTAGCACGAATAAAACTAAAGTTCATGAGTGAATGGAAGCATTCAAACGATAAGCTATACAACAAGCATCCTAGGACTAAAAAAAGGGACATACGTTTAATCATTCCTTCTTCACCACTTAGTGCTCGTGGCCTTCGAGTGCATTTGTTTTGAAAATATTTCGAAAATGGTTTGATTTTCGAGAATAATACTTGGTGTTGACCAAGCATTTATTTGGATCGAAGCTACTGTTTATGCGAAAATTTTATTTCCCCCCACTAATTTTATTTGCCTCCTTTTTAGTTCTTGTTTTAAATGTTTATATATTTTTTATATTAGCGACGGTTCTGGACGACGCTATTGTTTATTAAAAAATATTCATTTCCCACCACCAATTTCGCTTGCCTCATTTTTAGTTATTATTTTAATTAATTATTATATTCTTATATTAGCGACGGTTCAGGCCGACAATACTATTTGTGTGCAAATTTCATTTCCCCCACCAATTTCATTTACCTCCTTTAAAGTTATTGTTTTAATTATTTATTATTTTTATATTAAAAACCAGTACTTTAATAGCACTTTTAAAGTGCTATTAAACAAAATCGTTTACAATAGCGGCGCGGTTAATAGCGGTTTAAAGGGATATCAAAAACAAATGAAAGTTCTCTTAAATAATATTTGTGGCGTAGTGTCTGTTGCCCTATTTTCTCTTCTAGTGTTGGTTTATCCTTCTGGACATAAGAGACAACTCCTCTTTGTCTTTATCAAAATCTTCATAAGAGGAGCATACGCCTAACTTGTCATTTCCTTCCATTTTATTGCAAAAGTATTTAGCACGAATAAAACTAAAGTTCATGAGTGAATGGAAGCATTCAAACGATAAGCTATACAACAAACATCCTAGGACTAAAAAAAGGGACATACGTTTAATCATTCCTTCTTCACCACTTAGTGCTCGTGGCCTTCGAGTGCATTTGTTTTGAAAATATTTCGAAAATGGTTTGATTTTCGAGAATAATACTTGGTGTTGACCAAGCATTTATTTGGATCGAAGCTATTGTTTGTGCGAAAATTTTATTTCCCCCCACTAATTTTGTTTGCCTCCTTTTTAGTTATTGTTTTAAATGTTTATATATTTTTTATATTAGCGACGGTTCTGGACGACGCTATTGTTTATTAAAAAATATTCATTTCCCATCACCAATTTCGTTTGCCTCCTTTTTAGTTATTATTTTAGTTAATTATTATTTTCTTATATTAGTGACAGTTCAGGCCGACACTACTATTTGTGCGCAAATTTCATTTCCCCCACCAATTTCATTTACCTCCTTTAAAGTTATTTTTTTAATTAATTATTATTTTTATATTAAAAATTAGTACTTTAATAGCACTTTTAAAGTGCTATTAAACAAAATCGTTTACAATAGCGGCGCAGTTAATAGCGGTTTAAAGGGATATCAAAAACAAAAGAAAGTTCTCTTAAATAATATTTGTGGCGTAGTGTCTGTTGCCCTGTTTTTTCTTCCAGTGTTGGTTTATCCTTCTGGACATAAGAGACAACCCCTCTTTGTTTTTATCAAAATCTTCATAAGAGGAGAATACGCCTAATTTTCCTTTCCTTCCATTTTATTGCAAAAGTATTTAGCACGAATAAAACTAATGTTCATGAGTGAATGGAAGCATTCAAACGATAAGCTATACAACAAGCATCCTAGGACTAAAAAAAGAGACATACGTTTAATCATTCCTTCTTCACCACTTAGTGTTCGTGGCCTTCGAGTGCATTTATTTTGAAAATATTTCGAAAATGGTTTGATTTTCGAGAATAATACTTGGTGTTGACCAAGCATTTATTTGGATCGAAGCTATTGTTTGTGCGAAAATTTTATTTCCCCCCACTAATTTTGTTTGCCTCCTTTTTAGTTATTGTTTTAAATGTTTATATATTTTTTATATTAGCGACGATTCTGGACGACGCTATTGTTTATTAAAAAATATTCATTTCCCATCACCAATTTCGTTTGCCTCCTTTTTAGTTATTACTTTAATTAATTATTATTTTCTTATATTAGCGACGGTTCAGGCCGACACTACTATTTGTGGGCAAATTTCATTTCCCCCACCAATTTCATTTAACTCCTTTAAAGTTATTGTTTTAATTAATTATAATTTTTATATTAAAAATTAGTACTTTAATAGCACTTTTAAAGTGCTATTAAACAAAATCGTTTACAATAGCGGCGCGGTTAATAGCGGTTTAAAGGGATATCAAAAACAAAAGAAAGTTCTCTTAAATAATATTTGTGGTGTAGTATCTGTTGCCCTGTTTTCCCTTCCACTGTTGGTTTATCCTTTTGGACATAAGAGACAACTCCTCTTTGTCTTTATTAAAATCATCATAAGAGGAGCATACACCTAACTTGTCCTTTTCTTCCATTTTATTGCAAAAGTATTTAGCACGAATAAAACTAAAGTTCATGAGTGAATGGAAGCATTCAAACGATAAGCTATACAACAAGCATCCTAGGACTAAAAAAAGGGACATACGTTTAATCATTACTTCTTCACCACTTAGTGCTCGTGGCTTTCGAGTGCATTTGTTTTGAAAATATTTCGAAAATGGTTTGATTTTCGAGAATAATACTAGGTGTTGACCAAGCATTTATTTGGATCGAAGCTACTGTTTATGCGAAAATTCTATTTCCCACCACTAATTTTGTTTGCCTCCTTTTTAGTTATTGTTTTAAATGTTTATATATTTTTATATTAGCGACGGTTCTGGACGACGCTATTGTTTATTCCAAAATATTCATTTCCCATCACCAATTTCGTTTGCCTCATTTTTAGTTATTATTTTAATTAATTTTTATTTTCTTATATTAGCGACGGTTCAGGCAGACACTACTATTTGTGCGAAAATTTTATTTCCCCCACTAATTTCATTTACCTCCTTTAAAGTTATTGTTTTAATTAATTATTATTTTTATATTAAAAACCAGTACTTTAATAGCACTCTTAAGGTGCTATTAAACAAAATCGTTTACAATAGAGGCGCGGTTAATAGCGGTTTAAAGGGATATCAAAAACAAAAGAAAGTTATCTTAAATAATATTTGTGGCGTAGTGTCAGTTGCCCTGTTTTCTCTTCCAATGTTGGTTTATCCTTCTGGACATAAGAGACAACTCCACTTTGTCTTTATCAAAATCTTCATAAGAGGAGCATACGCCTAACTTGTCCTTTTCTTCCATTTTATTGCAAAAGTATTTAGCACGAATAAAACTAACGTTCATGAGTGAATGGAAGCATTCAAACGATAAGCTATACAACAAGAATCCTAGGACTAAAAAAAGGGACATACGTTTAATCATTCCTTCTTCACCACTTAGTGCTCGTGGCCTTCGAGTGCATTTGTTTTGAAAATATTTCGAAAATGGTTTGATTTTCGAGAATAATACTTGGTGTTGACCAAGAATTTATTTGGATCGAAGCTACTCTTTGTGCGAAAATTTTATTTCCCCCCACTAATTTTGTTTGCCTCCTTTTTAGTTATTGTTTTAAATGTTTATATATTCTTTATATTAGCGACGGTTCTGGACGACGCTATTGTTTATTCAAAAATATTCATTTCCCATCACCAATTTCGTTTGCCTCCTTTTTAGTTATTATTTTAATTAATTATTAGTTTCTTATATTATTGACGGTTCAAGCCGACACTACTATTTGTGCGCAAATTTCATTTCCCCCACCAATTTCATTTGCCTCCTTTAAAGTTATTGTTTTAATTAATTATTATTTTTATATTAAAAATCAGTACTTTAATAGCACTTTTAAAGTGCTATTAAACAAAATCATTTACAATAGCGGCGCGGATAATAGCGGCTTTAAGGGATATCAAAAACAAAAGAAAGTTATCTTAAATAATGTTTCTGCCGTAGTGTCAGTTGCCATGTTTTCTCTTCCAGTGTTGGTTTATCCTTCTGGACATAAGAGACAACTCCACTTTGTCTTTATCAAAATCTTCATAAGAGGAGCATACTCCTAACTTGTCCTTATCTTCCATTTTATTGCAAAAGTATTTAGCACGAACAAAATTAAAGTTCATGAGTAAATGGAAGCATTCAAACGATAAGCTATACAACAAGCATCCTAGGACTAAAAAAAGAGACATAAATTTAATCATTCCTTCTTCACCACTTAGTGCTCGTGGCCTTCGAGTGCGTTTTTTTTGAAAATATTTCGAAAATGGTTTGATTTTCGAGAATAATACTTGGTGTTGACCAAGCATTTATTTGGATCGAAGCTACTGTTTGTGCGAAAATTTTATTTCCCCCCACTAATTTTGTTTGCCTCCTTTTTAGTTATTATTTTAAATGTTTATATATTTTTTATATTAGCGACGGTTCTGGACGACGCTATTGTTTATTGAAAAATATTCATTTCCCATCACCAATTTCGTTTGCCTCCTTTTTATTATCATTTTAATTAATTATTATTTTCTTATAATAGCGACGGTTCAGGACGACAATACTATTTGTGTGCAAATTTCATTTCCCCCACCAATTTAATTTACCTCCTTTAAAGTTATTGTTTTAATTAATTATTATTTTTATATTAAAAATTAGTACTTTAATAGCACTTTTAAAGTGCTATTAAACAAAATCGTTTACAATAGCGGCGCGAATAATAGCGGTTTAAAGGGATATCAAAAACAAAAGAAAGTTCTCTTAAATAATATTTGTGGCGTAGTGTCTGTTGCCCTGTTTTCTCTTCCAGTGTTGGTTTATCCTTCTGGACATAAGAGAAAACTCCTCTTTGTCTTTATCAAAATCTTCATAAGAGGAGCATACGCCTAACTTGTCCTTTCCTTCCATTTTATTGCAAAAGTATTTAGCACGAATAAAACTAAAGTTCATGAGTGAATGGAAGCATTCGAACGATAAGCTATACAACAAGCATCCTAGGACTAAAAAAAGAGACATACGTTTAATCGTTCCTTCTTCACCACTTAGAACTCGTGGCCTTCGAGTGCATTTGTTTTGAAAATATTTTGAAAATGGTTTGATTTTTGAGAATAATACTTCGTGTTGGCCAAGCATTTATTTGGATCGAAGCTACTATTTGTGCGAAAATTTTATTTCCCCCCCACTAATTTTGTTTGCCTCCTTTTTAGTTATTGTTTTAAATGTTTATATATTTTTTATATTAGCGATGGTTCTGGACGACGCTATTGTTTATTCAAAAATATTCATTTCCCATCACCAATTTCGTTTGCCTCCTTTTTAGTTATTATTTTAATTAATTATTATTTTCTTATATTAGCGACAGTTCAGGTAAACACTACTATTTGTGCGCAAATTTCATTTCCCCCACCAATTTCATTTGCCTCCTTTAACGTTATTGTTTTAATTAATTATTATTTTTATATTAAAAACCAGTACTTTAATAGCACTTTTAAAGTGCTATTAAACAAAATCATTTACAATAGTGGTGCGGTTAATAGAGGTTTTAAGGGATATCATAAACAAAAGAAAGTTATCTTAAATAATATTTGTAGCGTAGTGTCTGTTGCCCTATTTTCTCTTCCAGTGTTGGTTTATCCTTCTGGACATAAGAGAAAACTCCACTTTTCCTTTATCAAAATCTTCATAAGAGGAGCATACTCCTAACTTGTCCTTATCTTCCATTTTATTGCAAAAGTAGTTAGCACGATTAAAATTAAAGTTCATGAGTGAATGGAAGCATTCAAACGATAAGCTATACAACAAGCATCCTAGGACTAAAAAAAGAGACATATGTTTAATCATTCCTTCTTCACCACTTAATGCTTGTACGAAAATTTTATTTCCCCCCACTAATTTTGTTTGCCTCCTTTTTAGTTATTGTTTTAAATGTTTATATATTTTTTATATTAGCGACGGTTCTGGACGACGCTATTGTTTATTCAAAAATATTCATTTCCCATTACCAATTTCCTTTGCCTCCTTTTTAGTTATTATTTTCTTATATTAGCGACGAATCAGGCCGACACTACTATTTGCGCGCAAATTTCATTTCCCCCACCAATTTCATGTACCTCCTTTAAAGTTATTCTTTTAATTAATTATTATTTTTATTTTAAAAATTAGTACTTTAATAGCACTTTTAAAGTGCTATTAAACAAAATAGTTTACAATAACGGCGCGGTTAATAGCGGTTTAAAGGGATATCAAAAACAAAAGAAAGTTCTCTGAAATAATATTTGTGGCATAGTGTCTGTTGCCCTGTTTTCTCTTCCAGTGTTGGTTTATCCTTCTGGACATAAGAGACAACTCCTCTTTGTCTTTATCAAAATCTTCTTAAGAGGAGCATACACCTAACTTGTCCTTTCCTTCCATTTTATTGCAAAATTATTTAGCACGAATAAAACTAAAGTTCATGAGTGAATGGAAGCATTCAAACGATAAGCTATACAAAAAGAATCCTAGGACTAAAAAAAGAGACATACGTTTAATCATTCCTTCTTCACCACTTAGTGCTCGTGGCCTTCGAGTGCATTTGTTTTGAAAATATTTCGAAAATGGTTTGATTTTCGAGAATAATCTTGGTGTTGGCCAAGCATTTATTTGGATCGAAGCTACTGTTTGTGCGAAAATTTTATTTCCCCCCCACTAATTTTGTTTGCCTCCTTTTTAGTTATTCTTTTAAATGTTTATATATTATTTATATTAGCGACGGTTCTGGACGACGCTATTGTTTATTGAAAAATATTCATTTCCCATCACCAATTTCATTTGCCTCCTTTTTAGTTATTATTTTAATTAATTATTATTTTCTTATATTAGCGACAGTTCAGGCAGACACTACTATTTGTGCGCAAATTTCATTTCCCCCACCAATTTCATTTCCCTCCTTTAAAGTTATTGTTTTAATTAATTATTATTTTTATATTAAAAACCAGTACTTTAATAGCACTTTTAAAGTGCTATTAAACAAAATCTTTTACAATAGCGGCGCGGTTAATAGCGGTTTAAAGGGATATCAAAAACAAAAGAAAGTTCTCTTAAATAATATTTGTGCGTAGTGTCTGTTGCCCTGTTTTCTCTTCCAGTGTTGTTTTATCCTTCTAGACATAAGAGACAACTCCTCTTTGTCTTTATCAAAATCTTCATAAGAGGAGCATACGCCTAACTTGTCCTTTCCTTCCATTTTATTGCAAAAGTATTTAGCACGAATAAAACTAAAGTTCATGAGTGAATGGAAGCATTCAAACGATAAGCTATACAACAAGCATCCTAGGACTAAAAAAAGAGACATACGTTTAATCATTCCTTCTTCACCACTTAGTGCTCGCGGCCTTCGAGTGCATTTGTTTTGAAAATATTTCGAAAATGGTTTGATTTTCGAGAATAATACTTGGTGTTGGCCAAGCATTTATTTGGATCGAAGCTACTGTTTGTGCGAAAATTTTATTTCCCCCCCACTAATTTTGTTTGCCTCCTTTTTAGTTATTCTTTTAAATGTTTATATATTTTTTATATTAGCGACGGTTCTGGACGACGCTATTGTTTATTCAAAAATATTCATTTCCCATCACCAATTTAGTTTTCCTCCTTTTTAGTTATTATTTTAATTAATTATTATTTTCTTATATTAGCGACAGTTCAGGCAGACACTACTATTTGTGCGCAAATTTCATTTCCCCCACCAATTTCATTTGCCTCCTTTAAAGTTATTGTTTTAATTAATTATTATTTTTATATTAAAAACCAGTACTTTAATAGCACTTTTAAAGTGCTATTAAACAAAATCATTTACAATAGCGACGCGGTTAATAGCGGTTTAAAGGGATATCAAAAACAAAAGAAAGTTCTCTTAAATAATATTTGTGGCGTAGTGTCTGTTGCCCTGTTTTCTCTTCCAGTGTTAGTTTATCCTTCTGGACATAAGAGACAACTCCTCTTTGTCTTTATCAAAATCTTCATAAGAGGAGCATACGCCTAACTTGTCCTTTCCTTCCATTTTATTGCAAAAGTATTTAGCACGAATAAAACTAAAGTTCATGAGTGAATGGAAGCATTCAAACGATAAGCTATACAACAAGCATCCTAGGACTAAAAAAAGAGACATACGTTTAATCATTACTTTTTCACCACTTAGTGCTCGTGGCCTTCGAGTGCATTTGTTTTGAAAATATTTCGAAAATGGTTTGATTTTCGAGAATAATACTTGGTGTTGGCCAAGCATTTATTTGGATCGAAGCTACTGTTTGTGCGAAAATTTTATTTCCCCCCCACTAATTTTGTTTGCCTCCTTTTTAGTTATTGTTATAAATGTTTATATATATTTTATATTAGCGACGGTTCTGGACGACGCTATTGTTTATTCAAAAATATTCATTTCCCATCACCAATTTCGTTTGCCTCCTTTTTAGTTATTATTTTAATTAATTATTATTTTCTTATATTAGCGAAAGTTCAGGCAGACACTACTATTTGTGCGCAAATTTCATTTCCCCCACCAATTTCATTTGCCTCCTTTAAAGTTATTGTTTTAATTAATTATTATTTTATATTAAAAACCAGTACTTTAATAGCACTTTTAAAGTGCTATTAAATAAAATCATTTACAATAGTGTCGTGGTTAATAGAGGTTTTAAGGGATATCAAAAACAAAAGAAAGTTATCTTAAATAATATTTGTAGCGTAGTGTCTGTTGCCCTGTTTTATCTTCCAGTGTTGGTTTATCCTTCTGGACATAAGAGACAACTCCACTTTGTCTTTATCAAAATCTTCATAAGAGGAGCATACTCCTAACTTGTCATTATCTTCCATTTTATTGCAAAAGTATTTAGCACGAATAAAATTAAAGTTCATGAGTGAATGGAAGCATTCAAACGATAAGCTATACAACAAGCATCCTACGACTAAAAAAAGAGACATATGTTTAATCATTCCTTCTTCACCACTTAGTGCTCGTGGCCTTCGAGTGCATTTGTTTTGAAAATGTTTAGAAAATGGTTTCATTTACAAGAATAATCCTTGGTGTTGACCAAGCATTTATTTGGATCGAAGCTACTCTTTGTGCGAAAATTTTATTTCCCCCCACTAATTTTGTTTGCCTCCTTTTTAGTTATTGTTTTAAATGTTTATATATTTTTTATATTAGCGACGGTTCTGGACGATGCTATTGTTTATTAAAAAATATTCATTTCCCATCACCAATTTCGTTTGCCTCCATTTTAGTTATTATTTAAATTAATTAATATTTTCTTATATTAGCGACGGTTCAGGTATACACTACTATTTGTGCGCAAATTTCATTTCCCCCACCAATTTCATTTACCTCCTTTAAAGTTATTGTTTTAATTAATTATTATTTTTATATTAAAAATTAGTACTTTAATAGCACTTTTAAAGTGCTATTAAACAAAATCGTTTACAATAGCGGTGCGGTTAATAGCGGTTTAAAGGGATATTAAAAACAAAAGAAAGTTCTCTTAAATAATATTTGTGGCGTAGTGTCTGTTGCCCTATTTTCTCTTCCAGTGTTGGTTTATCCTTTTGGACATAAGAGACAACTCCTCTTTGTCTTTATCAAAATCTTCATAAGAGGAGCATACGCCTAACTTGTCCTTTCCTTCGATTTTACTGCAAAAGTATTTACCACGAATAAAACTAAAGTTCATGAGTGAATGGAAGCATTCAAATGATAAGCTATACAACAAGCATCCTAGGACTATAAAAAGAGACATACGTTTAATCATTCCTTCTTTACCACTTAGTGCTCGTGGCCTTCGAGGGCATTTGTTTTGAAAATATTTCGAAAATGGTTTGATTTTCGAGAATAATACTTGGTGTTGACCAAGCATTTATTTGGATCGAAGCTACTGTTTGTGCGAAAATTTTATTTCCCCCCACTAATTTTGTTTGCCTCCTTTTTAGTTATTGTTTTAAATGATTATATATTTTTTATATTAGCGACGGTTCTGGACGACGCTATTGTTTATTCAAAAATATTCATTTCCCATCACGAATTTCGTTTGCCTCATTTTTAGTTATTATTTTAATTAATTATTGTTTTCTTATATTAGCGATTGTTCTGGTCGACACTACTATTGGTGTGCAAATTTCATTTCCCCCACCAATTTCATTTACCTCCTTTAAAGTTATTGTTTTAATTAATTATTATTTTTATATTAAAAACCAGTACTTTAATAGCACTTTTAAAGTGCTATTAAACAAAATCGTTTACAATAGTGGTGCGGTTAATAGCGGTTTAAAGGGATATCAAAAACAAAAGAAAGTTATCTTAAATAATATTTGTGGCGTAGTGTCTGTTGCCTTGTTTTCTCTTCCAGTGTTGGTTTATCCTTCTGGACATAAGAGACAACTCCACTTTGTCTTTATCAAAATCTTCATAAGAGGAGCATACTCCTAACTTGTCCTTATCTTCCATTTTATTGCAAAAGTATTTAGCACGAATAAAACTAAAGTTCATGGGTGAATGGAAGCATTCAAACGATAAGCTATACTACAAGAATCCTAGGACTAAAAAAAGGGACATACGTTTAATCATTACTTCTTCACCACTTAATGCTCGTGGCCTTCGAGTGCATATATTTTGAAAATATTTCGAAAATGGTTTGATTTTCGAGAATAATACTTGGTGTTGACCAAGCAATTATTTGGATCGAACCTACTGTTTGGACGAAAATTTTATTTCCCCCCACTAATTTTGTTTGCCTCCTTTCTAGTTATTGTTTTAAATGTTTATATATATTTTATATTAGCGACGGTTCTGGACGACGCTATTGTTTATTCAAAAATATTCATTTCCCATCACCAATTTCCATTGCCTCCTTTTTACTTATTATTTTAATTAATTATTATTTTCTTGTATTAGCGACGGTTCAGGCCGACACTACTATTTGTGCGCAAATTTCATTTCCCCCACCAATTTCATGTACCTCCTTTATAGTTATTGTTTTAATTAATTATTATTTTTATATTAAAAATTAGTACTTTAATAGCACTTTTAAAGTGCTATTAAACAAAATCGTTTACAATAGCGGCGCGGTTAATAGCGGTTTAAAGGGATATCAAAAACAAAAGAAAGTTCTCTTATATAATATTTGTGGCATAGTGTCTGTTGCCCTGTTTTCTCTTCCAGTGTTGGTTTATCCTTCTGGACATAAGAGACAACTCTTCTTTGTCTTTATCAAAATCTTCATAAGAGGAGCAAACGTCTAACTTGTCCTTTCCTTCCATTTTATTGCAAAAGTATTTAGCACGAATAAAACTAAAGTTCATGAGTGAATGGAAGCATTCAAACGATAAGCTATACAACAAGCATCCTAGGACTAAAAAAAGAGACATACGTTTAATCATTCCTTCTTCACCACTTAGTGCTCGTGGCCTTCGAGTGCATTTGTTTTGAAAATATTTTGAAAATGGTTTGATTTTCGAGAATAATACTTGGTGTTGACAAGGCATTTATTTGGATCGAAGCTACTGTTTGTGCGAAAATTTATTTCCCCCAGCTTATTTTGTTTGCCTCCTTTTTATTTATTGTTTTAAATGTTTATATATTTTTTATATTAGCGACGGTTCTGGACGACGCTATTGTTTATTCAAAAATATTCATTTCCCATCACCAATTTCGTTTGCCTCCTTTTTAGTAATTATATTAATTAATTATTATTTTCTTATATTAGCTACAGTTCAAGCAGACACTACTATTTGTGCGCAAATTTCATTTCCCTCACAAATTTCATTTGCCTCCTTTAAAGTTATTGTTTTAATTAATTATTATTTTTATATTAAAAACCAGTACTTTAATAGCACTTTTAAAGTGCTATTAAACAAAATCATTTACAATAGCGGCGCGGTTAATAGAGGTTTTAAGGGATATCAAAAACAAAAGAAAGTTATCTTAAATAATATTTGTGGCGTAGTGTCTGTTGCCCTATTTTCTCTTCCAGTGTTGGTTTATCCTTCTGGACATAAGAAACAACTCCACTTTGTCTTTATCAAAATCTTCATAAGAGGAGCATACTCCTAACTTGTCCTTATCTTCCATTTTATTGCAAAAGTATTTAGCACGAATAAAATTAAAGTTTATGAGTGAATGGAAGCATTCAAACGATAAGCTATACAACAAGCATCCTAGGAATAAAAAAAGAGACATACGTTTAATCATTCCTTCTTCACCACTTAGTGCTCGTGGCCTTCGAGTGCATTTGTTTTGAAAATATTTCGAAAATGGTTTGATTTTCGAGAATAATACTTGGTGTTGACCAAGCATTTATTTGGATCGAAGCTACTCTTTGTGCGAAAATTTTATTTCCCCCCACTAATTTTGTTTGCCTCCTTTTTAGTTATTGTTTTAAATGTTTATATATTTTTTATATTAGCGACGGTTTTGGACGACGCTATTGTTTATTAAAAAATATTCATTTCCCATCACCAATTTCGTTTGCCTCCTTTTTAGTTATTATTTTAATTAATTATTATTTTCTTATATTAGCGACGGTTCAGGACGACACTACTATTTGTGTGCAAATTTCATTTCCCCCACCAATTTCATTTGCCTCCTTTAAAGTTATTGTTTTAATTAATTATTATTTTTATATTAAAAACCAGTACTTTAATAGCACTTTTAAAGTGCTATTAAACAAAATCGTTTACAATAGCGGCGCGGTTAATAGCGGTTTAAAGGGATATCAAAAACAAAAGAAAGTTATCTTAAATAATATTTGTGGCGTAGTGTCTGTTGCCCTATTTTCTCTTCCAGTGTTGGTTTATCCTTCTGGACATAAGAGACAACTCCACTTTGTCTTTATCAAAATCTTCATAAGAGAAGCATACTCCTAACTTGTCCTTATCTTCCATTTTATTGCAAATGTATTTAGCACGAATAAAATTAAAGTTCATGAGTGAATGGAAGCATTCAAATGATAAGATATACAACAAGCATCCTAGGACTAAAAAAAGAGACATACGTTTAATCATTCCTTCTTCACCACTTAGTGCTCGTGGCCTTCGAGTGCATTTGTTTTTAAAATATTTCGAAAATGGTTTGATTTTCGAGAAAAATACTTCGTGTTGACCAAGCATTTATTTGGATCGTAGCTACTCTTTGTGCGAAAATTTTATTTCCCCGCACTAATTTTGTTTGCCTCCTTTTTAGTTATTGTTTTAAATGTTTATATATTTTTTATATTAGCGACGGTTCTGGACGACGCTATTGTTTATTAAAAAAATATTCATTTCCCATCACCAATTTCGTTTGCCTCCTTTTTAGTTATTATTTTCATTAATTATCATTTTCTTATATTAGCGGCGGTTCAGGCCGACACTACTATTTGTGCGCAAATTTCATTTCCCCCACCATATTCATTTACCTCCTTTAAAGTTATTGTTTTAATTAATTATTATTTTTATATTAAAAATTAGTACTTTAATATCACTTTTAAAGTTCTATTAAACAAAATCATTTACAATAGTGGCGCGGTTAATAGTGGTTTAAAGGGATATCAAAAACAAAAGAAAGTTATCTTAAATTATATTTGTGGCGTAGTGTCTGTTGCCCTATTTTCTCTTCCAGTGTTGGTTTATCCTTCTGGACATAAGAGACAACTCCACTTTGTCTTTATCAAAATCTTCATAAGAGGAGCATACTCCTAACTTGTCCTTATCTTCCATTTTATTGCAAAAGTATTTAGCACGAATAAAATTAAAGTTCATGAGTGAATGGAAGCATTCAAATGATAAGCTATACAGCAAGCATCCTAGGACTAAAAAAAGAGACATACGTTTAATCATTCCTTCTTCACCACTTAGTGCTCGTGGCCTTCGAGTGCATTTGTTTTGAAAATATTTCGAAAATGGTTTGATTTTCGAGAAAAATACTTCGTGTTGACCAAGCATTTATTTGGATCGTAGCTACTCTTTGTGCGAAAATTTTATTTCCCCGCACTAATTTTGTTTGCCTCCTTTTTAGTTATTGTTTTAAATGTTTATATATTTTTTATATTAGCGACGGTTTTGGACGACGCTATTGTTTATTAAAAAAATATTCATTTCCCATCACCAATTTCGTTTGTCTCCTTTTTAGTTATTATTTTCATTAATTATCATTTTCTTATATTAGCGGCGGTTCAGGCCGACACTACTATTTGTGCGCAAATTTCATTTCCCCCACCAATTTCATTTACCTCCTTTAAAGTTATTGTTTTAATTAATTATTATTTTTATATTAAAAATTAGTACTTTAATAGCACTTTTAAAGTGCTATTAAACAAAATCGTTTACAATAGCGGCGCGGTTAATAGCGGTTTAAAGGGATATCAAAAACAAAAGAAAGTTCTCTTAAATAATATTTGTGGCGTAGTGTCTGTTGCCCTGTTTTCTCTTCCAGTGTTGGTTTATCCTTTTGGACATAAGAGACAACTCCTCTTTGTCTTTATCAAAATCTTCATAAGAGGAGCATACGCCTAACTTGTCCTTTCCTTCCATTTTATTGCAAAAGTATTTAGCACGAATAAAACTAAAGTTCATGAGTGAATGGAAGCATTCAAACTATAAGCTATACAACAAGCATCCTAGGACTAAAAAAAGAGACATACGTTTAATCATTCCTTCTTCACCACTTAGTGCTCCTGGCCTTAGAGTGCATTTGTTTTGAAAATATTTCGAAAATGGTTTGATTTTCGATAATAATACTTGGTGTTGGCCAAGCATTTATTTGGATCGAAGCTACTGTTTGTGGGAAAATTTTATTTCCCCCCCACTAATTTTGTTTGAATCTTTATTAGTTATTGTTTTAAATGTTTATATATTTTTTATATTAGCGACGGTTCTGGACGACGCTATTGTTTATTCAAAAATATTCATTTCCCATCACCAATTTTGTTCGCCTCCTTTTTAGTTATTATTTTACTTAATTATTATTTTCTTATATTAGCGACGGTTCAGGCAGACACTACTATTTGTGCGCAAATTTCATTACCTCACCAATTTCATTTGCCTCCTTTAAAGTTATTGTTTTAATTAATTATTATTTTTATATTAAAAATTAGTACTTTAATAGCACTTTTAAAGTGCTATTAAACAAAATCATTTACAATAGCGGCGCGGTTAATAGAGGTTTTAAGGGATATCAAAAACAAAAGAAAGTTATCTTAAATAATCTTTGTGGCGTAGTGTCTGTTGCCTTATTTTCTCTTCCAGTGTTGGTTTATCCTTCTGGACATAAGAGAAAACTCCACTTTGTCTTTATCAAAATCTTTATAAGAGGAGCATACTCCTAACTTGTCCTTATCTTCCATTTTATTGCAAAAGTATTTAGCACGAATAAAATTAAAGTTCATGAGTTAATGGAAGCATTCAAACGATAAGCTATACAACAAGCATCCTAGGACTAAAAAAAGAGACATACGTTTAATCATTCCTTCTTCACCACTTAGTGCTCGTGGCCTTCGAGTGCATTTGTTTTGAAAATATTTCGAAAATGGTTTGATTTTCGAGAATAATACTTGGTGTTGACCAAGCATTTATTTGGATCGAAGCTACTCTTTGTGGGAAAATTTTATTTCCCCCCACTAATTTTGTTTGCCTACTTTTTAGTTATTGTTTTAAATGTTTATATATTTTTTATATTAGCGACGGTTCTGGACGACGCTATTGTTTATTAAAAAATATTCATTTCCCATCACCAATTTCGTTTGCCTCCTTTTTAGTTATTATTTTAGTTAATTATTATTTTCTTATATTAGCGACGGTTCAGGCCGACACTACTATTTGTGCGCAAATTTCATTTCCCCCACCAATTTCATGTACCTCCTTTAAAGTTATTGTTTTAATTAATTATTATTTTTATATTAAAAACCAGTACTTTAATAGAACTTTTAAAGTGCTATTAAACAAAATCATTTACAATAGTGGCGCGGTTAATAGAGGTTTTAAGGGATATCAAAAACAAAAGAAAGTTATCTTAAATAATATTTGTAGCATAGTGTTTGTTGCCCTGTTTTCTCTTCCAGTGTTGGTTTATCCTTCTGGACATAAGAGACAATTCCACTTTGTCTTTATCAAAATCTTCATAAGAGGAGCATACTCCTAACTTGTCCTTATCTTCCATTTTATTGGAAAAGTATTTAGCACGAATAAAGTTAAAGTTCATGAGTGAATGGAAGCATTCAAACGATAAGCTATACAACACGCATGCTAGGACTAAAAAAAGAGACATATGTTTAATCATTCCTTCTTCACCACTTAGTGCTCGTGGCCTTCGAGTGCATTTGTTTTGAAAATGTTTAGAAAATGGTTTGAGTTACGAGAATAATACTTGGTGTTGACCAAACATTTATTTGGATCGAAGCTACTTTTTGTGTGAAAATTTTATTTCCCCCCACTAATTTTGTTTGCGTCCTTTTCAGTTATTGTTTTAAATGTTTATATATTTTTTATATTAGCGACGGTTCTGGACGACGCTATTGTTTATTCAAAAATATTCATTTCCCATCACCAATTTCATTTGCCTCCTTTTTAGTTATTATTTGAATGAATTATTATTTTCTTATATTAGCGACGGTTCAGGCAGACACTACTATTTGTGCGCAAATTTCATTCCCTCACCAATTTCATTTGCCTCCTTTAAAGTTATTGTTTTAATTAATTAATATTTTTATATTAAAAATTAGTACTTTAATAGCACTTTTAAAGTGCTATTAAACAAAATCATTTACAATAGCGGCGCGGTTAATAGAGGTTTTAAGGGATATCAAAAACAAAAGAAAGTTATCTTAAATAATATTTGTGGCGTAGTGTCTGTTGCCCTATTTTCTCTTCCAGTGTTGGTTTATCCTTCTGGACATAAGAGACAACTCCACTTTGTCTTTATCAAAATCTTCATAAGAGGAGCATACTCCTAACTTTTCCTTATCTTCCATTTTATTGCAAAAGTATTTAGCACGAATAAAATTAAAGTTCATGAGTGAATGGAAGCATTCAAACGATAAGCTATACAACAAGCATCCTAGGAATAAAAAAAGAGACATACGTTTAATCATTCCTTCTTCACCACTTAGTGCTCGTGGCCTTCGAGTGCATTTGTTTTGAAAATATTTCGAAAATGGTTTGATTTTCGAGAATAATACTTGGTGTTGACCAAGCATTTATTTGGATCGAAGCTACTCTTTGTGCGAAAATTTTATTTCCCCCCACTAATTTTGTTTGCCTACTTTTTAGTTATTGTTTTAAATGTTTATATATTTTTTATATTAGCGACGGTTCTGGACGACGCTATTGTTTATTAAAAAATATTCATTTCCCATCACCAATTTCGTTTGCCTCCTTTTTAGTTATTATTTTCATTAATTATTATTTTCTTATATTAGCGACGGTTCAGGCCGACACTACTATTTGTGTGCAAATTTCATTTCCCCCACCAATTTCATTTGCCTCCTTTAAAGTTATTGTTTTAATTAATTATTATTTTTATATTAAAAACCAGTACTTTAATAGCACTTTTAAAGTGCTATTAAACAAAATCGTTTACAATAGCGGCGCGGTTAATAATGGTTTAAAGGGATATCAAAAACAAAAGAAACTTCTCTTAAATAATATTTGTGGCGTAGTGTCTGTTGCCTTGTTTTCTCTTCCAGTGTTGGTTTATCCTTCTGGACATAAGAGACAACTCCTCTTTGTCTTTATCAAAATCTTCATAAGAGGAGCATACGCCTAATTTGTCCTTTTCTTCCATTTTATTGCAAAAGTATTTAGCACGAATAAAACTAAAGTTCATGAATGAATGGAAGCATTCAAACGATAAGCTATACAACAAGCATCCTAGGACTAAAAAAAGGGACATATGTTTAATCATTCCTTCTTCACCACTTAGTGCTCGTGGCCTTCGAGTGTATTTGTTTTGAAAATATTTCGAAAATGGTTTGATTTTCGAGAATAATACTTGGTGTTGACCAAGCATTTATATGGATCGAACCTACTGTTTGTGCAAAAATTTTATTTCCCCCCACTAATTTTGTTTTCCTCCTTTTTAGTTATTGTTTTAAATGTTTATATATTTTTTATATTAGCGACGGTTCTGGACGACGCTATTATTTAATCAAAAATATTCATTTCCGATCACCAATTTCGTTTGCCACCTTTTTAGTTATTATTTTAATTAATTATTATTTTCTTATATTAGCGACGGTTCAGGCCGACACTACTATTTTTGCGCAAATTTCATTTCCCCCACCAATTTCATTTGCCTCCTTTAAAGTTATTGTTTTAATTAATTATTATTTTTATATTGAAAACCAGTACTTTAATAGCACTTTTAAATTGCTATTAAACAAAATCATTTACAATAGCGGCGCGGTTAATAGCGGTTTAAAGGGATATCAAAAACAAAAGAAAGTTCTCTTAAATAATATTTGTGGCGTAGTGTCTGTTGCCCTATTTTCTCATCCAGTGTTGGTTTATCCTTCTTGACATAAGAGACAACTCCTCTTTGTCTTTATCAAAATCTTCATAAGAGGAGCATACACCTAACTTGTCCTTTTCTTCCATTTTATTGCAAAAGTATTTAGCACGAATAAAACTAAAGTTCATGAGTGAATGGAAGCATTCAAATGATAAGTTATACAACAAGCATCCTAGGACTAAAAAAAGGGACATACATTTAATCATTCCTTCTTCACCACTTAGTGCTCTTGGCCTTTGAGTGCATTTGTTTTAAAAATATTTTGAAAATGGTTTGATTTTCGAGAATAATACTTGGTGTTGACCAAGCATTTATTTGGATCGAAGCTACTGTTTGTGCGAAAATTTTATTTCCCCCACTAATTTTGTTTGCCTCCTTTTTAGTTATTGTTTTAAATATTTATATATTTTTTATATTAGCGACGGTTCTGGAAGACGCTATTGTTTATTCAAAAATATTCATTTCCCATCACCAATTTTGTTTGCCACATTTTTAGTTATTATTTTAATTAATTATTATTTTCTTATATTAGTGACGGTTCAGGCCGACACTACTATTTGTGCGCAAATTTCATTTCCCCCACCAATTTCATTTGCCTCCTTTAAAGTTATTGTTTTAATTAATTATTATTTTTATATTAAAAACCAGTACCTTAATAGCACTTTTAAATTGCTATTAAACAAAATCTTTTACAATAGCGGTGCGGTTAATAGCGGTTTAAAGGGATATCAAAAACAAAAGAAAGTTCTCTTAATTAATATTTGTGGCGTAGTGTCTGTTGCCCTGTTTTCTCTTCCAGTGTTGGTTTAACCTTCTGGACATAAGAGACAACCCCTCTTTGTCTTTATCAAAATCTTCATAAGAGGAGCATACGCCTAACTTGTCATTTTCTTCCATTTTATTGCAAAAGTATTTAGCACGAATAAAACTAAAGTTCATTAGTGAATGGAAGCATTCAAACGATAAGCTATACAACAAGCATCCTAGGACTAAAAAAAGGGACATACGTTTAATCATTCCTTCTTCACCACTTAGTGCTCGTGGCCTTCGAGTGTATTTGTTTTGAAAATATTTCGAAAATGGTTTGATTTTCGAGAATAATACTTGGTGTTGACCAAGCATTTATATGGATCGAACCTACTGTTTGTGCAAAAATTTTATTTCCCCCCACTAATTTTGTTTGCCTCCTTTTTAGTTATTGTTTTAAATGTTTATATATTTTTTATATTAGCGACGGTTCTGGACGACGCTATTATTTAATCAAAAATATTTATTTCCCATCACCAATTTCGTTTGCCTCCTTTTTAGTTATTATTTTAATTAATTATTATTTTCTTATATTAGCGACGGTTCAGGCCGACACTACTATTTTTGCGCAAATTTCATTTCCCCCACCAATTTCATTTGCCTCCTTTAAAGTTATTGTTTTAATTAATTATTATTTTTATATTGAAAACCAGTACTTTAATAGCACTTTTAAATTGCTATTAAACAAAATCATTTACAATAGCGGCGCGGTTAATAGTGGTTTAAAGGGATATCAAAAACAAAAGAAAGTTCTCTTAAATAATATTTGTGGCGTAGTGTCTGTTGCCCTATTTTCTCATCCAGTGTTGGTTTATCCTTCTTGACATAAGAGACAACTCCTCTTTGTCTTTATCAAAATTTTCATAAGAGGAGCATACACCTAACTTGTCCTTTTCTTCCATTTTATTGCAAAAGTATTTAGCACGAATAAAACTAAAGTTCATGAGTGAATGGAAGCATTCAAATGATAAGTTATACAACAAGCATCCTAGGACTAAAAAAAGGGACATACATTTAATCATTCCTTCTTCACCACTTAGTGCTCTTGGCCTTTGAGTGCATTTGTTTTAAAAATATTTTTAAAATGGTTTGATTTTCGAGAATAATACTTGGTGTTGACAAAGCTTTTATTTGGATCGAAGCTACTGTTTGTGCGAAAATTTTATTTCCCCCACTAATTTTGTTTGCCTCCTTTTTAGTTATTGTTTTAAATATTTATATATTTTTTATATTAGCGACGGTTCTGGAAGACGCTATTGTTTATTCAAAAATATTCATTTCCCATCACCAATTTTGTTTGCCTCATTTTTAGTTATTATTTTAATTAATTATTATTTTCTTATATTAGTGACGGTTCAGGCCGACACTACTATTTGTGCGCAAATTTCATTTCCCCCACCAATTTCATTTGCCTCCTTTAAAGTTATTGTTTTAATTAATTATTATTTTTATATTAAAAACCAGTACCTTAATAGCACTTTTAAATTGCTATTAAACAAAATCGTTTACAATAGCGGCGCGGTTAATAGCGGTTTAAAGGGATATCAAAAACAAAAGAAAGTTCTCTTAATTAATATTTGTGGCGTAGTGTCTGTTGCCCTGTTTTCTCTTCCAGTGTTGGTTTATCCTTCTGGACATAAGAGACAACCCCTCTTTGTCTTTATCAAAATCTTCATAAGAGGAGCATACGCCTAACTTGTCATTTTCTTCCATTTTATTGCAAAAGTATTTAGCACGAATAAAACAAAAGTTCATTAGTGAATGGAAGCATTCAAACGATAAGCTATACAACAAGCATCCTAGGACTAAAAAAAGGGACATACGTTTAATCATTCCTTCTTCACCACTTAGTGCTCGTGGCCTTCGAGTGTATTTGTTTTGAAAGTATTTCGAAAATGGTTTGATTTTCGAGAATAATACTTGGTGTTGACCAAGCATTTATATGGATCGAACCTACTGTTTGTGCAAAAATTTTATTTCCCCCCACTAATTTTGTTTGCCTCCTTTTTAGTTATTGTTTTAAATGTTTATATATTTTTTATATTAGCGACGGTTCTGGACGACGCTATTATTTAATCAAAAATATTCATTTCCCATCACCAATTTCATTTGCCTCCTTTTTAGTTATTATTTTAATTAATTATTATTTTCTTATATTAGCGACGGTTCAGGCCGACACTACTATTTTTGCGCAAATTTCATTTCCCCCACCAATTTCATTTGCCTCCTTTAAAGTTATTGTTTTAATTAATTATTATTTTTATATTGAAAACCAGTACTTTAATAGCACTTTTAAATTGCTATTAAACAAAATCATTTACAATAGCGGCGCGGTTAATA
This sequence comes from Vicia faba, assembly GCA_948472305.1. NCBI lineage: Eukaryota > Viridiplantae > Streptophyta > Magnoliopsida > Fabales > Fabaceae > Vicia > Vicia faba. The sequence goes on along the minus strand of OX451739.1, from coordinate 1,009,565,911 downwards.
GCGGTTTAAAGGGATATCAAAAACAAAAGAAAGTTCTCTTAAATAATATTTGTGGCGTAGTGTCTGTTGCCCTATTTTCTCATCCAGTGTTGGTTTATCCTTCTTGACATAAGAGACAACTCCTCTTTGTCTTTATCAAAATCTTCATAAGAGGAGCATACACCTAACTTGTCCTTTTCTTCCATTTTATTGCAAAAGTATTTAGCACGAATAAAACTAAATATTATGAGTGAATGGAAGCATTCAAATGATAAGTTATACAACAAGCATCCTAGGACTAAAAAAAGGGACATACATTTAATCATTCCTTCTTCACCACTTAGTGCTCTTGGCCTTTGAGTGCATTTGTTTTAAAAATATTTTGAAAATGGTTTGATTTTCGAGAATAATACTTGGTGTTGACCAAGCATTTATTTGGATCGAAGCTACTGTTTGTGCGAAAATTTTATTTCCCCCACTAATTTTGTTTGCCTCATTTTTAGTTATTGTTTTAAATATTTATATATTTTTTATATTAGCGACGGTTCTGGAAGACGCTATTGTTTATTCAAAAATATTCATTTCCCATCACCAATTTTGTTTGCCTCATTTTTAGTTATTATTTTAATTAATTATTATTTTCTTATAATAGCGACGGTTCAGGCCGACACTATATTTGTGCGCAAATTTCATTTCCCCCACCAATTTCATTTGCCTCCTTTAAAGTTATTGTTTTAATTAATTATTATTTTTATATTAAAAACCAGTACCTTAATAGCACTTTTAAATTGCTATTAAACAAAATCGTTTACAATAGCGGCACGGTTAATAGCGGTTTAAAGGGATATCAAAAACAAAAGAAAGTTCTCTTAATTAATATTTGTGGCGTAGTGTCTGTTGCCCTGTTTTCTCTTCCAGTGTTGGTTTATCCTTCTGGACATAAGAGACAACCCCTCTTTGTCTTTATCAAAATCTTCATAAGAGGAGCATACGCCTAACTTGTCCTTTTCTTCCATTTTATTGCAAAAGTATTTAGCACGAATAAAACTAAAGTTCATTAGTGAATGGAAGCATTCAAACGATAAGTTATACAACAAGCATCCTAGGACTAAAAAAAGGGACATACATTTAATCATTCCTTCTTCACCACTTAGTGCCCGTGGCCTTCGAGTGCATTTGTTTTGAAAATATTTCGAAAATGGTTTGATTTTCGAGAATAATACTTGGAGTTGACCAAGCATTTATTTGGATCGAAGCTACTGTTTGTGCGAAAATTTTATTTCCCCCCACTAATTTTGTTTGCCTCCTTTTTAGTTATTGTTTTAAATGTTTATATATTTTTTATATTAGCGACGGTTCTGGAAGACGCTATTGTTTATTCAAAAAATTTCATTTCCCATCACCAATTTCGTTTGCCTCATTTTTAGTTATTATTTTAATTAATTATTATTTTCTTATATTAGCGACGGTTCAGGCCGACACTACTATTTGTGCGCAAATTTCATTTCCCCCACCAATTTCATTTGCCTCCTTTAAAGTTATTGTTTTAATTAATCATTATTTTTATATTAAAAACCAGTACTTTAATAGCACTTTTAAATTGCTATTAAACAAAATCGTTTACAATAGCAATGCGGTTAATAGCGGTTTAGAGGGATATCAAAAACAAAAGAAAGTTCTCTTAAATAATATTTGTGGCGTAGTGTCTGTTGCCCTGTTTTATCTTCCAGTGTTGGTTTATCCTTCTGGACATAAGAGACAACCCCTCTTTATCTTTATCAAAATCTTTATAAGAGGAGCATACGCCTAACTTGTCCTTTTCTTCCATTTTATTGCAAAAGTATTTAGCACGAATAAAACTAAAGTTCATGAGTGAATAGAAGCATTCAAATGATAAGTTATACAACAAACATCCTAGGACTAAAAAAAGGGACATACATTTAATCATTCCTTCTTCACCACTTAGTGCTCTTGGCCTTTGAGTGCATTTGTTTTAAAAATATTTTGAAAATGGTTTGATTTTCGAGAATAATACTTGGTGTTGACCAAGCATTTATTTGGATCGAAGCTACTGTTTGTGCGAAAATTTTATTTCCCCCACTAATTTTGTTTGCCTCATTTTTAGTTATTGTTTTAAATATTTATATATTTTTTATATTAGCGACGGTTCTGGAAGACGCTATTGTTTATTCAAAAATATTCATTTCCCATCACAAATTTTGTTTGCCTCATTTTTAGTTATTATTTTAATTAATTATTATTTTCTTATAATAGCGACGGTTCAGGCCGACACTACTATTTGTGCGCAAATTTCATTTCCTCCACCAATTTCATTTGCCTCCTTTAAAGTTATTGTTTTAATTAATTATTATTTTTATATTAAAAACCAGTACCTTAATAGCACTTTTAAATTGCTATTAAACAAAATCGTTTACAATAGCGGCGCGGTTAATAGCGGTTTAAAGGGATATCAAAAACAAAAGAAAGTTCTCTTAATTAATATTTGTGGCGTAGTGTCTGTTGCCCTGTTTTCTCTTCCAGTGTTGGTTTATCCTTCTGGACATAAGAGACAACCCCTCTTTGTCTTTATCAAAATCTTCATAAGAGGAGCATACGCCTAACTTGTCCTTTTCTTCCATTTTATTGCAAAAGTATTTAGCACGAATAAAACTAAAGTTCATTAGTGAATGGAAGCATTCAAACGATAAGTTATACAACAAGCATCCTAGGACTAAAAAAAGGGACATACATTTAATCATTCCTTCTTCACCACTTAGTGCCCGTGGCCTTCGAGTGCATTTGTTTTGAAAATATTTCGAAAATGGTTTGATTTTCGAGAATAATACTTGGAGTTGACCAAGCATTTATTTGGATCGAAGCTACTGTTTGTGCGAAAATTTTATTTCCCCCCACTAATTTTGTTTGCCTCCTTTTTAGTTATTGTTTTAAATGTTTATATATTTTTTATATTAGCGACGGTTCTGGAAGACGCTATTGTTTATTCAAAAAATTTCATTTCCCATCACCAATTTCGTTTGCCTCATTTTTAGTTATTATTTTAATTAATTATTATTTTCTTATATTAGCGACGGTTCAGGCCGACACTACTATTTGTGCGCAAATTTCATTTCCCCCACCAATTTCATTTGCCTCCTTTAAAGTTATTGTTTTAATTAATCATTATTTTTATATTAAAAACCAGTACTTTAATAGCACTTTTAAATTGCTATTAAACAAAATCGTTTACAATAGCAATGCAGTTAATAGCGGTTTAGAGGGATATCAAAAACAAAAGAAAGTTCTCTTAAATAATATTTGTGGCGTAGTGTCTGTTGCCCTGTTTTATCTTCCAGTGTTGGTTTATCCTTCTGGACATAAGAGACAACCCCTCTTTATCTTTATCAAAATCTTTATAAGAGGAGCATACGCCTAACTTGTCCTTTTCTTCCATTTTATTGCAAAAGTATTTAGCACGAATAAAACTAAAGTTCATGAGTGAATAGAAGCATTCAAATGATAAGTTATACAACAAGCATCCTAGGACTAAAAAAAGGGACATACATTTAATCATTCCGTCTTCACCACTTAGTGCTCTTGGCCTTTGAGTGCATTTGTTTTAAAAATATTTCGAAAATGGTTTGATTTTCGAGAATAATACTTGGTGTTGACCAAGCATTTATTTGGAACGAAGCTACTGTTTGTGCGAAAATTTTATTTCCCCCCACTAATTTTGTTTGCCTCCTTTTTAGTTATTCTTTTAAATAATTATATATTTTTTATATTAGCGATGGTTCTGGAAGACGCTATTGTTTATTCAAAAATATTCATTTCCCATCACCAATTTTGTTTGTATCATTTTTAGTTATTATTTTAATTAATTATTATTTTCTTATATTAGTGACGGTTCAGGCCGACACTACTATTTGTGCACAAATTTCATTTCCCCCACCAATATCATTTGCCTCCTTTAAAGTTATTGTTTTAATTAATTATTATTTTTATATTAAAAACCAGTACTTTAATAGCACTTTTAAAGTGCTATTAAAAAAAATCGTTTACAATAGCAACGCGGTTAATAGCGGTTTAAAGGGATATCAAAAACAAAAGAAAGTTCTCTTAAATAATATTTGTGGCGTAGTGTCTGTTGCCCTGTTTTCTCTTCCAGTGTTGGTTTATCCTTCTGGACATAAGAGACAACTCCACTTTGTCTTTATCAAAATCTTCATAAAAGGAGCATACGCCTAACTTGTCCTTTTCTTCCATTTTATTGCAAAAGTATTTAGCACGAATAAAACTAAAGTTCATGAGTGAATGGAAGCATTCAAATGATAAGTTATACAACAAACATCCTAGGACTAAAAAAAGGGACATACATTTAATCATTCCTTCTTCACCACTTAGTGCTCGTGGCCTTCGAGTGCATTTGTTTTGAAAATATTTCGAAAATGCTTTGATTTTCGAGAATAATACTTGGTGTTGACCAAGCATTTATTTGGATCCAAGCTACTGTTTGTGCGAAAATTTTATTTCCCCCCACTAATTTTGTTTGCCTCCTTTTTAGTTATTGTTTTAAATATTTATATATTTTTTATATTAGCGACGGTTCTGGACAACGCTATTGTTTATTCAAAGATATTCATTTCCCATCACCAATTTCGTTTGCCTCATTTTTAGTTACTATTTTAATTATTTATTATTTTCTTATATTAGCGACGGTTCAGGCCGACACTACTATTTGTGCACAAATTTCATTTCCCCCACCAATTTCATTTGCCTCCTTTAAAGTTATTGTTTTAATTAATTATTATTTTTATATTAAAAACCAGTACTTTAATAGCACTTTTAAAGTGCTATTAAACAAAATCGTTTACAATAGCAACGCGGTTAATAGCGGTTTAAAGGGATATCAAAAACAAAAGAAAGTTCTCTTAAATAATATTTGTGGCGTAGTGTCTGTTGCCCTATTTTCTCTTCCAGTGTTGGTTTATCCTTCTGGACATAAGAGACAACCCCTCTTTGTCTTTATCAAAATCTTCATAAGAGGATCATACGCCTAACTTGTCCTTTTCTTCCATTTTATTGCAAAAGTAATTAGCACGAATAAACCTAAAGTTCATGAGTGAATGGAAGCATTCAAACGATAAGCTATACAACAAGCATCCTAGGACTAAAAAAAGGGACATACATTTAATCATTCCTTCTTCACCACTTAGTGCTCGTGGCCTTCGAGTGTATTTGTTTTGAAAATATTTCGAAAATGGTTTGATTTTCGAGAATAATACTTGGTGTTGACCAAGCATTTTTATTGATCGAACCTACTGTTTGTGCAAAAATTTTATTTCCCCCCACTAATTTTGTTTGCCTCCTTTTTAGTTATTGTTTTAAATGTTTATACATTTTTTATATTAGCGACGGTTCTGAACGACGCTATTATTTATTCAAAAATATTCATTTCCCATAACCAATTTCGTTTGCCTCCTTTTTAGTTATTATTTTAATTAATTAATATTTTCTTATATTAGCGACGGTTCAGGCCGACACTACTATTTGTGCGCAAATTTCATTTCCCCCACCAATTTTATTTGCCTCCTTTAAAGTTATTGTTTTAATTAATTGTTATTTTTATATTAAAAATCAGTACTTTAATAGCACTTTTAAATTGCTATTAAACAAAATCATTTACAATAGCCGCGCGGTTAATAGCGGTTTAAAGGGATATCAAAAACAAAAGAAAGTTCTCTTAAATAATATTTGTGGCGTAGTGTCTGTTGCCATGTTTTCTCTTCCAGTGTTGGTTTATCCTTCTGGACATAAGAGACAACTCCTCTTTGTCTTTATCAAAATCTTCATAAGAGGAGCATACGCCTAACTTGTCCTTTTCTTCCATTTTATTGCAAAAGTATTTAGCACGAATAAAACTAAAGTTCATGAGTGAATGGAAGCATTCAAACGATAAGTTATACAACAAGCATCCAAGGACTAAAAAAAGGGACACACGTTTAATCATTCCTTCTTCACAACTTAGTGCTCTTGGCCTTTGAGCGCATTTGTTTTAAAAATATTTCGAAAATGGTTTGATTTTCGAGAATAATACTTGGTGTTGACCAAGCATTTATTTGGATCGAAGCTACTGTTTGTGCGAAAATTTTATTTCCCCCCACTAATTTTGTTTGCCTCCTTTTTAGTTATTGTTTTAAATATATATATATATTTTATATTAGCGACGGTTCTGGACGACGCTATTGTTTATTCAAAGATATTCATTTCCCATCACCAATTTCGTTTGCCTCATTTTTAGTTACTATTTTAATTATTTATTATTTTCTTATATTAGCGACGGTTCAGGCCGACACTACTATTTGTGCGCAAATTTCATTTCCCCCACCAATTTCATTTGCCTCCTTTAAAGTTATTGTTTTAATTAATTATTATTTTTATATTAAAAACCAGTACTTTAATAGCACTTTTAAAGTGCCATTAAACAAAATCGTTTACAATAGCAACGCGGTTAATAGCGGTTTAAAGGGATATCAAAAACAAAAGAAAGTTCTCTTAAATAATATTTGTGGCGTAGTGTCTGTTGCCCTGTTTTCTCTTCCAGTGTTGGTTTATACTTCTGGACATAAGAGACAACTCCTCTATGTCTTTATCAAAATCTTCATAAGACGAGCGTACGCCTAACTTGTCCTTTTCTTCCATTTTATTGCAAAAGTATTTAGCACGAATAAAACTAAAGTTCATGAGTGAATGGAAGCATTCAAATGATAAGCTATACAACAAGCATCCTAGGACTAAAAAAAGGGACATACGTTTAATCATTCCTTCTTCGCCACTTAGTGCTTGTGGCCTTCGAGTGTATTTGTTTTGAAAATGGTTTGATTTTCGAGAATAATACTTGGTGTTGACCAAGCATTTATTTGGATCGAAGCTACTGTTTGTGCGAAAATTTTATTTCCCTCCACTAATTTTGTTTGCCTCATTTTTAGTTATTGTTTTAAATGTTTATAAATTTTTTATATTAGCGACGGTTCTGGACAACGCTATTGTTTATTTAAAAATATTCATTTCCCATCACCAATTTCGTTTGCCTCCTTTTTAGTTATTATTTTAATTAATTATTATTTTCTTATATTAGCGACGATTCAGGCCGACACTACTATTTGTGCGCAAATTTCATTTCCCCCACCAATTTTATTTTCCTCCTTTAAAGTTATTGTTTTAATTAATTATTATTTTTATATTAAAAATCAGTACTTTAATAGCACTTTTAAATTTCTATTAAACAAAATCGTTTACAATAGCGGTGCGGTTAATAGCGGTTTAAAGGGATATCAAAAACAAAAGAAAGTTCTCTTAAATAATATTTGTGGCATAGTGTCTGTTGCCCTGTTTTCTCTTCCAGTGTTGGTTTATCCTTCTGGACATAAGAGACAACTCCTCTTTGTCTTTATCAAAATCTTCATAAGAGGAGCATACGCCTAACTTGTCCTTTTCTTCCATTTTATTGCAAAAGTATTTAGCACGAATAAAACTAAAGTTCATGAGTGAATGGAAGCATTCAAATGATAAGTTATACAACAAGCATCCTAGGACTAAAAAAAGGGACACACGTTTAATCGTTCCTTCTTCACAACTTAGTGCTCTTGGCCTTTGAGCGCATTTGTTTTAAAAATATTTCGAAAATGGTTTGATTTTCGAGAATAATACTTGGTGTTGACCAAGCATATATTTGGATCGAAGCTACTGTTTGTGCGAAAATTTTATTTCCCCCCACTAATTTTGTTTTCCTCCTTTTTAGTTATTGTTTTAAATATTTATATATATATATTTTTTATATTAGCGACGGTTCTGGACGACGCTATTGTTTATTCAAAGATATTTATTTCCCATCACCAATTTTGTTTGCCTCATTTTTAGTTACTATTTTAATTATTTATTATTTTCTTATATTAGCGACGGTTCAGGCCGACACTACTATTTGTGCGCAAATTTCATTTCACCCACCAATTTCATTTGCCTCCTTTAAAGTTATTATTTTAATTAATTATTATTTTTATATTAAAAACCAGTACTTTAATAGCACTTTTAAAGTGCTATTAAACAAAATCGTTTACAATAGCAACGCGGTTAATAGCGGTTTAAAGGGATATCAAAAACAAAAGAAAGTTCTCTTAAATAATATTTGTGGCGTAGTGTCTGTTGCCCTATTTTCTCTTCCAGTGTTGGTTTATCCTTTTGGACATAAGAGACAACCCCTCTTTGTCTTTATCAAAATCTTCTTAAGAGGAGCAGACGCCTAACTTGTCCTTTTCTTCCATTTTATTGCAAAAGTATTTAGCACGAATAAAACTAAAGTTCATGAGTGAATGGAACCATTCAAACGATAAGCTATACAACAAGCATCCTAGGACTAAAAAAAGGGACATACATTTAATCATTCCTTCTTCACCACTTAGTGCTCGTGGCATTCGAGTGTATTTGTTTTGAAAATATTTCGAAAATTGTTTGATTTTCGAGAATAATACTTGGTGTTGACCAAGCATTTATTTGGATCGAACCTACTGTTTCTGCGAAAATTTTATTTCCCCCCACTAATTTTGTTTTCCTCCTTTTTAGTTATTGTTTTAAATATTTATATATTTTTTATATTAGCGACGGTTCTGGACGACGCTATGGTTCATTCAAAAATATTTATTTCCCATCACCAATTTTGTTTGCCTCATTTTTAGTTATTATTTTAATTAATTATTATTTTCTTATATTAGCGACGGTTCAGGCCGACACTACTATTTGTGCGCATATATTCATTTCCCCCACCAATTTCATTTGCCTCCTTTAAAGTTATTGTTTTAATTAATTATTATTTTTATATTAAAAACCAGTACTTTAATAGCACTTTTAAAGTGCTATTAAACAAAATCATTTACAATAGCAATGCGGTTAATAGCGGTTTAAAGGGATATAAAAAACAAAAGAAAGTTCTCTTAAATAATATTTGTGGTGTAGTGTCTGTTGCCCTGTTTTCTCTTCCAGTGTTGGTTTATCCTTCTAGAAATAAGAGACAACTCCTCTTTGTCTTTATCAAAATCTTCATAAGAGGAGCATACGCCTAACTTGTCCTTTCCTTCCATTTTATTGCAAAAGTATTTAGCACGAATAAAACTAAAGTTCATGAGTGAATGGAAGCATTCAAATGATAAGCTATACAACAAGCATCCTAGGACTAAAAAAAGGGACACACGTTTAATCATTCCTTCTTCACCACTTAGTGCCCGTGGCCTTCGAGTGCATTTTTTTTGAAAATAGCATTTATTTGGATCGAACCTACTGTTTGTGCGAAAATTTTATTTCCCCCCACTAATTTTGTTTTCCTCCTTTTTAGTTATTGTTTTAAATATTTATATATTTTTTATATTAGCGACGGTTCTGGACGACGCTATTGTTTATTCAAAAATATTCATTTCCCATCACCATTTAATTAATTATTATTTTCTTATATTAGCGACGGTTTAGGCCGACACTACTATTTGTGTGCAAATATTCATTTCCCCCACCAATTTCATTTGCCTCCTTTAAAGTTATTGTTTTAATTAATTATTATTTTTATATTAAAAACCAGTACTTTAATAGCACTTTTAAAGTTCTATTAAACAAAATCGTTTACAATAGCAACGCGGTTAATAGCGGTTTAAAGGGATATCAAAAACAAAAGAAAGTTCTCTTAAATAATATTTGTGGCGTAGTGTTTGTTGCCCTGTTTTCCCTTCCAGTGTTGGTTTATCCTTCTGGACATAAGAGACAACTCCTCCTTGTCTTTATCAAAATCTTCATAAGAGGAGCATACGCCTAACTTGTCCTTTTCTTCCATTTTATTGCAAAAGTATTTACCACGAATAAAGCTAAAGTTCATGAGTGAATGGAAGCATTCAAACGATAAGCTATACAACAAGCATCCTAGGACTAAAAAAAGGGACATACGTTTAATCATTCCTTCTTCACCACTTAGTGCCCGTGGCCTTCGAGTGCATTTGTTTTGAAAATAGCATTTATTTGGATCGAACCTACTATTTGTGCGAAAATTTTATTTTCCCCACTAATTTTGTTTGCCTCCTTCTTAGTTATTGTTTTAAATATTTATATATTTTTTATATTAGCGACGGTTCTGGACGACGCTATTGTTTATTCAAAAATATTCATTTCCCATCACCAATTTTGTTTGCCTCATTTTTAGTTATTATTTTAATTAATTATTATTTTCTTATATTAGCGACGGTTCAGGCCGACACTACTATTTGTGCGCATATATTCATTTCCCCCACCAATTTCATTTTCCTCCTTTAAAGTTATTGTTTTAATTAATTATTATTTTTATATTAAAAACCAGTACTTTAATAGCACTTTTAAAGTGCTATTAAACAAAATCGTTTACAATAGCAACGCGGTTAATAGCGGTTTAAAGGGATATCAAAAACAAAAGAAAGTTCTCTTAAATAATATTTGTGGCGTAGTGTCTGTTGCCCTGTTTTCTCTTCCAGTGTTGGTTTATCCTTCTGGACATAAGAGACAACCCCTCTTTGTCTTTATCAAAATCTTCATAAGAGGAGCATACGCCTAACTTGTCCTTTTCTTCCATTTTATTGCAAAAGTATTTAGCACGAATAAAACTAAAGTTCATGAGTGAATGGAAGCATTCAAACGATAAGCTATACAACAAGCATCCTAGGACTAAAAAAAGGGACATACGTTTAATCATTCCTTCTTCACCACTTAGTGCTCGTGGCCTTCGAGTGTATTTGTTTTGAAAATATTTCGAAAATGGTTTGATTTTCGAGAATAATAATTGGTTTTGACCAAGCATTTATTTGGATCGAAGCTACTATTTGTTCGAAAATTTTATTTCCCCCCACTAATTTTGTTAGCCTCATTTTTAGTTATTGTTTTAAATGTTTATATATATTTTATATTAGCGACGGTTCTGGACGACGCTATTGTTTATTCAAAAATATTCATTTCCCATCCCCAATTTCGTTTGCCTCCTTTTTAGTTATTATTTTAATAATAATTATTTTCTTATATTAGCGACGGTTCAGGCCGACACTAATATTTGTGCGCATATATTCATTTCCCCCACCAATTTCATTTGCCTCCTTTAAAGTTATTGTTTTAATTAATTATTATTTTTATATTAAAAACCAGTACTTTAATAGCACTTTTAAAGTGCTATTAAACAAAATCATTTACAATAACAATGCGGTTAATAGCGGTTTAAAGGGATATAAAAAACAAAAGAAAGTTCTCTTAAATAATATTTGTGGCGTAGTGTCTGTTGCCCTGTTTTCTCTTCCAGTGTTGGTTTATCCTTCTGGACATAAGAGACAACCCCTCTTTGTCTTTATCAAAATCTTCATAAGAGGAGCATACGCCTAACTTGTCCTTTTCTTCCATTTTATTGCAAAAGTATTTAGCACGAATAAAACTAAAGTTCATGAGTGAATGGAAGCATTCAAACGATAAGCTATACAACAAGCATCCTAGGACTAAAAAAAGGGACATACGTTTAATCATTCCTTCTTCACCACTTAGTGCTCGTGGCCTTCGAGTGTATTTGTTTTGAAAATATTTCGAAAATGGTTTGATTTTCGAGAATAATAATTGGTTTTGACCAAGCATTTATTTGGATCGAACCTACTGTTTCTGCGAAAATTTTATTTCCCCCCACTAATTTTGTTTGCCTCCTTTTTAGTTATTGTTTTAAATATATATATATTTTTTTTATATTAGCGACGGTTCTGGACGACGCTATTGTTTATTCAAAAATATTCATTTCCCATCACCAATTTTGTTTGCCTCATTTTTAGTTATTATTTTAATTAATTATTATTTTCTTATATTAGCGACGGTTCAGGCCGACACTACTATTTGTGCGCATATATTCATTTCCCCCACCAATTTCATTTGCCTCCTTTAAAGTTATTGTTTTAATTAATTATTATTTTTATATTAAAAACCAGTACTTTAATAGCACTTTTAAAGTGCTATTAAACAAAATCATTTACAATAGCAATGCGGTTAATAGCGGTTTAAAGGGATATAAAAAACAAAAGAAAGTTCTCTTAAATAATATTTGTGGTGTAGTGTCTGTTGCCCTGTTTTCTCTTCCAGTGTTGGTTTATCCTTCTAGACATAAGAGACAACTCCTCTTTGTCTTTATCAAAATCTTCATAAGAGGAGCATACGCCTAACTTGTCCTTTCCTTCCATTTTATTGCAAAAGTATTTAGCACGAATAAAACTAAAGTTCATGAGTGAATGGAAGCATTCAAATGATAAGCTATACAACAAGCATCCTAGGACTAAAAAAAGGGACACACGTTTAATCATTCCTTCTTCACCACTTAGTGCCCGTGGCCTTCGAGTGCATTTTTTTTGAAAATAGCATTTATTTGGATCGAACCTACTGTTTGTGCGAAAATTTTATTTCCCCCCACTAATTTTGTTTTCCTCCTTTTTAGTTATTGTTTTAAATATTTATATATTTTTTATATTAGCGACGGTTCTGGACGACGCTATTTTTTATTCAAAAATATTCATTTCCCATCACCATTTAATTAATTATTATTTTCTTATATTAGCGACGGTTTAGGCCGACACTACTATTTGTGTGCAAATATTCATTTCCCCCACCAATTTCATTTACCTCCTTTAAAGTTATTATTTTAATTAATTATGATTTTTATATTAAAAACCAATACTTTAATAGCACTTTTAAAGTGCTATTAAACAAAATCATTCACAATAGCGGCGCGGTTAATAGTGGTTTAAAGGGATATCAAAAACAAAAGAAAGTTCTCTTAAATAATATTTGTGGCGTAGTGTCTGTTGCCCTGTTTTCTCTTCCAGTGTTGGTTAATCCTTTGGACATAAGAGATAACTCCTTTTTGTCTTTATCAAAATCCTTATAAGAGAAGCATACGCCTAACTTGTCATTTTCTTCCATTTTATTGCAAAAGCATTTAGCACGAATAAAGCTAAAGTTCATGAGTGAATGGAAGCATTCAAACGATAAGCTATATAACAAGCATCCTAGGACTAAAAAAAGGGACATACGTTTAATCATTCCTTCTTCACCACTTAGTGCCTGTGGCCTTCGAGTGCATTTGTTTTGAAAATAGCATTTATTTGGATTGAACCTACTGTTTGTGCGAAAATTTTATTTTCCCCCCACTAATTTTGTTTGCCTCCTTTTTAGTTATTGTTTTAAATATTTATATATTTTTTATATTAGCGACGGTTATGGACGACGCTATTGTTTATTCAAAAATATTCATTTCCCATCACCAATTTTGTTTGCCTCATTTTTAGTTATTATTTTATTTAATTATTATTTTCTTATATTAGCGACGGTTCAAACCGACACTACTATTTGTGCGCATATATTCATTTCCCCCACCATTTTCATTTGCCTCCTTTAAAGTTATTGTTTTAATTAATTATTATTTTTATATTAAAAACCAGTACTTTAATAGCACTTTTAAAGTGCTCTTAAACAAAATCGTTTACAATAGCAACGCGGTTAATAGCGGTTTAAAAGGATATCAAAAACAAAAGAAAGTTCTCTTAAATAATATTTGTGGCGTAGTGTCTGTTGCCCTGTTTTCTCTTCCAGTGTTGGTTTATCCTTCTGGACATAAGAGACAACCCCTCTTTGTCTTTATCAAAATCTTCATAAGAGGAGCATACGCCTAACTTGTCCTTTTCTTACATTTTATTGCAAAAGTATTTAGCATGAATAAAACTAAAGTTCATGAGTGAATGGAAGCATTCAAACGATAAGCTATACAACAAGCATCCTAGGACTAAAAAAAGGGACATACATTTAATCATTCCTTCTTCACCACTTAGTGCTCGTGGCCTTCGAGTGTATTTGTTTTGAAAATATTTCGAAAATGGTTTGATTTTCGAGAATAATAATTAGTTTTGACCAAGCATTTATTTGGATCGAAGCTACTGTTTGTGCGAAAATTTTATTTCCCCCCACTAATTTTGTTTGCCTCATTTTTAGTTATTGTTTTAAATGTTTATATATATTTTATATTAGCGACGGTTCTGGACGACGCTATTGTTTATTCAAAAATATTCATTTCCCATCCCCAATTTCGTTTGCCTCCTTTTTAGTTATTATTTTAATTAATTATTATTTTCTTATATTAGCGACGGTTCAGGCCGACACTAATATTTGTGCGCAAATATCATTTCCCCCACCAATTTCATTTGCCTCCTTTAAAGTTATTATTTTAATTAATTATTATTTTTATATTAAAAACCAATACTTTAATAGCACTTTTAAAGTGCTATTAAACAAAATCATTTACAATAGCGGCGCGGTTAATAGTGGTTTAAAGGGATATCAAAAACAAAAGAAAGTTCTCTTAAATAATATTTGTGGCGTAGTGTCTGTTGCCCTGTTTTCTCTTCCAGTGTTGGTTAATCCTTTGGACATAAGAGACAACTCCTCTTTGTCTTTATCAAAATCTTCATAAGAGGAGCATACGCCTAACTTGTCCTTTTCTTCCATTTTATTGCAAAAGTATTTAGCACGAATAAAGCTAAAGTTCATGAGTGAATGGAAGCATTCAAACGATAAGCTATACAACAAGCATCCTAGGACTAAAAAAAGGGACATACATTTAATCATTCCTTCTTCACCACTTAGTTCCCGTGGCCTTCGAGTGCATTTGTTTTGAAAATAGCATTTATTTGGATCGAACCTACTGTTTGTGCGAAAATTTTATTTTCCCCCCACTAATTTTGTTTGCCTCCTTTTTAGTTATTGTTTTAAATATTTATATATTTTTTATATTAGCGACGGTTATGGACGACGCTATTGTTTATTCAAAAATATTCATTTCCCATCACCAATTTTGTTTGCCTCATTTTTAGTTATTATTTTAATTAATTATTATTTTCTTATATTAGCGACGGTTCAGGCCGACACTACTATTTGTGTGCATATATTCATTTCCCCCACCAATTTCATTTGCCTCCTTTAAAGTTATTGTTTTAATTAATTATTATTTTTATATTAAAAACCAGTACTTTAATAGCACTTTTAAAGTGCTCTTAAACAAAATCGTTTACAATAGCAGCGCGGTTAATAGCGGTTTAAAGGGATATCAAAAACAAAAGAAAGTTCTCTTTAATAATATTTGTGGCGTAGTGTTTGTTGCCCTGTTTTCTCTTCCAGTGTTGTTTTATCCTTCTGGACATAAGAGACAAACCCTCTTTGTCTTTATCAAAATCTTCATAAGAGGAGCATACGCCTAACTTGTCCTTTTCTTCCATTTTATTGCAAAAGTATTTAGCACGAATAAAACTAAAGTTCATGAGTGAATGGAAGCATTCAAACGATAAGCTATACAACAAGCATCCTAGGACTAAAAAAAGGGATATACGTTTAATCATTCCTTCTTCACCACTTAGTGCTCGTGGCCTTCGAGTGTATTTGTTTTGAAAATATTTCGAAAATGGTTTGATTTTCGAGAATAATACTTGGTGTTGACCAAGCATTTATTTGGATCGAAGCTACTGTTTGTGCGATATTTCCCCCCACTAATTTTGTTTGCCTCATTTTTAGTTATTGTTTAAAATGTTTATATATATTTTATATTAGCGACGGTTCTGGACGACGCTATTGTTTATTCAAAAATATTCATTTCCCATCCCCAATTTCGTTTGCCTCCTTTTTAGTTATTATTTTAATTAATTATTATTTTCTTATATTAGCGACGGTTCAGGCCGACACTACTATTTGTGCGCAAATATCATTCCCCCCACCAATTTCATTTGCCTCCTTTAAAGTTATTATTTTAATTAATTATTATTTTTATATTAAAAACCAATACTTTAATAGCACTTTTAAAGTGCTATTAAACAAAATCATTTACAATAGCGGCGCGGTTAATAGTGGTTTAAAGGGATATCAAAAACAAAAGAAAGTTCTCTTAAATAATATTTGTGGCGTAGTGTCTGTTGCCCTGTTTTCTCTTCCAGTGTTGGTTAATCCTTTGGACATAAGAGACAACTCCTCTTTGTCTTTATCAAAATCATCATAAGAGGAGCATACGCCTAACTTGTCCTTTTCTTCCATTTTATTGCAAAAGTATTTAGCACAAATAAAGCTAAAGTTCATGAGTGAATGGAAGCATTCAAACGATAAGCTATACAACAAGCATCCTAGGACTAAAAAAAGGGACATATGTTTAATCATTCCTTCTTCACCACTTAGTGCCCGTGGCCTTCGAGTGCATTTGTTTTGAAAATAGCATTTATTTGGATCGAACCTACTGTTTGTGCGAAAATTTTATTTTCCCCCCACTAATTTTGTTTGCCTCCTTTTTAGTTATTGTTTTAAATATTTATATATTTTTTATATTAGCGACGGTTATGGACGACGCTATTGTTTATTCAAAAATATTCATTTCCCATCACCAATTTTGTTTGCCTCATTTTTAGTTATTATTTTAATTAATTATTATTTTCTTATATTAGCGACGGTTCAGGCCGACACTACTATTTGTGCGCATATATTCATTTCCCCCACCAATTTCATTTGCCTCCTTTAAAGTTATTGTTTTAATTAATTATTATTTTTATATTAAAAACCAGTACTTTAATAGCACTTTTAAAGTGCTCTTAAACAAAATCGTTTACAATAGCAGCGCGGTTAATAGCGGTTTAAAGGGATATCAAAAACAAAAGAAAGTTCTCTTAAATAATATTTGTGGCGTAGTGTCTGTTGCCCTGTTTTCTCTTCCAGTGTTGGTTTATCCTTCTGGACATAAGAGACAACCCCTCTTTGTCTTTATCAAAATCTTCATAAGAGGAGCATACGCCTAACTTGTCCTTTTCTTACATTTTATTGCAAAAGTATTTAGCATGAATAAAACTAAAGTTCATGAGTGAATGGAAGCATTCAAACGATAAGCTATACAACAAGCATCCTAGGACTAAAAAAAGGGACATACGTTTAATCATTCCTTCTTCACCACTTAGTGCTCGTGGCCTTCGAGTGTATTTGTTTTGAAAATATTTCGAAAATGGTTTGATTTTCGAGAATAATAATTGGTTTTGACCAAGCAATTATTTGGATCGAAGCTACTATTTGTGCGAAAATTTTATTTCCCCCCACTAATTTTGTTTGCCTCATTTTTAGTTATTGTTTTAAATGTTTATATATATTTTATATTAGCGACGGTTCTGGACGAAGCTGTTGTTTATTCAAAAATATTCATTTCCCATCCCCAATTTCGTTTGCCTCCTTTTTAGTTATTATTTTCTTATATTAGCGACGGTTCAGGCCGACACTAATATTTCTGCGCAAATATCATTTCCCCCACCAATTTCATTTACCTCCTTTAAAATTATTATTTTAATTAATTATGATTTTTATATTAAAAACCAATACTTTAATAGCACTTTTAAAGTGCTATTAAACAAAATCATTTACAATAGCGGCGCGGTTAATAGTGGTTTAAAGGGATATCAAAAACAAAAGAAAGTTCTCTTAAATAATATTTGTGGCGTAGTGTCTGTTGCCCTGTTTTCTCTTCCAGTGTTGGTTAATCCTTTGGACATAAGAGACAACTCCTCTTTGTCTTTATCAAAATCCTTATAAGAGGAGCATACGCCTAACTTGTCATTTTCTTCCATTTTATTGCAAAAGCATTTAGCACGAATAAAGCTAAAGTTCATGAGTGAATGGAAGCATTCAAACGATAAGCTATACAACAAGCATCCTAGGACTAAAAAAAGGGACATACGTTTAATCATTCCTTCTTCACCACTTAGTGCCTGTGGCCTTCGAGTGCATTTGTTTTGAAAATAACATTTATTTGGATCGAACCTACTGTTTGTGCGAAAATTTTATTTTCCCCCCACTAATTTTGTTTGCCTCCTTTTTAGTTATTGTTTTAAATATTTATATATTTTTTATATTAGCGACGGTTATGGACGACGCTATTGTTTATTCAAAAATATTCATTTCCCATCACCAATTTTGTTTGCCTCATTTTTAGTTATTATTTTAATTAATTATTATTTTCTTATATTAGCGACGGTTCAAACCGACACTACTATTTGTGCACATATATTCATTTCCCCCACCAATTTTATTTGCCTCCTTTAAAGTTATTGTTTTAATTAATTATTATTTTTATATTAAAAACCAGTACTTTAATAGCACTTTTAAAGTGCTCTTAAACAAAATCGTTTACAATAGCAACGCGGTTAATAGCGGTTTAAAGGGATATCAAAAACAAAAGAAAGTTCTCTTTAATAATATTTGTGGCGTAGTGTCTGTTGCCCTGTTTTCTCTTCCAGTGTTGGTTTATCCTTCTGGACATAAGAGACAAACCCTCTTTGTCTTTATCAAAATCTTCATAAGAGGAGCATACGCCTAACTTGTCCTTTTCTTCCATTTTATTGCAAAAGTATTTAGCACGAATAAAACTAAAGTTCATGAGTGAATGGAAGCATTCAAACGATAAGCTATACAACAAGCATCCTAGGACTAAAAAAAGGGACATACGTTTAATCATTCCTTCTTCACCACTTAGTGCTCGTGGCCTTCGAGTGTATTTGTTTTGAAAATATTTCGAAAATGGTTTGATTTTCGAGAATAATACTTGGTGTTGACCAAGCATTTATTTGGATCGAAGCTACTGTTTGTGCGAAAATTTTATTTCCCCCCACTAATTTTGTTTGCCTCATTTTTAGTTATTGTTTTAAATGTTTATATATATTTTATATTAGCGACGGTTCTGGACGACGCTATTGTTTATTCAAAAATATTCATTTCCCATCCCCAATTTCGTTTGCCTCCTTTTTAGTTATTATTTTAATTAATTATTATTTTCTTATATTAGCGACGGTTCAGGCCGACACTACTATTTGTGCGCAAATATCATTTCCCCCACCAATTTCATTTTCCTCCTTTAAAGTTATTATTTTAATTAATTATTATTTTTATATTAAAAACCAATACTTTAATAGCACTTTTAAAGTGCTATTAAACAAAATCATTTACAATAGCGGCGCGGTTAATAGTGGTTTAAAGGGATATCAAAAACAAAAGAAAGTTCTCTTAAATAATATTTGTGGCGTAGTGTCTGTTGCCCTGTTTTCTCTTCCAGTGTTGGTTAATCCTTTGGACATAAGAGACAACTCCTCTTTGTCTTTATCAAAATCTTCATAAGAGGAGCATACGCCTAACTTGTCCTTTTCTTCCATGTTATTGCAAAAGTATTTAGCACGAATAAAGCTAAAGTTCATGAGTGAATGGAAGCATTCAAACGATAAGCTATACAACAAGCATCCTAGGACTAAAAAAAGGGACATACGTTTAATCTTTCCTTCTTCACCACTTTGTGCCCGTGGCCTTCGAGTGCATTTGTTTTGAAAATAGCATTTATTTGGATCGAACCTACTGTTTGTGCGAAAATTTTATTTTCCCCCCACTAATTTTGTTTGCCTCCTTTTTAGTTATTGTTTTAAATATTTATATATTTTTTATATTAGCGACGGTTATGGACGACGCTATTGTTTATTCAAAAATATTCATTTCCCATCACCAATTTTGTTTGCCTCATTTTTAGTTATTATTTTAATTAATTATTATTTTCTTATATTAGCGACGGTTCAGGCCGACACTACTATTTGTGCGCATATATTCATTTCCCCCACCAATTTCATTTGCCTCCTTTAAAGTTATTGTTTTAATTAATTATTATTTTTATATTAAAAACCAGTACTTTAATAGCTCTTTTAAAGTGCTCTTAAACAAAATCGTTTACAATAGCAGCGCGGTTAATAGCGGTTTAAAGGGATATCAAAAACAAAAGAAAGTTCTCTTAAATAATATTTGTGGCGTAGTGTCTGTTGCCCTGTTTTCTCTTCCAGTGTTGGTTTATCCTTCTGGACATAAGAGACAACCCCTCTTTGTCTTTATCAAAATCTTCATAAGAGGAGCATACGCCTAACTTGTCCTTTTCTTACATTTTATTGCAAAAGTATTTAGCATGAATAAAACTAAAGTTCATGAGTGAATGGAAGCATTCAAACGATAAGCTATACAACAAGCATCCTAGGACTAAAAAAAGGGACATACGTTTAATCATTCCTTCTTCAACACTTAGTGCTCGTGGCCTTCGAGTGTATTTGTTTTGAAAATATTTCGAAAATGGTTTGATTTTCGAGAATAATACTTGGTGTTGACCAAGCATTTATTTGGATCGAAGCTACTGTTTGTGCGAAAATTTTATTTCCCCTTACTAATTTTGTTTGCCTCATTTTTAGTTATTGTTTTAAATGTTTATATATATTTTATATTAGCGACGGTTCTGGACGACGCTATTCTTTATTCAAAAATATTCATTTCCCATCCCCAATTTCGTTTGCCTCCTTTTTAGTTATTATTTTAATTAATTATTATTTTCTTATATTAGCGACGGTTCAGGCCGACACTACTATTTGTGTGCAAATATCATTTCCCCCACCAATTTCATTTGCCTCCTTTAAAGTTATTATTTTAATTAATTATTATTTTTATATTAAAAACCAATACTTTAATAGCACTTTTAAAGTGCTATTAAACAAAATCATTTACAATAGCAGCGCGATTAATAGTGGTTTAAAGGGATATCAAAAACAAAAGAAAGTTCTCTTAAATAATATTTGTGGCGTAGTGTCTGTTGCCCTGTTTTCTCTTCCAGTGTTGGTTAATCCTTTGGACATAAGAGACAACTCTTCCTTGTCTTTATCAAAATCTTCATAAGAGGAGCATACGCCTAACTTATCCTT
Source organism: Vicia faba (assembly GCA_948472305.1). NCBI lineage: Eukaryota > Viridiplantae > Streptophyta > Magnoliopsida > Fabales > Fabaceae > Vicia > Vicia faba. Next base: position 1,009,545,077 of record OX451739.1, on the reverse strand, counting down.
TTCTTCCATTTTATTGCAAAAGTATTTAGCACGAATAAAGCTAAAGTTCATGAGTGAATGGAAGCATTCAAACGATAAGCTATACAACAAGCATCCTAGGACTAAAAAAAGGGACATACGTTTAATCATTCCTTCTTCACCACTTAGTGCCCGTGGCCTTCGAGTGTATTTGTTTTGAAAATATTTCGAAAATGGTTTGATTTTCGAGAATAATACTTGGTGTTGACCAAGCATTTATTTGGATCGAAGCTACTGTTTGTGCGAAAATTTTATTTCCCCCCACTAATTTTGTTTGCCTCATTTTTAGTTATTGTTTTAAATGTTTATATATATTTTATATTAGCGACGGTTCTGGACGACGCTATTCTTTATTCAAAAATATTCATTTCCCATCCCCAATTTCGTTTGCCTCCTTTTTAGTTATTATTTTAATTAATTATTATTTTCTTATATTAGCGACGGTTCAGGCCGACACTACTATTTGTGTGCAAATATCATTTCCCCCACCAATTTCATTTGCCTCCTTTAAAGTTATTATTTTAATTAATTATTATTTTTATATTAAAAACCAATACTTTAATAGCACTTTTAAAGTGCTATTAAACAAAATCATTTACAATAGCAGCGCGATTAATAGTGGTTTAAAGGGATATCAAAAACAAAAGAAAGTTCTCTTAAATAATATTTGTGGCGTAGTGTCTGTTGCCCTGTTTTCTCTTCCAGTGTTGGTTAATCCTTTGGACATAAGAGACAACTCTTCTTTGTCTTTATCAAAATCTTCATAAGAGGAGCATACGCCTAACTTATCCTTTTCTTCCATTTTATTGCAAAAGTATTTAGCACGAATAAAGCTAAAGTTCATGAGTGAATGGAAGCATTCAAACGATAAGCTATACAACAAGCATCCTAGGACTAAAAAAAGGGACATACGTTTAATCATTCCTTCTTCACCACTTAGTGCCCGTGGCCTTCGAGTGCATTTGTTTTGAAAATAGCATTTATTTGGATCGAAGCTACTGTTTGTGCGAAAATTTTATTTCCCCCCACTAATTTTGTTTGCCTCATTTTTAGTTATTGTTTTAAATATTTATATATTTTTTATATTAGCGACGGTTCTGGACGACGCTATTGTTTATTCAAAAATATTCATTTCCCATCCCCAATTTCGTTTGCCTCCTTTTTAGTTATTATTTTAATTAATTATTATTTTCTTATATTAGCGACGGTTCAGGCCGACACTACTATTTGTGCGCAAATATCATTTCCCCCACCAATTTCATTTGCCTCCTTTAAAGTTATTATTTTAATTAATTATTATTTTTATATTAAAAACCAATACTTTAATAGCACTTTTAAAGTGCTATTAAACAAAATCGTTTACAATATCGGCGCAGTTAATAGTGGTTTAAAGGGATATAAAAAACAAAAGAAAGTTCTCTTAAATAATATTTGTGGCGTAGTGTCTGTTGCCCTGTTTTCTCTTCCAGTGTTGGTTTATCCTTCTGGACATAAGAGACAACCCCTCTTTGTCTTTATCAAAATCTTCATAAGAGGAGCATACGCCTAACTTGTCCTTTTCTTACATTTTATTGCAAAAGTATTTAGCATGAATAAAACTAAAGTTCATGAGTGAATGGAAGCATTCAAACGATAAGCTATACAACAAGCATCCTAGGACTAAAAAAAGGGACATACGTTTAATCATTCCTTCTTCACCACTTAGTGCTCGTGGCCTTCGAGTGTATTTGTTTTGAAAATATTTCGAAAATGGTTTGATTTTCGAGAATAATACTTGGTGTTGACCAAGCATTTATTTGGATCGAAGCTACTGTTTGTGCGAAAATTTTATTTCCCCCCACTAATTTTGTTTGCCTCATTTTTAGTTATTGTTTTAAATGTTTATATATATTTTATATTAGCTACGGTTCTGGACGACGCTATTCTTTATTCAAAAATATTCATTTCCCATCCCCAATTTCGTTTGCCTCCTTTTTAGTTATTATTTTAATTAATTATTATTTTCTTATATTAGCGACGGTTCAGGCCGACACTACTATTTGTGTGCAAATATCATTTCCCCCACCAATTTCATTTGCCTCCTTTAAAGTTATTATTTTAATTAATTATTATTTTTATATTAAAAACCAATACTTTAATAGCACTTTTAAAGTGCTATTAAACAAAATCATTTACAATAGCAGCGCGATTAATAGTGGTTTAAAGGGATATCAAAAACAAAAGAAAGTTCTCTTAAATAATATTTGTGGCGTAGTGTCTGTTGCCCTGTTTTCTCTTCCAGTGTTGGTTAATCCTTTGGACATAAGAGACAACTCTTCTTTGTCTTTATCAAAATCTTCATAAGAGGAGCATACGCCTAACTTATCCTTTTCTTCCATTTTATTGCAAAAGTATTTAGCACGAATAAAGCTAAAGTTCATGAGTGAATGGAAGCATTCAAACGATAAGCTATATAACAAGCATACTAGGACTAAAAAAAGGGACATGCGTTTAATCATTCCTTCTTCACCACTTAGTGCCCGTGGCCTTCGAGTGCATTTGTTTTGAAAATAGCATTTATTTGGATCGAAGCTACTGTTTGTGCGAAAATTTTATTTCCCCCCACTAATTTTGTTTGCCTCATTTTTAGTTATTGTTTTAAATATTTATATATTTTTTATATTAGCGACGGTTCTGGACGACGCTATTGTTTATTCAAAAATATTCATTTCCCATCCCCAATTTCGTTTGCCTCCTTTTTAGTTATTATTTTAATTAATTATTATTTTCTTATATTAGCGACGGTTCAGGCTGACACTACTATTTGTGCGCAAATATCATTTCCCCCACAAATTTCATTTGCCTCCTTTAAAGTTATTATTTTAATTAATTATTATTTTTATATTAAAAACCAATACTTTAATAGCACTTTTAAAGTGCTATTAAACAAAATCGTTTACAATATCGGCGCGGTTAATAGTGGTTTAAAGGGATATCAAAAACAAAAGAAAGTTCTCTTAATTAATATTTGTGGCGTAGTGTCTGTTGCCCTGTTTTCTCTTCCAGTGTTGGTTTATCCTTCTGGACATAAGAGACAACCCCTCTTTGTCTTTATCAAAATCTTCATAAGAGGAGCATACGCCTAACTTGTCCTTTTCTTACATTTTATTGCAAAAGTATTTAGCATGAATAAAACTAAAGTTCATGAGTGAATGGAAGCATTCAAACGATAAGCTATACAACAAGCATCCTAGGACTAAAAAAAGGGACATACGTTTAATCATTCCTTCTTCAACACTTAGTGCTCGTGGCCTTCGAGTGTATTTGTTTTGAAAATATTTCGAAAATGGTTTGATTTTCGAGAATAATACTTGGTGTTGACCAAGCATTTATTTGGATCGAAGCTACTGTTTGTGCGAAAATTTTATTTCCCCCCACTAATTTTGTTTGCCTCATTTTTAGTTATTGTTTTAAATGTTTATATATATTTTATATTAGCGACGGTTCTGGACGACGCTATTCTTTATTCAAAAATATTCATTTCCCATCCCCAATTTCGTTTGCCTCCTTTTTAGTTATTATTTTAATTAATTATTATTTTCTTATATTAGCGACGGTTCAGGCCGACACTACTATTTGTGTGCAAATATCATTTCCCCCACCAATTTCATTTGCCTCCTTTAAAGTTATTATTTTAATTAATTATTATTTTTATATTAAAAACCAATACTTTAATAGCACTTTTAAAGTGCTATTAAACAAAATCATTTACAATAGCAGCGCGATTAATAGTGGTTTAAAGGGATATCAAAAACAAAAGAAAGTTCTCTTAAATAATATTTGTGGCGTAGTGTCTGTTGCCCTATTTTCTCTTCCAGTGTTGGTTAATCCTTTGGACATAAGAGACAACTCTTCTTTGTCTTTATCAAAATCTTCATAAGAGGAGCATACGCCTAACTTATCCTTTTCTTCCATTTTATTGCAAAAGTATTTAGCACGAATAAAGCTAAAGTTCATGAGTGAATGGAAGCATTCAAATGATAAGCTATACAACAAGCATCCTAGGACTAAAAAAAGGGACATACGTTTAATCATTCCTTCTTCACCACTTATTGCCCGTGGCCTTCGAGTGCATTTGTTTTGAAAATAGCTTTTATTTGGATCGAAGCTACTGCTTGTGCGAAAATTTTATTTCCCCCCACTAATTTTGTTTGCCTCATTTTTAGTTATTGTTTTAAATATTTATATATTTTTTATATTAGCGACGGTTCTGGACGACGCTATTATTTATTCAAAAATATTCTTTCCCATCCCCAATTTCGTTTGCCTCCTTTTTAGTTATTATTTTAATTAATTATTATTTTCTTATATTAGCGACGGTTCAGGCCGACACTACTATTTGTGCGCAAATATCATTTCCCCCACCAATTTCATTTGCCTCCTTTAAAGTTATTATTTTAATTAATTATTATTTTTATATTAAAAACCAATACTTTAATAGAACTTTTAAAGTGCTATTAAACAAAATCGTTTACAATATCGGCGCGGTTAATAGTGGTTTAAAGGGATATCAAAAACAAAAGAAAGTTCTCTTAAATAATATTTGTGGCGTAGTGTCTGTTGCCCTGTTTTCTCTTCCAGTGTTGGTTAATCCTTTGGACATAAGAGACAACTCCTCTTTGTCTTTATCAAAATCTTCATAAGAGGAGCATACGCCTAACTTGTCCTTTTCTTCCATTTTATTGCAAAAGTATTTAGCACGAATAAAACTAAAGTTCATGAGTGAATGGAAGCATTCAAACGATAAGCTATACAACAAGCATCCTAGGACTAAAAAAAGGGACATACGTTTAATCATTCCTTCTTCACCACTTAGTGCCCGTGGCCTTCGAGTGCATTTGTTTTGAAAATAGCATTTATTTGGATCGAACCTACTGTTTGTGCGAAAATTTTATTTTCCCCCCACTAATTTTGTTTGCCTCCTTTTTAATTATTGTTTTAAATATTTATATATTTTTTATATTAGCGACGGTTCTAAACGACGCTATTGTTTATTCAAAAATATTCATTTCCCATCACCAATTTTGTTTGCCTCATTTTTAGTTATTATTTTAATTAATTATTATTTTCTTATATTAGCGACGGTTCAGGCCGACACTACTATTTGTGCGCATATATTCATTTCCCCCACCAATTTCATTTGCCTCCTTTAAAGTTATTGTTTTAATTAATTATTATTTTTATATTAAAAACCAGTACTTTAATAGCACTTTTAAAGTGCTCTTAAACAAAATCGTTTACAATAGCAGCGCGGTTAATAGCGGTTTAAAGGGATATCAAAAACAAAAGAAAGTTCTCTTAAACAATATTTGTGGCGTAGTGTCTGTTGCCCTGTTTTCTCTTCCAGTGTTGGTTTATCCTTCTGGACATAAGAGACAACCCCTCTTTGTCTTTATCAAAATCTTCATAACAGGAGCATACGCCCAACTTGTCCTTTTCTGCAAAAGTATTTAGCACGAATAAAACTAAAGTTCATTAGTGAATGGAAGCATTCAAACGATAAGCTATACAACAAGCATCCTAGGACTAAAAAAATGGACATACGTTTAATCATTCCTTCTTCACCACTTAGTGCTCGTGGCCTTCGAGTGTATTTGTTTTGAAAATATTTCGAAAATGGTTTGATTTTTAAGAATAATACTTGGTGTTGACCAAGCATTTATTTGGATCGAAGCTACTGTTTGTGCGAAAATTTTATTTCCCCCAATAATTTTGTTTGTCTCCTTTTTAGTTATTGTTTTAAATATTTATATATATTTTATATTAGCGACGGTTCTGGACGACGCTATTGTTTATTCAAAAATATTCATTTCCCATCACCAATTTCGTTTGCCTCCTTTTTAGTTATTATTTTAATTAATTATTATTTTCTTATATTAGCGACGGTTCAGGCTGACACTACTATTTGTGAGCAAATTTCATTTCCCCCACCAATTTCATTTGCCTCTTTTAAAGTTATTGTTTTAATTAATTATTATTTTCATATTAAAAACAAGTACTTTAATAGCACTTTTAAAGTGCTATTAAACAAAATCGTTTACAATAGCGGCGCGGTTAATAGCGGTTTAGAGGGATATCAAAAACAAAAGAAAGTTCTCTTAAATAATATTTGTGGCGTAGTGTCTGTTTCCCTGTTTTCTCTTCCATTGTTGGTTTATCATTCTGGACATAAGAGACAACCCCTCTTTGTCTTTATAAAAATCTTCATAAGAGGAGCATACGCCTAACTTGTCCTTTTCTTCCATTTTATTGCAAAAGTATTTAGCACGAATAAAACTAAAGTTCATGAGTGAATGGAAGCATTCAAACGATAAGCTATACAACAAGCATCCTAGGACTAAAAAAAGGGACATACGTTTAATCATTCCTTCTTCACCACTTAGTGCCCGTGGCCTTCGAGTGCATTTGTTTTGAAAATAACATTTATTTGGATCGAACATACTGTTTGTGCGGAAATTTTATTTCCCCCACTAATTTTGTTTGTCTCCTTTTTAGTTATTGTTTTAAATATTTATATATTTTTTATATTAGCGACGGTTCTGGACGACGCTATTGTTTATTCAAAAATATTCATTTCCCATCACAAATTTCGTTTGCCTCCTTTTTAGTTATTATTTTAATTAATTATTATTTTCTTATATTAGCGACGGTTCAGGCCGACACTACTATTTGTGCGCATATATTCATTTCCCCCACCAATTTCATTTGCCTCTTTTAAAGTTATTGTTTTAATTAATTATTATTTTTATATTAAAAACCAGTACTTTAATAGCACTTTTAAAGTGCTATTAAACAAAATCGTTTACAATAGCGGCGCGGTTAATAGCGGTTTAAAGGGATATCAATAACAAAAGAAAGTTCTCTTAAATAATATTTGTGGCGTAGTGTCTGTTTCCCTGTTTTCTCTTCCAGTTTTGGTTTATCCTTCTGGACATAAGAGACAACCCCTCTTTGTCTTTATCAAAATCTTCATAAGAGGAGCATACGCCTAACTTGTCCTTTTCTTCCATTTTATTGCAAAAGTATTTAGCACGAATAAAACTAAAGTTCATGAGTGAATGGAAGCATTCAAACGATAAGCTATACAACAAGCATCCTAGGACTAAAAAAAGGGACATACGTTTAATCATTCCTTCTTCACCACTTAGTGCTCGTGGCCTTCGAGTGTATTTGTTTTGAAAATATTTCGAAAATGGTTTGATTTTCGAGAATAATACTTGGTGTTGACCAAGCATTTATTTGGATCGAAGCTACTGTTTGTGTGAAAATTTTATTTCCCCCCACTAATTTTGTTTGCCTCATTTTTAGTTATTGTTTTAAATGTTTATATATATTTTATATTAGCGACGGTACTGGACGACGTTATTTTTTATTAAAAAATATTCATTTCCCATCCCCAATTTCGTTTGCCTCCTTTTTAGTTATTATTTTAATTAATTATTATTTTCTTATATTAGCGACGGTTCAGGCCGACACTACTATTTGTGCGCAAATATCATTTCTCCCACCAATTTCATTTGCCTCCTTTAAAGTTTTTATTTTAATTAATTATTATTTTCATATTAAAAACCAATACTTTAATAGCACTTTTAAAGTACTATTAAACAAAATCATTTACAATATCGGCGCGGTTAATAGTGGTTTAGAGGGATATCAAAAAGAAAAGAAAGTTCTCTTAAATAATATTTGTGGCGTAGTGTCTGTTGCCCTGTTTTCTCTTCCAGTGTTGGTTAATCCTTTGGACATAAGAGACAACTCCTCTTTGTCTTTATCAAAATCTTCATAAGAGGAGCATACGCCTAACTTGTCCTTTTCTTCCATTTTATTGCAAAAGTATTTAGCACGAATAAAGCTAAAGTTCATGAGTGAATGGAAGCATTCAAACGATAAGCTATACAACAAGCATCCTAGGACTAAAAAAAGGGACATACGTTTAATCATTCCTTCTTCACCACTTAGTGCCCGTGGCCTTCGAGTGCATTTGTTTTGAAAATAACATTTATTTGGATCGAACCTACTGTTTGTGCGAAAATTTTATTTCCCCCACTAATTTTGTTTGTCTCCTTTTTAGTTATTGTTTTAAATATTTATATATTTTTTATATTAGCGACGGTTCTGGACGACGCTATTGTTTATTCAAAAATATTCATTTCCCATCACCAATTTCGTTTGCCTCCTTTTTAGTTATTATTTTAATTAATTATTATTTTCTTATATTAGCGACGGTTCAGGCCGACACTACTATTTGTGCGCATATATTCATTTCCCCCACCAATTTCATTTGCCTCTTTTAAAGTTATTGTTTTAATTAATTATTATTTTTATATTAAAAACCAGTACTTTAATAGCACTTTTAAAGTGCTATTAAACAAAATCGTTTACAATAGCGGCGCGGTTAATAGCAGTTTAAAGGGATATCAATAACAAAAGAAAGTTCTCTTAAATAATATTTGTGGCGTAGTGTCTGTTTCCCTGTTTTCTCTTCCAGTGTTGGTTTATCCTTCTGGACATAAGAGACAACCCCTCTTTGTCTTTATCAAAATCTTCATAAGAGGAGCATACGCCTAACTTGTCCTTTTCATCCATTTTATTGCAAAAGTATTTAGCACGAATAAAACTAAAGTTCATGAGTGAATGGAAGCATTCAAACAATAAGCTATACAACAAGCATCCTAGGACTAAAAAAAGGGACATACGTTTAATCATTCCTTCTTCACCACTTAGTGCTCGTGGACTTCGAGTGTATTTGTTTTGAAAATATTTCGAAAATGGTTTGATTTTCGAGAATAATACTTGGTGTTGACCAAGCATTTATTTGGATCGAAGCTACTGTTTGTGTGAAAGTTTTATTTCCCCCCACTAATTTTGTTTGCCTCATTTTTAGTTATTGTTTTAAATGTTTATATATATTTTATATTAGCGACGGTACTGGACGACGCTATTGTTTATTAAAAAATATTCATTTCCCATCCCCAATTTCGTTTGCCTCCTTTTTAGTTATTATTTTAATTAATTATTATTTTCTTATATTAGCGACGGTTCAGGCCGACACTACTATTTGTGCGCAAATATCATTTCTCCCACCAATTTCATTTGCCTCCTTTAAAGTTTTTATTTTAATTAATTATTATTTTCATATTAAAAACCAATACTTTAATAGCACTTTTAAAGTGCTATTAAACAAAATCGTTTACAATATCGGCGCGATTAATAGTGGTTTAGAGGGATATCAAAAAGAAAAGAAAGTTCTCTTAAATAATATTTGTGGCGTAGTGTCTGTTGCCCTGTTTTCTCTTCCAGTGTTGGTTAATCCTTTGGACATAAGAGACAACTCCTCTTTGTCTTTATCAAAATCTTCATAAGAGGAGCATACGCCTAACTTGTCCTTTTCTTCCATTTTATTGCAAAATTATTTAGCACGAATAAAGCTAAAGTTCATGAGTGAATGGAAGCATTCAAACGATAAGCTATACAACAAGCATCCTATGACTAAAAAAAGGGACATGCGTTTAATCATTCCTTCTTCACCACTTAGTGCCCGTGGCCTTCGAGTGCATTTGTTTTGAAAATAACATTTATTTGGATCGAACCTACTGTTTGTGCGAAAATTTTATTTCCCCCACTAATTTTGTTTGTCTCCTTTTTAGTTATTGTTTTAAACATTTATATATTTTTTATATTAGCGACGGTTCTGGACGACGCTATTGTTTATTCAAAAATATTCATTTCCCATCACCAATTTCGTTTGCCTCCTTTTTAGTTATTATTTTAATTAATTATTATTTTCTTATATTAGCGACGGTTCAGGCCGACACTACTATTTGTGCGCATATATTCATTTCCCCCACCAATTTCATTTGCCTCTTTTAAAGTTATTGTTTTAATTAATTATTATTTTTATATTAAAAACCAGTACTTTAATAGCACTTTTAAAGTGCTATTAAACAAAATCGTTTACAATAGCGGCGCAGTTAATAGCGGTTTAAAGGGATATCAATAACAAAAGAAAGTTCTCTTAAATAATATTTGTGGCGTAGTGTCTGTTTCCCTGTTTTCTCTTCCAGTGTTGGTTTATCCTTCTGGACATAAGAGACAACCCCTCTTTGTCTTTATCAAAATCTTCATAAGAGGAGCATACGCCTAACTTGTCCTTTTCTTCCATTTTATTGCAAAAGTATTTAGCACGAATAAAACTAAAGTTCATGAGTGAATGGTAGCATTCAAACAATAAGCTATACAACAAGCATCCTAGGACTAAAAAAAGGGACATACGTTTAATCATTCCTTCTTCACCACTTAGTGCTCGTGGACTTCGAGTGTATTTGTTTTGAAAATATTTCGAAAATGGTTTGATTTTCGAGAATAATACTTGGTGTTGACCAAGCATTTATTTGGATCGAAGCTACTGTTTGTGTGAAAATTTTATTTCCCCCCACTAATTTTGTTTGCCTCATTTTTAGTTATTGTTTTAAATGTTTATATATATTTTATATTAGCGACGGTACTGGACGACGCTATTGTTTATTAAAAAATATTCATTTCCCATCCCCAATTTCGTTTGCCTCCTTTTTAGTTATTATTTTAATTAATTATTATTTTCTTATATTAGCGACGGTTCAGGCCGACACTACTATTTGTGCGCAAATATCATTTCCCCCACCAATTTCATTTGCCTCCTTTAAAGTTTTTATTTTAATTAATTATTATTTTCATATTAAAAACCAGTACTTTAATAGCACTTTTAAAGTGCTATTAAACAAAATCATTTACAATATCGGCGCGGTTAATAGTGGTTTAGAGGGATATCAAAAAGAAAAGAAAGTTCTCTTAAATAATATTTATGGCGTAGTGTCTGTTGCCCTGTTTTCTCTTCCAGTGTTGGTTAATCCTTTTGACATAAGAGACAACTCCTCTTTGTCTTTATCAAAATCTTCATAAGAGGAGCATACGCCTAACTTGTCCTTTTCTTCCATTTTATTGCAAAAGTATTTAGCACGAATAAAGCTAAAGTTCATGAGCGAATGGAAGCATTCAAACGATAAGCAATACAACAAGCATCCTAGGACTAAAAAAAGGGACATACGTTTAATCATTCCTTCTTCACCACTTAGTGCCCGTGGCCTTCGAGTGCATTTGTTTTGAAAATAACATTTATTTGGATCGAACCTACTGTTTGTGCGGAAATTTTATTTCCCCCACTAATTTTGTTTGTCTCCTTTTTAGTTATTGTTTTAAATATTTATATATTTTTTATATTAGCGACGGTTCTGGACGACGCTATTGTTTATTCAAAAATATTCATTTCCCATCACCAATTTCGTTTGCCTCCTTTTTAGTTATTATTTTAATTAATTATTATTTTCTTATATTAGCGACGGTTCAGGCCGACACTACTATTTGTGCGCATATATTCATTTCCCCCACCAATTTCATTTGCCTCTTTTAAAGTTATTGTTTTAATTAATTATTATTTTTATATTAAAAACCAGTACTTTAATAGCACTTTTAAAGTGCTATTAAACAAAATCGTTTACAATAGCGGCGCGGTTAATAGCGGTTTAAAGGGATATCAATAACAAAAGAAAGTTCTCTTAAATAATATTTGTGGCGTAGTGTCTGTTTCCCTGTTTTCTCTTCCAGTGTTGGTTTATCCTTCTGGACATAAGAGACAACCCCTCTTTGTCTTTATCAAAATCTTCATAAGAGGAGCATACGCCTAACTTGTCCTTTTCTTCCATTTTATTGCAAAAGTATTTAGCACGAATAAAACTAAAGTTCATGAGTGAATGGAAGCATTCAAACAATAAGCTATACAACAAGCATCCTAGGACTAAAAAAAGGGACATACGTTTAATCATTCATTCTTCACCACTTAGTGCTCGTGGACTTCGAGTGTATTTGTTTTGAAAATATTTCGAAAATGGTTTGATTTTCGAGAATAATACTTGGTGTTGACCAAGCATTTATTTGGATCGAAGTTACTGTTTGTGCAAAAAATTTATTTCCCCCCACTAATTTTGTTTGCCTCATTTTTAGTTATTGTTTTAAATGTTTATATATATTTTATATTAGCGACGGTTCTGGACGACGCTATTGTTTATTCAAAAATATTCATTTCCCATCCCCAATTTCGTTTGCCTCCTTTTTAGTTACTATTTTAATTAATTATTATTTTCTTATATTAGCGACGGTTCAGGCCGATACTACTATTTGTGCGCAAATATCATTTCCCCCACCAATTTAATTTGCCTCCTTTAAAGTTATTATTTTAATTAATTATTATTTTTATATTAAAAACCAGTACTTTAATAGCACTTTTAAAGTGCTATTAAACAAAATAATTTACAATAGCGGCGCGGTTAATAGTGTATTAAAGGGATATCAAAAACAAAAAAGTTCTCTTAAATAATATTTGTGGCGTAGTGTCTGTTGCCCTGTTTTCTCTTCCAGTGTTGGTTAATCCTTTGGACATAAGAGACAACTCCTCTTTGTCTTTATCAAAATCTTCATAAGAGGAGCATACGCCTAACTTGTCCCTTTGTTCCATTTTATTGCAAAAGTATTTAGCACGAATAAAGCTAAAGTTCATGAGTGAATGGAAGCATTCAAACGATAAGCTATACAACAAGCATCCTAGGACTAAAAAAAGGGACATACGTTTAATCATTCCTTCTTCACCACTTAGTGCCCGTGGCCTTCGAGTGCATTTGTTTTGAAAATAGCATTTATTTGGATCGAACCTACTGTTTGTGCGAAAATTTTATTTCCCCCACTAATTTTGTTTGTCTCCTTTTTAGTTATTGTTTTAAATATTTATATATTTTTTATATTAGCGACGGTTCTGGACGACGCTATTGTTTATTCAAAAATATTCATTTCCCATCACCAATTTCGTTTGCCTCCTTTTTAGTTATTATTTTAATTAATTATTATTTTCTTATATTAGCGACGGTTCAGGCCGACACTACTATTTGTGAGCAAATTTCATTTCCCCCACCAATTTCATTTGCTTCTTTTAAAGTTATTGTTTTAATTAATTATCATTTTTATATTAAAAACCAGTACTTTAATAGCACTTTAAAGTGCTATTAAACAAAATCGTTTACAATAGCAGCGCGGTTTATAGCGGTTTAAAGGGATATCAAAAACAAAAGAAAGTTCTCTTAAATAATATTTGTGGCGTAGTGTCTGTTGCCCTGTTTTCTCTTCCAGTGTTGGTTTATCCTTCTGGACATAAGAGACAACCCCTCTTTGTCTTTATCAAAATCTTCATAAGAGGAGCATACGCCTAACTTGTCCTTTTCTTCCATTTTATTGCAAAAGTATTTAGCACGAATAAAACTAAAGTTCATGAGTGAATTGAAGCATTCAAACGATAAGCTATACAACAAGCATCCTAGGACTAAAAAAACGGACATACGTTTAATCATTCCTTCTTCACCACTTAGTGCTCGTGGCCTTCGAGTGCATTTGTTTTGAAAATAACATTTATTTGGATCGAACCTACTGTTTGTGCGGAAATTTTATTTCCCCCACTAATTTTGTTTGTCTCCTTTTTAGTTATTGTTTTAAATATTTATATATTTTTTATATTAGCGACGGTTCTGGACGACGCTATTGTTTATTCAAAAATATTCATTTCCCATCACCAATTTCGTTTGCCTCCTTTTTAGTTATTATTTTAATTAATTATTATTTTCTTATATTAGCGACGGTTCAGGCCGACACTACTATTTGTGCGCATATATTCATTTCCCCCACCAATTTCATTTGCCTCTTTTAAAGTTATTGTTTTAATTAATTATTATTTTTATATTAAAAACCAGTACTTTAATAGCACTTTTAAAGTGCTATTAAACAAAATCGTTTACAATAGCGGCGCGGTTAATAGCGGTTTAAAGGGATATCAATAACAAAAGAAAGTTCTCTTAAATAATATTTGTGGCGTAGTGTCTGTTTCCCTGTTTTCTCTTCCAGTGTTGGTTTATCCTTCTGGACATAAGAGACAACCCCTCTTTGTCTTTATCAAAATCTTCATAAGAGGAGCATACGCCTAACTTGTCCTTTTCTTCCATTTTATTGCAAAAGTATTTAGCACGAATAAAACTAAAGTTCATGAGTGAATGGAAGCATTCAAACAATAAGCTATACAACAAGCATCCTAGGACTAAAAAAAGGGACATACGTTTAATCATTCCTTCTTCACCACTTAGTGCTCGTGGACTTCGAGTGTATTTGTTTTGAAAATATTTCGAAAATGGTTTGATTTTCGAGAATAATACTTGGTGTTGACCAAGCATTTATTTGGATCGAAGCTACTGTTTGTGTGAAAATTTTATTTCCCCCCACTAATTTTGTTTGCCTCATTTTTAGTTATTGTTTTAAATGTTTATATATATTTTATATTAGCGACGGTACTGGACGACGCTATTGTTTATTAAAAAATATTCATTTCCCATCCCCAATTTCGTTTGCCTCCTTTTTAGTTATTATTTTAATTAATTATTATTTTCTTATATTAGCGACGGTTCAGGCCGACACTACTATTTGTGCGCAAATATCATTTCCCCCACCAATTTCATTTGCCTCCTTTAAAGTTTTTATTTTAATTAATTATTATTTTCATATTAAAAACCAATACTTTAATAGCACTTTTAAAGTGCTATTAAACAAAATCATTTACAATATCGGCGCGGTTAATAGTGGTTTAGAGGGATATCAAAAAGAAAAGAAAGTTCTCTTAAATAATATTTATGGCGTAGTGTCTGTTGCCCTGTTTTCTCTTCCAGTGTTGGTTAATCCTTTGGACATAAGAGACAACTCCTCTTTGTCTTTATCAAAATCTTCATAAGAGGAGCATACGCCTAACTTGTCCTTTTCCTTCATTTTATTGCAAAAGTATTTAGCACGAATAAAGCTAAAGTTCATGAGTGAATGGAAGCATTCAAACGATAAGCAATACAACAAGCATCCTAAGACTAAAAAAAGGGACATACGTTTAATCATTCCTTCTTCACCACTTAGTGCCCGTGGCCTTCGAGTGCATTTGTTTTGAAAATAACATTTATTTGGATCGAACCTACTGTTTGTGCGGAAATTTTATTTCCCCCACTAATTTTGTTTGTCTCCTTTTTAGTTATTGTTTTAAATATTTATATATTTTTTATATTAGCGACGGTTCTGGACGACGCTATTGTTTATTCAAAAATATTCATTTCCCATCACCAATTTCGTTTGCCTCCTTTTTAGTTATTATTTTAATTAATTATTATTTTCTTATATTAGCGACGGTTCAGGCCGACACTACTATTTGTGCGCATATATTCATTTCCCCCACCAATTTCATTTGCCTCTTTTAAAGTTATTGTTTTAATTAATTATTATTTTTATATTAAAAACCAGTACTTTAATAGCACTTTTAAAGTGCTATTAAACAAAATCGTTTACAATAGCGGCGCGGTTAATAGCGGTTTAAAGGGATATCAATAACAAAAGAAAGTTCTCTTAAATAATATTTGTGGCGTAGTGTCTGTTTCCCTGTTTTCTCTTCCAGTGTTGGTTTATCCTTCTGGACATAAGAGACAACCCCTCTTTGTCTTTATCAAAATCTTCATAAGAGGAGCATACGCCTATTTTGTCCTTTTCTTCCATTTTATTGCAAAAGTATTTAGCACGAATAAAACTAAAGTTCATGAGTGAATGGAAGCATTCAAACAATAAGCTATACAACAAGCATCCTAGGACTAAAAAAAGGGACATACGTTTAATCATTCCTTCTTCACCACTTAGTGCTCGTGGACTTCGAGTGTATTTGTTTTCAAAATATTTCGAAAATGGTTTGATTTTCAAGAATAATACTTGGTGTTGACCAAGCATTTATTTGGATCGAAGCTACTGTTTGTGCGAAAATTTTATTTCCCCCCACTAATTTTGTTTGCCTCATTTTTAGTTATTGTTTTAAATGTTTATATATATTTTATATTAGCGACGATTCTGGACGACGCTATTGTTTATTCAAAAATATTCATTTCCCATCCCCAATTTCGTTTGCCTCCTTTTTAGTTATTATTTTAATTAATTATTATTTTCTTATATTAGCGACGGTTCAGGCCGATACTACTATTTGTGCGCAAATATCATTTCCCCCACCAATTTAATTTGCCTCCTTTAAAGTTATTATTTTAATTAATTATTATTTTTATATTAAAAACCAGTACTTTAATAGCACTTTTAAAGTGCTATTAAACAAAATAATTTACAATAGCGGCGCGGTTAATAGTGTATTAAAGAGATATCAAAAACAAAAAAGTTCTCTTAAATAATATTTGTGGCGTAGTGTCTGTTGCCCTGTTTTCTCTTCCAGTGTTGGTTAATCCTTTGGACATAAGAGACAACTCCTCTTTGTCTTTATCAAAATCTTCATAAGAGGAGCATACGCCTAACTTGTCCCTTTGTTCCATTTTATTGCAAAAGTATTTAGCACGAATAAAGCTAAAGTTCATGAGTGAATGGAAGCATTCAAACGATAAGCTATACAACAAGCATCCTAGGACTAAAAAAAGGGACATACGTTTAATCATTCCTTCTTCACCACTTAGTGCCCGTGGCCTTCGAGTGCATTTGTTTTGAAAATAGCATTTATTTGGATCGAACCTACTGTTTGTGCGAAAATTTTATTTCCCCCACTAATTTTGTTTGTCTCCTTTTTAGTTATTGTTTTAAATATTTATATATTTTTTATATTAGCGACGGTTCTGGACGACGCTATTGTTTATTCAAAAATATTCATTTCCCATCACCAATTTCGTTTGCCTCCTTTTTAGTTATTATTTTAATTAATTATTATTTTCTTATATTAGCGACGGTTCAGGCCGACACTACTATTTGTGAGCAAATTTCATTTCCCCCACCAATTTCATTTGCTTCTTTTAAAGTTATTGTTTTAATTAATTATCATTTTTATATTAAAAACCAGTACTTTAATAGCACTTTAAAGTGCTATTAAACAAAATTGTTTACAATAGCAGCGCGGTTTATAGCGGTTTAAAGGGATATCAAAAACAAAAGAAAGTTCTCTTAAATAATATTTGTGGCGTAGTGTCTGTTGCCCTGTTTTCTCTTCCAGTGTTGGTTTATCCTTCTGGACATAAGAGACAACCCCTCTTTGTCTTTATCAAAATCTTCATAAGAGGAGCATACGCCTAACTTGTCCTTTTCTTCCATTTTATTGCAAAAGTATTTAGCACGAATAAAACTAAAGTTCATGAGTGAATTGAAGCATTCAAACGATAAGCTATACAACAAGCATCCTAGGACTAAAAAAACGGACATACGTTTAATCATTCCTTCTTCACCACTTAGTGCTCGTGGCCTTCGAGTGTATTTGTTTTGAAAATATTTCGAAAATGGTTTGATTTTCGAGAATAATACTTGGTGTTGACCAAGCATTTATTTGGATCGAAGCTACTGTTTGTGCGAAAATTTTATTTCCCCCACTAATTTTGTTTGTCTCCTTTTTAGTTATTGTTTTAAATATTTATATATATTTTATATTAGCGACGGTTCTGGACGACGCTATTGTTTATTCAAAAATATTCATTTCCCATCACCAATTTCGTTTGCCTCCTTTTTAGTTATTATTTTAATTAATTATTATTTTCTTATATTAGCGACGGTTCAGGCTGACACTACTATTTGTGAGCAAATTTCATTTCCCCCACCAATTTCATTTGCCTCTTTTAAAGTTATTGTTTTAATTAATTATTATTTTTATATTAAAAACAAGTAATTTAATAGCACTTTTAAAGTACTATTAAACAAAATCGTTTACAATAGCGGCGCGGTTAATAGAGGTTTAAAGGGATATCAATAACAAAAGAAAGTTCTCTTAAATAATATTTGTGGCGTAGTGTCTGTTTCCCTGTTTTCTCTTCCAGTGTTGGTTTATCCTTCTGGACGTAAGAGACAACCCCTCTTTGTCTTTATCAAAATCTTCATAAGAGGAGCATACGCCTATTTTGTCCTTTTCTTCCATTTTATTGCAAAAGTATTTAGCACGAATAAAACTAAAGTTCATGAGTGAATGGAAGCATTCAAACAATAAGCTATACAACAAGCATCCTAGGACTAAAAAAAGGGACATACGTTTAATCATTCCTTCTTCACCACTTAGTGCTCGTGGACTTCGAGTGTATTTGTTTTCAAAATATTTCGAAAATGGTTTGATTTTCGAGAATAATACTTGGTGTTGACCAAGCATTTATTTGGATCGAAGCTACTGTTTGTGCGAAAATTTTATTTCCCCCCACTAATTTTGTTTGCCTCATTTTTAGTTATTGTTTTAAATGTTTATATATATTTTATATTAGCGACGGTTCTGGACGACGCTATTGTTTATTCAAAAATATTCATTTCCCATCCCCAATTTCGTTTGCCTCCTTTTTAGTTATTATTTTAATTAATTATTATTTTCTTATATTAGCGACGGTTCAGGCCGATACTACTATTTGTGCGCAAATATCATTTCCCCCACCAATTTAATTTGCCTCCTTTAAAGTTATTATTTTAATTAATTATTATTTTTATATTAAAAACCAGTACTTTAATAGCACTTTTAAAGTGCTATTAAACAAAATAATTTACAATAGCGGCGCGGTTAATAGTGTATTAAAGGGATATCAAAAACAAAAAAGTTCTCTTAAATAATATTTGTGGCGTAGTGTCTGTTGCCCTGTTTTCTCTTCCAGTGTTGGTTAATCCTTTGGACATAAGAGACAACTCCTCTTTGTCTTTATCAAAATCTTCATAAGAGGAGCATACGCCTAACTTGTCCCTTTGTTCCATTTTATTGCAAAAGTATTTAGCACGAATAAAGCTAAAGTTCATGAGTGAATGGAAGCATTCAAACGATAAGCTATACAACAAGCATCCTAGGACTAAAAAAAGGGACATACGTTTAATCATTCCTTCTTCACCACTTAGTGCCCGTGGCCTTCGAGTGCATTTGTTTTGAAAATAGCATTTATTTGGATCGAACCTACTGTTTGTGCGAAAATTTTATTTCCCCCACTAATTTTGTTTGTCTCCTTTTTAGTTATTGTTTTAAATATTTATATATTTTTTATATTAGCGACGGTTCTGGACGACGCTATTGTTTATTCAAAAATATTCATTTCCCATCACCAATTTCGTTTGCCTCCTTTTTAGTTATTATTTTAATTAATTATTATTTTCTTATATTAGCGACGGTTCAGGCCGACACTACTATTTGTGAGCAAATTTCATTTCCCCCACCAATTTCATTTGCTTCTTTTAAAGTTATTGTTTTAATTAATTATCATTTTTATATTAAAAACCAGTACTTTAATAGCACTTTAAAGTGCTATTAAACAAAATCGTTTACAATAGCAGCGCGGTTTATAGCGGTTTAAAGGGATATCAAAAACAAAAGAAAGTTCTCTTAAATAATATTTGTGGCGTAGTGTCTGTTGCCCTGTTTTCTCTTCCAGTGTTGGTTTATCCTTCTGGACATAAGAGACAACCCCTCTTTGTCTTTATCAAAATCTTCATAAGAGGAGCATACGCCTAACTTGTCCTTTTCTTCCATTTTATTGCAAAAGTATTTAGCAAGAATAAAACTAAAGTTCATGAGTGAATTGAAGCATTCAAATGATAAGCTATACAACAAGCATCCTAGGACTAAAAAAACGGACATACGTTTAATCATTCCTTCTTCACCACTTAGTGCTCGTGGCCTTCGAGTGTATTTGTTTTGAAAATATTTCGAAAATGGTTTGATTTTCGAGAATAATACTTGGTGTTGACCAAGCATTTATTTGGATCGAAGCTACTGTTTGTGCGAAAATTTTATTTCCCCCACTAATTTTGTTTGTCTCCTTTTTAGTTATTGTTTTAAATATTTATATATATTTTATATTAGAGACGGTTCTGGACGACGCTATTGTTTATTCAAAAATATTCATTTCCCATCACCAATTTCGTTTGCCTCCTTTTTAGTTATTATTTTAATTAATTATTATTTTCTTATATTAGCGACGGTTCAGGCTGACACTACTATTTGTGAGCAAATTTCATTTCCCCCACCAATTTCATTTGCCTCTTTTAAAGTTATTGTTTTAATTAATTATTATTTTTATATTAAAAACAAGTACTTTAATAGCACTTTTAAAGAGCTATTAAACAAAATCGTTTACAATAGCGGCGCGGTTAATAGCGGTTTAGAGGGATATCAAAAACAAAAGAAAGTTCTCTTATATAATATTTGTGGCGTAGTGTCTGTTTCCCTGTTTTCTCTTCCAGTGTTGGTTTATCCTTTTGGACATAAGAGACAACCCCTCTTTGTCTTTTTCAAAATCTTCATAAGAGGAGCATACGCCTAACTTGTCCTTTTCTTCCATTTTATTGCAAAAGTATTTAGCACGAATAAAACTAAAGTTCATGAGTGAATGGAAGCATTCAAACGATAAGCTATACAACAAGTATCCTAGGACTAAAAAAAGGGACATACGTTTAATCATTCCTTCTTCACCACTTAGTGCTCGTGGCCTTCGAGTGTATTTGTTTTCAAAATATTTCGAAAATGGTTTGATTTTCGAGAATAATACTTGGTGTTGACCAAGCATTTATTTGGATCGAAGCTACTGTTTGTGCGAAAATTTTATTTCCCCCCACTAATTTTGTTTGCCTCATTTTTAGTTATTGTTTTAAATGTTTATATATATTTTATATTAGCGACGGTTCTGGACGACGCTATTGTTTATTCAAAAATATTCATTTCCCATCCCCAATTTCGTTTTCCTCCTTTTTAGTTATTATTTTAATTAATTATTATTTTCTTATATTAGCGACGGTTCACCCCGATACTACTATTTGTGCGCAAATATCATTTCCCCCACCAATTTCCTTTGCCTCCTTTAAAGTTTTTATTTTAATTAATTATTATTTTTATATTTAAAACTAGTACTTTAATAGCACTTTTAAAGTGCTATTAAACAAAATAATTTACAATATCGGCGCGGTTAATAGTGTATTAAAGGGATATCAAAACCAAAAAAAGTTTTCTTAAATAATATTTGTGGCGTAGTGTCTGTTGCCCTGTTTTCTCTTCCAGTGTTGGTTAATCCTTTGGACATAAGAGACAACTCCTCTTTGTCTTTATCAAAATCTTCATAAGAGGAGCATACGCCTAACTTGTCCTTTTCTTCCATTTTATTGCAAAAGTATTTAGCACGAATAAAGCTAAAGTTCATGAGTGAATGGAAGCATTCAAACGATAAGCTATACAACAAGCATCCTAGGACTAAAAAAAGGGACATACGTTTAATCATTCCTTCTTCACCACTTAGTGCCCGTGGCCTTCGAGTGCATTTGTTTTGAAAATAACATTTATTTGGACCGAACCTACTGTTTGTGCGGAAATTTTATTTCCCCCACTAATTTTGTTTGTCTCCTTTTTAGTTATTGTTTTAAATATTTATATATTTTTTATATTAGCGATGGTTCTGGACGACGCTATTGTTTACTCAAAAATATTCATTTCCCATCACCAATTTCGTTTGCCTCCTTTTTAGTTATTATTTTAATTAATTATTAGTTTCTTATATTAGCGACGGTTCAGGCTGACACTACTATTTGTGAGCAAATTTCATTTCCCCCACCAATTTCATTTGCCTCTTTTAAAGTTATTGTTTTAATTAATTATTATTTTTATATTAAAAACCAGTACTTTAATAGCACTTTTAAAGTGCTATTAAACAAAATCGTTTACAATAGCGGCGCGGTTAATAGCGGTTTAAAGGGATATCAAAAAAAGAAAAAAAACTTCTCTTAAATAATATTTGTGGCGTAGTGTCTAATTCCCTGTTTTCTCTTCCAGTGTTGGTTTATCCTTCTTGACATAAGAGACAACCCCTCTTTGTCTTTATCAAAATCTTCATAGGAGGAGCATACGCCTAACTTGTCCTTTTCTTCCATTTTATTGCAAAAGTATTTAGCACGAATAAAACTAAAGTTCATGAGTGAATGGAAGCATTCAAACAATAAGCTATACAACAAGCATCCTAGGAATAAAAAAAGGGACATACGTTTAATCATTCCTTCTTCACCACTTAGTGCTCGTGGACTTCGAGTGTATTTGTTTTCAAAGTATTTCGAAAATGGTTTGATTTTCGAGAATAATACTTGGTGTTGACCAAGCATTTATTTGGATCGAAGCTACTGTTTGTGCGAAAATTTTATTTCCCCCCACTAATTTTGTTTGCCTCATTTTTAGTTATTGTTTTAAATGTTTATATATATTTTATATTAGCGACGGTTCTGGACGACGCTATTGTTTATTCAAAAATATTCATTTCCCATCCCCAATTTCGTTTGCCTCCTTTTTAGTTATTATTTTAATTAATTATTATTTTCTTATATTAGCGACGGTTCAGGCCGATACTACTATTTGTGCGCAAATATCATTTCCCCCACCAATTTAATTTGCCTCCTTTAAAGTTATTATTTTAATTAATTATTATTTTTATATTAAAAACCAGTACTTTAATAGCACTTTTAAAGTGCTATTAAACAAAATAATTTACAATAGCGGCGCGGTTAATAGTGTATTAAAGGGATATCAAAAACAAAAAAAGTTGTCTTAAATAATATTTGTGGCGTAGTGTCTGTTGCCCTGTTTTCTCTTCCAGTGTTGGTTAATCCGTTGGACATAAGAGACAACTCCTCTTTGTCTTTATCAAAATCTTCATAAGAGGAGCATACACCTAACTTGTCCTTTTCTTCCATTTTATTGCAAAAGTATTTAGCACGAATAAAGTTAAAGTTCATGAGTGAATGGAAGCATTCAAACGATAAGCTATACAACAAGCATCCTAGGACTAAAAAAAGGGACATACGTTTAATCATTCCTTCTTCACCACTTAGTGCCCGTGGCCTTCGAGTGCATTTGTTTTGAAAATAGAATTTATTTGGATCGAACCTACTGTTTGTGCGAAAATTTTATTTCCCCCACTAATTTTGTTTGTCTCCTTTTTAGTTATTGTTTTAAATATTTATATATTTTTTATATTAGCGACGGTTCTGGACGACGCTATTGTTTATTCAAAAATATTCATTTCCCATCACCAATTTTGTTTGCCTCCTTTTTAGTTATTATTTTAATTAATTATTATTTTCTTATATTAGCGACGGTTCAGGCCGACACTACTATTTGTGAGCAAATTTCATTTCCCCCACCAATTTCATTTGCTTCTTTTAAAGTTATTGTTTTAATTAATTATCATTTTTATATTAAAAACCAGTACTTTAATAGCACTTTAAAGTGCTATTAAACAAAATCGTTTACAATAGCGGCGCGGTTAATAGCGGTTTAAAGGGATATAAAAAACAAAAGAAAGTTCTCTTAAATAATATTTGTGGCGTAGTGTCTGTTTTCCTGTTTTCTCTTCCAGTGTTGGTTTATCCTTCTGGACATAAGAGACAACCCCTCTTTGTCTTTATCAAAATCTTCATAAGAGGAGCATACGCCTAACTTGTCCTTTTCTTCCATTTTATTGCAAAAGTATTTAGCACGAATAAAACTAAAGTTCATGAGTTAATGGAAGCATTCAAACGATAAGCTATACAACAAGCATTAGGACTAAAAAAAGGGACATACGTTTAATCATTCCTTCTTCACCACATAGTGCTCGTGGCCTTCGAGTGTATTTGTTTTGAAAATATTTCGAAAATGGTTTGATTTTCGAGAATAATACTTGGTGTTGACCAAGCATTTATTTGGATCGAAGCTATTGTTTGTGCGAAAATTTTATTTCCCCCCCACTAATTTTGTTTTCCTCATTTTTAGTTATTGTTTTAAATGTTTATATATATTTTATATTAGCAACGGTTCTGGACGACGCTATTGTTTATTCAAAAATATTCATTTCCCATCCCCAATTTCGTTTGCCTCCTTTTTAGTTATTATTTTAATTAATTATTATTTTCTTATATTAGCGACGGTTCAGGCCGACACTACTATTTGTGCGCAAATATCATTTCCCCCACCAATTTCATTTTCCTCCTTTAAAGTTATTATTTTAATTAATTATTATTTTTATATTAAAAACCAGTACTTTAATAGCACTTTTAAAGTGCTTTTAAACAAAATCATTTACAATATCGGCGCAGTTAATAGTGTATTAAAGGGATATCAAAAACAAAAGAAAGTTCTCTTAAAAAATATTTGTGGCGTAGTGTCTGTTGCCCTGTTTTCTCTTCCAGTGTTGGTTAATCCTTTGGACATAAGAGACAACTCCTCTTTGTCTTTATCAAAATCTTCATAAGAGGAGCATACGCCTAACTTGTCATTTTCTTCCATTTTATTGCAAAAGTATTTAGCACGAATAAAGCTAAAGTTCAGGAGTGAATGGAAGCATTCAAACGATAAGCTATACAACAAGCATCCTAGGACTAAAAAAAGGGACATACGTTTAATCATTCCTTCTTCACCACTTAGTGCCCGTGGCCTTCGAGTGCATTTGTTTTGAAAATAGCATTTATTTGGATCGAACCTACTGTTTGTGCGAAAATTTTATTTCCCCCACTAATTTTGTTTGCCTCCTTTTTAGTTATTGTTTTAAATATTTATATATTATTTATATTAGCGACGGTTATGGACGACGCTATTGTTTATTTAAAAATATTCATTTCCCATCACCAATATTGTTTGCCTCATTTTTAGTTATTATTTTAATTAATTATTATTTTCTTATATTAGCGACGGTTCAGGCCGACACTACTATTTGTGCGCATATATTCATTTCCACCACCAATTTCATTTGCCTCCTTTAAAGTTATTGTTTTAATTAATTATTATTTTTATATTAAAAACCAGTACTTTAATAGAACTTTTAAAGTGCTATTAAACAAAATCGTTTACAATAGCAGCGTGGTTAATAGCGGTTTAAAGGGATATAAAAAATAAAAGAAAGTTCTCTTAAATAATATTTGTGGCGTAGTGTCTGTTTCCCTGTTTTCTCTTCCAGTGTTGGTTTATCCTTCTGGACATAAGAGACAACCCCTCTTTGTCTTTATCAAAATCTTCATAAGAGGAGCATACGCCTAACTTGTCCTTTTCTTCCTTTTTATTGCAAAAGTATTTAGCACGAATAAAACTAAAGTTCATGAGTTAATGGAAGCATTCAAAGGATAATCTATACAACAAGCATCCTAGGACTAAAAAAAGGGACATACGTTTAATCATTCCTTCTTCACCACTTAGTGCTCGTGGCCTTCGAGTGTATTTGTTTTGAAAATATTTCGAAAATGGTTTGATTTTCGAGAATAATACTTGGTGTTGACCAAGCATTTATTTGGATCGAAGCTATTGTTTGTGCGAAAATTTTATTTCCCCCCCCACTAATTTTGTTTGCCTCATGTTTAGTTATTGTTTTAAATGTTTATATATATTTTATATTAGCGACGCTTCTGGACGACGCTATTGTTTATTCAAAAATATTCATTTCCCATCCCCAATTTCGTTTACCTCCTTTTTAGTTATTATTTTAATTAATTATTATTTTCTTATATTAGCGACGGTTCAGGCCGACACTACTATTTGTGCGCAAATATCATTTCCCCCACCAATTTCATTTGCCTCCTTTAAAGTTATTATTTTAATTAATTATTATTTTTATATTAAAAACCAATACTTTAATAGCACTTTTAAAGTGCTTTTAAACAAAATCATTTACAATATCGGCGCGGTTAATAGTGTATTAAAGGGATATCAAAAACAAAAGAAAGTTCTCTTAAAAAATATTTGTGGCGTAGTGTCTGTTGCCCTGTTTTCTCTTCCAGTGTTGGTTAATTCTTTGGACATAAGAGACAACTCCTCTTTGTCTTTATCAAAATCTTCATAAGAGGAGCATACGCCTAACTTGTCCTTTTCTTCCATTTTATTGCAAAAGTATTTAGCACGAATAAAGCTAAAGTTCAGGAGTGAATGGAAGCATTCAAACGATAAGCTATACAACAAGCATCCTAGGACTAAAAAAAGGGACATACGTTTAATCATTCCTTCTTCACCACTTAGTGCCCGTGGCCTTCGAGTGCATTTATTTTGAAAATAGCATTTATTTGGATCGAACCTACTGTTTGTGCGAAAATTTTATTTCACCCACTAATTTTGTTTGCCTCCTTTTTAGTTATTGTTTTAAATATTTATATATTTTTTATATTAGCGACGTTTCTGGACGACGCTATTGTTTATTCAAAAATATTCATTTCCCATCACCAATTTCGTTTTCCTACTTTTTAGTTATTATTTTAATTAATTATTATTTTCTTATATTAGCGACGGTTCAGGCCGACACTACTATTTGTGAGCAAATTTCATTTCCCCCACCAATTTCATTTGCCTCCTTTAAAGTTATTGTTTTAATTAATTATTATTTTTATATTAAAAACCAGTACTTTAATAGCACTTTTAAAGTGCTATTAAACAAAATCGTTTACAATAGCGGCGCGGTTAATAGCGGTTTAAAGGGATATCAAAAACAAAAGAAAGTTCTCTTAAATAATATTTGTGGCGTAGTGTCTGTTTCCCTGTTTTCTCTTCCAGTGTTGGTTTATCCTTCTGGACATAAGAGACAACCCCTCTTTGTCTTTATCAAAATCTTCATAAGAGGAGCATAAGCCTAACTTGTCCTTTTCTTCCATTTTATTGCAAAAGTATTTAGCACGAATAAAACTAAAGTTCATGAGTGAATGGAAGCATTCAAACGATAAGCTATACAACAAGCATCCTAGGACTAAAAAAAGGGACATACATTTAATCATTCCTTCTTCACCACTTCGTGCTCGTGGCCTTCGAGTGTATTTGTTTTGAAAATATTTCGAAAATGGTTTGATTTTCGAGAATAATACTTGGTGTTTACCAAGCATTTATTTGGGTTGAACCTACTGTTTGTGCGAAAATTTTATTTCACCCACTAATTTTGTTTGCCTCCTTTTTAGTTATTCTTTTAAATATTTATATATTTTTTATATTAGCGACGTTTCTGGACGACGCTATTGTTTATTCAAAAATATTCATTTCCCATCACCAATTTCGTTTTCCTCCTTTTTAGTTATTATTTTAATTAATTATTATTTTCTTATATTAGCGACGGTTCAGGCCGACACTACTATTTGTGAGCAAATTTCATTTCCCCCACCAATTTCATTTGCCTCCTTTAAAGTTATTGTTTTAATTAATTATTATTTTTATATTAAAAACCAGTACTTTAATAGCACTTTTAAAGTGCTATTAAACAAAATCGTTTACAATAGCGGCGCGGTTAATAGCGGTTTAAAGGGATATCAAAAACAAAAGAAAGTTCTCTTAAATAATATTTGTGGCGTAGTGTCTGTTTCCCTGTTTTCTCTTCCAGTGTTGGTTTATCCTTCTGGACATAAGAGACAACCCCTCTTTGTCTTTATCAAAATCTTCATAAGAGGAGCATATGCCTAACTTGTCCTTTTCTTCCATTTTATTGCAAAAGTATTTAGCACGAATAAAACTAAAGTTCATGAGTGAATGGAAGCATTCAAACGATAAGCTATACAACAAGCATCCTAGGACTAAAAAAAGGGACATACATTTAATCATTCCTTCTTCACCACTTAGTGCTTGTGGCCTCGAGTGCATTTGTTTTGAAAATAGCATTTATTTGGATCGAACCTACTGTTTGTGCGAAAATTTTATTTCCCCCACTAATTTTGTTTGCCTCCTTTTTAGTTATTGTTTTAAATATTTATATATTTTTTATATTAGCGACGTTTCTGGACGACACTATTGTTTATTCAAAAATATTCATTTCCCATCACCAATTTCGTTTTCCTCCTTTTTAGTTATTATTTTAATTAATTATTATTTTCTTATATTAGCGACGGTTCAGGCCGACACTACTATTTGTGAGCAAATTTCATTTCCCCCACCAATTTCATTTGCCTCCTTTAAAGTTATTGTTTTAATTAATTATTATTTTTATATTAAAAACCAGTACTTTAATAGCACTTTTAAAGTGCTATTAAACAAAATTGTTTACAATAGCGGCGCGGTTAATAGCAGTTTAAAGGGATATCAAAAACAAAAGAAAGTTCTCTTAAATAATATTTGTGGCGTAGTGTCTGTTTCCCTGTTTTCTCTTCCAGTGTTGGTTTATCCTTCTGGACATAAGAGACAACCCCTCTTTGTCTTTATCAAAATCTTCATAAGAGGAGCATACGCCTAACTTGTCCTTTTCTTCCATTTTATTGCAAAAGTATTTAGCACGAATAAAACTAAAGTTCATGAGTGAATGGAAGCATTCAAACAATAAGCTATACAACAAGCATCCTAGGACTAAAAAAAGGGACATACGTTTAATCATTCCTTCTTCACCACTTAGTGCTCGTGGACTTCGAGTGTATTTGTTTTCAAAATATTTCGAAAATGGTTTGATTTTCGAGAATAATAATTGGTGTTGACCAAGCATTTATTTGGATCGAAGCTACTGTTTGTGCGAAAATTTTATTTCCCCCCACTAATTTTGTTTGCCTCATTTTTAGTTATTGTTTTAAATGTTTATATATATTTTATATTAGCGACGGTTCTGGACGACGCTATTGTTTATTCAAAAATATTCATTTCCCATCCCCAATTTTGTTTGCCTCCTTTTTAGTTATTATTTTAATTAATTATTATTTTCTTATATTAGCGACGGTTCACCCCGATACTACTATTTGTGCGCAAATATCATTTCCCCCACCAATTTCATTTGCCTCCTTTAAAGTTATTATTTTAATTAATTATTATTTTTATATTAAAAACCAGTACTTTAATAGCACTTTTAAAGTGCTATTAAACAAATTCATTTACAATAGCGGAGTGGTTAATAGTGTATTAAAGGGATATCAAAAACAAAAGAAAGTTCTGTTAAATAATATTTGTGGCGTAGCGTTTGTTGCCCTGTTTTCTCTTCCAGTGTTGGTTAATCCTTTGGACATAAGAGACAACTCCTCTTTGTCTTTATCAAAATCTTCATAAGAGGAGCATACGCCTAACTTGTCCTTTTCTTCCATTTTATTGCAAAAGTATTTAGCACGAATAAAGCTAAAGTTCATGAGTGAATGGAAGCATTCAAACGATAAGCTATACAACAAGCATCCCAGGACTAAAAAAAGGGACATACGTTTAATCATTCCTTCTTCACCACTTAGTGCCCGTGGCCTTCGAGTGCATTTGTTTTGAAAATAGCATTTATTTGGATCGAACCTACTGTTTGTGCGAAAATTTTATTTCCCCCACTAATTTTGTTTGCCTCCTTTTTAGTTATTGTTTTAAATATTTATATATTTTTTATATTAGCGACGTTTCTGGACGACACTATTGTTTATTCAAAAATATTCATTTCCCATCACCAATTTCGTTTTCCTCCTTTTTAGTTATTATTTTAATTAATTATTATTTTCTTATATTAGCGACGGTTCAGGCCGACACTACTATTTGTGAGCAAATTTCATTTCCCCCACCAATTTCATTTGCCTCCTTTAAAGTTATTGTTTTAATTAATTATTATTTTTATATTAAAAACCAGTACTTTAATAGCACTTTTAAAGTGCTATTAAACAAAATTGTTTACAATAGCGGCGCGGTTAATAGCAGTTTAAAGGGATATCAAAAACAAAAGAAAGTTCTCTTAAATAATATTTGTGGCGTAGTGTCTGTTTCCCTGTTTTCTCTTCCAGTGTTGGTTTATCCTTCTGGACATCAGAGACAACCCCTCTTTGTCTTTATCAAAATCTTCATAAGAGGAGCATACGCCTAACTTGTCCTTTTCTTCCATTTTATTGCAAAAGTATTTAGCACGAATAAAACTAAAGTTCATGAGTGAATGGAAGCATTCAAACAATAAGCTATACAACAAGCATCCTAGGACTAAAAAAAGGGACATACGTTTAATCATTCCTTCTTCACCACTTAGTGCTCGTGGACTTCGAGTGTATTTGTTTTCAAAATATTTCGAAAATGGTTTGATTTTCGAGAATAATACTTGGTGTTGACCAAGCATTTATTTGGATCCAAGCTACTGTTTGTGCGAAAATTTTATTTCCCCCCACTAATTTTGTTTGCCTCATTTTTAGTTATTGTTTTAAATGTTTATATATATTTTATATTAGCGACGGTTCCGGACGATGCTATTGTTTATTCAAAAATATTCATTTCCCATCCCCAATTTTGTTTGCCTCCTTTTTAGTTATTATTTTAATTAATTATTATTTTCTTATATTAGCGACGGTTCACCCCGATACTACTATTTGTGCGCAAATATCATTTCCCCCACCAATTTCCTTTGCCTCCTTTAATGTTTTTATTTTAATTAATTATTATTTTTATATTAAAAACCAGTACTTTAATAGCACTTTTAAAGTGCTATTAAACAAAATAATTTACAATATTGGCGCGGTTAATAGTGTATTAAAGGGATATCAAAAACAAAAAAAGTTTTCTTAAATAATATTTGAGGCGTAGTGTCTGTTGCCCTGTTTTCTCTTCCAGTGTTGGTTAATCCTTTGGACATAAGAGACAACTCCTCTTTGTCTTTATCAAAATCTTCATAAGAGGAGCATACGCCTAACTTGTCCTTTTCTTCCATTTTATTGCAAAAGTATTTAGCACGAATAAAGCTAAAGTTCATGAGTGAATGGAAGCATTCAAACGATAAGCTATACAACAAGCATCCCAGGACTAAAAAAAGGGACATACGTTTAATCATTCCTTCTTCACCACTTAGTGCCCGTGGCCTTCGAGTGCATTTGTTTTGAAAATAGCATTTATTTGGATCGAACCTACTGTTTGTGCGAAAATTTTATTTCCCCCACTAATTTTGTTTGCCTCCTTTTTAGTTATTGTTTTAAATATTTATATATTTTTTATATTAGCGACGTTTCTGGACGACACTATTGTTTATTCAAAAATATTCATTTCCCATCACCAATTTCGTTTTCCTCCTTTTTAGTTATTATTTTAATTAATTATTATTTTCTTATATTAGCGACGGTTCAGGCCGACACTACTATTTGTGAGCAAATTTCATTTCCCCCACCAATTTCATTTGCCTCCTTTAAAGTTATTGTTTTAATTAATTATTATTTTTATATTAAAAACCAGTACTTTAATAGCACTTTTAAAGTGCTATTAAACAAAATCGTTTACAATAGCGGCGCGGTTAATAGCGGTTTAAAGGGATATCAAAAACAAAAGAAAGTTCTCTTAAATAATATTTGTGGCGTAGTGTCTGTTTCCCTGTTTTCTCTTCCAGTGTTGGTTTATCCTTCTGGACATAAGAGACAACCCCTCTTTGTCTTTATCAAAATCTTCATAAGAGGAGCATAAGCCTAACTTGTCCTTTTCTTCCATTTTATTGCAAAAGTATTTAGCACGAATAAAACTAAAGTTCATGAGTGAATGGAAGCATTCAAACGATAAGCTATACAACAAGCATCCTAGGACTAAAAAAAGGGACATACATTTAATCATTCCTTCTTCACCACTTAGTGCTCGTGGCCTTCGAGTGTATTTGTTTTGAAAATATTTCGAAAATGGTTTGATTTTCGAGAATAATACTTGGTGTTGACCAAGCATTTATTTGGATCGAAGCTACTGTTTGTGCGAAAATTTTATTTCCCCCCACTAATTTTATTTGCCTCATTTTTAGTTATTGTTTTAAATGTTTATATATATTTTATATTAGCGACGGTTCTGGACGACGCTATTGTTTATTCAAAAATATTCATTTCCCATCCCCAATTTTGTTTGCCTCCTTTTTAGTTATTATTTTAATTAATTATTATTTTCTTATATTAGCGACGGTTCTGGCCGACACTACTATTTGTGCGCAAATATCATTTCCCCCACCAATTTCATTTGCCTCCTTTAAAGTTATTATTTTAATTAATTATTATTTTTATATTAAAAACCAGTACTTTAATAGCACTTTTAAAGTGCTATTAAACAAATTCATTTACAATAGCGGAGTGGTTAATAGTGTATTAAAGGGATATCAAAAACAAAAGAAAGTTCTCTTAAATAATATTTGTGGCGTAGTGTTTGTTGCCCTGTTTTCTCTTCCAGTGTTGGTTAATCCTTTGGACATAAGAGACAACTCCTCTTTGTCTTTATCAAAATCTTCGTAAGAGGAGCATACGCCTAACTTGTCCTTTTCTTCCATTTTATTGCAAAAGTATTTAGCACGAATAAAGCTAAAGTTCATGAGTGAATGGAAGCATTCAAACGATAAGCTATACAACAAGCATCCCAGGACTAAAAAAAGGGACATACGTTTAATCATTCCTTCTTCACCACTTAGTGCCCATGGCCTTCGAGTGCATTTGTTTTGAAAATAGCATTTATTTGGATCGAACATACTGTTTGTGCGAAAATTTTATTTCCCCCACTAATTTTGTTTGCCTCCTTTTTAGTTATTGTTTTAAATATTTATATATTTTTTATATTAGCGACGTTTCTGGACGACACTATTGTTTATTCAAAAATATTCATTTCCCATCACCAATTTCGTTTTCCTCCTTTTTAGTTATTATTTTAATTAATTATTATTTTCTTATATTAGCGACGGTTCAGGCCGACACTACTATTTGTGAGCAAATTTCATTTCCCCCACCAATTTCATTTGCCTCCTTTAAAGTTATTGTTTTAATTAATTATTATTTTTATATTAAAAACCAGTACTTTAATAGCACTTTTAAAGTGCTATTAAACAAAATCGTTTACAATAGCGGCGCGGTTAATAGCGGTTTAAAGGGATATCAAAAACAAAAGAAAGTTCTCTTAAATAATATTTGTGGCGTAGTGTCTGTTTCCCTGTTTTCTCTTCCAGTGTTGGTTTATCCTTCTGGACATAAGAGACAACCCCTCTTTGTCTTTATCAAAATCTTCATAAGAGGAGCATAAGCCTAACTTGTCCTTTTCTTCCATTTTATTGCAAAAGTATTTAGCACGAATAAAACTAAAGTTCATGAGTGAATGGAAGCATTCAAACGATAAGCTATACAACAAGCATCCTAGGACTAAAAAAAGGGACATACATTTAATCATTCCTTCTTCACCACTTAGTGCTCGTGGCCTTCGAGTGTATTTGTTTTGAAAATATTTCGAAAATGGTTTGATTTTCGAGAATAATACTTGGTGTTGACCAAGCATTTATTTGGATCGAAGCTACTGTTTGTGCGAAAATTTTATTTCCCCCCACTAATTTTATTTGCCTCATTTTTAGTTATTGTTTTAAATGTTTATATATATTTTATATTAGCGACGGTTCTGGACGACGCTATTGTTTATTCAAAAATATTCATTTCCCATCCCCAATTTTGTTTGCCTCCTTTTTAGTTATTATTTTAATTAATTATTATTTTCTTATATTAGCGACGGTTCTGGCCGACACTACTATTTGTGCGCAAATATCATTTCCCCCACCAATTTCATTTGCCTCCTTTAAAGTTATTATTTTAATTAATTATTATTTTTATATTAAAAACCAGTACTTTAATAGCACTTTTAAAGTGCTATTAAACAAATTCATTTACAATAGCGGAGTGGTTAATAGTGTATTAAAGGGATATCAAAAACAAAAGAAAGTTCTCTTAAATAATATTTGTGGCGTAGTGTTTGTTGCCCTGTTTTCTCTTCCAGTGTTGGTTAATCCTTTGGACATAAGAGACAACTCCTCTTTGTCTTTATCAAAATCTTCGTAAGAGGAGCATACGCCTAACTTGTCCTTTTCTTCCATTTTATTGCAAAAGTATTTAGCACGAATAAAGCTAAAGTTCATGAGTGAATGGAAGCATTCAAACGATAAGCTATACAACAAGCATCCCAGGACTAAAAAAAGGGACATACGTTTAATCATTCCTTCTTCACCACTTAGTGCCCGTGGCCTTCGAGTGCATTTGTTTTGAAAATAGCATTTATTTGGATCGAACCTACTGTTTGTGCGAAAATTTTATTTCCCCCACTAATTTTGTTTGCCTCCTTTTTAGTTATTGTTTTAAATATTTATATATTTTTTATATTAGCGACGTTTCTGGACGACACTATTGTTTATTCAAAAATATTCATTTCCCATCACCAATTTCGTTTTCCTCCTTTTTAGTTATTATTTTAATTAATTATTATTTTCTTATATTAGCGACGGTTCAGGCCGACACTACTATTTGTGAGCAAATTTCATTTCCCTCACCAATTTCATTTGCCTCCTTTTAAGTTATTGTTTTAATTAATTATTATTTTTATATTAAAAACTAGTACTTTAATAGCACTTTTAAAGTGCTATTAAACAAAATTGTTTACAATAGCGGCGCGGTTAATAGCAGTTTAAAGGGATATCAAAAACAAAAGAAAGTTCTCTTAAATAATATTTGTGGCGTAGTGTCTGTTTCCCTGTTTTCTCTTCCAGTGTTGGTTTATCCTTCTGGACATAAGAGACAACCCCTCTTTGTCTTTATCAAAATCTTCATAAGAGGAGCATACGCCTAACTTGTCCTTTTCTTCCATTTTATTGCAAAAGTATTTAGCACGAATAAAACTAAAGTTCATGAGTGAATGGAAGCATTCAAACAATAAGCTATACAACAAGCATCCTATGACTAAAAAAAGGGACATACGTTTAATCATTCCTTCTTCACCACTTAGTGCTCGTGGACTTCGAGTGTATTTGTTTTCAAAATATTTCGAAAATGGTTTGATTTTCGAGAATAATACTTGGTGTTGACCAAGCATTTATTTGGATCGAAGCTACTGTTTGTGCGAAAATTTTATTTCCCCCCACTAATTTTGTTTGCCTCATTTTTAGTTATTGTTTTAAATGTTTATATATATTTTATATTAGCGACGGTTCTGGACGACGCTATTGTTTATTCAAAAATATTCATTTCCCATCCCCAATTTTGTTTGCCTCCTTTTTAGTTATTATTTTAATTAATTATTATTTTCTTATATTAGCGACGGTTCTGGCCGACACTACTATTTGTGCGCAAATATCATTTCCCCCACCAATTTCATTTGCCTCCTTTAAAGTTATTATTTTAATTAATTATTATTTTTATATTAAAAACCAGTACTTTAATAGCACTTTTAAAGTGCTATTAAACAAATTCATTTACAATAGCGGCGTGGTTAATAGTGTATTAAAGGGATATCAAAAACAAAAGAAAGTTCTCTTAAATAATATTTGTGGCGTAGTGTTTGTTGCCCTGTTTTCTCTTCCAGTGTTGGTTAATCCTTTGGACATAAGAGACAACTCCTCTTTGTCTTTATCAAAATCTTCATAAGAGGAGCATACGCCTAACTTGTCCTTTTCTTCCATTTTATTGCAAAAGTATTTAGGACGAATAAAGCTAAAGTTCATGAGTGAATGGAAGCATTCAAACGATAACCTATACAACAAGCATCCCAGGACTAAAAAAAGGGACATACGTTTAATCATTCCTTCTTCACCACTTAGTGCCCGTGGCCTTCGAGTGCATTTGTTTTGAAAATAGCATTTATTTGGATCGAACCTACTGTTTGTGCGAAAATTTTATTTCCCCCACTAATTTTGTTTGCCTCCTTTTTAGTTATTGTTTTAAATATTAATATATTTTTTATATTAGCGACGTTTCTGGACGACACTATTGTTTATTCAAAAATATTCATTTCCCATCACCAATTTCATTTTCCTCCTTTTTAGTTATTATTTTAATTAATTATTATTTTCTTATATTAGCGACGGTTCAGGCCGACACTACTATTTGTGAGCAAATTTCATTTCCCCCACCAATTTCATTTGCCTCCTTTAAAGTTATTGTTTTAATTAATTATTATTTTTATATTAAAAACCAGTACTTTAATAGCACTTTTAAAGTGCTATTAAACAAAATTGTTTACAATAGCGGCGCGGTTAATAGCAGTTTAAAGGGATATCAAAAACAAAAGAAAGTTCTCTTAAATAATATTTGTGGCGTAGTGTCTGTTTCCCTGTTTTCTCTTCCAGTGTTGGTTTATCCTTCTGGACATAAGAGACAACCCCTCTTTGTCTTTATCAAAATCTTCATAAGAGGAGCATACGCCTAACTTGTCCTTTTCTTCCATTTTATTGCAAAAGTATTTAGCACGAATAAAACTAAAGTTCATGAGTGAATGGAAGCATTCAAACAATAAGCTATACAACAAGCATCCTAGGACTAAAAAAAGGGACATACGTTTAATCATTCCTTCTTCACCACTTAGTGCTCGTGGACTTCGAGTGTATTTGTTTTCAAAATATTTCGAAAATGGTTTGATTTTCGAGAATAATACTTGGTGTTGACCAAGCATTTATTTGGATCGAAGCTACTGTTTGTGCGAAAATTTTATTTCCCCCCACTAATTTTGTTTGCCTCATTTTTAGTTATTGTTTTAAATGTTTATATATATTTTATATTAGCGACGGTTCTGGACGACGCTATTGTTTATTCAAAAATATTCATTTCCCATCCCCAATTTTGTTTGCCACCTTTTTAGTTATTATTTTAATTAATTATTATTTTCTTATATTAGCGACGGTTCTGGCCGACACTACTATTTGTGCGCAAATATCATTTCCCCCACCAATTTCATTTGCCTCCTTTAAAGTTATTATTTTAATTAATTATTATTTTTATATTAAAAACCAGTACTTTAATAGCACTTTTAAAGTGCTATTAAACAAATTCATTTACAATAGCGGCGTGGTTAATAGTGTATTAAAGGGATATCAAAAACAAAAGAAAGTTCTCTTAAAAAATATTTGTGGCGTAGTGTCTGTTGCCCTGTTTTCTCTTCCAGTGTTGGTTAATCCTTTGGACATAAGAGACAACTCCTCTTTGTCTTTATCAAAATCTTCATAAGAGGAGCATACGCCTAACTTGTCCTTTTCTTCCATTTTATTGCAAAAGTATTTAGCACGAATAAAGCTAAAGTTCAGGAGTGAATGGAAGCATTCAAACGATAAGCTATACAACAAGCATCCTAGGACTAAAAAAAGGGACATACGTTTAATCATTCCTTCTTCACCACTTAGTGCCCGTGGCCTTCGAGTGCATTTGTTTTGAAAATAGCATTTATTTGGATCGAACCTACTGTTTGTGCGAAAATTTTATTTCACCCACTAATTTTGTTTGCCTCCTTTTTAGTTATTGTTTTAAATATTTATATATTTTTTATATTAGCGACGTTTCTGGACGACGCTATTGTTTATTCAAAAATATTCATTTCCCATCACCAATTTCGTTTTCCTCCTTTTTAGTTATTATTTTAATTAATTATTATTTTCTTATATTAGCGACGGTTCAGGCCGACACTACTATTTGTGAGCAAATTTCATTTCCCCCACCAATTTCATTTGCCTCCTTTAAAGTTATTGTTTTAATTAATTATTATTTTTATATTAAAAACCAGTACTTTAATAGCACTTTTAAAGTGCTATTAAACAAAATCGTTTACAATAGCGGCGCGGTTAATAGCGGTTTAAAGGGATATCAAAAACAAAAGAAAGTTCTCTTAAATAATATTTGTGGCGTAGTGTCTGTTTCCCTGTTTTCTCTTCCAGTGTTGGTTTATCCTTCTGGACATAAGAGACAACCCCTCTTTGTCTTTATCAAAATCTTCATAAGAGGAGCATAAGCCTAACTTGTCCTTTTCTTCCATTTTATTGCAAAAGTATTTAGCACGAATAAAACTAAAGTTCATGAGTGAATGGAAGCATTCAAACGATAAGCTATACAACAAGCATCCTAGGACTAAAAAAAGGGACATACATTTAATCATTCCTTCTTCACCACTTCGTGCTCGTGGCCTTCGAGTGTATTTGTTTTGAAAATATTTCGAAAATGGTTTGATTTTCGAGAATAATACTTGGTGTTTACCAAGCATTTATTTGGATCGAACCTACTGTTTGTTCGAAAATTTTATTTCACCCACTAATTTTGTTTGCCTCCTTTTTAGTTATTGTTTTAAATATTTATATATTTTTTATATTAGCGACGTTTCTGGACGACGCTATTGTTTATTCAAAAATATTCATTTCCCATCACCAATTTCGTTTTCCTCCTTTTTAGTTATTATTTTAATTAATTATTATTTTCTTATATTAGCGACGGTTCAGGCCGACACTACTATTTGTGAGCAAATTTCATTTCCCCCACCAATTTCATTTGCCTCCTTTAAAGTTATTGTTTTAATTAATTATTATTTTTATATTAAAAACCAGTACTTTAATAGCACTTTTAAAGTGCTATTAAACAAAATCGTTTACAATAGCGGCACGGTTAATAGCGGTTTAAAGGGATATCAAAAACAAAAGAAAGTTCTCTTAAATAATATTTGTGGCGTAGTGTCTGTTTCCCTGTTTTCTCTTCCAGTGTTGGTTTATCCTTCTGGACATAAGAGACAACCCCTCTTTGTCTTTATCAAAATCTTCATAAGAGGAGCATAAGCCTAACTTGTCCTTTTCTTCCATTTTATTGCAAAAGTATTTAGCACGAATAAAACTAAAGTTCATGAGTGAATGGAAGCATTCAAACGATAAGCTATACAACAAGCATCCTAGGACTAAAAAAAGGGACATACATTTAATCATTCCTTCTTCACCACTTCGTGCTCGTGGCCTTCGAGTGTATTTGTTTTGAAAATATTTCGAAAATGGTTTGATTTTCGAGAATAATACTTGGTGTTTACCAAGCATTTATTTGGATCGAACCTACTGTTTGTTCGAAAATTTTATTTCACCCACTAATTTTGTTTGCCTCCTTTTTAGTTATTGTTTTAAATATTTATATATTTTTTATATTAGCGACGTTTCTGGACGACGCTATTGTTTATTCAAAAATATTCATTTCCCATCACCAATTTCGTTTTCCTCCTTTTTAGTTATTATTTTAATTAATTATTATTTTCTTATATTAGCGACGGTTCAGGCCGACACTACTATTTGTGAGCAAATTTCGTTTCCCCCACCAATTTCATTTGCCTCCTTTAAAGTTATTGTTTTAATTAATTATTATTTTTATATTAAAAACCAGTACTTTAATAGCACTTTTAAAGTGCTATTAAACAAAATCGTTTACAATAGCGGCACGGTTAATAGCGGTTTAAAGGGATATCAAAAACAAAAGAAAGTTCTCTTAAATAATATTTGTGGCGTAGTGTCTGTTTCCCTGTTTTCTCTTCCAGTGTTGGTTTATCCTTCTGGACATAAGAGACAACCCCTCTTTGTCTTTATCAAAATCTTCATAAGAGGAGCATAAGCCTAACTTGTCCTTTTCTTCCATTTTATTGCAAAAGTATTTAGCACGAATAAAACTAAAGTTCATGAGTGAATGGAAGCATTCAAACGATAAGCTATACAACAAGAATCCTAGGACTAAAAAAAGGGACATACATTTAATCATTCCTTCTTCACCACTTAGTGCTCGTGGCCTTCGAGTGTATTTGTTTTGAAAATATTTCGAAAATGGTTTGATTTTCGAGAATAATACTTGGTGTTGACCAAGCATTTATTTGGATCGAAGCTACTGTTTGTGCGAAAATTTTATTTCCCCCCACTAATTTTGTTTGCCTCATTTTTAGTTATTGTTTTAAATGTTTATATATATTTTATATTAGCGACGGTTCTGGACGACGCTATTGTTTATTCAAAAATATTCATTTCCCATCCCCAATTTTGTTTGCCTCCTTTTTAGTTATTATTTTAATTAATTATTATTTTCTTATATTAGCGACGGTTCTGGCCGACACTACTATTTGTGCGCAAATATCATTTCCCCCACCAATTTCATTTGCCTCCTTTAAAGTTATTATTTTAATTAAT
Organism: Vicia faba; assembly: GCA_948472305.1. Taxonomy (NCBI): domain Eukaryota; kingdom Viridiplantae; phylum Streptophyta; class Magnoliopsida; order Fabales; family Fabaceae; genus Vicia; species Vicia faba. Next base: position 1,009,505,118 of record OX451739.1, on the reverse strand, counting down.
TATTATTTTTATATTAAAAACCAGTACTTTAATAGCACTTTTAAAGTGCTATTAAACAAATTCATTTACAATAGCGGCGTGGGTAATAGTGTATTAAAGGGATATCAAAAACAAAAGAAAGTTCTCTTAAATAATATTTGTGGCGTAGTGTTTGTTGCCCTGTTTTCTCTTCCAGTGTTGGTTAATCCTTTGGACATAAGAGACAACTCCTCTTTGTCTTTATCAAAATCTTCATAAGAGGAGCATACGCCTAACTTGTCCTTTTCTTCCATTTTATTGCAAAAGTATTTAGGACGAATAAAGCTAAAGTTCATGAGTGAATGGAAGCATTCAAACGATAACCTATACAACAAGCATCCCAGGACTAAAAAAAGGGACATACGTTTAATCATTCCTTCTTCACCACTTAGTGCCCGTGGCCTTCGAGTGCATTTGTTTTGAAAATAGCATTTATTTGGATCGAACCTACTGTTTGTGCGAAAATTTTATTTCCCCCACTAATTTTGTTTGCCTCCTTTTTAGTTATTGTTTTAAATATTAATATATTTTTTATATTAGCGACGTTTCTGGACGACACTATTGTTTATTCAAAAATATTCATTTCCCATCACCAATTTCATTTTCCTCCTTTTTAGTTATTATTTTAATTAATTATTATTTTCTTATATTAGCGACGGTTCAGGCCGACACTACTATTTGTGAGCAAATTTCATTTCCCCCACCAATTTCATTTGCCTCCTTTAAAGTTATTGTTTTAATTAATTATTATTTTTATATTAAAAACCAGTACTTTAATAGCACTTTTAAAGTGCTATTAAACAAAATTGTTTACAATAGCGGCGCGGTTAATAGCAGTTTAAAGGGATATCAAAAACAAAAGAAAGTTCTCTTAAATAATATTTGTGGCGTAGTGTCTGTTTCCCTGTTTTCTCTTCCAGTGTTGGTTTATCCTTCTGGACATAAGAGACAACCCCTCTTTGTCTTTATCAAAATCTTCATAAGAGGAGCATACGCCTAACTTGTCCTTTTCTTCCATTTTATTGCAAAAGTATTTAGCACGAATAAAACTAAAGTTCATGAGTGAATGGAAGCATTCAAACAATAAGCTATACAACAAGCATCCTAGGACTAAAAAAAGGGACATACGTTTAATCATTCCTTCTTCACCACTTAGTGCTCGTGGACTTCGAGTGTATTTGTTTTCAAAATATTTCGAAAATGGTTTGATTTTCGAGAATAATACTTGGTGTTGACCAAGCATTTATTTGGATCGAAGCTACTGTTTGTGCGAAAATTTTATTTCCCCCCACTAATTTTGTTTGCCTCATTTTTAGTTATTGTTTTAAATGTTTATATATATTTTATATTAGCGACGGTTCTGGACGACGCTATTAATTATTCAAAAATATTCATTTACCATCCCCAATTTTTTTTGCCTCCTTTTTAGTTATTATTTTAATTAATTATTATTTTCTTATATTAGCGACGGTTCACCCCGATACTACTATTTGTGCGCAAATATCATTTCCCCCACCAATTTCCTTTGCCACCTTTAAAGTTTTTATTTTAATTAATTATTATTTTTATATTAAAAACCAGTACTTTAATAGCACTTTTAAAGTTCTATTAAACAAAATAATTTACAATATTGGCGCGGTTAATAGTGTATTAAAGGGATATCAAAAACAAAAAAAGTTTTCTTAAATAATATTTGTGGCGTAGTGTCTGTTGCCCTGTTTTCTCTTCCAGTGTTGGTTAATCCTTTGGACATAAGAGACAACTCCTCTTTGTCTTTATCAAAATCTTCATAAGAGGAGCATACGCCTAACTTGTCCTTTTCTTGCATTTTATTGCAAAAGTATTTAGCACGAATAAAGCTAAAGTTCATGAGTGAATGGAAGCATTCAAACGATAAGCTATACAACAAGCATCCCAGGACTAAAAAAAGGGACATACGTTTAATCATTCCTTCTTCACCACTTAGTGCCCGTGGCCTTCGAGTGCATTTGTTTTGAAAATAGCATTTATTTGGATCGAACCTACTGTTTGTGCGAAAATTTTATTTCCCCCACTAATTTTGTTTGCCTCCTTTTTAGTTATTGTTTTAAATATTTATATATTTTTTATATTAGCGACGTTTCTGGACGACACTATTGTTTATTCAAAAATATTCATTTCCCATCACCAATTTCGTTTTCCTCCTTTTTAGTTATTATTTTAATTAATTATTATTTTCTTATATTAGCGACGGTTCAGGCCGACACTACTATTTGTGAGCAAATTTCATTTCCCCCACCAATTTCATTTGCCTCCTTTAAAGTTATTGTTTTAATTAATTATTATTTTTATATTAAAAACCAGTACTTTAATAGCACTTTTAAAGTGCTATTAAACAAAATCGTTTACAATAGCGGCGCGGTTAATAGCGGTTTAAAGGGATATCAAAAACAAAAGAAAGTTCTCTTAAATAATATTTGTGGCGTAGTGTATGTTTCCCTGATTTCTCTTCCAGTGTTGGTTTATCCTTCTGGACATAAGAGACAACCCCTCTTTGTCTTTATCAAAATCTTCATAAGAGGAGCATAAGCCTAACTTGTCCTTTTCTTCCATTTTATTGCAAAAGTATTTAGCACGAATAAAACTAAAGTTCATGAGTGAATGGAAGCATTCAAACGATAAGCTATACAACAAGCATCCTAGGACTAAAAAAAGGGACATACATTTAATCATTCCTTCTTCACCACTTAGTGCTCGTGGCCTTCGAGTGTATTTGTTTTGAAAATATTTCGAAAATGGTTTGATTTTCGAGAATAATACTTGGTGTTGACCAAGCATTTATTTGGATCGAAGCTACTGTTTGTGCGAAAATTTTATTTCCCCCCACTAATTTTGTTTGCCTCATTTTTAGTTATTGTTTTAAATGTTTATATATATTTTATATTAGCGACGGTTCTGGACGACGCTATTGTTTATTCAAAAATATTCATTTCCCATCCCCAATTTTGTTTGCCTCCTTTTTAGTTATTATTTTAATTAATTATTATTTTCTTATATTAGCGACGGTTCTGGCCGACACTACTATTTGTGCGCAAATATCATTTCCCCCACCAATTTCATTTGCCTCCTTTAAAGTTATTATTTTAATTAATTATTATTTTTATATTAAAAACCAGTACTTTAATAGCACTTTTAAAGTGCTATTAAACAAATTCATTTACAATAGCGGCGTGGTGAATAGTGTATTAAAGGGATATCAAAAACAAAAGAAAGTTCTCTTAAATAATATTTGTGGCGTAGTGTTTGTTGCCCTGTTTTCTCTTCCAGTGTTGGTTAATCCTTTGGACATAAAAGACAACTCCTCTTTGTCTTTATCAAAATCTTCATAAGAGGAGCATACGCCTAACTTGTCCTTTTCTTCCATTTTATTGCAAAAGTATTTAGCACGAATAAAGCTAAAGTTCATGAGTGAATGGAAGCATTCAAACGATAAGCTATACAACAAGCATCCCAGGACTAAAAAAAGGGACATACGTTTAATCATTTCTTCTTCACCACTTAGTGCCCGTGGCCTTCGAGTGCATTTGTTTTGAAAATAGCATTTATTTGGATCGAACCTATTGTTTGTGCGAAAATTTTATTTCCCCCACTAATTTTGTTTGTCTCCTTTTTAGTTATTGTTTTAAATATTTATATATTTTTTATATTAGCGACGTTTCTGGACGACACTATTGTTTATTCAAAAATATTCATTTCCCATCACCAATTTCGTTTTCCTCCTTTTTAGTTATTATTTTAATTAATTATTATTTTCTTATATTAGCGACGGTTCAGGCCGACACTACTATATGTGAGCAAATTTCATTTCCCCCACCAATTTCATTTGCCTCCTTTAAAGTTATTGTTTTAATTAATTATTATTTTTATATTAAAAACCAGTACTTTAATAGCACTTTTAAAGTGCTATTAAACAAAATTGTTTACAATAGCGGCGCGGTTAATAGCAGTTTAAAGGGATATCAAAAACAAAAGAAAGTTCTCTTAAATAATATTTGTGGCGTAGTGTCTGTTTCCCTGTTTTCTCTTCCAGTGTTGGTTTATCCTTCTGGACATAAGAGACAACCCCTCTTTGTCTTTATCAAAATCTTCATAAGAGGAGCATACGCCTAACTTGTCCTTTTCTTCCATTTTATTGCAAAAGTATTTAGCACGAATAAAACTAAAGTTCATGAGTGAATGGAAGCATTCAAACAATAAGCTATACAACAAGCATCCTAGGACTAAAAAAAGGGACATACGTTTAATCATTCCTTCTTCACCACTTAGTGCTCGTGGACTTCGAGTGTATTTGTTTTCAAAATATTTCGAAAATGGTTTGATTTTCGAGAATAATACTTGGTGTTGACCAAGCATTTATTTGGATCGAAGCTACTGTTTGGCGAAAAATTTTATTTCCCCCCACTAATTTTGTTTGCCTCATTTTTAGTTATTGTTTTAAATGTTTATATATATTTTATATTAGCGACGGTTCTGGACGACGCTATTGTTTATTCAAAAATATTCATTTCCCATCCCCAATTTTGTTTGCCTCCTTTTTAGTTATTATTTTAATTAATTATTATTTTCTTATATAAGCGACGGTTCACCCCGATACTACTATTTGTGCGCAAATATCATTTCCCCCACCAATTTCCTTTGCCTCCTTTAAAGTTTTTATTTTAATTAATTATTATTTTTATATTAAAAACCAGTACTTTAATAGCACTTTTAAAGTGCTATTAAACAAAATAATTTACAATATTGGCGCGGTTAATAGTGTATTAAAGGGATATCAAAAACAAAAAAAGTTTTCTTAAATAATATTTGTGGCGTAGTGTCTGTTGCCCTGTTTTCTCTTCCAGTGCTGGTTAATCCTTTGGACATAAGAGACAACTCCTCTTTGTCTTTATCAAAATCTTCATAAGAGGAGCATACGCCTAACTTGTCCTTTTCTTCTATTTTATTGCAAAAGTATTTAGCACGAATAAAGCTAAAGTTCATGAGTGAATGGAAGCATTCAAACGATAAGCTATACAACAAGCATCCCAGGACTAAAAAAAGGGACATACGTTTAATCATTCCTTCTTCACCACTTAGTGCCCGTGGCCTTCGAGTGCATTTGTTTTGAAAATAGCATTTATTTGGATCGAACCTACTGTTTGGGCGAAAATTTTATTTCCCCCACTAATTTTGTTTGCCTCCTTTTTAGTTATTGTTTTAAATATTTATATATTTTTTATATTAGCGACGTTTCTGGACGACACTATTGTTTATTCAAAAATATTCATTTCCCATAACCAATTTCGTTTTCCTCCTTTTTAGTTATTATTTTAATTAATTATTATTTTCTTATATTAGAGACGGTTCAAGCCGACACTACTATTTGTGAGCAAATTTCATTTCCCCCACCAATTTCATTTGCCTCCTTTAAATTTATTGTTTTAATTAATTATTATTTTTATATTAAAAACCAGTACTTTAATAGCACTTTTAAAGTGCTATTAAACAAAATTGTTTACAATAGCGGCGCGGTTAATAGCAGTTTAAAGGGATATCAAAAACAAAAGAAAGTTCTCTTAAATAATATTTGTGGCGTAGTGTCTGTTTCCTGTTTTCTCTTCCAGTGTTGGTTTATCCTTCTGGACATAAGAGACAACCCCTCTTTGTCTTTATCAAAATCTTCATAAGAGGAGCATACGCCTAACTTGTCCTTTTCTTCCATTTTATTGCAAAAGTATTTAGCACGAATAAAACTAAAGTTCATGAGTGAATGGAAGCATTCAAACAATAAGCTATACAACAAGCATCCTAGGACTAAAAAAAGGGACATACGTTTAATCATTCCTTCTTCACCACTTAGTGCTCGTGGACTTCGAGTGTATTTGTTTTCAAAATATTTCGAAAATGGTTTGATTTTCGAGAATAATACTTGGTGTTGACCAAGCATTTATTTGGATCGAAGCTACTGTTTGTGCGAAAATTTTATTTCCCCCCACTAATTTTGTTTGCCTCATTTTTAGTTATTGTTTTAAATGTTTATATATATTTTATATTAGCGACGGTTCTGGACGACGCTATTGTTTATTCAAAAATATTCATTTCCCATCCCCAATTTTGTTTGCCTCCTTTTTAGTTATTATTTTAATTAATTATTATTTTCTTATATTAGCGACGGTTCAGGCCGACACTACTATTTGTGCGCAAATATCATTTCCCCCACCAATTTCCTTTGCCTCCTTTAAAGTTTTTATTTTAATTAATTATTATTTTTATATTAAAAACCAGTACTTTAATAGCACTTTTAAAGTGCTATTAAACAAAATCATTTACAATATCGGCGCGGTTAATTGTGGTTTATAGGGATATCAAAAACAAAAGAAAGTTCTCTTAAATAATATTTGTGGCGTAGTGTCTGTTGCCTTGTTTTCTCTTCCAGTGTTGTTTAATCATTTGGACAAAAGCGATAACTCCTCTTTGTCTTTATCAAAATCTTCATAAGAGGAGCATACGCCTAACTTGTCCTTTTCTTCCATTTTATTGCAAAAGTATTTAGCACGAATAAAGCTAAAGTTCATGAGTGAATGGAAGCATTCAAACGATAAGCTATACAACAAGCATCCTAGGACTAAAAAAATGGACATACGTTTAATCATTCCTTCTTCACCACTTAGTGCTCGTGGCCTTCGACTGTATTTGTTTTGAAAATATTTCAAAAATGGTTTGATTTTCGAGAATAATACTTGGTGTTGACCAAGCATTTATTTGGATCGAAGCTATTGTTTGTGCGAAAATTTTATTTCCCCCCACTAATTTTGTTTGCCTCATATTTAGTTATTGTTTTAAATGTTTATATATATTTTATATTAGCGACAGTTCTGGATGACGCTATTGTTTATTTAAAAATATTCATTTCCCATCACCAATATTGTTTGCCTCATTTTTAGTTATTATTTTAATTAATTATTATTTTCTTATATTAGCGACGGTTCAGGCCGACACTACTATTTGTGCGCAAATATCATTTCCCCCACCAATTTCATTTGCCTCATTTAAAGTTATTATTTTAATTAATTATTATTTTTATATTAAAAACCAGTACTTTAATAGCACTTTTAAAGTGCTATTAAACAAAATCATTTACAATAGCGGCGCGGTTAATAGTGGTTTATAGGGATATCAAAAACAAAAGAAAGTTCTCTTAAATAATATTTGTGGCGTAGTGTCTGTTGCCCTGTTTTCTCTTCCAGTGTTGTTTAATCCTTTGGACAAAAGCGATAACTCCTCTTTGTCTTTATCAAAATCTTCATAAGAGGAGCATACGCCTAACTTGTCCTTTTCTTCCATTTTATTGCAAAAGTATTTAGCACGAATAAAGCTAAAGTTCATGAGTGAATGGAAGCATTCAAACGATAAGCTATACAACAAGCATCCTAGGACTAAAAAAATGGACATACGTTTAATCATTCCTTCTTCACCACTTAGTGCCCGTGGCCTTCGAGTGCATTTGTTTTGAAAATAGCATTTATTTGGATCGAACCTACTGTTTGTGCGAAAATTTTATTTCCCCCACTAATTTTGTTTGCCTCCTTTTTAGTTATTGTTTTAAATATTTATATATTTTTTATATTAGCGACGGTTCTGGACGACGCTATTATTTATTCAAAAATATTCATTTCTCATCACCAATTTTGTTTTCCTCATTTTTAGTTATTATTTTAATTAATTATTATTTTCTTATATTAGCGACGATTCAGGCCGACACTACTATTTGTGCGCATATATTCATTTCCCCCACTAATTTCATTTGCCTCCTTTAAAGTTATTGTTTTAATTAATTATTATTTTATATTAAAAACCAGTACTTTAATAGCACTTTTAAAGTGCTATTAAACAAAATCGTTTACAATAGTGGCGCGGTTAATAGCGGTTTAAAGGGATATCAAAAATAAAAGAAAGTTCTCTTAAATAATATTTGTGGCGTAATGTCTGTTTCCCTGTTTTCTCTTCCAGTATTGGTTTATCCTTCTGGACATAAAAGACAACCCCTCTTTGTCTTTATCAAAATCTTCATAAGAGGAGCATACGCCTAACTTGTCCTTTTCTTCCATTTTTTTGCAAAAGTATTTAGCACGAATAAAACTAAATTTCATGAGTTAATGGAAGCATTCAAACGATAAGCTATACAACAAGCATCCCAGGACTAAAAAAAGGGACATACGTTTAATCATTCCTTCTTCACCACTTAGTGCCCGTGGCCTTCGAGTGCATTTGTTTTGAAAATAGCATTTATTTGGATCGAACCTACTGTTTGGGCGAAAATTTTATTTCCCCCACTAATTTTGTTTGCCTCCTTTTTAGTTATAGTTTTAAATATTTATATATTTTTTATATTAGCGACGTTTCTGGACGACACTATTGTTTATTCAAAAATATTCATTTCCCATAACCAATTTCGTTTTCCTCCTTTTTAGTTATTATTTTAATTAATTATTATTTTCTTATATTAGAGACGGTTCAAGCCGACATTACTATTTGTGAGCAAATTTCATTTCCCCCACCAATTTCATTTGCCTCCTTTAAATTTATTGTTTTAATTAATTATTATTTTTATATTAAAAACCAGTACTTTAATAGCACTTTTAAAGTGCTATTAAACAAAATTGTTTACAATAGCGGCGCGGTTAATAGCAGTTTAAAGGGATATCAAAAACAAAAGAAAGTTCTCTTAAATAATATTTGTGGCGTAGTGTCTGTTTCCTGTTTTCTCTTCCAGTGTTGGTTTATCCTTCTGGACATAAGAGACAACCCCTCTTTGTCTTTATCAAAATCTTCATAAGAGGAGCATACGCCTAACTTGTCCTTTTCTTCCATTTTATTGCAAAAGTATTTAGCACGAATAAAACTAAAGTTCATGAGTGAATGGAAGCATTCAAACAATAAGCTATACAACAAGCATCCTAGGACTAAAAAAAGGGACATACGTTTAATCATTCCTTCTTCACCACTTAGTGCTCGTGGACTTCGAGTGTATTTGTTTTCAAAATATTTCGAAAATGGTTTGATTTTCGAGAATAATACTTGGTGTTGACCAAGCATTTATTTGGATCGAAGCTACTGTTTGTGCGAAAATTTTATTTCCCCCCACTAATTTTGTTTGCCTCATTTTTAGTTATTGTTTTAAATGTTTATATATATTTTATATTAGCGACGGTTCTGGACGACGCTATTGTTTATTCAAAAATATTCATTTCCCATCCCCAATTTTGTTTGCCTCCTTTTTAGTTATTATTTTAATTAATTATTATTTTCTTATATTAGCGACGGTTCAGGCCGACACTACTATTTGTGCGCAAATATCATTTCCCCCACCAATTTCCTTTGCCTCCTTTAAAGTTTTTATTTTAATTAATTATTATTTTTATATTAAAAACCAGTACTTTAATAGCACTTTTAAAGTGCTATTAAACAAAATCATTTACAATATCGGCGCGGTTAATTGTGGTTTATAGGGATATCAAAAACAAAAGAAAGTTCTCTTAAATAATATTTGTGGCGTAGTGTCTGTTGCCCTGTTTTCTCTTCCAGTGTTGTTTAATCATTTGGACAAAAGCGATAACTCCTCTTTGTCTTTATCAAAATCTTCATAAGAGGAGCATACGCCTAACTTGTCCTTTTCTTCCATTTTATTGCAAAAGTATTTAGCACGAATAAAGCTAAAGTTCATGAGTGAATGGAAGCATTCAAACGATAAGCTATACAACAAGCATCCTAGGACTAAAAAAATGGACATACGTTTAATCATTCCTTCTTCACCACTTAGTGCTCGTGGCCTTCGACTGTATTTGTTTTGAAAATATTTCAAAAATGGTTTGATTTTCGAGAATAATACTTGGTGTTGACCAAGCATTTATTTGGATCGAAGCTATTGTTTGTGCGAAAATTTTATTTCCCCCCACTAATTTTGTTTGCCTCATATTTAGTTATTGTTTTAAATGTTTATATATATTTTATATTAGCGACAGTTCTGGATGACGCTATTGTTTATTTAAAAATATTCATTTCCCATCACCAATATTGTTTGCCTCATTTTTAGTTATTATTTTAATTAATTATTATTTTCTTATATTAGCGACGGTTCAGGCCGACACTACTATTTGTGCGCAAATATCATTTCCCCCACCAATTTCATTTGCCTCATTTAAAGTTATTATTTTAATTAATTATTATTTTTATATTAAAAACCAGTACTTTAATAGCACTTTTAAAGTGCTATTAAACAAAATCATTTACAATAGCGGCGCGGTTAATAGTGGTTTATAGGGATATAAAAAACAAAAGAAAGTTCTCTTAAATAATATTTGTGGCGTAGTGTCTGTTGCCCTGTTTTCTCTTCCAGTGTTGTTTAATCCTTTGGACAAAAGCGATAACTCCTCTTTGTCTTTATCAAAATCTTCATAAGAGGAGCATACGCCTAACTTGTCCTTTTCTTCCATTTTATTGCAAAAGTATTTAGCACGAATAAAGCTAAAGTTCATGAGTGAATGGAAGCATTCAAACGATAAGCTATACAACAAGCATCCTAGGACTAAAAAAATGGACATACGTTTAATCATTCCTTCTTCACCACTTAGTGCCCGTGGCCTTCGAGTGCATTTGTTTTGAAAATATCATTTATTTGGATCGAACCTACTGTTTGTGCGAAAATTTTATTTCCCCCACTAATTTTGTTTGCCTCCTTTTTAGTTATTGTTTTAAATATTTATATATTTTTTATATTAGCGACGGTTCTGGACGACGCTATTATTTATTCAAAAATATTCATTTCTCATCACCAATTTTGTTTTCCTCATTTTTAGTTATTATTTTAATTAATTATTATTTTCTTATATTAGCGACGATTCAGGCCGACACTACTATTTGTGCGCATATATTCATTTCCCCCACTAATTTCATTTGCCTCCTTTAAAGTTATTGTTTTAATTAATTATTATTTTATATTAAAAACCAGTACTTTAATAGCACTTTTAAAGTGCTATTAAACAAAATCGTTTACAATAGTGGCGCGGTTAATAGCGGTTTAAAGGGATATCAAAAATAAAAGAAAGTTCTCTTAAATAATATTTGTGGCGTAATGTCTGTTTCCCTGTTTTCTCTTCCAGTATTGGTTTATCCTTCTGGACATAAAAGACAACCCCTCTTTGTCTTTATCAAAATCTTCATAAGAGGAGCATACGCCTAACTTGTCATTTTCTTCCATTTTATTGCAAAAGTATTTAGCACGAATAAAACTAAATTTCATGAGTTAATGGAAGCATTCAAACGATAAGCTATACAACAAGCATCCTAGGACTAAAAAAAGGGACATACGTTTAATCATTCCTTCTTCACCACTTAGTGCTCGTGGCCTTCGAGTGTATTTGTTTTGAAAATATTTCAAAAATGGTTTGATTTTCGAGAATAATACTTGGTGTTGACCAAGCATTTATTTGGATCGAAGCTATTGTTTGTGCGAAAATTTTATTTCCCCCCACTAATTTTGTTTGCCTCATTTTTAGTTATTGTTTTAAATGTTTATATATATTTTATATTAGCGACAGTTCTGGACGACGCTATTGTTTATTTAAAAATATTCATTTCCCATCTCCAATTTTGTTTGCCTCCTTTTTAGTTATTATTTTAATTAATTATTATTTTCTTATATTAGCGACGGTTCAGGCCGACACTACTATTTGTGCGCAAATATCATTTCCCCCACCAATTTCATTTGCCTACTTTAAAGTTATTATTTTAATTAATTATTATTTTTATATTAAAAACCAGTACTTTAATAGCACTTTTAAAGTTCTATTAAACAAAATCATTTATAATAGCGGCGCGGTTAATAGTGGTTTATAGGGATATCAAAAACAAAAGAAAGTTCTCTTAAATAATATTTGTGGCGTAGTGTCTGTTGCCCTGTTTTCTCTTCCAGTGTTGTTTAATCCTTTGGACAAAAGCGATAACTCCTCTTTGTCTTTATCAAAATCTTCATAAGAGGAGCATACGCCTAACTTGTCCTTTTCTTCCATTTTATTGCAAAAGTATTTAGCACGAATAAAGCTAAAGTTCATGAGTGAATGGAAGCATTCAAACGATAAGCTATACAACAAGCATCCTAGGACTAAAAAAATGGACATACGTTTAATCATTCCTTCTTCACCACTTAGTGCCCGTGGCCTTCGAGTGCATTTGTTTTGAAAATAGCATTTATTTGGATCGAACCTACTGTTTGTGCGAAAATTTTATTTCCCCCACTAATTTTGTTTGCCTCCTTTTTAGTTATTGTTTTAAATATTTATATATTTTTTATATTAGCGACGGTTCTGGACGATGCTATTATTTATTCAAAAATATTCATTTCCCATCACCAATTTTGTTTGCCTCATTTTTAGTTATTATTTTAATTAATTATTATTTTCTTATATTAGCGACGATTAAGGCCGACACTACTATTTGTGCGCATATATTCATTTCCCCCACCAATTTCATTTGCCTCCTTTAAAGTTATTGTTTTAATTAATTATTTTTTATATTAAAAACCAGTACTTTAATAGCACTTTTAAAGTGCTATTAAACAAAATCGTTTACAATAGTGGCGCGGTTAATAGCGGTTTAAAGGGATATCAAAAATAAAAGAAAGTTCTCTTAAATAATATTTGTGGCGTAGTGTCTGTTTCCCTGTTTTCTCTTCCAGTGTTGGTTTATCCTTCTGGACATAAGAGACAACCCCTCTTTGTCTTTATCAAAATCTTCATAAGAGGAGCATACGCCTAACTTGTCCTTTTCTTCCATTTTATTGAAAAAGTATTTAGCACGAATAAAACTAAAGTTCATGAGTGAATGGAAGCATTCAAACGATAAGCTATACAACAAGCATCCTAGGACTAAAAAAAGGGACATACGTTTAATCATTCCTTCTTCACCACTTAGTGCTCGTGGCCTTCGAGTGTATTTGTTTTGAAAATATTTCAAAAATGGTTTGATTTTCGAGAATAATACTTGGTGTTGACCAAGCATTTATTTGAATCGAAGCTACTGTTTATGCGAAAATTATATTTCCCCCCACTAATTTTGTTTGCCTCATTTTTAGTTATTGTTTAAATGTTTATATATATTTTATATTAGCGACGGTTCTGGACGACGCTATTGTTTATTCAAAAATATTCATTTCCCATCCCCAATTTCGTTTGCCTCCTTTTTAGTTATTATTTTAATTAATTATTATTTTCTTATATTAGTGACGGTTCAGGCCGACACTACTATTTGTGCGCAAATATCATTTCCCCCACCAATTTCATTTTCCTCCTTTAAAGTAATTATTTTAATTTATTTTTTTTTATATTAAAAACCAGTACTTTAATAGCACTTTTAAAGTGCTATTAAACAAAATCATTTACAATAGCGGCACGGTTAATAGTGTATTAAAGGGATATCAAAAACAAAAGAAAGTTCTCTTAAAAAATATTTGTGGCGTAGTGTCTGTTGCCCTGTTTTCTCTTCCAGTGTTGGTTAATCCTTTGGACATAAGAGACAACTCCTCTTTGTCTTTATCAAAATCTTCATAAGAGGAGCATACGCCTAACTTGTCCTTTTCTTCCATTTTATTGCAAAAGTATTTAGCACGAATAAAGCTAAAGTTCATGAGTGAATGGAAGCATTCAAACGATAAGCTATACAACAAGCATCCTAGGACTAAAAAAAGGGACATACGTTTAATCATTCCTTCTTCACCACTTAGTGCCCGTGGCCTTCGAGTGCATTTGTTTTGAAAATAACATTTATTTGGATCGAACCTACTGTTTGTGCGAAAATTTTATTTCCCCCACTAATTTTGTTTCCCTCCTTTTTAGTTATTGTTTTAAATATTTATATATTTTTTATATTAGTGACGGTTCTGGACGACGCTATTGTTTATTCAAAAATATTCATTTCCCATCACCAATTTCGTTTTCCTCCTTTTTAGTTATTATTTTAATTAATTATTATTTTCGTATATTAGCGACGGTTCAGGCTGACACTACCATTTGTGAGCAAATTTCATTTCCCCCACCAATTTCATTTGCCTCCTTTAAAGTTATTGTTTTAATTAATTATTATTTTTATATTAAAAACCAGTACTTTAATAGCACTTTTAAAGTGCTATTAAACAAAATCTTTTACAATAGTGGCGCGGTTAATAGCGGTTTAAAGGGATTTCAAAAACAAAAGAAAGTTCTCTTAAATAATATTTGTGGCGTAGTGTCTGTTGCCCTGTTTTCTCTTCCAGTGTTGGTTTATCCTTATGGAAATAAGAGACAACTCCTCTTTGTCTTTATCAAAATCTTTATAAGAGGAGCATACGCCTAACTTGTCCTTTTCTTCCATTTTATTGCAAAAGTATTTAGCACGAATAAAACTAAAGTTCATGACTGAATGGAAGCATTCAAACGATAAGCTATACAACAAGCATCCTAGGACTAAAAAAAGGGGCATACGTTTAATCATTCCTTCTTCACTACTTAGTGCTCGTGGCCTTCGAGTGCATTTGTTTTGAAAATATTTCGAAAATGGTTTGATTTTCGAGAATAATACGTGGTGTTGACCAAGCATTTATTTGGATCGAAGCTACTGTTTGTGCGAAAATTTTATTTCCCCCCACTAATTTTATTTGCCTCCTTTTTAGTTATTGTTTTAAATATTTATATAGTTTTTATATTAGTGACGGTTCTGGATGACGCTATTGTTTATTAAAAAATATTCATTTCCCATCACCAATTTCGTTTGCTTCATTTTTAGTCATTATTTTAATTAATTATTATTTTCTTATATTAACGACGGTTCAGGCCGACAATACTATTTGTGAGCAAATTTCATTTCCCCCACCAATTTCATTTGCCTCCTTTAAAGTTATTGTTTTAATTAATTGTTATTTTTATATTAAAAACCAGTACTTTAATAGCACTTTTAAAGTGCTATTAAACAAAATCGTTTACAATAGCAACACGGTTAATAGCAGTTTAAAGGGATATCCAAAACAAAAGAAAGTTCTCTTAAATAATATTTATGGCGTAGTGTCTGTTGCCCTGTTTTCTCTTCCGGTGTTGGTTTATCCTTCTGGACATATAAGGCAACCCCTCTTTGTCTTTATCAAAATCTTCATAAAAGGAGCATACGCCTAACTTGTCCTTTTCTTCAATTTTATTGCAAAAGTATTTAGCACGAATAAAACTAAAGTTCATGAGTTAATGGAAGCATTCAAACGATAAGCTATACAACAAGCATCCTAGGACTGAAAAAAGGGACATACATTTAATCATTCCTTCTACACCACTTAGTGCTCGTGGCCTTCGAGTGCATTTGTTTTGAAAATATTTCGAAAATGGTTTGATTTTCGAGAATAATACTTGGTGTTGACCAAGCATTTATTTGGATCGAAGCTATTGTTTGTGCGAAAATTTTATTTCCCCCCACTAATTTTCTTTGCCTCCTTTTTATTTATTGTTTTAAATGTTTATATATTTTTTATATTAGCGACGGTTCTGGACGACGCTATTGTTTATTCAAAAATATTCATTTCCAATCACCAATTTCGTTTGTCTCCTTTTTAGTTATTATTTTAATTAATTATTATTTTCTTATATTAGCGACGGTTCAGGCCGACACTACTATTTGTGCACAAATTTCATTTCCCCCACCAATTTCATTTGCCTCCTTTAAAGTTATTGTTTTGATTAATTATTATTTTTATATTAAAAACCAGTACTTTAATAGCACTTTTAAAGTGCTATTAAACAAAATCGTTTACAATAGTGGCACGGTTAATAGCGGTTTAAAGGGATATCAAAAACAAAAGAATGTTCTCTTAAATAATATTTGTGGTGTAGTGTCTATTTTCCTGTTTTATTTTCCAGTGTTGGTTTATCATTCTGGACATAAGAGACAACCCCTCTTTGTCTTTATCAAAATCTTCATAAGAGGACCATACGCCTAACTTGTCCTTTTCTTCCATTTTATTACAAAAGTATTTAGCACGAATAAAACTAAAGTTCATGAGTTAATGGAAGCATTCAAACGATAATCTATACAACAAGCATCCTATGACTAAAAAAAGGGACATACGTTTAATCATTCCTTCTTCACCACTTAGTGCTCGTTGCCTTCGAGTGCATTTGTTTTGAAAATATTTCGAAAATGGTTTGATTTTCGAGAATAATACTTGGTGTTGACCAAGCATTTATTTGGATCGAAGCTACTGTTTTTCCGAAATTTTTATTTCCCTCCACTAATTTTGTTTGCCTCCTTTTTAGTTATTGTTTTAAATGTTTATATATTTTTTATATTAGCGACGGTTCTGGACGACGCTATTGTTTATTCAAAAATATTCATTTCCAATCACCAATTTCGTTTGGCTCCTTTTTAGTTATTATTTTAATGAATTATTATTTTCTTATATTAGCAACGGTTCAGGCCGACACTACTATTTCTGCCCAAATTTCATTTCCCCCACCAATTTCATTTGCCTCCTTTAAAGTTATTGTTTTAATTAATTATTATTTTTATATTAAAAACCAGTACTTTAATAGCACTTTTAAAGTTCTATTAATCAAAACCGTTTACAATAGCAACACGGTTAATAGCGGTTTAAAGGGATATCAAAAACAAAAGAAAGCTCTCTTAAATAATATTTATGGCGTAGTGTCTGTTTCCCTGTTTTCTCTTCCGGTGTTGGTTTATCCTTCTGGACATGAGAGATAACCCCTCTTTGTCTTTATCAAAATCTTCATAAGAGAAGCATACGCCTAACTTGTCCTTTTCTTCCATTTTATTGCAAAAGTATTTAGCACGAATAAAACTAAAGTTCATGAGTGAATGGAAGCATTTAAACGATAAGCTATACAACAATCATCCTAGGACTAAAAAAAGGGACATATGTTTAATCATTCCTTCTTCACCACTTAGTGTTCGTGGCCTTCGAGTGCATTTGTTTTGAAAATATTTCGAAAATGGTTTGATTTTCGAGAATAATACTTGGTGTTGACCAAGCATTTATTTGGATCGAAGCTATTGTTTGTGCGAAAATTTTATTTCCCCCCACTAATTTTCATTGCCTCCTTTTTATTTATTGTTTTAAATGTTTATATATTTTTTATATTAGCGACGGTTCTGGAAAACACTATTTTTTATTAAAAAATATTCATTTCCCATCACCAATTTAGTTTAGCTCCTTTTTAGTTATTATTAGAATTAATTATTATTTTCTTATATTAGCGATGGTTCAGGCCGACACTACTATTTGTGCGAAAATTTCATTTCCACCACCAATTTCATTTGCCTCCTTTAAAGTTATTGTTTTAATTAATTATTATTTTTATATTAAAAACCAGTACTTTAATATCACTTTTAAAGTGCTATTAAACAAAATCGTTTACAATAGCAACGCGGTAAATAGCGGTTTAAAGGGATATCAAAAACAAAAGAAAGTTCTCTTAAATAATATTTGTGGCGTAGTGTCTGTTGCCCTGTTTTCTCTTCCAGTGTTGGTTTATCATTCTGGACATAAGAGACAACCCCTCTTTGTCTTTATCAAAATCTTCATAAGAGGACCATACGCCTAACTTGTCCTTTTCTTCCATTTTATTACAAAAGTATTTAGCACGAATAAAACTAAAGTTCATGAGTTAATGGAAGCATTCAAACGATAATCTATACAACAAGCATCCTATGACCAAAAAAAGGGACATACGTTTAATCATTCCTTCTTCACCACTTAGTGCTCGTTGCCTTCGAGTGCATTTGTTTTGAAAATATTTCGAAAATGGTTTGATTTTCGAGAATAATACTTGTTGTTGACCAAGCATTTATTTGAATCGAAGCTACTGTTTTTTGTGCGAAAATTTTATTTCCCTCCACTAATTTTGTTTGCCTCCTTTTTAGTTATTGTTTTAAATGTTTATATATTTTTTATATTAACGACGGTTCTGGACGACGCTATTGTTTATTAAAAAATATTCATTTCCAATCATCAATTTCGTTTGGCTCCTTTTTAGTTATTATTTTAATGAATTATTATTTTCTTATATTAGCAACGGTTCAGGCCGACACTACTATTTCTGCGCAAATTTCATTTCCCCCACCAATTTCATTTGCCTCCTTTAAAGTTATTGTTTTAATTAATTATTATTTTTATATTAAAAACCAGTACTTTAATAGCACTTTTAAAGTGCTATTAAACAAAATCGTTTACAATAGTGGCGCGGTTAATAGCGGTTTAAAGGGATTTCAAAAACAAAAGAAAGTTCTCTTAAATAATATTTATGGCGTAGTGTCTGTTGCCCTGTTTTCTCTTCCAGTGTTGGTTTATCCTTATGGAAATAAGAGACAACTCCTCTTTGTCTTTATCAAAATCTTTATAAGAGGAGCATACGCCTAACTTGTCCTTTTCTTCCATTTTATTGCAAAAGTATTTAGCACGAATTAAACTAAAGTTCATGACTGAATGGAAGCATTCAAACGATAAGCTATACAACAAGCATCCTAGGACTAAAAAAAGGGGCATACGTTTAATCATTCCTTCTTCACTACTTAGTGCTCGTGGCCTTCGAGTGCATTTGTTTTGAAAATATTTCGAAAATGGTTTGATTTTCGAGAATAATACTTGGTGTTGACCAATCATTTATTTGGATCGAAGCTACTGTTTGTGCGAAAATTTTATTTCCCCCCACTAATTTTGTTTGCCTCCTTTTTAGTTATTGTTTTAAATATTTATATAGTTTTTATATTAGTGTCGATTCTGGACAACGCTATTGTTTATTCAAAAATATTCATTTCCCATCACCAATTTCGTTTGCCTCATTTTTAGTCATTATTTTAATTAATTATTATTTTCTTATATCAGCGACGGTTCAGGCCGACAATACTATTTGTGAGCAAATTTCATTTCCCCCACCAATTTCATTTACCTCCTTTAAAGTTATTGATTTAATTAATTATTATTTTTATATTAAAAACCATTACTTTAATAGAACTTTTAAAGTGCTATTAAATAAAATCGTTTAAAATAGCAATGCGGTTAATAGCGGTTTAAAGGGATTTCAAAAACAAAAGAAAGTTCTCTTAAATAATATTTGTGGCGTAGTGTCTGTTGCCCTGTTTTCTCTTCCAGTGTTGGTTTATCATTCTGGACATAAGAGACAACCCCTCTTTGTCTTTATCAAAATCTTCATAAGAGGAGCATACGCCTAACTTGTCCTTTTCTTCCATTTTATTGCAAAAGTATTTAGCACGAATAAAACTAAAGTTCATGAGTGAATGGAAGCATTCAAACGATAAGCTATACAACAAGCATCCTAGGACTAAAAAAGGGACATACGCTTAATCATTCCTTCTTCACCACTTAGTGCTCGTTGCCTTCGAGTGCATTTGTTTTGAAAATGGTTTGATTTTCGAGAATAATACTTGGTGTTGACAAAGCATTTATTTGGATCGAAGCTACTGTTTGTGCGAAAAATTTATTTCCCCCAACTAATTTTGTTTGCCTCCTTTTTAGTTATTGTTTTAAATATTTATATAGTTTTTATATTAGTTACGGTTCTGGACGACGCTATTGTTTATTCAAAAATATTCATTTCCCATCACCAATTTCGTTTGCCTCATTTTTAGTCATTATTTTAATTAATTATTATTTTCTTATATTAGCGACGGTTCAGGCCGACAATACTATTTGTGAGCAAATTTCATTTCCCCCACCAATTTCATTTGCCTCCTTTAAAGTTAATATTTTAATTAATTGTTATTTTTATATTAAAAACCAGTACTTTAATAGCACTTTTAAAGTGCTATTAAACAAAATCGTTTACAATAGCAACGCGGTTAATAGCGGTTTAAAGGGATATCAAAAACAAAAGAAAGTTCTCTTAAATAATATTTGTGGCGTAGTGTCTGTTGCCCTGTTTTCTCTTCCGGTGTTGGTTTATCCTTCTGGACATAAGAGACAACCCCTCTTTGTCTTTATCAAAATCTTCATAAGAGGAACATACGCCTACCTTGTCCTTTTCTTCCATTTTATTGCAAAAGTACTTAGCACGAATAAAACTAAAGTTCATGAGTGAATGGAAGCATTCAAACGATAAGCTATACAACATGCATCCTAGGACTAAAAAAAGGGACATACGTTTAACCATTCCTTCTTCACCACTTAGTACTCGTGGCCTTCGAGTGCATTTGTTTTGAAAATATTTCGAAAATGGTTTGATTTTCGAGAATAATACTTGGTGTTGACCAAGCATTTATTTGGATCGAAGCTATTGTTTGTGCGAAAATTTTATTTCCCCCCACTAATTTTGTTGTCCTCCTTTTTATTTATTGTTTTAAATGTTTATATATTTTTTATATTAGCGACGGTTCTGGACGACGCTATTGTTTATTCAAAAATATTCATTTCCCATCACCAATTTCGTTTAGCTCCTTTTTAGTTATTATTTTAATTAATTATTATTTTCTTATATTAGCGACGGTTGAGGCCGACACTACTATTTGTGCTCAAATTTCATTTCCCCCACCAATTTCCTTTGCCTCCTTTAAAGTTATTGTTTTAATTAATTATTATTTTTATATTAAAAACCAGTACTTTAATAGCACTTTTAAAGTTCTATTAAACAAAATCATTTACAATAGCAACACGGTTAATAGCGATTTAAAGGGATATCAAAAACAAAAGAAAGTTATCTTAAATAATATTTGTGGCGTAGTGTCTGTTGCCATGTTTTCTCTTCCGGTGTTGGTTTATCCTTCTGGACATAAGAGACAACCCCTCTTTGTCTTTAACAAAATCTTCATAAGAGGAGCATACGCCTAACTTGTCCTTTTCTTCCATTTTATTGCAAAAGTATTTAGCACGAATAAAACTAAAGTTCATGAGTGAATGGAAGCATTCAAACGATAAGCTATACAACAAGCATCCTAGGACTAAAAAAAAGGACATACGTTTAATCATTCCTTCTTCACCACTTAGTGCTCGTGGCCTTCGAGTGCATTTGTTTTGAAAATATTTCGAAAATGGTTTGATTTTCGAGAATAATACTTGGTGTTATCCAAGCATTTATTTGGATCGAAGCTATTGTTTTTTGTGCGGAAATTTTATTTCCCCCCACTAATTTTCTTTGCCTCCTTTTTATTTATTGTTTTAAATGTTTATATATTTTTTATATTAGCGACGGTTCTGGACGACGCTATTGTTTATTCAAAAATATTCATTTCCCATCACCAATTTCGTTTAGCTCCTTTTTAGTTATTATTATAATTAATTTTTATTTTCTTATATTAGCGACGGTTCAGGCCGACACTACTATTTGTGCGCAAATTTCATTTCCCCCACCAATTTCATTTGCCTCCTTTAAAGTTATTGTTTTAATTAATTATTATTTTTATATTAAAAACCAGTACTTTAATATCACTTTTAAAGTGCTATTAAACAAAATCGTTTACAATAGCAACGCGGTTAATAGCGGTTTAAAGGGATATCAAAAACAAAAGAAAGTTCTCTTAAATAATATTTGTGGCGTAGTGTCTGTTGCCCTGTTTTCTCTTCCAGTGTTGGTTTATCAATCTGGACATAAGAGACAACCCCTCTTTGTCTTTATCAAAATCTTCATAAGAGGAGCATACGCCTAACTTGTCCTTTTCTTCCATTTTATTGCAAAAGTATTTAGCACGAATAAAACTAAAGTTCATGAGTGAATGGAAGCATTCAAACAATAAGCTATACAACAAGCATCCTAGGACTAAAAAAAGGGACATACGCTTAATCATTCCTTCTTCACCACTTAGTGCTCGTTGCCTTCGAGTGCATTTGTTTTGAAAATGGTTTTATTTTCGAGAATAATACTTGGTGTTGACCAAGCATTTATTTGGATCGAAGCTACTGTTTGTGCGAAAATTTTATTTCCCCCCACTAATTTTGTTTGCCTCCTTTTTAGTTATTGTTTTAAATATTTATATAGTTTTTATATTAGTTACGGTTCTGGACGACGCTATTGTTTATTCAAAAATATTCATTTCCCATCACCAATTTCGTTTGCCTCATTTTTAGTCATTATTTTAATTAATTATTATTTTCTTATATTAGCGACGGTTCAGGCCGACAATACTATTTGTGAGCAAATTTCATTTCCCCCACCAATTTCATTTGCCTCCTTTAAAGTTAATATTTTAATTAATTGTTATTTTTATATTAAAAACCAGTACTTTAATAGCACTTTTAAAGTGCTATTAAACAAAATCGTTTACAATAGCAACGCGGTTAATAGCGGTTTAAAGGGATATCAAAAACAAAAGAAAGTTCTCTTAAATAATATTTATGGCGTAGTGTCTGTTGCCCTTTTTTCTCTTCCGGTGTTGGTTTATCCTTCTGGACATAAGAGACAACCCCTCTTTGTCTTTATCAAAATCTTCATAAGAGGAGCATACGCCTAACTTGTCCTTTTCTTCCATTTTATTGCAAAAGTATTTAGCACGAATAAAACTAAAGTTCATGAGTGAATGGAAGCATTCAAACGATAAGCTATACAACATGCATCCTAGGACTAAAAAAAGGGACATACGTTTAATCATTCCTTCTTCACCACTTAGTACTCGTGGCCTTCGAGTGCATTTGTTTTGAAAATATTTCGAAAATGGTTTGATTTTCGAGAATAATACTTGGTGTTGACCAAGCATTTATTTGGATCGAAGCTATTGTTTGTGCGAAAATTTTATTTCCCCCCACTAATTTTGTTGTCCTCCTTTTTATTTATCGTTTTAAATGTTTATATATTTTTTATATTAGCGACGGTTCTGGACGACGCTATTGTTTATTCAAAAATATTCATTTCCCATCACCAATTTCGTTTAGCTCCTTTTTAGTTATTATTTTAATTAATTATTATTTTCTTATATTAGCGACGGTTGAGGCCGACACTACTATTTGTGCGCAAATTTCATTTCCCCCACCAATTTCATTTGCCTCCTTTAAAGTTATTGTTTTAATTAATTATTATTTTTATATTAAAAATCAGTACTTTAATAGCACTTTTAAAGTTCTATTAAACAAAATCATTTACAATAGCAACACGGTTAATAGCGGTTTAAAGGGATATCAAAAACAAAAGAAAGTTATCTTAAATAATATTTGTGGGGTAGTGTCTGTTTCCATGTTTTCTCTTCCGGTGTTGGTTTATCCTTCTGGACATAAGAGACAACCCCTCTTTGTCTTTAACAAAATCTTCATAAGAGGAGCATACGCCTAACTTGTCCTTTTCTTCCATTTTATTGCAAAAGTATTTAGCACGAATAAAACTAAAGTTCATGAGTGAATGGAAGCATTCAAACGATAAGCTATACAACAAGCATCCTAGGACTAAAAAAAAGGACATACGTTTAATCATTCCTTCTTCACCACTTAGTGCTCGTGGCCTTCGAGTGCATTTGTTTTGAAAATATTTCGAAAATGGTTTGATTTTCGAGAATAATACTTGGTGTTGACCAAGCATTTATTTGGATCGAAGCTATTGTTTTTTGTGCGGAAATTTTATTTCCCCCCACTAATTTTCTTTGCCTCCTTTTTATTTATTGTTTTAAATGTTTATATATTTTTTATATTAGCGACGGTTCTGGACGACGCTATTGTTTATTCAAAAATATTCATTTCCCATCACCAATTTCGTTTAGCTCTTTTTTAGTTATTATTATAATTAATTTTTATTTTCTTATATTAGCGACGGTTCAGGCCGACACTACTATTTGTGCGCAAATTTCATTTCCCCCACCAATTTCATTTGCCTCCTTTAAAGTTATTGTTTTAATTAATTATTATTTTTATATTAAAAACCAGTACTTTAATATCACTTTTAAAGTGCTATTAAACAAAATCGTTTACAATAGCAACGCGGTTAATAGCGGTTTAAAGGGATATCAAAAACAAAAGAAAGTTCTCTTAAATAATATTTGTGGCGTAGTGTCTGTTGCCCTGTTTTCTCTTCCAGTGTTGGTTTATCAATCTGGACATAAGAGACAACCCCTCTTTGTCTTTATCAAAATCTTCATAAGAGGAGCATACGCCTAACTTGTCCTTTTCTTCCATTTTATTGCAAAAGTATTTAGCACGAGTAAAACTAAAGTTCATGAGTGAATGGAAGCATTCAAACGATAAGCTATACAACAAGCATCCTAGGACTAAAAAAAGGGACATACGCTTAATCATTCCTTCTTCACCACTTAGTGCTCGTTGCCTTCGAGTGCATTTGTTTTGAAAATGGTTTTATTTTCGAGAATAATACTTGGTGTTGACCAAGCATTTATTTGGATCGAAGCTACTGTTTGTGCGAAAATTTTATTTCCCCCCACTAATTTTGTTTGCCTCCTTTTTAGTTATTGTTTTAAATATTTATATAGTTTTTATATTAGTTACGGTTCTGGACGACGCTATTGTTTATTCAAAAATATTCATTTCCCATCACCAATTTCGTTTGCCTCATTTTTAGTCATTATTTTAATTAATTATTATTTTCTTATATTAGCGACGGTTCAGGCCGACAATACTATTTGTGAGCAAATTTCATTTCCCCCACCAATTTCATTTTCCTCCTTTAAAGTTAATATTTTAATTAATTGTTATTTTTATATTAAAAACCAGTACTTTAATAGCACTTTTAAAGTGCTATTAAACAAAATCGTTTACAATAGCAACGCGGTTAATAGCGGTTTAAAGGGATATCAAAAACAAAAGAAAGTTCTCTTAAATAATATTTATGGCGTAGTGTATGTTGCCCTGTTTTCTCTTCCGGTGTTGGTTTATCCTTCTGGACATAAGAGACAACCCCTCTTTGTCTTTATCAAAATCTTCATAAGAGGAGCATACGCCTAACTTGTCCTTTTCTTCCATTTTATTGCAAAAGTATTTAGCACGAATAAAACTAAAGTTCATGAGTGAATGGAAGCATTCAAACGATAAGCTATACAACATGCATCCTAGGACTAAAAAAAGGGACATACGTTTAATCATTCCTTTTTCACCACTTAGTACTCGTGGCCTTCGAGTGCATTTGTTTTGAAAATATTTCGAAAATGGTTTAATTTTCGAGAATAATACTTGGTGTTGACCAAGCATTTATTTGGATCGAAGCTATTGTTTGTGCGAAAATTTTATTTCCCCCCACTAATTTTGTTGTCCTCCTTTTTATTTATTGTTTTAAATGTTTATATATTTTTTATATTAGCGACGGTTCTGGACGACGCTATTGTTTATTCAAAAATATTCATTTCCCATCACCAATTTCGTTTATCTCCTTTTTAGTTATTATTTTAATTAATTATTATTTTCTTATATTAGCGACGGTTGAGGCCGACACTACTATTTGTGCGCAAATTTCATTTCCCCCACCAATTTCATTTGCCTCCTTTAAAGTTATTGTTTTAATTAATTATTATTTTTATATTAAAAACCAGTACTTTAATAGCACTTTTAAAGTTCTATTAAACAAAATCATTTACAATAGCAACACGGTTAATAGCGGTTTAAAGGGATATCAAAAACAAAAGAAAGTTATCTTAAATAATATTTGTGGGGTAGTGTCTGTTTCCATGTTTTCTCTTCCGGTGTTGGTTTATCCTTCTGGACATAAGAGACAACCCCTCTTTGTGTTTAACGAAATCTTCATAAGAGGAGCATACGCCTAACTTGTCCTTTTCTTCCATTTTATTGCAAAAGTATTTAGCACGAAAAAAACTAAAGTTCATGAGTGAATGGAAGCATTCAAACGATAAGCTATACAACAAGCATCCTAGGACTAAAAAAAAGGACATACGTTTAATCATTCCTTCTTCACCACTTAGTGCTCGTGGCCTTCGAGTGCATTTGTTTTGAAAATATTTCGAAAATGGTTTGATTTTCGAGAATAATACTTGGTGTTGACCAAGCATATATTTGGATCGAAGCTATTGTTTTTTGTGCGAAAATTTTATTTCCCCCCACTAATTTTCTTTTCCTCCTTTTTATTTATTGTTTTAAATGTTTATATATTTTTTATATTAGCGACGGTTCTGGACGACGCTATTGTTTATTCAAAAATATTCATTTCCCATCACCAATTTCGTTTAGCTCCTTTTTAGTTATTATTATAATTAATTTTTATTTTCTTATATTAGCGACGGTTCAGGCCGACACTACTATTTGTGCGCAAATTTCATTTCCCCCACCAATTTCATTTGCCTCCTTTAAAGTTATTGTTTTAATTAATTATTATTTTTATATTAAAAACCAGTACTTTAATATCACTTTTAAAGTGCTATTAAACAAAATCGTTTACAATAGCAACGCGGTTAATAGCGGTTTAAAGGGATATCAAAAACAAAAGAAAGTTCTCTTAAATAATATTTGTGGCGTAGTGTCTGTTGCCCTGTTTTCTCTTCCAGTGTTGGTTTATCATTCTGGACATAAGAGACAACCCCTCTTTGTCTTTATCAAAATCTTCATAAGAGGAGCATACGCCTAACTTGTCCTTTTCTTCCTTTTTATTGCAAAAGTATTTAGCACGAATAAAACTAAAGTTCATGAGTGAATGGAAGCATTCAAACGATAAGCTATACAACAAGCATCCTAGGACTAAAAAAAGGGACATACACTTAATCATTCCTTCTTCACCACTTAGTGCTCGTTGCCTTCGAGTGCATTTGTTTTGAAAATGGTTTGATTTTCGAGAATAATACTTGGTGTTGACCAAGCATTTATTTGGATCGAAGCTACTGTTTGTGCGAAAATTTTATTTCCCCCCACTAATTTTGTTTGCCTCCTTTTTAGATATTGTTTTAAATATTTATATAGTTTTTATATTAGTTACGGTTCTGGACGACGCTATTGTTTATTCAAAAATATTCATTTCCCATCACCAATTTCGTTTGCCTCATTTTTAGTCATTATTTTAATTAATTATTATTTTCTTATATTAGCGACGGTTCAGGCCGACAATACTATTTGTGAGAAAATTTCATTTCCCCCACTAATTTCATTTGCCTCCTTTAAAGTTAATATTTTAATTAATTGTTATTTTTATATTAAAAACCAGTACTTTAATAGCACTTTTAAAGTGCTATTAAACAAAATCGTTCACAATAGCAACGCGGTTAATAGCGGTTTAAAGGGATATCAAAAACAAAAGAAAGTTCTCTTAAATAATATTTGTGGCATAGTGTCTGTTGCCCTGTTTTCTCTTTCGGTGTTGGTTTATCCTTCTGGACATAAGAGACAACCCATCTTTGTCTTTATCAAAATCTTCATAAGAGGAGCATACGCCTAACTTGTCCTTTTCTTCCATTTTATTGCAAAAGTATTTAGCACGAATAAAACTAAAGTTCATGAGTGAATGGAAGCATTCAAACGATAAGCTATACAACATGCATCCTAGGACTAAAAAAAGGGACATACGTTTAATCATTCCTTCTTCACCACTTAGTACTCGTGGCCTTCTAGTGCATTTGTTTTGAAAATATTTCGAAAATGGTTTGATTTTCGAGAATAATACTTGGTGTTGACCAAGCATTTATTTGGATCGAAGCTATTGTTTGTGCGAAAATTTTATTTCCCCCCACTAATTTTGTTGTCCTCCTTTTTATTTATTGTTTTAAATGTTTATATATTTTTTATATTAGCGACGGTTCTGGACGACGCTATTGTTTATTCAAAAATATTCATTTCCCATCACCTATTTCGTTTAGCTCCTTTTTAGTTATTATTTTAATTAATTATTATTTTCTTATATTAGCGACGGTTGAGGCCGACACTACTATTTGTGCGCAAATTTCATTTCCCCCACCAATTTCATTTGCCTCCTTTAAAGTTATTGTTTTAATTAATTATTATTTTTATATTAAAAACCAGTACTTTAATAGCACTTTTAAAGTGCTATTAAACAAAATCATTTACAATAGCAACACGGTTAATAGAGGTTTAAAGGGATATCAAAAACAAAAGAAAGTTATCTTAAATAATATTTCTGGCGTAGTGTATGTTGCCATGTTTTCTCTTCCGGTGTTGGTTTATCCTTCTGGACATAAGAGACAACCCCTCTTTGTCTTTAACAAAATCTTCATAAGAGGAGCATACGCCTAACTTGTCCTTTTCTTCCATTTTATTGCAAAAGTATTTAGCACGAAAAAAACTAAAGTTCATGAGTGAATGGAAGCATTCAAACGATAAGCTATACAACAAGCATCCTAGGACTAAAAAAAAGGACATACGTTTAATCATTCCTTCTTCACCACTTAGTGCTCGTGGCCTTCGAGTGCATTTGTTTTGAAAATATTTCGAAAATGGTTTGATTTTCGAGAATAATACTTGGTGTTGACCAAGCATTTATTTGGATCGAAACTATTGTTTTTTGTGCGAAAATTTTATTTCCCCCCACTAATTTTTTTTGCCTCCTTTTTATTTATTGTTTTAAATGTTTATATATTTTTTATATTAGCGACGGTTCTGGAAGACGCTATTGTTTATTCAAAAATATTCATTTCCCATCACCAATTTCGTTTAGCTCCTTTTTAGTTATTATTATAATTAATTTTTATTTTCTTATATTAGCGACGGTTCAGGCCGACACTACTATTTGTGCGCAAATTTCATTTCCCCCACCAATTTCATTTGCCTCCTTTAAAGTTATTGTTTTAATTAATTATTATTTTTATATTAAAAACCAGTACTTTAATATCACTTTTAAAGTGTTATTAAACAAAATCGTTTACAATAGCAACGCGGTTAATAGCGGTTTAAAGGGATATCAAAAACAAAAGAAAGTTCTCTTAAATAATATTTGTGGCGTAGTGTCTGTTGCCCTGTTTTCTCTTCCAGTGTTGGTTTATCATTCTGGACATAAGAGACAACCCCTCTTTGTCTTTATCAAAATCTTCATAAGAGGAGCATACGCCTAACTTGTCCTTTTCTTCCATTTTATTGCAAAAGTATTTAGCACGAATAAAACTAAAGTTCATGAGTGAATGGAAGCATTCAAACGATAAGCTATACAACAAGCATCCTAGGACTAAAAAAAGGGACATACGCTTAATCATTCCTTCTTCACCACTTAGTGCTCGTTGCCTTCGAGTGCATTTGTTCTGAAAATGGTTTGATTTTCGAGAATAATACTTGGTGTTGACCAAGCATTTATTTGGATCGAAGCTACTGTTTGTGCGAAAATTTTATTTCCCCCCACTAATTTTGTTTGCCTCCTTTTTAGTTATTGTTTTAAATATTTATATAGTTTTTATATTAGTTACGGTTCTGGACGACGCTATTGTTTATTCAAAAATATTCATTTCCCATCACCAATTTCGTTTGCCTCATTTTTAGTCATTATTTTAATTAATTATTATTTTCTTATATTAGCGACGGTTCAGGCCGACAATACTATTTGTGAGAAAATTTCATTTCCCCCACCAATTTCATTTGCCTCCTTTAAAGTTAATATTTTAATTAATTGTTATTTTTATATTAAAAACCAGTACTTTAATAGCACTTTTAAAGTGCTATTAAACAAAATCGTTTACAATAGCAACGCGGTTAATAGCGGTTTAAAGGGATATCAAAAACAAAAGAAAGTTCTCTTAAATAATATTTGTGGCGTAGTGTCTGTTGCCCTGTTTTCTCTTCCGGTGTTGGTTTATCCTTCTGGACATAAGAGACAACCCCTCTTTGTCTTTATCAAAATCTTCATAAGAGGAGCATACGCCTAACTTGTCCTTTTCTTCCATTTTATTGCAAAAGTATTTAGCACGAATAAAACTAAAGTTCATGAGTGAATGGAAGCATTCAAATGATAAGCTATACAACATGCATCCTAGGACTAAAAAAAGGGACATACGTTTAATCATTCCTTCTTCACCACTTAGTACTCGTGGCCTTCGAGTGCATTTGTTTTGAAAATATTTCGAAAATGGTTTGATTTTCGAGAATAATACTTGGTGTTGACCAAGCATTTATTTGGATCGAAGCTATTGTTTGTGCGAAAATTTTATTTCCCCCCACTAATTTTGTTGTCCTCCTTTTTATTTATTGTTTTAAATGTTTATATATTTTTTATATTAGCGACGGTTCTGGACGACGCTATTGTTTATTCAAAAATATTCATTTCCCATCACCTATTTCGTTTAGCTCCTTTTTAGTTATTATTTTAATTAATTATTATTTTCTTATATTAGCGACGGTTGAGGCCGACACTACTATTTGTGCGCAAATTTCATTTCCCCCACCAATTTCATTTGCCTCCTTTAAAGTTATTGTTTTAATTAATTATTATTTTTATATTAAAAACCAGTACTTTAATAGCACTTTTAAAGTGCTATTAAACAAAATCATTTACAATAGCAACACGGTTAATAGAGGTTTAAAGGGATATCAAAAACAAAAGAAAGTTATCTTAAATAATATTTGTGGCGTAGTGTATGTTGCCATGTTTTCTCTTCCGGTGTTGGTTTATCCTTCTGGACATAAGAGACAACCCCTCTTTGTCTTTAACAAAATCTTCATAAGAGGAGCATACGCCTAACTTGTCCTTTTCTTCCATTTTATTGCAAAAGTATTTAGCACGAATAAAACTAAAGTTCCTGAGTGATTGGAAGCATTCAAACGATAAGCTATACAACAAGCATCCTAGGACTAAAAAAAAGGACAAACGTTTAATCATTCCTTCTTCACCACTTAGTGCTCGTGGCCTTCGAGTGCATTTGTTTTGAAAATATTTCGAAAATGGTTTGATTTCGAAAAAAATACTTGGTGTTGACCAAGCATTTATTTGGATCGAAGCTATTGTTTTTTGTGCGAAAATTTTATTTCCCCCCACTAATTTTCTTTGCCTCCTTTTTATTTATTGTTTTAAATGTTTATATATTTTTTATATTAGCGACGGTTCTGGACGACGCTATTGTTTTTTAAAAAATATTCTTTTCCCATCACCAATTTCGTTTAGCTCCTTTTTAGTTATTATTATAATTAATTTTTATTTTCTTATATTAGCGACGGTTCAGGCCGACACTACTATTTGTGCGCAAATTTCATTTCCCCCACCAATTTCATTTGCCTCCTTTAAAGTTATTGTTTTAATTAATTATTATTTTTATATTAAAAACCAGTACTTTAATATCACTTTTAAAGTGCTATTAAACAAAATCGTTTACAATAGCAACGCGGTTAATAGCGGTTTAAAGGGATATCAAAAACAAAAGAAAGTTCTCTTAAATAATATTTGTGGCGTAGTGTCTGTTGCCCTGTTTTCTCTTCCAGTGTTGGTTTATCATTCTGGACATAAGAGACAACCCCTCTTTGTCTTTATCAAAATCTTCATAAGAGGAGCATACGCCTAAGTTGTCCTTTTCTTCCATTTTATTGCAAAAGTATTTAGCACGAATAAAACTAAAGTTCATGAGTGAATGGAAGCATTCAAACGATAAGCTATACAACAAGCATCCTAGGACTAAAAAAAGGGACATACGCTTAATCATTCCTTCTTCACCACTTAGTGCATGTTGCCTTTGAGTGCATTTGTTTTGAAAATGGTTTGATTTTCGAGAATAATACTTGGTGTTGACCAAGCATTTATTTGGATCGAAGCTACTGTGTGTGCGAAAATTTTATTTCCCCCCACTAATTTTGTTTGCCTCCTTTTTAGTTATTGTTTTAAATATTTATATAGTTTTTATATTAGTTACGGTTCTGGACGACGCTATTGTTTATTCAAAAATATTCATTTCCCATCACCAATTTCGTTTGCCTCATTTTTAGTCATTATTTTAATTAATTATTATTTTCTTATATTAGCGACGGTTCAGGCCGACAATACTATTTGTGAGCAAATTTCATTTCCCCCACCAATTTCATTTGCCTCCTTTAAAGTTAATATTTTAATTAATTGTTATTTTTATATTAAAAACCAGTACTTTAATAGCACTTTTAAAGTGCTATTAAACAAAATCGTTTACAATAGCAACGCGGTTAATAGCGGTTTAAAGGGATATCAAAAACAAAAGAAAGTTCTCTTAAATAATATTTGTGGCATAGTGTCTGTTGCCCTGTTTTCTCTTCCGGTGTTGGTTTATCCTTCTGGACATAAGAGACAACCCCTCTTTGTCTTTATCAAAATCTTCATAAGAGGAGCATACGCCTAACTTGTCATTTTCTTCCATTTTATTGCAAAAGTATTTAGCACGAATAAAACTAAAGTTCATGAGTGAATGGAAGCATTCAAACGATAAGCTATACAACATGCATCCTAGGACTAAAAAAAGGGACATACGTTTAATCATTCCTTCTTCACCACTTAGTACTCGTGGCCTTCGAGTGCATTTGTTTTGAAAATATTTCGAAAATGGTTTGATTTTCGAGAATAATACATGGTGTTGACCAAGCATTTATTTGGATCGAAGCTATTGTTTGTGCGAAAATTTTATTTCCCCCCACTAATTTTGTTTTCCTCCTTTTTATTTATTGTTTTAAATTTTTATATATTTTTTATATTAGCGACGGTTCTGGACGACGCTATTGTTTATTCAAAAATATTAATTTCCCATCACCAATTTCGTTTAGCTCCTTTTTAGTTATTATTTTAATTAATTATTATTTTCTTATATTAGCGACAGTTGAGGCCGACACTACTATTTGTGCGCAAATTTCATTTCCCCCACCAATTTCATTTGCCTCCTTTAAAGTTATTGTTTTAATTAATTATTATTTTTATATTAAAAACCAGTACTTTAATATCACTTTTAAAGTGCTATTAAACAAAATTGTTTACAATAGCAACGCGGTTAATAGCGGTTTAAAGGGATATCAAAAACAAAAGAAAGTTCTCTTAAATAATATTTGTGGCGTAGTGTCTGTTGCCCTGTTTTCTCTTCCGGTGTTGGTTTATCATTCTGGACATAAGAGACAACCCCTCTTTGTCTTTATCAAAATCTTCATAAGAGGAGCATACGCCTAACTTGTACTTTTCTTCCATTTTATTGCAAAAGTATTTAGCACGAATAAAACTAAAGTTCTTGAGTGAATGGAAGCATTCAAACGATAAGCTATACAAAAAGCATCCTAGGACTAAAAAAAGGAACATACGTTTAATCATTCCTTCTTCACCACTTAGTGCTCGTTGCCTTCAAGTGCATTTGTTTTGAAAATATTTCGAAAATGGTTTGATTTTCGAGAATAATACATGGTGTTGACCAAGCATTTATTTGGATCGAAGCTATTGTTTGTGCGAAAATTTTATTTCCCCCCACTAATTTTGTTTTCCTCCTTTTTATTTATTGTTTTAAATGTTTATATATTTTTTATATTAGCGACGGTTCTGGACGACGCTATTGTTTATTCAAAAATATTAATTTCCCATCACCAATTTCGTTTAGCTCCTTTTTAGTTATTATTTTAATTAATTATTATTTTCTTATATTAGCGACAGTTGAGGCCGACACTACTATTTGTGCGCAAATTTCATTTCCCCCACCAATTTCATTTGCCTCCTTTAAAGTTATTGTTTTAATTAATTATTATTTTTATATTAAAAACCAGTACTTTAATATCACTTTTAAAGTGCTATTAAACAAAATTGTTTACAATAGCAACGCGGTTAATAGCGGTTTAAAGGGATATCAAAAACAAAAGAAAGTTCTCTTAAATAATATTTGTGGCGTAGTGTCTGTTGCCCTGTTTTCTCTTCCGGTGTTGGTTTATCATTCTGGACATAAGAGACAACCCCTCTTTGTCTTTATCAAAATCTTCATAAGAGGAGCATACGCCTAACTTGTACTTTTCTTCCATTTTATTGCAAAAGTATTTAGCACGAATAAAACTAAAGTTCTTGAGTGAATGGAAGCATTCAAACGATAAGCTATACAAAAAGCATCCTAGGACTAAAAAAAGGAACATACGTTTAATCATTCCTTCTTCACCACTTAGTGCTCGTTGCCTTCAAGTGCATTTGTTTTGAAAATATTTCGAAAATGGTTTGATTTTCGAGAATAATACTTGGTGTTGACCAAGCATTTATTTGGATCGAAGCTACTGTTTGTCCGAAAATTTTATTTCCCCCCACTAATTTTGTTTGCCTCCTTTTTATTTATTGTTTTAAATGTTTATATATTTTTTATATTAGCGACGGTTCTGGACGACGCTATTGTTTATTCAAAAATATTCATTTCCCATCACCAATTTCGTTTAGCTCCTTTTTAGTTATTATTTTAATTAATTATTATTTTCTTATATTAGCGACGGTTCAAGCCGACACTACTATTTGTGCGCAAATTTCAGTTCCCCCACCAATTTCATTTGCCTCCTTTAAAGTTATTATTTTAATTAATTATTATTTTTATATTAAAAACAAGTACTTTAATATCACTTTTAAAGTGCTATTAAACAAAACCGTTTACAATAGCAACGCGGTTAATAGCGGTTTAAAGGGATATCAAAAACAAAAGAAAGTTCTCTTAAATAATATTTGTGGCGTAGTGTCTGTTGCCCTGTTTTCTCTTCCAGTGTTGGTTTATCATTCTGGACATAAAAGACAACCCCTCTTTGTCTTTATCAAAATCTTCATAAGAGGAGCATACGCCTAACTTGTCCTTTTCTTCCATTTTATTGCAAAAGTATTTAGCACGAATAAAACTAAAGTTCATGACTGAATGGAAGCATTCAAACGATAAGCTATACAACAAGCATTCTAGGACTAAAAAAAGGGGCTTACGTTGAATCATTCCTTCTTCACTACTTAGTGCTCGTGGCCTTCGAGTGCATTTGCTTTGAAAATATTTCGAAAATGGTTTGATTTTCGAGAATAATACTTGGTGTTGACCAAGCATTTATTTGGATCGAAGCTACTGTTTGTCCGAAAATTTTA
Organism: Vicia faba; assembly: GCA_948472305.1. Taxonomy (NCBI): domain Eukaryota; kingdom Viridiplantae; phylum Streptophyta; class Magnoliopsida; order Fabales; family Fabaceae; genus Vicia; species Vicia faba. The sequence goes on along the minus strand of OX451739.1, from coordinate 1,009,470,166 downwards.
TTTCCCCCCACTAATTTTGTTTGCCTCCTTTTTAGTTATTGTTTTAAATGTTTATATATTTTTTATATTAGCGACGGTTCTGGACAACGCTATTGTTTATTCAAAAATATTCATTTCCAATCACCAATTTCGTTTGGCTCCTTTTTAGTTATTATTTTAATTAATTATTATTTTCTTATATTAGCGACGGTTGAGGCCGACACTACTATTTGTGCGCAAATTTCATTTCCCCCACCAATTTCATTTGCCTCCTTTAAAGTTATTGTTTTAATTAATTATTATTTTTTTAAAAAAAAAACCAGTACTTTAATAGCACTTTTAAAGTGCTATTAAACAAAATCGTTTACAATAGCAACGCGGTTAATAGCGGTTTAAAGGGATATCAAAAACAAAAGAAAGTTCTCTTAAATAATATTTATGGCGTAGTGTCTGTTGCCATGTTTTCTCTTCCGGTGTTGGTTTATCGTTCTGGATATAAGAGACAACCCCTCTTTGTCTTTATAAAAATCTTCATGAGAGGAGCATACGCCTAACTTGTCCTTTTCTTCCATTTTATTGCAAAAGTATTTAGCACGAATTAAACTAAAGTTCATGACTGAATGGAAGCATTCAAACGATAAGCTATACAACAAGCGTCCTAGGACTAAAAAAAGGGGCATACGTTGAATCATTCCTTCTTCACTACTTAGTACTCGTGGCCTTCGAGTGCATTTGCTTTGAAAATATTTCGAAAATGGTTTGATTTTTGAGAATAATACTTGGTGTTGACCAAGCATTTATTTCGATCGAAGCTACTGTTTGTCCGAAAATTTTATTTCCCCCCACTAATTTTGTTTGCCTCCTTTTTAGTTATTATTTTAAATGTTTATATATTTTTTATATTAGCGACGGTTCTGGACGACGCTATTGTTTATTCAAAAATATTCATTTCCAATCACCAATTTCATTTGGCTCCTTTTTAGTCGTTATTTTAATTAATTATTATTTTCTTATATTAGCGACGGTTGAGGCCGACACTACTATTTGTGCGCAAATTTCATTTCCCCCACCAATTTCATTTGCCTCCTTTAAAGTTATTGTTTTAATTAATTATTATTTTTTTTTTAAAAACCAGTACTTTAATATCACTTTTAAAGTGCTATTAAACAAAATCGTTTACAATAGCAACGCGGTTAATAGCGGTTTAAAGGGATATCAAAAAACAAAAGAAAGTTCTCTTAAATAATATTTGTGGCGTAGTGTCTGTTGCCCTGTTTTCTCTTCCAGTGTTGGTTTATCATTTTGGACATAAGAGACAACCCCTCTTTGTCTTTATCAAAATCTTCATGAGAGGAGCATACGCCTAACTTGTCCTTTTCTTCCATTTTATTGCAAAAGTATTTAGCACGAATAAAACTAAAGTTCATGAGTGAATGGAAGCATTCAAACGATAAGCTATACAACAAGCATCCTAGGACTAAAAAAAGGGCCATACGTTTAATCATTCCATCTTCACCACTTTGTAATCGTGGCCTTCGAGTGCATTTGTTTTGAAAATATTTCGAAAATTGTTTGATTTTCGAGAATAATACTTGGTGTTGACCAAGCATTTATTTGGATCGAAGCTATTGTTTGTGCGAAAATTTTATTTCCCCCCACTAATTCTGTTTGCCTCCTTTTTATTTATTGTTTTAAATGTTTATATATTTTTTATATTAGCGATGGTTCTGGACGATGCTATTGTTTATTCAAAAATATTCATTTCCCATCACCAATTTCGTTTAGCTCCTTTTTAGTTATTATTTTAATTAATTATTATTTTCTTATATTAGCGACGGTTCAGGCCGACACTACTATTTGTGCGCAAATTTCATTTCCCCCACCAATTTCATTTGCCTCCTTTAAAGTTATTATTTTAATTAATTATTATTTTTATATTAAAAACAAGTACTTTAATATCACTTTTAAAGTGCTATTAAACAAAATCGTTTACAATAGCAACGCGGTTAATAACGGTTTAAAGGGATATCAAAAACAAAAGAAAGTTCTCTTAAATAATATTTGTGGCGTAATGTCTGTTGCCCTGTTTTCTCTTCCAGTGTTGGTTTATTATTCTGGACATAAGAGACAACCCCTCTTTGTCTTTATCAAAATCTTCATAAGAGGAGCATACGCCTAACTTGTCCTTTTCTTCCATTTTATTGCAAAAGTATTTAGCACGAATAAAACTAAAGTTCATGAGTGAATGGAAGCATTCAAACGATAAGCTATACAAAAAGCATCCTAGGACTAAAAAAAAGGAACATACGTTTAATCATTCCTTCTTCACCACTTAGTGCTCGTTGCCTTCGAGTGCATTTGTTTTGAAAATATTTCGAAAATGGTTTGATTTTCGAGAATAATACTTGGTGTTGACCAAGCATTTATTTGGATCGAAGCTACTGTTTGTCCGAAAACTTTTTTCCCCCCACTAATTTTGTTTGCCTCCTTTTTAGTTATTGTTTTAAATGTTTATATATTTTTTATATTAGCGACGGTTCTGGACGACGCTATTGTTTATTCAAAAATATTCATTTCCAATCACCAATTTCGTTTGGCTCCTTTTTAGTTATTATTTTAATTAATTATTATTTTCTTATATTAGCGACGGTTGAGGCCGACACTACTATTTGTGCGCAAATTTCATTTCCCCCACCAATTTCATTTGCCTCCTTTAAAGTTATTGTTTTAATTAATTATTATTTTTATATTAAAAACCAGTACTTTAATAGCACTTTTAAAGTGCTATTAAACAAAATCATTTACAATAGTGGCGCGGTTAATAGCGGTTTAAAGGGATTTCAAAAACAAAAGAAAGTTCTCTTAAATAATATTTGTGGCGTAGTGTCTGTTGCCCTGTTTTCTCTTCCAGTGTTGGTTTATCCTTATGGAAATAAGAGACAACTCCTCTTTGTCTTTATCAAAATCTTTATAAGAGGAGCATACGCCTAACTTGTCCTTTTCTTCCATTTTATTGCAAAAGTATTTAGCACGAATTAAACTAAAGTTCATGACTGAATGGAAGCATTCAAACGATAAGCTATACAACAAGCATCCTAGGACTAAAAAAAGGGGCATACGTTGAATCATTCCTTCTTCACTACTTAGTGCTCGTGGCCTTCGAGTGCATTTGCTTCGAAAATATTTCGAAAATGGTTTGATTTTCGAGAATAATACTTGGTGTTGACCAAGCATTTATTTGGATCGAAGCTACTGTTTGTGCGAAAATTTTATTTCCCCCCACTAATTTTGTTTGCCTCCTTTTTATTTATTGTTTTAAATGTTTATAAATTTTTTTATATTAGCGAAGGTTCTGGACGACGCTATTGTTTATTCAAAAATATTCATTTCCCATCACCAATTTCGTTTAGCTCCTTTTTAGTTATTATTTTAATTAATTATTATTTTCTTATATTAGCGACGGTTCAGGCCGACACTACTATTTGTGCGCAAATTTCAGTTCCCCCACCAATTTCATTTGCCTCCTATAAAGTTATTATTTTAATTAATTATTATTTTTATATTAAAAACAAGTACTTTAATATCACTTTTAAAGTGCTATTAAACAAAATCGTTTACAATAGCAACGCGGTTAATAGCGGTTTAAAGTGATATCAAAAACAAAAGAAAGTTCTCTTAAATAATATTTGTGGCGTAATGTCTGTTGCCCTGTTTTCTCTTCCAGTGTTGGTTTATTATTCTGGACATAAGAGACAACCCCTCTTTGTCTTTATCAAAATCTTCATAAGAGGAGCATACGCCTAACTTGTCCTTTTCTTCCATTTTATTGCAAAAGTATTTAGCACGAATAAAACTAAAGTTCATGAGTGAATGGAAGCATTCAAACGATAAGCTATACAAAAAGAATCCTAGGACTAAAAAAAGGAACATACGTTTAATCATTCCTTCTTCACCACTTAGTGCTCGTTGCCTTCGAGTGCATTTGTTTTGAAAATATTTCGAAAATGGTTTGATTTTCGAGAATAATACTTGGTGTTGACCAAGCATTTATTTGGATCGAAGCTACTGTTTGTCCAAAAATTTTATTTCCCCCCACTAATTTTGTTTGCCTCCTTTTTAGTTATTGTTTTAAATGTTTATATATTTTTTATATTAGCGACGGTTCTGGACGACGCTATTGTTTATTCAAAAATATTCATTTCCAATCACCAATTTCGTTTGGCTCCTTTTTAGTTATTATTTTAATTAATTATTATTTTCTTATATTAGCGACGGTTGAGGCCGACACTACTATTTGTGCGCAAATTTCATTTCCCCCACCAATTTCATTTGCCTCCTTTAAAGTTATTGTTTTAATTAATTACTATTTTTATATTAAAAACCAGTACTTTAATAGCACTTTTAAAGTGCTATTAAACAAAATCATTTACAATAGTGGCGCGGTTAATAGCGGTTTAAAGGGATTTCAAAAACAAAAGAAAGTTCTCTTAAATAATATTTGTGGCGTAGTGTCTGTTGCCCTGTTTTCTCTTCCAGTGTTGGTTTATCCTTATGGAAATAAGAGACAACTCCTCTTTGTCTTTATCAAAATCTTTATAAGAGGAGCATACGCCTAACTTGTCCTTTTCTTCCATTTTATTGCAAAAGTATTTAGCACGAATTAAACTAAAGTTCATGACTGAATGGAAGCATTCAAACGATAAGCTATACAACAAGCATCCTAGGACTAAAAAAAGGGGCATACGTTGAATCATTCCTTCTTCACTAGTTAGTGCTCGTGGCCTTCGAGTGCATTTGCTTCGAAAATATTTCGAAAATGGTTTGATTTTCGAGAATAATACTTGGTGTTGACCAAGCATTTATTTGGATCGAAGCTACTGTTTGTGCGAAAATTTTATTTCCCCCCACTAATTTTGTTTGCCTCCTTTTTATTTATTGTTTTAAATGTTTATATATTTTTTATATTAGCGACGGTTCTGGACGACGCTATTGTTTATTCAAAAATATTCATTTCCCATCACCAATTTCGTTTAGGTCCTTTATAGTTATTATTTTAATTAATTATTATTTTCTTATATTAGCGACGGTTGAGGCCGACACTACTATTTGTGCGCAAATTTCATTTCCCTCACCAATTTCATTTGCCTCCTTTAAAGTTATTGTTTTAATTAATTATTATTTTTATATTAAAAACCAGTACTTTAATATCACTTTTAAAGTGCTATTAAACAAAATCATTTTTAATAGCAACGCGGTTAATAGCGGTTTAAAGGGATATCAAAAAACAAAAGAAAGTTCTCTTAAATAATATTTGTGGCATAGTGTTTGTTGCCCTGTTTTCTCTTCCAGTGTTAGTTTATCATTTTGGACATAAGAGACAACCCCTCTTTGTCTTTATCAAAATCTTCATGAGAGGAGCATACCCCTAACTTGTCCTTTTCTTCCATTTTATTGCAAAAGTATTTAGCACGAATAAAACTAAAGTTCATGAGTGAATGGAAGCATTCAAATGATAAGCTATACAACAAGCATCCTAGGACTAAAAAAAGCGACATACGTTTAATCATTCCTTCTTCACCACTTAGTACTCGTGGCCTTCGAGTGCATTTGTTTTGAAAATATTTCGAAAATTGTTTGATTTTCGAGAATAATACATGGTGTTGACCAAGTATTTATTTGGATCGAAGCTATTGTTTGTGCGAAAATTTTATTTCCCCCCACTAATTTTGTTTGCCTCCTTTTTATTTATTGTTTTAAATGTTTATATATTTTTTATATTAGCGACGGTTCTGGACGACGCTATTGTTTATTAAAAAATATTCATTTCCCATCACCAATTTCGTTTAGCTCCTTTTTAGTTATTATTTTAATTAATTATTATTTTCTTATATTAGCGACGGTTCATGCCGACACTACTATTTGTGCGCAAATTTCAGTTCCCCCACCAATTTCATTTGCCTCCTTTAAAGTTATTATTTTAATTAATTATTATTTTTATATTAAAAACAAGTACTTTAATATCACTTTTAAAGTGCTATTAAACAAAATCGTTTACAATAGCAACGCGGTTAATAGCGGTTTAAAGGGATATCAAAAACAAAAGAAAGTTCTCTTAAATAATATTTGTGGCGTAGTGTCTGTTTCCCTGTTTTCTCTTCCAGTGTTGGTTTATCCTTCTGGACATAAGAGACAACCCCTCTTTGTCTTTATCAAAATCTTCATAAGAGGAGCATACGCCTAACTTGTCCTTTTCTTCCATTTTATTGCAAAAGTATTTAGCACGAATAAAACTAAAGTTCATGAGTGAATGGAAGCATTCAAACGATAAGCTATACAAAAAGCATCCTAGGACTAAAAAAAGGAACATACGTTTAATCATTCCTTCTTCACCACTTAGTGCTCATTGCGTTCGAGTGCATTTGTTTTGAAAATATTTCGAAAATGGTTTGATTTTCGAGAATAATACTTGGTGTTGACCAAGCATTTATTTGGATCGAAGCTACTGTTTGTCCGAAAATTTTATTTCCCCCCACTAATTTTGTTTGCCTCCTTTTTAGTTATTGTTTAAAATGTTTACATATTTTTTATATTAGCGACGGTTCTGGACGACGCTATTGTTTATTCAAAAATATTCATTTCCAATCACCAATTTCGTTTGGCTCCTTTTTAGTTATTATTTTAATTAATTATTATTTTCTTATATTAGCGACGGTTGAGGCCGACACTACTATTTGTGCGCAAATTTCATTTCCCCCACCAATTTCATTTGCCTCCTTTAAAGTTATTGTTTTAATTAATTATTATTTTTATATTAAAAACCAGTACTTTAATAGCACTTTTAAAGAGCTATTAAACAAAATCATTTACAATAGTGGCGCGGTTAATAGCGGTTTAAAGGGATTTCAAAAACAAAAGAAAGTTCTCTTAAATAATATTTGTGGCGTAGTGTCTGTTGCCCTGTTTTCTCTTCCAGTGTTGGTTTATCCTTATGGAAATAAGAGACAACTCCTCTTTGTCTTTATCAAAATCTTTATAAGAGGAGCATACGCCTAACTTGTCCTTTTCTTCCATTTTATTGCAAAAGTATTTAGCACGAATAAAACTAAAGTTCATGACTGAATGGAAGCATTCAAACGATAAGCTATACAACAAGCATCCTAGGACTAAAAAAAGGGGCATACGTTGAATCATTCCTTCTTCACTACTTAGTGCTCGTGGCCTTCGAGTGCATTTGTTTTGAAAATATTTCGAAAATGGTTTGATTTTCGAGAATAATACTTGGTGTTGACCAAGCATTTATTTGGATCGAAGCTACTGTTTGTGCGAAAATTTTATTTCCCCCCACTAATGTTGTTTGCCTTCCTTTTTAGTTATTGTTTTAAATATTTATATAGTTTTTATATTAGTGACAGTTCTGGACGACGCTATTGTTTATTCAAAAATATTCATTTCCCATCACCAATTTCGTTTGCCTTATTTTTAGTCGTTATTTTAATTAATTATTATTTTCTTATATTGGCGACGGTTCAGGCCGACAATACTATTTGTGAGCAAATTTCATTTCCCCCACCAATTTCATTTGCCTCCTTTAAAGTTATTGTTTTAATTAATTGTTATTTTTATATTAAAAACCAGTACTTTAATAGCACTTTTAAATTGCTATTAAACAAAATAGTTTACAATAGCAACGCGGTTAATAGCGGTTTAAAGGGATATCAAAAACAAAAGAAAGTTCTCTTAAATAATATTTGTGGCGTAGTGTCTGTTGCCCTATTTTCTCTCCTGGTGTTGGTTTATCCTTCTGGACATAAGAGACAACCCCTCTTTGTCTTTATCAAAATCTTCATAAGAGGAGCATACGCCTAACTTGTCCTTTTCTTCCATTTTATTGCAAAAGTATTTATCACGAATAAAACTAAAGTTCATGAGTGAATGGAAGCTTTCAAACGATAAGCTATACAAAAAGCATCCTAGGACTAAAAAAAGGAACATACGTTTAATCATTCCTTCTTCACCACTTAGTGCTCGTTGCCTTCGAGTGCATTTGTTTTGAAAATATTTCGAAAATGGTTTGATTTTCGGGAATAATACTTGGTGTTGACCAAGCATTTATTTGGATCGAAGCTACTGTTTGTCCGGAAATTTGATTTCCCCCCACTAATTTTGTTTGCCTCCTTTTTAGTTATTGTTTTAAATGTTTATATATTTTTTATATTAGCGACGGTTCTGGACGACGCTATTGTTTATTCAAAAATATTCATTTCCAATCACCAATTTCGTTTGGCTCCTTTTTAGTTATTATTTTAATTAATTAATATTTTCTTATATTAGCGACGGTTGAGGCCGACACTACTATTTGTGCGCAAATTTCATTTCCCCCACCAATTTAATTTTCCTCCTTTAAAGTTATTGTTTTAATTCATTATTATTTTTATATTAAAAACCAGTACTTTAATAGCACTTTTAAAGTGCTATTAAACAAAATCATTTACAATAGTGGCGCGGTTAATAGCGGTTTAAAGGGATTTCAAAAACAAAAGAAAGTTATCTTAAATAATATTTGTGGCGTAGTGTCTGTTGCCCTGTTTTCTCTTCCAGTGTTGGTTTATCCTTATGGAAATAAGAGACAGCTCCTCTTTGTCTTTATCAAAATCTTTATAAGAGGAGCATACGCCTAACTTGTCCTTTTCTTCCATTTTATTGCAAAAGTATTTAGCACGAATTAAACTAAAGTTCATGACTGAATGGAAGCATTCAAACGATAAGCTATACAACAAGCACCCTAGGACTAATAAAAGGGGCATACGTTGAATCATTCCTTCTTCACTACTTAGTGCTCGTGGCCTTCGAGTGCATTTGTTTTGAAAATATTTCGAAAATGGTTTGATTTTCGAGAATAATAATTGGTGTTGACCAAGCATTTATTTGGATCGAAGCTACTGTTTGTGCGAAAATTTTATTTCCTCCCACTAATTTTGTTTGCCTCCTTTTTAGTTATTATTTTAAATATTTATATAATTTTTATATTAGTGACAGTTCTGGACGACGCTATTGTTTATTCAAAAATATTCATTTCCCATCACCAATTTCGTTTGCCTCATTTTTAGTCATTATTTAAATTAATTATTATTTTCTTATATTAGCGACAGTTCAGGCCGACAATACTATTTGTGAGCAAATTTCATTTCCCCCACCAATTTTCATTTGCCTCCTTTAAAGTTATTGTTTTAATTAATTGTTATTTTTATATTAAAAACCAGTACTTTAATAGCACTTTTAAAGTGCTATTAAACAAAATCATTTACAATAGCGGCCCTGTTAATAGCGGTTTAAAGGGATATCAAAAACAAAAGAAAGTTCTCTTAAATAATATTTGTGGCGTAGTGTTTCTTTCCCTGTTTTCTCTTCCAGTGTTGGTTTATCCTTCTGGACATAAGAGACAACCCCTCTTTGTCTTTATCAAAATCTTCATAAGAGGGGCATACTCCTAACTTGTCCTTTTCTTCCATTTTATTGCAAAAGTATTTAGCACGAATTAAACTAAAGTTCATGACCGAATGGAAGCATTCAAACGATAAGCTATACAACAAGAATCCTAGGACTAAAAAAAGGGACATACGTTTAATCATTCCTTCTTCACCACTTAGTGCTCGTTGCCTTCGAGTGCATTTGTTTTGAAAATATTTCGAAAATGGTTTGATTTTCGGGAATAATACTTGGTGTTGACCAAGCATTTATTTGGATCGAAGCTACTGTTTGTTCGAAAATTTTATTTCCCCCCACTAATTTTGTTTTCCTCCTTTTTATTTATTGTTTTAAATGTTTATATATTTTTTATATTAGCGACGGTTCTGGACGACGCTATTGTTTATTCAAAATTATTCATTTCCCGTCACCAATTTCGTTTAGCTCCTTTTTAGTTATTATTTTAATTAATTATTATTTTCTTATATTAGCGACGGTTCAGGCCGACAATACTATTTGTGAGCAAATTTCATTTCCCCCACCAATTTCATTTGCCTCCTTTAAAGTTATTGTTTTAATTAATTATTATTTTTATATTAAAAACCAGTACTTTAATAGCACTTTTAAAGTGCTATTAAACAAAATCGTTTACAATAGCAACGCGGTTAATAGCGGTTTAAAGGGATATCAAAAACAAAAGAAAGTTCTCTTAAATAATATTTGTGGCGTAGTGTCTGTTTCCCTGTTTTCTCTTCCAGTGTTGGTGTATCCTTATGGACTTAAGAGACAACCCCTTTTTGTCTTTATCAAAATCTTCATAAGAGGAGCATACGCCTAACTTGACCTTTTCTTCCATTTTATTGCAAAAGTATTTAACACGAATTAAACTAAAGTTCATGACTGAATGGAAGCATTCAAACGATAAGCTATACAACAAGCATCCTAGGACTTAAAAAAGGGACACACGTTTAATCATTCCTTCTTCACCACTTAGTGCTCGTGGCCTTCGAGTGCATTTGTTTTGAAAATATTTCGAAAATGGGTTGATTTTCGAGAATAATACTCGGTGTTGACCAAGCGTTTATTTGGATCGAAGCTACTGTTTGTGCGAAAATTTTATTTCCCCCCACTAATTTTGTTTGCCTTCTTTTTAGTTATTGTTTTAAATGTTTATATATTTTTTATATTAGCGACGGTTCTGGACGACGCTATTGTTTATTCAAAAATATTCATTTCCCATCACCAATTTCGTTTACCTCTTTTTTAGTTATTATTTTAATTAATTATTATTTTCTTATATTAACGACGGTTCAGGCCGACACTACTATTTGTGCGCAAATTTCATTTCCCCCACCAATTTCATTTTCCTCCTTTAAAGTTATTGTTTTAATTAATTATTATTTTTATATTAAAAACCAGTACTTTAATAGCACTTTTAAAGTGCTATTAAACAAAATCATTTACAATAGCGGCGCTGTTATTAGCTGTTTAAAGGGATATCAAAAACAAAAGAAAGTTCTCTTAAATAATATTTGTGGCGTAGTGTCTGTTGCCCTGTTTTCTCTTCCAGTGTTGGTTTATCCTTATGGAAATAAGAGACAACTCCTCTTTGTCTTTATCAAAATCTTTATAAGAGGAGCATACGCCTAACTTGTCCTTTTCATCCATTATATTGCAAAAGTATTTAGCACGAATTAAACTAAAGTTCATGACTGAATGGAAGCATTCAAACGATAAGCTATACAACAAGAATCCTAGGACTAAAAAAAGGGACATACGTTTAATCATTCCTTCTTCACCACTTAGTGCTCGTTGCCTTCGAGTGCATTTGTTTTGAAAATATTTCGAAAATGGTTTGATTTTCGGGAATAATACTTGGTGTTGACCAAGCATTTATTTGGATCGAAGCTACTGTTTGTCCGAAAATTTTATTTCCCCCCACTAATTTTGTTTGCCTCCTTTTTAGTTATTGTTTTAAATGTTTATATATTTTTTATATTAGCGACGGTTCTAGACGACGCTATTGTTTATTCAAAAATATTCATTTCCAATCACCAATTTTGTTTGGCTCCTTTTTAGTTATTATTTTAATTAATTATTATTTTCTTATATTAGCGACGGTTCAGGCCGACACTACTATTTGTGCGCAAATTTCATTTCCGCCACCAATTTCATTTGCCTCCTATAAAGTTATTGTTTTAATTAATTATTATTTTTATATTAAAAACCAGTACTTTAATAGCACTTTTAAAGTGTTATTAAACAAAATCATTTACAATAGTGGCGCGGTTAATAGCGGTTTGAAGGGATTTCAAAAACAAAAGAAAGTTCTCTTAAATAATATTTGTGGCGTAGTCTCTGTTGCCCTGTTTTCTCTTCCAGTGTTGGTTTATCCTTATGGAAATAAGAGACAACTCCTCTTTGTCTTTATCAAAATCTTTATAAGAGGAGCATACGCCTAACTTGTCCTTTTCTTCCATTTTATTGCAAAAGTATTTAGCACGAATTAAACTAAAGTTCATGACTGAATGGAAGCATTCAAACGATAAGCTATACAACAAGCATCCTAGGACTAAAAAAAGGGGCATACGTTGAATCATTTCTTCTTCACTACTTAGTGCCCGTGGCCTTCGAGTGCATTTGTTTTGAAAATATTTCGAAAATGGTTTGATTTTCGAGAATAATACTTGGTGTTGACCAAGCATTTATTTGGATCGAATCCACTATTTGTGCGAAAAATTTATTTCCCCCCACTAATTTTGTTTGCCTCCTTTTTAGTTATTGTTTTAAATGTTTATATATTTTTTATATTAGCGACGGTTCTGGACGACACTATTGTTTATTCAAAAATATTCATTTCCCATCACTAATTTCGTTTACCTCCTTTTTAGTTATTATTTTAATTAATTATTATTTTCTTATATTAGCGACGGTTCAGGCCGACACTACTATTTGTGCGCAAATTTCATTTCCCCCACCAATTTCATTTGCCTCCTTTAAAGTTATTATTTTAATTAATTATTATTTTTATATTAAAAACCAGTACTTTAATAGCACTTTTAAAGTGCTATTAAACAAAATCATTTACAATAGCGGTGCTGTTAATAGCGGTTTAAAGGGATATCAAAAACAAAAGAAAGTTCTCTTAAATAATATTTGTGTCGTAGTGTTTGTTTCCCTGTTTTCTCTTCCAGTGTTGGTTTATCCTTCTGGACATAAGAGACAACCCATCTTTGTCTTTATCAAAATCTTCATAAGAGGAGCATACGCCTAACTTGTCCTTTTCTTCCATTAAATTGCAAAAGTATTTAGCACGAATTAAACTAAAGTTCATGAATGAATGGAAGCATTCAAACGATAAGCTATACAACAAGCATCCTAGGACTTAAAAAAGGGACACACGTTTAATCATTCCTTCTTCACCACTTAGTGCTTGTGGCCTTCGAGTGCATTTGTTTTGAAAATATTTCGAAAATGGTTTGATTTTCGAGAATAATACTTGGTGTTGACCAAGCATTTATTTGGATCGAAGCTACTGTTTGTGCGAAAATTTTATTTCCCCCCACTAATTTTGTTTGCCTCCTTTTTAGTTATTGTTTTAAATGTTTATATATTTTTTAATTTAGCGACGGTTCTGGACGACGCTATTGTTTATTCAAAAATATTCATTTCCAATCACCAATTTCGTTTGGCTCCTTTTTAGTTATTATTTTAATTAATTATTATTTTCTTATATTAGCGACGGTTCAGGCCGACACTACTATTTGTGCGCAAATTTGATTTCCCACACCAATTTCATTTGCCTCCTTTAAAGTTATTGTTTTAATTAATTATTATTTTTATATTAAAAACCAGTACTTTAATAGCACTTTTAAAGTGCTATTAAACAAAATCGTTTACAATAGTGGCGCGGTTAATAGCGGTTTAAAGGGATTTCAAAAACAAAAGAAAGTTCTCTTAAATAATATTTATGGCATAGTGTCTGTTTCCCTGTTTTCTCTTCCAGTGTTGGTTTATCCTTATGGACTTAAGAGACAACCCCTCTTTGTCTTTATCAAAATCTTCATAAGAGGAGCATACGCCTAACTTGTCCTTTTCTTCCATTTTATTGCAAAAGTATTTAGCACGAATTAAACTAAAGTTCATGACTGAATGGAAGTATTCAAACGATAGGCTATACAACAAGCATCCTAGGACTTAAAAAAGGGACACACGTTTAATCATTCCTTCTTCACCACTTAGTGCTCATGGCCTTCGAGTGCATTTGTTTTGAAAATATTTCGAAAATGGTTTGATTTTCGAGAATAATACTTGGTGTTGACCAAGCGTTTATTTGGATCGAAGCTACTGTTTGTGCGAAAATTTTATTTCCCCCTACTAATTTTGTTTGCCTCCTTTTTAGTTATTGTTTTAAATGTTTATATATTTTTTATATTAGCGACGGTTCTGGACGACGCTATTGTTTATTCAAAAATATTCATTTCCAATCACCAATTTCGTTTGGCTCCTTTTTAGTTATTATTTTAATTAATTATTATTTTCTTATATTAGCGACGGTTCAGGCCGACACTACTATTTGTGCGCAAATTTGATTTCCCACACCAATTTCATTTGCCTCCTTTAAAGTTATTGTTTTAATTAATTATTATTTTTATATTAAAAACCAGTACTTTAATAGCACTTTTAAAGTGCTATTAAACAAAATCGTTTACAATAGTGGCGCGGTTAATAGCGGTTTAAAGGGATTTCAAAAACAAAAGAAAGTTCTCTTAAATAATATTTATGGCATAGTGTCTGTTTCCCTGTTTTCTCTTGCAGGGTTGGTTTATCCTTATGGACTTAAGAGACAACCCCTCTTTGTCTTTATCAAAATCTTCATAAGAGGAGCATACGCCTAACTTGTCCTTTTCTTCCATTTTATTGCAAAAGTATTTAGCACGAATTAAATTAAAGTTCATGACTGAATGGAAGCATTCAAACGATAAGCTATACAACAAGCATCCTAGGACTTAAAAAAGGGACACACGTTTAATCATTCCTTCTTCACCACTTAGTGCTCGTGGCCTTCGAGTGCATTTGTATTCAAAATATTTCGAAAATGGTTTGATTTTCGAGAATAATACTTGGTGTTGACCAAGCGTTTATTTGGATCGAAGCTACTGTTTGTGCGAAAATTTTATTTCCCCCACTAATTTTGTTTGCCTCCTTTTTAGTTATAGTTTTAAATGTTTATATATTTTTTATATTAGCGACGGTTCTTGACGACACTATTGTTTATTCAAAAATAATCATTTCCAATCACCAATTTCGTTTGGCTCCTTTTTAGTTATTATTTTAATTAATTATTATTTTCTTATATTAGCGACGATTCAGGCCGACACTACTATTTGTGCGCAAATTTGATTTCCCACACCAATTTCATTTGCCTCCTTCAAAGTTATTGTTTTAATTAATTATTATTTTTATATTAAAATCCAGTACTTTAATAGCACTTTTAAAGTGCTATTAAACAAAATCGTTTACAATAATGGCGCGGTTAATAGCGGTTTAAAGGGATTTCAAAAACAAAAGAAAGTTCTCTTAAATAATATTTATGGCATAGTGTCTGTTTCCCTGTTTTCTCTTCCAGTGTTGGTTTATCCTTATGGACTTAAGAGACAACTCCTCTTTGTCTTTATCAAAATCTTCATAAGAGGAGCATACGCCTAACTTGTCCTTTTCTTCCATTTTATTGCAAAAGTATTTAGCACGAATAAAACTAAAGTTCATGAGTGAATGGAAGCATTCAAACGATAAGCTATACAACAAGCTTCCTAGGACTAAAAAAAGGGACATACGTTTAATCATTCCTTCTTCACCACTTAGTACTCGTGGCCTTCGAGTGCATTTGTTTTGAAAATATTTCGAAAATGGTTGGATTTTCGAGAATAATACATGGTGTTGACCAAGCATTTATTTGGATCGAAGCTACTGTTTGTGCGAAAATTTTATTTCCCCCCATTAATTTTGTTTTCCTCCTTTTTATTTATAGTTTTAAATGTTTATATATTTTTTATATTAACGACGGTTCTGGACGACGCTATTGTTTATTCAAAAATATTCATTTCCCATCACCAATTTCGTTTAGCTCCTTTTTAGTTATTATTTTAATTAATTATTATTTTCTTATATTAGCGACGGTTCAGGCCGACAATACTATTTGTGAGCAAATTTCATTTCCCCCACCAATTTCATTTGCCTCCTTTAAAGTTATTGTTTTAATTAATTATTATTTTTATATTAAAAACCAGTACTTTAATAGCACTTTTAAAGTGCTATTAAACAAAATCGTTTACAATAGCAACGCGGTTAATAGCGGTTTAAAGGGATATCAAAAACAAAAG
Organism: Vicia faba; assembly: GCA_948472305.1. Taxonomy (NCBI): domain Eukaryota; kingdom Viridiplantae; phylum Streptophyta; class Magnoliopsida; order Fabales; family Fabaceae; genus Vicia; species Vicia faba. The sequence continues at coordinate 1,009,454,339 of OX451739.1, read as the reverse complement.
AAAGTTCTCTTAAATAATATTTGTGGCGTAGTGTCTGTTTCCCTGTTTTCTCTTCCAGTGTTGGTGTATCCTTATGGACTTAAGAGACAACCCTATTTTGTCTTTATCAAAATCTTCATAAGAGGAGCATACGCCTAACTTGACCTTTTCTTCCATTTTATTGCAAAAGTATTTAGCACGAATTAAACTAAAGTTCATGACTGAATGGAAGCATTCAAACGATAAGCTATACAACAAGCATCTTAGGACTTAAAAAAGGGACACACGTTTAATCATTCCTTCTTCACCACTTAGTGCTCGTGGCCTTCGAGTGCATTTGTTTTGAAAATATTTCGAAAATGGTTTGATTTTCGAGAATAATACTTGGTGTTGACCAAGCGTTTATTTGGATCGAAGCTACTGTTTGTGCGAAAATTTTATTTCCCCCCACTAATTTTGTTTGCCTTCTTTTTAGTTATTGTTTTAAATGTTTATATATTTTTTATATTAGCGACGGTTCTGGATGACGCTATTGTTTATTCAAAAATATTCATTTCCCATCACCAATTTCGTTTACCTCTTTTTTAGTTAGTATTTTAATTAATTATTATTTTCTTATATTAACGACGGTTCAGGCCGACACTACTATTTGTGCGCAAATTTCATTTCCCCCACCAATTTCATTTTCCTCCTTTAAAGTTATTGTTTTATTTAATTATTATTTTTATATTAAAAACCAGTACTTTAATAGCACTTTTAAAGTGCTATTAAACAAAATCAATTACAATAGCGGCGCTGTTATTAGCTGTTTAAAGGGATATCAAAAACAAAAGAAAGTTCTCTTAAATAATATTTGTGGCGTAGTGTCTGTTGCCCTGTTTTCTCTTCCAGTGTTGGTTTATCCTTATGGAACTAAGAGACAACTCCTCTTTGTCTTTATCAAAATCTTTATAAGAGGAGCATACGCCTAACTTGTCCTTTTCTTCCATTTTATTGCAAAAGTATTTAGCACGAATTAAACTAAAGTTCATGACTGAATGGAAGCATTCAAAAGATAAGCTAAACAACAAGAATCCTAGGACTAAAAAAAGGGACATACGTTTAATCATTCCTTCTTCACCACTTAGTGCTCGTTGCCTTCGAGTGCATTTGTTTTGAAAATATTTCGAAAATGGTTTGATTTTCGGGAATAATACTTGGTGTTGACCAAGCATTTATTTGGATCGAAGCTACTGTTTGTCCGAAAATTTTATTTCCCCCCACTAATTTTGTTTGCCTCCTTTTTAGTTATTGTTTTAAATGTTTATATATTTTTTATATTAGCGACGGTTCTAGACGACGCTATTGTTTATTCAAAAATATTCATTTCCAATCACCAATTTCGTTTGGCTCCTTTTTAGTTATTATTTTAATTAATTATTATTTTCTTATATTAGCGATGGTTCAGGCCGACACTACTATTTGTGCGCAAATTTCATTTCCCCCACCAATTTCATTTGCCTCCTATAAAGTTATTGTTTTAATTAATTATTATTTTTATATTAAAAACCAGTACTTTAATAGCACTTTTAAAGTGCTATTAAACAAAATCATTTACAATAGTGGCGCGGTTAATAGCGGTTTGAAGGGATTTCAAAAACAAAAGAAAGTTCTCTTAAATAATATTTATGGCATAGTGTCTGTTTCCCTGTTTTCTCTTCCAGTGTTGGTTTATCCTTATGGACTTAAGAGACAACTCCTCTTTGTCTTTATCAAAATCTTCATAAGAGGAGCATACGCCTAACTTGTCCTTTTCTTCCATTTTATTGCAAAAGTATTTAGCACGAATAAAACTAAAGTTCATGAGTGAATGGAAGCATTCAAACGATAAGCTATACAATAAGCATCCTAGGACTAAAAAAAGGGACATACGTTTAATCATTCCTTCTTCAGCACTTAGTACTCGTGGCCTTCGAGTGCATTTGTTTTGAAAATATTTCGAAAATGGTTTGATTTTCGAGAATAATACATGGTGTTGACCAAGCATTTATTTGGATCGAAGCTATTGTTTGTGCGAAAATTTTATTTCCCCCCACTAATTTTGTTTTCCTCCTTTTTATTTATTGTTTTAAATGTTTATATATTTTTTATATTAGCGACGGTTCTGGACGACGCTATTGTTTATTCAAAAATATTCATTTCCCATCACCAATTTCGTTTAGCTCCTTTTTAGTTATTATTTTAATTAATTATTATTTTCTTATATTAGCGACGGTTCAGGCCGACACTACTATTTGTGCGCAAGTTTCATTTCCCCCACCAATTTCTTTTGCCTCCTTTAAAGTTATTGTTTTAATTAATTATTATTTTTATATTAAAAACCAGTACTTTAATATCACTTTTAAAGTGCTATTAAACTAAATTGTTTACAATAGCAACGCGGTTAATAGTAGTTTAAAGGGATATCAAAAACAAAAGAAAGTTCTCTTAAATAATATTTGTAGCGTAGTGTCTCTTGCCTTGTTTTCTCTTCCAGTGTTGCTTTATCATTCTGGACATAAGAGACAACCCCTCTTTGTCTTTATCAAAATCTTCATAAGAGGAGCATACGCCTAACTTGTCCTTTTCTTCCATTTTATTGCAAAAGTATTTAGCACGAATAAAACTAAAGTTCATGAGTGAATGGAAGCATTCAAACGATAAGTTATACAACAAGCATCCTAGGACTAAAAAAACGGACATACGTTTAATCATTCCTTCTTCACCACTTAGTGCACGTTTCCTTCGAGTGCATTTGTTTTGAAAATATTTCGAAAATGGTTTGATTTTCGAGAATAATACTTGGTGTTGACCAAGCATTTATTTGGATCGAAGCTACTGTTTATGCGAAAATTTTATTTCCCCCCACTAATTTTGTTTGCCTCCTTTTTAGTTATTGTTTTAAATGTTTATATATTTTTTATATTAGCGACGGTCCTGGACGACGCTATTGTTTATTCAAAAATATTCATTTCCCATCACTAATTTCGTTTACCTCCTTTTTAGTTATTATTTTAATTAATTATTATTTTCTTATATTAGCGACGGTTCAGGCCGACACTACTATTTTTGCACAAATTTCATTTCCCTTACCAATTTCATTTGCCTCCTTTAAAGTTACTGTTTTAATTAATTATTATTTTTATATTAAAAACCAGTACTTTAATAGCACTTTTAAAGTGCTATTAAACAAAATCATTTACAATAGCGGCCCTGTTAATAGCGGTTTAAAGGGATATCAAAAACAAAAGAAAGTTCTCTTAAATAATATTTGTGGCGTATTGTTTCTTTCCCTGTTTTCTCTTCCAGTGTTGGTTTATCCTTCTGGACATAAGAGACAACCCCTCTTTGTCTTTATCAAAATCTTCATAAGAGGGGCATACTCCTAACTTGTCCTTTTCTTCCATTTTATTGCAAAAGTATTTAGCACGAATTAAACTAAAGTTCATGACTGAATGGAAGCATTCAAACGATAAGCTATACAACAAGAATCCTAGGACTAAAAAAAGGGACATACGTTTAATCATTCCTTCTTCACCACTTAGTGCTCGTTGCCTTCGAGTGCATTTGTTTTGAAAATATTTCGAAAATGGTTTGATTTTCGGGAATAATACTTGGTGTTGACCAAGCATTTATTCGGATCGAAGCTACTGTTTGTTCCAAAATTTTATTTCCCCCCACTAATTTTGTTTGCCTCCTTTTTAGTTATTGTTTTAAATGTTTATATATTTTTTATATTAGCGACGGTTCTAGACGACGCTATTGTTTATTCAAAAATATTCATTTCCAATCACCAATTTCGTTTGGCTCCTTTTTAGTTATTATTTTAATTAATTATTATTTTCTTATATTAGCGACGGTTCAGGCCGACACTACTATTTGTGCGCAAATTTCATTTCCGCCACCAATTTCATTTGCCTCCTATAAAGTTATTGTTTTAATTAATTATTATTTTTATATTAAAAACCAGTACTTTAATAGCACTTTTAAAGTGCTATTAAACAAAATCATTTACAATAGTGGCGCGGTTAATAGCGGTTTGAAGGGATTTCAAAAACAAAAGAAAGTTCTCTTAAATAATATTTGTGGCGTAGTGTCTGTTGCCCTGTTTTCTCTTCCAGTGTTGGTTTATCCTTATGGAAATAAGAGACAACTCCTCTTTGTCTTTATCAAAATCTTTATAAGAGGAGCATACGCCTAACTTGTCCTTTTCTTCCATTTTATTGCAAAAGTATTTAGCACGAATTAAACTAAAGTTCATGACTGAATGGAAGCATTCAAACGATAAGCTATACAACAAGCATCCTAGGACTAAAAAAAGGGGCATACGTTGAATCATTCCTTCTTCACTTCTTAGTGCCCGTGGCCTTCGAGTGCATTTGTTTTGAAAATATTTCGAAAATGGTTTGATTTTCGAGAATAATACTTGGTGTTGACCAAGCATTTATTTGGATCGAATCCACTATTTGTGCGAAAAATTTATTTCCCCCCACTAATTTTGTTTGCCTCCTTTTTAGTTATTGTTTTAAATGTTTATATATTTTTTATATTAGCGACGGTTCTGGACGACGCTATTGTTTATTCAAAAATATTCATTTCCCATCGCTAATTTCGTTTACCTCCTTTTTAGTTATTATTTTAATTAATTATTATTTTCTTATATTAGGGACGGTTCAGGCCGACACTACTATTTGTGCGTAAATTTCATTTCCCCCACCAATTTCATTTGCCTCCTTTAAAGTTATTATTTTAATTAATTATTATTTTTATATTAAAAACCAGTACTTTAATAGCACTTTTAAAGTGCTATTAAACAAAATCATTTACAATAGCGGCGCTGTTAATAGCGGTTTAAAGGGATATCAAAAACAAAAGAAAGTTCTCTTAAATAATATTTGTGTCGTAGTGTTTGTTTCCCTGTTTTCTCTTCCAGTGTTGGTTTATCCTTCTGGACATAAGAGACAACCCATCTTTGTCTTTATCAAAATCTTCATAAGAGGAGCATACGCCTAACTTGTCCTTTTCTTCCATTAAATTGCAAAAGTATTTGGCACGAATTAAACTAAAGTTCATGAATGAATGGAAGCATTCAAACGATAAGCTATACAACAAGCATCCTAGGATTAAAAAAAGCGACATACGTTTAATCATTCCTTCTTCACCACTTAGTACTCGTGGCCTTCGAGTGCATTTGTTTTGAAAATATTTCGAAAATGGTTTGATTTTCGAGAATAATACTTGGTGTTGACCAAGCATTTATTTGGATCGAAGCTACTGTTTGTGAGAAAATTTTATTTCCCCCCACTAATTTTGTTTGCCTCCTTTTTAGTTATTGTTTTAAATGTTTATATATTTTTTAATTTAGCGACGGTTCTGGACGACGCTATTGTTTATTCAAAAATATTCATTTCCAATCACCAATTTCGTTTGTCTCCTTTTTAGTTATTATTTTAATTAATTATTATTTTCTTATATTAGCGACGGTTCAGGCCGACACTACTATTTGTGCGCAAATTTGATTTCCCACACCAATTTCATTTGCCTCCTTTAAAGTTATTGTTTTAATTAATTATTATTTTTATATTAAAAACCAGTACTTTAATAGCACTTTTAAAGTGCTATTAAACAAAATCGTTTACAATAGTGGCGCGGTTAATAGCGGTTTAAAGGGATTTCAAAAACAAAAGAAAGTTCTCTTAAATAATATTTATGGCATAGTGTCTGTTTCCCTGTTTTCTCTTCCAGTGTTGGTTTATCCTTATGGACTTAAGAGACAACCCCTCTTTGTCTTTATCAAAATCTTCATAAGAGGAGCATACGCCTAACTTGTCCTTTTCTTCCATTTTATTGCAAAAGTATTTAGCACGAATTAAACTAAAGTTCATGACTGAATGGAAGCATTCAAACGATAAGCTATACAACAAGCATCCTAGGACTTAAAAAAGGGACACACGTTTAATCATTCCTTCTTCACCACTTAGTGCTCGTGGCCTTCGAGTGCATTTGTTTTGAAAATATTTCGAAAATGGTTTAATTTTCGAGAATAATACTTGGTGTTGACCAAGCGTTTATTTGGATCGAAGCTACTGTTTGTGCGAAAATTTTATTTCCCCCACTAATTTTGTTTGCCTCCTTTTTAGTTATAGTTTTAAATGTTTATATATTTTTTATATTAGCGACGGTTCTGGACGACACTATTGTTTATTCAAAAATAATCATTTCCAATCACCAATTTCGTTTGGCTCCTTTTTAGTTATTATTTTAATTAATTATTATTTTCTTATATTAGCGACGGTTCAGGCCGACACTACTATTTGTGCGCAAATTTGATTTCCCACACCAATTTCATTTGCCTCCTTCAAAGTTATTGTTTTAATTAATTATTATTTTTATATTAAAATCCAGTACTTTAATAGCACTTTTAAAGTGCTATTAAACAAAATCGTTTACAATAATGGCGCGGTTAATAGCGGTTTAAAGGGATTTCAAAAACAAAAGAAAGTTCTCTTAAATAATATTTATGGCATAGTGACTGTTTCCCTGTTTTCTCTTCCAGTGTTGGTTTATCCTTATGGACTTAAGAAACAACTCCTCTTTGTCTTTATCAAAATCTTCATAAGAGGAGCATACGCCTAACTTGTCCTTTTCTTCCATTTTATTGCAAAAGTATTTAGCACGAATAAAACTAAAGTTCATGAGTGAATGGAAGCATTCAAACGATAAGCTATACAACAAGCATCCTAGGACTAAAAAAAGGGACATACGTTTAATCATTCCTTCTTCACCACTTAGTACTCGTGGCCTTCGAGTGCATTTGTTTTGAAAATATTTCGAAAATGGTTTGATTTTCGAGAATAATACATGGTGTTGACCAAGCATTTATTTGGATCGAAGCTATTGTTTGTGCGAAAATTTTATTTCCCCCCACTAATTTTGTTTTCCTCCTTTTTATTTATTGTTTTAAATGTTTATATATTTTTTATATTAGCGACGGTTCTGGACGACGCTATTGTTTATTCAAAAATATTCATTTCCCATCACCAATTTCGTTTAGCTCCTTTTTAGTTATTATTTTAATTAATTATTATTTTCTTATATTAGCGACGGTTCAGGCCGACACTACTATTTGTGCGCAAGTTTCATTTCCCCCACCAATTTCTTTTGCCTCCTTTAAAGTTATTGTTTTAATTAATTATTATTTTTATATTAAAAACCAGTACTTTAATATCACTTTTAAAGTGCTATTAAACAAAATTGTTTACAATAGCAACGCGGTTAATAGTAGTTTAAAGGGATATCAAAAACAAAAGAAAGTTCTCTTAAATAATATTTGTAGCGTAGTGTCTCTTGCCTTGTTTTCTCTTCCAGTGTTGCTTTATCATTCTGGACATAAGAGACAACCCCTCTTTGTCTTTATCAAAATCTTCATAAGAGGAGCATACGCCTAACTTGTCTTTTTCTTCCATTTTATTGCAAAAGTATTTAGCACGAATAAAACTAAAGTTCATGAGTGAATGGAAGCATTCAAACGATAAGCTATACAACAAGCATCCTAGGACTAAAAAAACGGACATACGTTTAATCATTCCTTCTTCACCACTTAGTGCACGTTTCCTTCGAGTGCATTTGTTTTGAAAATATTTCGAAAATGGTTTGATTTTCGAGAATAATACTTGGTGTTGACCAAGCATTTATTTGGATCGAAGCTACTGTTTATGCGAAAATTTTATTTCCCCCCACTAATTTTGTTTGCCTCCTTTTTAGTTATTGTTTTAAATGTTTATATATTTTTTATATTCGCGACGGTCCTGGACGACGCTATTGTTTATTCAAAAATATTCATTTCCCATGACTAATTTCGTTTACCTCCTTTTTAGTTATTATTTTAATTAATTATTATTTTCTTATATTAGCGACGGTTCAGGCCGACACTACTATTTGTGCACAAATTTCATTTCCCTTACCAATTTCATTTGCCTCCTTTAAAGTTACTGTTTTAATTAATTATTATTTTTATATTAAAAACCAGTACTTTAATAGTACTTTTAAAGTGCTATTAAACAAAATCATTTACAATAGCGGCCCTGTTAATAGCGGTTTAAAGGGATATCAAAAACAAAAGAAAGTTCTCTTAAATAATATTTGTGGCGTAGTGTTTCTTTCCCTGTTTTCTCTTCCAGTGTTGGTTTATCCTTCTGGACATAAGAGACAACCCCTCTTTGTCTTTATCAAAATCTTCATATGAGGGGCATACTCCTAACTTGTCCTTTTCTTCCATTTTATTGCAAAAGTATTTAGCACGAATAAAACTAAAGTTCATGAGTGAATGGAAGCATTCAAACGATAAGCTATACAACAAGCATCCTAGGAATTAAAAAAGGGGCACACGTTTAATCATTCCTTCTTCACCACTTAGTGCTCGTGGCCTTCGAGTGCATTTGTTTTGAAAATATTTCGAAAATGGTTTGATTTTCGAGAATAATACTTGGTGTTGACCAAGCGTTTATTTGGATCGAAGCTACTGTTTGTGCGAAAATTTTATTTCCCCCCACTAATTTTGTTTGCCTCCTTTTTAGTTATAGTTTTAAATGTTTATATATTTTTTATATTAGCGACGGTTCTGGACGACGCTATTGTTTATTCAAAAATATTCATTTCCAATCACCAATTTCGTTTGGCTCCTTTTTAGTTATTATTTTAATTAATTATTATTTTCTCATATTAGCGAAGGTTCAGGCCGACACTACTATTTGTGCGCAAATTTGATTTCCCCCACCAATTTCATTTGGCTCCTTTAAAGTTATTGTTTTAATTAATTATTATTTTTATATTAAAAACCAGTACTTTAATAGCACTTTTAAAGTGCTATTAAACAATATCGTTTACAATAGTGGCGCGGTTAATAGCGGTTTAAAGGGATTTCAAAAACAAAAGAAAGTTCTCTTAAATAATATTTATGGCGTAGTGTCTGTTTCCCTGTTTTCTCTTCCAGTGTTGGTTTATCCTTATGGACTTAAGAGACAACTCCTCTTTGTCTTTATCAAAATCTTCATATGAGGAGCATACGCCTAACTTGTCCTTTTCTTCCATTTTATTGCAAAAGTATTTAGCACGAATAAAACTAAAGTTCATGAGTGAATGGAAGCATTCAAACGATAAGCTATACAACAACCATCCTAGGACTAAAAAAAGGGGCATACGTTTAATCATTCCTTCTTCACCACTTAGTGCTCGTGGCCTTCGAGTGCATTTGTTTTTAAAATATTTCGAAAATGGTTTGATTTTCGAGAATAATACTTGGTGTTGACCAAGCATTTATTTGGACCGAAGCTACTGTTTGTGCGAAAATTTTATTTCCCCCCATTAATTTCGTTTGCCTCCTTTTTAGTTATTATTTTAATTAATTTTTATTTTCTTATATTAGCGACGGTTCAGCCGACACTACTGTTTATGCGGAAATTTTCATTTCTCCCACCAATTTCATTTGTCTCCTTTAAAGTTATTGTTTTAATTAATTATCATTTTTATATTAAAAATAATACTTTAATAGCGCTTTTAAAGTGCTATTAAACAAAATCGTTTACAATAGCGGCGCGGTTAAAAGCGCTTTAAAGGGATATCAAAAACAAAAGATAGTGCTCCTAAATAATATTTATGGCATAGTGTCTGTTGCCCTTTTTTCTCTTCCAGTGTTGGTTTATCCTTCTGGACATAAGAGTAACCCCTCTTTGTCTTTATCAAAATCTTCATAAGAGGAGCATACGCCAAACTTATCCTTTTCTTCCATTTTATTGCAAAAGTATTTAGCACGACTAAAACCAAAGTGCATGAATGAATGGAAGCATTCAAACAGTAAGTTATACAACAAGCATCCTAGGACTAAAAAAGGGGCATACTTTAAACCATTCCTTCTTCACCACTTAGTGCTTGTGGCCTTCGACTACATTTGTTTTCAAAATATTTCGAAAATAGTTTGATTTTCGAGAATAATCATTGGTGTTGACCAAGCGTTTATTTGGACCTAAGCTACTGTTTGTGCAAAAATTTTATTTCCCCCCCATTAATTTTGTTTGCCGCCTTTTTAGTTATTGTTTTAAATGTTTATATATTTTTTATATTAGCGACGGTTCTGGCCGATGCTATTGTTTATTCAAAAATATTCATTTCCCATCACTAATTTCGTTAACCTCCTTTTTAGTTATAGTTTTAATTAATTATTATTTTCTCATATTAGCAACAGTTCAGGCTGACACTACTGTTTGTGCGGAAACTTTCATTTCCCCCCACCAATTTCATTTTCCTCCTTTAAAGTTGTTGTTTTAATTAATTATTATTTTTATATTAAAAACCACTACTTTAATAGCGCTTTTATAGTGCTATTAAACAAAATCGTTTACAATAGCGGTGCGGTTAATAGCTCTTTAAAGGGATATCAAAAACAAAAGAAAGTGCTCTTAAATAGCATTTGTGGCGTAGTGTCTGTTTCCCTGTTTTATCTTCCAGTGTTGGTTTATCCTTTGGCACATAAGAGACAACTCCTCTTTGTCTTTATAAAAATCCTTATAAGCGGAGCATACGCCTACCTAGTCCTTTTCTTTCATTTTATTGCAAAAGTATTTAGCACAACTAAAACTAAAGTTCATGAGTGAATGGAAGCATTCAATCGATAAGCTATACAACAAGCATCCTAGGACTAAAAAAAGGGACATACGTTTCATCATTCCTTCTTCACCACTTAGTCCCCGTTGCCTTCGAGTGCATTTGTTTTGAAAATATTTTGAAAATTGTTTTATTTTCGAGATTAATACTTGGTGTTGACAAAGCGTTTATTTGGAACAAAGCTATTGTTTGTGCGAAAATATTATTTACCCCCATTCATTTCGTTTGCCTCCTTTTTAGTTATTGTTTTAAATATTTATAAATTTTTTAAATTTGTGACGGTTCTGGCCAACGCTATTGTTTATTCAAAAATATTCATTTCCCATCACCAATTTCGTTTGCCTCCTTTTTAGTTATTATTTTAATTAATTATTATTTTCTTATATTAGCAACAGTTCAGGACGACACTACTGTTTGTGCGGAAATTTTCATTTCCCCCACCAATTTCATTTGCCTCATTTAAAGTTATTGTTTTAATTAATTATTATTTTTATATTAAAAACCAGTACTTTAATAGCTTTTTTAAAGATCTATTAAACAAAATCGTTTACAATAGCGGCGTGGTTAATAGCGCTTTAAATCAAAAACAAAATTAAGTGCTCTTAAATAGCATTTGTGGCGTAGTGTCTGTTGCCCTGTTTTCTCTTCTAGTGTTGGTTTATCCTTCTGGACATAAGAGACAACTCCTCTTTGTCTTTATCAAAATCCTTATAACCGTAGCATACGCCAAACTAGTCCTTTTCTTCCATTTTATTGCAAAAGTATTTAGCACAACTAAAACTAAAGTTCATGAATGAATGGAAGCATTCAAATGATAAGCTATACAACCAGCATCCTAGGACTAAAAAAAGGGACTTACGTTTAATCATTCCTTCTTCACCACTTAGTGCTGGTGGCCTTCGAGTGCATTTGTTTTGAAAATATTTCGAAAATGGTTTGATTTTCGAGAATAATCATTGGTTTTGACCATGCGTTTATTTGGACCGAAGCTACAGTTTGTGCGAAAATTTTATTTCCCCCCATTAATTTCGTTTGCCTCCTTTTTAGTTATTGTTTTAAATATTTATATATTTTATATATTAGCGACGGTTCTGGCCGACGCTATTGTTTATTCAAAAATATTCATTTCCCATCACCAATTTCGTTTGCCTCCTTTTTAGTTATTATTTTAATTAATTATTATTTTCTTATATTAGCGACGGTTCATGCCGACACTACTGTTTGTGCGGAAATTTTCATTTCCCCCACCAATTTCATTTGCCTCCTTTAAAGTTATCGTTTAAAATAGCGGTGCGGTTACTAGCGCTTTAAAGGGATATCAAAAACAAAAGAAAGTTCTCTTAAATAATATTTGTGGCGTAGTGTCTGTTGCCCTGTTTTCTCTTCCAGTGTTGGTATCCTTCTAGACATAAGAGACAACTCCGCTTTGTTTATATCAAAATCTTCATTAGAGGAGCATACGCCTACCTAGTCCTTTTCTTCCATTTTATTGCAAAAGTATTTAGCACAACTAAAACTAAAGTTCATGAGTGATTGGAAGCATTCAAACTATAAGCTATACAACAAGCATCCTAAGACTAAAAAAAGGGACATACGTTTAATCATTAATTCTTCACCAATTAGTGCTTGTTGCCTTCGACTGCATTTGTTTTGAAAATATTTCGAAAATGGTTTGATTTTCGAGAATAATACTAGGTGTTGACGAAGCGTTTATTTGGACCGAAGTTACTGTTTGTGCGAAAACATTATTTCCCCCCAATAATTTCGTTTGCCTCCTTTTTAGTTATTATTTTAATTAATTATTATTTCTTATATTAGCAACAGTTCAGCACGACACTACTTATTGTGCGGAAATTTACATTTCCCCCACCAATTTCATTTGCCTCCTTTAAAGTTATTGTTTTAATTAATTTTTATTTTTATATTAAAAACCAGTACTTTAATAGTGCTTTTAAAGTGCTATTAAATAAAATTGTTTACAATAGCAGCGCGGCTAATAGCGCCTTATATAAAAAACAAAAGAAAGTGCTCTTAAATAGCATTTGTGGCCTAGTGTCTGTTGCCATGTTTTTTCTTCTAGTGTTGGTTTATCCTTCTAGACATAAGAGACAACTCCTCTTTGTATTTATCAAAATCCTTATAAGCGGAGCATATGCCTAACTAGTCCTTTTCTTCCATTTTATTGCAAAAATATTTAGCACAACTAAAACTAAAGGTCATGAGTTAATGGAAGCATTCAAACGATAAGTTATACAACAAGCATCCTAGGACTCAAAAAAGGGACATACGTTTAATCATTCCTTCTTCACCACTTAGTGCTCGTGGCCTTCGAGTGCATTTGTTTTGAAAATATTTTGAAAATGGTTTCATTTTCGAGAATAATACTTGGTGTTGACCAAGCGTTTATTTGGACCGGAGTTATTGTTTGTGCGAAAATTTCATTTCCCCCACCAATTTCATTTGCCTTCTTTTTAGTTTTTGTTTTAAATATTTATATACTTTTTATATTAGCGACAGTTCAGGCCAACGCTATTGTTTATGCAAAAAATATTCATTTTCTAGCACCAATTTTGTTTGCCTACTTTTTAGTTATTTTCTTAATTAATTTTTATTTTCTTATATTAGCGACAGTTTCGGCCGACGCTATTGTTTGTGCCAAAATTTTCATTTTCCCCCACCAATTTCATTTTCCTCCTTTAAAGTTATTGTTTTAATTAATTATTATTTTTATATTAAAAACAATACTTTAATAGCGCTTTTAAAGTGTTATTAAACAAAATCGTTTACAATAGCGGTGCAGTTAAAAGCGCTTTAAAGGGATATCAAAAACAAAAGATAGTGCTCCTAAATAATATTTGTGGCATAGTGTTTGTGCCCTGTTTTCTCTTCCAATGTTGGTTTATCCTTCTGGACATAAGAGACAACTCTGCCTTGTCTTTATCAAAATCTTCATAAGAGGAGCATACGCCTAACTTGTCCTTTTCTTCCATTTTATTGCAAAAGGATTTAGCACGAATAAAACTAAAGTTCATAAGTGAAGGGAAGCATTCAAACGATAAGCTATACAACAAGCATCCTATGACTAAAACAAGGTACATACGTTTAATCATTCCCTCTTCACCACTTGGTGCTCGTGGCCTTCGAGTGCATTTGTTTTGAAAATATTTTGAAAATGGTTTGATTTTCGAGAATAATACTTGGTGTTGACCAAGCGTTTATTTGGACCGAAGTTATTGTTTGTGCAAAAATGTCATTTCCCCCACAAATTTCGTTTGCCTTCTTTTTAGTTTTTTTTTTAAATATTTATATACTTTTTATATTAGCCACAGTTCAGGCCAACGCTATTATTTATGCAAAAAATATTCATTTTCCAGCGCCAATTTCGTTTGCCTCGTTTGTAGTTATTGTCTTAATTAATTGTTATTTTCTTATATTAGCGACAGTTTCGGCCGACGCTTTTGTTTGTGCGAAAATTTTCATTTTCCCCCACCAATTTCATTTGCCTCCTTTAAAGTTATTATTTAAATTAATTATTATTTTTATATTAAAAACAAGTACTTTAATATAACTTTTAAAGGGCTATTAAACAAAATTGTTTACAATAGCGACGCGGTTAATAGCGCTTTACAGGGATATCAAAAACAAAAGAAAATGCTATTAAATAGCATTTGTGGCTTAGTTTTGGTTTCCCTGTTTTCTATTCCAGTGTTGGTTTATCCTTCTGGACAGAAGAGACAAATCCTCTTTGTCTTTATCCAAATCCTTATAAGCAGAGCATACGCCTAACTAGTCCTTTGCTTCCATTTTATTGCAAAAGTATTTAGCACAACTAGAACTAAAGTTCATGAGTGAATGGAAGCATTCGAATGATATGCTATACAACAAGCATCCTAGGACTAAAAAAAGGGACATAAGTTTAATCATTCCTTCTTCACCACTTTGTGCTCGTGGCCTTCGAGTGCATTTGTTTTGAAAATATTTCGAAAATGGTTTGATTTTCGAGAATAATCATTGGTATTGACCAAGCGTTTATTTGGACTGAATCTACTGTTTGTGCGGAAATTTTATTTCCCCCCATTAATTTTTTTCCCTCCTTTTTGTTATTGTTTTAAATGTTTATATATTTTTTATATTAGTGACGGTTCTGGCCCACGCTATTGTTTATTCAAAAATATTCTTTTCCCATCACCAATTTCATTTTCCTCCTTTTTAGTTATTATTTTAATTATTTATTATTTTCTTATATTAGCGACGGTTCAGGCCGACACTACTGTTTGTGCGGAAATTTTCATTTCCCCCATCAATTTAATTTTCCTCCTTTACAGTTATTGTTTTAATTAATTATTATTTTTATATTAAAAACAACTACTTTAATAGCACTTTTAAAGTGTTATTAAACAAAATCGTTTACAATAGTGGTGCGGTTAATAGCGCTTTAAAGGGATATCAAAAACAAAAGAAAGTGCTCTTAAATAGCATTTATGTCGTAGTGTCTGTTTCCCTATTTTCTCTTCCAGTGTTGGTTTATCCTTCTGCAGATAAGAGACAACTCCTCTTTGTCTTTATAAAAATCCTTATAAGCGGAGCATGCGCCTAACTAGTCCTTTTCTTCCATTTTATTGCAAAAGTATTTAGCACAACTAAAACTAAAGTTCATGAGTGAATGGAAGCATTCAAACGATAAGCTATACAACAAGCATCCTAGGACTAAAAAAAGGGACATATGTTTAATCATTCCTTCTTCACCACTTAGTGCTCGTTGCCTCGAGTGCATTTGTTTTTAAAATATTACAAAAATGGTTTGATTTTCGAGAATAATACTTGGTGTTGACGAAGCGTTTATTTGGACCGAAGCTACTGTTTGTGCGAAAATATTATTTCCCCCCATTAATTTCATTTGCCTCCTTTTTAGTTTTTGTTTTAAATATTTATATATATTTTATATTAGCGACGGTTCTGGCCGACGCTATAGTTTATTCAAAAATATTCATTTCGCATCACCAATTTCGTGTTCCTCCTTTTTAGTTATTATTTTAATTAATTATTATTTTCTTATATTAGCAACAGTTCAGGACGACACTACTGTTTGTGCGGAAATTTTCATTTCCCCCACCAATTTCATTTGCCTCCTTTAAAGTTATTGTTTTAATTAATTATTATTTTTATATTAAAAACCAGTACTTTAATAGTGCTTTTAAAGTGCTATTAAATAAAATTGTTTACAATAGCAGCGCGGCTAATAGCGCCTTATATAAAAAACAAAAGAAAGTGCTCTTAAATAGCATTTGTGGCCTAGTGTCTGTTGCCATGTTTTCTCTTCTAGTGTTGGTTTATCCTTCTAGACATAAGAGACAACTCCTCTTTGTATTTATCAAAATCCTTATAAGCGGAGCATATGCCTAACTAGTCCTTTTCTTCCATTTTATTGCAAAAATATTTAGCACAACTAAAACTAAAGTTCATGAGTTAATGGAAGCATTCAAACGATAAGTTATACAACAAGCATCCTAGGACTCCAAAAAGGGACATACGTTTAATCATTCCTTCTTCACCACTTAGTGCTCGTGGCCTTCGAGTGCATTTGTTTTGAAAATATTTTGAAAATGGTTTCATTTTCGAGAATAATACTTGGTGTTGACCAAGCGTTTATTTGGACCGGAGTTATTGTTTGTGCGAAAATTTCATTTCCCCCACCAATTTCATTTGCCTTCTTTTTAGTTTTTGTTTTAAATATTTATATATTTTTTATATTAGCGACAGTTCAGGCCAACGCTATTGTTTATGCAAAAAATATTCATTTTCTAGCACCAATTTTGTTTGCCTCATTTTTAGTTATTTTCTTAATTAATTGTTATTTTCTTATATTAGAGACAGTTTCGGCCGACGCTATTGTTTGTGCCAAAATTTTCATTTTCCCCCACCAATTTCATTTTCCTCCTTTAAAGTTATTGTTTTAATTAATTATTATTTTTATATTAAAAACAATACTTTAATAGCGCTTTTAAAGTGTTATTAAACAAAATCGTTTACAATAGCGGTGCAGTTAAAAGCGCTTTGAAGGGATATCAAAAACAAAAGATAGTGCTCCTAAATAATATTTGTGGCATAGTGTTTGCGCCCTGTTTTCTCTTCCAATGTTGGTTTATCCTTTTGGACATAAGAGACAACTCTGCCTTGTCTTTATCAAAATCTTCATAAGAGGAGCATACGCCTAACTTGTCCTTTTCTTCCATTTTATTGCAAAAGGATTTAGCACGAATAAAACTAAAGTTCATAAGTGAAGGGAAGCATTCAAACGATAAGCTATACAACAAGCATCCTATGACTAAAACAAGGTACATACGTTTAATCATTCCCTCTTCACCACTTGGTGCTCGTGGCCTTCGAGTGCATTTGTTTTGAAAATATTTTGAAAATGGTTTGATTTTCGAGAATAATACTTGGTGTTGACCAAGCGTTTATTTGGACCGAAGTTATTGTTTGTGCGAAAATGTCATTTCCCCCACAAATTTCGTTTGCCTTCTTTTTAGTTTTTTTTTTAAATATTTATATACTTTTTATATTAGCCACAGTTCAGGCCAACGCTATTATTTATGCAAAAAATATTCATTTTCCAGCGCCAATTTCGTTTGCCTCGTTTGTAGTTATTGTCTTAATTAATTGTTATTTTCTTATATTAGCGACAGTTTCGGCCGACGCTATTGTTTGTGCGAAAATTTTCATTTTCCCCCACCAATTTCATTTGCCTCCTTTAAAGTTATTATTTAAATTAATTATTATTTTTATATTAAAAACAAGTACTTTAATATAACTTTTAAAGGGCTATTAAACAAAATTGTTTACAATAGCGACGCGGTTAATAGCGCTTTACAGGGATATCAAAAACAAAAGAAAATGCTATTAAATAGCATTTGTGGCTTAGTTTTGGTTTCCCTGTTTTCTATTCCAGTGTTGGTTTATCCTTCTGGACAGAAGAGACAAATCCTCTTTGTCTTTATCCAAATCCTTATAAGCAGAGCATACGCCTAACTAGTCCTTTGCTTCCATTTTATTGCAAAAGTATTTAGCACAACTAGAACTAAAGTTCATGAGTGAATGGAAGCATTCGAACGATATGCTATACAACAAGCATCCTAGGACTAAAAAAAGGGACATAAGTTTAATCATTCCTTCTTCACCACTTTGTGCTCGTGGCCTTCGAGTGCATTTGTTTTGAAAATATTTCGAAAATGGTTTGATTTTCGAGAATAATCATTGGTATTGACCAAGCGTTTATTTGGACTGAATCTACTGTTTGTGCGGAAATTTTATTTCCCCCCATTAATTTTTTCCCTCCTTTTTGTTATTGTTTTAAATGTTTATATATTTTTTATATTAGTGACGATTCTGGCCCACGCTATTGTTTATTCAAAAATATTCTTTTCCCATCACCAATTTCATTTTCCTCCTTTTTAGTTATTATTTTAATTATTTATTATTTTCTTATATTAGCGACGGTTCAGGCCGACACTACTGTTTGTGCGGAAATTTTCATTTCCCCCATCAATTTAATTTTCCTCCTTTACAGTTATTGTTTTAATTAATTATTATTTTTATATTAAAAACAACTACTTTAATAGCACTTTTAAAGTGTTATTAAACAAAATCGTTTACAATAGTGGTGCGGTTAATAGCGCTTTAAAGGGATATCAAAAACAAAAGAAAGTGCTCTTAAATAGCATTTATGTCGTAGTGTCTGTTTCCCTATTTTCTCTTCCAGTGTTGGTTTATCCTTCTGCAGATAAGAGACAACTCCTCTTTGTCTTTATAAAAATCCTTATAAGCGGAGCATGCGCCTAACTAGTCCTTTTCTTCCATTTTATTGCAAAAGTATTTAGCACAACTAAAACTAAAGTTCATGAGTGAATGGAAGCATTCAAACGATAAGCTATACAACAAGCATCCTAGGACTAAAAAAAGGGACATATGTTTAATCATTCCTTCTTCACCACTTAGTGCTCGTTGCCTCGAGTGCATTTGTTTTTAAAATATTACGAAAATGGTTTGATTTTCGAGAATAATACTTGGTGTTGACGAAGCGTTTATTTGGACCGAAGCTACTGTTTGTGCGAAAATATTATTTCCCCCCATTAATTTCATTTGCCTCCTTTTTAGTTTTTGTTTTAAATATTTATATATATTTTATATTAGCGACGGTTCTGGCCGACGCTATAGTTTATTCAAAAATATTCATTTCGCATCACCAATTTCGTTTTCCTCCTTTTTAGTTATTATTTTAATTAATTATTATTTTCTTATATTAGCAACAGTTCAGGACGACACTACTGTTTGTGCGGAAATTTTCATTTCCCCCACCAATTTCATTTGCCTCCTTTAAAGTTATTGTTTTAATTAATTATTATTTTTATATTAAAAACCAGTACTTTAATAGTGCTTTTAAAGTTCTATTAAATAAAATTGTTTACAATAGCAGCGCGGCTAATAGCGCCTTATATAAAAAACAAAAGAAAGTGCTCTTAAATAGCATTTGTGGCCTAGTGTCTGTTGCCATGTTTTCTCTTCTAGTGTTGGTTTATCCTTCTAGAAATAAGAGACAACTCCTCTTTGTATTTATCAAAATCCTTATAAGCGGAGCATATGCCTAACTAGTCCTTTTCTTCCATTTTATTGCAAAAATATTTAGCACAACTAAAACTAAAGTTCATGAGTTAATGGAAGCATTCAAACGATAAGTTATACAACAAGCATCCTAGGACTCCAAAAAGGGACATACGTATAATCATTCCTTCTTCACCACTTAGTGCTCGTGGCCTTCGAGTGCATTTGTTTTGAAAATATTTTGAAAATGGTTTCATTTTCGAGAATAATACTTGGTGTTGACCAAGCGTTTATTTGGACCGGAGTTATTGTTTGTGCGAAAATTTCATTTCCCCCACCAATTTCATTTGCCTTCTTTTTAGTTTTTGTTTTAAATATTTATATATTTTTTATATTAGCGACAGTTCAGGCCAACGCTATTGTTTATGCAAAAAATATTCATTTTCTAGCACCAATTTTGTTTGCCTCATTTTTAGTTATTTTCTTAATTAATTGTTATTTTCTTATATTAGCGACAGTTTCGGCCGACGCTATTGTTTGTGCCAAAATTTTCATTTTCCCCCACCAATTTCATTTTCCTCCTTTAAAGTTATTGTTTTAATTAATTATTATTTTTATATTAAAAACAATACTTTAATAGCGCTTTTAAAGTGTTATTAAACAAAATCGTTTACAATAGCGGTGCAGTTAAAAGCGCTTTGAAGGGATATCAAAAACAAAAGATAGTGCTCCTAAATAATATTTGTGGCATAGTGTTTGCGCCCTGTATTCTCTTCCAATGTTGGTTTATCCTTCTGGACATAAGAGACAACTCTGCCTTGTCTTTATCAAAATCTTCATAAGAGGAGCATACGCCTAACTTGTCCTTTTCTTCCATTTTATTGCAAAAGGATTTAGCACGAATAAAACTAAAGTTCATAAGTGAAGGGAAGCATTCAAACGATAAGCTATACAACAAGCATCCTATGACTAAAACAAGGTACATACGTTTAATCATTCCCTCTTCACCACTTGGTGCTCATCGCCTTCGAGTGCATTTGTTTTGAAAATATTTTGAAAATGGTTTGATTTTCGAGAATAATACTTGGTGTTGACCAAGCGTTTATTTGGACCGAAGTTATTGTTTGTGCGAAAATGTCATTTCCCCCACAAATTTCGTTTGCCTTCTTTTTAGTTTTTTTTTTTAAATATTTATATACTTTTTATATTAGCCACAGTTCAGGCCAACGCTATTGATTATGCAAAAAATATTCATTTTCCAGCGCCAATTTCGTTTGCCTCGTTTGTAGTTATTGTCTTAATTAATTATTATTTTCTTATATTAGCGACAGTTTCGGCCGACGCTATTGTTTGTGCGAAAATTTTCATTTTCCCCCACCAATTTCATTTGCCTCCTTTAAAGTTATTATTTAAATTAATTATTATTTTTATATTAAAAACAAGTACTTTAGTATAACTTTTAAAGGGCTATTAAACAAAATTGTTTACAATAGCGACGCGGTTAATAGCGCTTTACAGGGATATCAAAAACAAAAGAAAATGCTATTAAATAGCATTTGTGGCTTAGTTTTGGTTTCCCTGTTTTCTATTCCAGTGTTGGTTTATCCTTCTGGACAGAAGAGACAAATCCTCTTTATCTTTATCCAAATCCTTATAAGCAGAGCATACGCCTAACTAGTCATTTGCTTCCATTTTATTGCAAAAGTATTTAGCACAACTAGAACTAAAGTTCATGAGTGAATGGAAGCATTCGAACGATATGCTATACAACAAGCATCCTAGGACTAAAAAAAGGGACATAAGTTTAATCATTCCTTCTTCACCACTTTGTGCTCGTGGCCTTCGAGTGCATTTGTTTTGAAAATATTTCGAAAATGGTTTGATTTTCGAGAATAATCATTGGTGTTGACCAAGCGTTTATTTGGACTGAATCTACTGTTTGTACGGAAATTTTATTTCCCCCCATTAATTTTTTTCCCTCCTTTTTGTTATTGTTTTAAATGTTTATATATTTTTTATATTAGTGACGGTTCTGGCCCACGCTATTGTTTATTCAAACATATTCTTTTCCCATCACCAATTTCATTTTCCTCCTTTTTGGTTATTATTTTAATTATTTATTATTTTCTTATATTAGCGACGGTTCAGGCCGACACTACTGTTTGTGCGGAAATTTTCATTTCCCCCATCAATTTAATTTTCCTCCTTTAAAGTTATTGTTTTAATTAATTATTATTTTTATATTAAAAACAACTACTTTAATAGCACTTTTAAAGTGTTATTAAACAAAATCGTTTACAATAGCGGTGCGGTTAATAGCGCTTTAAAGGGATATCAAAAACAAAAGAAAGTGCTCTTAAATAGCATTTGTGGCGTAGTGTCTGTTTCCCTGTTTTCTCTTCCAGTGTTGGTTTATCCTTCTGCAGATAAGAGACAACTCCTCTTTGTCTTTATAAAAATCCTTATAAGCGGAGCATACGCCTACCTAGTCCTTTTCTTCCATTTTATTGCAAAAGTATTTAGCACAACTAAAACTAAAGTTCATGAGTGAATGGAAGCATTCAAACGATAAGCTATACAACAAGCATCCTAGGACTAAAAAAAGGGACATATGTTTAATCATTCCTTCTTCACCACTTAGTGCTCGTTGCCTCGAGTGCATTTGTTTTGAAAATATTTCGAAAATGGTTTGATTTTCGAGAATAATACTTTGTGTTGACGAAGCGTTTATTTGGATCGAAGCTACTGTTTGTGCGAAAATATTATTTCCCCCATTAATTTCATTTGCCTCCTTTTTAGTTTTTGTTTTAAATATTTATAAATATTTTATATTAGCGACGGTTCTGGCCGACGCTATAGTTTATTCAAAAATATTCATTTCGCATCCCCAATTTCGTTTTCCTCCTTTTTAGTTATTATTTTAATTAATTATTATTTTCTTATATTAGCAACAGTTCAGGACGACACTACTGTTTGTGCGGAAATTTTCATTTCCCCCACCAATTTCATTTGCCTCCTTTAAAGTTATTGTTTTAATTAATTATTATTTTTATATTAAAAACCAGTACTTTAATAGTGCTTTTAAAGTGCTATTAAATAAAATTGTTTACAATAGCAGCGCGGCTAATAGCGCCTTATATAAAAAACAAAAGAAAGTGCTCTTAAATAGCATTTGTGGCCTAGTGTCTGTTGCCATGTTTTCTCTTCTAGTGTTGGTTTATCCTTCTAGACATAAGAGACAACTCCTCTTTGTATTTATCAAAATCCTTATAAGCGGAGCATATGCCTAACTAGTCCTTTTCTTCCATTTTATTGCAAAAATATTTAGCACAACTAAAACTAAAGTTCATGAGTTAATGGAAGCATTCAAACGATAAGTTATACAACAAGCATCCTAGGACTCCAAAAAGGGACATACGTTTAATCATTCCTTCTTCACCACTTAGTGCTCGTGGCCTTCGAGTGCATTTGTTTTGAAAATATTTTGAAAATGGTTTCATTTTCGAGAATAATATTTGGTGTTGACCAAGCGTTTATTTGGACCGGAGTTATTGTTTGTGCGAAAATTTCATTTCCCCCACCAATTTCATTTGCCTTCTTTTTAGTTTTTGTTTTAAATATTTATATACTTTTTATATTAGCGACAGTTCAGGCCAACGCTATTGTTTATGCAAAAAATATTCATTTTCTAGCACCAATTTTGTTTGCCTCATTTTTAGTTATTTTCTTAATTAATTGTTATTTTCTTATATTAGCGACAGTTTCGGCCGACGCTATTGTTTGTGCCAAAATTTTCATTTTCCCCCACCAATTTCATTTTCCTCCTTTAAAGTTATTGTTTTAATTAATTATTATTTTTATATTAAAAACAATACTTTAATAGCGCTTTTAAAGTGTTATTAAACAAAATCGTTTACAATAGCGGTGCAGTTAAAAGCGCTTTAAAGGGATATCAATAACAAAAGATAGTGCTCCTAAATAATATTTGTGGCATAGTGTTTGTGCCCTGTTTTCTCTTCCAATGTTGGTTTATCCTTCTGGACATAAGAGACAACTCTGCCTTGTCTTTATCAAAATCTTCATAAGAGGAGCATACGCCTAACTTGTCCTTTTCTTCCATTTTATTGCAAAAGGATTTAGCACGAATAAAACTAAAGTTCATAAGTGAAGGGAAGCATTCAAACGATAAGCTATACAACAAGCATCCTATGACTAAAACAAGGTACATACGTTTAATCATTCCCTCTTCACCACTTGGTGCTCGTGGCCTTCGAGTGCATTTGTTTTGAAAATATTTTGAAAATGGTTTAATTTTCGAGAATAATACTTGGTGTTGACCAAGGGTTTATTTGGACCGAAGTTATTGTTTGTGCGAAAATGTCATTTCCCCCACAAATTTCGTTTGCCTTCTTTTTAGTTTTTTTTTAAAATACTTATATACTTTTTATATTAGCCACAGTTCAGGCCAACGCTATTGTTTATGCAAAAAATATTCATTTTCCAGCGCCAATTTCGTTTGCCTCGTTTGTAGTTATTGTCTTAATTAATTATTATTTTCTTATATTAGCGACAGTTTCGGCTGACGCTATTGTTTGTGCGAAAATTTTCATTTCCCCCCACCAATTTCATTTGCCTCCTTTAAAGTTATTATTTAAATTAATTATTATTTTTATATTAAAAACAAGTACTTTAATATAACTTTTAAAGGGCTATTAAACAAAATTGTTTACAATAGCGACACGGTTAATAGCGCTTTACAGGGATATCAAAAACAAAAGAAAATGCTATTAAATAGCATTTGTGGCTTAGTTTTGGTTTCCCTGTTTTCTATTCCAGTGTTGGTTTATCCTTCTGGACAGAAGAGACAAATCCTCTTTGTCTTTATCCAAATCCTTATAAGCAGAGCATACGCCTAACTAGTCCTTTGCTTCCATTTTATTGCAAAAGTATTTAGCACAACTAGAACTAAAGTTCATGAGTGAATGGAAGCATTCGAACGATATGCTATACAACAAGCATCCTAGGACTAAAAAAAGGGACATAAGTTTAATCATTCCTTCTTCACCACTTTGTGCTCGTGGCCTTCGAGTGCATTTGTTTTGAAAATATTTCGAAAATGGTTTGATTTTCGAGAATAATCATTGGTGTTGACCAAGCGTTTATTTGGACTGAATCTACTGTTTGTGCGGAAATTTTATTTCCCCCCATTAATTTTTTTCCCTCCTTTTTGTTATTGTTTTAAATGTTTATATATTTTTTATATTAGTGACGGTTCTGGCCCACGCTATTGTTTATTCAAAAATATTTTTTTCCCATCACCAATTTCATTTTCCTCCTTTTTAGTTATTATTTTAATTATTTATTATTTTCTTATATTAGCGACGGTTCAGGCCGACACTACTGTTTGTGCGGAAATTTTCATTTCCCCCATCAATTTAATTTTCTTCCTTTAAAGTTTTTGTTTTAATTAATTATTATTTTTATATTAAAAACAACTACTTTAATAGCGCTTTTAAAGTGTTATTAAACAAAATCGTTTACAATAGCGGTGCAGTTAATAGCGCTTTAAAGGGATATCAAAAACAAAAGAAAGTGCTCTTAAATAGCATTTGTGGCGTAGTGTCTGTTTCCCTGTTTTCTCTTCCAGTGTTGGTTTATCCTTCTGCAGATAAGAGACAACTCCTCTTTGTCTTTATAAAAATCCTTATAAGCGGAGCATACGCCTACCTAGTCCTTTTCTTCCATTTTATTGCAAAAGTATTTAGCACAACTAAAACTAAAGTTCATGAGTGAATGGAAGCACTCAAATGATAAGCTATACAACAAGCATCATAGGACTAAAAAAGGGACATATATTTAATCATTCCTTCTTCACCACTTAGTGCTCGTTGCCTCGAGTGCATTTGTTTTGAAAATATTTCGAAAATGGTTTGATTTTCGAGAATAATACTTGGTGTTGACGAAGCGTTTATTTGGACCGAAGCTACTGTTTGTGCGAAAATATTATTTCCCCCCATTAATTTCATATGCCTCCTTTTTAGTTTTTGTTTTAAATATTTATATATATTTTATATTAGCGACGGTTCTGGCCGACGCTATAGTTTATTCAAAAATATTCATTTCGCATCAACAGTTTCGTTTACCTCCATTTTAGTTATTATTTTAATTAATTATTATTTTCTGATATTAGCAACAGTTCAGGACGACACTACTGTTTGTGCGGAAATTTTCATTTCCCCCACCAATTTCATTTGCCTCCTTTAAAGTTATTGTTTTAATTAATTATTATTTTTATATTAAAAACCAGTACTTTAATAGTGCTTTTAAAGTGCTATTAAATAAAATCGTTTACAATAGCAGCGCGGCTAATTGCACTTTATATCCAAAAAAAAAAAAAGTGCTCTTAAATAGCATTTGTGGCGTAGTGTCTGTTGCCCTGTTTTCTCTTCTAGTGATGGTTTATCCTTCTAGACATAAGAGACAACTCCTCTTTGTCTTTATCAAAATCCTTATAAGCGGAGCATATGCCTAACTAGTCCTTTTCTTCCATTTTATTGCAAAAATATTTAGCACAACTAAAACTAAAGTTCATGAGTTAATGGAAGCATTCAAACGATAAGTTATACAACAAGCATCCTAGGACTCAAAAAAGGGACATACGTTTAATCATTCCTTCTTAACCACTTAATGCTCGTGGCCTTCGAGTGCATTTGTTTTGAAAATATTTCTAAAATGGTTTGATTTTCGAGAATAATACTTTGTGTTGACCAAGCATTTATTTGGACCGAAGCTATTGTATGTGAGAAAATTTTATTTCCCCCCATTAATTTTGTTTGCCTCCTTTTTAGTTATTGTTTTAAATAATTATATATTTTTTATATTTGCGACGGTTCTGGCCGACGCTATTCTTTATTCAAAAATATTTATTTCCCATCACCAATTTCGTTTGCTTTCTTTTTAATTATTATTTTAATTAATTTTTATTTTCTTATATTAACGACTGTTCAGGCCGTCACGGCTGTTTATGCGAAAATTTTCATTTCTCCCAACAATTTCATTTGCCTCCTTTAAAGTTATTGTTTTAATTAATTATTATTTTTATATTAAAAACAATACTTTAATAGCGCTTTTAAAGTGCTATTTAACAAAATCGTTTACAATAGCGGCGCGGTTAAAAGCGCTTTAAAGGGATATCAAAAACAAAAGATAGTGCTCCTAAATAATATTTATGGCATAGTGTCTGTTGCCCTTTTTTCTCTTCCAATGTTGGTTTATCCTTCTGGACATAAGAGACAACTCCGCTTTGTCCTTTTGAAAATCTTCATAAGAGGAGCATACGCCTAAATTGTCCTTTTCTTCCATTTTATTGCAAAAGTATTTAGCACGAATAAAACTAAAGTTCATAATTTAAGGGAAGCATTCAAACGATAAGCTATACAACAAGCATCCTATGACTAAAAAAAGGTACATACGTTTAATCATTCCCTCTTCACCACTTAGTGCTTGTGGCCTTCGAGTGCATCTGTTTTGAAAGTATTTTGAAAATAGTTTGATTTTCGAGAATAATACTTGGTGTTGACCAAGCGTTTATTTGGACCGAAGTTATTGTTTGTGCGAAAATTTCATTTCCCCCACCAATTTCGTTTGCCTTCTTTTTAGTTTTTGTTTTACATATTTATATACTTTTTATATTAGCGACAGTTCAGGCCAACGCTATTGTTTATGCAAAAAATATTCATTTTCCAGCGCCAATTTCGTTTGCCTCGTTTTTAGTTATTGTCTTAATTAATTGTTATTTTGTTATATTAGCGACAGTTTCGGCTGACGCTATTGTTTGTGCGGAAATTTTCATTTTCCCCCACCAATTTCATTTGCCTCCTTTAAAGTTATTGTTTTAATTAATTATTATTTTTATATTAAAAACCAGTACTTTAATATAACTTTTAAAGTGCTATTAAACAAAATTGTTTACAATAGCGACGCGGTTAATAGCGCTTTACAGGGATATCAAAAACAAAAGAAAATGCTATTAATTAGCATTTGTGGCTTAGTTTTGATTTCCCTGTTTTCTATTCCAGTGTTTGTTTATCCTTCTGGACAGAAGAGACAAATCCTCTTTGTCTTTATCCAAATCCTTATAAGCAGAGCATACGCCTAACTAGTCCTTTGCTTCCATTTTATTGCAAAAGTATTTAGCACAACTAGAACTAAAGTTCATGAGTGAATGGAAGCATTCGAACGATATGCTATACAAAAAGCATCCTAGGACTAAAAAAAGGGACATAAGTTTAATCATTCCTTCTTCACCACTTTGTGCTCGTGGCCTTCGAGTGCATTTGTTTCGAAAATATATCGAAAATGGTTTGATTTTCGAGAATAATCATTGGTGTTAACCAAGCGTTTATTTGGACCGAATCTACTATTTATGCGAAAATTTTATTTCCCCCCATTAATTTCGTTTGCCTCCTTTTTAGTTATTGTTTTAAATGTTTATATATTTTTTATATTAGCGACGGTTCTGGTCGACGCTATTGTTTATTCAAAAATATTCATTTCCCATCACCAATTTCGTTTGCCTCCTTTTTAGTTATTGTTTTAAATAATTATTATTATCTTATATTAGCAACAGTTCAGGCCGACGCTACTGTTTGTGTGGAAATTTTCATTTCCCCTCACCAATTTCATTTGCCTCCTTTAAAGCTATTGTTTTAATTAATTATTATTTTTATATTAAAAACCAATGCTTTAATAGCGCTTTTAAAGTGATATTAAACAAAATTGTTTACAATAGCGGCGCGGTTAATAGCGCTTTAAAGGGATATCAAAAACAAAAGAAAGTGCTCTTAAATAGCATTTGTAGTGTAGTGTCTGTTGCCCTATTTTCTCTTCCAGTGTTGGTTTATCCTCCTGGACATAAGAGACAACTCCTCTTTGTCTTTATCAAAATCTTCATTAGAGGAGCATATGCCTAACTTGTCTTTTTCTTCCATTTTATTGCAAAAGTATTTAGCACAACTAAAACTAAAGTTCATGAGTGAATGGAAGCATTCAATAGATAAGCTATACAACAAGCATCCTAGGACTAAAAAAAGGGACATACGTTTAATCATTCCTTCTTCACCACTTAGTGTTCGTGGCCTTCGAGTGCATTTGTTTTGAAAATATTTCAAAAATGGTTTGATTTTCGAGAATAATACTTGGTGTTGACCAAGCGTTTATTTGGACCGAAGCTACTGTTTGTGCAAAAAATTTATTTCCCCCCATTAATTTCGTTTGCCTCCTTTTTAGTTATTGTTTTAATTATTTATATAATTTTTATATTAGCGACGGTTCTGGCCGACGCTATTGTTTATTCAAAAATATTTATTTCCCATCACCAATTTCGTTTGCCTCCTTTTTAGTTATTATTTTAATTAATTTTTATTTTCTTATATTAGCGACGGTTCAGGCCGACACTACTGTTTATGCGGAAATTTTCATTTCTCCCACCAATTTCATTTGCCTCCTTTAAAGTTATTGTTTTAATTAATTATTATTTTTATATTAAAAATAGTACTTTAATAGCGCTTTTAAAGTGCTATTAAACAAAATCGTTTACAATAGCGGCGCGGTTAAAAGCGCTTTAAAGGGATATCAAAAACAAAAGATAATGCTCCTAAATAATATTTATGGCATAGTGTTTGTTGCCCTTTTTTCTCTTCCAATGTTGGTTTATCCTTCTGGACATAAGAGACAACTCCGCTTTGTCTTTATCAAAATCTTCATAAGAGGAGCATACGCCTAAATTGTCCTTTTCTTCCATTTTATTGCAAAAGTATTTAGCACGAATAAAACTAAAGTTCATAATTGAAGGGAAGCATTCAAACGATAAGCATCCTATGACCAAAAAAAGGTACATACGTGTAATCATTCCCTCTTTACCACTTAGTGCTTGTGGCCTTCGAGTGCATCTGTTTTGAAAATATTTTGAAAATGGTTTGATTTTCGAGAATAATACTTGGTGTTGACCAAGCATTTATTTGGACCGAAGTTATTGTTTGTGCGAAAATTTCATTTCCCCCACCAATTTCGTTTACCTTCTTTTTAGTTTTTGTTTTACATATTTATATACTTTTTATATTAGCGACAGTTCAGGCCAACGCTATTGTTTATGCAAAAAATATTCATTTTCCAGCGCCAATTTCGTTTGCCTCGTTTTTAGTTATTGTCTTAATTAATTGTTATTTTCTTATAGTAGCGACAGTTTCGGCTGACGCTATTGTTTGTGCGGAAATTTTCATTTTCCCCCACCAATTTCATTTGCCTCCTTTAAAGTTATTGTTTTAATTAATTATTATTTTTATATTAAAAACCAGTACTTTAATATAACTTTTAAAGCGCTATTAAACAAAATTGTTAACAATAGCGTAGCGGTTAATAGCGCTTTAAAGGGATATCAAAAACAAAAGAAAATGATATTAAATAGCATTTGTGGCTTAGTTTTGGTTTCCCTGTTTTCTCTTACAGTGTTGGTTTATCCTTCTGGACAGAAGTAACAAATCCTCTTTGTCTTTACCCAAATCCTTATAAGCAGAGCATACGCTTAACTAGTCCTTTGCTTCCATTTTATTGCAAAATTATTTAGCACAACTAGAACAAAAGTTCATGAGTGAGTGGAAGCATTCGAACGATATGCTATACAACAAGCATCCTAGGACTAAAAAAAAGGGACATAAGTTTAATCATTCCTTCTTCACCACTTTGTGCTCGTGGCCTTCGAGTGCATTTGTTTCGAAAATATTTCGAAAATGGTTTGATTTTCGAGAATAATCATTGGTGTTGACCAAGCGTTTATTTGGACCGAATCTACTGTTTGTGCGAAAATTTTATTTCCCCCCATTAATTTCGTTTGCCTTCTTTTTAGTTATTGTTTTAAATGTTTATATATTTTTTATATTAGCGACGGTTCTGGCAGACGCTATTGTTTATTCAAAAATATTCATTTCCCGTCAACGATTTCGTTTTTCTCCTTTTTAGTTATTGTTTTAAATAATTATTATTATCTTATATTAGCAACAGTTCAGTCCGAAGCTACTGTTTGTGCGGAAATTTTCATTTCCCCCCACCAATTTCATTTGCCTCCTTTAAAGTTATTGTTTTAATTAATTATTATTTTTATATTAAAAACCAGTGCTACAATAGCGCTTTTAAAGTGATATTAAACAAAATCGTTTACAATAGCGGCGCGGTTAATAGCGCTTTAAAGGGATATCAAAAAACAAAAGAAAGTGCTCTTAAATAGCATTTGTAGCGTAGTGTCTGTTGCCCTATTTTCTCTTCCAGTGTTGGTTTATCCTTCTGGACATAAGAGACAACTCCTCTTTGTCTTTATCAAAATCTTCATTAGAGGAGCATATGCCTAACTTGTCTTTTTCTTCCATTTTATTGCAAAAGTATTTAGCACAACTAAAACTAAAGTTCATGAGTGAATGGAAGCATTCAAACGATAAGCTATACAACAAGCATCCTAGGACTAAAAAAAGGGACATACGTTTAATCATTCCTTCTTCACCAATTAGTGCTTATTGCCTTCGACTGCATTTGTTTTGAAAATATTTCGAAAATGGTTTGATTTTCGAGAATAATACTTGGTGTTGACGAAGCGTTTATTTGGCCGGAAGCTACTGTTTGTGCGAAAATATTATTTCCCCCCATTAATTTCGTTTGCCTCCTTTTTAGTTATTGTTTTAAATATTTATATATTTTTTATATTAGCGACGGTTCTGGCCGACGCTATTTGTAACACCCTCTAAAACCCCGCATATAATTTTCGCAAATATTAAAAATTATAAACTCAGAGTACATGTAATAATCGAGGAATGCTACAATTCTCTTTTAATAAAATAAATTCCTGTCATGCATAATTTTAGTGGTAACTCATACATGTCTACACAGCGGAATAATTTATTTAATAAAATCAAATGTTATAATATTTTCCAAAATCATCAGGGATTAACACCTGGAAAAGTCAACGTCATATTATAACAATTAAAAGAAAATAAACGAGTCTGACTAAAGCAGCTCGACAACCAAACGTTCCCGGAGTTACAACTATCAGAGCATGACCCGGACATACTAAAACGAAACTAAACTAGACACGATAAGCCTTCGCCAAGCACCTGAGCGAAGCTCCTCAATCTGAAATATGCAACAGTAAGGGTGAGCTTCTCAAATATACATTTGGTTATACATTCATAACAATCAATTCACGAAAATCATAAGCATCACCCAATAATTAGCATA
The DNA here is from genome assembly GCA_948472305.1 of Vicia faba. Lineage (NCBI taxonomy): Eukaryota > Viridiplantae > Streptophyta > Magnoliopsida > Fabales > Fabaceae > Vicia > Vicia faba. The sequence goes on along the minus strand of OX451739.1, from coordinate 1,009,422,803 downwards.
TTTCATAGTTTACAAAACCTTTACAATTCATATATCCATGACATATTGCCTTTCATATTTGCAAATATTCATCAAACATCATCAACCATTTATCAATCATACGTGCATACAAACAATCAAATATAACATTGGAAAAATCATCCATTCATGTTATATTCGAGTAATGCAACACACCCATGCATGTGGTACCACTTCACCGCCCCATTAAATCGCGGGTCACGGATAACTCACCGTTCCATTATATCGCGGACACGGCTACCACCTCAACGTTCCATTATATCGCGGACACGTATATTGGCCACCATGTTAATTCCACACAATGGGAATTAACAAATGCAACATGATATGTAAGTATGTAACACTCAGCATACTATGAACATCAATCAACATATCATGCACATCAACAATATCAAACATAACATGATAGGAATAGCATGTAACCACTCAGCATACTATTAAACATCAATCATATCAAGTTATATCATAATTCATGCTTGATAACATCATCTAAAAGCATGACAATAAGATCCACATAGTGTTGGTATCATAACATACAATCGTTATTCGATACACACATCAATCAACACTAGGAATTCAATAAACACATATTCAAAACATGTCAAACACTGCACATCAAAACCGGATCAATCCGTACTTAACAACATGCATGGAAAACATAGTTTAAAAACCAACACAGGAGGTTTAACACGGGTGCCCGTGTAAAACAACACTGCCCGTGTGGAAATGTGTCCAGAAAACACGTTTTTTTGACAAAACAGGGGATCAACACGGGCGCCCGTGTAAATCAACACGGCCCGTGTTGAATTGTGCCCAGAAAACCCATTTTTATGCCAACACAGTGAATCAACACGGGCGCCCGTGTTAATCAACACGCCCGTGTTGAATTATGGCCAGAAAACACATTTTCATCAGCATACAGTGAATCAACACGGGTGCCCGCGTAAATCAACGCGCCCGTGTTGATGAGTGCGAACCCAATTTTTCTGTTTTTGCAGCAGCTCATATACCCATTTTTTTGCACGAAAATACCTCTCTACGGCGGTGCAATATAGTACAAAGACATCCAATCCATCATAGGAACCTAAGTCTCTAATTGATTCATAAAATCGGGAACTTAAACCTTTTCTAACAAAGTTCAATCCTAAGGTTATCGATCCCTAGAAACATCTAACAATTGGGATTTCCTACGATTACCCGAATCAACCGTACATAAACCCATAAACAAATATAAATCGAGTATAAACCCCCCTTACCTTATCAATTAGCAGCTTTGAGTTCCTGAGCGATGTTCTTCGTTCTCCGTTCTTCAGAGCTCTATTTTCCCAAATTCCAACTTCTGTTCTTACGTGAAAACCAAAAAAGAGAAAATGGCCTAAGTCCCAAACATAACTTTATTTCTCTGCACCCCCACTCTTTACTAACAACATCTAAGCCCAATAACATAAAAATCCCAATATTCCTTATTTCTTTTATTTTCCTCAAATACTCCAAAATAAATAATTCTTTTTATTTTATTAATTCTAATAAAATAAATTCCCAAATTCAAATAAATCAATTAATTGAAAACGGGGTGTTACAACTCTCCCCCACTAAAAGAGTTTTCGTCCTCGAAAACATACCTTAGACGAACAGCTCCGGATAAGCCTCTTTCATCTGGCTCTCCAGCTCCCAAGTGATATTTCCATCTGCTGGACCTCCCCAAGCAACCTTCACTAATGCTATCTCTTTACCTCTTAACTGTTTCACTTCCCGATCTTCTATCCTCATAGGCAATGCTTCTACTGTCAGGTTATCTCTTACCTGTACATCATCTATTTGGATTACATGAGATGGGTCTGGAATGTATCTCCTCAACTGAGAAACATGAAAAACATCGTGCAAATTCGCAAGTCTCGGAGGTAAAGCAATGCGATAAGCAACTTCTCCCACTCTTTCCGTAATCTGAAACGGACCAATAAAACGCGGAGTCAACTTCTTAGACTTCAACGCCCGACCAATACCCGTCATCGGAGTAACTCTCATAAACACATGATCTCCAGCACTGAATTCTAAATTCTTTCTCCTCTTATCATGATAACTTTTCTGACGACTCTGAGAAGCTCTCATCTTCTCTTGAATCAATTTGATCTTTTCGGTAGTCTGCTGAACAATCTCTGGCCCAATTACCGAACTCTCTCCAGATTCATACCAACACAAAGGCGTCCTACACCGTCTACCATACAATGCCTCAAACGGAGCCATACCAATACTCGAATGGTAACTATTGTTATAAGTAAACTCAATCAATGGCAAATAGCTATCCCAAGCTCCACCTTTTTCTAAAACACAAGCACGCAATAAGTCTTCTAACGATTGAATCGTCCTCTCCGTCTGTCCATCAGTCTGAGGATGGTAAGCTGAACTCAATCTCAACTTAGTACCCAAAGCCTTCTGCAATCCTTCCCAAAATTTCGAAGTGAACCTCGGATCTCTATCTGACACAATACTAGAAGGAACTCCATGCAAACTCACTATTTTCTCAATATACAACTGTGCCAATCTCTCCATCGAGTAATCCATTCGCACCGGTATAAAATGAGCAGACTTAGTCAACCTATCCACAACGACCCATATCGCTTCACAATTCATAGGAGTCCTTGGCAACCCAGATACGAAATCCATAGAAATACTATCCCACTTCCATTCTGGAATAAACATCGGTTGCATAAACCCAGACGGCTTTTGATGCTCAATCTTCGATTTCTGACAGATTAAACATGCATACACAAATTCAGCTATTTCCTTTTTCATTCTCGGCCACCAAAACAATTTCTTCAAATCATGATACATTTTCGTGGCACCCGGATGAATGCTCATCCCACTGCGATGTCCTTCCTCTAATATACTTTTCTTGATTTCTGCGACATCAGGAACACAAACTCTATCGCCAAATCTCATAACATCATTTTCATCAATCCTAAACTCACCACCTTGACCTTGGTTGATCAATGTCAATTTATCAACTAAATTAACATCGGATTTCTGCCCGATCCTGATCTCTTCTAGAATACCACTAGTAAGTTTCAACATACCCAAACGAACACACTTCGGAGTACTTTCACAAACCAAACTCAAATCTCGGAATTGCTCAATTAAATCCAATTCACGAACCATCATCATAGACATATGCAAGGACTTCCTGCTCAAAGCATCTGCAACTACATTTGCCTTACCAGGATGGTAATTCAAACCAAAATCATAATCTTTGAGGAATTCTAACCACCTTCTTTGCCTCATATTGAGCTCTTTCTGATCGAAAAGATACTTCAAACTCTTATGATCACTATACACTTCAAACCTCGAACCATACAGATAATGTCTCCACAATTTCAAGACAAACACAACTGCTGCCAACTCTAAGTCATGAGTAGGATAGTTCCTTTCATGAACCTTCAACTGTCTCGAAGCATACGCAACTACCTGTTGATTCTGCATTAAAACACCACCTAAACCCAACAGAGATGCATCACAATAAACCACAAAAGATTCCACCGGATTCGGCAAAATCAGAATAGGAGCACTAGTCAATCTCCGCTTCAGTTCTTGGAAACCTTTCTCACAATCAGAATCCCAAATAAACGCTTGTCCTTTACGAGTCAACTTCGTCAACGACAATGCTAACTTTGAGAATCCTTCGATAAATTTTCTGTAATAACCTGCAAGACCAAGAAAACTTCTAATTTCAGAAACAGTCTTCGGCGCTTCCCACTGAGATACCGCTTCTACTTTCGCAGGATCCACTGCAATACCATTCTTAGAAATCACATGTCCAAGAAAACTAACTTCATTCAGCCAGAACTCACATTTGGACAACTTTGCATACAACTTCTTATCTTTCAACAACTCTAACACAATTCTGAGATGTTCCGCATGTTCTTCGTCATTCTCGGAATAAATCAGAATGTCATCAATAAAAACCACAACAAACTTATCCAGATATGGGTGAAAAATCCTATTCATATATTCCATGAAAACACCAGGTGCATTAGTAACTCCGAACGGCATAACAGAATATTCATAATGCCCATACCTCGTTCGAAAAGCAGTCTTTTGAATATCTTCCGCTTTCACACGAATCTGATGATATCCAGATCTCAAATCAATCTTACTGAATACACTGGCTCCAATTAACTGATCCATTAAATCATCAATCCTCGGTAACGGGTACCGATTCTTAATGGTTACCTTGTTCAATTGCCTGTAATCAACACACAGTCTCATAGAACCTTCTTTCTTCTTAACCAACAATACCGGAGCACCCCAAGGCGAAACACTTGGACGAATAAACTTCTTCTCCAGTAAATCTTCCAACTGACTCTTCAATTCAGCCAATTCAGACGCAGACATACGATATGGCGCCATCGACACCGGTCTCGTACCAGGAATTAAATCTATAGAAAATTCCACTTCTCTCTCAGGAGGTAACTCGCCAACATCATCAGGAAAGACTTCTGGAAAATCACACACCACTGGCAATTCACTACTCCTGACCTTTCCTGTTGCATCTAACGAAGCAAGTAACATAAACACATTAGCACCATCTTCCATTGCTTCTTGCACCTGCCTAGCAGTCATAGTCAAATTCTCGACACCAACTGCTTCTGGGAAAATCACCGTCTTAGCAAAGCAGTTCAGATGAACCCGGTTAAATTCCAACCAGTTCATCCCAAGGATAATATCAATTTGTTCAAGCGGTAGGCACACTAAATCCATACCGAAACCTCTACCAAAAATCTCAATAGGACAATTCCTACATACGAGTGAAGTTGTCACTGAACCCGATGCAGGAGTATCAACAACCATGCTACCTCGCATACCAGATATGTCCAGTTTCAACCTCTCAGCACAATCCAAAGAAATGAAAGAATGAGTTGCACCAGTATCAATAATTGCAACTAAAGGTGTGCCATGAATAAAACACGTACCTTTAATCAATCGATCCTCTGGGGTAGTCTCAGATCCAGACAAAGCAAACACTTTTCCACCTGACTGATCCTTCCTAGGCTTAGGACACTGCGGACGAATGTGACCTTCTTCGCCACAATTGTAACAAGTAACAGACTTCCCTTTGCAATCAATAGACAAATGACCAGCCTTTCCACATTTATAGCACTTCTTCTCATCACTCTTGCAATCTCGAATGTGATGACCAGACTCACCACACCTGTAGCATCTGATAGGAGCCTTAGAATCTCCCCCACTAGGCCTTTTCCAACCGCCTGATCTCTGGTTATCTCTACCATATGGCTTGCCACGGTCCATATGTTGCTTCCCTCTTTTATCAACAGCTCCACGAGAGTGAGACGACCGATTCTTGGTAATATCTTCTTCCAAGATTCTGCTACAATACACCAGATCAGAAAATCTACGAATACGCTGGTACCTGATTCCCTGCTTAATCTCATCTCGGAGACCATTCTCAAATTTGATACATTTAGAGAATTCTCCAGCCTCATCATTGTTGTAGTGTGCATAATACTTTGCCAGCTCAGTGAACTTAGTAGCATACTCACTAACAGTCAGATTGCCCTGCTTAAGCTCCAAAAATTCAATTTCCTTTCTTCCCCGAACATCTTCAGGAAAGTACCTCCTCAGAAAAGCCCTTCTGAAGTTAGCCCAAGTCAGTGCCTCTCCATCCTGAACCATTTCAGTCCTTGTGGCAACCCACCAGTCGTCGGCCTCTTCTGCCAACATATGCGTACCATATCTGACTTTCAGATCTTCAGCACAATCGATCACACGGAAAATCCTTTCGATTTCCTTCAGCCACTTCTGAGCACCTTCGGGGTCATGTGTACCTTTGAACAACGGAGGATTGTTCCTCTGGAAATTTCCCAATTGCCTATCAGCACCAATCACGCCTCCAGTTGGGTTTCCAGCAAGTACACCAGCTAACATCCCCAAAGCCTCAGCTAGTGCAGCATCATTTCGTCCATTACCTCTTCCAGCCATATTCCTGAGAATTAAAACATACTCCACATCAGAATACAGTATCGACAGTGTTACCTTGCACTAGTCGCATACGAAAAGGAATGACTGACTCAAGACTCTGGTCACAACGACCGACTATGCTCTGATACCACTATTGTAACACCCTCTAAAACCCCGCATATAATTTTCGCAAATATTAAAAATTATAAACTCAGAGTACATGTAATAATCGAGGAATGCTACAATTCTCTTTTAATAAAATAAATTCCTGTCATGCATAATTTTAGTGGTAACTCATACATGTCTACACAGCGGAATAATTTATTTAATAAAATCAAATGTTATAATATTTTCCAAAATCATCAGGGATTAACACCTGGAAAAGTCAACGTCATATTATAACAATTAAAAGAAAATAAACGAGTCTGACTAAAGCAGCTCGACAACCAAACGTTCCCGGAGTTACAACTATCAGAGCATGACCCGGACATACTAAAACGAAACTAAACTAGACACGATAAGCCTTCGCCAAGCACCTGAGCGAAGCTCCTCAATCTGAAATATGCAACAGTAAGGGTGAGCTTCTCAAATATACATTTGGTTATACATTCATAACAATCAATTCACGAAAATCATAAGCATCACCCAATAATTAGCATATTTCATAGTTTACAAAACCTTTACAATTCATATATCCATGACATATTGCCTTTCATATTTGCAAATATTCATCAAACATCATCAACCATTTATCAATCATACGTGCATACAAACAATCAAATATAACATTGGAAAAATCATCCATTCATGTTATATTCGAGTAATGCAACACACCCATGCATGTGGTACCACTTCACCGCCCCATTAAATCGCGGGTCACGGATAACTCACCGTTCCATTATATCGCGGACACGGCTACCACCTCAACGTTCCATTATATCGCGGACACGTATATTGGCCACCATGTTAATTCCACACAATGGGAATTAACAAATGCAACATGATATGTAAGTATGTAACACTCAGCATACTATGAACATCAATCAACATATCATGCACATCAACAATATCAAACATAACATGATAGGAATAGCATGTAACCACTCAGCATACTATTAAACATCAATCATATCAAGTTATATCATAATTCATGCTTGATAACATCATCTAAAAGCATGACAATAAGATCCACATAGTGTTGGTATCATAACATACAATCGTTATTCGATACACACATCAATCAACACTAGGAATTCAATAAACACATATTCAAAACATGTCAAACACTGCACATCAAAACCGGATCAATCCGTACTTAACAACATGCATGGAAAACATAGTTTAAAAACCAACACAGGAGGTTTAACACGGGTGCCCGTGTAAAACAACACTGCCCGTGTGGAAATGTGTCCAGAAAACACGTTTTTTTGACAAAACAGGGGATCAACACGGGCGCCCGTGTAAATCAACACGGCCCGTGTTGAATTGTGCCCAGAAAACCCATTTTTATGCCAACACAGTGAATCAACACGGGCGCCCGTGTTAATCAACACGCCCGTGTTGAATTATGGCCAGAAAACACATTTTCATCAGCATACAGTGAATCAACACGGGTGCCCGCGTAAATCAACGCGCCCGTGTTGATGAGTGCGAACCCAATTTTTCTGTTTTTGCAGCAGCTCATATACCCATTTTTTTGCACGAAAATACCTCTCTACGGCGGTGCAATATAGTACAAAGACATCCAATCCATCATAGGAACCTAAGTCTCTAATTGATTCATAAAATCGGGAACTTAAACCTTTTCTAACAAAGTTCAATCCTAAGGTTATCGATCCCTAGAAACATCTAACAATTGGGATTTCCTACGATTACCCGAATCAACCGTACATAAACCCATAAACAAATATAAATCGAGTATAAACCCCCCTTACCTTATCAATTAGCAGCTTTGAGTTCCTGAGCGATGTTCTTCGTTCTCCGTTCTTCAGAGCTCTATTTTCCCAAATTCCAACTTCTGTTCTTACGTGAAAACCAAAAAAGAGAAAATGGCCTAAGTCCCAAACATAACTTTATTTCTCTGCACCCCCACTCTTTACTAACAACATCTAAGCCCAATAACATAAAAATCCCAATATTCCTTATTTCTTTTATTTTCCTCAAATACTCCAAAATAAATAATTCTTTTTATTTTATTAATTCTAATAAAATAAATTCCCAAATTCAAATAAATCAATTAATTGAAAACGGGGTGTTACACTATTGTTTATTCAAAAATATTCATTTCCCATCACCAATTTCGTTTCCCTCCTTTTTAGTTATTATTTTAATTAATTATTATTTCTTATATTAGCAACAGTTCAGGACGACATTATTGTTTGTGCGGAAATTTTCATTTCCCCCACCAATTTCATTTGCCTCCTTTAAAGTTATTGTTTTAATTAATTATTATTTTTATTTTAAAAACCAGTACTTTAATAGTGCTTTTAAAGTGCTATTAAATAAAATCGTTTACAATAGCGGCGCGGCTAATAGCGCTTTATATCAAAAACAAAAGAAAGTGCTCTTAAATAGCATTTGTGGCCTAGTGTCTGTTGCCCTGTTTTCTCTTCTAGTGTTGGTTTATCCTTCTATACATAAGAGACAACTCCTCTTTGTCTTTATCAAAATCCTTATAAGAGGAGCATATGCCTAACTAGTCCTTTTCTTCCATTTTATTGCAAAAATATTTAGTACAACTAAAACTAAAGTTCATGAGTTAATGGAAGCATTCAAACGATAAGTTATACAAAAAGCATCCAAGGACTCAAAAAAGGGACATACGTTTAATCATTCCTTCTTCACCACTTAGTGCTCGTGGCCTTCGAGTGCATTTGTTTTGAAAATATTTCGAAAATGGTTTGATTTTCGAGAATAATACTTGGTGTTGACCAAGCGTTTATTTGACCGAAGCTACTGTTTGTGCGAAAATTTTATTTCCCCCCATTAATTTCGTTTGCCTCCTTTTTAGTTATTGTTTTAAATATTTATATATTTTTTATTTTAGCGACGGTTCTGGCCAACGCTATTGTTTATTCAAAAATATTTATTTCCCATCACCAATTTCGTTTGCCTCCTTTTTAGTTATTATTTTAATTAATTTTTATTTTCTTATATTAGCGACGGTTCAGGCTGACACTACTGTTTATGCGGAAATTTTCATTTCTCCCACCAATTTCATTTGCCTCCTTTAAAGTTATTGTTTTAATTAATTATTATTTTTATATTAAAAACAGTACTTTAATAGCGCTTTTAAAGTGCTATTAAACAAAATCGTTTAAAATAGCGGCGCGGTTAAATGCGCTTTAAAGGGATATCAAAAACAAAAGATAATGCTCCTAAATAATATTTGTGGCGTAGTGTTTGTTCCCCTTTTTTCTCTTCCAACGTTGGTTTATCCTTCTGGACATAAGAGACAACTCCGCTTTGTCTTTATCACAATCTTCATAAGAGGAGCATACGCCTAACTTGTCCTTTTCTTCCATTTTATTGCGAAAGTAATTAGCACGAATAAAACTAAAGTTCATAAGTGAAGGGAAGCATTCAAACGATAAGCTATACAACAAGCATCCTATGACTAAAAAAAGGTACATACGTTTAATCATTCCCTCTTCACCACTTAGTTCTCGTGGCCTTCGAGTGCATTTGTTTTGAAAATATTTTGAAAATGGTTTGATTTTCGAGAATAATACTTGGTGTTGACCAAGTGTTTATTTGGACCGAAGTTACTGTTTATGCGAAAATTTCATTTCCCCCACCAATTTTGTTTGCCTTCTTTTTAGTTTTAGTTTTAAATATTTTTATACTTTTTGTATTAGCGACAGTTCAGGCCAACGCTATTGTTTATGCAAAAAATATTCATTTTCCAGCGCCAATTTCATTTGCCTCCTTTTTAGCTATTGTCTTAATTAATTGTTATTTTCTTATATTAGCGACAGTTTCGGCCGACATTTAAAGTTATTGTTTTATTTAATTATTATTTTTATAATAAAAACCAGTACTTTAATATAACTTTTAAAGTGCTATTAAACAAAATCATTTACAATAGCGGCGCGGTTAATAGCGCTTTAAAGGGATATCAAAAACAAAAGAAAGTGCTCTTAAATAGCATTTGTAGCGTAGTGTCTGTTGCAATGTTTTCTCTTCCAGTGTTGGTTTATCCTTCTGGACATAAGAGAAAACTCCTCTTTGTCTTTATCAAAATCTTTATCAGAGGAGCATATGCCTAACTTGTCTTTTTCTTCCATTTTATTGCAAAAGTATTTAGCACGAATAAAACTAAAGTTCATGAGTGAATGGAAGCATTCAAACGATAAGCTATACAACAAGCATCCTAGGACTAAAAAAAGGGACATACATTTCATCATTCCTTCATCACCACTTAGCGCTCATTGCCTTCGAGTGCATTTGTTTTGAAAATATTTCGAAAATGGTTTAATTTTAGAGAATAATACTTGGTGTTGACCAAGCGTTTATTTGGACCGAAGCTACTGTTTGTGCAAAAAAATTATTTCCCCCCATTAATTTTGTTTCCCTCCTTTTTAGTTATTATTTTAAATATTTATATATTTTTTATATTAGCGACGGTTCTGGCCGACGCTATTGTTTATTCAAAAATTTTCATTTCCCATCACCAATTTCGTTTTCCTCCTTTTTAGTTATTGTTTTAATTAATTATTATTTTCTGATATTAGCGACGGCTCAGGCCGACACTACTATTTATGCGTAAATTTTCATTTCCCCCACCAATTTCATTTGCCTCCTTTAAAGTTATTGTTTTAATTAATTATTATTATTATATTAAAAATAGTACTTTAATTGCGCTTTTAAAGTGCTATTAAAGAAAATCGTTTACAATAGCGGCGCGGTTAAATGCGCTTTAAAGGGATATCAAAAACAAAAGAAAGTGCTCCTAAATAATATTTGTGGCGTAGTGTCTGTTGCCCTGTTTTCTCTTCCAATGTTTGTTTATCCTTCTGGACATAAGAGACAACTCTTCTTTGTCTTTATCAAAATCTTCATAAAAGGAGCATACGCCTAACTTGTCCTTTCTTCCATTTTATTGCAAAAGTATTTAGCACTAATAAAACTAAAGTTCATAAGTGAAGGGAAGCATTCAAACGATAAGCTATACAACAAGCACCCTATGACTAAAAAAAGGTACATACGTTTAATCATTCGCTCTTCACCACTTAGTTCTCGTGGCCTTCGAGTGCATTTGTTTTGAAAATATTTTGAAAATGGTTTGATTTTCGAGAATAATACTTGGTGTTGACCAAGCGTTTATTTGGACCGAAGTTACTGTTTGTGCGAAAATTTCATTTCCCCCACCAATTTTGTTTGCCTTCTTTTTAGTTTTAGTTTTAAATATTTATATACTTTTTATATTAGCGACAGTTCAGGCCAACGCTATTGTTTATGCAAAAAATATTCATTTTCCAGCGCCAATTTCGTTTGCCTCCTTTTTAGCTATTGTCTTAATTAATTGTTATTTTCTTATATTAGCGACAGTTTCGGCCGACATTTAAAGTTATTGTTTTATTTAATTATTATTTTTATAATAAAAACCAGTACTTTAATATAACTTTTAAAGTGCTATTAAACAAAATTGTTTACAATAGCAACGCGGTTAATAGCGCTTTAAAGGGATATCAAAAACAAAAGAAAAAGTTATTAAATAGCATTTGTGGCTTAGTTTTTGTTTCCCTGTTTTCTCTTCCAGTGTTGGTTTATCCTTCTGGACAGAAGAGACAAATCCTTTTTGTCTTTATCAAAATCCTTATAAGCAGAGCATACGCCTAACTAGTCCTTTGCTTCCATTTTATTGCAAAAGTATTTAGCACAACTAAAACTAAAGTTCATGAGTGATTGGAAGCATTCAAAAGATAAGCTATACAACAAGCATCCTAGGACAAAAAAAAGGGACATAAGTTTAATCATTCCTTCTTCATTACTTTGTGCTTGTGGCCTTCGAGTGCATTTGTTTTGAAAATATTTCAAAAATGGTTGTTGACCAAGCCTTTATTTGGACCGAATCTACTGTTTGTGTGAAAATTTTATTTCCCCCCATTAATTTCGTTTGCCTCCTTTTTAGTTATTGTTTTAAATGGTTATATATTTTTTATATTAGTGACGGTTCTGGATGACGCTATTGTTTATTCAAAAATATTCATTTCCCATCACCAATTTCGTTTGCCTCCTTTTTAGTTATTGTTTTAATTAATTATTATTTTCTTATATTGGCGACGGTCCAGGCATACACTACTATTTATGCGGAAATTTTCATTTCCTTCACCAATTTCATTTGCCTCCTTTAAACTTATTGTTTTAATTAATTATTATTTTTATATTAAAAACAGTACTTTAATAGCGCTTTTAAAGTGCTATTAAACAAAATTGTTTCAAATAGCGGCGCGGTTAAATGCGCTTTAAAGGGATATCAAAAAAAAAGAAAGTGCTCCTAAATAATATTTGTGGCGTAGTGTCTGTTGCCCTGTTTTCTCTTCCAATGTTCATTTATCCTTCTGGACATAACAGACAACTCTGCTTTGTCTTTATCAAAATCTTCATAAGAGGATCATACTCCTAACTTGTCCTTTTCTTCCAATTTATTGCAAAAGTATTTAGCACATATAAAACTAAAGTTCATAAGTGAAGGGAAGCATTCAAACGATAAGCTATACAACAAGCATCCTATGACTAAAATAAGGTACATACGTTTAATCATTCCCTCTTCACCACTTAGTTCTCGTGGCCTTCGAGTGCATTTGTTTTGAAAATATTTTGAAAATGGTTTCATTTTCGAGAATAATACTTGGTGTTGACCATGCATTTATTTGGACTGAAGTTACTGTTTGTGCGAAAATTTCATTTCCCCCACCAATTTCGTTTGCCTTCTTTTTAGTTTTTATTTTAAATATTTATATACTTTTTATATTAGCGACAGTTCAGGCCAACGCTATTGTTTATGCAAAAAATATTCATTTTCCAGCGCCAATTTTGTTTGCCTCCTTTTTAGTTATTGTCTTAATTAATTGTTATTTTCTTATATTAGCGACAGTTTCGGCCGACATTTAAAGTTATTATTTTAATTAATTATTATTTTTATATTAAAAACCAGTACTTTAATATAACTTTTAAAGTGCTATTAAACAAAATTGTTTACAATAGAAACACGGTTAATAGCGCTTTAAAGGGATATCAAAAACAAAAGAAAATGCTATTAAATAGCATTTGTGGCTTAGTTTTTGTTTCCCTGTTTTCTCTTCTAGTGTTGGTTTATCCTTCTGGACAAAAGAGACAAATCCTTTTTGTCTTTATCAAAATCCTTATAAGCAGAGCATACGCCTAACTAGTCCTTTGCTTCCATTTTATTGCAAAAGTATTTAGCACAACAAAAACTAAAGTTCATGAGTGAATGGAAGCATTCGAACGATAAGTTATACAACAAGCATCCTAGGACTAAAAAAAAGGACATAAGTTTAATCATTCCTTCTTCACCACTTTGTGCTCGTGGCCTTCGAGTGCATTTGTTTTGAAAATATTTCGAAAATGGTTTGATTTTCGAGAATAATCATTGGTGTTGACCAAGCGTTTATTTGGACCGAATCTACTGTTTGTGTGAAAATTTTATTTCCCCCCATTACTTTCGTTTGCCTCCTTTTTAGTTATTGTTTTAAATGTTTATATATTTTTTATATTAGCGACGGTTCTGGCGGACGCTATTGTTTATTCAAAAATATTCATTTCCCATCACAAATTTCGTTTGCCTCCTTTTTAGTTATTGTTTTAAATAATTATTATTATCGATTATTAGCAACGGTTCAGGCCGATGCTACTGTTTGTGGGGAAATTTTCATTTCCCCCCACCAATTTCATTTGCCTCCTTTAAAGTTATTGTTTTAATTAATTATGATTTTTATATTAAAAACCAGTGCTTTAATAGCGCTTTTAAAGTGATATTAAACAAAATCGTTTACAATAGCGGCGCGGTTAATAGCGCTTTAAAGGGATATCAAAAACAAAAGAAAGTGCTCTTAAATAGCATTTGTGGCATAGTGTCTTTTGCCCTGTTTTCTCTTCCAGTGTTGGTTTATCCTTCTGGGCATAAGAGACAACTCCTCTTTGTCTTTATCAAAATCTTCATTAGAGGAGCATATGCCTAACTTGTCTTTTTCTTCCATTTCATTGCAAAAGTATTTAGCACGAATAAAACTAAAGTTCATGAGTGAATGGAAGCATTCAAACGATAAGCTATACAACAAGAATCCTAGGACTAAAAAAAGGGACATACGTTTAATCATTCCTTCTTCACCACTTAGTGCTTGTGGCGTTCGAGTGCATTTGTTTTGAAAATATTTTGAAAATGGTTTGATTTTCGAGGATAATACTTGGTGTGGACCAAGCGTTTATTTGGACCGAAGCTACTGTTTATGCGAAAATTTTATTTCCCCCCATTAATTTCGTTTTCCTCCTTTTTAGTTATTGTTTTAAATATTTATATATTTTTTATATTAGCGAGGGTTCCGGTCGACGCTATTTATTATGCAAAAATATTCATTTCTCATCACCAATTTTGTTTGCCTTCTTTTTAGTTATTATCTAAATTAATTATTATTTTCTTATATTAGCGACGGTTCAGGCCGACGCTAATGTTTGTGCAAAAAATTTCATTTCCCCCAACAATTTCATTTGCCTCCTTTAAAGTTATTGATTTAATTAATTATTATTTTTATATTAAAAACCAGTACATTAATAGCGCTTTTAAGGTGTTATTAAACAAAATCCTTTACAATTGCGGCGCGGTTAATATAGCTTTGAAGGGCTATCAAAAAACAAAAGAAAGTGCTATTAAATAGAAACTAAGGTGTAGTGTCTGTTGCCATATTTTATCTTCCAGTGTTGGTTTGTCCTTCTAGACAGAAGAGACAACTCGTCTTTGTCTTTATCAGAATCTTCATAAGAGGAGCATACGCCTAACTAGTACTTTTCTTCCATTTTATTGCAAAAGTATTTAGCATGAATAACACTAAAGTTCATGACATTTTCCTCCTTTAAAGTTATTGTTTTAATTAATTATTATTTTTATATTAAAAACCAGTACTTTAATAGTGCTTTTAAGGTGTTGTTAAACAAAATCCTTTACAATTGTGGCGCGGTTAATATAGCTTTAAAGGGTTATCAAAAACAAAAGAAAGTGTTATTAAACAGAAACTGAGGCGTAGTGTCTGTTTCCCTGTTTTATCTTCTAGTGTTGGTTTGTCCTTCTAAACAGAAGAGACAACTCCTCTTTGTCTTTATCTGAATCTTCATAAGAAGAGCATACGCCTAACTAGTACTTTTCTTCCATTTTATTGCAAAATTATTTAGCATGAAAACAACTAAAGTTCATGAGTAAAAGGGAGCATTTGAACGATAAGATATAGAACAATCATCCTAGGACTAAAAAAAAGGGATATACTTGTAATCATTCCTTCTTCATCACTTAGTGCTTTTGGCCTTCGAGTGCATTTGTTTTGAAAATATTTTTAAAATGGTTTGATTTTCGAGAATAGTACTTGGTGATAACCATGCATTTATTTGGAGCGAAGCTACTGTTTATGCAAAAATTTAATTTCCCGCACTAATTTCGGTTGCCTCCTTTTTAGTTATTGTTTTAAATATTTATATATTTTTTGTATTAGCGACGGTTCAGGCCGACGCTATTGTTTATGAAAAAATATTCATTTCCCATTACCAATTTCATTTGCCTCCTTTTTAGTTATTGTCTTAATTAATTATTATTTTCTTCTATTACCATTGTTCAGGCCGGCGCTACTGTTTGTGGGGAAATTTTCATTTCCACCACCAATTTCATTTGCCTCCTTTAAAGTTATTGTTTTAATTAATTATTATTTTTATATTAAAAACCAATACTTTAATAGCACTTTTAAAGTGCTATTAAACAAAATCATTTACAATAGCGGTGCAATTAATAGCGCTATAAAGGGCTATCAAAAACAAAATAAAGTGCTATTTAATAGCATTTGTGGCATAGTGTCTGTTGCCTTATTTTCTCTTCCAGTGTTGGTTTATCATTCTGTAAAGAAGAGACAACTCCTCTTTGTGTTTATCAAAATATTCATAAGAGGAGCATATGCATAACTAGTCATTTTCTTCCATTTTATTCCAAAAGTATTTAGCACGAATAAAACTAAAGTTCATGAGTGAAGGGAAGCATTCGAACGATAAGCTATACAACATGCATCCTAGGACTAAAAAAAAGGACATACGTTTAATCATTCCTTCTTCACCACTTAGTGCTTGTGGCCTTCGAGGGTATTTCTTTTGAAAATATTTTAAAAATGATTCTATTTTTGAGAATAATAATTTGTGTTGACCAAGCATTTATTTGGACCAAAGCTACTGTTTGTGCGAAAACTTCATTTCCCCCCACCAATTTCGTTTGTCTCCTTTTTAGTTATTGTCTTAAATATTTATTAGTTTCTTATATTATCGACAATTCAGGCCGACGCTACTGTTTGTGCGAAAATTTTCACATCCCCCCGCTAATTTGGTTTGCCTCCTTTAAAGTTATTGTTTTAATTAATTATTATTTTTATATTAAAAACCAGTACTTTAATAGCGCTTTTAAACTGCTATTAAACAAAATCGTTTACAATAGTGGGGCTGTTAATAGTGCTTTAAAGGGCTATCAAAAATGAAAGAATGTGTTATTTAATAGCATTTGTGGCGTAGTGTCTGTTGCCCTGTTTTTTCTTCCAGCGTGGGTTTATCCTTCTGTAAAGAAGAGACAACTCCTCTTTGTCTTTATAGAAATCTTTATAAGAGGAGCATATGCCTAACTAGTCATTTTCTTCCATTTTATTACAAAAGTATTTAGCATGAATAAAACTAAAGATCATGAGCGAAGGGAAGCATTCAAACGATAAGCTATACAACATGCATCCTAGGACTAAAAAAAAGGGACATGCGTTTAATCATTCCTTCTTCACTAATTAGTGCTCGTGGCCTTCGAGTGCAACTGTTTTGAAGATATTTTGAAAATGGTTTTATTTTCGAGAATAATACTTGGTGTTAACCATGCGTTTATTTGGAGCGAAGCTACTCTTTGTGAGAAATTTCATCCCCCCCCCACCACCAATTTCGTTTGCCTCCTTTTTAGTTATTGTTTTAAATGATTATAAATTTTTTATATTAGCGACGGTTTAGGCCGACACTATTGTTTATGCAAAATTATTGATTTCCCATCACCAATTTCGTTTGCATCCTTTTCAATTATTGCCTTAATTAATTATTATTTTCTTATATTAGTGACGGTTCAAGCTGACGCTACTGTTTGTGGGGAAATTTTCATTTCCCCCCACCAATTTCATTTGCCTCCTTTAAAGTTATTGTTTTAATTAATTATTATTTTTATATTAAAAACCAGTGCTTTAATAGCGCTTTTAAAGTGATATTAAACAAAATCATTTACAATATTGGCGCGGTTAATAGCGCTTTAAAGGGATATCAAAAACAAAAGAAAGTGCTCTTAAATAGCATTTGTGGCATAGTGTCTGTTGCCCTGTTTTCTCTTCCAGTGTTGGTTTATCCTTATGGGCATAAGAGACAACTCCTCTTTGTCTTTATCAAAATCTTCATTAGAGGAGCATATCCCTAACTTGTCTTTTTCTTCCATTTCATTGCAAACGTATTTAGCACGAATAAAACTAAAGTTCATGAGTGAATGGAAGCATTCAAACGATAAGATATACAACAAGAATCCTAGGACTAAAAAAAGGGACATACGTTTAATCATTCCTTCTTCACCACTTAGTTCTCGTGGCGTTCGAGTGCATTTGTTTTGAAAATATTTTGAAAATGGTTTGATTTTCGAGGATAATACTTGGTGTGGACCAAGCGTTTATTTGGACCGAAGCTACTGTTTATGCGAAAAATTTATTTCCCCCCATTATATTCGTTTTCCTCCTTCTTAGTTATTTTTTTAAATATTTATATATTTTTTATATTAGCGAGGGTTCCGGTCGACACTATTTATTATGCAAAAATATTCATTTCTCATCACCAATTCTGTTTGCCTCCTTTTTAGTTATTATCTAAATTAATTATTATTTTCTTATATTAGCGACGGTTCAGGCCGACGCTAATGTTTGTGCCAAAAATTTCAGTTCCCCCAACAATTTCATTTGCTTCCTTTAAAGTTATTGTTTTAATTAATTATTATTTTTATATTAAAAACCAATACATTAATAGCGCTTTTAAGGTGTTATTAAACAAAATCCTTTACAATTGCGGCGCGGTTAATATAGCTTTGAAGGGATATCAAAAAACAAAAGAAAGTGCTATTGAATAGAAACTAAGGCGTAGTGTCTGCTGCCCTATTTTATCTTCCAGTGTTGGTTTGTCCTTCTAGACAGAAGAGACAACTCGCCTTTGTCTTTATCAGAATCTTCATAAGAGGAGCATACGCCTAACTAGTATTTTTCTTCCATTTTATTGCAAAAGTATTTAGCATGAATAACACTAAAGTTGATGACATTTTCCTCCTTTAAAGTTATTGTTTTAATTAATTATTATTTTTATATTAAAAACCAGTACTTTAATAGCGCTTTTAAGGTGTTGTTAAACAAAATCCTTTACAATTGTGGCGCGGTTAATATAGCTTTAAAGGGCTATCAAAAACAAAAGAAAGTGTTATTAACCAGAAACTGAGGCGTAGTGTCTGTTTCCCTGTTTTATCTTCCAGTGTTGGTTTGTCCTTCTGAACTGAAGAGACAACTCCTCTTTGTCTTTATCAGAATCTTCATAAGAGGAGCATACGCCTAACTAGTACTTTTATTCCATTTTATTGCAAAAGTATTTAGCATGAAAACAACTAAATTTCATGAGTAAAAGGGAGCATTTGAACGATAAGCTATAGAACAATCATCCTAGGACTAAAAAAAAGGGATATACTTGTAATCATTCCTTCTTCACCACTTAGTGCTCTTGGCCTTCGAGTGCATTTGTTTTGAAAATATTTTAAAAATGGTTTGATTTTCGAGAATAGTACTTGGTGTTAACCATGCATTTATTTGGAGCGAAGCTACTGTTTATGCAAAAAATTAATTTCCCGCACTAATTTCGTTTGCCTCCTTTTTAGTTATTGTTTTAAATATTTATATATTTTTTGTATTAGCGACGGTTCAGGTCGACGCTATTGTTTATGAAAAAATATTCATTTCCCATTACCAATTTCATTTGCCTCCTTTTTAGTTATTGTCTTAATTAATTATTATTTTCTTCTATTACCATTGTTCAGGCCGGCGCTACTGTTTGTTGTAACACCCCAGTTGTAATTATTTGATTTATTTTAAGTTGGAAAATTATTTTATTAGGATTAATAAAATAAAAAGGAATTATTTATTTTGGAATATTTGAAGGAAATAAAAGAAATAAGAAATTTGGGTTTTTTAAGTTATTGGGCTTGGATGTTGTTAGTAAAGAGTGGGGGTGCAAAAGAAATAAAGGTATGTTTTGGAACTTAAGCTATTTTTCTCATTATTCACGATAACACAGAATTTGGGAATTGGGAAGCTGAGCTCTGAAGGTACGAAGAACGAAGAACATCGCTCAAAAAGTTCAAAGCTGCAAATTGATAAGGTAAGGGGGGCTACTACTCAATTTATATTTGCTTATGGGTTTAGGTACGGTTGATTTGGGATAATCGTAGGGAGAACCCCAATTGTTAGATGTTCTTAGGGATCATTACCCTTAGGATTGAACCTTGTTAGAGAAGGTTTAGGTTCCCAATTTTATGAAATCAATTAACGATTTTAGGTTCCTAATGGTGGATTGGGAGTATATCTGTATGATCGTGAATTTACCTTAGAGGTTCTAGGGATAACCTCAATGTTATCAGATTTCCCCAAAAGGACGAATAATCACTTTTAAGGTTACTATGATAATTGTTGGTAATTAGGGAATTGATGTGTTGTTTTGAGTTATACAAAATCGATGTCGTTAGGTACCGAAATGCGCGTTTTGGCTGGCATTTTTTGCGTTTGGCTGCTGTTCTGAGCTGCTGCAGGTTCAGGAAATATCTGACCCGCGCTCATCAACACGGGCCGTGTTGTTTAACACGGGCACCCGTGTTGATTCACTGTGTTGCCAAAAAAATGTGTTTTCCAGACACATTTCAACACGGGCCGTGTTGATTTACACGGGCACCCGTGTTGATCCCCTGTAATGATAAAAAATGTGTTTTCTGGGCACATTTCAACACGGGCAGTGTTGATTTACACGGGCACCCGTGTTGATGCTGCTGTGTTGATTTTCTAAATTTTGTTTTCTGTGCTTTATTGTGGATTTTATTATCATGCTTTTAGATAATGTTATCAAGCATGAATTATGATATAACTTGATATGATTGAAGTTTAAATAGTATGCTGAGTGATTACATGCTATCCATATCCTGTTATGATTGATGTTGTTGATGTTGCATGATATGTTGATTGATGTTAATAGTATGCTGAGTGTTACATACTTTACATATCATGTTGCATTTGTTAATTCCCATTGTGTGGAATTAACATGGTGGCCAATATACGTGTCCGCGATTTAATGGAACGTTGAGGTGGTAGCCGTGTCCGCGATATAATGGAACGGTGAGTTATCCGTGACCCGAGATTTAATGGGGCGGTAAAGTGGTACCACATGCATGGGTGTGTTGCATTGCGTTGAATATAACATGAATGGATGATTTTCCAATGTTGTATTTAAATTGTTTGTATGCATGTATGGTTGCTAAATTGTTGACGATGTTTGATGTTAATTACAAATATGAAAAGTAATATATTATGAGTATATGAATTGTAAAGGTTTTTATAAACTATGAAACATGCTAACTGTTGGGTGATGCTTATGGTTTTCTGAATTGATTGTTATGAACGTATAATCAAATGTGTAATTGAGATGCTCACCCTTACTGTTGAATATTTCAGATTGAGGAGCTTCGTTCAGGTGCTCGGCGAAGGCTTGTGTTTCTAGTTTATTTCCGTTTAAGTATTGTCCGGGTCATGCTCTGGTAGTTGTAACTCCGGGAACGTTTGTTTGTCGAGCTGTTTTAGTCAGACTCGTTTATTTCTTTATGTTTGTTATAATATGATGTTGATATTTTCCAGGTGTTAATCCCTGAGGATTTTAAAATATTATAACATTGGTTTTGTTAATTAAATTATTCCGCTGTGTAAACATGTATGAGTTGCTTCTATGTTATGCATGACAAGAACTTGTTTTTATAAAAAAAAAGGGAATTGTGACATCCTCGTTAATACATGTACTCTGTAAATATGATTTTTATTAATTGCGAAATTTTGTTCGGGGTTTTAGAGGGTGTTACAATAGTGGTATCAGAGCATAGTCGGTCGTTGCGACCAGAGTCTTGAGTCAGTCATCCCTTTTGTATGCGATTAGTGTAAGGTAACACTGTCGATACTGTATTCTAATGAGGAGTATGTTTTAATTCTCAGGAATATGGCTGGAAGAGGTAACGGACGAAATGATGCTGCACTAGCTGAGGCTTTGGGGATGTTAGCTGGTGTACTTGCTGGAAACCCAACTGGAGGCGTGATTGGTGCTGATAGGCAATTGGGGAACTTCCAAAGGAACAATCCTCCGTTGTTCAAAGGTACACATGACCCTGAAGGTGCTCAGAAGTGGCTGAAGGAAATCGAAAGGATTTTCCGTGTGATTGATTGTGCTGAAGATCTGAAAGTCAGATATGGTACGCATATGCTGGCAGAAGAGGCCGACGACTGGTGGGTTGCAACAAGGACTGAAATGGTTCAGGATGGAGAGGCACTGACTTGGGCTAACTTCAGAAGGGCTTTTGAGGAGGTACTTTCCTGAAGATGTTCGGGGAAGAAAGGAAATTGAGTTTTTGGAGCTTAAGCAGGGCAATCTGACTGTTAGTGAGTATGCTACTAAGTTCACTGAGTTGGCAAAGTATTATGCACACTACAACAATGATGAGGCCGGAGAATTCTCCAAATGTATCAAATTTGAGAATGGTCTCCGAGATGAGATTAAGCAGGGAATCAGGTACCAGCGTATTCGTAGATTTTCTGATCTGGTGGATTGTAGCAGAATCTTGGAAGAAGATATTACCAAGACTAGGTCGTCTCACTCTCGTAGGGCTGTTGATAAAAGAGGAAAGCAACATATGGACCGTGGCAAGCCATATAGTAGAGATAACCAGAAATCAGGTGGTTGGAAAAGGCCTAGTGGGGGAGATTCTAAGGCTCCTATCAGATGCTACAGGTGTGGTGAGTTTGGTCATCATATTCGAGATTGCAAGAGTGAGGAGAAGAAGTGCTATAAATGTGGAAAGACTGGTCATTTGTCTATTGATTGCAAAGGGAAGACTGTTACTTGTTACAATTATGGTGAAGAAGGTCACATTCGTCCGCAGTGTCCTAAGCCTAAGAAGGATCAGTCAGGTGGAAAAGTGTTCGCTTTGTCTGGATTTGAGACTACTCCAGAGGATCGATTGATTAAAGGTACGTGTTTTATTCATGGCACACCTTTAGTTGCAATTATTGATACTGGTGCAACTCATTCTTTCATTTCTTTGGATTGTGCTGAGAGGTTGAAACTGGACATATCTGGTATGCAAGGTAGCATGGTTGTTGATACTCCTGCATCGGGATCAGTGACAACTTCACTTGTATGTAGGAATTGTCCTATTGAGATTTTTGGTAGAGGTTTCGGTATGGATTTAGTGTGCCTACCGCTTGAACAAATTGATATTATCCTTGGGATGAACTGGTTGGAAGTCAACCGGGTTCATCTGAACTGTTTTGCTAAGACGGTGATTTTCCCAGAGGCAGTTGGTGTCGAGAATTTGACTATGACTGCTAGGCAGGTACAAGAAGCAATAGAAGACGGTGCTAAGGTGTTTATGTTACTTGCTTCGTTAGATGCAACAGGAAAGGTCAGGAGTGGCGAATTGCCAGTGGTGTGTGATTTTCCAGAAGTCTTTCCGGATGATGTTGGTGAGTTACCTCCTGAGAGAGAAGTGGAATTCTCTATAGATTTGATTCCTGGTACGAGACCGGTGTCGATGGCGCCATATCGTATGTCTGCGTCTGAGTTGGCTGAATTGAAGAGTCAGTTGGAAGATTTACTGGAGAAGAAGTTTATTCGTCCAAGTGTTTCGCCTTGGGGTGCTCCGGTATTGTTGGTTAAGAAGAAAGAAGGTTCTATGAGACTGTGTGTTGATTACAGGCAATTGAACAAAGTAACCATTAAAAATCGGTATCCTTTACCGAGGATTGATGATTTAATGGATCAGCTAATTGGAGCCAGTGTATTCAGTAAGATTGACTTGAGATCTGGATATCATCAGATTCGTGTGAAAGCGGAAGATATTCAAAAGACTGATTTTCGAACGAGGTATGGGCATTATGAATATTCAGTTATGCCGTTCGGAGTTACTAATGCACCTGGTGTTTTCATGGAATATATGAATAGGATTTTTCATCCGTATCTGGATAAGTTTGTTGTGGTTTTTATTGATGACATTCTGATTTATTCCAAGAATGACGAAGAACATGCGGAACATCTCAGAATTGTGTTAGAGTTGTTGAAAGATAAGAAGTTGTATGCAAAGTTGTCCAAATGCGAGTTCTGGCTGAATGAAGTTAGTTTTCTTGGACATGTGATTTCTAAGAATGGTATTGTCGTGGATCCGACAAAAGTAGAAGTAGTATCTCAGTGGGAAGCGCCGAAGACTGTTTCTGAAATCAGAAGTTTTCTTGGTCTTGCAGGTTATTACAGAAAGTTTATCGAAGGATTCTCAAAGTTAGCATTGCCATTGACGAAATTGACTCGAAAAGGACAAGCGTTTATTTGGGATTCTGATTGTGAGAAAGGTTTCCAAGAATTGAAGCGGAGATTGACTAGTGCTCCTATTCTGATTTTGCCGAATCCGGTGGAATCTTTTGTGGTCTATTGTGATGCATCTCTGTTGGGTTTAGGTGGTGTTTTAATGCAGAATCAACAGGTAGTTGCGTATGCTTCGAGACAGTTGAAGGTTCATGAAAGGAACTATCCTACTCATGACTTAGAATTGGCAGCAGTTGTGTTTGTCTTGAAATTGTGGAGACATTATCTGTATGGTTCGAGATTTGAAGTGTATAGTGATCATAAGAGTTTGAAGTATCTTTTCGATCAGAAAGAGCTCAATATGAGGCAAAGAAGATGGTTGGAATTTCTCAAAGATTATGATTTTGGTTTGAATTACCATCCTGGTAAGGCAAATGTGGTTGCAGATGCTTTGAGCAGGAAATCCTTGCATATGTCTATGATGATGGTTCGTGAATTGGATTTAATTGAACAATTCTGAGATTTGAGTTTAATTTGTGAAAGTACTCCGAAGTGTGTTCGTTTGGGTATGTTGAAACTTACTAGTGGTATTCTAGAAGAGATCAGGATCGGGCAGACATCCGATGTTAATTTAGTTGATAAATTGACATTGATCAACCAAGATCAAGGTGGTGAGTTTAGAATTGATGAGAATGATGTTATGAGATTTGGCGATAGAGTTTGTGTTCCTGATGTCGCAGAAATCAAGAAGAGTATATTAGAGGAAGGACATCGCAGTGGGATGAGTATTCATCTGGGTGCCACGAAAATGTATCATGATTTGAAGAAATTGTTTTGGTGGCCGAGAATGAAAAAGGAAATAGCTGAATTTATGTATGCATGTTTAATCTGTCAGAAATCGAAGATTGAGCATCAGAAGCCGTCTGGAGTTATGCAGCCGATGTTTATTCCAGAATGGAAGTGGGATAGTATTTCTATGGATTTTGTATCCGGGTTGCCGAGGACTCCTAAGAATTGTGAAGCGATATGGGTTGTGGTGGATAGACTGACTAAGTCTGCTCATTTCATACCGGTGCGAATGGATTACTCAATGGAGAGATTGGCACAGTTATATATTGAGAAAATAGTGAGTTTGCATGGAGTTCCTTCTAGTATT
This sequence comes from Vicia faba, assembly GCA_948472305.1. Classification (NCBI taxonomy): domain Eukaryota; kingdom Viridiplantae; phylum Streptophyta; class Magnoliopsida; order Fabales; family Fabaceae; genus Vicia; species Vicia faba. The sequence goes on along the minus strand of OX451739.1, from coordinate 1,009,397,749 downwards.
GTGTCAGATAGAGATCCGAGGTTCACTTCGAAATTTTGGGAAGGATTGCAGAAGGCTTTGGGTACTAAATTGAGGTTGAGTTCAGCTTATCATCCTCAGACTGATGGACAGACGGAGAGGACGATTCAATCGTTAGAAGATTTATTGCGTGCTTGTGTTTTAGAGAAGGGTGGAGCTTGGGATAGCTATTTGCCATTGATTGAATTTACTTATAACAATAGTTACCATTCGAGTATTGGTATGGCTCCGTTTGAGGCATTGTATGGTAGACGGTGTAGAACGCCTTTGTGTTGGTATGAATCTGGAGAGAGTTCAATAATTGGGCCAGAGATTGTTCAGCAGACTACTGAAAAGATCAAATTGATTCAAGAGAAGATGAGAGCTTCTCAGAGTCGTCAGAAAAGTTATCATGACAAGAGGAGAAAGAATTTAGAATTCAGTGCTGGAGATCATGTGTTTATGAGAGTTACTCCGATGACGGGTATTGGTCGAGCGTTGAAATCTAAGAAGTTGACTCCGCGTTTTATTGGTCCGTTTCAGATTACGGAAAGAGTTGGAGAAGTTGCTTATCGTATTGCTTTACCTCCGAGACTTGCGAATTTGCACGATGTTTTTCATGTTTCTCAGTTGAGGAGATACATTCCAGACCCATCTCATGTAATCCAAATAGATGATGTGCAGGTGAGAGATAACCTGACAGTAGAAACATTGCCTATGAGGATAGAAGATCGGGAAGTGAAACAGTTAAGGGGTAAAGAGATAGCATTAGTGAAGGTTGCTTGGGGAGGTCCAACAGATGGAAATATCACTTGGGAACTGGAGAGCCAGATGAAAGAGGCTTATCCGGAACTGTTCGTCTAAGGTATGTTTTCGAGGATGAAAACTCTTTTAGTGGGGGAGAGTTGTAACACCCCAGTTGTAATTATTTGATTTATTTTAAATTGGAAAATTATTTTATTAGGATTAATAAAATAAAAAGGAATTATTTATTTTGGAATATTTGAAGGAAATAAAAGAAATAAGAAATATGGGTTTTTTAAGTTATTGGGCTTGGATGTTGTTAGTAAAGAGTGGGGGTGCAAAAGAAATAAAGGTATGTTTTGGAACTTAAGCTATTTTTCTCATTATTCACGATAACACAGAATTTGGGAATTGGGAAGCTGAGCTCTGAAGGTACGAAGAACGAAGAACATCGCTCAAAAAGTTCAAAGCTGCAAATTGATAAGGTAAGGGGGGCTACTACTCAATTTATATTTGCTTATGGGTTTAGGTACGGTTGATTTGGGATAATCGTAGGGAGAACCCCAATTGTTAGATGTTCTTAGGGATCATTACCCTTAGGATTGAACCTTGTTAGAGAAGGTTTAGGTTCCCAATTTTATGAAATCAATTAACGATTTTAGGTTCCTAATGGTGGATTGGGAGTATATCTGTATGATCGTGAATTTACCTTAGAGGTTCTAGGGATAACCTCAATGTTATCAGATTTCCCCAAAAGGACGAATAATCACTTTTAAGGTTACTATGATAATTGTTGGTAATTAGGGAATTGATGTGTTGTTTTGAGTTATACAAAATCGATTTCGTTAGGTACCGAAATGCGCGTTTTGGCTGGCATTTTTCGCATTTGGCTGATGTTCTGAGCTGCTGCAGGTTCAGGAAAAATCTGACCCGCGCTCATCAACACGGGCCGTGTTGTTTAACACGGGCACCCGTGTTGATTCACTGTGTTGCCAAAAAAATGTGTTTTCCAGACACATTTCAACACGGGCCGTGTTGATTTACACGGGCACCCGTGTTGATCCCCTGTAATGATAAAAAATGTGTTTTCTGGGCACATTTCAACACGGGCAGTGTTGATTTACACGGGCACCCGTGTTGATGCTGCTGTGTTGATTTTCTAAATTTTGTTTTCTGTGATTTATTGTGGATTTTATTGTCATGCTTTTAGATAATGTTATCAAGCATGAATTATGATATAACTTGATATGATTGAAGTTTAAATAGTATGCTGAGTGATTACATGCTATCCATATCCTGTTATGATTGATGTTGTTGATGTTGCATGATATGTTGATTGATGTTAATAGTATGCTGAGTGTTACATACTTTACATATCATGTTGCATTTGTTAATTCCCATTGTGTGGATTTAACATGGTGGCCAATATACGTGTCCGCGATTTAATGGAACGTTGAGGTGATAGCCGTGTCCGCGATATAATGGAACGATGAGTTATCCGTGACCCGAGATTTAATGCGGCGGTAAAGTGGTACCACATGCATGGGTGTGTTGCATTGCGTTGAATATAACATGAATGGATGATTTTCCAATGTTGTATTTAAATTGTTTGTATGCATGTATGGTTGTTAATTGTTGACGATGTTTGATGTTAATTACAAATATGAAAAGTAATATATTATGAGTATATGAATTGTAAAGGTTTTTATAAACTATGAAACATGCTAACTGTTGGGTGATGCTTATGGTTTTCTGAATTGATTGTTATGAACGTATAATCAAATGTGTAATTGAGATGCTCACCCTTACTGTTGAATATTTCAGATTGAGGAGCTTCGTTCAGGTGCTCGGCGAAGGCTTGTGTTTCTAGTTTATTTCCGTTTAAGTATTTTCCGGGTCATGCTCTGGTAGTTGTAACTCCGGGAACGTTTGTTTGTCGAGCTGTTTTAGTCAGACTCGTTTATTTCTTTATGTTTGTTATAATATGATGTTGATATTTTCCAGGTGTTAATCCCTGAGGATTTTAAAATATTATAACATTGGTTTTGTTAATTAAATTATTCCGCTGTGTAAACATGTATGAGTTGCTTCCATGTTATGCATGATAGGAACTTGTTTTTATAAAAAAAAAAAAGGGAATTGTGACATCCTCGTTAATACATGTACTCTGTAAATATGATTTTTATTAATTGCGAAATTTTGTTCGGGGTTTTAGAGGGTGTTACATTTGTGGGGAAATTTTCATTTCCACCACCAATTTCATTTGCCTCCTTTAAAGTTATTGTTTTAATAAATTATTATTTTTATATTAAAAACCAATACTTTAATAGCGCTTTTAAAGTGCTATTAAACAAAATCATTTACAATAGCGGCGCAATTAATAGCGCTATAAAGGGCTATCAAAAACAAAATAAAGTGCTATTTAATAGCATTTGTGGCATAGTGTCTGTTGCCCTATTTTCTCTTCCAGTGTTGGTTTATCATTCTGTAAAGAAGAGACAACTCCTCTTTGTGTTTATCAAAATATTCATAAGAGGAGCATATGTCTAACTAGTCATTTTCTTCCATTTTATTACAAAAGTATTTAGCATGAATAAAACTAAAGATCATGAGCGAAGGGAAGCATTCAAACGATAAGCTATACAACATGCATCCTAGGACTAAAAAAAGGGGACATGCGTTTAATCATTTCTTCTTCACCAATTAGTGCTCGTGGCCTTCGAGTGCAACTGTTTTGAAGATATTTTGAAAATAGTTTTATTTTCGAGAATAATACTTGGTGTTAACCATGCGTTTATTTGGAGCGAAGTTACTCTTTGTGAGAAATTTCATTCCCCCCCCCCCCCCCCACCACCAATTTCGTTTGCCTCCTTTTTAGTTATTGTTTTAAATGATTATAAATTTTTTATATTAGCGACGGTTTAGGCCGACACTATTGTTTATGCAAAATTATTGATTTCCCATCACCAATTTCGTTTGCATCCTTTTCAATTATTGTCTTAAATAATTATTATTTTCTTATATTAGTGACGGTTCAAGCAGACGCTACTGTTTGTGGGAAAAATTTTATTTCCCCCCACCAATTTCATTTTCCTCCTTTAAAGTTATTATTTTAATTAATTATTATTTTTATATTTAAAACCAGTAATTTAATAGTGCTTTGTAAAGTGCTATTAAAGAAAATTGTTTACTATAATAGTTTGATTTTCAAGAATAATACTTGGTGTTGACCAAGCGTTTATTTGGACGGAAGCTACTGTTTATGCGAAAATTTCATTTCCCCCCCCCCCCCACCAATTTCGTTTGCCTCCTTTTTAATTGTTGTTTTCAATAATTCTATATTTTTTAAATTAACGACAGTGCATGCCGACACTATTGTTTATGCAAAAAAAAATATTTCCCATCACCAATTTTGTTTGCCTCCTTTTTAGTTATTGGCTTAATTAACTATTATTTTCTTATATTAGCGACGGTTCAAGCTGACGTTACTATTTGTACAAAAATTTTCATTTACCCCAATCCAATTTCATTTGCCTCCTTTAAAGTTATTGTTTAAATTAATTATTATTTTTATATTAAAAACCATTACTTTAATAGCGCTTTTAAAGTGCTATTAAACAAAATCGTTCACAATAGCGGCGCGGTTAATAGCGCTTTAAAGGTCTATCAAAAACAAAAGAAAGTGCTATTAAATAGCATTTGTGGCAAAGTGTCTGTTGCCCTGTTTTCTCTTCCAGTGTTGGTTTATCCTTCTTGACAGAAGAGACAACTCCTCTTTGTCTTTATGAGATTCTTCATAAGAGGAGCATATGCCTAACTAGTCCTTTTCTTCCATTTTATTACAAAAGTATTTAACACGAATAAAAATTATGTTCATGAGTGAAGGGGGGCATTCGAATGATAAGCTATACAACAAGCATCCTAGGACTAAAAAATATGGACATACGTTTAATCATTCCTTCTTCACCACTTAGTGCTCGTGGCCTTCTAGTGCATTTGTTTTGAAAATATTTTGAAAATGGTTTTATTTTCGAGAATAATACTTGGTGTTGACCATGCGTTTATTTAAAATATTATTTATGTAAAAATATTCATTTACCATCACCAATTTCGTTTGCCTCCTTTTTAGTTATTGTCTTAATTAATTATTAATTTCTTATATTAGCGACGGTTCATGCCGACGCTACTGTTTGTGTGAAAATTTTCATTTCCCCCCACCAATTTCATTTGCCTCCATTAAAGTTATTGATTTAATAAATTATTATTTTTATATTACAAATCAGTACTTTAATAGCACTTTTAAAGTTCTTTTGAATAAAATCGTTTACAATAGTTGTGCGGTTAATAGCTCTTTAAAGGCTATCAAAAACAAAAGAAAGTGCTATTAAATAACATGTGTGGCATAGTGTTTGCTTCCTTGCTTTCTCTTCTAGTGTTGGTTTATCCTTCTGGAAGAAGAGTAAACTCCTCTTTGTCTTTATCAAAATCTTCATAAGAGGAGCATACGCCTAACTAGTCATTTTCTTCCATTTTACTGCAAAAGTATTTAGCAAGAATAAAACTAAATTTCTTGAGTAAAGGGGAGCATTCGAACGATAAGCTATAGAACAAGCATCCTAGGACTAAAAAAAAGGGATATATGTTTAATCAATCCTTCTTCACCACTTAGTGCTCTTGTCCTTCGAGTGCATTTGTTTTGAAAATGGTTTGATTTTCGAGAATAATACTTGGTGTTAACCATGCGTTTATTTAGAGCGAAGCTACTGTTTGTGCGAAAGTGTTATTTCCCCACCACCAATTTCATTTGCCTCCTTTTTAGTTATTGTGTTAAATATTTATTATTTTCTTATATTAGCGATGATTCAGGCCGACGCTATTATTTGTGCTAAAATTTTCACATCCCCAACCAATGTCATTTGCCTCATTTAAAGTTAATGTTTTAATTAATTATTATTTTTATATTAAAAACCAGTTATTTAATAGTGCTTTTAAAGTGCTATTAAACAAAATCGTTTACAATAGTTGCGCTGTTAATAGTGCTTTAAAGGTCTATCAAAAACAAAATAAAGTGATATTAAAAAGCATTTATGGCGCAGTGTCTGTTGCATTGTTTTCTCTTTTAGTGTTGGTTTATCCTTCTGGATAGAAGAGACAACTCCTCTTTGTCTTTATCAGAATCTTCATAACAGGAGCATACGCCTTACCAGTCCTTTTCTTCCATTTTATTGACAAAGTATTTAGCACGAATAAAATTAAAGTTCATGAGTGAAGGGGAGCATTCGAATGATAAGCTATACAACAAGCATCCTAGGACTAAAAAAAGGGACATACGTTTAATCATTCCTTCTTCACCACTTAGTGCTCGTGGCCTTCGAGGGCATTTCTTTTGAAAATATTTTAAAAATGATTCTATTTTTGAGAATAATAATTTGTGTTGACCAAGCATTTATTTGGACCAAAGCTACTGTTTGTGCGAAAACTTCATTTCCCCCCACCAATTTCGTTTGTCTCCTTTTTAGTTATTGTCTTAAATATTTATTATTTTCTTATATTATCAACAATTCAGGCCGACGCTACTGTTTGTGCGAAAATTTTCACATCCCCCCGCCAATTTGGTTTGCCTCCTTTAAAGTTATTGTTTTAATTAATTATTATTTTTATATTAAAAACCAGTACTTTAATAGCGCTTTTAAAGTGCTATTAAACAAAATCGTTTACAATAGTGGCGCTGTTAATAGTGCTTTAAAGGGCTATCAAAAATGAAAGAATGTGTTATTTAATAGCATTTGTGGCGTAGTGTCTGTTGCCCTGTTTTTTCTTCCAGCGTGGGTTTATCCTTCTGTAAAGAAGAGACAACTCCTATTTGTCTTTATAGAAATCTTTATAAGAGGAGCATATGCCTAACTAGTCATTTTCTTCCATTTTATTACAAAAGTATTTAGCATGAATAAAACTAAAGATCATGAGCGAAGGGAAGCATTCAAACGATAAGCTATACAACATGCATCCTAGGACTAAAAAAAAGGGACATGCGTTTAATCATTCCTTCTTCACCAATTAGTGCTTGTGGCCTTCGAGTGCAACTGTTTTGAAGATATTTTGAAAATGGTTTTATTTTCGAGAATAATACTTGGTGTTAACCATGCGTTTATTTGGAGCGAAGCTACTCTTTGTGAGAAATTTCATTCCCCCCCCCCCCCCACCAATTTCGTTTGCCTCCTTTTTAGTTATTGTTTTAAATGATTATAAATTTTTTATATTAGCGACGGTTTAGGCCGACACTATTGTTTATGCAAAATTATTAATTTCCCATCACCAATTTCATTTGCATCCTTTTCAATTATTGTCTTAATTAATTATTATTTTCTTATATTAGTGACGGTTCAAGCAGACGCTACTGTTTGTGGGAAAAATTTTATTTCCCCCCACCAATTTCATTTTCCTCCTTTAAAGTTATTATTTTAATTAATTATTATTTTTATATTAAAAACCAGTAATTTAATATTGCTTTGTAAAGTGCTATTAAAGAAAATTGTTTACTATAATAGTTTGATTTTCAAGAATAATACTTGGTGTTGACCAAGCGTTTATTTGGACGGAAGCTACTGTTTATGCGAAAACTTCATTTCCCCCCCCCCCCCCCCACCAATTTCGTTTGCCACCTTTTTAATTGTTGTTTTCAATAATTATATACTTTTTATATTAGCGACAGTGCATGCCGACACTATTGTTTATGCAAAAAAAATTATTTCCCATCACCAATTTTGTTTCCCTCCTTTTTAGTTATTGGCTTAATTAACTATTATTTTCTTATATTAGCGACGGTTCAAGCTGACGTTACTATTTGTACAAAAATTTTCATTTACCCCCACCAATTTCATTTGCCTCCTTTAAAGTTATTTTTTAAATTAATTATTATTTTTATATTAAAAACCATTACTTTAATAGCGCTTTTAAAGTGCTATTAAACAAAATCGTTCACAATAGCGGCGCGGTTAATAGCGCTTTAAAGGTCTATCAAAAACAAAAGAAAGTGCTATTAAATAGCATTTGTGGCAAAGTGTCTGTTGCGCTGTTTTCTCTTCCAGTGTTGGTTTATCCTTCTTGACAGAAGAGACGATTCCTCTTTGTCTTTATGAGATTCTTCATAAGAGGAGCATATGCCTAACTAGTCCTTTTCGTCCATTTTATTACAAAAGTATTTAACACGAATAAAAATTATGTTCATGAGTGAAGGGGGGCATTCGAATGATAAGCTATACAACAAGCATCCTAGGACTAAAAAATATGGACATACGTTTAATCATTCCTTCTTCACCACTTAGTGCTCGTGGCCTTCTAGTGCATTTGTTTTGAAAATATTTTGAAAATGGTTTTATTTTCGAGAATAATACTTGGTGTTGTCCATGCGTTTATTTAAAATATTGTTTATGTAAAAATATTCATTTACCATCACCAATTTTGTTTGCCTCCTTTTTAGTTATTGTCTTAATTAATTATTATTTTCTTATATTAGCGACGGTTCATGCCGACGCTACTGTTTGTGTGAAAATTTTCATTTCCCCCCACCAATTTCATTTGCCTCCATTAAAGTTATTGATTTAATAAATTATTATTTTTATATTACAAACCAGTACTTTAATAGCACTTTTAAAGTTCTTTTGAATAAAATCGTTTATAATAGTTGTGCGGTTAATAGCTCTTTAAAGGCTATCAAAAACAAAAGAAAGTGCTATTAAATAACATGTGTGGCATAGTGTTTGCTTCCTTGCTTTCTCTTCTAGTGTTGGTTTATCCTTCTGGACAGAAGAGTAAACTCCTCTTTGTCTTTATCAAAATCTTCATAAGAGGAGCATACGCCTAACTAGTCATTTTCTTCCATTTTACTGCAAAAGTATTTAGCAAGAATAAAACTAAAGTTCATGAGTAAAGGGGAGCATTCGAATGATAAGCTATAGAACAAGCATCCTAGGACTAAAAAAAAAGGGATATATGTTTAATCAATCCTTCTTCACCACTTAGTGCTCTTGGCCTTCGAGTGCATTTGTTTTGAAAATATTTTGAAAATGGTTTGATTTTCGAGAATAATACTTGGTGTTAACCATGCGTTTATTTAGAGCGAAGCTACTGTTTGTGCGAAAGTGTTATTTCCCCACCACCAATTTCATTTGCCTCCTTTTTAGTTATTGTGTTAAATATTTATTATTTTCTTATATTAGCGATGATTCAGGCCGACGCTATTATTTGTGCTAAAATTTTCACATCCCCCCACCAATGTCATTTGCCTCATTTAAAGTTAATGTTTTAATTAATTATTATTTTTATATTAAAAACAAGTTATTTAATAGCGCTTTTAAAGTGCTATTAAACAAAATCGTTTAGAATAGTTGCGCTGTTAATAGTGCTTTAAAGGGCTATCAAAAACAAAAGAAAGTGATATTAAAAAGCATTTATGGCGCAGTGTCTGTTGCATTGTTTTCTCTTTTAGTGTTGGTTTATCCTTCTGGATAGAAGAGACAACTCCTCTTTGTCTTTATCAGAATCTTCATAACAGGAGCATACGCCTTACTAGTCCTTTTCTTCCATTTTATTGACAAAGTATTTAGCACGAATAAAATTAAAGTTCATGAGTGAAGGGGAGCATTCGAATGATAAGCTATACAACAAGCATCCTAGGACTAAAAAAAGGGACATACGTTTAATCATTCCTTCTTCACCACTTAGTGCTCGTGGCCTTCGAGTGCATTTGTTTTGAAAATATTTTTAAAATGGTTTGATTTTTGAGAATAATACTTGGTGTTGACCAAGTGTTTATTTGGACCAAAGATACTGTTTGTGCGAAAATTTCATTTCCCCCCACCAATTTCATTTTACTTCTTTTTTAGTTATTGTTTTAAATAATTATATATTTTTATATTAGCAACGGTTCAGGCTGGCGCTATTGTTTATGCAAAAATATTCGTTTCCCATCACCAATTTCGTTTGCCTGCTTTTCAGTTATTGTCTTAATTAATTGTTATTTTCTTATATTAGCGACGGTTCAAGCCGACGCTGCTATTTGTGGGGGGAAATTTATTGCCCCTCACCAATTTCATTTGCCTCTTTGAAAGTTATTGTTTTAATTAATTATTATTTTTATATTAAAAACCAGTAATTTAATAGCGCTTTTAAAGGGCTATCAAAAAAATGTGCTATTAAATAGAATTTATGGTGTAGTGTCTATTTCCATGTTTTCTCTTCAAGTGTTAGTTTATCCTTCTGGACAGAACAGACAACTCCTCTTTGTCTTTATCAAAATCTTCATAAGAGAAGCATACGCCTAACTAGTCCTTTTATTCCATTTAATTGAAAAAGTATTTAGCACGAATAAAAATAAAGTTCATGAGTGAAGGGGAGCATTCGAATGGTAATCTATACAACAAGCATCCTAGGACTAAAAAAAGGGACATACGTTTAATCATTCCTTCTTCACCATTTATTGCTCGTGGCCTTCTAATGCATTTGTTTACAAAACATTTTGAAAATAGTTTGATTTTCGAGAATAATACGTGGTGTTGACCAAGCGTTTATTTGGACCGAAGCAACTGTTTGTGCGAAAATTCCATTCCCCCCGACCAATTTCGTTTTCCTCCTTTTTGGTTATTATTTTAAAAAAAAATTATTTTCTTATATTAGCGACAATACATGTCGACGCTACTGTTTGTGCGAAAAGTTTCACATCCCCTAACCAATTTCATTTTCCTCCTTTAAAGTTATTGTTTTAATTAATTATTATTTTTATACTAAAAACCATTAATTTAATAGCACTTTTAAAGTGCTATTAAACAAAATCGTCTACAATAGTTGTGCGATTAATAGCGCTTTAAAGAGCTATCAAAAACAAAACAAAAATGTGCTATTAAAAAAAATTATGGCGCAGTGTCTGTTGAACTATTTTCTCTTTTAGTGTTGGTTTATCCTTCTAGATAGAAGAGACAACTCCTCTTTGTCTTTATCAGAATCTTCATAAGAGGAGCATATGCCTAACTAGTACTTTTCTTCCATTTTATTGAAAAAGTATTTAACACGAATAAAAATAAAGTTCATGAGTGAAGGGGAGCATTGAAACGATAAGTTATACAAAAAGCATCATAAGACTAAAAAACCGGTATATACGTTTAATCATTCCTTCTTCGCCACTTAGTGCGTGTGGCCTTCGAGTGCATTTGTTTTGAAAATATTTTTAAAATGGTTTGATTTTCAAGAATAATACTTGGTTTTGACCAAGCGATTATTTGGACCAAAGCTACTATTTATGCGAAAATTTCATTTCCCCCACCAATTTCGTTTTCCTCCTTTTTAGTCATTGTTTTAAATAATTATATATTTTTATATTAGCATCTGTGGCGTAGTGTCTATTTCCATGTTTTCTCTTCCAGTGTTGGTTTAATCTTCTGGACAGAAGAGACAACTCCTCTTTGTCTTTATCAGAATCTTCATAAGAGGAGCATACGCCTAACTAGTCCTTTTTCCATTTTATTGCAAAATTATTTAGCACGAGTGAAAATAAAGTTCATGAATAAAGGGGAGCATTCGAACGATAAGCTATACAACAAGCATCCTAGGACTAAAAAAAGGGACATACGTTTAATCATTCCTTCTTCACCATTTATTGCTCGTGGCCTTCTAATGCATTTGTTTACAAAACATTTTGAAAATAGTTTGATTTTCGAGAATAATACGTGGTGTTGACCAAGCGTTTATTTGGACCGAAGCAACTGTTTGTGCGAAAATTCCATTCCCCCCGACCAATTTCGTTTTCCTCCTTTTTGGTTATTATTTTAAATAAATTTTATTTTCTTATATTAGCGACAATACATGCCGACGCTACTGTTTGTGCGAAAAGTTTCACATCCCCTAACCAATTTCATTTTCCTCCTTTAAAGTTATTGTTTTAATTAATTATTATTTTTATACTAAAAACCATTAATTTAATAGCACTTTTAAAGTGCTATTAAACAAAATCGTCTACAATAGTTGTGCGGTTAATAGCGCTTTAAAGAGCTATCAAAAACAAAACAAAAATGTGCTATTAAAAAGAATTTATGGCGCAGTGTCTGTTGAACTATTTTCTCTTTTAGTGTTGGTTTATCCTTCTAGATAGAAGAGACAACTCCTCTTTGTCTTTATCAGAATCTTCATAAGAAGAGCATATGCCTAACTAGTACTTTTCTTCCATTTTATTGAAAAAGTATTTAACACGAATAAAAATAAAGTTCATGAGTGAAGGGGAGCATTGAAACGATAAGTTATACAAAAAGCATCATAAGACTAAAAAACCGGTATATACGTTTAATCATTCCTTCTTCGCCACTTAGTGCGTGTGGCCTTCGAGTGCATTTGTTTTGAAAATATTTCTAAAATGGTTTGATTTTCAAGAATAATAATTGGTTTTGACCAAGCGATTATTTGGACCAAAGCTACTATTTGTGCGAAAATTTCATTTCCCCCACCAATTTCGTTTTCCTCCTTTTTAGTCATTGTTTTAAATAATTATATATTTTTATATTAGCATCTGTGGCGTAGTGTCTATTTCCATGTTTTCTCTTCCAGTGTTGGTTTAATCTTCTGGACAGAAGAGACAACTCCTCTTTGTCTTTATCAGAATCTTCATAAGAGGAGCATACGCCTAACTAGTCATTTTTCCATTTTATTGCAAAATTATTTAGCACGAGTGAAAATAAAGTTCATGAATAAAGGGGAGCATTCGAACGATAAGCTATACAACAAGCATCCTAGGACTAAAAAAAGGGACATACGTTTAATCATTCCTTCTTCACCATTTATTGCTCGTGGCCTTCTAATGCATTTGTTTACAAAACATTTTGAAAATAGTTTGATTTTCGAGAATAATACGTGGTGTTGACCAAGCGTTTATTTGGATCGAAGCTACTGTTTATGCAAAAATATTCATTTACCATCACCAATTACGTTTTCCTCCTTTTTAGTTAATGTCTTAATTAATTATTATTTTCTTATATTAGCGACGGTTCATGCCGATGCTACTGTTTGTGTGAAAATTTTCATTTTTCCTTACCAATTTCATTTCCCTCCTTTGAAGTTATTGATTTAATTAATTCTTATTTTTATATTAAAAACCAGTACTTTAATAGCACTTTTAAAGTGCTATTAAACAAATTCGTTTACAATAGATGCGCGGTTAATAGCACTTTAAAGGCTATCATAAACAAAAGAAATTTCTCTTAAATAATATTTGTGGCGTAGTGTCTGTTGCCCTGTTTTCTCTTCCAGTGTTGGTTTATCCTTCTGGACATAAGAGACAACTCCTCTTTATCTTTATCAAAATCTTCATAAGAGGAGCATACGCCTAACTAGTCCTTTTCTTCCATTATATTGCAAAAGTATTTAGCACGAATAAAAATAAAGTTCATGAGTGAAGGGGAGCATTCGAATGATAAGTTATACAACAAGCATCCTAGTACTAAAAAAAAGGGACATATGTTTAATCATTCCTTCTTCACCACTTAGTGCTTGTGGCCTTCGAGTGCATTTGTTTTGAAAATATTTTGAAAATGGTTTGATTTTCGAGAATAATACATGGTGTTGACCAAGCGTTTATTTGGTCCGAAGCTACTGTTTATGCGAAAATTTCATTTTCCCCCACCAATTTCGTTTTCCTCCTTTTTAGTTATTGTTTTAAATAATTATATATTTTTTATATTAGTGACGGTTCAGGACGACGCTATTGTTTATGCAAAAATATTCATTTATCATAACCAATTTCGTTTTCCTCCTTTTTAGTTATTGTCTTAATTAGTTATTATTTTCTTATATTAGCGATGATTCAGGCAGACGCTGCTGTTTGTGCGAAAATTGTCATTTCCCCCCACCAATTTCATTTGCCTCTTTTAAATCTATTGTTTTAATTAATTAATATTTTTATATTAAAAACCAGTACTTTAATAGCGCTTTTAAAGTTCTACTAAACAAATCGTTTACAATAGCGGCATCGTTAATAGCGCTTTAAAGGCTATCAAAAACAAAAGAAAGTGATATTAAATAGCGTGTGTGGCATAGTGTTTGTTTCCCTGTTTTCTCTTCTAGTGTTGGTTATCCTTCTAGATAGAAGAGACAACTCCTCTTTGTCTTTATCAAAATCTTCATAAGAGGAGCATACGCCTAACTAGTCATTTTCTTCCATTTTATTGCAAAAGTATTTATCATGAATAAAACTAAAGTTCATGAGTAAAGGGGAGCATTTGAACGATAAGCTATAGAACAAGCATCCTAGGACTAAAAAAAAGGATATGCGTTTAATCATTCCTTCTGCACCACTTAGTGCTCTTGGCCTTCGAGTGCCTTTGTTTTGAAAATATTTTGAAAATGGTTTAATTTTCGAGAATACTACTTGGTGTTAACCATGCATTTATTTGGAGGGAAGCTATTATTTATGCACAAATTACATTTCCCCCCACCAATTTCGTTTGCCTCCTTTTTAGTTATTGTTTTAAATAATTATATATTTTTTATATTAGCGACGGTTTAGGCCGACACTATTGTTTATGCAAAAATATTCATTTCCCATCACCAATTTCGTTTGCCTCCTTTTTAGTTATTGTCTTAAATTTTATTATTTTCTTATATTAGCGACGATTCAGGCCGACGCTACTGTTTGTGCAAAAAATTTCACACACCCCCCCCCCCCCCCAATTTCATATGCCTCCTTTAAAGTTATTGTTTTAATTAATTATTATTTTTATATTAAAATCCAGTAATTTAATAGCGCTTTTAAAGTGCTATTAAAACAAATCGTTTACAACAGTTGTGCGGTTATTAGCGCTTTAAAGGGCTATCAAAAACAAATGAAAGTGCTATTAAATAGAATTTGTGGCGTAGTGTTTGTTGCCCTATTTTCTCTTTTAGTGTTGGTTTATCCTTCTGGACTGAAGAGACAACTCCTCTTTGTCTTTATTAGAATTTTCATAAGAGGAGCATACACCTAACTAGTCCTTTTCTTCCATTTTAATGCAAAAGTATTTAGCACGAATAAAACTAAAGTTTATGAGTGAAGGGGAGCATTCGAACGATAATCTATACAAGAAGCATCATAGGACTAAAAAAAAGTGATATACGTTTAATCATTCCTTCTTCACCACTTAGTACTTGTGGCCTTCGAGTGCATTTGTTTTGAAAATATTTTTAAAATTGTTTGATTTATGAGAATAATAGTTGGTTTTGACCAAGCGTTTATTTGGACCAAAGCTATTGTTTGTGTGAAGTTTTCATTTTCCCCCACCAATTTCATTTTCCTCCTTTTTAGTTATTGTTTTAAATAATTATATATTTTAATATTAGCGAGGGTTCAGGCCGATGTTATTGTTTATGCAAAAATATTCATTTCCCATCACCAACTTTGTTTGCCTCCTTTTCAGTTAATTTCTTAATTAATTATCATTTTCTAATATTAGTTACGGTTCAAGTCGACGTTGCTGTTTGTGGGGAAAATTTTATTTCCCCCCACCAATTTCATTTGCCTCTTTGAAACTTATTTTTTTAATTAATTACTATTTTTAGATTAAGAACCAAAAATTTAATAGCGCAACTAAAGTGTTATTAAACAAAATTACTTACAATAACGGTGCGGTTAATAGCACTATAAAGGGCTGTCAAAAAAATGTGTTATTAAATAGCATATGTGGCGTAGTGTCTATTTCCATGTTTTCTCTTCCAGTGTTGGTTTAATCTTCTGGACAGAAGAGACAACTCCTCTTTGTCTTTATCAGAATCTTCATAAGAGGAGCATACGCCTAACTAGTCCTTTTCTTCCATTTTATTGCAAAATTATTTAGCCAGAGTGAAAATAAAGTTCATGAATAAAGGGGAGCATTCGAACGATAACCTATACAACAAGCATCCTAGGACTAAAAAAAGGGACATATGTTTAATCATTCCTTCTTCACCAATTATTGCTCGTGGCCTTCTAATGCATTTATTTACAAAAAACATTTTGAAAATGGTTTGATTTTCGAGAATAATACTTGGTGTTGACCAAGCGTTTATTTGGATCGAAGCTACTGTTTATGCAAAAATATTCATTTACCATCACCAATTACGTTTTCCTCCTTTTTAGTTAATGTCTTAATTAATTACTATTTTCTTATATTAGCGACGGTTCATGCCGATGCTACTGTTTGTGTGAAAATTTTCATTTTCCCTTACCAATTTCATTTCCCTCCTTTGAAGTTATTGATTTAATTAATTCTTATTTCTATATTAAAAACCAGTACTTTAATAGCACATTTAAAGTGCTATTGAACAAATTCGTTTACAATAGATGCGCGGTTAATAGCACTTTAAAGGCTATCAAAAACAAAAGAAAGTTCTCTTAAATAATATTTGTGGCGTAGTGTCTGTTGCCCTGTTTTCTCTTCCAGTGTTGGTTTATCCTTCTGGACATAAGAGACAACTCCTCTTTATCTTTATCAAAATCTTCATAAGAGGAGCATACGCCTAACTAGTCCTTTTCTTCCATTATATTGCAAAAGTATTTAGCACGAATACAAATAAAGTTCATGAGTGAAGGGGAGCATTCGAATGATAAGTTATACAACAAGCATCCTAGTACTAAAAAAAAGGGACATATGTTTAATCATTCCTTCTTCACCACTTAGTGCTTGTGGCCTTCGAGTGCATTTGTTTTGAAAATATTTTGAAAATGGTTTGATTTTCGAGAATAATACATGGTGTTGACCAAGCGTTTATTTGGTCCGAAGCTACTGTTTATGCGAAAATTTCATTTTCCCCCACCAATTTCGTTTTCCTCCTTTTTAGTTATTGTTTTAAATAATTATATATTTTTTATATTAGTGACGGTTCAGGACGACGCTATTGTTTATGCAAAAATATTCATTTATCATAACCAATTTCGTTTTCCTCCTTTTTAGTTATTGTCTTAATTAGTTATTATTTTCTTATATTAGCGATGATTCAGGCAGACGCTGCTGTTTGTGCGAAAATTGTCATTTCCCCCCACCAATTTCATTTGCCTCTTTTAAATTTATTGTTTTAATTAATTAATATTTTTATATTAAAAACCAGTACTTTAATAGCGCTTTTAAAGTTCTACTAAACAAATCGTTTACAATAGCGGCATCGTTAATAGCGCTTTAAAGGCTATCAAAAACAAAAGAAAGTGATATTAAATAGCGTGTGTGGCATAGTGTTTGTTTCCCTGTTTTCTCTTCTAGTGTTGGTTATCCTTCTAGATAGAAGAGACAACTCCTCTTTGTCTTTATCAAAATCTTCATAAGAGGAGCATACGCCTAACTAGTCATTTTCTTCCATTTTATTGCAAAAGTATTTATCATGAATAAAACTAAAGTTCATGAGTAAAGGGGAGCATTTGAATGATAAGCTATAGAACAAGCATCCTAGGACTAAAAAAAAGGATATGCGTTTAATCATTCCTTCTGCACCACTTAGTGCTCTTGGCCTTCGAGTGCCTTTGTTTTGAAAATATTTTGAAAATGGTTTAATTTTCGAGAATACTACTTGGTGTTAACCATGCATTTATTTGGAGGGAAGCTATTATTTATGCACAAATTACATTTCCCCCCACCAATTTCGTTTGCCTCCTTTTTAGTTATTGTTTTAAATAATTATATATTTTTTATATTAGCGACGGTTTAGGCCGACACTATTGTTTATGCAAAAATATTCATTTCCCATCACCAATTTCGTTTGCCTCCTTTTTAGTTATTGTCTTAAATTTTATTATTTTCTTATATTACCGACGATTCAGGCCGACGCTACTGTTTGTGCAAAAAATTTCACACCCCCCCCCCAATTTCATATGCCTCCTTTAAAGTTATTGTTTTAATTAATTATTATTTTTATATTAAAATCCAGTAATTTAATAGCGCTTTTAAGGTGCTATTAAAACAAATCGTTTACATCAGTTGTGCGGTTATTAGCGCTTTAAAGGGCTATCAAAAACAAATGAAAGTGCTATTAAATAGCATTTGTGGCGTAGTGTTTGTTGCCCTATTTTCTCTTTTAGTGTTGGTTTATCCTTCTGGACTGAAGAGACAACTCCTCTTTGTCTTTATTAGAATTTTCATAAGAGGAGCATACGCCTAACTAGTCCTTTTCTTCCATTTTAATGCAAAAGTATTTAGCACGAATAAAACTAAAGTTTATGAGTGAAGGGGAGCATTCGAATGATAATCTATACAAGAAGCATCATAGGACTAAAAAAAAGTGATATACGTTTAATCATTCCTTCTTCACCACTTAGTGCTTGTGGCCTTCGAGTGCATTTGTTTTGAAAATATTTTTAAAATTGTTTGATTTATGAGAATAATAGTTGGTTTTGACCAAGCGTTTATTTGGACCAAAGCTATTGTTTGTGTGAAGTTTTCATTTTCCCCCACCAATTTCATTTTCCTCCTTTTTAGTTATTGTTTTAAATAATTATATATTTTAATATTAGCGAGGGTTCAGGCCGATGTTATTGTTTATGCAAAAATATTCATTTCCCATCACCAACTTTGTTTGCCTCCTTTTCAGTTAATTTCTTAATTAATTATCATTTTCTAATATTAGTTACGGTTCAAGTCGACGTTGTTGTTTGTGGGGAAAATTTTATTTCCCCCCACCAATTTCATTTGCCTCTTTGAAACTTATTTTTTTAATTAATTACTATTTTTAGATTAAGAACCAAAAATTTAATAGCGCAACTAAAGTGTTATTAAACAAAATTACTTACAATAACGGTGCGGTTAATAGCACTATAAGGGACTGTCAAAAAAATGTGCTATTAAATAGCATCTGTGGCGTAGTGTCTATTTCCATGTTTTCTCTTCCAGTGTTGGTTTAATCTTCTGGACAGAAGAGACAACTCCTCTTTGTCTTTATCAGAATCTTCATAAGAGGAGCATACGCCTAACTAGTCCTTTTCTTCCATTTTATTGCAAAATTATTTAGCCAGAGTGAAAATAAAGTTCATGAATAAAGGGGAGCATTCGAACGATAACCTATACAACAAGCATCCTAGGACTAAAAAAAGGGACATATGTTTAATCATTCCTTCTTCACCAATTATTGCTCGTGGCCTTCTAATGCATTTGTTTACAAAAAACATTTGGAAAATGGTTTGATTTTCGAGAATAATACTTGGTGTTGACCAAGCGTTTATTTGGATCGAAGCTACTGTTTATGCAAAAATATTCATTTACCATCACCAATTACGTTTTCCTCCTTTTTAGTTAATGTCTTAATTAATTACTATTTTCTTATATTAGCGACGGTTCATGCCGATGCTACTGTTTGTGTGAAAATTTTCATTTTCCCTTACCAATTTCATTTCCCTCCTTTGAAGTTATTGATTTAATTAATTCTTATTTTTATATTAAAAACCAGTACTTTAATAGCACATTTAAAGTGCTATTGAACAAATTCGTTTACAATAGATGCGCGGTTAATAGCACTTTAAAGGCTATTAAAAACAAAAGAAAGTTCTCTTAAATAATATTTGTGGCGTAGTGTCTGTTGCCCTGTTTTCTCTTCCAGTGTTGGTTTATCCTTCTGGACATAAGAGACAACTCCTCTTTATCTTTATCAAAATCTTCATAAGAGGAGCATACGCCTAACTAGTCCTTTTCTTCCATTATATTGCAAAAGTATTTAGCACGAATAAAAATAAAGTTCATGAGTGAAGGGGAGCATTCGAACGATAAGCTATACAACAAGCATCCTAGTACTAAAAAAAAGGGACATATGTTTAATCATTCCTTCTTCACCACTTAGTGCTCGTGGCCTTCGAGTGCATTTGTTTTGAAAATATTTTGAAAATGGTTTGATTTTCGAGAATAATACATGGTGTTGACCAAGCGTTTATTTTGTCTGAAGCTACTGTTTATGCGAAAATTTCATTTTCCCCCACCAATTTCGTTTTCCTCCTTTTTAGTTATTGTTTTAAATAATTATATATTTTTTATATTAGTGACGGTTCAGGACGATGCTATTGTTTATGCAAAAATATTCATTTATCATCACCAATTTCGTTTTCCTCCTTTTTAGTTATTGTCTTAATTAGTTATTATTTTCTTATATTAGCGATGATTCAGGCGGACGCTGCTGTTTGTGCGAAAATTGTCATTTCCCCCCACCAATTTCATTTGCCTCTTTTAAAGTTATTGTTTTAATTAATTAATATTTTTAAATTAAAAACCAGTACTTTAATAGCGCTTTTAAAGTTCTACTAAACAAATCGTTTACAATAGCGGCATCGTTAATAGCGCTTTAAAGGCTATCAAAAACAAAAGAAAGTGATATTAAATAGCGTGTGTGGCATAGTGTTTGTTTCCCTGTTTTCTCTTCTAGTGTTGGTTATCCTTCTAGATAGAAGAGACAACTCCTCTTTGTCTTTATCAAAATCTTCATAAGAGGAGCATACGCCTAACTAGTCATTTTCTTCCATTTTATTGCAAAAGTATTTATCATGAATAAAACTAAAGTTCATGAGTAAAGGGGAGCATTTGAATGATAAGCTATAGAACAAGCATCCTAGGACTAAAAAAAGGGATATACGTTTAATCATTCCTTCTGCACCACTTAGTGCTCTTGGCCTTCGAGTGCATTTGTTTTGAAAATATTTTGAAAAGGGTTTAATTTTCGAGATTACTACTTGGTGTTAACCATGCATTTATTTGGAGCGAAGCTACTATTTGTGCACAAATTACATTTCGCCCCACCAATTTCGTTTGCCTCCTTTTTAATTATTGTTTTAAATAATTATATATTTTTTATATTAGCGACGGTTTAGGCCGACACTATTGTTTATGCGAAAATATTCATTTCCCATCATCAATTTCCTTTGCCTCCTTTTTAGTTATTGTCTTAAATTTTATTATTTTCTTATATTAGCGACGATTCAGGCCGACACTACTGTTTGTGCAAATAATTTCACACCCCCCCTCCAAAATCATATGCCTCCTTTAAAGTTATTGTTTTAATTAATTACTATTTTTATATTAAAATCCAGTAATTTAATAGCGCTTTTAAAGTGCTATTAAAACAAATCGTTTACAACAGTTGTGCGGTTATTAGCGCTTTAAAGAGCTATCAAAAACAAATGAAAGTGCTATTAAATAGCATTTGTGGCGTAGTGTTTGTTGCCCTATTTTCTCTTTTAGTGTTGGTTTATCCTTCTGGACTGAAGAGACAACTCCTCTTTGTCTTTATTAGAATTTTCATAAGAGGAGCATACGCCTAACTAGTCCTATTCTTCCATTTTAATGCAAAAGTATTTAACACAAATAAAACTAAAGTTTATGAGTGAAGGGGAGCATTCGAACGATAATCTATACAAGAAGCATCATAGGACTAAAAAAAAGTGATATACGTTTAATCATTCCTTCTTCACCACTTAGTGCTCGTGGCCTTCGAGTGCATTTGTTTTGAAAATATTTTTAAAATTGTTTGATTTATGAGAATAATAGTTGGTTTTGACCAAGCGTTTATTTGGACCAAAGCTATTGTTTGTGCGAAGTTTTAATTTTCCCCCACCAATTTCATTTTCCTCCTTTTTAGTTGTTGTTTTAAATAATTATATATTTTAATATTAGCGAGGGTTCAGGCCGATGTTATTGTTTATGCAAAAATATTCATTTCCCATCACCAACTTTGTTTGCCTCCTTTTCAGTTAATTTCTTAATTAATTATCATTTTCTAATATTAGTTACGGTTCAAGCCGACGTTGCTGTTTGTGGGGAAAATTTTACTTCCCCCCACCAATTTCATTTGCCTCTTTGAAAGTTATTTTTTTAATTAATTACTATTTTTAGATTAAGAACCAAAAATTTAATAGCGCAACTAAAGTGTTATTAAACAAAATTACTTACAATAACGATGCGGTTAATAGCACTTTAAAGGGTTGTCAAAAAAATGTGCTATTAAATAGCATTTGTGGCGTAGTGTCTATTTCCATGTTTTCTCTTCCAGTGTTGGTTTAATCTTCTGGACAGAAGAGACAACTCCTCTTTGTCTTTATCAGAATCTTCATAAGAGGAGCATACGCCTAACTAGTCCTTTTCTTCCATTTTATTGCAAAATTATTTAGTACGAGTGAAAATAAAGTTCATGAATAAAGGGGAGCAATCGAATGATAAGCTATACAACAAGAAACCTAGGACTAAAAAATGGGACATACGTTTAATCATTCCTTCTTCACCATTTATTGCTCGTGGCCTTCTAATGCATTTGTTTACAAAATATTTTGAAAATGTTTTGATTTTCGAGAATAATACTTGGTGTTGACCAAGCGTTTATTTGGATCGAAGCTACTGTTTATGCAAAAATATTCATTTACCATCACCAATTACGTTTTCCTCCTTTTTAGTTAATGTCTTAATTAATTATTATTTTCTTATATTAGCGACGGTTCATGCCGATGCTACTGTTTGTGTGAAAATTTTCATTTTCCCTTAACAATTTCATTTCCCTCCTTTGAAGTTATTGATTTGATTAATTCTTATTTTTATATTAAAAACCAGTACTTTAATAGCACTTTTAAAGTTCTATTGAACAAATCCGTTTACAATAGATGCGCGGTTAATAGAACTTTAAAGGCTATCAAAAACAAAAGAAAGTTCTCTTAAATAATATTTGTGGCGTAGTGTCTGTTGCCCTGTTTTCTCTTCCAGTGTTGGTTTATCCTTCTGGACATAAGAGACAACTCCTCTTTATCTTTATCAAAATCTTCATAAGAGGAACATACGGCTAACTAGTCCTTTTCTTACATTATATTGCAAAAGTATTTAGCACGAATAAAAATAAAGTTCATGAGTGAAGGGGAGCATTCGAACGATAAGCTATACAACAAGCATCCTAGGACTAAAAAAAGGGACATATGTTTAATAATTCCTTCTTCACCACTTAGAGCTCGTGGCCTTCGAGTGCATTTGTTTTGAAAATATTTTGAAAATGGTTTGATTTTCGAGAATAATACATGATGTGGACCAAGCGTTTATTTGGTCTGAAGCTACTGTTTATGCGAAAATTTCATTTCCCCCCACCAATTTCGTTTTCCTCCTTTTTAGTTATTGTTTTAAATAATTATATATTTTTTATATTAGTGACGATTCAGGAAGACGCTATTGTTTATGCAAAAATATTCATTTATCATCACCAATTTTGTTTTCCTCCTTTTTAGTTATTGTCTTAATTAGTTATTATTTTCTTATATTAGCGATGATTCAGGCGGACGCTGTTGTTTGTGCGAAAATTGTCATTTCCCCCCACCAATTTCATTTGCCTCTTTTAAAGTTATTATTTTAATTAATTAATATTTTTATATTAAAAACCAGTACTTTAATAGCGCTTTTAAAGTTCTATTAAACAAATCGTTTACAATAGCGGCATTGTTAATAGCCCTTTAAAGGCTATCAAAAACAAAAGAAAGTGATATTAAATAGCGTGTGTGGCATAGTGTTTGTTTCCCTGTTTTCTCTTCTAGTGTTGGTTATCCTTCTAGATAGAAGAGACAACTCCTCTTTGTCTTTATCAAAATCTTCATAAGAGGAGCATACGGCTAACTAGTCATTTTCTTCCATTTTATTGCAAAAGTATTTATCATGAATAAAACTAAAGTTCATGAGTAAAGGGGAGCATTTGAATGATAAGCTATAGAACAAGCATCCTAGGACTAAAAAAAGGGATATACGTTTAATCATTCCTTCTGCACCACTTAGTGCTCTTGGCCTTCGAGTGCATTTGTTTTGAAAATAGTTTAATTTTCGAGATTACTACTTGGTGTTAACCATGCATTTATTTGGAGGGAAACTACTATTTGTGCACAAATTACATTTCCCCCAACCAATTTCGTTTTCCTCCTTTTTTGTTATTGTTTTAAATAATTATATATTTTTTATATTAGCGACGGTTTAGGCCGACACTATTGTTTATGCGAAAATATTCATTTCCCATCACCAATTTCGTTTGCCTCCTTTTTAGTTATTGTCTTAAATTTTATTATTTTCTTATATTAGCGACGATTCAGGCCGACACTACTGTTTGTTCAAATAATTTCTCACCCCCCCCCCCCTCCAATTTCATATGCCTCCTTTAAAGTTATTTTTTTAATTAATTATTATTTTTATATTAAAATCCAGTAATTTAATAGCGCTTTTAAAGTGCTATTAAAACAAATCGTTTACAACAGTTGTCCGGTTATTAGCGCTTTAAAGGGCTATCAAAAACAAATGAAAGTGCTATTAAATAGCATTTGTGGCGTAGTGTTTGTTGCCCTATTTTCTCTGTTATTGTTGGTTTATCCTTCTGGACTGAAGAGACAACTCCTCTTTGTCTTTATTAGAATTTTCATAAGAGGAGCATACGCCTAACTAGTCCTTTTCTTCCATTTTAATGCAAAAGTATTTAGCACGAATAAAACTAAAGTTTATGAGTGAAGGGGAGCATTCGAACGATAATCTATACAAGAAGCATCATAGGACTAAAAAAAAGTGATATACGTTTAATCATTCCTTCTTCACCACTTAGTGCTCGTGGCCTTCGAGTGCATTTGTTTTGAAAATATTTTTAAAATTGTTTGATTTATGAGAATAATAGTTGGTTTTGACCAAGCGTTTATTTGGACCAAAGCTATTGTTTGTGCGAAGTTTTCATTTTCCCCCACCAATTTCATTTTCCTCCTTTTTAGTTATTGTTTTAAATAATTATATATTTTAATATTACCGAGGGTTCAGGCCGATGTTATTGTTTATGCAAAAATATTCATTTCCCATCACCAACATTGTTTGCCTCCTTTTCAGTTAATTTCTTAATTAATTATCATTTTGTAATATTAGTTACGGTTCAAGCCGACGTTGCTGTTTGTGGGGAAAATTTTACTTCCCCCCACCAATTTCATTTGCCTCTTTGAAAGTTATTTTTTTAATAAATTACTATTTTTAGATTAAGAACCAAAAATTTAATAGCGCAACTAAAGTGTTATTAAACAAAATTACTTACAATAACGGTGCGGTTAATAGCACTTTAAAGGGTTGTCAAAAAAATGTGCTATTAAATAGCATATGTGGCGTAGTGTCTATTTCCATGTTTTCTCTTCCAGTGTTGGTTTAATCTTCTGGACAGAAGAGACAACTCCTCTTTGTCTTTATCAGAATCTTCGTAAGAGGAGCATACGCCTAACTAGTCCTTTTCTTCCATTTTATTGCAAAATTATTTAGCACGATGAAAATAAAGTTCATGAATAAAGGGGAGCAATCGAATGATAATCTATACAACAAGAATCCTAGGACTAAAAAAAGGGACATACGTTTAATCATTCCTTCTTCACCATTTATTGCTCGTGGCCTTCTAATGCATTTGTTTACAAAACATTTTGAAAATGTTTTGATTTTCGAGAATAATACTTGGTGTTGACCAAGCGTTTATTTGGATCGAAGCTACTGTTTATGCAAAAATATTCATTTACCATCACCAATTACGTTTTCCTCCTTTTTAGTTAATGTCTTAATTAATCATTATTTTCTTATATTAGCGACGGTTCATGCCGATGCTACTGTTTGTGTGAAAATTTTCATTTTCCCTTACCAATTTCATTTCCCTCCTTTGAAGTTATTGATTTAATTAATTCTTATTTTTATATTAAAAACCAGTACTTTAATAGCACTTTTAAAGTGCTATTGAACAAATTCGTTTACAATAGATGCACGGTTAATAGCACTTTAAAAGCTATCAAAAACAAAAGAAAGTTCTCTTAAATAATATTTGTGGCGTAGTGTCTGTTGCCCTGTTTTCTCTTCCAGTGTTGGTTTATCCTTCTGGACATAAGAGACAACTCCTCTTTATCTTTATCAAAATCTTCATAAGAGGAGCATACGCCTAACTAGTCCTTTTCTTCCATTATATTGCAAAAGTATTTAGCACGAATAAAAATAAAGTTCATGAGTGAAGGGGAGCATTCGAACGATAAGCTATACAACAAGCATCCTAGGACTAAAAAAAAGGGACATATGTTTAATCATTACTTCTTCACCACTTAGTGCTCGTGGCCTTCAAGTGCATTTGTTTTGAAAATATTTTGAAAATGGTTTGATTTTCGAGAATAATACATGGTGTTGACCAAGCGTTTTTTTGGACCGAAGCTACTGTTTATGCCAAAATTTCATTTTCCCCCACCAATTTCGTTTTCCTCCTTTTTAATTATTGTTTTAAATAATTATATATTTTTATATTAGTGACGGTTCAGGACGACGCTATTGTTTATGCAAAAATATTCATTTATCATCACCAATTTCGTTTTCCTCCTTTTTAGTTATTGTCTTAATTAGTTATTATTTTCTTATATTAGTGATGATTCAGGCGGACGCTGCTGTTTGTGCGAAAATTGTCATTTCCCCCCACCAATTTCATTTGCCTCTTTTAAAGTTATTGTTTTAATTAATTAATATTTTTATATTAAAAACCAGTACTTTAATAGCGCTTTTAAAGTTCTATTAAACAAATCGTTTACAATAGCGGCATCGTTAATAGCGCTTTAAAGGCTATCAAAAACAAAAGAAAGTGATATTAAATAGCGTGTGTGGCATATTGTTTGTTTCCCTGTTTTCTCTTTTAGTGTTGGTTATCCTTCTAGATAGAAGAGACAACTCCTATTTGTCTTTATCAAAATCTTCATAAGAGGAGCATACGCCTAACTAGTCATTTTCTTCCATTTTATTGCAAAAGTATTTATCATGAATAAAACTAAAGTTCATGAGTAAAGGGGAGCATTTGAAAGATAAGCTATAGAACAAGCATCCTAGGACTAAAAAAAGGGATATACGTTTAATCATTCCTTCTGCACCACTTAGTGCTCTTGGCCTTCGAGTGCATTTGTTTTGAAAATATTTTGAAAATGGTTTAATTTTCGAGAATACTACTTGGTGTTAACCATGCATTTATTTGGAGGGAAGCTACTATTTATGCACAAATTACATTTCCCCCCACCAATTTCATTTGCCTCCTTTTTAGTTATTGTTTTAAATAATTATATATTTTTTATATTAGCGACGGTTTAGGCCGACACTATTGTTTATGCGAAAATATTCATTTCCCATCACCAATTTCGTTTGCCTCCTTTTTAGTTATTGTCTTAAATTTTATTATTTTCTTATATTAGCGACGATTCAGGCCGACGCTACTGTTTGTGCAAAAAATTTCACACCCCCCCCCCAATTTCATATGCCTCCTTTAAAGTTATTGTTTTAATTAATTATTATTTTTATATTAAAATCTAGTAATTTAATAGCGCTTTTAAAGTGCTATTAAAACAAATCGTTTACAACAGTTGTGCGGTTATTAGCGCTTTAAAGGGCTATCAAAAACAAATGAAAGTGCTATTAAATAGCATTTGTAGCGTAGTGTTTGTTGCCCTATTTTCTCTTTTAGTGTTGGTTTATCCTTCTGGACTTAAGAGACAACTCCTCTTTGTCTTTATCAGAATTTTCATTAGAGGAGCATACGCCTAACATGTCCTTTTCTTCCATTTTAATGCAAAAGTCTTTAGCACGAATAAAACTAAAGTTTATGAGTGAAGGGGAGCATTCGAACGATAATCTATACAAGAAGCATCATAGGACTAAAAAAATCTGATATACGTTTAATCATTCCTTCTTCACCACTTAGTGCTCGTGGCCTTCGAGTGCATTTGTTTTGAAAATATTTTTAAAATTGTTTGATTTATGAGAATAATAGTTGGTTTTGACCAAGCGTTTATTTGGACCAAAGCTATTATTTGTGAGAAGTTTTCATTTTCCCCCACCAATTTCATTTTCCTCCTTTTTAGTTATTGTTTTAAATAATTATATATTTTAATATTAGCGAGGGTTCAGGCCGATGTTATTGTTTATGAAAAAATATTCATTTCCCATCACCAACTTTTTTTGCCTCCTTTTCAGTTAATTTCTTAATTAATTATCATTTTCTAATATTAGTTACGGTTCAAGCCGACGTTGTTGTTTGTGGGGAAAATTTTATTTCCCCCCACCAATTTCATTTGCCTCTTTGAAAGTTATTTTTTAATTAATTACTATTTTTAGATTAAGAACCAAAAATTTAATAGCGCAACTAAAGTGTTATTAAACAAAATTACTTACAATAACGGCGCGGTTAATAGCACTTTAAAGGGCTGTCAAAAAAATGTGCTATTAAATAGCATCTGTGGCGTAGTGTCTATTTCCATGTTTTCACTTCTAGTGTTGGTTTAATCTTCTGGGCAGAAGAGTCAACTCCTCTTTGTCTTTATCAGAATCTTCATAAGAGGAGCATACGCCTAACTAGTCCTTTTCTTCCATTTTATTGCAAAATTATTTAGCACGAGTGAAAATAAAGTTCATGAATAAAGGGGAGCATTCGAACGATAAGCTATACAACAAGCATCCTAGGACTAAAAAAAGGGACATACGTTTAATCATTCCTTCTTCACCATTTATTGCTCGTGACCTTCTAATGCGTTTGTTTACAAAACATTTTGAAAATGGTTTAAATTTCGAGAATAATACTTGGTGTTGACCAAGCGTTTATTTGGATCGAAGCTACTGTTTATGCGAAAATATTCATTTACCATCACCAATTACGTTTTCCTCCTTTTTAGTTAATGTCTTAATTAATTATTATTTTCTTATATTAGCGACGGTTCATGCTGATGCTACTGTTTGTGTGAAAATTTTCATTTTCCCTTACCAACTTCATTTCCCTCCTTTGAAGTTATTGATTGTATTAATTCTTATTTTTATATTAAAAACCAGTACTTTAATAGCACTTTTAAAGTGTTGTTGAACAAATTTGTATACAATAGATGCGCGGTTAATAGCACTTTAAAGGCTATCAAAAACAAAAGAAAGTTCTCTTAAATAATATTTGTGGCGTAGTGTCTATTGCCCTGTTTTCTCTACCAGTGTTGGTTTATCCTTTTGGACATAAGAAACAACTCCACTTTATCTTTATCAAAATCTTCATAAGAGGAGCATACGCCTAACTAGTCCTTTTCTTCCATTATATTGCAAAAGTATTTAGCACGAATAAAAATAAAGTTCATGAGTGAAGGGGAGCATTCGAACGATAAGCTATACAACAAGCATCCTAGGACTAAAAAAAAGGGACATATGTTTAATCATTCCTTCTTCACCACTTAGTGCTCGTGGCCTTCGAGTGCATTTGTTTTGAAAATATTTTGAAAATGGTTTGATTTTCAAGAATAATACATGGTGTTGACCAAGCGTTTATTTGGACCGAAGCTACTGTTTATGCGAAAATTTCATTTCCCCCCACCAATTTCGTTTTCCTCCTTTTTAGTTATTGTTTTAAATAATTATATATTTTTTATATTAGTGACGGTTCAGGACGACGCTATTGTTTATGCAAAAATATTCATTTATCATCACCAATTTCGTTTTCCTCCTTTTTAGTTATTGTCTTAATTAGTTATTATTTTCTTATATTAGCGATGATTCAGGCGGACGCTACTGTTTGTGCGAAAATTGTCATTCCCCCCCACCAATTTCATTTGCCTCTTTTAAAGTTATTGTTTTAATTAATTAATATTTTTATATTAAAAACCAGTACTTTAATAGCGCTTTTAAAGTTCTATTAAAGAAATCGTTTACAATAGCGGCATCGTTAATAGCGCTTTAAAGGCTATCAAAAACAAAAGAAAGTGATATTAAATAGCGTGTGTGGCATAGTGTTTGTTTCCCTGTTTTCTCTTCTAGTGTTGGTTATCCTTCTAGATAGAAGAGACAACTCCTCTTTGTCTTTATCAAAATCTTCATAAAAGGAGTATACGCCTAACTAGTCATTTTCTTCCATTTTATTGCAAAAGTATTTATCATGAATAAAACTAAAGTTCATGAGTAAAGGGGAGCATTTGAATGATAAGCTATAGAACAAGCATCCTAGGACTAAAAAAAGGGATATACGTTTAATCATTCCTTCTGCACCACTTAGTGCTCTTGGCCTTCGAGTGCATTTGTTTTGAAAATATTTTGAAAATGGTTTAATTTTCGAGAATACTACTTGGTGTTAACCATGCATTTATTTGGAGGGAAGCTACTATTTGTGCACAAATTACATTTCCCGCCACCAATTTCGTTTGCCTCCTTTTTAGTTATTGTTTTAAATAATTATATATTTTTTATATTAGCGACGGTTTAGGCCGACACTATTGTTTATGCGAAAATATTCATTTCCCATCACCAATTTTGTTTGCCTCCTGTTTAGTTATTGTCTTAAATTTTATTATTTTCTTATATTAGCGACGATTCAGGCCGACGCTACTGTTTGTGCAAAAAATATCACACCCCCCCCCCCCTAATTTCATATGCCTCCTTTAAAGTTATTGTTTTAATTAATTATTATTTTTATATTAAAATCTAGTAATTTAATAGCGCTTTTAAAGTGCTATTAAAACAAATCGTTTACAACAGTTGTGTGGTTATTAGCGCTTTAAAGGGCTATCAAAAACAAATGAAAGTGCTATTAAATAGCATTTTTGGCGTAGTGTTTGTTGCCCTATTTTCTCTTTTAGTGTTGGTTTATCCTTCTGGACTTAAGAGACAACTCCTCTTTGTCTTTATCAGAATTTCCATAAGAGGAGCATACGCCTAACTAGTCCTTTTCTTCCATTTTAATGCAAAAGTATTTAGCACGAATAAAACTAAAGTTCATGAGTGAAGGGGAGCATTCGAACGATAATCTATACAAGAAGCATCATAGGACTAAAAAAAGTGATATGCGTTTAATCATTCCTTCTTCACCACTTATTTCTCGTGGCCTTCGAGTGCATTTGTTTTGAAAATATTTTTAAAATTGTTTGATTTATGAGAATAATAGTTGGTTTTGACCAAGCGTTTATTTGGACCAAAGCTATTGTTTGTGCGAAGTTTTCATTTTCCCCCACCAATTTCATTTTCCTCCTTTTTAGTTATTGTTTTAAATAATTATATATTTTAATATTAGCGAGGGTTCAGGCCGATGTTATTGTTTATGCAAAAATATTCATTTCCCATCACCAACTTTGTATGCCTCCTTTTCAGTTAATTTCTTAATTAATTATCATTTTCTAATATTAGTTACGGTTCAAGCCGACGTTGTTGTTTGTGGGGAAAATTTTATTTCCCCCCACCAATTTCATTTGCCTCTTTGAAAGTTATTTTTTAAATTAATTACTATTTTTAGATTAAGAACCAAAAATTTAATAGCGCAACTAAAGTGCTATTAAACAAAATTACTTACAATAACAGCGCGGTTAATAGCACTTTAAAGGGATGTCAAAAAAATGTGCTATTAAATAGCATCTGTGGCGTAGTGTCTATTTCCATGTTTTCTCTTCCAGTGTTGGTTTAATCTTCTGGACAGAAGAGACAACTCCTCTTTGTCTTTATCAGAATCTTCATAAGAGGAGCATACGCCTAACTAGTCCTTTTCTTCCATTTTATTGCAAAATTATTTAGCACGAGTGAAAATAAAGTTCATGAATAAAGGGGAGCATTCGAACGATAAACTATACAACAAGCATCCTAGGACTAAAAAAAGGGACATACGTTTAGTCATTCCTTCTTCACCACTTAGTGCTCATGGCTTTCAAGGGCATTTGTTGTGAAAATATTTTTGAAAATGGTTTGATTTTCGAGAATAATACTTGGTGTTGACCAAGCATTTATTTAGACCGAAGCAACTGTTTATGCAAAAATTTCATTCCCCCCGACCAATTTCGTTTTCCTCCTTTTTAAATATTGTTTTAAATATTTATATATTTTTTATATTAGCAAAGGTTCAGGTCGACGTTATTGTTTATGCAAAAATATTCATGACCCGTCACCAATTTCATTTGCATCCTTTTTAGTTATTGTCTTAAATAATTATTATTTTCTTATATTAGCGACAATTCATGCCGACGCTTCTATTTGTGCGAAAAGTTTCACATCCCCCCACCAATTCCATTTGCTTCCTTTAAAGTTATTGTTTTAATTAATTATTATTTTTATATTAAAAACCAGTAACTTAATAGCACTTTTAAAGTGCTATTAAACAAAATCGTTTACAATAGTTGCGCAGTTAATAGCACTTTAAAGGTCTATCAAAAACAAAAAGAAAGTGATATTAAAAAGCATTTGTGGAGCAGTGTCTGTTGCACTATTTTCTCTTTTAGTGTTGGTTTATCCTTCTGGACAGAAGAGACAACTCCTCTTTGTCTTTATCAGAATCTTCGTAAGATGAGCATATGCCTTACTAGTCCTTTTCTTCCCTTTTATTGAAAAAGTATTTAGCACAAATAAAAATAAAGTTCATGAGTGAAGGGGAGCATTCAAATGATTAGCTATACAACAAGCATCATAAGACTAAAAAAAAGGTATATACGTTTAATCATTCTTTCTTCACCACTTAGTGCTCGTGGCCTTCGAGTGCATTTGTTTTGAAAATATTTTTAAAATAGTTTGATTTTCGAGAATAATACTTGGTGTTGACCAAGCATTTATTTGGACCAAAGTTATTGTTTGTGCGAAAATTTCATTTCCTCCCACCAATTTTGTTTTCCTCCTTTTTTAGTTATTTTTTTAAATAATTATATATTTTTATATTAGCGACTATTCAGGCCGGCACTATTGTTTATGCAAAAATATTCATTTCCCGTCACCAATTTCGTTTGCCTCCTTTTCATTTATTGTCTTAATTAATTATTATTTTCTTATATTAGCGACGGTTCAAGCCGACGTTGCTGTTTGTGCGAAAATTTTAATTCCCCCCCTCCAATTTCATTTTCCTCTTTGAAAGTTATTGTTTTAATTAATTATTATTTTTATATTAAAAACCAGTACTTTATTAGCGCTTTTAAAGTGTTATTTAACAAAATTGTTTACAATAGTGGCGCAGTTAATAGCGCTTTAAAGGGCTATCAAAAAAAGTGCTATTAAATAGCATTTGTGGCGTAGTGTCTATTTCGATGTTTTCTCTTCTAGTGTTGGTTTGTCCTTCTGGATAGAAGAGACAACTCCTCTTTGTTTTTATCAAAATCTTCATAAGAGGAGCATACTCCTAACTAGTCCTTTTTTTCCATTTTATTGCAAAAGTATTTAGCACAAATAAAACTAAAGTTCATGAGTGAAGGGGAGCATTCGAACGATAAGCTATACAACACGAATCCTAGGACTAAAAAAATGGATATACGTTTAATCATTCCTTCTTCACCACTTAGTGCTCGTGCCCTTCGAGTGCATTTGTTTTGAAAACATTTTGAAAATGGTTTGATTTTCGAGAATAATACTTGGTGTTGACCAAGCGTTTATTTGGACCGAAGCTACTGTTTATGCAAAAATTCCATTTCCCCCACCAATTTTGTTTGCCTCCTTTTTAGTTGTTGTTTTCAATAATTATATATTTCTTATATTAGCGACGGTTCAGGCCGACACTATTGTTTATGCAAAAAATATTATTTCCCATCACCAATTTCGTTTGCCTCCTTTTTAGATATTGTCTTAATTAATTATTATTTTCTTATATTAGAGACGGTTTAGGCCGACGTTACTGTTTGTGCGAAAATTTTCATTCCCCCCCCCCCCCCCCACCAATTTCATTTGCCTCCTTTAAAGATATTGTTTAAATTAATTATTATTTTTAAATTAAAAACCATATCTTTAATAGCGCTTTTAAAGTGCTATTAAACAAAATCGTTTACAATAGCGGCGCGGTTAATAGCGCTTTAAAAAGATATCAAAAACAAAAGAAAGTGATATTAAATAACATTTGTGGCATAGTGTTTGTTGCCCTGTTTTCTCTTCGGTGTTTGTTTATCCTTCTGGACAGAAGAGACAACTCCTCTTTGTCTTTATCAGAATCTTCATACGAGAAGCATACGCCTAACTAGTCCTTTTCTTCCATTTTATTGAAAAAGTATTTAGCACGAATAAAAATAAAGTTCATGAGTGAAGGGGAGCATTCGAAGGATAAGTTATACAACAAGCATCCTAGGACTAAAAAAAAGGGACATACTTTAATCATTCCTTCTTCACCACTTAGTGCTCGTGGCCTTCGAGTGCATTTGTTTTGAAAATATTTTGAAAATGATTTGATTTTCGAGAATAATATTTGGTGTTGACCAAGCGTTTATTTGGACCGAAGCTACTGTTTGTGCGAAATTTCATTTCCCCCCACCAATTTCGTTTGCCTCCTTTTTAGTTATTGTTTTAAATAATTATATATTTTTTATATTAGCGACGGTTTAGGACGACGTTATTGTTTATGCAAAAATATTCATTTACCATCACCAATTTCATTTGCCTCCTTTTTAATTATTGTTTTAACTAGTTATTATTTTCTTATATTAGCAACAATTCAGACCGACGCTGCTGTTTCTGCAAAAAATTTCATTTCCCCCCACCAATTTCATTTGCCTCTTTTAAAGTTATTTTTTTAATTAATTAATATTTTTATATTAAAAACCAGTACTTTAATAGCACTTTTAAAGTTCTATTAAACAAATCGTTTACAATAGTGACACCGTTAATAGCACTTTAAAGGGATATAAAAAAAGTGCTATTAAATAGCATTTGTTGCGTAGTTTCTGTTTCCCTGTTTTCTCTTCTAGTGTTGGTTTATCCTTCGGGACAGAAGAGACAATTGCTCTTTGTCTTTATCAGAATCTTCATTAGAGGAGCATATGCCTAACTAGAAGGAGGTTTGACTGGTCAATCTTTGAGTACTTTTTAGTATTTGAGAAGCTTAGAAGAATGTTTTGAAGAAGATGGGAAGGAAATTTTTGGGGTACAACACAATGCATCTCTTAAGGAAGGTGGTAAAAGAAATAAAACAATATACTTTGGAGTGATAATATTCCTCCTGAGTTAGATAGAGAATATACCTTCTCCCTGAGAGTATACTTCTCTCCCTTTATCATAATCAAAAAGACGGATAAATGATACAATTGCGAAAAAAGATAAATCTGCAAACACTTGCATATGATAGGAGGAAACCAAATATCATATTGAATTTTTACTTTTTGAGGTAGACACGAGACAAGACACCATACTTAGTGGAAAAATTATGAAGGACGAGAGATAACTACATCATGTGATAAGTTTTTATTTCATAAAACCATCTTATTAAAATATATTCTTTTATTCTATATTCAAGCATAAACATTTATTTCAAAGTATGTCAAACATTTGTTTTTCATATTGTATTTTCACTTTTTGAAAGTAAACAAGTATGGGTTTTTATGGAAAACATTAATGGAAGATATAAAGGACAAGACTCAACCACATCATGTAACAAAGGTTTATTAGATGTAAGCAACATACATATTATTATACACTTAAGCATAGAAAGTAATCATTTATTTCAAAATATATTAATCAATAGTAATTTATGCAAAACAAAGTTTAGATATTATTTTTACGTTATGTTTGTAGTACTAAATATCCTATTTATTAATTTATGCAATTTAAGAGTGGTTTTTAAAAATTATGCAAGCAAACTCATTTAGAAAAGGAAAAAAAAACATATTATTGAATTTTGTAAACAAAAAAAAGTATAGAAGGAAAAATGCAAGACAAAAGATTAAAATGCAAGAAAATAGCATAAAACATCAAAGGCTCTTAGTTCATCTCATCATCATCTTCGCAAGAGACTAATGGAGAGATGATGTTTTTCCTAACTATTTTCTTGATAAGCAAGTTGATCCTTTTATTTATTTTCCTTTGCTCCTCAAATATGTTATTGTACCCCCCAAGTTAAACATACACTCATTTTATGGGTTAGAGATAAATAATTTAAAAAGAGTGATAAAAATAATTTATTTTAAAGCATAAACAAAGTAATAACTATTTTAAGGGGTTAATCAGATTTAGCTAATTATTTCAACCTTAAAATGATTTTACCTTTTTCAAGAAATAATTCTTGATAAATATTTCTCGTGTGGGATGAGCACTTCATAGTGTATTATTCTCATTAAATCTTTGAATGTGAGAGTTAGTAAAAAAAGAATAAGTAAGTCCATTTCAGACTTTTTATTCAACTGATCATTTCCGATCATTTAATCTTGAGACTCCTCTCAAATATTTTGATTTTATCATAATGGTTTACATTTGTCATCATCGTTCATCCTCGGGATAAAATACTTCAAATAGAATTTGTATACTTCTAGAATATATCGATGCTTTGTATAAATTTTAAACAATCACTTAGTCTCAGAGCTATAAATAAATTCTGCAAAAACAAATAGGATTTTTTTATTTGGTTCCCATAATATAGTATGTATTGGAAGTTTCCATTTTCAAAGATCTTTGTTTTATGATCCTGCAATCTCATCTTTCTCGTTAGGTTCTTTTGTTCATATTTCTTCTTCTTCATTTGAAGATCATTTTTTCATGATTGTCTCTAAGGTTGATGTTTATTTCCTCTTCTTTGTTCTAATGTTAAAGAAACTTCTTCATATTTTCTCTCGTTCTTTGAGCAAGAGGATCCTTCGTCTATTATTGATCTTTCAATGATCGAGTATTGTCTTTTGAAGGATTAAAATTGGGTTCTGTTTGGATTTGTTTTGATTCAGCTTATTCTTCTTATTTATGATTTCTTTCTTTCTTGAAATGAAAGCTTTCATCTATATATTAAAGATTTGGATTGATTTTCCAAATCTTAATTCTTTAATGTTTGTTATAAAAATAATTCTATATGACTAGATATAGAAAATACATTTAAAGTCAATATTTATTATATTTTTCGCCTCGTGTGTTCATTTTATCTTGTCGCATATTTTTTAAGAAACTTTATATTTTCTTTTCAGAGCTCCCACATTTCCTCCGCAGTTGAATAATAAAGACCGGTGAACAGTTCACAGACATTCAAAAAACACAGTCATACAACTTTTTATTTTAAAGATCAATCTTTCTTTTCCTCTTTGGCCAAAAAAGGATTTTCAACTACCAATCATAATTTTAATGAGTAGAGTGAACCAGAACATCAACTATTGTTTAAAAAATTTAAAAATAATTTTCCAAAAGTAAAAGTTTTTATTTTTAAAAAGGTGGTGGTAAGTTTAAAAACAGGACTTGTGTAGGAAGTCATCTTCCTCCTGAGACGATTAGTCTTTTAAACATGAGTTAGACTTTTGTAAGGAAAGTTATATTTGTTACTGATATGTTCATTGTAATTCTGGAAGGGCAGCATTGTATAAGTTCACGAAGGAATGTTGTTTATACACCTTAAATGAATACTGTCTATTTACGGATTATATATATGGTTCGAAACTAAACCCATTAAAAGCTTATGGTTGGAGATTGTGTGATCAGTTCCTACTATATATATAGGTTGAAGATCATCTAGCTTTGAATATCTTACAATCGATTCATTTACAGTGTAATAACCAGCAAAAAATATCGAGTCGCCACCATTAATTTTTATACTAGGGAAGGGAATATAACGGATAACCCTAACTAGATCAGAGATTCTAAGTTGTTGATTCGTTTTAGACGAAGGAAAGGTGTTAGGCACCCCTCATCCACCTTATTCACAAGGATACTAGGGTTTAGGTTTACGGTTTAGGAATAGGGTTTTAATTTTAATTAGGGGAACTCGCCACGGTTTTTAAGTCGTATGCCTATGTATCCTCTTAGGAGGAATCAGAGTCTCAATTCGTAGTTCGCAGTTGTTTGGTCAGTGTTTTTTTTTTATGAATTATGGAAATATCTCGAATTATCCTTGAATTAAGTATAGGTGTGTGAATAGTGAAATTTGTAGATGAGGTTCGCAGTCGGAAAAAAAACTCCATAATCCTTTTTGAATATATATATATAGTAAAAATTTGTTAGTAATTTGTCGGCTAGATGTATTCGAGTATATTATGCAATATGAGAAAAATAGTTTTTAATGTATGAGAAAAAATATTTTTAATGCAATTAAAGTATTAAAAATATGAGTTAGTATCTTAAAATGAGGTTTTAATTAATAAATAAATATTTTATAATTTTGAAAAATATATTAAATTTTCAAATATCCTATAATTTATTAATATGCAAAAATAAATTAATGCAAAATATGATATAGAAAATGGAAAAATAAGTAAATTAAAAGAAATTAAATGAATTAATTAAGTTAAGATATTGAGGGTGTAAAATTTAAGTCTGGGGGTGTACTAGAAATATATTCAGGTCCAAAAGAAAATCTGAGCCCAAATAGCAAGGGGTGCAAATTGGCGTTGGGTAGTAAAATACTGGGAGTGCAGGAAGTAAGGGCCCAAGTCCAGATATTGGACTTGGCCCAATATCGCAGGGGGGTACAGTTGGTTGTTGACACAAAAACAGGGGGGTGATTACGAATTTCTCTAAGCCCATAATAAATTATGGAGCCCGTTTGGGCAGCGTGTGAGCGAGTGTATATGGTTACAGTGAGTGAGCGGTTTTGGGACGTTTGATCAAGATCAAAAGGCGTGGGTTAAGGGTGCACGGTAGGATTTTTGCACTGTAATGAGGAAGGATTTTATACAACCAACGACAGGGCCTGAGGCCCATTTCCTCCTTTCCTCTCTCCCTCTCTTTCTCTCTTTGTTATTCTCTCTAGGCGATCAGAAATCGCCCCGCCGGCCGAAAATCACTTCCGCTGGAGGCTCCCACTTTTAGCCACCGTAGGAAACCCCACACCGTCGTTAATCTTCATATGGGTTCTTACGAACCCTAACCCTATGTTCTTCAAACCCCACGAACCCTAAAAACCCTAGGGTTCTGGGATGAATCCTAACCTTCAGCTGAAGAACCCTAACCCTAGGTGAAGAACCCTTACCCTAATTATTTCCAGAAATCCAGAATTAAACCACCAATGCCTAGAAATTCAACAATGATAACAATCTATAAACTTAAAGCTAAGTCTGAGGTTTACTTCCTTGCAGTGAAACTTTTCGTAAGCCGATTTCCCTTTTGTCTCTTTCTGATCTCCTTCTCTTTCTTTGTTTGCAAGTTGTAGTGATGGCACGACGGTGATGACGGCTTGAGGGCATAAAAGATGTGACTCCACATATCTAGGGTTTCATAAGCTGAAACCCAGATCTCAAGCAAGAAGGTGGATTCACGCTTCTACTTCCTCTCTTTCTTCTTTTCTTTCTGTTCACAAGTCTTTTTCCCCCCTTCTCATAATTTTCTTAGGTTTATTTATAGGTTAGAAATTAGAATAGATTAGGAAAATTGTTTGATTAGGCGTTACATATTTGTTGGTTGTTGTTAGAAATTAGAAAATATGAAAGATTGAATATTGATTTGTGTTTGAAAAGATTGTAATTCATGTTATTGTAAATTTGAGATTTGTTTTTTATTTGATTCATGTACTGAATGATTTTTGTAATGTATGAAAGATTTGATACGATTAGATTTTCTTTGATCAATTAGGGTTTCAAAACCCTCGGTTGACGTAATCAACCATGTTCAAAAAACTAGTTTTTTCCATTTTCTTAAAGATAGAATTAATACAAAAATAATAATATAAATAATAATAATAAATAATAAGTAAAACGTAAATGGGCTCTGCTGACAAAATTTGAAATTGGTTAACATTTATTTATTGGGCCATCCCAATCTCTAAATTCACTCCTCTATACAAATTAAAGACACACCTCCTTCTATTATGAAAAATAGGTCAAAAACTCTTGATGGACCGGTTAGATAAAACGTATCTTGGGCCTCTTTACAAAAATAAATGCATCAATAATTTCTTTGATAAGCCCAAATGTTCAGACCAAAAAACACACACCCCCTTTCCCCACTAAAACACGTTAACCCTTAATGGGCCATCAGATTTTGATGGCCCAAAACACCATACCTCTGTATTATACAATGCACCTCTTCTTTCTTAAAATGGGCCTGAATGTAATGGGCCAACGAACCAAAACCTTATCTTAACAAATAACCCCATCTTTTATTTAACCAAAAAGAAATCTTTAATGGACCGGTATATAAACTGATATGGGCCTGTCTAAAAGTGAAACAAAAATACACCCCCTTCTATAAACAAGCCTCATGAAAAACTCAATGGACCATCAGATTTTGATGGTC
Source organism: Vicia faba (assembly GCA_948472305.1). Lineage (NCBI taxonomy): Eukaryota > Viridiplantae > Streptophyta > Magnoliopsida > Fabales > Fabaceae > Vicia > Vicia faba. The sequence goes on along the minus strand of OX451739.1, from coordinate 1,009,357,913 downwards.
TATTTCAAAGAAGTACACCCCTCTTATGAATATATACCCCTAAGAAATAATGTGATTATGAATTAGTAATATAGTAATATTAAAATTTAGATAAAATGACCATTGAAATTGATGGGGAAATTTTGGGGTATGACAACCAACCCGGTTAAAACCATAATAGATTTTGAGATCATACCGGTTAAAATCTCAAGAGGTTATTTTGTTATCCTATTAAATGAATTGAGCTCAAATATATTTTGGAACTTGAAGACTAACCGCTACAAGTTCTGTGTTCGTGGAGAGAATACAAACCACTTTAATCTACAGTTGGGACGGAAGTTTGGCCACTTCAATCTCAGTAATTTATTTGAAAAGACGCAAACACCCATATTTATCGTCTTGTAATATTATGGTTGTAGGAAAACTACCATTTCTTTATATAAGGGGGGTTCGTGAGTCTTTCCTACTAAAAGCTCTAAGTATTATTGGAAACTCTCAAGACCAAGTCTTTGGGAGATGAGTAGGTCATTTTTAGTTTTTGTCAAACCTCTATAATTCCTGGTGTCTTTCTCTTTCGTTTAACTTTTTAATTTCTGCACTTTAAATATTTTATTTTTCCTTCTTAGACTTAGAAAGTATTTTTCAATCTCTAATTAAATTGCTAAAAGTTTTCAAAACCCATGTTTTTCCAAACCACACAATTCACCCCCCTCTTGTGTGTGAAGTCTTAAGTCCATCATTGGGTAGACTAATGTGTGTTTAAGTGTGCAGTTACAAAGATTAATATACTAATCGAAAGTTAGTTTTGAAACTGCATTGAACATTGAAAGAGAAGCTCTTAAGAGACAAATTCTGAAGATCAGACTCTAAAGAATCATCTTTTTATCAAGTCATCTTCTGATGACCAGAACCTGAAATCTCCAGACTTTGAACAAATTAGCTTTTGAAGGTTAAGCCAACCTCTGAAGAATCAGATACTGAAGGATTGTAAGCTAAGACGACACACATTTATTTAAGGACGATGATCAATATCCTCTATTATCACACCAAAATTATACCTTGGGTTTTTAACAAAAACTGAGATAAAATATGTATAAGTTCTTTAACATTACATTGTTTACATAGAATATTAAATTACATTATTACAACAAATGCAGTGTTGTCATAGTATTTGTTATTCGTAGAGAACAACACATCTTTGTTGTAATACAGATTCTATTGGATACATTTTGTTCTCTTTATTTTAAAGTTCTATAGATTGCATGCAATCAACTCCAATGAGCTATCTACTCCAAGTAAGGAGTTATCAGTTCTAAACATTGGAAAAAAATTTCTGCACTTTCAATCCATCATAGAGAACTTTTCCAAGCTTCTTTAAGTTCCAAAATTTCATTATCTTGAGCAAATGATTTCACAAGAGAGATATATAATGGTGGATGTAGATAGGTTGTTGTTGATTGATGTCTTGGAAATATCTTGAGCATTGTTTCTTCAAGAATGTAGGCTAGAGATTCGTTGTTGTAGTTGTGTAACATATTCCCTCGGTTTTTATTAAAAAATCAACGAGAAACATATTTTCTTTTTTAAATAAAAAATAAAATAAGTAAGCCCATCGGTTTTAGGAAAAAATCGAGGTAATAAGTTCCAAGAAAAAATGGTAAATGATAAAAAATTGAAAGTAACAAGTCATGTTTCCATTTCATTTTTTACTAGTCAACATTTTGTGTGTGTAATTTACAGCATGTTTAGAAGTAAGTATCCCAATATTTCCAGTCAAGGAAAACAATGTTGTTTTCTTTGATTGACAACATAGAAAGGTTATTTCAAAAATACAACAACAACAACATTATGTGAGATAGATTGCAAGGACAGAAAAAATATTTTGTTTAATATTGAATAACATTGAATATATTTACTGACTTGCAATCCACCCCACAAGAATGATGCATACGAGTTTACGGTGGCTACATATAAGTTAGGTTTAGGGTAAAAAAATTGGTTTAACGAGTGGTTTTATAGTAATATCTGATTATTTTATCCTTCGGTTATTAAGGAAACCGAAGGGATATATCATTTAGTTTACACTTATAACGAAATAAAAACATAAATTGCAATATTTGGGATTTGACAGGTGTCCTAAATTGTCTTTCCCCTCGGCATTACTAAACAACTAATGGAATATATTATTTTTTTAAATAAAATATGGCGCACCTTGGCGTTATACCTCAGTTTTGGTTTGAATGAGATGAAAGTTTTGTCATAAAATGTATTATTTGTAGTACTGGCTTGAGCATTGAAGTCCCTTACTTGTGTGTTTGGGCATTAAAAGTCTCTTGCTTGTGTGCTTAAGCAACTTGTAATCAAATTTGGTTATAGTAGAAATCTCTTGGAAGTGCAAGGGGACTGGACTAGTCCTGATTTGTAGGAGGAATCAGGATAATTGCTTATGTATTGTCGTTCTCTCTCTTCTTTATTTTTGTTCAATAATACTCTGATAATATCCACCATACTCTAAATCAGATTCTAAACATTATAATTATAATCTGATAACATATCTTAAAGGGAAAACAAAGAAAAAGTCAACATAATTCAACCCCCTTCTTGTATTTTTCTCACCTTGAAATTCTTGTTTATGACATAGACGCTTAAGTCACGTGCATTTTGACTTGCTAAATAAAATAACACCCAAGAATCTAGTAATTGGTCATCTTAAAATGAAACTTTGAAAAGAAAATTTTTGTGATGCTTGTCAAATGGGAAAGAAAACAAGAGTGTCGTTTAAATTGAAAAGGATTATTTCGACATCAAAACCTCTTGAGGTTCTCCATCTATACTTATTTGGCCCTTCACAAACAAGAAGTTTAGGAGGCAACTATTATGGATTTGTAATTATTGATGACTATTATAGATTCACTTGGACATTATTTTTAGCCCATAAGGATGAAACTTTTGAAGCCTTCGTTAATTTTTCTAAACTTGTCCAAAATGTTTTTAGTTTGAAAATTATCACACTCTGTAATGATCATGGTGGTGAGTTTGTTAACCATCAAATTTAAAAGTTTTTGCACTGAAAATGAGATTGCTAATAACTTTTCTGTATGAAAACTCTGAAAAACCTCTAGTTATTCTCATTTGAAGAATAAATTGATTTTGGTTTTAAAAGTATATTCACCCTCTCTAGACTGTTTCTAACACCATATTCTCACCTAACAACCTGTGACAATCCTATATCCTTTTAAGTTTGCTCATGTTAATTTTCCAAAAAGATAGCTCATTGCAAAAATCAATCTAAGTTACTTTCACTCCCTATGGGTATGATATCCTTACTTTTTATCGCATCCTACTTTAAAATATGCATGTATACTTTCATGTGACATCACATGTTTACAAGCAATAATGTCATGATCATATGTTTAAAAGCCTCTTCATTGACCACTCTTATTTCCTTCATTTCTCTTTCCCATATATGTGGATAAGTTGATTTGGATAATATATAATTTCTTTCAATAACTTTCCAAGATATTTCTGTTTAAAATTGTTATACAAGTACCTCACACATAATATTTGCTCAACATTAGGTAGTAGCTCATCTATTACTTGTAATACACCTTGCAATACAAATATTAGGTAGTAGAATTACACAAATATAACATAGATAAAAGATATGTAAACTTAACATAAATACAAAATATATACCTTTGTTGATAAAAAATGAATGTGTAGGTAAGATACTCATTCATACCTCTAAAATCACCAATCAAAAGCACTAAAAACCATGTCTAGCTATCTTTTGTTTCTCCCTCCACAATAGAAAAATCTATTAGAAGCATTCGATCATTAGGGTCTCTAGCGATTGCATTCAAAATTTACCCTTCACAAAGACCTTTTAAAAATCATCCATCTAGAACAATGATATGCCTACACAACTTGAAAATCTCTTTACATGCAGCATAACATATGTACAATCTTTTAAAATAAGGCATTCTACCATCAATATTTGGAATCCACTTACTCAATCATTTTGTAGTCATCATCTTGACATTGTAAACTCTACTACAAGTACGGTTGCCAATTACTTTCCTAAGTTGCAAAGTTTCCTCCTTGGGTAACTTGGCACAATATGCTTCCCACTCACAACCCTCTTTACATCTAACTCTAAGCTTTTATTTGTCATTTTTTGTGAACTAGAGGTTCTTATACCATATTGGACAATATAGGTTGTTATTGCTTCCTTAAACTCACTTTTGGTACTAAAATATGTTCCTAACTCCCATCATGGACCTCACTGACACCAGTCTCCAGACCATTATGCATATTATCATTTTTCCCCACCACTCTTCACTTTAGAGTTCCCCCTAAAAACTTCGTCATAAAGTTTAGATATCAAATCTTCTTCCTCAAGATTTACTATGTCCTTATGATTTAAATCTTCTTCAACAATAGGACCCTTAAAATACTCTGACTGAGGCAGTGGATGTTGTATATAAACATCAATAGTTAAATGCACCCTACAAAGACCAATAATGTCTAATGCACTTTTGTCATCATTCATAACATTCATCCCGAAAGTGGGGTCCTTGTAATAAGTTATATTTATTTCACTATAACCTAGGTCCTTTAGTATAATTACCAACTCAAAGTAACTCCACTTGTAAACATCAGTTTTTAAATCATCACATGTTCCTCCTTCATACACAGTTTGTTCACTATCCATAAACTCACCACCTTGATGAATTTTCAAATGCATGTATTCTTCCATTTTTGCCTAAACCAAGAAAATTTAAAATTATAAAAGAGGGCAAAAATTAGGATACCCCTAAACCTTAAAATGGTAATTTACCATGAAGCGAAATTCAAGATACCCCTAAAATTGAAACCCTAAATAGTTAACAGATAAAAGTCCATAATGCATGAATATCAGATAACGCTGAAACCCCAAAATCCTAACACCAGAAAAGATAAAACCCTAAATAATAAAATAGATGAGTCCATTTCTGCATGAACACCACATAACATTTAAAACCTAAAACCTAACACCAGAAAAAGATAAAACCCTAAAATCTAAAACTTATTACAAAGAAAACAAATACTACCCGTATGAAACAAAGATTTTTCAATGGAGTTTATACAATCGTGTTTCCTAGATAACAGTTTAGTCACTTTCGATTTCTCCTTCAATCGTTGTCTCATTCTATGATTTCGCCTTCAAACGTTGTCTCATTCACTCGTTGTCTCCTTCAAATTCATCTCCTTTTGTCTGCTACAATTTTAAATGAGAACAAAAATAAAGACTTGAAATATATTTCACTTAGTCAGTCCATTTAAGTTAATCTCCACATCAACTAATTAATCTCCCCATTAGCGTCATGTGTTTCTAACGTGACTATTTAATTTGACTTTGACTAACGGATCTAACAGAAAAGACAAACGTGACATGTTATGAAGAGATAAATAATTAAATTGGTCTTTTTAAAAGTTAAGAGACCAAAATGAACCACAAATTAAAGATAAAAGACAAAAAAAATATTGAACCCTTAATTTTAAAATAAAACAATCACATTTTAAAATTACACTACTAGCCAAAAATATCATAAAGACTATATAAAAAATAATAAAAATATTTACAACTCTATTGTTTATATAAAATTCAAATTCAAATTCTAATAAAAATAGATATTACAAGTTTAAAACGTGGTATTACATTTATTGCTTGAATTAATTACTTTTGGCGACAATATTTTAAATTATAAATACTTAAATTATAAATGCTATTTTCATATGAAACTTGTGTCATATAATTCTCATGGATACAAATAAGATAAATAAAATTGTTTTTATTGTCATATTATTGCTTAACACTTTATTGAATTATTTAACTATTGAATAAATTTTTCAAACACCCTCATTATACATATTTTAACTCTTAAAAAGTTACCCATTGTACATATTCTAACTCTTAAAGTTACAGATTTCAGAAACTCTTCAATTTTACTATTAGTGTCACATTGTAAAGTATAATTCTTTATAGTGTCATCTTCTCCTAGTGCACCAACACTAGATTCATCAAGAGTTTTGAACAGTTGTATTTGTTAAAGGAAATTAATCCTTAGACCAAATATAAATTATATGACATTTAGTTAAAACTTTAGTTTTTTTAATTAATTTGTTCTATTCATAATTATCGAGTCGAGTCGAGTTCGAGCTAATGAGTCGAATCAAGTTTTTTGCAAACTTTAATCAAGTCGAGTTTGAGCAGGAATTTATGTGACAAACTCGAATTGAGTTTCAAATTGGTCTAATTATTATCGAACCAAACTAAATTCGACTCAACTCGATCATTTCCAGCCCTAGACACTGGTCATGAGTTTGTGAGACATCGAGTTTGTGAGAGATGTCAGAGCTACTAGAAAATTTTCAAGTAGGACGTCTAAGCAAATTCAGAAGATACAGTTTGGAGAGAATAAAGCTTAAGGACATATCCATATGCATATTTCCATAAAGCAATCTTCCAACTAATTAAGCTAAACAGAAAATGGTAGGTACCGCAAGGCAGCAAACACCTTCTAAAAACAAATACTAATCATTACTGCCGACTTTAAGAATAACATAATCATAACATATAAGTATATAACATAACATGACATATAAGATAACCATGCCGGCTAAGTATTACTCATATATAATATATAATCATTGTGAATGTATTTAACCAACACCTCTTTCATTCAAACATCAAGCAGAAAGTAAAGTTTCTCTTGAACATGGATAATATCCTTTTCATTGCTCTCACTTTTGTGTTATGTTTTCATATTCCTTTTATTCAAGGAATTGAACTGCCCATTGCCAATGGGAGTACAGAGAAAAGCAGTTCAAAAATATACATTGTCCATGTGAACGAACCCGAGGGTAAGATATTTACTCTATCAGAACAAGATTTACAAAGTTGGCATCATTCATTCATGCCGCCTACGATTATGAGCTCCGAGAAACAACCGCGAATGATATATTCATACCGAAATGTGCTGAGTGGCTTTGCTGCAAGACTCACTCAAGAAGAGTTGAGAGATGTGGAACAGAAAAACGGCTTTATTTCAGCTCATCCTGAAAGGACACTACGTCGTCAAACCACACATACTCCAGATTTCTTGGGGTTGCAGCAAAATATTGGATTATGGAAGGATTCAAATTTTGGAAAGGGAGTTATTATTGGTGTTCTGGATTCAGGAATCACACCTGGTCATCCTTCATTCAGTGATGCAGGAATATCACCGCCTCCAGCGAAATGGAAAGGGAGATGCGAACTTAATGGCACAGCTTGTAACAATAAGCTAATTGGAGCAAGATCCTTCAATAATGCAGCTGTGGCAAATAAAGTAGAGAAAGCTGAACCACCAATTGATGAGGATGGACATGGTACTCACACGGCAAGTACAGCGGCAGGTGCTTTTGTGGAAGACGCAGAAGTACTAGGAAATGCCAAAGGCACGGCAGCAGGGATGGCTCCTCATGCTCACCTAGCAATTTACAAAGTATGTTTTGGTGACGACTGTCCTGAGAGTGATATACTAGCGGCATTAGACGCAGCTGTGGAGGATGGTGTGGATGTAATATCCATATCGCTTGGTCTAAGTGAACCTCCTCCATTTTTCAATGATAGCACTGCCATAGGCGCTTTTGCAGCAACGCAGAAGGGAATTTTTGTAAGCTGTGCAGCAGGAAACTTTGGCCCTTCTGATGGCTCCTTGGTTAATGGAGCTCCATGGATCCTCACAGTTGGAGCAAGCACTATTGACAGAAGCATTGTAGCAACAACAGTGCTTGGAAATGGAGAAGAATTCGAGGGCGAATCTGTTTTCCAGCCTTCCGATTTCTCTCCAACATTGTTGCCCTTAGCATTTGCAGGAATCAATGGAAAACAAGAATCTGCACTTTGTGGTAATGGATCCTTGAATGACATTGATTTCAGAGGAAAGGTTGTTTTGTGTGAAAGGGGAGGGGGTATAGGAAGAATTGCCAAAGGACAGGAAGTAAAAAGAGTAGGAGGGGCCGCCATGATTCTCATGAATGATGAAATCAATGGTTTTAGTCTCTCAGCTGATGTACATTTCCTACCAGCAACACATGTCAGCTATGCAGCTGGACTAAAGATCAAAGCATATATAAATTCAACTTCAACACCTACAGCAACCATTTCGTTTAAGGGAACGGTTATCGGAAACTCCTTATCGCCAGCCGTTGCATCCTTTTCTTCAAGAGGCCCCAACTTGCCGAGTCCTGGTATATTGAAACCAGATATTATCGGACCAGGCGTGAACATCCTAGCCGCCTGGCCGTTTCCCTTGAATAACAGCACTGATTCCAAACTCAATTTCAACATTATGTCCGGAACATCAATGTCATGCCCACATCTTAGTGGCATTGCTGCTTTGCTCAAAAGCTCTCATCCTGATTGGTCACCAGCTGCCATAAAATCTGCCATAATGACTTCTGCAAATACGCTAAATTTAGAAAACAAACCCATTGTTGACGAAACACTTCAGCCAGCAAATTTCTTTGCCACAGGTTCGGGGCACGTGAATCCGTCAAGAGCAGATGATCCCGGATTAGTATATGATATCCAACCTGATGATTATATACCTTATCTGTGTGGTTTAGGATACAGTGATAGGGAAGTCGGAATCATTGCACACAGAACAATTAACTGCGCTGAAACATCAAGCATTCCTGAAGGAGAGCTTAACTACCCCTCATTTTCTGTTGTGCTTGGCTCCTCACAGACACTCACAAGGACAGTGACAAATGTCGGCGAGGCCAACTCATCTTATGTAGCCGTCGTAACAGCGCCAAAAGGGGTGGATGTAAAAGTCCAGCCACAAAAGCTTTACTTTTCAGAAGCCAACCAGAAAGAAACATATTCAGTGACATTCAACTGTTTAAAAAATGGTAATAAGACAGGAGAATTTGCTCAAGGATCTCTGAAATGGGTCTCTGCTAAACACACTGTCACGAGCCCTATCTTGGCCAAATTTGCATAGGACAGTAACGTAACCAAGCAACAACTTGCACTACAAGAAAACAAGTATAATGATCAGAAACTTGTCCTACTAGCTAAATATTATAGAGAGAGAAAATGTGACAACTCCATTAACTTGGAGTTTTATTGGGTAAATTACCCAACATTTAATTATTTGATGTCACCTTACTTTGTCATATTTAATTATTAGTTAAGTGAATTACAACTTTGGGTTAATTTTATACAGTGCCATAAAACGTTTTAAATAGATGTGAAAGCTCAAAACATGAACACCATTAAAGAAGAAGAAAGAAATAATTCAATGTAAAAAGGAATTGCATTTCACAAATCTTAAAACTTCAATATGGTGTGATGAGTTAGTTATTACTAGTAACCAACTCTTAACCTCCTCATAACTAACTGTGAGAGTTAGCTATAACTAACTAACTATAGGTTACAATAAAGTGAGTTAGCTTGGTACCCAAGTAAATTCTCTAATCCTCTCATCTTGCTTACCGTTCCTCCTCAAGTTGGAATAGAGGTCAATCATTCCAAGCTTGTTTTGTAGACTGTTGAAAGGTTCTGGATACAAAGATTTTGGTAGAATATCTGCCACTTGGTCCTTGGATGAGACTGGAAGCAAATGCAGAATTTCTACCTGAACTTTGTCCCTAACAACATGAAAATCAATCTCTATATTTTGTTCTTTCATGGAACACAAAGTTAGCTGCTATGTGGAGTGATGACTTGTTGTCACAATAGATGACAATTGGAGAGGAATGCTTGATGTGGAAATCTTGCAGCAAATAGAGGATCCATTGTCCTTCACATGTAGCTTAAGCTAATTCTCTATATTCAGCCTCAAATCAAGATCTAGACACAACTTTTTGCTTCATACTCTTCCAACTTATCAAGAATGTTCCAAGAAAAAAATAAATAATGTTGTAGATCTTTTATTATCTGGAGATGCTCCCCAATCAGAATCAGAGAATCCCTTAAGGATTAGTGTAGAAGATAAGCTAAAAAAATACATGTTGCCAAGTATATGTTGGTGATTTCTTTTAACAATATCATTCTGTTGAGGCACAAGATGCTTGATGCAAAATGCTAGTTTTACTATCAAATTATCTAAGTAGAAATTCATTGTCATTAACAAAAGATTTAATAATATTTAAGGCCTCATGTTTACATTTCGCGAGAGCAATCCATGTAAATTTACTTTTGTCATCAACAACTGCGAGAAAGTATTTGTGACCATTCATTGAAGGAATGGAAAATGGACCCCAAATGTTCATATGAACTAAATTAAAATTATCTACATATTTATGAGTGCTAATAGGAAAGGGAAATCTCTTCTATTTTGCATAAAAACAAACATCACAAGGAATAGCGGAATGCACAAACTTAACAAAAGGAAAGTTTTTCTTTGTTTCAATTGATTTGTCATGTGAAGGATGATTAAGTCTCAAATGCCAAACGTTACAATCATATTTATGTTCTGAATCAATATGCTTAATATGGATACAATTTAGTTGACCTAATGGGTATATATTTTTATGAGCATCATTGGAAGATGATGGTGTATGTAAGAGGGTAACTAATTGATGAGTGATAATGTATAATCCATCTCTTAATTTAGCTGCACCAATCATCTTTTTGAAATAAGTATTTTGTATAAAAAAAATGAGTTATCAAAATTACTTGGTATTTAAGGTTTTGAGTTAATTTTGGTACCGATATGAGGTTAAAAGAAAAATTAAGCATGTATATAACATTGGTTAAAAAAAATTATGCTCAAAGAAAATGTGCCTACAAAATTGTTATAAGCTAATGAACTATTTGAAATTTTTATGATAATAGGCTTAATTCTCTTCATACAATAAAAAAATTTCTAGAAAAACATACATTGTTAGTTCCACCAATGTCTAAAATGAAAGATTTAGGTCTAACTATGTTAGGAAAAGTACAGATAATACATGTTTATGGGTTAGGATTGGTGGTAATGTAATTCACACAATAAGGAGTCAAATGTGATGATTGTTGAAGAATTGTCAATAGAGATTTGTGCTCATATGGAGTGAAAGTTAATAGATTAGAATCTTGTTCATTATGATTTTCTTATTGACCTCAGAATGAGAACCATCATCTTGATTATTGTCATGAGCTAAGTTGTTGATGGTATCTTGTTGTTCCAATGAGGTGAATAACCATGCTTCTTAAATAATGTATCTATGGTATTGATTAGTGATATCATAATGTATGCAAATTTTGTTCCTCTAACTCGACCACCGAATTGTCTACCACCTATGATGCTTTTTCCACGAAAATAATAAATACCTTTACCCTATGATTGACTAGAAGAAAAATAAGACCTTGGATTCATCTAGGGGAGTGACGATATGTCTTTCTTGTTGAACCAACAAGGAATACACCACTTACTTTTTCAAGGATTTAAAAGTATTTTATCAAAGCGTGTTGAAAGCAGCGGAAAATCAATGTCCTAAATCAATTTCGTCTACTTTGAACCTACTACTAGAAAACTTGACATGTGAAAAACTTGTTGGATTTTTATTAAATGAAATAGATTAATATACAACTCAGATTTCTTAACGTTTCAATGCACTTATCATTAAAGCAGTATTTCCAATGAATTAAGAAATTTGTTAGGAATTTTGTCAAACACTTGGCATATGCTTGTTTAATGATTTAATAGTGGTGGTTTGATGAAAGTATTTGAACCACTATGTTTATCATTATACAGAAAAACTTAGCAAGCCAATTGAATTACAAAATTATGGAATATATAAAAAGATAAAGAGAAAGAAAGAAAGAACGATACGCAGGAAGTTTGGTAAGGAAGTTCCCCACTGTCGTCCTCGCGTGTGGGTACGTCTCCCTCTCAATTTCACAATTGAAACTGAGAACTTTTATAACAATTTACTGAATGTTTGATAACAAGATTACACTACACAAAGATAGAAATCACTATGATCTTCTTCTTCTTGTAAGAACCTCCACTTTATATGAGCTGTATCAAGATTTTCTGCAAGGTCCACAAACGATCCTCCGCTTCTACGACCTGTTTGCAAAAATCCTTATGATTTCCAAACCCCTCGCTACGGCTGAATCCGACTCGTACGACCGTGACTAACAAAATCCTCAAGAACACACCCGTTCTTGAAGGACAAACCCCTTGGTTTATTTCTTGAAGCCTCCTTTTCAAACTTCAACTCAGCTGAGATTCTTTCAATACACAGTTGAACGTTATCTCTGACCGCTTGATTCACTTCAACAAGGATGTTTGATTTTATTTGTTGTTGTTGAATGAAGATGGTTGAAAAGATGATGAAGATGAGGTTTCTTTAGGCTTCTGGTTGCTCACAAATGTTTGCACACAACTCTAATATGTTGCAATCAACTTCTACTGAGAAAAACACTTGCTTATATATGTAACAGAAAACGGTTAACCAAAAAGAAAGTATTATGAGTCGATGCATGTTGGTCATGAGTTGACTCATGTTAGTTATGAGTTACAGGATGGGTCGACACATGTTGTTTTGAGTCGATGCAAAATTATATTATAACATTTTACAGAACTAACAATTTTGTATTCGTCGATGCATAACACGTATGTGTCGATACATACTGATTGTAATTTTAATTTTTGAACATAAAACGTGGTATGAGTCGACACGTGATATTATGTATCGATACATATAAATTCAATATTGTTCTCCAGGAGCATCAGAATATCATGTGTCGATGCATGAGGTTTTGTGTCGATGCATACAAGTTTAAGTCTGTATTACAGGGGCATCAAAGTGTTATGTGTCGATCCATAAGATTTTGTATTGATGCATGCAAATTAAGTTTGCATTACAGGAGCATCAAAATGTTATGTGTCGATGCATAAGATTTTTTATCAATGCATGCAAGTTTAAGTTTGCATTACAGAGGCATCAAAGTGTTTATGTGTCAATGCATAAGCTTTTGTATTGATGCATAATAGTTTGAGATAGTATTCCAGGGACTTCAGTAAGTTATGTATCGATGTAAAACCTGTTGTGTCGACTCATAATGATGCATTATGAATAAAATACATTTTTAGCTTATTTTAAACATGTTATATTATATTTTTGTAATGCACACATGTATTTATTATTTCACATATATTTGTAATCATTCAAAATCAATTATGAAGGGGTTGCTCACAAAATTCCCCTTTTTGATGATGACAAATATCTGATGATGTGTGGTGATATAATGTAGATGAATAAGCTTGCTCCCCCTGAGTTTGTACATCTTCTTTCTAACACAAACACAATCTTCACTAATATAATCTTCTTCTCCCCCTTTGACCACATCAAAAATAGAATAAGCAATATTTTCAGCAATCTTAGCACATAAGAAAATTGATATACAATTTCAGCAAACAATTGTCTTGGCATTCACATAGAATATCTTGGCATAATGTTATCAATAACTGAGTAAATAATGTGGTTAGGGTTAGAGGTTGTATGTGATGAGACGGATAGTTGGAGGTATTTTAAGTTAGGTAGATGGGTAGGCCCAATTCAAATTAATGGCATTTATTACTCTTATGTGTCGACACGAAATTCGTATGTGTCGACACATCCTGTGTTAAATAACAATTTTTCTTTGTTTTAAATATTTTGCATCGACACAAGAATTCTATGAGTCGACGGGAAGGAATATGTGTCGACGTAAATCTTGATATGTCGATCTGAAACCAATTCTTACTTTCTGTTTTTATAAATTTTTTTATATGAGTCGACTCATAACTGTATGTATCGACTCATAATACAGATTTTGACAGAAATTGCAGTTTTTCACAGGTTCTTGTTAACAGATGGATATGGTACCCAATTCCAATTTAAATGATTATGAAAAAAATGAATCATCTGAAGAGTATTATGCAAGCGTAATGATGTAATGCAAATTGCATATGTCAAGTTCAAACAATTTATGTAAAAGAGATATACGTAGACATTATCAATGGAACATTTAGATCAACTTATAAGTAATTGAGAGAGTAGATAGGAAGGGTATTACCTCGTTTTATGAGATGTTAAGACACATGTACTAAAGCTGAAAAATACATCTCAACAGTATGGTGAGATATAGATATATTTCAACTACATATATGCTTAAGACATCACGTAAGAGAGATCTAAAATCCCTAGCTCACGACGAATGTTGAAGAAGAGTTCCATTGCTAGTGGTTTTGTAAAGATGTTAGCAAGTTGATTTTTAGTATCAACATGCTCAAACGTAACATCTTCCTTTTCAATATGATCGCGAAGAAAGTGATGTCTAATCTCTATGTGTTTAGTGCGTGAGTGTAAGACTGGATTCTTAGTGAGATTTATAGCACTTGTGTTGTCACATTTTATTGGAAGACATTTTAATTTAATATCATAGTCTTGTAATTGTTGCTTCAGCCATAAGATCTAAGCACAACAACTACTGGTTGCAACGTATTCAGCCTCAGCAGTTAACAAAGTAACATAAACTTGCTTTTTGCTATGCCAACTTACTAGAGAGTTTGAAACCAAGTGACATGTTCCAATAGTGCTTTTCCTATCTGATTTGCAGCCAGAAAAATCAGAATCAAAGTAACCTACTAAATTGCAATCGCTTCCCTTGGAATACCATAGTGTGATACGGTGGGAGAACTGACTTGGGTTTTGCGTTTGTTTTCGCAAATGTTTCGATTGAGCAAGAGTCGCCACCGACTTTTTATTTTATCCTAAGGAAAGGTTAAAAAGCACAGCAAAAACCTTTGAGATGTTTTCTTGGGTTCGGGGAGTAGATTATAGAAAGGGAAGGTATTAGCACCCTTTCTATCCATGGTTATCCATGAGCTCTTAGTTACTTGCTTAGATCAACTTGCCTTGATTTTCAATTGTTTGAAATGGTGCTTTCAATTGTTTGAAATGGTGCTTTCAATTGTTTGAAATGGTGCTTTGTGTGTGGGTTTTGAAAATGTTTTGAAAAGAGGCCAATGTGGTGGCAACCTTTGTAATGACCCATGTTTGGATGTATACAAAGGTGTACTTATCTTTTGAAAAGTTTTCAATGTTTTTGAAAGTTGTTTTAAAAGTGTGTTGTGATGTGTGGTTTTGAAAAATAGGCAAGTATTTTTGTTTTGCAAGTTAATTCAAGTAACTAAGAGTTTTGTTTACCCCTAAATTTCTCAAAGATCTTTCCTATGTTTTTAACCCTTTTAACAATTTTGTTCCACCATTGTATTTGGTGGACAATCTTGTGTTAGGATGTGAACGGGACGGGCGCGGGTCATCGTTTAGACCATGATTGCAATGGTGCCAAGTGTCTTTGGCAAATTTTTCCTTTGAGGGACTTGATCATTTTTAGGTAACTTTCGAAAGCGTCATCGAGGGACTATGATCATTTGATTTGTTTTTGTTTTTGCCAAAGACACCTAACATGCAACATGGCCCATTATTGAAGGCAACAAGTGGAGTACCCTAGGGGTGCAAGTGTGATTAGTGTTGTCCATTTTCATGCTTTGTTATCTTTAAATTAGGTCAAGCTATTGTTTGGTTGATTTTTGCATACAAAGCCCTAAGTCTATCATGGCATTTTTAGAAAGCTTTAAAGTGCGGAATTTAAAGGTCCTAAATTATTACAACACAATCATGGGATGGGGGGTACATGTGTTCAAATGGGGATATTTAGCAAGAAATTTAAATCTAAGCTATTACAATCCAAATGGAATTTACAAGTTATTTAATATACAATAATTAAATAAAATACAATAAATATGCAAGATGCAAAAATGATTTTTATATGTATGTAAAAGTATTTTTTTATGTGACAAATAAACAAAAATAAAAATGAATAATTTTGGATATTTTTACATTTTAGGGCAAAACCCTAATTTTCTAAGTAAGAAGTATTTATTATTTATTATATGCAATATTTATTAATTATGTACAAAAAATAAATAAAAAGGAAATATATTGTAAAAAAGTGATTTTTGAGGTTAAATATTAATAAAAATAAAAATGTATTATTTTTATGTTTTTATCCTAAATATTCTAATAAATATATAAGTATTTATTATTTATTAAATATGTTAAATACATACAAGAAATAAAAATATTTATTATTTACAAAAAAAAGTATATTTTTTTAGAAAATGTGTTCAAAAGATAAAATCAAATAAAATCAGAAAATAAAATGTATTTGTATTATTTTTGTATTTTTGAATAAAAGGCAATATGTTTATTTACATGTATAAATTCAAATAAAACAAACAAAAATCCAAATAAAATGCAAAAATGGTTGAAAAAATATTTTTTATATTTTTTATATTTTAACAAAAAATAACAAATCCGAATAAAAAAGAAAAGAGTAAAAATTGACAAATATATCATGCAATGGGGCAGGGGGGTGTGTGTGTGGAAAAATGGTGCAAATAGAAAGAACAACACAGGCCCAGCCCAAAGACTTTATCTTCAACCTCTGGCCAGGTTCAAACACAAAACGTGCGCCTTCTTGTTCATCTCCTTAACTCCTGATTCTTTGATCCTTTGACAAATCTTAAAACATGAAACTTGTAGAGCTTGAAGCCACGATTCTAAACATATAAAAAAGTCAATCTAATTCTCAGAAATGAGAGAGAATTTCTTCTCCCCCAATTCCTGACCTAGTTTTTTTCAGATGTTCAGATTCAAAATACTCTTAGCACACATAATATAAATGAAAAGTAACTATATGGATGGCTTCAGGGCTATGATTAGAACATGTTTTCTTCACAAACTTAAACCTAACTATGCTTGGATAGAGAGATAGAAGTTCAAACTTTTACCTGTTCAGCTTGAATCATGTGCAGCAATGGAGGCACTTTCAATGCAGTGTGAGGACTTGTACAGCTTGCTTGAGGTCCAGGGATGCTTCCTCTATGCTTAGCTTGCTTTGAATCTTGCTGAATCGAGCTACAGAAGTTAACCTGCACAGATGAAAAATGAAAATGGCACACTTGGCTATGGCTGTTACAGTTCCAGTTCAATGCTTGGAATAGTTTGTATGGATGTTATGGAATGTGTTTGCAAAGGTTTCAGCCAAAACGCACGAGTGGAAGTGTTTGTGGAGGTCAAGTTGCAGAAGGGACTCTGTTTTTGCAGCAAGGAGGTGTTTCTGTGTTTGAGGAGGTATTGGAGGTGGTTGGCTCGTGTTTTAGCTCAGTTATGATGTTTGGAATGTGTTCACAATGTTTTCTTAGGCTTGTGTTGACAGGAATGTAATGTTGTGTTTCAAAATGCAAGTTTCTTCTAATGTAAGCAAAAGTTGTCAAGTTGGTTTACAAGCTTATGCAGGCCCCCTAAACATGCTGCCAATGTTAGTCTTGATCAGTGGGATTAGTTCAATAACTTGTGCCTAGAAGATATGCATTGTACTTCTTTGATTCATGTTTTGACATAAAGCCATACTTTACAAGAATAGATAAGTCACTTTTTCCAAATATGGCTTAATTCTTCATGTAATATCCAAATGCACAAAATAATGCTAGAACACAATGGATTGGCATTTAATTATTGAGTGTAAATGATATTAGAGGCCTGTAACTAGCTTGAACCATGCTAATTTCAAAAATGCAAAGTATATGAACATGTAAATGGCTCATGAACAAAGTGACTTTTGCCCATATTGACAAATTCGATTCTCCCTAACCACAAGGGTGTTTGAGAAGTTCTTGGACAATTTGGAAAGCTTGGAATGTGTACTACAATCCATCTTTGTAATGCAGGTTGAAATTCCAAGTGGAAGCATGTGAAAAGTGTCCATGAAGTTAGGCAAAAATCCTGCCTAGAATAGGTCAAAATTTTTCTAAGTTAAGAATGTTTTGCACCCTTGTTCCAAAAATCATAACTTGAGCTACAAGCTTCTTTTAAGGAAACTTTGTGAAGCAAAGTTGTAGATTTTGCAATGGACTATAACTTTCATGTTTTGAGTTTTGCTTGAATCCAAATGTGTCTTGATGAAAAGATGGGACAAAGTTAGGAAAAAATTAGGAATTTTCATAACTTAGAAAAATTCTAAGTTATGAAAATTCTTCATTTTAAACCCTAACTTGTAATTTTTGATTTCTTGATGAAAAAGTTTCACAATTTTACATGTCTTGATGAAAAATGAATCTTGACACTTGATTTTGACCAAAAAGTCAAAGTTTGACTTTTCAGTATACAGTCAAAATTGGCTCAATTGACTGGAAAATTCATCTGTCAATCTTGTGCATTTGGGATCTTTTGAATTTATTGAACATGTCAAGATAATGCCATTGAGTCCTTGAGTGCATATGTGAGCTTGGTTTGCCATTGGCTAGGTCAAACAGTCAAAAATTGCCTTTGTGCAGTCAAAACCCTAAAAATGATCATTTTACCCTTTTGGTGATCTGATCAAATTTCTTGTTGAATTGTGATCCAAACTTGATCAAATGGTACATATGAGTTCATAATGTTGATGTGGGTCAAAAATCATGAGGTTTGACTGTCAATTGACCACAGTTGACTTTTTCCCCAATACAGCTGATTTCTAGGTCAACTGTCCAATTGACTGGGCAAAGATTGGAATCAAGGCTTGAAACTTGGAATGGATAAACTTGTGAGTCCAACATGAAGCATGAAAGTAATTTTGGGCCTTTTAGGTCAAAACATCTTTGTGCAAACTCAAACCCTAATTTGGGTCAACAGTGCAAGGAGGAGTCTTGAGCAGAGCAAACCCTAACTGGATCTTGAGCTCCAAGGGTCTTGTGGTGAGAAAATGTTGAGGAAATGGGAGGGTAAATTTTGGGGTACAACAGTTGCCCCTGTTCAATCTTCTTGAACTTGAAGAGTTAGATTGGCAAGTTTGCCTTTCGCGACTCGAGGGTAAAAGGAGATTGGACACTAGAGTGCCCGGAAATTTGCACTCACACAGTGGAGTATCAACAATGTGATGGCGGGAATGGGCTTATAGATGCCATTTGGAGATAGGATGGATAGGAGGATGGGCTTACAGATGCCATCTGGAGGTGTGACAGAACCTTGTCGGGAATGGGCTTATAGATGCCATTTGGGAGTGTTGATCGCGTAAGAGATTCCTTAGCGAGAACTTGCGTACTTTGAGAAAGGAAGATGGTTTCCTGGTCTGTTACAAGTGTTGATCTTCAAACTCTTCATATAGACATGCCCTGGCTAGATACAGGAATCGAATCTACAATTAGTTGCTCACAGATGTGCCCTGGCTAGATACAGGAATCGAATCTGGAACTTCAAAAGGTTGTTTACAGACGTGCCCTGGCTGGATACAGGTATCAAATCTCTAAACTCTTCATGCAGATGTGCCCTGGCTAGATACAGGTATCGAATCTACAATCAATCACTCACAGATGTGCCCTGGCTAGATACAGGAATCGAATCTGGAATTAGTCGTCTACAGATGTACCCTGGCCGGATACAGGTATCGAATCTGGAAATTGCTGTCTACAGATATGCCCTAGCTGGATATAGGTATTGAATCTGGAAATTGTCGTCTACAGATGTGCCCTGGCTGGATACAAGAATCGGATCTCTAAACTCTTCATGCAGATATGCCCTGGCTGGATACAGGTATCGAATCTAGAATCAATCACTCACAGATATACCCTGGCTGGATACATGTATCGAATCTGGAATTGCGATAGTTGATAGTAATCATCTTTGGATTGACTTTTCCTGAAAAGGCAAAACATCAGTTGTATGCAATGCATGTTGTATAAAATGCATGATGTCATGATGCTCAAAATGAGATAGGGTTGTATGCACTTTATCCTATATGTAAACAAGATGTATGAAATGTGAAATGTCTATGAATGTGTTTTCGTTTAGGAAAATAAATCCTTGACGAGTGCCGAGAACTTGTGGAATCCTGGGCTGATGTTGAAGAGTGGAGTTCTTCGTTTCCGCTGGGGATGATGGTCGCAAGAATAAACTGATAGGAGAAGATGACTCCGTTGGGGAATAAACTTTGTTGGAGAGATTACTCTACGGGGAATTACTCTGTGGGAAAAGATACTTCGCTGAGGTTTTGATGAGAACTCTGCTGGGGATTCCACTGATAAGTTATGTTGGGGAACTTGATGAACTCCGCTGGGGATAGGAAGAACTTCGCCGAGGACGGACTTTCCGTGGTAATTAGCTGAGGATAACCCAGTTATAAGCCCTGGTGGGAAAATAACCTTTAAATAAAGCTGGGGAGATGCGTTCGTACTCTGCAGGTGATAAGCTTCCAGAATCTACTGGGGATAAGCTTCCATTTCCCTGGGGAAACTTTGGATTGTACTGGGGTGTTGGTATTCCGCCGGGGAACAAATCTTATATTAAGACTGTCGGGGATGCTTGTTTAGGAATGTCTATACTCCGCTGGGGAATGTTGATATCTTCTGGGAATATCCAACTTCCTTAAGGCTGACAGTAGACTAACTCTGCTTGGGGAGAGTATCGCTGACTTGCTAGGGGAATATTGTGCCTTTTCAGGGCTGATGGGAGACCAACTCTTCCTGGGGAGAGTATTGCTGAATCTTGTCTTACTCTGTGGGGAGTTGAGGTGACTTGGTTACGTTCTTCAGCCGAACCTACCTTGGTACCTTGGTGGACAGAGCAACTAGATCGCTTAGACAATTCTAAATTGCCCCTGTTTATGATGTCACCTGTAAGCAGTCCTTTGTTTCGCATGCAACTATTCATGATTAGCAATTAATGTCAAATGCATATATCAAAAATGAACATTGGACGTTCTTCGCAAAACAAAACAGAAGAAGGAAAAACAATGGATAATTTTTCTGAAAAATTGAACTTGTATTGATTTTGAATTTTGCCTGTAAATAGGCGTTTTGTGTACAGGAGGCTGACGTCCTAGTAAGAGAACGCCGCCGAGCAAAATAGATCGCCTTTATGTCTTCAAGCGTCTCATCACTCTACTGCTTAGTTGAAGATGAAGTTGATTGATTGGATTCATCTGAGCCCGATAGTTGATGCCGAATTCTGGATGCAAGGTGATCCAATGGGACATAGTATTACGCTTTATCCCTAACTTTTTCCTGGACCGCCCTTTCGGGTTTTCAGTCCACCGGGATACCCATTTTTGCCCAAGTTGCCTTTTCAAGTTTTCGACTTGCCGGGTGTACAGATTTTTTTTCATTTCGTCCCTTATTTTTGCCCGAACCCTTTTGGTTCGCTGGGAAGCCCTTATTTTTGCCTAGGTGTGTCAACCTAGCGGGTCTTTAATTCATGCGTAGTATCTTTTTACTATGTCTGCATTGGCGGGGTGAGGAAGGTCGTCACCATCCATGGTGGTTAGAATCATAGCTCCTTCTGAGAAGATATGTTTAACCATAAATGGCCCTTCGTACGTAGGGGTCCATTTTCCCCTGGGATCACTTTGAGGAAGAATGATGTGCTTGATTACCAGATCTCCGACTTGATACTCTCGTCGTCTGACCTTTTTGTTAAATGCCCTGATCATCCGTTTTTGATACGTCTGACCATGAAAAATGGAATTTGTAAGTTCCCTGGCTGGAGAGTTGGCTTCATTTGTAAAACAAATAAGAAAGCAAGTTTACCCATATTCCCTCTGTTGTTTTAATATGTGGGGTTGAAGAAGTTCAACATCTGGACCAACATGTTATGTAAGATGTCACAACATCAGCATATGACATCGCGCCTGAAATTAAGTACTGATTAAGTAACTAGGTTATATGTTGAATGTTTGTAACAGCTGTGACTTGTAACCTAACTATTATAAGTGATCTAAATTATGAAAGAGGTTATTTGTTGTGTTGAAGAAGTTCAACATCTAGGAAAACATGTTAGATGTAATGTCATGACATCTGACTTGACATCACGTCAACAGAATTGATAATTCAGTTACAGTTCTGGTACTTAAATACTCTGAGAATATATGTGGCGTTTCTTATGGAGAATCTGAAGATCAATCAAGAATCAATCAGAATATTTGAAGAAAATACTGTTTCTAAATATGGAGATATTTTAGGAACTAGAAGATTGAAGACCTTGATTATAGGAGAAGTTTGCTGCTGAGTTGTAACAGCAAGGAGAAAAGCTTGCTGAGATTTTTGAAGGCCCAAATCCAGTTGGGTAATAGGTTATAAATAGCAGATTGTAACCTAGGGTTAGCTTGGCTCACATAATGTAACATTGGGGTGTTTTTGTTAGGTAAACCTGTCGGTCTGTGGCAAGGTTACCATGTGTGTAACTCGATACCTGTAGGTAAGAGTTTGAATGTTCTTGGACGAAGCTATGAAGCAAGTCTAAGTATTTCTGCATTACTTCATAATCATTGTAATGTAGGAAATCAAGTGGGAGGGCTCTGCTTCTTGAGTAGAAGTAAGACTTCTGTTGCTGCGGCAATAGGAATGGAAACTGGTAGGTTTCTATCTAGGAGTTCCTAGGTATAGGTTGCACTGGGTAAATGATTAAGTGAAGGATGGGAACTTGTGAAGTTTAGTCCTGAATTAATATTGCTGATAGTGGATCTTCTTCCTGGCTTGGTATGCCCCCAGAGTAGGTGTGTTTCACCGAACTGGGTCAACAACTGATTTGTGTTTTTACATTCAACACTTTATAATTCTGTCTGTTATATATATCAAGGTAAAACTGTAATGTTGTAACAGATGATGTCTCAGAACATGTTAAGACATCATGCTGATATCTGTGTAGGAGAAACAGAACTGTGAAGGTTGTTTGCTCTCTGCTGATCATGTGCCACAGATGAACAAAACTAGGTACATCGTTGTTCTATCCTTTGCACCTTCAAGGTATATCTGCCACAACTTGGATAAACTGTGCTTCTGTTACTCTTCAGTACTATAACACGAAAAATTGGGTATCTACCTTGCAGTGTATTTATTATGTCATATCAGATGTCTTGACCTTGGGTATAACATCTGAAGACTGGCATACATCAGAATTTCAATTGGTATCAGAGCAGGCATCCTGTTTTGTTTCTGGATGAGATCCATGGGTGATACTTTCTGGTATCTGCAAGGTCAATCTTAGTACTGGAGATTGTAACCTGGAAAGGTTTGTTATTTCCCTGAATGGTCCCTTAAAGTGGGAGGATGGACTATTCATGACAGGAACTGTGTGATTGGCATTTGGCCTGGTTGTGTGGTAGCTGCTCTAGGTTTGATTTATTTTCAAACCTAGGATTTGTGTACGCCTAAAGTGTGTGTGCAAAGATTGAGTTGTATTATGTTCTTCCGCTGTGTAATACTTGGCAAAACTCAAGCTCTGATGTGTTTCCCCTCTTGTGGATTAAAGGCTACTGTATTCAAGAATTCAACATAAGCCATTAAAGATGTCACCGATACTTGAGTCCTCTCAAGTCCACTCATGAAGACGTTCTTCGTTCAGAATGTATGCAACTACTAGTTGAAGAGCATATGTTTTGGGTGTCAAACAAAGGGATACTTTTGTTTGGGACCTACTCCTGACCTGGAAGAGGAGACATCTGTGTGTGCAAAGTTGACAATGGTAGAGTCAACTATGTCTGTGTGCTCCCGAAGGTTACTTTTAAGAGTCAGAACTCTAGAAGTGAAGCTGGTTGAGATATGACATTGATCAGGGCTGAGCAGTTGTTCCCTGGAGTACTATGGTGTGAAGAAAGACAATCTCATTGGTTAATAAAAGTCAATAATGGTGCATCATTATCTCTCCTTCATAGAAGTAGATTGGGATCATGAATCTTGTCATTTAAACATCATGATTAGAAGTGGAAGATCTTTCAAGATGTGGGAATTTGAAGACTCCGAATTTGGTTAAGGTATAACTCTTGGAGTTACTTGAATCTGGTAGGGATGTCATATGTCATGTTGAGACATTTGTGTACAATGCATGGATATTTTGTGTGGAGCTTCCATGATGGGTAGTTTGAGGGGGAGATTTGGTTAACCTCCTCACATTAGTTCAGCCTGGTGTTTAGCTGGCTGATTGACCTATGTCACATGGGTTCTGGGTGTTGTGTGACATATTTGCAAGGAAGGATTCATCTCTCTCATTCCTAAGAATGAATCTGATCTGGTAGGAGTTTCAAATCTGTTAAGGTGAGTAGAGTTTGTTCAGAGAACCTAGATATCTCAACTCTTTGGTCTCTCAAAGAAAGTGCTTGCAAGAAGAAGATACTAACACACGAAGAGTAGGTCAAAGTATTCAAAAGGTGTAAGTATCTTACAGGATAATGGGAAGGATTTATGATCAATTGCTATTCGTGACAAGTACAGGTACTTAATTGATTATCCTTGGAGTTCAAGATAACTGATGTTCTTAAAGATGTGGGAACATTCCTTCTTCTAGACACTGTGAAGAATCACAGGAAGAGTGATGCTTTAGAGCTATCTCTTTGGTGACAACAAAATCATTTGATCCTTGAAAAGGTTTCCTGGAAACGTGTTCAGACTCGAAGCTACAAGAAGAAGAAGACATCATAAT
Organism: Vicia faba; assembly: GCA_948472305.1. Classification (NCBI taxonomy): domain Eukaryota; kingdom Viridiplantae; phylum Streptophyta; class Magnoliopsida; order Fabales; family Fabaceae; genus Vicia; species Vicia faba. The sequence continues at coordinate 1,009,333,409 of OX451739.1, read as the reverse complement.
CTTGATGATAGTTACTTGGATCAGTCTGGTTCTGATCTAGGTAAGGAAGTAAATTAGAGAAGGAGCTGAATTCAACAACTAGATGTTATAACATAAGATTCTTGGTTGGTGAAGTGGCACATCAACTTAAGATAGGATGATCTACGAAGTTGAAGGTTGGATACTTCAAAAGGATCGTCTCTTTGCAGCTCTTTGGAGTTGTTGGGTGGAGAAGATGTTACGTGTTCCTGTCTTAGTGTATCTAAGCCTTTTGTGATAACTTGTAGCTTGAAGTTCAAGTTTCAATTGGAAGATCAGAATATCTTTGGGAGAAGTCTGATAAACATGGAGAAGTCAAAAGGTGGCATTTGAAGGAGATAATCAAACAGTGGCATTTGGTCCATCTCAACAGTGGATTTAGAGAATCAAGATAATCAACATGTGGCAGCTGATTATTATCAAGAAAGTTTGATTCAAAGTATGAATGCGTTCAACCAATATTGTTGAACAGAGGGTGCGCTCTTGAAGACATAAAGATGCGTCTTATGTTTTCCATTCATCAAGGGGTCTTATTTACCTTGAATCAGAAGTTGTCTTGAAGGTCCAACTAAGTATTGAATGTGACCTACTTGTTTCCATGAAGAGAAGTGATTGTCCCTAACAGGGGGAGTATTGGTTTGTACGAAAGGTCTTCATCAAACTCTTAGGATATAAAGTGTGGAACCTTATTAACTATTGGGATGATGTGTTCGAGACTGAAGAGCACTATGTCTGACCGAATGTCATCACATTGGTAATGACATTGTTCCTAATTTCCCCTAAAAATACAGACAGGAGGAAAGTTGGATGAAGTGTGGATTGTTATTAATAAACCCATGTGTGTACAGCTGTATGACTCAGAGAGAGTAACCATCCTCTTTGTGAAAAATGGAATAGTTTCAAACATAGGATTTGAGCGTGTTTTCATCTGCTGTTTAGTGAGCTGGAATGTTTAGATGATAACTTGTCATCTAATAAAGGTATTATACAACTGAGGCAGAGACAACGATGGTTCTTGGATAGGGGACAAATACTTAAAAGGAGTAGTCGGTTCTAAAAGAAAAATGTCTGACAATGGTCAAAGGGTCAAACCCAAGGGTAGGTACCTGCATTAAAACCAGTCCTAGGGTACTGAAACTGTCAGAATAAAGTACCAAGATCGTTACTATCTATGCCAAAATTGCATTATTTATGAAGACTCTCTCTATTCTTTTTCTTCATCAGAGGGTTTCAGCAATATGAAGTTTGTTAGCATCTGGGAAAATTGTGCATGGGTATGGATCTGTATGGGCAGTCTTTGTCAAATTCTGGCCAAAAAGGGGGAGAAAGATAGGGACCCTGTCTCAGGCGAGACTCAGGTGAAAGCAACACACGGCAATGTCCAGTGAGACTCAGGTGAAAGCAACATGATCCCTAAGTAAGTGACTTTGTTTGTGTCTTGTGTTCTGAGTTAAGAGGATAGTTGTGACTTGTGATCTGAGTTACATGATCACAAGTAATAAGTATCAAGATTATCAACAATAATCTTGAGAAAAGAAATCCTCTTGGGGCATCGATGGTTTGGAGTTGCTCACAGTTGAAGGATAGAGGTTTGTTGTTTGCTCAAAGGACATCAGCCTCTACAAAGAAGATGTTGGACAAGATGTTGTAACATCTCAACTGTGTTGTGGCCTGGTCCCAAAATACAACTTGCACTTATTTGTTTTAGCCAAAATTTGCCAAAGGGGGAGATTGTAAGTGCCCTGGATGGAGAGTTGGCTTCATTTGTAAAACAAATAAGAAAGCAAGTTTACCCATATTCCCTCTGTTGTTTTAATATGTGGGGTTGAAGAAGTTCAACATCTGGACCAACATGTTATGTAAGATGTCACAACATCAGCATATGACATCGCGCCTGAAATTAAGTACTGATTAAGTAACTAGGTTATATGTTGAACGTTTGTAACAACTGTGACTTGTAACCTAACTATTCTAAGTGATCTAAATTATGAAAGAGGTTATTTGTTGTGTTGAAGAAGTTCAACATCTAGGAAAACATGTTAGATGTAATGTCATGACATCTGACTTGACATCACGTCAACAAAATTGATAATTCAGTTACAGTTCTGGTACTTAAATACTCTGAGAATATATGTGGCGTTTCTTATGGAGAATCTGAAGATCAATCAAGAATCAATCAGAATATTTGAAGAAAATACTGTTTCTAAATATGGAGATATTTTAGGAACTAGAAGATTGAAGACCTTGATTATAGGAGAAGTTTGCTGCTGAGTTGTAACAGCAAGGAGAAAAGCTTGCTGAGATTTTTGAAGGCCCAAATCCAGTTGGGTAATAGGTTATAAATAGCAGATTGTAACCTAGGGTTAGCTTGGCTCACATAATGTAACATTGGGGTGTTTTTGTTAGGTAAACCTGTCGGTCTGTGGCAAGGTTACCATGTGTGTAACTCGATACCTGTAGGTAAGAGTTTGAATGTTCTTGGACGAAGCTATGAAGCAAGTCTAAGTATTTCTGCATTACTTCATAATCATTGTAATGTAGGAAATCAAGTGGGAGGGCTCTGCTTCTTGAGTAGAAGTAAGACTTCTGTTGCTGCGGCAATAGGAATGGAAACTGGTAGGTTTCTATCTAGGAGTTCCTAGGTATAGGTTGCACTGGGTAAATGATTAAGTGAAGGATGGGAACTTGTGAAGTTTAGTCCTGAATTAATATTGCTGATAGTGGATCTTCTTCCTGGCTTGGTATGCCCCCAGAGTAGGTGTGTTTCACCGAACTGGGTCAACAACTGATTTGTGTTTTTACATTCAACACTTTATAATTCTGTCTGTTATATATATCAAGGTAAAACTGTAATGTTGTAACAGATGATGTCTCAGAACATGTTAAGACATCATGCTGATATCTGTGTAGGAGAAACAGAACTGTGAAGGTTGTTTGCTCTCTGCTGATCATGTGCCACAGATGAACAGAACTAGGTACATCGTTGTTCTATCCTTTGCACCTTCAAGGTATATCTGCCACAGCTTGGATAAACTGTGCTTCTGTTACTCTTCAGTACTGTAACACGAAAAATTGGGTATCTACCTTGCAGTGTATTTATTATGTCATATCAGATGTCTTGACCTTGGGTATAACATCTGAAGACTGGCATACATCAGAATTTCAGAATTGAGTCTCTTTTCGTCAATTAGGTTTAATTGATCAAGCCGAGTCTGGATCCAGTCATCTTCGCTCAAACCTGCATCCTTCATTATCCGGAGAGAGGGTATCTGGACTTCAATAGGCAAGACTGCCTCCATGCCATAGACCAAGGAAAAGGGAGTTGCCCCTGTTGACGTCCGTGCTGAGGTACGGTACCCATGAAGAGCAAACGGCAACATTTCATGCCAATCTTTGTAGGTCACTGTCATCTTCTGCACAATCTTCTTGATATTCTTGTTCGCTGCTTCTACAGCCTCGTTCATCTTCGGCCGGTAAGGTGAAGAGTTATGGTGCTGTATCTTGAATTGCTCGCAGAGCTCAGTGATCATCTTGTTGTTAAGATTGGTACCGTTGTCCGTAATGATCCTCTCAGGTACACCGTATCGACAGATCAGGTTGTGCCAAATGAACCGTGCCACGACGTTCTTGGTTACCGTAGCGAAGGAAGCTGCCTCGACCCACTTTGTGAAGTAATCAATCACTACTAGGATGAAGCGGTGCCCGTTAGATGCTGTAGGTCGGATCTTGCCGATCATATCAATGCCCCCCATTGCAAAAGGCCAAGGCGCTGTCAGGACGTTCAGAGGAACCAGAGGGATGTGCACTTTATTAGCATAGATCTGGCATTTATGACAAGTCCGAGAATGCTGATAACAGTCGGCTTCCATTGTGGACCAGAAATATCCTGCCCGAAGGATTTTCTTTGCCATGGTATGTCCATTGGAATGTGTTCCCAAGGTACCTTCATGTAGCTCTGCCATGATCCTTTCTGCTTCATTCTTATCCACACAACGCAATAAGGTTGAATCATGGTTTCGCTTGTAGAGAATGCCATTGCTGAGGAAGAACTTTGCCGTAAACCTTCTCAGAAACTTTTTGTAATTAACAGATGCGCCTTCGGGGTATTCTTGAGCTTCAAGGTACCTCTTCACTTCATGATACCAGGGTTTTTCTTTTACCTCTTCCGTTTCGAGATCGCAGCAATGTGCAGGTTCATCCAATTTCCAGATAATGATCCGGGGAGCCTCGTTGTCCCATTTGACTTTGAACATAGAAGACATCGTAGCCAACGCGTCCGCTAACTAATTCTCCTCTCTTGGGAAGTGTTCAAAAGTTATCTCCTCGAAGTGGGGAAGCAAAGTCAGCACATACTCCTTGTAAGGAATAAGATTTGGGTGTTTCGTATCCCACTCGCCTTTGATCTGATTGATCACGAGAGCGGAATCTCCGAAGACACTCAGAAACTTGATCCTTAAGTCAATTGCAGCTTGAAGACCCATGATGCATGCCTCATACTCCTCCATGTTGTTTGTGCAGTTGAAACATAACCGGGCGGTGAGTGGAGTATGAGTGCCTTTGGGGGATATGATCACAGCGCCGATACCATTACCCAAAGCGTTCGAGGCCCCGTCAAAGTGCATAGACCATCGGGATCCTTCCTCAGGTCCTTCATCCGGTCCAGGTACTTCACAATCAGTCACTACCATGATATCGTCGTCTGGAAATTCAGAGTTCATCGACTGGTAATCGTCCACTACCTGGTGTGCCAAATGGTCTGCCAATACACTTCCCTTGATTTCTTTTTGAGTTGTGTACTGGATGTCATATTCCGTCAAGATCATCTGCCATCTTGCTATTCTTCCGGACAAGGCGGGCTTTTCGAATATGTACTTGATTGGGTCCATTTTTAAAATCAACAGAGTAGTGTGAGTCAACATATACTGTCTCAGCCGGCGAGCAGCCCATACCAAAGCGCAGCAAGTTTTCTCGAGCAGTGAGTACCGGGTCTCACAGTCGGTAAGCTTTTTGCTAAGGTAATAAATGGAGTGTTCTTTTCGGCCAGACTCGTCATGCTGCCCCAACACACACCCCATTGAGTTTTCAAGTACTGTCAAGTATAAGATGAGAGGTCTCCCTTCAACCGGTGGCATAAGAATGGGTGGTTATTGGAGATACTCTTTGATCTTTTCGAAAGCGGCATGACATTCATCATTCCAACGTACTACTTGATCTTTCTTCAGCATCTTGAAGATTGGTTCACAGGTAGCAGTTAGATGTGAGATGAATCGAGCAATGTAATTCAGACGTCCTAGAAAGCCTCTGACTTCTTTCTCTGTCTTGGGAGTTGGCATCTCTTGTATGGCTTTCACTTTGGCAGGGTCCACTTGAATACCTTTGTCGCTTACAATGAAGCCTAGCAATTTTCCAGATCTCACGCCAAAGGTGCACTTGTTTGGGTTCAACCTCAGCTTGTACAACTTCAGACGGTCAAACAGCTTCCGTAGATGGTCAAGGTGTTCCTCCTCAGTTTGGGACCTTGCAATCATATCATCGACGTATACTTCTATCTCGTGATGGATCATATCATGAAATAAAGCAACCATGGCACGTTGGTAGGTTGCCCCAGCATTTTTCAACCCAAAAGGCATGACCTTGTAGCAAAAGGTGCCCCACTGAGTAACAAAAGTGGTCTTCTCCATGTCTTCAGGAGCCATCTTGATCTGATTATAACCGGAGAAGTCTTCCATGAAGGAGAACACCTTATGCTGAGCAGTATTGTCAACCAGAACGTCGATGTGAGGCAGAGGGAAATCATCCTTAGGGCTCGCCCTGTTCAAATCCCTGTAATCAACACACATTCGGACCTTACCATCTTTCTTTGGCACTGGAACTACGTTGGCAATCCACTGAGGGTAAGAAGTCACTGTTAGAAACCCGGCATCAAATTGTTTCATAACCTCAGCTTTGATTTTCTCGGACATTTCTGGACGCATACGGCAGACCTTCTGTTTTACCGGAGGGCAATCTTCCTTGGTAGGCAGGTGATGAACCACAATGTCGGTATCTAACCCAGGCATGTCTTCGTAAGACCAGGCAAAGATTTCCACATAGTCATGCAGCATCTGAATCAACCGTTGTTTCACACTGAGCTCTAGATTGGCACCAATCTTGACTTCCTTTCTGTCTGTCTCAGTACCCAGATTTACCGTTTACACTAGCTCTTCATGTGGCTGAATGGCCCTCTCTTCCTGGAGTAGCAGTATTGCAAGTTCACCAGGCACTTCGCAATCATCTTCCCCTCCGTCTTCAGCTAAGTTGATCGGATTTTCGAAGTTATAACTGGCAGTAGTAGAGTCGTTACCAGTGAGATCCAGAGTGGATTGGAACCTGTATAGGTGAGTGTGTGTAAATATAGCTGTTTTGCAATATATAATAAAGAAAGAAAAGGAGCGCAAGATTTTGAAATGCAACAAACTTCCAATGTTTTGATTAATGATATATGAAAATGACATACAAAAGCCCTCACAAATGAAGCTATGGTGCCCCGGGTAGGACACCGAGCCATAAAAGTTTCAACATATTGTCTGTTACAAATTCAAAACAAAAGAGTTCATTACTGAGTGATAAAAGTAATAGGTGTGAAGTCTTTGACAGTCCAGTTGCTTGGTCCACCGTCGGTTGTTGGGTAGATCCAGCTGTCGAATTCAGATTCCTCCACGTCGTCTTCAATAGCATTCACTCCCGGGTTGGTGATGAACACATGAGGTTTTCCAATCCTCGCCTTACGAACAGCCCTCTGAGCCTCTATAGTGAAGCCCAAACCAAACTTGTCAGTCTTTGGAGTGAAATCAGGAAGTCGGCCCCAGTTTGCACACTCACCCTTCTCAATAACAGCCCGAGCATCCTTTAAGGAAGTCATCTTCAAAGGAGGGTCTTCAATCACAATTTCAGCTGATGCCAGTGTCTGAGGCACCTCTTCAAAGTGTTGAAAAGGGGTTTCAATGAACTCCCCATCCATCTCTATGTACCGGAATGAGTTGAGGTGGCTGACCATATACTCTTCCTCCCCTTGAACTGTAATAATTTTCCCCCTAACCGGGTACTTAAGCTTCTGATGTAGTGTGGAGGTCACGGCTCCAGCCTTGTGGATCCATGGACGACCCAGCAAACAAGAATAGGATGGTCGGATATCCATCACATAGAATGTAGAATCAAAAACTTGAGAACCAACCCTGATTGGAATGTCAACTTCCCCATGTACCATCCTTTTCGAACCGTCAAAGGCTCGGACAACAATGTTACTAGGCTTGAGCTCTAAACCCTCACAATCCAACCTGTCTAGGGCCTTCTTGGGTAATACGTTCAATGAAGAACCGGTGTCTACCAACACATGGGCAAGAGTAGTGCCCCTGCATTCAATGGAGACATGTAGGGCGTCGTTACGGTTCTTTCCTTTGGCAGTCAGATCGGCGTCAGAGAAGCCCAACCTATTATCGGCAGTCAAGTTGGACACACAATCGGTAAATTGATCAGCAGACATTTCTTGTGGCACATGGGCCGTTTTCAGGAAGGAAATCAGGGCCTTGGCATGGGCCTCTGAACACAACAACAGTGATAGCATAAAAATCTTAGATGGGGTGTGTCCCAACTGCTCAACTACATTGAAATCACTCTTCTTGATAATCTTGAGAATCTCTTCCATCTCTTGTTGGGAAGCCTCAACATTGGTTGTCTTTGGTACCTCCGTCAGGGCAGGCAAATCAGTAGCAATCCCTTTGCCCCGAGCGTCAGATGACTCGGCAGCAAGGGTAGAAATAGGAACTTGATTAGGAAGGGAAGCAGGTACACTTGTAGGTGAAATGACAAGAGGTTTCTGAATAGTTGGTGGCGCAATATCTGGTGAGAACAGCCTACCACTGCGAGTAACTTTTGCAGGCCCGGTGATGTTACTGACGCCGGTACTAGTATCAAATTCTTTCTTTACTCCAAGAACATAAACATCTGCCCCATAGTGCCATGGGACAGCTTTGTCGGATGTATAGGGGAGGGGCCCCAGAACAGTAATGATGATAGGAGCAATCTTCTGAGTAGACATGATTTTGACAGGCTTCTTTGAGAGAGCCTTAGGAGGTTTGTTGAAAATAGTAACAATAGAAACTTCTTCGGTAGGGACAGCAGGAACAACAATCTTCTCGAACAATATTTCCTTGCTATCCATCAGGCTTTGGATACCTGATTTCAGCAAGGGACAACCAACAGGTGAAATAGCACATAGAAGGAAACCTTTACCACATCCCGGAAATAAACCGGCTAGCAACAAGTTCCTTTTGACGGTCAACAACGGAGTAACAATCTCTTCCACGGAGGCTACATACCGGTCTTCTTCCACAGCATTCACTCCATGCTGGGGCATGGGAGCAGTCACAACATTGGGCCCTTTGGGTGCCTCAAACTGTATTTCTTTAACATCAATAAGGTCCTGAACCTTGTTCCTCAGAGCCCAACAATCGTCCGTAGTATGCCCCGGGCTATCAGAGTGATAAGCGTAACGGGCGTTGGGGTTGTACTTTGGAGAAGCTGTGTTCACCACCTTCGGAGCTTCCTTGACGGTTACCAGATTGGTTGACAGTAGCTGCGGCAAAATCTGAGACAGGGTCATGCTGAGCCGAGTGTACTGCCTTTTGGGTCTCTCACCCCTTGGTTGGTTGAACTGCTGAGGAGCAGCAGCAGGTTTTGAAATTACCAATGCGTTGACAGCTTGGCGGCATTCCGGTTTAACTTGTCTTCTGGGACCATAAACAGCACTGGCTTCCTTCTTGAAGGGCTTCTTTTCAGTACTCGCGGAGGCACCTTTCTGTATCTTCCCCGACTTGATACCAGCTTCTATCCTCTCACCTGTTAAGATCAGGTCTATGAACCCAGCAGAAGAATTACCAATCAGATGATTGAAGAACGGACCATACAAGGTCCCTAGGAACATGTCAACAAGTTCACGGTCAGTCAAAGGTGGCTGCACCCTACCAGCCAGGTCTCTCCACTTTTGTGCATACTCCTTGAATCCTTCGCCCGTCCCCAGTGACATACTCTGGAGTTGGGTACGCGTGGGAGCGAGGTCAGAATTGTACTGATACTGTTTATAAAATGCAGTAGCCAAGTCTTCCCAGTTTCGAATACTGGCTCCATCCAGCTGATAGAACCACTCGAGTTGAGCCCCTGAAAGGCTATCCTGAAAGAAATGGATCCATAGGTTCTTGTCTGCAGTGTAAGGTTGGATCTTCCTTACATATGATCTGAGATGCATCTTCGGGTAGGATAGCCCGTCATATCTTGCAAAGATTGGCACTTTGAACTTCAGGGGATCACAATTCCAGCAACTAATCCCAAATCTTCGAAATCTAAGCCGGGAACTTTCTGCAGCTCCATAGCTGCCAACCTGTCTTCCAAACCCTTGTACTTGTCATCGGCGGGCGGGTATTGTTGCTCAGAGTATTCTTCGTCTTCTTCAGCCTCTCCTTCTTCAGCTTCAGATTCGGAAGGTACCGCAGCCGCATTCCCTTTACTGGTTCCCTCTTCAGATGTAGGGGGAAATTCAAGCACTCTTCTGGCTTCACCCTCAAACCTTCTTCCTAGGGTAGCCACCCCGATTCTTTTCTTCTTCTTTTTCACTTGCTCTTTGTTCCCCAGCAGGGCCTTCAGATCCTCCTGACCCTTAGCCAAGGTCATCAGGAGATGTTGAAACTGTGAGTTATGAGACTGCAAGTCCATGACCTTCTGTTCGAGATCCATCTTACTGAAATAAACAGCAGAAAGATAAGGAAACCTGGTGTGGAGACCTGCTTATGTGCATGATGAATGGTATGCTTATGTATGCAATGCATTCAAGGATTTAGCAAATTCAACATTGTTGCAAACAAAAAGAACGCACGTCATATTAATAAGAAGAAATTTGTCAGTACATAAATGCCCCATGGGCCAAATATTACAAAAACTTCTCAAGGTAAAAATACGTTGCACATCCTCTTTGGTGTGATGTAGGTGTTGAGGGTTTCTTCCTCATGGAGTCGGCGGGTAAGCTCCAAAACCTTTTTCTCACTGGCGTAGAAGTTGGCTTCAAAAGTGTTCCGTTCCTCCTTGAGTTGGATCCAACTCTTCTGCATCTCCTCCCACGATGTAGGCATGTCAGGATATAGGATAGTGTAGGGAACCTCTCCTTCCTTAACGGGCTCTTTAATAACAGGGAGAACATGAGGGTAAGGCATCATTAGACTCTGGGCTCGGGTTCGTACCCACTTGAGATAAGTCTAAAGAGGGATGGAGTTCTTGTGCCACAGTGTCTTGCTGTCTACCTTGTTAGGCATCCTCCAAGCTCTGATGAATCTTTGGCGAAGTCCTTGCGCATCATTGTCGAAGTCAAAAACTAGGTCAGGAATCAACATGTCATGAGGGCCATCCCTCCGTGCATATCCAAATTGTCTCAAAGCTAGACAAGGGTTGTAGGTAATGCCTCCTCTAATGCCAAGTAATGGAACATTAGGGAACTCTCCACAACGATCGATGATGATGACATTTTCTCTGGACTGAGAACACCAATGTACATCAGAGTGAGTGAGGGCCATCAACCGTTGTGACCACCTTAAGCCTTGGTCATTCTTCAAGACAGATTGTGGAAGGTGCGAAATAAACCACCTTGCAAGGAGAGGAGTACAGCACATGAGAACACCCCTCTTTCTCATTGTTCGTGTGTAAAATGAGTGAAGAATGTCCCCAAGCAATGTTGGTATTTGATTCCTGGATAAGAAGATTTTGACGGTGTTGACATCTACAAGCTGGTCAGGATTTGGGAACAAGACCAACCCATAAATGAGGAGTGCCACAATTTCTTCAAAGGCTTGTAGATCCAATGAATTCCAACACTCTTGTGCCTTCTCAAACAAGAATTTTGCCAAGAAGCCTTTGACACCGCTTCTAGTTTCCCAATGCCCGTTGATGTCAGATGGTTGCAAGTGTAGTTCTTGAGCAACATCTTCAGGCTTTGGTTCTTTTTCCGTACCGTTGTAGGGTAGTTGATTAAGAATAGGAATTCTCAGGAGTTGAGAAAATTCCTCCAAAGTGGGCACCAATTGATAGTCGGGGAAAGTGAAACAGTGGTGAAGGGGGTCAAAGAACTGGAACAACACCTTTACCATGTCCTCTTCAATGCTGGTGTTGACTAGGCTGAGCAGTCTACCATGTCTTTCACTGAAGGGAGAGCTTTCCGGAATTCTGGATGTGAGCTCCTTGAGTTGAGGAGGGATTCTCACAAGGTTGACTTGGACAGTTTTCCTGCGAAGAATTTCCATGACCTACAAAACAAGAACAAAGATGAAGATCTAAACCCTTGAAATGGTTAGTGTATGCATATGATGCTTTATGATGTTCATGATGTATGCACAAACATATGTATAAGAAATTCACACAAAACCCTAATTTCAGGCTTGCATGAGGTTTCATAGGTAAGTACCCTCTTGAGTATAGTTGGCTTAAAAACCTGTCCTATAAATAGTAACCGGGTTCTAAGGAGCTCAATATCACTGGATTGTTTTCTATGTTCATTGTTTTGGTTTAGCCATTTAACTAGCGACCAAAATATTCCAAGAAAACAACCCTCAATGAGTGTAGTATCGAGTATCTACCAACTTCGGACTGCACCAAAGCCGGTCATCTCACTACCCCTAATGAAAGGCCAAGATGGTCAAGTAAGGTTCTAGGTCATTAGTGCTTAGTGACATCACTCAGTGGCCCCGTACTCTCCTTGATTGAACTCAAGGGTTACCGGTACTCACAAATATGTCGCACTAATATAGCTATTGCTTCAACCGTGTCGGTATACCCCGCACAGTTTCCACAACGTATTGCTATCTATGAATGTTTCCCCAAATCCGGGTGTAGGATTTCAAGCCCAAACAAGGGAGTCAAGATATAAAGCAATCAAAGCAAACAATTAGTCATGCAAAAGGGTGATCTAAGCCCTAAGGTTACTCCACTTTTCAAATTTTCCCCAGCAGAGTCGCCAGTTCTGTGATACGGTGGGAGAACTGACTTGGGTTTTGCGTTTGTTTTTGCAAATGTTTCGGTTGAGCAAGAGTCGCCACCGACTTTTTATTTTATCCTAAGGAAAGGTTAAAAAGCACAGCAAAAACCTTTGAGATGTTTTCTTGGATTCAGGGAGTAGATTATAGAAAGGGAAGGTATTAGCACCCTTTCTATCCATGGTTATCCATGGGCTCTTAGTTACTTGCTTAGATCAACTTGCCTTGATTTTCAATTGTTTGAAATGGTGCTTTCAATTGTTTGAAATGGTGCTTTGAATTGTTTGAAATGGTGCTTTGTGTGTGGGTTTTGAAAATGTTTTGAAAAGAGGCCAATGTGGTGGCAACCTTTGTAATGACCCATGTTTGGATGTATACAAAGGTGTACTTATCTTTTGAAAAGTTTTCAATGTTTTTGAAAGTTGTTTTGAAAGTGTGTTGTGATGTGTGGTTTTGAAAAATAGGCAAGTATTTTTGTTTTGCAAGTTAATTCAAGTAACTAAGAGTTTTATTTACCCCTAAATTTCTCAAAGATCTTTCCTATGTTTTTAACCCTTTTAACAATTTTGTTCCACCATTGTATTTGGTGGACAATCTTGTGTTAGGATGTGAACGGGACGGGCGCGGGTCATCGTTTAGACCATGATTGCAATGGTGCCAAGTGTCTTTGGCAACTTTTTCCTTCGAGGGACTTGATCATTTTTAGGCAACTTTCGAAAGCGTCATCGAGGGACTTTGATCATTTGATTTGTTTTTGTTTTTGCCAAAGACACCTAACATGCAACATGGCCCATTATTGAAGGAAACAAGTGGAGTACCGTAGGGGTGCAAGTGTGATTAGTATTGTCCATTTTCATGCTTTGTTATCTTTGAATTAAGTCAAGCTATTGTTTGGTTGATTTTTGCATACAAAGCCCTAAGTCTATCATGGCATTTTTAGAAAGCTTTAAAGTGCGGAATTTAAAGGTCCTAAATTATTACAACACAATTATGGGATGGGGGGTACAAGTGTTCAAATGGGGATATTTAGCAAGAAATTTAAATCTAAGCTATTACAATCCAAATGGAATTTACAAGTTATTTAATATACAATAATTAAATAAAATACAATAAATATGCAAGATGCAAAAATGATTTTTATATGTATGTAAAAGTACTTTTTTTATGTGACAAATAAACAAAAATAAAAATGAATAATTTTGGATATTTTTACATTTTAGGGCAAAACCCTAATTTTCTAAGTAAGAAGTATTTATTATTTATTATATGCAATATTTATTAATTATGTACAAAAAATAAATAAAAAGGAAATATACTGTAAAAAAGTGATTTTTGAGGTTAAATATTAATAAAAATAAAAATGTATTATTTTTATGTTTTTATCCTAAATATTCTAATAAATATATAAGTATTTATTATTTATTAAATATGTTAAATACATACAAGAAATAAAAATATTTATTATTTACAAAAAAAAGTATATTTTTTTAGAAAATGTGTTCAAAAGATAAAATCAAATAAAATCAGAAAATAAAATGTATTTGTATTATTTTTGTATTTTTGAATAAAAGGCAATATGTTTATTTACATGTATAAATTCAAATAAAACAAACAAAAATCCAAATAAAATGCAAAAATGGTTGAAAAAATATTTTTTATATTTTTTATATTTTAACAAAAAATAACAAATCCGAATAAAAAAGAAAAGAGTAAAAATTGACAAATATATCATGCAATGGGCCAGGGGGGTGTGTGTGTGGAAAAATGGTGCAAATAGAAAGAACAACACAGGCCCAGCCCAAAGACTTTGTCTTCAACCTCTGGCCAGGTTCAAACACAAAACGCGCGCCTTCTTGTTCATCTCCCTAACTCCCGATTCTTTGATCCTTTGACAAATCTTAAAACATGAAACTTGTAGAGCTTGAAGCCACGATTCTAAACATATAAAAAAGTCAATCTAACTCTCAGAAATGAGAGAGAATTTCTTCTCCCCCAATTCCTGACCTAGTTTTTTTCAGATGTTCAGATTCAAAATACTCTTAGCACACATAATATAAATGAAAAGTAACTATATGGATGGCTTCAGGGCTATGATTAGAACATGTTTTCTTCACAAATTTAAACCTAACTATGCCTTGATAGAGAGATTGAAGTTCAAACTTTTACCTGTTCAACTTGAATCGTGTGCAGCAATGGAGGCACTTTCAATGCAATGTGAGGACTTGTACAACTTGATTGAGGTCCAGGGATGCTTCCTCTATGCTTAGCTTGCTTTGAATCTTGCTGAATTGAGCTACAGAAGTTAACCTGCACAGATGAAAAATGAAAATGGCACACTTGGCTATGGCTGTTACAGTTCCAGTTCAATGCTTGGAATAGTTTGTATGGATGTTATGGAATGTGTTTGCAAAGGTTTCAGCCAAAACGCACGAGTGGAAGTGTTTGTGGAGGTCAAGTTGCAGAAGGGACTCTGTTTTTGCATCAAGGAGGTGTTTCTGTGTTTGAGGAGGTATTGGAGGTGGTTGGCTCGTGTTTTAGCTCAGTTATGATGTTTGGAATGTGTTCACAATGTTTGCTTAGGCTTGTGTTGACAGGAATGTAATGTTGTGTTTCAAAATGCAAGTTTCTTCTAATGTAAGCAAAAGTTGTCAAGTTGGTTTACAAGCTTATGCAGCCCCCCTAAACATGCTGCCAATGTTAGTCTTGATCAGTGGGATTAGTTCAATAACTTGTGCCTAGAAGATATGCATTGTACTTCTTTGATTCATGTTTTGACATAAAGCCATACTTTACAAGAATAGATAAGTCACTTTTTCCAAATATGGCTTAATTCTTCATGTAATATCCAAATGCACAAAATAATGCTAGAACACAATGGATTGGAATTTAATTATTGAGTGTAAATGAGATTAGAGGCCTGTAACTAGCTTGAACCATGCTGATTTCAAAAATGCAAAGTATATGAACATGTAAATGGCTCATGAACAAAGTGACTTTTGCCCATATTGACAAATTCGATTCTCCCTAACCACAAGGGTGTTTGAGAAGTTCTTTGACAATTTGGAAAGATTGGAATGTGTACTACAATCCAACTTTGTAATGCAGGTTGAAATTCCAAGTGGAAGCATGTGAAAAGTGGCCATGAAGTTAGGCAAAAATCCTGCCTAGAATAGGTCAAAATTTTTCTAAGTTAAGAATGTTTTGCACCCTTGTTCCAAAAATCATAACTTGAGCTACAAGCTTCTTTTGAGGAAACTTTGTGAATCAAAGTTGTAGATTTTGCAATGTACTATAACTTTCATGTTTTGAGTTTTGCTTGAATCCAAATGTGTCTTGATGAAAAGATGGGACAAAGTTAGGAAAAAATTAGGAATTTTCATAACTTAGAAAAATTCTAAGTTATGAAAATTCTTCATTTTAAACCCTAACTTGTAAATTTTGATTTCTTGATGAACAAGTTTCACAATTTGACATGTCTTGATGAAAAATGAATCTTGACACTTGATTTTGACCAAAAAGTCAAAGTTTGACTTTTCAGTATACAGTCAAAATTGGCTCAGTTGACTGGAAAATTCATCTGTCAATCTTGTGCATTTGGGATCTTTTGAATTTATTGAACATGTCAAGACAATTCCATTGAGTCCTTGAGTCCATATGTGATCTTGGTTTGCCATTGGCTAGGTCAAACAGTCAAAAATTGCCTTTATGCAGTCAAAACCCTAAAAATGATCATTTTACCCTTTTGGTGATCTGATCAAATTTCTTGTGGAATTGTGATCCAAACTTGATCAAATGGTCCATATGAGTTCATAATGTTGATGTGGGTCAAAAATCATGAGGTTTGACTGTCAATTGACCACAATTGACTTTTTCCCCAATACAGCTGATTTATAGGTCAACTGTCCAATTGATTGGGCAAAGATTGGAATCAAGGCTTGAAACTTGGTTTGGATAAACTTGTGAGTCCAACATGAAGCATGAAAGTCATTTTGGGCCTTTTAGGTCAAAACATCTTTGTGCAAACTCAAACCCTAATTTGGGTCAACAGTGCAAGGAGGAGTCTTGAGCAGAGCAAACCCTAACTGGATCTTGAGCTCCAAGGGTCTTGTGGTGAGAAAATGTTGAGGAAATGGGAGGGAAAATTTTGGGGTACAACACAAAGCCCATACTTAGATATATTATTGAGATACCTGAGTATACGCTTGACAGCTTTCAAGTGGGATTCCTTAAGATCCGATTGATATCATGCATACATGCAAACACTAAACATGATGTCAGGCCTAGATGTTGTAAGATACAACAGGGATCTGATCATACCTCTATATTTCTTGACATCAACACTCTTACCATGTTTATCCTTGTCTAAATTTCCGTTGGTAAGCATGGGGGTGTCAATTGGTTTTGAGTTGTTCATCCCAAATCGTTTAAGCAACTCTTGAAAATATTTTGTTTGACATATAATTGTGCCTTCATTGAGCTGCTTTATTTGGAGACCGAGGAAGTATTTAAGCTCCCCCATGAGACTCATATCATATTCACCCTGCATGACTTTGGAAAATTCCTCGACCAAGTGTAGATTAGTTGAACCAAAAATAATATCATCTACGTATATTTGAACTAAAAGGATGTGCTTTCCTTTACGTTTAATGAAAAGAGTGGTATCCACTTTACCTCTTGAATAACCATGATCAAGTAGAAATTTACTAAGTATTTCATACCAGACCTGAGGGGCCTGTTTAAGACTGTATAAAGCTCATTTTAATTTGAAGACATGATCTGGATATTCGTTATTTTCAAAACCAGGAGGTTGTGAGACATACATTTCTTCATTTATGACTCTGTTAAGAAAGGCACTCTTTACGTCCATTTGATAAAGCTTAAAATCTTTTGCACACGCATAAGCGAGCAAGAGACGTATAGCCTCAAGGTGAGCAACTGGAGCATAAGTCTCCTCATAATCAATGCCCTCCTCTTGGTTATACCCTTGTGCTTCTAATCATTCTTTATTGCGGGTTATCATTCCATTTTCATCAAGTTTGTTTCTAAAAACCCATTTAGTGCCTATGATATGATGGTCTCTCGGATGAGGGACAAGTTCCCAAACACCATTTCTTTTAAACTGATTTAGCTCTTCTTGCATGGCCATTAGCCAAAATTCATCAATCAAGGCCTCTTTAGCATTTTTAGGTTCTACTTGTGAAACGAAAGCAAAACGATAACAAAAATTACTTATCTTGGAGCGAGTCATTACTCCTTTTGAGATATCTCCCAATATGTTGTCAATGGGATGGTCTTTAGAGGACTTCCAAGCTAGTGGAATATCATTAGCTTCCATTTGCTCTTCTTCCTCATCTTTTGAAAGGCTTGTATCTTTTTATTCCTCAACATCAACTATTTTGGACTGAACAATTTCCTCAACAGTTTCTTTGAGTATATTTTCAGTAGATACACCTGCACCATCAAGAGAAATACCTTTTCTGACATGTTTCAGATAAGATTCATCAAAAGAGACATGAATTGACTCCTCAAACGTAAGTAAATGTTTATTGTATACCCTATATGCTTTGCTTGATTGTGAGTATCCGAGAAAGATACCTTTATCTGCTTTTGCATCAAATTTTCCAAGATTTTCTTTTCCATTATTCAAAAAAAATCATTTGCAACCGAATACATGAAGATGTGACAAGTTTGTCTTTCTTCCTTTTTAAAATTTCATAAGGTGTTTTATCCAAAATGTGACGAATTAATATTCTCTTTAAAACATAACATGCTGTACTAATTGCATCATCCCAAAAATATTTTGGTAATTCACCTTCATTGAGCATTGTTCTCGCCAACTCCTCTAAGACGCGATTTTTGCGCTCCACAACTCCATTCTGGTGTAGAGTTCGAGGTGATGAAAAGTTATGCTCAATACCATGCTCGTCACAATACTTATCAAAGAAATGGTTTTGAAATTCACCTCCATGATCGCTTCGAATTGCAATTATTTTCAATTCCATTCTGTTTTGAGATAGTTTTGCAAAACTCTTAAAAGCAGAAAAAGTTTCATTTTTACTATGAAGGAATATAGTCCAAGTAAATATAGAGTAGTCGTCAACAATCACAAAACCATAATAATTTCCTCCTAGACTTTTTGTTCTAGAAGGTCCAAAGAGGTCCATGTGGAGAAGCTCAAGCGGTCGTGAAGTGGAAATCATATTTTTAGATTTGAAAGAGACCCTTGTTTGCTTTCCCATTTGGCATGCATCACATAGGTGATCCTTTGTAAATTTTATCTTTGGAATACCTACTACTAGATCCTTGGATACAACCTTATTAAGCAAATCAAAGTTAACATGCGCTAGACGTCTATGCCAAAGCCAAGAATCATCATTAAAGGTGACTAGACACTTAGTGCTTGTTAAGGATACATCAAAAAGGTCAAGCATATAGACATTGTTTACTCTAATTCCCTTAAACACAATATCCTTTTTAGTATTTTCAATTATGCAGCAAGTGTTTGTGAAGGTAACTTTATAACCCTTGTCACGCAATTGATTAATACTCAGCAAATTATGTTTAAGCCCCTCTACTAAATGGACATCAGAAATAGTAGTGGTAGAGGGATTACCTACACTACCTTTACCGAGTATAGATCCTTTGTTATTATCTCCATAAGTGACAAATCCTTTCTTCTTTTCTTTAAAGTCAATGAAGAGTGATATGTCACCGGTCATGTGCCTTGAACACCCGTTATCCAGAAACCATCTTCTATCCATGGATGTAAGACACTTTTCCTGCAATATCAAAAGAGAGAGGTAGGTACCCAATTTTTATTGGGTCCATGTGGGTAAGTGGTAACATGGTTGCCTTTATGCCTCCATTGGTAAATGCGTTTAGGAACAAGAAACCTCCTAAACTTACATTTTTCAATGGTATGACCAAAACGACAACAATAATGGCATAAACCATGATGATGATGTATTGTTTTACTTTTGGTCATTGAATCCTTTGGTATCTTTTCAACAAAAGAATATTTTTAATATGGTGGATTCAATGTTTTCTTAAAAATTCTAGGATCGACTGCAAAAGTAACCTTGGGCTGTAAAGATTTTTCTAATTTGGCATTAAGAGTTCTAACCTCTTGTTGCCAAATATGGAAAACTTCACATTCCCTTCCGGGAATACATCCTGTAACATCCTTATCTTTTGAACTTTCTGCAATACTAGCTTTTATACTTTTTAATTATTTTTCAGCTTTATAGACTTTACTCTCCAGAAATGATAATATTTGTTTATCGGAGGATAATCTCTTAAAAGCATCTTCGGCTTTGTATTGCAGTTTTTCAAAATCTATTTTTAGTTTATAAAAGGTCATAGAAGAAAAGTTGTTAGGATATGCTTGTCTTACTTTCTTGTTGTGGTTGTCTTTCTTGTGGTTGAATTGATTTTTGGTATGTGCCATCAGACATAAATTTGCACTTTCATCACTACCACTTGAACTGTCATCGTTTTATGAATCACTATCGCTTTCCCACGCAATGTAAGCTCTTCTTTGTTTGTTGAACTTCTTTGGTGGAGCCTTTCCTTTATCCTTTTTCATCTTTGGACAGTCTGATTTGTAGTGTCCAACTTTACCACAATTGTAACAAGGTCCTTTACCTCTTTGCTTTTTATTTTCTTCTTTCCTTGGCTCTTTGGATTGTTTTCAAAAGCTTATGAGATTCTTAACGGAGTGATTGATTCCATTCTTTCGAATAAATCTATTGTATCTTTGAACAAAAATTCCCATTTCTTCATCATCAAAATTTTCATCACTAGTTGAGTCATTATCATCTGGCTATTTGGTTGAGGACTTAGAGCTATAAGCCATTAGAGCTATTGACTTCTTCTCACCCTCCCCGTATTTGATCCTCTCCTTCTTACTCTTATTTTCATATTTTTCAAGACTTTGCAATTCTTGTTGATGTTCTTCCAGCTTTCCAAATAGAGTTGTAATGGTAAGCGTAGTGAGGTCATTTGCTTCCTTGATAGCTGTTACTTTAGGTTGCCATTCCCTGCTAAGACATCTTAGAATTTTATTAGTAGCAATTTAATTGGAAACAGGTTTTCCATGTGCATTTAAACGGCTCACAATATGAACGAATCTCTTCTGCATGTCAGAGACAAATTCTCCTTGTTTCATGCGAAAGAGCTCAAACTCTTGATTGAGTGTATTGATACGGGACTGTTTAACTTTAGTAGTGCCTTCACGGGCAATTTCTAAAGCATCCCACATTTCTTTAACAGACGTTCAATGAGACACCCTATAATACTCATCAACACCAAGTGATGAGATTATCATATTTTTGCCTCTCCAATCGCACGACCATTTCTTTTCATTCATTTTATTCCATTGATCCTCAGGTTTAGGTACTATTGCACCTGCATCATTTCTCATGTTAATTTGAAAGGGACCATTTTGAATGGAAGTCCATACATTCCTGTCAATGGAATTTATGTGTACTCGCATGCAGTCTTTCCAGTAGCCATAATTTTCACAATTGAAAAAGGAGCTCTATTATACGCCCCCTTTGGTTCAAAGGCCATAGCGTTACTAGTAGATACAAAGCACCAGCTAACCGATGCTATGATACCACTTGTTAGACAGTGTGGCAAGTGATCGAGAGGGGGGTGAATAGATCACCACATACTTTTTCAAGAATTTAAAATTATTTTATCAAAGCGTGTTGAAAGCAGCAGAAAATCAATATCCTGAATCAATTCCGTCTACTTTGAACCGACTACTAGAAAACTTGACATGTGAAAAACTTGTTGGATTTTTATTAAATGAAATAGTTGAATATACAACTTAGATTTCTTAACGTTTCAATGCGCTTATCATTAAAGCAGTATTTCCAATGAATTAATAAATTTGTTTGGAATTTTGTCAAGCACTTAGCATATGCTTGTTTAATGATTTAATAATGGTGGTTTGATGAAAGTGTTTGAACCACTATGTTTATCATTAGACAGAAAAACTTAGAAAGAAAATTTAATTACAAAATTATGGAATATGTAAAAATATAAAGAGAAAGAAATAAATAACGATACGCAGACAGTTTAGTAAGGAAGTTCCCCACTGTCGTCCTCGTGTGTGGGTACGTCTCCCTCTTAATTTCACAATTGAAACTGAGAACTTTTATAACAATTTGCTGAATGTTTGATAACAAGGTTACACTACACAGAAAGATAGAAATCCCTATGATCTTTTTCTTCTTGTAAGAACAACCACTTGATATGAGCTGTATCAAGATTTCCTGTAAGGTCCACAAACGATCCTCCGCTTCCACGACCTGTTTGCAAAAATCCTTCCAATTTCCAAACCCCTCACTACGGCTGAATCCGACTCGTGCGACCGTGACTAACAAAACCCGCAAGAACACACATGTTCTTGAAGGACTAACTCCTTGGTTTATTTCTTGAAGCCTCCTTTTCAAACTTCAACTCAGTTGAGATTCTTTCAATACACAGTTGAACGTTATCTCTGACCGCTTGATTCACTTCAACAAGGATGTTTGATTTTCTTTGTTGTTGTTGAATGAAGATGGTTGAGAAGATGATGAAGATGAAGTTTCTTTAGGCTTCTGGTTGCTCACAAATGTTTTCACACAATTCTAATATATTGCAATCAACTTCTACTGATAAAAATACTTGCTTATATATGTAACAGAAAACGGTTATCCAAAAAGAAAGTATTATGAGTCAATGCATGTTGGTCATGAGTCGACTCATGTTAGTTATGAGTTACAGGATGGGTCGACACATGTTGTTTTGAGTCGATACAAAATCATATTATAACATTTTACAGAACCAATAATTTTATATCTGTCGATGCATAACATGTATGTGTCGATACATACTGATTGTATTTCTAATTTTGAACATAAAACGTGGTATGAGTCGACAAATGATATTATGTATCGATGCATATAAATTCAAAAATGTTTTCTAAGAGCATCAAAATGTCATGTATCGATGCATGAGGTTTTGTATCGATGCATACAAGTTTAAGTTTGTATTACAGGGGCATCAAAGTGTTATGTGTCGATGCATACGATTTTGTATTGATTCATGCAAGTTTAAGTTTGCATTACAGGGGCTTCAAAATGTTATGTGTCGATGCGTAAGATTTTTTATCGACGCATGCAAGTTTAAGTTTGCATTACAGGGGCATCAAAGTGTTTATGTGTCGATGCATAAGCTTTTGTATCGATGCATAAAAGTTTGAGATAGTATTCTAGGGACTTCAGTAAGTTATGTATCGATGCAAAACCTGTTGTGTCGACTCATAATGATGCATTATGAGTAAAATACATTTTTAACTTATTTTAAACATGTTATATTATATTTTTGTAATGCAAACATGTATTTATTATTTCACATATATTTGCAATAATTCAAAATCAATTATGAAGGGGGTTCTCACAGAGAAATCATCTTGTTTCAAAGTGTAAATATCCTCTTGAATATCTGAAATTATGAATATATCACCATGGTGAAATCTATCTTTTAACTCCTTCCAAATGGTGGAGGAAGTTTCTCTCCATAAGATGTTGTAATAAATTTTAGGTTTCATTGAATTATTTACCCATGACATGATTATAGTGTTGCACCTATCCCAATATATCGAATCACGATCTTCAACTGGTGGTCTTGGAAATTAACCATTGATTAAGGGGATATTTTTCTTGGACCTTAAATCCATTGGCAAGGATCAAGACCAAGAGTGATAGTTTCCATCATTTAATAGGGGTGTAACTAGAAAAAGTGTTGGATTTTTATTGGGATACATGAAATAAGGGTTAAGGTATATGTGATAAGTGTAAATTATAGTTATTTTTGTATATAGTTTTTATTTCACTTATTGACTCTTTGTTGTTAATATCATTTGAATAACTCAACTTTGTGTATAAATACATTTAGTTTGTGTATAATGCATTTTTGTGTACATAGTGTATCGATTGATAGTTTGTATTCATTTTGTAGGTATTTGAGCATTGTTGGAGCGAGAGAAATAAAAGTTCCAAGATGCATTGTTGGATCAATAAGGGAACAAGAAGAGAGATTCATTGGAGTTATAAAGGAAGAGCAACAAAAGTTGTTGTTCTGGTGTGCCTCGGCAAATGAAGCATGGGCGAGGTGCCTTCGCGTCTGCCTCGTCGGGTGAGAGGGAAAGGATCATTTTTCCAGTAGCCACTGACTTGGGCTCGCCAGCAGCTCGCTGGGAGAGAAATAAGGATGTCTTCGGGCGAAGCTTCCCTTCACCGGGCGAGGGTAGATATTTTTCCCCAGTTGTGTATGTGGCACAACTTGGGCCTTATATTTAATGGGCGTCATCGGGCAAAGCTTTTATGTCATCAGGCGATGCGTGTGGACCCGATTTTCATTATATTTCATTTCCATTTCATTTGTTAGGGTTATGGTTTTGGGGGATAGTTTTTTCTCCCAACTCCATCAACCCTCATTTTTCTCCAGGTTTAGAAAACAATATTAAAGCTTGCATACAGATGATCCAGGGTGGATTGCTCTTCGACCGGAACTGATAAACCAAGAGATTTGTGGATCATTTCTCTTCTTTTTTGTGTATTCTTTGTATGTTGAGTTTGTATATGTATTTACTTTGACATTAAGTATATTTGTCTCCCATGGTGTTATATTTAATTTGCTTTATAAATCTTTGTCGATTAATATCCTGGATTTTTTCTCTGTGCTAGGTGTTTGAGTTGCTATAGACATATACTGCTCGAGTTCTTATCTATGATGATTGTCTAATAGTGTCTAGATTCTAGAGATAGATTTAGTGCTATTATTCACTTGGGTGTTTGTGATTAATGCATTTGTGTTGGTTGTGTCGCTCTGAGAGATTGTCGATGCGATTAACACAATTGACTTCTGTGTTGTTGAGCTGGTTGAGAGATCTCTACCGAGGTGATACAATAGGCCTCTCAATTTGGATTAAAAATGAATTAGGTTGTGAGTTATACGTGATGATATTAATGAGTATCGTAGGTTGAGTATAACTGGTTGATAGGTTTAAGTCTGTGAGGAGTGAGTTATATGCATGCTTGATAAGTTTCCCCTTTGAAGAAAGAATTTATTTTCTGTTGATAACTTTTACCCTTTCCATTCAAACTCCCAAACTCATTAAAAAATGATTTGTTGAACGGAGAATCGATAACCAATCTTTATGGACACGATATGATATAACCTAAATATCACTCGTTAAAGTAATAATTTACTTTTTGCTTATTGCTATACTGCTGCAACAATAGGTTGTGATGAAGAATGACCACCGTTGTTGGTGCTAGATGAACTTTTAACAGACATTGTTGAAAAATTTAATGGAGATCAATGAAAGAAAAAGAGATTGAGATTTGTTAAGCAAACTGAGGAAATGTGTAACGCCCTGATAATTTAATTAATTATTTAATTAAAATTATTAGTTGGAGTTGAGCAATATTGTGAATTATTGTTAAGTTGCCATGTGACATTATTTTATTAAATAGTGGTTTAATAATATTAAATATATTGGAGCATTATAAGATTAATTGTTGCACTTATTTAAGTAATTCATGTGGTTAATATGAGAGTATGGATATTGACCCAATAAGAATTACTAGAATTACAAGGTTAATTGGATATAAAAGGAATTAGGTTAATTGAGAAAAAGTGAGAGAATAGATGGGAGAAGCTCATTCTCGTTTTTATTACAGCAGTCTCACTAAATCGGTGATCCCCGATTCGTTAAATGTTGGATCATGCTCAATTCTTGAGGGTAGGTTCGCAACACCTACAACTAAACTTTGACCGTTGGGATCTTCAAAATAAGGTCTGAGTTGGGAGATATCACCATCTCACTGTAGCTTCATATTTTGGAAAATTTTAAGTTTGATTCTGATCTAGAGAGAAAAAAATCTTGGAAGGTTTTGGTACAAGAGAAGTTGCAGAGAAGAGAAAAAATAAGGGTTTTGAGGAGAAGAAGAGGGATACGTGGAAGTTACCCCAAGCGGCCAAGAGGAGATTCAATCGAAGACCCTTAGAGTTACCTTTAATCCAAACTAGATAAGGGTGGGGTTCAATCTCTATAACCGGGTATATCGTAAACCGTATGTGGGGATGGGTTATATAAATTTATGCCATGAATTGTTGTCGATTCGATTATATTATGATTCTGTGAAGCTTATCAGTCTTGCAATTTTAGTTGTCAGTGAATGTTCATAATATGTTGATGAAGTTGTTCTACAATTTATTTAAATCTATTTCTATTATGATGTTGTTATGGCTATTATTGAGTTGTTGTCCTGAGATGAGACTCGAAAGAACATATATGCATGGTGGAAAGACTATGTCATATCTTATATTATTAATAAGTTAATATAATTAGTAAAATAATTTAGTATCAGATTGGATTAAAGAAGTTGCAGGAATAAATTGTAATGCTTTAGTCAAATGAATAGCATGATGTAAATGTAAGAGTAGCAAAAATAATAGTGTATGGACTAATTTAGCTGAGCATTGTTAGGAAGTATCGGTAGATGTAGAAATTGCAAATTATCATACAAAAATTATAATAGAGAATTTCAGTAATAGGAGGAATAAGTTGAAATTGGTTTTGGCTTATAACTAATAATTGTCACTGGCAGGAAGTTGTAGTAATAGAAGTTGCAGATAGCAAACAAGTAGTTTTGGCGAAGACCAATAATAGTAGTAAGCTAAATAACAGAGGTAGCGTAATTTAGTAGAATAAATTGATTAGTAGCAGTATAAATAAATAGTAGTAATAACAGTATATAAAATAGTACCGATTAGCCGAATTTGTAGATTTAAGCGGTAAAAGTAGTTAATCGGAATTAGTTGAAATTGTCGGAGTGAGTCATATATACATATGGGTATTTTTAGTTGGTTTGTTTTGTTAGAATTATGTAGAATAAAGTTGTTTTGCAGGTGAAGTCGAATTAAGTTGAATGGTTCCGGTTTATGGAATTGTGTTGTATACCTTGCTGAAAATATGAAATTGCAGGTGATGATGAATTTATGTTGAATTGCCTCTATTTATGGGCAATATTATATTGTAGGCTTATGGCCAATGTTGAGATGTTGTGTTGTTGTGATTGTCTCTGTGAGTTCTTGTTGATAATGTGAAGTTGCAGAGATTTTTGATGATGATGAATTTCCTTTATTTACTGGTAATAATGGTGATGTGGGCTTATGCCTTACGATGAATGCTGATTGTTGTTAGTATGTGATGGTGCATTCATTGAGTCACATACATTTGCATACTCTGTGATGGACTGTATTGGCGAATTTTGTGAAGGCCTGTATTGGCAAACAGTGAAGAAGGCATATGCCTCTATTAATTGACAATTTTTAAGTTGGGAGTTCTGCTCTGATGGTTCCACATGCATGTGCATTGTGATTGAGTCGCATTTGATGTTGCATATTGAGTTGTGGTGAAGATAGATTCATTATTTCTTTATGTTGTTGACTTGTTGTGACTAGTATTATCTAAAAGTTATGAATTTAGTAGTTATGTCGTGTTGATGTTTTATTGTGATTAAAGTTGTTTGTAAGTTGTGAAGTGGTGATTTTATATGATCTAATTTAATATATTATTTATCATATGACTAATTATATAGTTTGATATATCACCCCTTTTGTTTGAATGTTGTCCTCTGTTGGTAACGTGCAGGTAATCAAGAAGGATAGTTATTACCTTGTTAGTTCGATTCGGTGTTATCGCTCTGAAACGTAGCACTCGGGGGGATGAGCGCTTGCTGTTTAGTTGTTGATTATTATTTCAGTTGCTGAATTTTTAAGTTGATTACATGAAATAATTGTTTTCGTGAGGTTGTTTTAGTTGAATAAAAGATGTTAAGTGAATTGAAGTTGAGTATGTATATTCCGTTGCTTATAAATAAAAAGTTGTTTAATTTTGAAGAATATATCAGATTGTTATCGGTTCATCCGAGTTAAGTGTTATGTATCTATTTGTATGCGATTAAATGAAGATTGATTTTTAGTTGAAAATGTAGCATCCTATTTATGTTGAACTCTGATTTTCTTATTATCTGACGTGTAGAAATAGGGTGTTACATTAGTGGTATCAGAGCAGGTCGGTCGGTCTGACCAAGTTGTCTAAAGTTGTTTGTTCCTTAGTGCGCGACATGTGTGTGAAACACTATCGGTACTTGTTTGCCTTAATTGTAGGAAGTTGGTTGAAGATAAGTGGGAGAGAAGATTTGCTTCTCGAATATGTTCAATTGAAAGGTGTTGGTTCAGTGTGTTACCAACGACGACAATGCAAGAATTGTTGGAGTCTTGTTGTTCCCGAATTTGAAGGTGACTTGGATTCAAGGTCTTGTTGTTAGTTGAGTTGGAGCGCCTTGAGAGAAATTGATCAGACATTGTTGGTGCTTACTTCTTGAAGAATGAAGAGCGATGTAATATTTGTTGATTTATGAAGCAAGTGTAAGATGTTGATGTTTGGACAGTGATGGAGTAATAAAGTTGTTGTAACTTTTGTGTTCGGATCACATAAGTGATTGTCGGAAGTAGTTGACGTTGATAAGTAGTTGTGAATCGCGAGTCTGAGTCGAAACTTGAAGAAGTGAGTAGTGTTGCGAAAAGAATTGTTGCCCTGGTATTTTAGAACCTGAACTTTGGCGAAGGAATGCATCTATCGAGTTATAAGAAGTTTGGGAGCACGAGATATGTTAAGAGTTGTTTGGAATATGTCTAAGTTGAAGACAAATGAGTTTCGGAATGGAATTTCCGTAAGCGAATCACAGGAAACTGCAGAATTATTGTGGGACTTGGAAAATTCATAACTAGAGTTCCGGGCATCCGATTTGAGTTCCCTTTGAAGCTTTGGAAAGCTAACGAATGAGCTTCATTTTAAAAATGGTTTCAGTAGCTGTAATAGACTCATTTATTACATGATGATATTGGAAGTAAGTGCAGTTTGTTGTTAAGCTTGTCTTTGGGACTAGACTTGTTCTTCAATGTTGTACGAGACATCAGTGTCCAAGTTGGGTGAATTAAAGGCGCAATTGGAAGATTTATTTAAAGTAATTTGTAAAATCAAAGGTATCATTTGGAAAGCTTTGGTGCTATTAATTATAATGAAAGACGATAGTGCAAAGTTGTGTGGAATTTACAGTGTCGAAAAGGAGGAAGATTTATACTAAGTTGTCAGGATGTATGTTATAGTTTTGGGAGAACAATTCTCTTGAGTAATTTTATTTCCAAGTGAAAGTGTATGTAGATCAATTCAAGGTGGATATAGTACTAAGTTGGAGGACGACGAAGTGTGTTATAGATGTTAGTATCTTGTTGAGCTTAGATGATTACTATCGTAGTTGTTTGAGGTGTAGATATATATGAAATGTTGTTAGATAAGATGATAATGTTGAGAGTGTGATTGGAATAAGTTTGAGAGGTGGAGATACATGTATTTTTGTTGTTGTGAAATTCAGAAGAGGATTAAGAGTTTAAGAATGTTGTTAGAATCCTTTATGTAGATAAAGACTCAGAGTATAGTGGAAGGATTTGTAATGTATTAATATGCCAACAGATCTCGAGTTAGAAAATGATTGATCATCATGGGATGGTGGGTGAATGAGGATTAGACATGTTGTGTTTTAGAAAACTTGAATACGAGTTTTAAGGAAACGTTGTTATAGTTTGGTATGATGATTTATACTCCCTTATGGTTGTTGAATACTAATTGACAAATTGAGGAACTAATCACCCTCAATCCATTGTTAATAATAGACGAGATTATGTTGGATGTTATAGAGTTGTCTTGCTATCTTAATGGTGTGAAAAGTATGGATGTTATAGCTCGAGAATAATCGCTCACCAGTTGTGTGAAATTAGTAGAGGAGTCGTTGAGTGAGAGTTGAGATGTAATGAACAATTTGGAGTAGTGGGTTTGTATGCGAGCTAACATTGCAAAATGAAAGATTGAGAATATCAAGTGAATAACAATTTTATGACAGATGTTAAAGAAAGTTTGGGATTAGATTGAAACTTGTAAACCATATAATCGACAGAAAATTTAATGAGGACGATGACTTAAGATGGATGATCAGAGTTGCACAGCTGAAGCGTGATGTGGCACAATTGCTCTGCGTGTACGACTCGTTAGAAGTGAAGGATTAAAACATTAGAAGCCTATAGGAATGATGTGTCTTAATTTACATGCTTGATTTGGTGGATGGTTGATATAGAGATGTTGTGTCAGGGAACTATGTTTGCTAGTAAATATTTGCGGATTTTATAAAATGATTGTTGTAGATTATTGGTTGATGGTGAGCTATGGGTATGCTTGCTGAGTTATACAGTTAAGTTGATGTTGTAATGATTTTTGTTATCATTATTGAGATGTTATTGTTGGTTACCGTTGTTAGAACAAGATTGGTTCTGATCATATCTCAGAGTTTTAATGATAACAATAAAATATATTTTGTATAATTGATACTCTGATGAGCATATTTCTTTGTTTCAGATAATGTTCTGACTGAAGTATTTTCTAAGGTGAAAATCACTTTACGTGCTGAGCTGAATAAAAATGAAGAAGTTCTTTGATGAAAGAACTATTTACTTAGTGCAAGTTCTGACGCTGGCTCTGATAAGAAGCAATTTAAAGCATCCTCTAATCTTAGCAAGTTTTTATGAAAACTCTGTTCAGAAGGATTTTGCATGCAAGCTCTGATGAGAAGTTATTTGCAAGCAAGTTCTGAAAGATTAAAGAAGCAAATAGTCTTGTCAAGTTTCAGGAAACATGCTCTGACAGTGCCGTTTGTTCATTTAATGCAAAGACAGCTAAAGCACTCAAGTGTCTCTATGCTAGTTCTTTGAAAGAAACAAAAATGCAAGCCAACACGCAAACATTAATTGCTCGTCACTTTTGAAGGAAGTAACAGTCGTTTTCCTCATGCTATAAATAGAAGATCATTTATTGCAAGCCAACTACTCAACAAAACCAAAGAAACATCTTACGTGAAAATTATTCTGCTGCTCACAAATTATTTTCTAATTTTCGCAAGTGCAAAACATATCTTAGTGATAAATCACAGTTTATGATATAGCTTTCTAAGAAGCAATTTGTTTCACTATTGTAAATATTTAATTCTTGTATTTGTTCCTTGAGAGACCAAGCTTGGTCAGATTTCTCAAGAAGGCTAGGACTAGTTTGAGTCTTAGTGGTGTTAGTAACTTGTAAGTTTACTTGTGCTTTGTATTGTTAGTCACAACAATTTGGTTGTGCGATTGTAATCTGTTTGATTATAGTGAATTAAGTCCTTGTTGAGAAAGGCGAAATCACCTTGGCGGGTAGACTGGAGTAGTTTGAGTTCAAACGAACCAGGATAAAAATAACTAGGTCTTTCCATAATTGTTGAGCTAGTAAGAAAAAGAAAAAGGAAAAACTTATTCAACCCCCCCTTCTAAGTGTTTTCTCACCCTTCAATTGGTATTAGAGCTTGACTCTGAGCGCAAACACTTAACAGTGTCAGAAAATAATCCAGAAGGAAAACACTATGGCAACTGAACAAAACAACAATAACTACACCAAACCTCCCGTGTTTGATGGAGAAGATTTTGAATATTGGAAAGATAGACTCGAAAGTTTCTTTCTAGGTTATGATAGTGATTTATGGGATATGGTCTTAGATGGTTAGACACATCCTATAGACTCATAAGGAAACAAGATTGATAGAAAGATTATGGATAGACAACAAAAAGCTTATTTCAAAAATTACCACAGAGCTAGAAATATATTTCTGAACTCTATCTCTAAAATGGAATATGAGAAGATCACAAATAGAGATACAACACATGACATGTTTGAGTCTCTCAAAATGACTCATGAAGGAAATTCACAAGTAAAAGAGACTAAAGCTCTGGCTCTCATCTAGAAGTATGAAGCCTTTAAAATGGAAGAAAGTAAATCTATAGAAGCTATGTTCTCAAGGTTCCAAACTCTGATCGCTGGCCTGAGAGTTCTGAACAAAGGATACACCAAGCATACCACGTTAAGAAGATTATCAGAAGTTTAACCAGAAGATGGGAACCTATGGTCACTGCATTCAAAGTATCAAAAGATTTGAACAATGTGTCTCTGGAAGAACTCATCAGCGCTTTAAGAAGTCATGAGATAGAACTTGATGAACACGAGCCTCAGAAGAAAGGTAAGTCTATTTCCCTTAAATCAATTAAAAAATGTGAAACTAACGCTTTTCGGGCAGAAGAAGGAAACTCTGAAGAATCTGCATCAGAAGAAGATGAACTATCCTTGCTCTCCAGAAGGATCAACCAAATGTGAAAGCACAGACAAAAGAAGTTCAGGAACTACAAGAGGTCAAAAGATAAACCAAAATCTTCTAGACATAAGAAGTCAAACAGAAGAGAGATAATCTTCTATGAATGTAAAGAACCAGGACACTACAAGAGTGATTGTCCAAAAATACAAAGAGAAAGACCAAAGAAAAAGTTTGGTAGAAAGAAAGGCATGATGGCCACCTGGGACAATTCAGAATCCTCTAAAGATGAATCTGATTCTGAAGATGAGAACGCCAACCTAGCTCTTATGGCTACCACAACAGATGACTCAGACTGTGAGTCAGAACCAAAAGAGGTATTCTCTAAATTTACTAGAGCTGAACTTGCTGAAAGTTTATCAGAACTTCTGGAAAACTACAGTCAACTCAAAATCAAATACAAGAAACTCAAAAAGAGTCTTGTATCTGATCTTGAGAAACTTGATACAGAAAAATCTGAATTCAAAGAAAATAATTTTAAACTCAAAGAGGAAATACAAAAAGTTCAAAAAATTTCTATTTCAGATTCTGCGTCAAGTTCATGAGATATTCTTAAAGAATATGACTCTAGTTTTCAAACTTTTCTTTCTAAAAGCATAGATAGAAGCAAAATGGCTTCAATGATCTATGGAGTTAGTGGAAACAACAGAAGAGGAATTGGATATGAAACTTCCAAAGGTAAGGAAACATATATACCAAAACCTGTTGCTAAGATGGCTTTCACATATAAACCTCTGAACAAACAATTTAGTTTTGGGCACACACATGATATTAAATACACATATCGCTCTGGAAATTCTTATGCTAATCCAAAGTTCAAACAGAACTTTAGAAACTCTGACCAAAGAGGACCCAAAAAGATATGGGTACCTAAGGAGAAAATAATATTTGTTGTAGATGTCCTTAACAACTCAATTGAAACACCAGTCATGGTACTTGGACTCTGGATGCTCACGACACATGACGGGAAGAAAGTCTATGTTCCAAAACCTGAAATTTAAATCTGGAGGAGACGTCAAATTTGGAGGAAATCAGAAAGGAAAGATTATTGGTTTTGGAACCATTGGAAACGGTAACCTTCCTTCTATCTCTAATGTTTTGTTAGTAGAAGGATTAGCGCATAACTTGTTGTCCATAAGTCAATTAAGTGACAACGGTTATGACATTATCTTTAATCAAAATTCCTGTAGAGCTGTTAGTCAAAAAGATGGAACAATCCTCTTTTCTGGCAAGAGAAAGAACAACATCTATAAAATTGATTTGTCAGATCTTAAAACTCAGAATGTAAAATGCCTTTTGTCTATTAGCAATGAGAAATGTGTGTGGCACAGAAGATTGGGACATGTCAGCATGAGAAAAATCTCTCAAATAAATAAACTGAATTTAGTCAGACGACTTCCCAATCTGAAGTTCAACTCAGAAGCTCTGTGTGAAGCATGTCAAAAAGGAAAATTTTCAAACCTTCTTTTAAATAAAAAAATGTTGTTTCTTCCTCTAGGCCATTAGAACTACTTCACATTGATCTGTTTGGGCCAGTTAAAACTGCAGCCATCAAAGGCAAGAAGTATGGATTGGTCATTGTTGATGACTACAACAGATGGACATGGGTTAAGTTTTTAAAACACAAGGATGAGTCACATTCTGTGTTCGTTGACTTCTGTAACCAAGTGCAAAATGAAAAATATTTTAGAATTATAAAAGTTAGAAGTGATCATGGAGGAGAATTTGAAAACCATTATTTTGAAAAATATTTTAAAGAAAATGGTATTGTTCATAATTTCTCTTGTCCTAGAACTCCCCAACAAAATGGAATTGTAGAACGAAAGAATAGAACTTTACAAGAAATGGCCAGAACCATGATTAATGAAAAAAATATGGCTAAGCACTTATGGGAAGAAGCAGTGAACACAACATGTTATATTCATAATAGAATCTCTATAAGACCTATTCTTGAAAATACTCCCTATGAATTATGGAAAAACAGAAAACCCAACATTTCATATTTTCATCCTTTTGGATGTACTTGTTATATTCTGAATACTAAAGATAATTTGAACAAGTTTGATTCTAAGGAACAAAAGTGTTTTCGGCTTGGATATTATGAATGCTCAAAAGGCTATAGACTATACAACATAGAAACTCTGATTGTTGAAGAATCAATCAAAGTCATGTTTGATGATAAGCTTGGCCAGCAATAGCCAAAGTAAATTGATATTTCTGTAGGTACAGAAGATCATCTCTCAAACTCTGAAAATTAAGAGGAAAATGACAACTCAGAAGATCCTCCTCTTGATAATGCTCTGGATAATCTCAGAATCTCTGAACAACCCTCTCAGAAAAGGTTTCCCAGAATCTCTTCAGCTCATAAAGAAAACGTGATTATTGGAAGGAAAGAAGATCCCATCAGAACAAGATCCTCCCTCAGAATCAATGAAGAATCATTGTTTGGATTGGTATCTCTGATTGAGCCAACCTCTATTGTGAAGCTCTGGAAGACAATGATTGGATCCTAGCTATGCAAGATGAACTCAATCAATTTTCCAAAAATGATGTGTGGGATCTAGTTCCAAGACCTAAAGGATTCAATATTATAGGAACTAAATGGGTTTTCAGAAATAAATTAAATGAGAAAGGAGAGGTGGTCAGAAATAAAGCACGACTGGATGCACAAGGTTATAGTCAACAAGAAGGAATTGATTATAATGAAACCTTTGCCCCAGTCCCCAGGTTAAAATCAATTAGATTATTAATTTCTTTTGCTGTTCAAAATAACATTTAATTATATCAAATGGATGTTAAAAGTGAATTTTTAAATGGTTATATAGAAGAAGAAGTTTATGTCCATCAACCTCCGGGCTTTAATGACTCAAAATATCCAGAACATGTTTTTAAACTAAAAAAGTCTTTATATGGTCTAAAACAAGCTCCTGGAGCTTGGTATGAACGTTTGAGTAATTTTCTTTTAGAAAAGGATTTTACTAGAGGGAAAGTTGACACAACTTTATTCATAAAAAAATTTAAAAATGACATTTTAATTTGTCAAATTTATGTTGATGATATTATTTTTGGAACCTCTAATATCTCTCTTGGAAAAGAATTTGCTGAGACCATGCAGGCTGAATTTGAGATGAGCATGATGGGAGAATTAAAGTTCTTTCTGGGAGTACAAATAAACCAGACTCCAGAAGGTACTTACATACATCATACGAAGTATGTTAAAGAACTTCTGAAGAAATTCCAGATGTCAGAAAGTAAAGATGCAAAGACACCAATGAATCCTACATGCATTCTAGGAAAAGATGAGGTAAGTATGAAGGTAGATCAGAAACTCTACAGAGGTATGATTGGATTCTTTCTCTATCTGACTGCATCTAGACCTGATATATTATTTAGCATATGTTTATGTGCTAGATTCCAATCAGATCCTAGAGAATCTCACTTAACTGTTGTTAAGAGGATTCTGAGGTATCTGAAAGGTACTACTAATTTGGGTCTGTGTTACAGAAGATCAAAAGAATTCAGACTAGTAGGTTATTGTGATGCTGACTTTGCTGGAGATAGAATGGAACGAAAGAGAACCTCTGGAAGCTGTCAGTTTCTGGGTGACAACCTTATCTCGTGGTACAACAAGAAGCAAGCTACCATTGCACTTTCAACAACAGAAGCTGAGTATATATCTGTTGTTGGATGTAGCTCTCAGATGATCTAGATGAAAAGTCAGCTAGAAGATTTTAATCTCTATGAAAGTAAGATTCCTATCTTCTGTGATAATACCTCTGCAATTTGTCTTTCTAAAAATCCCATTTTGCATTCTAAAGCAAACACACATAGAAATTAAATATCATTTTATAAGGGACTACATTCAGAAAGGAATTTTAAATTTAAACTTTGTAAGCACAGACCATCAATGGGATGATATTTTTACCAAACCCCTTTCTGAAGATATATTTAAATTCATTCTGAAAAATATCAGTATGGAATTTTGTCCTGAATGAAATTGTATTTATCTTCTGTGATTGCCTTCAGAATGTTCTGAAATGAATGTTCTGATTAATAAATCTTCTGAAGTTAGAAGAGAAGTTACATCAGAAACTATATATAAAGTTCTGAAATGTTCTAACATTTCATTACAAGTATAGTTCAGCAGTTCATTATATCAAACAACTGTCTCATGCAACCTTCAGGAGATGAACACGTGTTGTATTTCTGAAAGGTCATGCGTGCTATTCTATTGACGCCGTTCCTAGGTAACTGTTATGATTTGTTCAAAATCTCACGCTTTCTCCTCAATTTCAATGTCATTAAATGCTAGTAATGATTAAAAAAATTTTTAATTAGTTTTTTTTTTCTTAAATTCTTTTTACAGTTTTATTTCAAAACCCTTTTTCACAAAAATTTACCCTTAAATACTTTTGTAAAACCCCTTTCTCACTTTTTACCTTCTCTTTCAAATTTCAAAACCATCTCTGTGTTTTTTTTTTCTACAACCCATTTTCTTTCATCTCAACCTAAGTGCTCTAATGGCTTCATCTTCTACTCCTTCTGGAAACACTCAAGTTGAACAATACACATCCTTGAAAGAACCATTCTTATTCCTGTTGACAGTTTAGAAGTTATCAGTGAATTGATGGTGGACTTTGAATACCTAAAGGCAAATGGGTTTGACCTTCTTCCTGCAGTAGAATTTCAGGGATGGGGAAATTTCTTTGATCGTCTTGTTGTCCCTGTATTTCCACATATTGTGAAGGAATTTTGGATTCACGCCATTGCATCTCCAAAGGTTATTCTCTCGTTTGTAATGGGTAAGGAAATTTCAATCACTGAAAATCTCATCAGGAGATTATTGAGTTTTGAAGGCAATGGAGTCACTGGAGTCTCAAATGGTAGAATGGATATGTCAAGAGTTCATGCTGAAATTTTTACAACCGGGCAAGCTTCAACAAAAGTCAGAGACTTGAAGAATCAGTACAAGATCTGGGCTAGAATTATCCATGGCTGCATTCATCATAGAAAGGAAACAAGTTCTCCTGACTATATAAATGCTGACCAGCAATACCTTCTGTTATGTCTGGGAACAAATGTAAAGATTGATTTACCCTACCTTCTGTTTGATCACCTCTGGACACATGTCAAAGATACAAGGCGAGCATAAAGAATGAAGAACCCTAAATCTAAAAGGAACTGGATTCCTATGGGAAAGTTGATTTCAGACATTCTGACAGAGAATGGTTTGATTGCACATTTGGACGAAGCAAACCTGCTGGGGGAGTTAGAGCCTACGTGTGGGAAAGCTATGACAGGAAAGAATCTGGTGAAGAGAAAGATCATTGATAAACTGCTGGTGGAACCTACCCCTTACGTATCAGCAACCGTTACCAGAAGAAGAATTCCAATTGCTGACTTTCCACTTTTCAACTCAGGAGATCACCCTCGTATCATTCTACATTACATTCAAATTTGAAAAGAAAGTGGAACTCCAATTGATCCTTCCTGGCTTCAAGGTAGAAATGAAGCAGCTCCA
Source organism: Vicia faba (assembly GCA_948472305.1). NCBI lineage: Eukaryota > Viridiplantae > Streptophyta > Magnoliopsida > Fabales > Fabaceae > Vicia > Vicia faba. Next base: position 1,009,296,474 of record OX451739.1, on the reverse strand, counting down.
GATGTTGTCTTCCAGCAGCCATTAAAAAGGAAAACAGTTGGAGGACCCTCTGCTAGACCCCAGAAGAAGAAGAAATTAGGTACACCTTCTGAGACTATTTCTATTTATGATTATGTACATATATCTACATCTGTTGAACCTCAAACATTAGGTGACATAAATATAGACATAGATTTAACCATTCCCTCTAAACCTCTTTCTAAAAACCCTCTAGTAGATCAAGTTTTATCAGACATAAGTGATTTTGATTCTGACGACTCTCTTGAAACCCAAACAAAACCATCTCAAACACCTATCTCACAAAATAATCCTGCTAAAAACTTTTCTCAAACACCTCCCAGACTTTTATCACCAAGACCTTCTGAATGGTATGATGCTGGATCTTGGAGAATACCTAGAATAAACGTACCTCTGGCCACGGAAAAGCCACCTTTCACCCTACCCTATGAGAATATCTTTGCTATGAACAGAAAGCAACCACAAAATCCTACCCCCACTGCTGAAAACACCATCATCATTTCTCCTGACGTCACACCACCCATATCTCCAGAACTTCCAACACCTAACTAACCAACGTTTTCACCTCCTCAATCTCCAGAACAGACCCTCAATCCATCTCATGAACCATCTGAAACTCTTGAACCATCAGCAACACATGAACCAACTGAAACTCTTGAACCATCAGCAACACCTGAACCATCTGAAAATCCTGAACAAACAGAAACACTTGAACAATTAGAAACTCCTGAACCAACTGACTTTTTGAAGACTGTAGTTGATTTTGAATCCCTATAATTTCTGAAAAATAAAACCTACAAAAAGGATGTTCCCAAACCTGTCAAGCCAGATGTAAATGTATGTTTTCAGAATTTTATAATAAAAGTACAAGCTTGGATAGACATGCTGAAGGCAGACTGCACCAGCAACGTAAATCCAGCAGCAACAGATCTTCTATGGGAAACGTTCAGAAGAACATTAGATGTTGAATCACTGAAATTGCAAGAAATGTGTCATTCTCAAGTCCTTGAGAATTTCTCCAAACATCTGCATGCCTTACAATCAGAACTTGTTAATACTTGGGACAAGAAGTCTACTCTGCTGATTGCCAATGCTCCTACTGATCAAATGGACATTTCAGAAGATGAGTCTGAAGATGCCTCTGAAGATTCAAATCCTCTGGCAATAACTCTGTTTAATCAACCTTCTGCTAAAGCTGCACCAGAAGGTGTGCCAACTCTTATGGTTGATCTGGGCACTCTTCTCTCAAATATTGTTTGTTCTGACTCAACTGTTTCTACACCAAAGGTTATATCTGCTTAAGCTACTTCATCCTCTGCTCCTACTTCACTGGTTATGGATACTCTGAATGAACTTAAGAAGGAAAATGAAGCTATTCATGAGCGCTTGGACAAACAGGATGAGACAAACAAGGAAATCAGAAACTGGATGATGAAGCAAGAGGAATCTTCATCTAAAATCAAGAATCTTCTTATGTCTCTTGCTTCTAGAAAATCTTAAGTGTCATTCTGTTTCTAGTTTTTTGTTTTGTTATATACCTCTGAATCTTTTTATAAAAACCTTTTACGCTTTTTAATTCTATTTATACTTTTTGATTATGACAAAAAGGGGCAGAAAATGAGTATTTTGATCTAATCTTTGATTAACAGTTATGGGACTATGTCTCAAACATTACTAACAAAATAAATATATTTCTTTCTCTGTTTAACGAATTTTACAGGTATCACTAAACTCTGGAAGTTTAATCATCTGAACATCATCTTCAAAAGACTTGCTGAAGAAATCCTAAAAGAAAAATCTCAAAGCTCTGAAGAAAAATATCAGGAAGTTTTTCTTATACATCTATTTTTTTCAGAAGAAGAAATATTTATTTCGGGGGGGGATTCTTATATCTTGATCAATTTTTTTTCAAAACCTGAATATTTTTGTCATCATCAAAAAGGTGGAGATTGTTAGAACAAGATTGGTTTTGATCATATCTCAGAGTTTTGATGATAACAATAAAATATATTTTGTATAATTGATACTCTGATGAGCATATTTATTTATTTCAGATAATGTTCTGACTGAAGTATTTTCTAAGGTGAAAATCACTTTACGTGCTGAGCTGAATAAAAATGAAGAAGTTCTTTGATGAAAGAACTATTTACTTAGCGCAAGTTCTGACGATGGCTCTGATAAGAAGCAATTTAAAGCATCCTCTAATCTTAGCAAGTTTCCATGCAAACTCTGTTCAGAAGGATTTTGCAAGCAAGCTCTGATGAGAAGTTATTTGCAAGCAAGTTCTGAAAGATTAAAGAAGCAAACTGTCTTCTCAAGTTTCAGGAAACATGCTCTGACAGTTCCGTTTGTTCATTTAATGCAAAGATGGCTAAAGCACTCAAGTGTCTCTACGCTAGTTCATTGAAAGAAACAAAAAAGCAAGCCAACACGTAAACATTAATTGCTCCTCACTTTTGAAGGCAGTAACAGTCGTTTTCCTCATGCTATAAATAGAAGATCATTTATTGCAAGCCAACTACTCAAAAAAACCAAAGAAACATCTTACGTGAAAATTATTCGGCTGCTCACATATTATTTTGTTATTTTCACAAGTGTAAAACATATCTTAGTGATAAATCACAGTTTGTGATATAGCTTTCTAAGAAGCAATTTGTTTCACTATTGTAAAGATTTAATTCTTGTATTTGTTACTTGAGAGACCAACCTTGGTCAGATTTATCAAGAAGGCTAGGACTAGTTTGGGTCTTAGTGGTGTTAGTCACTTGTAAGTTTACTTGTGCTTTGTATTGTTAGTCACAACAGTTTGGTTGTGTGATTGTAATCTATTTGATTATAGTGAATTAAGTCCTTGTTGAGAAAGGCGAAATCACCTTGGCGGGTGGACTGGAGTAGTTTGAGTTCAAACGAACCGGGATAAAAATAACTGTGTCTTTCAATAATTGTTGAGCTAGTAAGAAAAAGAAAAAGGAAAAACTTATTCAACCCCCCCTTCTAAGTGTTTTCTCACCCTTCAACCGTAAGTGATGAATAATATCCTATAATATGATGAAGTTAATTTTGTTGACTATGTTGATGTCACTATAATGGTGAATAGAGTTGTTGATATTTTGTTGATAGTTGACATACATATACGTATAAGAGTAAAGTTGTATACACACTTTGGTGTGGGGAAAGTTTTTAAGAGGTGAGGTGGTATATCCAAGTATAAGTGAGTTATGGTTGTTACATTTCTACTGTGGGAGTTGTTATGTCAGAGTGTTGTCGAAAAGGTTGGTAAGTTATTGATGGGTATGTCATGAGGGTGTTGAGTAATTAGCATGAGTGTAGTAGATTTATATCATTATTGAGTTGTTACTATGTCAAAAAGTAGTGGTCGAAGTGTTGGTAAACGCGGAGTTTGAGGATTAGATAGTTGGATACGAGGTTTGCGTTAAGGATGGAAGTATGGAGTAGGTTTTCGAGGACGAAAATATCCTAATTGGGGGAGAGTTGTAAAGCCCCAATAATTAAATTAATTATTTAATTAAAATTATTGGTTGGAGTTGAGCAATGTTGTGAATTATTGTTAAGTTGCTCTTTGATATTATTTGATTAAATGGTGGTTTAATAATATTAAATATATTGGAGCATTATAAGATTAATTGTTGGGCTTATTTAAGTGATGTCATGTAGTAAATATGGGAGTGTAGATATTGGCCCAATAAGAATTACTAGAATTACAAGGTTAATTGGATATAAAAGGAATTAGGTTAATTGAGAAAAAGTGAGAGAATAGATGGGAGAAACTCATTCTCGTTTTTATTACAGCAGTCTCACTAAATTGGCGATCCCCGATTCATTAACCGTTCGACCATGCTCAAATTTTGAGGGTATGTTCGCAACACCTACATCTAACCTTTGACCATTGGGATCTTTAAAATAAGGTCCGAGTTGGGAGATATCATCATCCAACTGTAGCTGCATATTTGGGAAAATTTTCAGCTTTAATTTTGATCTAGAGAGAAAAAAATCTTGGAAGGTTTTGGTACAAGAGAAGAGAAAAAATATGGTTTTTGAGGAGAATAAGAGGGATACGTGGAAGTTACACCAAGCGGCCAAGAGGAGATTCAATCGAAGACCCTTAGAGTTACCTTTAATCCAAACTAGATAAAGGTGGGGTTCAATCTCTATAAACGGGTATATGGTAAACCGTATGTGGGGTTGGGTTGTATAAATTTGTGCCATGAATTGTTGTCGATTTGGTTATATTGTGATTCTGTGAAGATTATTAGTCCTAAAATTGTAGTTGTCAGTGAATGTTCATAATATGTTGATAAAGTTGTTCTGCAATTTATTTAAGTATATTTCTATTATGATGTTGTTATGGCTATTATTAAGTTGTTGTCCTGAGATGAGACTCGAAAGAACATATAGGTGTGGTGGAAAGACTATGTCATATCTTATATTATTAATAAGTTAATATAATTAGTAAAATAATTTAGTATTAGATTGGATTAAAGAAGTTGCAGGAATAAATTGTAATGCTTTAGTCAAATGAATAGCAGGATGTATATGTAAGAGTAGCAAAAATAGTAGTGCATGGACTAATTTAGCTGAGCATTGTTAGAAAGTATCAATAGATGTAGAAATAGCAAATTATTATACGGAAAGTATAACGGAGAATTTCAGTAACAGGAGGAATAATTTGAAATTGGTTTTGGTTTATAACTAATAATTGTCATTGGCAGGAAGTTATAGTAATAGAAGTTGTAGATAGCAAACAAGTAGTTTTGGCAGAGACCAATAATAGTAGTAAGCTAAATAACAAAGGTAGCGTGATTTAGTAGAATAAATTGATTAGTAGCAGTATAAATAAATAGTAGTAATAACAGTATATAAAACTATACCGATTAGCCGAATTTGTAGATTTAGGCGGTAAAAGTAGTTAATCGGAATTAGTTGAAATTGTCGGAGTGAGTTGTATATACATATGGGTATTTTTAGTTGGTTTGTTTTGTTAGAATTATATAGAATAAAGTCGATTTGAAGGTGAAGTCGAATTAAGTTGAATGGTTCCGGTTTAAGGAATTGTGTTGTATACCTTGCTGAAAAATATGAAATTGTAGGTGATGATGAATTTATGTTGAAATGCATCTATTTATGGGCAATATTATGTTGTAGGCCTATGGCCAATGTTGGGATGTTGTGTTGTTGTGATTGTCTCTGTGAGTTCTTGTTGATAATGTGAAGTTGTAGAGATTTTTGATGATGATGAGTTACCTCTATATACTGGTAATAATGGTGATGTGGGCTTATGCCTTGAGATGAATGATGATTGTTGTTAGTATGTGATGGTGCATTCATTGAGTCAAATACATTTGCATACTCTGTGATGGCCTATATTGCCAGATTTTATGAAGGCTTGTATTGGCAAACTGTGAAGAAGGCTTATGCCTTGTTGATGCCTCTATTAATTGGAATTTTTTAAGTTGGGAGTTCTGCTACGATGGTACCACATGCATATGCATTGTGATTGAGTCGCATTTGACATTGCATCTTGAGTTGTGGTGAAGATAGATTCATTATTGCTTTATGTTGTTGACTTGTTGTGACAAGTATTATCTAAAAGCTATGAATTTAGTAGTTATGTCGTGTTGATATTTTATTGTGATTAAAGTTGTTTGTAAGTTGTGAAGTGATGATTTTATATGATATATTTTAATATATTATTTATTATATGAATAATTATATAGTTTTATATATCACCCATTCTGTTTGAATGTTGTCCTCTGTTGGTAACGTGCAGGTAATCAAGAAGGATAGTTATTACCTCGTTAGTTAGAGTCGGTGTTATCGCTCTGAAACATAGCACTCGGGGGGATGAGCGTTTGATGTTTGGTTGTTAATTATTATTTCAGTTGCTGAATTTTTAAGTTGATTACATGAAATAATTGTTGTCTTGAGGTTGTTTTAGTTGAATAAAAGATGTTAAGTGAATTGAAGTGGAGTATGTATATTCCGTTGCTTATCAATAAAAATTTGTTTAATTTTGAAGAATAAATCAGATTGTTATCGGTTCATCCGAGTTAAGTGTTATGTATCTGTTTGTATGCGATTAAATGAAGATTTATTTTTATTTGAAAATGTAGCATCCTATTTATGTTGAACTTTGATTTTCTTATTATCCGACGGGTAGAAATGGGGTGTTACAAAATGTAGCTACGATGGTGAATCCAGAGCCACAAATCGATGGTACCATAGTAAAACTCAAAAGATGAACACCGTTATAAAAGAAGAAACAAATAACTCAATGTAAAAAGGAATTGCATTTCACAAATCTGAAAACTACAATGTTTACTATATTGACTATTGTTGCACCCCAAAATTTGCCTTCTTCTTTGCGATCCTAATTGGATTATATTGCATTATCATATTGCATACATGATTTTCATGGGATCAAGGCTATCTGATCAATAAGTAAGCAAGTCATCATTTTGCCAGTCTCTAGGTGTATCGGTGCGCTTAGAGTTGAAAACAAGTTGGACATTTTAGTGAATTTGAGACAGGGCATAATTGTAATCGACTGCCGATTCGTTGTCTTGCGAATATTCCACAATCCATAACTCTGATTTGGTTCATCATCTCAAGATGGTTTTTGCATCAAAATAATCGTCTTGACATGTACTCTATTTTGTGTTTTCGAACCAAGAGCTAATTCCTCATGGAAAGCCTCCGAATAAGCGGATCTTCTGAAAATGTACAAGTGAAAATATTATGAAAAAGTGCTGAAGGTGCGGTTTTTGCACACTAAAAAATTAATAACCCGAAGACCGTTTATCGTTTTGAACCCGTTCCGGTGGCCAAAATTCCATCTTGATGTCATCTACATTTCGTATCTCATGGTCGGAAGCCGGTTCTACTCAAAGAGTCTTTGAATATATGAATTTATCAAATATGTTCACACACGAAAATTGTGACAAATATTACCTACTTCATCTTCAGAAAATCATAAGTCGGTCGATTCTTATCGTATCAAGCTTGTTCCATTAGCATTGGTTCCCAAATTGAGTTGGATAAATATTAATTTCAGCTTTCCAATTCGAACGGAATCCCAAAGGCCTTCATTTTTGGTCCAAACATGCGCAACGCATTTGAAAATCTTGAACCGAGAAATATTTTTATCTGAGACGAAACTTCAAAAAATCATAACTAAATCACCGTTTATTTGATTGAGCCAATCTTCGGACACGATGTTTTTCTCAATGTTGGCTACATTTTAGTTTCACATCTCAACTTCGAAAGTTGCACCGAGGGACTTGCGAATTTGACCTTAAGGTGTCAGACTCTGATGAGCTGAAAATTTTCACATTTGCTTGTGTTTATTGGAGGCTCATTCATTAAAAAAAGGGCACACTATATATTCTTATTTACTATAATTTTTAAGGGGACTCTCATAATTGACCAATTCTCAAAAACACTCAAAAAACTTTCTCTCATCTTGCCCAATGATCAAAGAGCAACTTTCTCTCACTTTCATTAAGAACACCAACAACTTCTTTAAGATCCAAAAGTCAAAGAAGCTCAATTCTTCTTTGATCTCGAATCCGATTGTTGCATTATCTATACCTAAGCTTCCTCTTTAATTCTAGGGTAAAATTTTCTTGATTTAAGCACTTTTCAAATAAGTGATTCTTAAATAAGCTTTTTTGTGGATCAATAAATTAAACCTTGATCTAATTTGAATTATGGAAGTGATTTAGATTATGAAAATATGAATTGATCTTGAATCATGATGTGCAAATCCAGAATTGGATGATTAAATAAGTTCTTATTCAATTAATTGGTTTTTATGAAAGTGCTTATTTGAGAAAACAAAATGTTGAAGTTGTTTCAAGCTTAATTGATGATTCTTGATTGTTTATGTATGGTATAATTTGGATCACAAATTGTGCAAAAATCATGAGCTGAATCTCGAAGATTATGTGTTTGACAAAATGCTTGAGCCATTGTGCCTTGATCTTACCGCTTGATTCAATTGATTTTTGGTTACGTACAAATTTCCTTGTGCTATGTTCATAGCATAATTGATGTGAATTTGGTTTTTGATCCGATAAAAATGCGTCAAAACTCATGAAATCGGATCATGAATTCACATGTCGATCGTTCTAAGATCGGGGAATTTGTCGTAGAATTTTTGTTGTTTTGGTTTCCGTTTCATGCTGTGGATATTTTATGATTTTCAAGCTTTCCAACAATTTGAAGCATGCGCAAAACGGAAACTCGATGCAAAAGTTATGTTGCTTCAAAGTTTCAATTGAACAAGACTGCAGTTGTGTCGACGCGTAGCCTTTTTGAGTTGACGCATAGCCTTTTTGAGTCAACGCAAATAGTTTGGACCATCTACGGGAAGTGTTACATCGACCCTCCGGTCAAAGCAAATTGAAAATTTCAGGCATCAGTCGACTCAAGCCCTGTTGCGGTCGACACAAACATTCTGGTCACCTGCAGGAAGTGTTGCGCCGACCCTGCAAATTGAAAATTTTAGGCATGATTCGACTCATGCCCTGTTGCGGTCCACGCACCTTTTCTAAATTTTTGCATTTTGATTCATTGGCTTTATTTTGGCTATTGCTTGCTCCAAATTTCCTTCTACTCTTTTATACTTCGATTTTCCTTGTTGTTTTTAACACGTGTGTTGATTATGCAAGGTACATTTGGATAGTTTCCAATCATGTAATTATTACTCGATTATTTGATCAGAAAACTTGTTTGGACTTTTGATTTGTGGTCCGATTTTGCGTTCGACACACATGCCATTGTTTGGTGTCCCGTATTTTGCATAATGTATTTTGTGCAGGTACTTTGTTATACGGATGTGTCGATACACATTCTGTAATTGGTTTTCCATGGTACATTGGTCAATGTATTTTGTGCAGGTGTTTGATTTGACTCGGATATGTCCGACACATATTCCTTATTTTGTACATGCATCATTGTGCATATTATTTGCTTGCATTGCTAGGATGGTGATCTGGTGCAAGTTTTCCATTGGTACTCGGATGTGTAGGCCATAAATTTCGATCTTGCTTATTGATGTTTCGACGCATATTCTCACTGGATTTCTTTGTTGATGCTAGCAGCTTATGAAGTTTTCCGGGTTTCTTTGCTATTGCTCAGTATTTACGGATTGATATTCGTTTGGTATTTCTCTCATACCTTTTTACCACATTCATTATCGAATTCTTTATTTCTTTCTAGAGATCATGAGAAGTAGGAAGCAGGAAATAAAGAGTGTGCGCTCGAAGTATCTATTTAAAGACTTGTAGTAGGCACAACTTTCTGTATGCTATTTGTGTTTGGTTTGTTTAAAATCTTACCTTTGAAGTAGGTATTCTGCATGTGTGTTTACATTTGTGCCCACATTATATTACAGATAATAAGCCCTCAAAAGCAGGCAAGTAGGGAAGGTCCGCAGTCGACCCCCACACATTCTAGTATGTGTCATCCTTAGCTCACGTTGTACGTCGATGCTTCGGAGTTATGCAGATCATGGTTATTGAGTCGTCAAGTGGAAAAGGGATCTGTAATAAATCCCTCACATTTTTTCTTGAGCTCGCGTTGGTCTACGTTGATGCTCTATGCTATTTTCTTCTATCCTCTCACCGCTTGTTTGCTTCGGTTGATATGATCCCTTGGCTAAAGCATCCCTACCTGATTTTATAGCTACCTAGATTGTCTATATCATGGTTAGGAGTTTGACTTGAGTTAGCTTGTGCTGCTCACGACATATTGTTTATGATCTCTTGAGCTTGTTGGCTTTCTTGCTTGATTTCGTCTTTGTGTGCATGTTTTGAGATGGTATACCCTCGGCATGTTCCCTTAGGAGATCTCGTTTCAACTATAGATGATGATTCGAGATGGACATAGTTTTAGGTGATAGACCCTTGCTATGCTCCTTTAGGACTTGTTGATTCATCTATAGATGATGATTTGAGGTAGACATTAGGATTGTTATCCATGCATGTCAACATAGGTTAAAGTTTCCCCTTCAAAACTCAACTTTAGGGTCAATCATTTGTGTGATAACATTAGGGATATATTTAGGTTAGTCTCCCTTAGATGTTTTCTTTTCTTTTGCATCCTTTGCATAGTAAAACAAAAACCTTTCTTTTCTTTTTCTTTGCAAATCATAAAACACTTAAAACCTTCAAATCCTTTCTCAAGGTAAAAAAGACAAACCAACACCTTTGTTTTTGCCAATCGGCATTTATTTTCTAATAACATGTTAGTTCCCTTCCGCTACAGGTCATGAGTCTCCAAAGGTTGGGCCGTGGTGGATTGATTCGAGCCTAACATTGTTTAATTAAAAAACACAAGACAAACTAAAACATGTGAGCCGAACTACGATTGCTCTGATTCCTTAAAAGGGATACATATGCATTGGGGTAGGGCCCGAACGAGCACAACTTTATTTTTCTATACATTATTTTATCTTTTATTTTGCCTGCATTCCCTCTTTTAATTTTCTTTTAGCCTTTAAGCCTAGATATAGATCCTAACACACCCATAAGATAGACAACAAGAGTGGACACCGTAGAGTACTACGGGCGTGTGGGGTGCTAATACCTTCCCCTCGCGTAATAGACTCCCTTGCCCAATCTCTTGATCGCAAGACTGTGACTTCTCCCTTCTTATATTTTCTCGATATTTACCTTTACCCCTATGTGGGATAAAAGAAGTTCGATGGAGACTTCATTGTTTGATGATTTTCAGCCGGTTGTTTCATCTGACGACTTCACTGGGGATCCATATTGACCTATTGCTGGTCCATCCCGGTGTAGACCCTAGCTCTCATTTGTATAAATTCTTTGGGTGTTTATTTATTTCCGGTTGTTTACAGCTTTATATTCAATTTTTGCGTATGTTTGTGCATGCACTTTATTGCTTTCCATATTGGTGATACTACCGTGTTGGATCTGTTTTCATGATGGGGTGGGTGTTATTATGAGGTAAAAGGCCCAATACCCAGGATAAGTGACAAACAATAGGAACACTAAGAATAGAGTGGAACATGACGGATAGGGGATGTAGAGTTCCTAGACGGCTGTGTCGTCCATGCTTAGATGAGGTTTTAATGAGGTACCATCATTATCACGTAGGTGTATGATGATAGTATTCTCAAGCGAATCCATGATTTTAAGTTACCATTGCCCTACCCTGACCTAGTCTTCACCCGTGAGTGGGGAGGGAATATTTTATCACAGGTACAGATGGTGACCATTGGTTCTTATGGTTAAGTTTTGGATTTCTGTTGGTGACTATACTTCTTTGGTTTATGTTCCAAACCGGTGATCCTGGTACTAATAGACCATGCAGAGACAGTACAACAGAAATCGCTATCATGGAAGTAGTAACCCCATGATCACTTGCATTTACATCATAGCATGCTTGTTTTTTTTAAAATAAAAAATAAAATAAAATGAAAAAAGGAAATGTCAGAAAAATGAAACTATATACTAACCCGCATGTGCATACCATTTCAAGGTTAATCTGAGATCGTCTTTTCATCAAGAATGGATAACAACATAGGTGTAGGCAAATAGCTACTTAAGAAGACATATTGCTATAGTTTTTGTGTATTTTCTTTGGCTCCATTGAGAGAGGTGGGTTCTCTTGTGACAGGGCCTAATGAGAATATATTCCGAGACCGGTGTGGGTTCTTATTGCCATTATTGAATGACAGATATGAAATGTGGGCTATGGTTTTGTTGTTGCAATTTTATGATTCGCAACTGCGTTGCTTTACATTCTAGGATTATCAGCTAGCTCCAACGCTCGAAGAATATGCTTACATTTTGGATATTGAGATTACTAGCTACATTCCTTTTTGCCGTGTACCAAAAGTTCCTGATTATGTTACTATCGGTAGGGCACTTTATTTGGGCCTGAGCGAAGTGAGGAATAATTGGACCTAAAAGAGTAATACGCTAGGTTTTCATCTGATGTTTTTGATATCCAAGGCTAAATAATTCGCAAAAAATATAAATTGGGTTGCGTTCAATGTTCTGTTGGCCACCATGATCTATGGTACTGTCATATTCCCTAGCATGGAGGGTTTCATGGACTTCGCAGCTATCTATGTCTTCATGAATGGAAATCCCATAACGATAATTCTGGCTGACACTTACTATGCCATCCACTCCCGACATGGCAAGAAAGGGTGTGTTGTCTGTTGTATTCCCCTTTTTTACAAATGGTTTATGATGCATATGCCTACCAGTGGACCTTTTGTTGATTCTGCAGATACTCTCTTCTGGTCGTGAAGGATTATGGCTCTCACTTCTTTTGACACTGTTTGGAACAACATAAGAGACATGAGAGAAATCATTACGAACTGTGGAACTTTTCCTAACGTGCCGCTCATGGGGACTAAAGGTTGTATCAATTATAATCTTATCCTAGCACGACATTAATTGGGGTATGTTATGACTGATAAACCTACTGATCGTGAAGTAGAGGAAACCGTTTATTTCGGCAAAGGTGAAGATTATATTTTATTGGCATGGATGAGAGGAGCTTGGGTCTTGTTCATCGACAAAGGACTGCTTTCTTCGGTCACAGAGGATCTCTAGCCCTTGATCTGTATGTAAAGTGGGTCCAAAACTGGGTGAAGATAATACTATTCCCTACAGGAAGGAAGCGCCGCTGTATTCACAACCTACAGTTAATCCAATGGTTGGTAGTCAATCAATACCAGGCGTTATCGGTAACCCATCACTTCCTCAAGCACTGATTCCATATGTACCTAAGTTTGTTCCTATAGAATTATATAAGCAAGCTAAAGCGGATGGCCTCAAGTTGGAGTTGGAAAGGCAAGAGAAGAACATGGAACTCTCTTTTGCTGACCAAGAGAAGAGGAAATCGCTTCGTGAAGCCAAGCTGAAGGATAAAATGTTGGAAAAACATGGTTTGCTGCAAGGCATGAAGAGATCTAGAGTTTAAGATTCGCACACTTCTAATTAAATAGAAGCATTAGTGAAGGCCCAAATCGATCTTGTGAAAAGTCAGTAGAATCTTGAGAGTCTTCGGGTATCCAAAGACAAAATGCAAATCGAGCATAAGGAAGAAATCAAAATCTTGAAGAAGCAGCTTCAAGAAGAAGAATCCAAATCTCAAATATCTTGTAAACAGCAAGTGAAGTTGGAACAACAGGTTCAAGATCAACAAGTGCAGATTGACGAACTTAAAGTTCAACTCAAGAAGAAAAATGACCAAACGCTAGCCTCCAAAGTCCAGTTGAGGGGGAAAATGTTCATTTGACTCAAGTAATTGAAGAGTTAGCAAGGCTCAAAACTCAGTTTGGAGTTTGACACTGGTTATTAGTTTTGTTTATATCTCTAAGGTTCACCGCCAGTTTTGTTGGACTGATTCCTTTTGACTCAGTCTGTATGAATTCATTATTGAGATATGTTTGAATGGATGATTTTTCTTTTGATATGAGCATACTCTTTCTTTAATGATAATTTGCTTATATCCTGCTGCTTTTTATTTCTGATGAAAAAAAAGATCTGGGATTTTCCTAGAAATGATAAAACATTTCATACATAACCATTCATTCATGCATATCATATCATGACAGGTGATCACGACAGGTTTTCTTATCTTTGATTTGGGTTTCTTTATAGAGATTATTACTATAAATTCTCATCGTTATAATACTCAGAGTACTTCCAAGAGACAGATGGAAAAAATTCAAGCAGATGTTGTGGCTATGGGAACTAAGATGGATACTCGGATTGACCAGTTGATGGAGATCATTCAGAACATGGCTCGCCAGCAAGAGGAGATGAGAGCCATGATTATGAGGCCTGCTGAAACTTTGAATAATGATGGTGAAACTTTAAATGCAAATCCGCCAGGGGTCATCATCAACAATCCTAATGTTACTCTGGGTGCTCATAATGTGGTGGAGAATTCGGGAGATACTCATAATGTAAATCTGGATTCGAATGTCGGTCTGAATATTCAGAATGGTCAGCTTGCAAATCTCAAAAATCTTACAAGTAACAAAAGCATCCATGGGATTCAAGTTGTGGGGAATCCTCCTCCACCTACTCCTATTCATAAGAGTATTGAACAAACTATTGTACCACCAAGGCCTGTTCGTATTCCTGCTAGGCCGGTGAAGGAAGATAATTGGGAAGATTGAATGTATAATATGGATGAACCAACAGAATCTGACAAGAAATTGCGTATACTCAAAGAGCGGATGCGTAGGTTTGAAAGTCAAGGTGCAGTAGGCTTTGACATGTCCGATTTGGGCTTAGTGCCTGGGGTGTGGATTCCCCCAAAATTCAAGGTGCCTGATTTCGTAAAAAACAAAGGCACTTCCTATCCAAACCCATGTTAAGTATTTATACCAGAAGATGTCTGCGTATTCTAATAAGGAGAAACTATTGATGCACTTCTTTCAAGACAGTTTGACAGGTGGCCCACTTGAGTGGTACATGCAGTTGGGGAGTAGTTGCATCCGTACGTGGAGAGAATTGGTTGAGGCTTTTTCTATGCACTATCAGTATAACACCGACATGGCTCCCACAAGAACCTAACTACATAATTTATCCCACAAGCGGGATGAATCTTTTAAAGAGTATGCCCAGAGGTGGAGAGAGATGGCTGCAAAGGTTCAACCGCCCATGTTGGAGCGGGAGATGGTGGAAATGTTTAGTAGTACATTGCAAGGCCGGTACTACATAACTTGCAGCACATCAGGTACTTTTGCTGAGATGGTACCACATGGAGATCAAATTGAAATCATAATTAATTTGGGAAAAATCCAAGATGTTGTTGTTGGAAATAATGCTGGTAATACTAAGAAGTCTTTTGGGGGTCATCAAAAGAAAAAGGAAGGACAATCCAGCACGATCTATCCTAAAAAGGGGAAAGACATATATCAGGGTTCAAATCATCAGGTTGCTGCTATTATAATTCCAGCTGTGGCACCTCAGAGGCAAGCTTATATGCCTAATCAAGGAAATCCTCAAGGCCAAAGGCATCCCACTAGGAAGTTTGATGTGATTCCTATGTCATATGTAGAGTTGTTATCGCAGTTGCTTGAGTTGAAACTGGTTGAGTTGCGCACTTGGAAGGTTGATCCAAAAAGATTACCAACTCACTTTGATACTAATTCCCAATGTGATTACCACTCTGGTGGGCAGGGGAATATCATTGAGAATTGTTATGCTTTCAAGCACAAAGTCCAAGACCTATTGGATTCTCAAGCCATTGATTTTGGACCATCGCCCAATATCACTAATCAACCTCTTCCACCTCATGGAGGTGCCACAGTTGGTGCCATCATAGAGGGTGAAGATCTGAATCTGGTTATGGATGTTGATCAGTTGACTACACCTCTCTTATTTGTAAAAAAACAGTTGTTGAGCAAAGGTGTATTTTTAGGTTGTTGGATAGACTACACCGCTTTTTTGAAACATCCAGAGGGTTGTCAATTGTTGAAACATGCGGTTCAGGTCCTGATTATAGAGGGGTTCCTTTGTTTTAATTGCAAGGTCGTTAAACCTGAGGCCGTTAATGATGAAGTGAATGTGATAACCATTCTGGTCAAGCGGAAGACTATCCAGGTGCATGTGACGATTCCAATGGCTTCTAAGAAATCTCCGCTTCTAATCACCGTGCCTGGTCCAGTTCCGTACGTTAGTGACAAGGCAGTTCCTTGGAGTTACAGCGGTGAGCTCTACTATCAGGGGAAGAAGGTTGGTACTCAGAAGTTTGAGGAAAACAAGTCAGAAGAAGAGAAGCATGTAGTGCATGATATTGTCAGCGAAAGCTGAATCAATCGTAGTGGCCGAATCTCTTCACCACATGAAAAGCCTAAAGGTAGCGCAGATGCCACGACTAAGGCTAGGGGCAAGCAGATTGTGGTCAATGGTGATAAGCTGGGGAAAAATTCTCCTGTTCTTGATTCAGATGCTGAAATGGCTAAGGATGTGGCCGAGTTGATGAGGTACATCAAGAAAAGTGACTACAAGATCATTGATCAGTTGAGTCATAAACCCTCAAAGATATCAATTCTTGCTTTGCTCAGAGACTCGGAATCCCACATAAATGCCTTAATGAAGCTATTAGGGACTTCTTTCGTTCCTCAAGAGATATCGGTGAATCAATTTGATGACATTATGAATAGAATTTATGCGAGTAATGGGCTGGGTTTTACAGACTTCGATCTACCCCATGATGGGAGGAAGCACAATAAAGAACTACACATTTCTATGGAAGTTGCAAAAACTACCTTATCCTGTGTGCTGGTTGATACACGTTTCTCTCTCAATGTATTTCCCAAGTCCGCTCTCTTGAAGCTCAATTATGATGGGCTTTTGTTAAGGCCAAGTGATTTGATTGTTAATTCTTTTGATGGGTCAAAGAGGACAGTGTTTAGGGAAGTCGACTTGCCAATCAAAATAAGTCCTCATGTGTTTGAAGTCACTTTATTTATCATTGACATTAATCCTTCCTATTGCTGTTTGTTGGGCCGTCCATGGATCCATGTGGCTGGTGCTGTCACATCCACTCTGCACCGAAAGCTAAAGTTCCTGTTGAATGGGAAGGTGGTTACCGTTGGCGGCGAAGAAGATTATATTTTCAGTCATATGAGTTCCTTTCTCTATGTTAAGGTGGAGGGAGAAATCCATGAGACGCTGTGTCAAGCCTTTGAGACCGTGCAAGTTGTCAGAGCTCCTCGTCAAGAGGGTAGGAAGACAAAGGTCTCCATGCCATCTTAACGCCAGGCACAAATGATTGTTCAATTTAGTCATCCAGAGGGTTGGGGAAGAGTGTTGGATCTCCCTACTCAGACAAATAAGAAGGGTTTAGGCTTCATGGCTGGTTGAAGCATCTCAAATGCTATTCCTCTCGAGGTTCAAGGTATTCCTCCACCAATTCAATTTGTCAACGGTGGGGTTATCCACGAAGAGGCTCATGCTGTAAGTGAGGATGGTGATAGTGATTGTGATATGGATAAGTGGGTTCGTCCCACCGTGCCGGGTGAAAAGCTTGCCAACTGGTTCGCCGAGGACGTCATTGAAGTCACCCATTATGAAGAGTAATTTTCTTTTTATTTTTTATCATGCAATAATCCCTACGTCCTGCCTAAGACGTAGTGGACATGCTGTAAGGCCACAATGTTTTTCATTGCAAGTTTATCATCAATAAAGGACGTCTTTTGTATTCAAATATTTCACTCCCTATCTTTCCTTTAAAATTTTTGCAAAATTTGAGATTTTATTTTCTTTTTTAATCTAAGACTAAAATAAAAATAAAAATAATCATGCAGATTATGTCCTCCGTTAATCTCAGAAAGTGTCGAGAATGATTCTACTATGGCTCTTTATGACTTTGAAAACCCAATTTATCAAGCTGAAGAAGAAGTCGAAGAATATTGTGATCTTCCTGAAGAGTTGGCTAGACTGTTGAGGCAAGAAGAAAAGGTCATTCAGCCACACAAAGAGACTACTGAGTTGATCAAGTTGGGCACCGAAGAGGTCCGAAGAGAAGTCAAGATTGGGGCTTCTCTAGAAGACAACATCAAACAAAGATTAATTGAAATGCTTATGAGTATGCGGATATCTTCACTTGGTCTTATGAAGATATGTCTTGGCTAGATACATATGTTGTTGTGCACAAGCTACCTCTCAAAGAAGAGTGCCCTCCTATTAAACAAAAGCTTTGCCGAACTAATCCTGAGATGTCTAAGAAAATTAAAGAGGAAGTCCAGAAGAAATTTGATGTCGGCTTTTTAAAAGTAACTTCTTACTCACCGTGGATTGCAAATATTGTACCGGTGCCTAAAAAGTATGGTAAAGTCAGAATGTGTGTAGACTATAGGGACTTGAACAGTGCAATCCCTAAAGATGATTTCCCGTTACCGCATATTGACATTCTGGTTGACAATACTGCTCAAGCTAAAGTGTTTTCCTTCATGGATGTTTTTTATGTCTATAATCAGATCAAGATGGCACCAGAAGAGATGGAGAAAACCACTTTCATTACACCTTGGGGAACGTTTTGTTACAATGTGATGCCCTTTGGTTTGAAAAATGTAGGGGCAACTTATCAACGCGCAATGGTCACTCTCTTTCATGACATGATACATAAGGAGATTGAAGTATATGTTGATGTCATGATTGCCAAGTACCAGACGGAAGAGGAACATCCTAATAAGTGCACCTTCGGGGTGAGGTCAGGAAAATTATTGGGTTTCATTGTAGGCGAAAAAGGAACTGAAGTAGATCCTATCAAGATAAAAGCTATACAAGAAATGCCTGTACCAAAAACAGAAAAAGAGGTCCGTGGTTTTCTCGGGAGGTTGAACTACATTGCTAGATTCATCTCTCACATTACAGCCACTTGTGAACCAATCTTTAAATTGTTGAAGAAAAATCAGGCAGACAGGTGGAATAACAATTGCCAAGCGGAATTTGATAGAATCAAAGAATATTTGCTGGAACCTCCAATTCTCTCGCCTCCGGTGGAAGGTAGGCCCTTAATAATTTATCTGACAGTGTTAGAGAACTCAATGGGGTGTGTATTGGGGAAGCATGACGAGTCTGGTCGAAATAAAATACTCACTACTCGAGAAAACTTGCTGTGCTTTGGTATGGGCTGCTCGCCGACCAAGACAGTATGTGTTGGCCCATACTAATTAGTTGATCTCTAAGATGGATCCAATCAAGTACATTTTTGAAAAGCCAGCTCTCACGGGCAGAATAGCCCATTGGCACATGATTTTAACTAAATATGACATCCAATACACTACCCAAAAAGCTATTAAAGTTAGTGTGTTGGCGGATCATCTCGCTCATCAGCCCACAGAAGACGACTATCAGCCAATGAAGTTTGACTTTCCCGATGAGGACATCATCTGCATACGAGATTGTAACATCCCAGGCCCAGAAGAAGGACCTGAACCAGGATCACGATGGACAATGGTGTTTGATGGTGCCTCCAATGCATTGGGTAATGGAGTCAGTGCTGTGATTACTTCTCCTGAAGGTTTTCATAGTCCTCTTACCTCCATAATTTACTTTGATTGTACGAACAATATGGATGAGTATGAAGCTTGTATCTTTGGGTTAGAAGCTACTATTGATTTGCGAATCAAGATATTGGAAGTATATGGAGATTCTGCTCTTGTGATTAGCCAAATCACTGGAGATTGGGAGACTCGTCACCCGAATTTGATTCTGTATCGTGAGCATGTGTTGAAGTTGACCCCTTATTTTGATGAGGTTACTTTCAATCATATTCCAAGAGAAGAGAACAATTTAGTAGACGCCTTGGCTACTCTATCATCCATGTTTAAAGTTATATGGGAAAATGAAGCCCCCTCTATCACCATTTTGAGGTTGGATGAGCCAGTATTTTTCTATGAGATAGAAGAGGAGGTTGTTGATGAGAAACCATGGTTTTATAATATCAAGAGATATCTTAAGACACAAGAATACCCAGAGGATGCTTCTATCACAGATAAGAAGACCCTGCAGAAATATGCAGCCAAGTTTTTCCTCGATGGGGATGTTTTGTACAAACGAAACCATGGTTATGTTTTAATCAGATGCGTGGATAGACACGAAGCAAATAGGATCATAGAAGAAGTTCACAAAGGTTCCTTTAGAACTCATTCCAGTGGGCATACCATGGCCAAGAAAATCTTGAGAGCGGGTTATTATTGGTCAACAATGGAAAATGATTGTTATAATCATTCCAGGATCTGTTACAAGTGTCATATTTATGCTGATGAGATGCATGTGCCACCTAATCCCCTGAATGTCTTGACTTCACCTTGACCCTTTGCAATGTGGGGTATTGATATGATTGGCCAGATTGAGCCGACTGCTTCCAATGGACATCGCTTCATTCTGGTGGCCATTGACTACTTCACTAAGTGGGTTGAAGCATCGTCGTATGCCAACGTCACTAAATAAGTGGCTGCTCATTTCATCAAGCATAAAATCATTTATCGATACGGGGTTCTCGAGAAGATTATTACCGATAATGGGTCGAATCTCAACAATAAGATGATGAAAAAGCTGTGCGAGGGCTTTCAAATAAAGCATCATAATTCTTATCCTTACCGTCATAAGATGAATGGCGCGGTTGAGGCAGCCAATAAGAATATTAAGAAGATTGTGCAGAAAATGGTGGTGACCTATAAGGATTGGCACAAGATGCTTCCATTTTCTTTACATGGTTATTGTACCACTGCGCGCACTTTGACCGGGGCAACCCCCTTTTCGCTTGTTTATGGTATGGAAGAAGTCTTGCCTGTGGAAGTGGAAATTCCTTCTTTGAGGATAATGACAGACGCACAGGTGGATGAGGCTGGATGGGTTCAGAATAGATCGACCAGTTGAATCTCATTGACTGTAAGAGGTTAAAGGCTATTTTCCACGGGCAGTTATACCAGAGAAGGATGAAGAAAGCTTTGGACAAGAAGGTACATCCGCGGAATTTTCAAGCTGGCGATCTCGTGCTGAAGAGGATATTGCCTCCCAACAATACAAATGCTAGGGGTAAATGGCTCCTAATTATGAAGGACCATATGCTGTAAAGAAAGTTTTTTCAGGAGGATCTATGATTCTCACAACTATGGATAGAGAGGATTTCCCCCACCCTGTCAATGCAAATTTAGTGAAAAAGTACTTCGTATAAAGTGACCGCTGAGTTGACTGGCTCGGGCAAAAAGGCATCCTGGTGAACCTAAGAGAGCATAGGTTCGGGTAAGAGATAGGAATAAAAGAAAGAGTGAATGAGTGGAAAATAATTTTACACCCGCTAAGTCGAACCTGTCAAAGGAAGCTTAGGTAAAAAAGGGTATCCCGGTGGATTGAAAATCCAGATGGGCGATCCAGGAAAAAGTTAAGGATTGAAAGCGAATACTATAGTTTGTGTTGCATCTGTAATATCAACTTACATTGTTGTTGGGTTGGCTCGGGAAGTATTAGTCCGATCGGTTTATTCAGAAAGCAAGATACTAAGGATCTTTGAGGTCATAAGAGTTGTAGCAGAGTTGTACTCGATAAATCCGCATTCACATTGCCATCTTTTGTTTTCTCCTTTGTATGTTTTGTATGCAATTACCTCTTTCCATAAATTGCTTCTTGATGTAAATTCCTATTTACAGTCCAATCAATCAATAAAAGTGTTTTTTAATTGCGTCAATTTTTTTTTATTTTACTGTTTTGATTGCAAAAGACGTTCAACATTTTTGATAAACTTTTCATTTAAAACATTAAAAGCTTTAAAACACATGATACCAGTAAATAAAGTTGCTTAGAGGTTTAGGTGTCTGACATGACGGCTAAGGTAGCCACCCCATACTGGGGCACTTTGTTGTGATTTATACTTTTTGCAGAATGGGATCCAATATCCTCGAGGAACGCTCGCTTCTACGAAGAACAGACTTATGGGTCCCCAGCAATGTCATATCCTCATTTGAATATGCTCTTTCTCTTTGTTGTGGTTTGTTAATTCTAGTTTTATTGAAAGATTATTGATATCCTCCCCTTGAAGTCGACATGTTGCGGCTTCCCCGTTGAAATTAGCCTTTGTTTTCCCCGTGAGGTACACATGTTACTCCTCAGAGAAGTTTGCACTCTTTTCTCCAGTGCAAGCTTTTGATAATGTGGATTTCGCAGAAATGGCTACCTCTATTATGGTTGGTGTTGTTGATGCCACCATTCGAAGCTTCTCTGTTATTCAGTGGAAGAGGTAGTTTCTTATCCCTAGTGTCCGATTATTCCCCAATGGAGCAAATTTTATCCCCCTGATGGGGAAAGTGTCCTGTCTTCCAAGTGTGGTGTATATGGGAATGCCAATCATAACTTTTTCATCACCAGTTGTGATACGGTGGAAGAACCGACTGTTATACTGGTTTTGCATTTTGTATTCACAAATGTGTGGTAAACAAGAGTCGCCACCGACTTTTCTTTTATCCAACAAAGGAAAGGATGAAAAGAATAGAAAAGACCTTTTTTCGAGAGTTTTCTGAATAAGGGGGATAGATTATGGAAAGGGAAGGTGTTAGCACCCTTTCCATCCGTGGTTTTCCACGGGCTCTTAGATACTTTCTCATTTTTGAAAATTGCTTTCGTGTTTGTGTGTTTTGAAAAGCCTGTTTTCTTTATGATAACTCTTGTATCAGTCCTCAAGAGTGTTGATAAAGCGTTTTTCGAAAATGTTTTGAAAGTGTAATGTGAATAAATTATTTTTTGAGCAAGTACCTAACAACTATCTACCTACTCGAAAAAGGTGTTTTCTTCCTCCTTTCCTTTAGATAGTGCTATCCTACTATTAGTGAGTAGGTAGCCTTATCGTTTGGATGTTGAGAGACTATCAAAGGGATGCTTAAGGTCACTAAGGCAACTGGGCAAGAGGTTTTAGTAATTGTCCTAAAGTTCTAAGATCACTTTTTTACTGAGGTAACATCGAAAGGTTCATCGAGGGACTTGTGATCTTTTGAATTAGAGGACAAGCACTAAAAACTCTCACCTTTCGAGAATTGTGACCGTTTTTCGATGGCAACCGAAGTGAGGAGTACCCTAAAGGTGAGTATGTGCAAGTGTGTTGATTCAGTTCATTTATCTTGCAATTATGGTTATTTAATCATTTTAATTTTAAGTCTTTTTCATGCAATCTTATTAATCTAAGCAATTAATAGTAGTAAAAACAATAAAGCAAATAGAAATATCCTACGCTAATACAGGGCTTCGGGGAGGGGGATACATAACCAAAACTTTGGGGATAAAAAACAGTAAATAAACCCTAAGTTAAAATCTATTACAAACTATGTACATATAAAATAATTAAAAAGAATAATAAAATGGAGAATAATAAACGCGCAAATATTAAAACGGGAACACGTTGAAAAACCTAAAAAATCTAATTGATTTAGAAAAATATTTTTGGTATTTTATTGAGAAAAGATTTGAAAATTTTAACCTAATTTCTAATTAATTTTAATTTAAAGAAAAAGATTAAAATAATTAAATTAAATCAATTTACAAAAATTAACTTTAATTATGAAAAATCCTAAGTCTGTTTTTTGGTGATTTTTTTGATTTTGTGATTAAAATAAAAATGAATTTAAAACATAAAACAATGGAAATAAAATGAAATAATGAAATTAAATGGGCCTGGGGTTTGAAACAGTTTGAGAGGTTTGAAGCTGAATTTGGTCTAGGCCCAGAACATCCAAAGCCCAGTGTCTTACGTAACTCTCATATTGTCTGTTCTTGAGTGTTCGCCATGGGCTCTCAAATTTGGGACGTTAGATCTAATGATGAATAGATCAAATGGTGACCACTTAATGACACATAGTGTGCACGCCTGACACTGGAGCATTGAATCTGAAACAAACCTATTAGAAAATGAAAAATAGAGAACTCTGGGATCCAACCCAGACCCCTCCTCTCACATGCATACGCTTTTACCATTTGAGCTTCCAATTCAATCATTATTATAACAACTTAATAATATTATATGTGAAACAAAGGTGAATGGTGGACTCGGTTTGGCCTGGAACTGGATGGAGAGAGAGATTTCTAATTGCACCACTTTGAAGAAAATTGGAGCTTTGTTAGTATTTGTTTGAGGCAGCTGCGCGTATGTATGCAGGCTGGAATGTTTGTGCTTATATGTGAGACACGATTAGGGTAATAAATATGGCACAAATCCAATAGAATTATGGTGTTTCAAAATGTTTCCAAACTTTCCATTTTTGAATATTTTTTCCTTTTTCATGGACTTTCACAATTCTCTTGTCATGTCACAGCCTTGCATGAGTTGTCTTGGCTTTTAAGAGACTTGGATATCAAGCCCACACGCCTTTAAGTCTCTCTTTGCATTTTATTTAAATTAAGATTGAATTTTAAAGATTTAATTCAAAATAAATTAAATAAACAAAAGGAGGGCGTGAAATTGAGCTTAGAGGTTATGGGCCATGTTAGGAATAAGTTCAGATCTTAAAAACCAAGGACCATTTGGAAGAAAACCAAGATTTGTCAATATTTTCTTCATGCACTTCTTCAAAATTGGTCAACCTTAGCAAGGCATATCTCTTTCAATTTTAAACCTATGAGGGTGTTATTTGACTTTTTAGAGATATTATGATGTCCTCTAAATAACCCTTTTGGTTTCATCTCAATTGGATCTTCCATGTTCATATACCAAGCTTTGACCCAAAAGGTGTTTTTGTTGACTTTTGAAAGGACTCATAATGTCCGAGCTTGTATCTTTTAACCAGGTAATTTCTTGAACTTGAGGGATGAAGATAAATTGTAGGGAATTATATTCTCTTCAAAATGATCTTTGGTGGAAAATTTTCTGATAAAGTATGAGAAAGTTATGGCTGGTCAAAGTTTGGTTAACTTTTCCTATAGAAACCCTAATTAGCAATTCTTGACTTTTGATGAATTAGGAGCATTTCTTGAGGAATCATTATCAAACCTTTATCAAATGATGGATATCACTTCAAAATGTTGAGGTTGACAAAAAAATCTTGAAGTTTGACTGTATATAGGCCACAATTGACTTTTGACCTAGTGTAGTTGATTTTCAAGAATTTGAGCAATTAACTAAGAAACTTGTTGTGCAAAGCATGAAATATGGCATGGACTATATTGAAGACATATTAGGACCATGTAAAATATTTTAGACCTTTGGAGCTCAATCCTCTTAATGAAAATTGAAACCCTGGTTAGAGGTTCATTACCTTAGGAGGAGAATTTATCTAGTCAATTCTTGGTCATCCTTGGGCAAGTTAGGGACCTCAATGGGCATGTGTTGAGTAAAAAGGGAGAGAAAATTTTGGGGTACAATAGCTGCCCCTGTTCAATCTTCTTAAACCTGTAGATTTAGATTGGCTTGTCTTCCTTTCATGATCTGAAGGTGGAAGATTATTGAACACTAGAGTGCTAAGAAATTTGCACTCGTATGAAGTGATACTATTGGTGGATTATATCGGGAATGGGCTTACAGATGCCATTTGGAAAAGATGACAGAAGACTGTCGAAGATGGGCTTAAATATTCCATCCAAAGAAAATGACGAAGAGTCGTCGGAGATGGGCTTAAATATGCCATCTAGGGAACATGCTGATTTCATGAGAGATTCCTTTGTGGGGATTCCTGTTCCCATAATTTGAGGAGGACTCTGCTGAGGAATATTTGTCTCTGTCTTGGGAAATAAAGTCTAGGAGCTTCAGTTGTCCATTACTCTACTGGGGAGTTATCTCTTGACTGGAGAGGTGAAAGTTAACTGCTATCTGGTCGGGACCCATGCTTCACAGGGACTTGCTGAGGAAAATAAGGCTGACTGCTATCTCGTCGTATTCCGGGATTTACAGCGACCTATTGGGGAATATAAAATTAACTGCTATCTGGTCGGTTCCAGGATTCGCAGTAATTGTAGACATTGAACTATTATCTGGTCGTATCCAGGCTTCAGTGATTTGAAGAAATTAATCTGTTATCTGGTCGGGTCCAGGCTTCAACTTGAATCTGAGGTATACCTTTATCTGGTCGGGTCCAAGCTTCGGTGTCATAGGTCATACTGTCATATGGTAGGGTCCAAGTTTCATAGTAATTAACAAAATAAACTGTTATCTGGTCGGACTCCAGGATTTACAGTATCTTTAACAAAATAAGAATCAGAAAGTCTTAGGGTTGATTTAACTGAACTAGAGATAGTATCTACCAGAAAATAATCAGGATAAATCATTTTTCGATTTAAACTGAACCAGCAGAGGTCTTGAATTATCTTCAATTGGAATAGAATCAGAGAAATCTTAGGGCCAATTTAATTGAACCAGAGAAAGCATCTATCGAAAAAGAATCAGAATAAATCATTGGTCTAAACTGAACCAGTAGAGGTCTTATGTTATCTTTAACTGGATAAGAATTAGAAAAATCTTAGGGTCGATTTAATTGAACCAGAGAAGTCTTTAATTGTCTTTGACTGGACAAGAATCAGAAAAATATTAGGGTCGATTTAACTGAACCAGAGAAAGTGTCTACTAGAAATGAATCAGAATAAACCATTGGTAGATTTAAACTGAATCAACAGGGGTCTTGAATATGTTCTTCTGAAGAAAATGCTGGAATAGCCCTTCATCAGAGGTAACCTTTGAAAAGACTGTCAGGTCATATAAGTAGTTTATGATGTTTGTTGATTGATCTTTCCTGAAAAGGTAAAGAGTTAGTCATATGCAATGTCATGATGTTTGAAATGCATTGTGTAATGATGTTCCCAAAATAAATGAGATTATGCTGTATGCAATATGTATGTGCATGCCATGATGTATGAACTTGGAATGTTATTGCGACATTTCCTAGTCTGGGAAAATAAGCCCCTGACTGCTGCTGGAGAGTACTAGGAAGCTGAATCCCAGACCACTGTTTGGTAGAAAGTGATTCTTTAATTTCTGCTGGGGATTTCCTCTTTCTGTTAGGGGATATTTTGTCGGGGATCTTTGACATCTACTTGAGAATTCTCCGCTAGGGAGAAGATTCTCTGTTGGAAGATTTTACCAAATGTAGAGAAATAAACTTCGTTGGGGAATGAACTTCCGCAGCTAGAGAAATAAACTCTACCGGGGATGTGGATTTATGAACTGTTTGAGATTTGTAAAAATCAACTGGGGAACATTGATTTAACCTCTCTGAGGGAACTTTGCTGGAGAAGGTAATTCCTGCTTGGGAAAAAAATAGAGGTCAAAACTTTGGTTGTTTTCACTCTGCAGGGATATAGACATCACCAGGATGTATGTTGAGGATGTGGAGGTGACTTCACATCAGGACGTCTCTTCCCCTGTACCTGTTGGAGAAAGTAACTATGGGGATTACAGATGGATTTTTAGGCATTGTCCCATTTCTTAAAGTCATTAGCAACCGTCTTTCTGTTTTTTATGCAAGTATTTGTAAACAGTAATCGTATTCAAATGCATATGTCAAAATAATCACTGGACGTTTTTGCAAAACAAAACAGAAAAATAGAAAACAAATAACTTTGTACTTTCAGAGAAATGATTTGCATTGATTTTGAAATTTGCCTATAACTGGCGTTTTTGTACAAAAGAAACCGACATTCTAGTAAGAGAATGTCGTCTTAAAAGTGGAAACTATAGTATAAAGAGAAAAAAACTATGTGTAATAATCCCATCGAGTTTCAATTCTACTATTTCCCTTATGTCCTTGAGTGTCTCATCACTTTGCTACTCGTCCGAAGCTGACTTGATTGATTGGTATCGTTTGACCTTGATGGTTGATACTGAAGTCTAGTCGTGAGGTGATCCAACGAGACATAGTTATATGCTTTTAAAGCCCTAACTTTTTCCTGGACCACCCTTTCGGGTTTTTAGTCCACCGAGATACACTTTTTTTCCCAAGCCGCCTTTTCAGGTTTTCGACTTGCCGGGTTGTTTACCGTTGTTTTTGGTAAACAATCGCTGATCTCCAAAAAGGTAAGTTTTTTGGTTTACTTACGGGATCGATCAAACTAATCCCAGGACATATGCTAATTTTTATGTAAAATGGGTAAGAAGGAAGAATGCACGTTCGACCCAGAGAAAGGATTTTTGAGATTGTTGAAAAGTAAGCAAAAGTATAGAAATGCAAGTAAAAGAAGTAAAAAAGATAACTTTGCAGGATAATGGTAAAGTAATGTAAAAAGACTTTCATTAAGGAAAAAAGGTGTTTCCAACGTACATTGCTCAGATTTATCCTTTCTCACGCAGTAGTTACTTGGATAATATGTGAGTGATTTAGTACAATAGATTGAACACACCTTGAAAATTACACAAGCTTCTTAATTTATACTAAAAATAGGTAACCGTCAAGGGAACATTCTACGCTAGGATGAAGACAAGTGTCTTCTGCATGTCCCTCGACCTATGGCTTTCAGCCACGTTGCCTCCTCTTAAACTCTGGCGAAAACCGCCTTTCCCTCCAATAATTCAAAATTCAAATAATCCTCGTACCATGTGCCAAGGCGAGAATACTTTCTTTTATTCGAGTAACATAAGTCTTCTTCAGTCGAATGAGCCCTTGGTCAAAGATTCATATCATAACTTAGATCTTTTTTTCTTAAGTTATTTCATGTGTCGAATCATACTTCCTGGTTTGGTTCATTCCAATTGTTTGGTCCAAAAGACCAAATACAGTAAGTATCGAATTTGGGAGCCAACAAATTGCCCCCCAAGAATGTCTATTTCGACGCTCAAAGAAATAGCCATTCTTTGAACTTCCCATTCGACACCTGTCTTCCCAGTTATCCACCAAGTCTTGACGTGTGCTTTTTGCCTTACAACAGCTGCTGCACTTGGGAAAACCATCATTACTTTTTCTCCAAGATGTCTCTTCAAACTTCCGTTACCATGCTTGCCATGATGACCATATCCCTATAACCTAGGCAAGCATGTCTAAACGTTTCCCAATGCCTACACGGTAACCATTTCGCACTTTGCCATGTGTCCCACTACCTGTGAAATATTAAATGGCCTTGACGAGACATATCCCTCTCTTGAAGGCTATAAATACTTCTAAGCCTTTCTATTTGGAACTTTTACCATTTCTAGCATTTCCAAATCCCTTGCTTTCTCACAATATTGTACTGTGAACTTCGCTTTTTCTCTCAAATCCTCAACAATGGCTTTTCTCTCTAATGCTCCAAACAATCCTCAACCCAAAAACGTCGATGATGTCCAGAAACCACCGGAGGTCTTTTCTACCAACCCTCATTCTTCCTCGATTGATAGGTACGTTGCTGAACCTATGACGAAAGAATGGCGAGAAGAATATGATTCTTAACTCCTCATTCCCATCAGATACGGTGGATACATGTATGCTATGTCCGGTCTGTTATCTTCATGCGTCGAAAATCCCTTAAAAAACCGCACCTTCTTTCCTACTCACCCAAGGCTTAGACCCATAGGTTGCGCGAAGAAACCTAGGGATGACCCTGAAGATGCTACTCCGGCGAACCAACAACATCCTCAGACTACAGAGGATATCAACTTCTAGTTCATGAACAAAGGGAATCGAATCGTTCGCTCAAGCCCTAACCTTTCTTCTGAATATTCAGGCTGGTTGAATAAGATGGAGAGGGTGCAAGCTTTTATTTGGAAGGAGATGGGCATTTATGACCTGGTGATGCTGTCAAAGACAGGATTGCCTTACTTCCCCCTTATGCTGGTATCTTCTTTGTACTTTTGGGATAGCGCACATTTCACTTTTCATCTTCCTTGTGGGATGATGACCCCCACTTTACTCGACATAGCTACCATCACTGGGCTTCGACCAACTGGTGACTATTTCGACCCTGAAGACTTGTCTGAGGAAGCTATTGGGTTTGCTGCTACAAAACCCACTTACACCACCTTTATAAACCACTTCCACGACAAAGCTTCTAGCACTGTGTCAAAGGCTTCTTGATGTTCCTCTCTCCATTCAAATCCTCCTTTGTTGAGTCGAAGTAATGGCGAAAAGGCTTACGTTTGCCCACTAAGGTTGTATATAAATCTCCTTAGGAAATTTATCTTCCCAAGTAAGAATTGCAATTCCTTTTTGTTAGTTGGTGCTTTGGCTTGCAAGATAACCTTGGTCTTGTTTTGGTTTATCTCAATGCCCTTTTTGTGGACCACAAAACCTAAGAAATCTCCTGCTTTTACACCAAAAGTACACTTCAGAGGATTCATCTTCAGGCCGTAGTGTCTCATCCTCTCAAAGGATTGTCGAAGATGATCCATGTGAGCCTTCCCTGAAACAGATTTGACAACAATATCATCAATATAAATTTTCATGAAAGTGTCAATAAAGTCAAGGAAGATCGAATTCATGGCTCTTTGGTACGTTGCCCCTGCATTCTTTAGGCCAAAAGGCATTACTACCCATTCATAGGTGCCTAAAGCCCTAGGGCAACAAAATGCCGTTTTCGACACATCTTCTTCAGCAATGAAGATTTGATTGTATCCAAAGTAGCCATCCAACATACTCATGTACTCGAAACCAGCAACAGAATCCACAAGCATTTCCGCCACTGGCATTGGGTATTCATCTTTGGGTGTTGCGGCATTTAGATATCTGAAATCGATGCACACCCTCAAGGTACCGTTTTTCTATATAACATGTACAATATTTGCAATCCATTCGACGTACCTGGTCGTTCTTATGAACTTGCATCTTAGCAGCCTTTCGACCTCCGTTTTGATTTTTGATAAAATCTCTGGTGCAAACCGTCTTGGGGTCTGCTTAATGGGTTTCTTTCCAGGCTTTATTGGTAACTGCAGTTCTACCAATCCTCTGTCGAGACCAGGCATCTCGTCATAGTCCCACGCAAAGCAGTCCTTGAACTCTTTCAGTAATTTGATCATTTCGACCCTGAGTCCTGGATCCATTTTTGTGCTTATGTATATGGGCTTGTTCACAGGACCTTCGCCTAGATTTACCTCTTCTAGAGGATCTTGCGCCAACATTCTGACATTGTTCTCCAGCGGGTCCTTTTCGAAACCTAGAGGTTCATCGTCATAGATGGCGTCTAACCTCTGGTCTAGAAAGTCATTCATTCCCAAGTCGGGAGGCTCTGGGTCGAAATCTTTCCCAGGCCCTATCTTCGAAAGGACTTGTTCATTGGCTTTGGAAGCCACATATTTAACTTCAGCCTCTAAGGCCGCTATCATCCTATTTTCGGCCACATATGCCGAAATCTTTTGGAGAGTTGATGACTCAGTGATCATCATCAAACTCGCTTCCCCAGCCTGTTGGCCGTATATCACTAACTCCTCCAAAGTCGATGTTGGATAAGTCTTCTCTATCCCACTGAAAGCCGTGATCAGAGTGTAGGTATAGGGAGTAGAACGCATTAGGAGTTGGAGTTAAATCAAACTCTGGTGGGTTACATGGCCCTATGTGAGCCAAATTTCTGTCGAAATCGTTCTTTCCGACACTGTTTATTTCACCCAAGTAATAACTCTGGTCTGCTTCAATGTTCTCTACAATGCCGTTGGGGCGCCACATTGTGACCCTTTGGTGCATCGAAGATGGAACTGCTCCAATGCCATGTATCCACTCCCGACCAAGAGTAGATTGTAGTTGGGTTTTGCTGAAATAACCATGAACATGGTGGGTCGAAGGATTGAGCCCACTTTGAGGTCTAGTTGAATGACACCCATTGTGGTGCCAATGCCCCCTTCATAGTTGGATAAGACCATGTTATATGGCTTTATGTCAACATCCCCTTTCCCTAATTTTTCCAGCATGAATTGTGGTATGATATTGATGGTTGCCCCACAATCAACCAGAATTTTGTTTATGGTTACCTCCCCAACCTTTGCTCTAATGAACAGGGGTTTTAGATGGCTCTTCATTTCCTCTGTTGGTGGTTCAAAGAATGCGTTTTGTTCCTCCACGCATCCATTGTTCATTATATAGTAACATACTGGCTTGTGTCTAGCCAGTTCTTGTTCAACCATTAGGTCAGTTTCTTCGACTTTGACCTCACAATTGTATTCTTTGGGCAACATAGATATGACATTCACCATGATGTCTAAACTGTCACTAGAGTCGGAATCGTCTTCATCATTCGACCCACACTCTTCCGCCCAGGGCACAAGATTTCTCTCTAGAGGCTTCCTTTGTTTTTGCTGCACATTAGTGCTAACTTCTGGATGAGGTCCAGCTTCCTCTTTCTCGGCCTTTCGCCGTCTTTTGAACCTTCTCCATTGCGAACGAGACATAGGATTCTTTCCTTTGTAATTGCTCGGCACATGGGTCATTTTTTTCGACGCAGAAGCATGGTACTCCTTTCTGTAATCTAGAGAAGAACCTCTTGGTACGTCGAATGCCTGCCATCTTTCTTCATTTGGCCTCTTCCTTCCCATGGTATTTAGCCAAGTATCTGTAGGCACATTAGTTGGAGGCCTAAATGTTGGTGGCCTCCTTTCCTGATTCATGGGTCTTTGTTGATGCCCCCTTCTAGGGTCAAATCGGATCTCTGAACCCATTCTTTTTCGGGCATTGGTGCCCTGTTTTTCTTTTAAAACCCGCATAACTTTTATGTGTTCAGCGGATTTCTTATCAAAAATAGAGCTACATCTAGGGCATAACATTACTTCCGATTTCTTCTTTTGGCACCTATGTAGAAAATCTTCCAAATCTTCATCCTCCTTTGGGAATGCAGTTTTGTTTACTTCTTCTTGTCGAATGGCTTCCTCTGAAGCTTTGGCGCCAGAGACTTCAACCACGTTAACCTGCATGTTGCTTTTGGCAACCAGGTTCATCTTCTGCATTTTGGCTTCCAAGTCTTCTGTCGAACCCTTTGCAGCAGCCAAATAAGAACCTGTGGTGGTCCTTTTGCTGGAGCTTTCAGCAACTCCTTTGCTTTTGTTTGGGTCTTCAGTAACCTGTTTGATCAGTTTCAGGCTACCAGCAGCCTTCTTGTTCGACCCTTGGCCAACTTCCTTTTTTGAATCCAGGCCTTCAGTGGCCTTTCTCACCCCTTCAATAGTATTTCTGGAAATGTTTCCAGTGAAACTTCCAAAGATGGGTTTTGTGATGAAATCTTCAGACACTTCCACCATATGAATGCCAACTGGTTCGACATAATGAGCCTCTGTCTATAGTGGGTTTGTGTCGATTTTCATTGCTGGTTTATCAGCAAATTTCAGCCTTCCTTCCTTCAGCGCTTGTTG
Source organism: Vicia faba (assembly GCA_948472305.1). Lineage (NCBI taxonomy): Eukaryota > Viridiplantae > Streptophyta > Magnoliopsida > Fabales > Fabaceae > Vicia > Vicia faba. Next base: position 1,009,263,717 of record OX451739.1, on the reverse strand, counting down.
AATGAGATCCCTGAAAAGGAAACACTGTGAGGTTTTATGTCCCAAAAAATTATGATATTTACAAAAACCTCTTTTCTTTCTTTGTTCTAAAGGAGGCAATTTAGCCCCTGGGGGCACTATCATCTGTCCATCTTTAACTAATAGATCGAATATTTCGTCACACTTGGATATGTCGAAGCTATAAGTTTTCTTAGGAAATTTATCACTATTTTTCTCAGGTTCTATAGGATTTTTCCCATTTGATGGCACTAGCAATTTACAAGAATATGGTGGTCCTTGTTTTAATTCAGCTAAATCAATTTCTCCTTTTTCGACATCTATAGGATCGCTGTATGTCTCCGGATCGTCATCATCCATTTCGACATAAGCTACCCTTTCTCGTCGACGAGTTTTGGCAGTTTTAGCCTTTTCAGCTTTAAGGCGTTCTACTTGTCGAATTCTATCAACATATTGGGCCATATCTCTTAGGTATTGTGTATCTAACTTTTTCCTAATCGAATAATCCAGGCCCCCGCTGCTATTTCAACTAATTCATGCTCAGGCACTTGGGTAAAGCATCTGGCTTTCAGTAATCGAAATCTATTTAAATATTCATCATTTGGCTATGTAAACCTTCTCTTCACACTAGCCAATTCTTTTAGACTTATCTTGGTTTGACCCATGTAAAATTGTTCATGGAACAATCTTTCCAATTGGTTCCAGTTGTGGATCGAATTGGCTAGGAGGATAGTGAACCAAGTGAAAGCCTTCTTAGTCAAGGAACTTGGGAAATATTTGATTCTAAGGTTTTCATTGTTTTCTATTTCTCCGGCCTCTATCAAATATCTAGCTACATGTTTGATAGTCGACTATGTCGTATCCCCTGAAAATTTAGTGAATTTTGGGACTTTTCCCCTAGGTGGTAAGTCTGTTTGCAGAATATACTCTGACAATGGGGATGCAAAGTTTGGTCTATGAAAACCAACATTCATCCCGTTTTGAAGCATGATCCTCTCGATCATAGCGGTTAAATTATTGTCCGTCCCATAGTTCTGGTGTCGAACTTGCTGTATTAATTCGTCAGCGTTTTGGTTTCTATTATCCATAATAACTCCTTGATCGATTTCTCGATGGTTTCGAGGTATCTCTATTCTTGGTTGTTCTACTTCTACCCTAGGAATTTGGGGGTTTGGATTAACGGTCAAATCCTCTTCCATAATTACCCCTTAGTTTACTCTTATTGGTATCCTCTGGGGTTGTCGAACAACTTGGGGTACCCCAAAGAATTCAGCCATGTGCATCATTTGCGCTGTCATCTGTTGATTCGACTGTGTAGCAGTCTGAATGAGGGGATTTAGCATTGTACTTAAAGTTTGTGCTAACATCTGTACCATTTCATGATTACTTTCGTCCATCTGTTGCCTCAAAATTTCTGTCGAAACATTTGTGAGGCTTGGTATCATGTGAGATGGTCCTCCCACAAATTGGTTTCTACTGGCTCCAGACCCTTGTAATGGTGATGTTGCATTCACCAAAGGTTCTGAAAAGGTGGACGCAACATTCATAAGGCTAGCCATCTTAGTAGTTGGCATGCCATATGGCTGTTCTCGACCCATCCAGGTTGTCGAAAAGCCTGGGGGTATATTTGATCGATATCCTAGATTTATCCTTGGTGGAGGTGTTCCCAAAGAACCTCTTGGACCTATATACGAAAGTAAGGGTCCAGTTTGATTCGTGGTTAACACTAGCATTGATCCAACAGAAGTTGGGATATTCCCTTCAACAGCAATAGTAACCGCTGTTCCTATGATTGGTGGAGGTATTTCTCCATGGTTTGACTCGTTATCCATACTACTCTCTCTATTTTCCTTTCTAACAGTATATTTGTTGGTTACTCTACCACTTCTTAATAACATGTAATGTTATAACTGTACAGGAAAAACACAGTAACAAATAAAATTAGCAACGTCCCACTAGGTGTGCCAATTTGTTTACCGTTGCTTTTGGTAAACAACCGCTGATCTCCAAAAAGGTAAGTTTTTTGGTTTACTTACGGGATCGATCAAACTAATCCCAGGAAATATGCTAATTTTTATGTAAAATGGGTAAGAAGGAAGAACGTACGTTCGACCCAGAGAAAGGATGTTTGAGATTGTTGAAAAGTAAGCAAAAGTATAGAAATGCAAGTAAAAGAAGTAAAAAAGATAACTTTGCAGGATAATGGTAAAGTAATGTAAAAAGACTTTCATTAAGGAAAAAAGGTGTTTCCAACGTACATTGCTCAGCTTTATCCTTTCTCACGCAGTAGTTACTTGGATAATATGTGAGTGATTTAGTACAATAGATTGAATACACCTTGAAAATTACACAAGCTTCTTAATTTATACTAAAAATAGGTAACCGTCGAGGGAACATTCTGCGCTAGGATGAAGACAAGTGTCTTCTGCATGTCCCTCGACCTATGACTTTCAGCCACGTTTCCTCCTCTTAAATGCTGGCGAAAACTGCCTTTCCCTCCAATAATTCAAAATTCAAATAATCCTCGTACCATGTGCCAAGGAGAGAATACTTTCTTTTAGTCGAGTAACATAAGTCTTCTTCAGTCGAATGAGCCCTTGGTCGAAGATTCCTATCATAACTTAGATCTTTTTTCTTAAGTTATTTCATGTGTCGAATCATACTTCCTGGTTTGGTTCATTCCAGTTGTTTGGTCCAAAAGACCAAATACAGTAAGTGTCAAATTTGGGAGCCAACACGGGTGTACAAATGTTTTTGTATTTATCTCTAATTTTTTCCCGAACCCTTTTGGTTCGCCGAGATGCCCTTATTTTTTCCTAGGCCAGTCAACCTAGCGGGTCTTTATTCATGCGTAGTATCTTTTAACTATGTGTGCATTCACAGGGTGAGAAAGGTTGTCACCGTCCATATTGGTTAGGTTCATGGCTCCACCAGAAAATACGTTCTTGATCATAAATGGCCCTTCGTATGTGGGAGTCCATTTTTTCCTTGGATCACCTTGCAGAAGTATGATACGCTTGATCACTAGATCACCAACTTGATATACCTGATGTCTGACCTTCTTGTTAAAATCCTTAATCATACACTTTTGGTACATCTGACAATGACAGACAGCCGTAAGCCTTTTCTCGTCAATCAGGTTCATTTGGTCAAGTCGAGTCTAAACCCATTCGTCTTCATTCAGCCCTGCATCCTTCATGATTCTCAAATAAGGGATATGGACCTCAATAGGTAGGACAACATCCATACCGTATACCAAAGAGAAAGGAGTTGCCCCTGTTGATGTGCATATTGTGGTGTGGTAACCATGAAGAGCAAATTGTAACATCTCATGCCAGTCTTTATATGTCATTGTCATATTCTGAATGATCTTCTTAATGTTCATATTAGCAGCCTCTACAGCGCCATTCATCTTTAGCCGATAAGGAGAAGAGTTATGATGCTGGATCTTGAATTACTTATAGAGTTCGGTGATCGTAGTGTTGTTGAGATTTATACCATTATCTGTAATGATTCTTTTGGGGATACCAAACCAACAAATAAGGTTATGCTTGATGAACTGCGCTACAACATTCTTGGTAACGGTAGCAAAAGACGCAACCTCAACCCACTTCGTGAAGTAATCAATGGCAGCAAGGATGAAGTGATGCCCATTGGAAGCGGTAGGTCTGATTTCTCCAATCATGTCGATGCCCCACATTGCAAACAACCAAGGAGCAGTTAAGACGTTTAGAGGAACCGAAGGTATCTGCACCTTATCAGCATAAATTTGGCACTTGTGACAAATCCGCGAATGTTGATAATAGCCTGCTTCCATAGTGGACCAATAGTATCCTGCCCATAGGATCTTTTTAGCCATAGTGTGTCCACTATAATGGGTGCCAATGGTACCTTCATGTAAATCAACCATAATCTTTTCCGCTTCATTATTGTCTACACACCGAAGCAAAGTAGAATCGTAGTTGCGCTTTTAGAGGTTCCTGTTACTGAGAAGGAATTTGGAAGAGAACCTTCTTAGGAACTTTTTATCATTGGCTTAAGCTCCTTCAGGATACTCTTAGCCTTCGAGATATCTTTTGTCTTCATGGAACCAAGGTTTGTCCACTACTTCTTCAGTATCAATCTCGTGACAGTATGCTGGTTCATCCATTCTCTCAATAGTGATCCGAGGAGCCTCATTATCCCACCTGACCTTAAACATGGATGACATAGTTGCTAGCGCATTCGCTAATTGATTTTCCTCTCGTGGAAAATGCTCAAAAGTAATTTCTTCAAAGTATGGGATTAATGTCAACACATACTCTTTGTACGGGATGAGATTAGGATGCTTCGTGACCCATTCTCCTTTGATCTGGCTGATTAATAAAGTCGACTCTCCGAACACACTTAAGAACTTGATCCTTAGATCAATTGCAGCTTTGAGACCCATAATACATGCTTCATACTCAGCCATATTATTGGTACAATTGAAACATAATTGGGAAGTGAAAGTAGTAAGACAACCTTCCGGAGAGATGATCACAACACCGATGCCATTGCCAAGTGTGTTGGAAGCTTCATCAAAAACCATAGTCCACCAGGATCTTTTCTCAGGTCCTTCATCCAGTCCAAGTTCTTCATGATCAGTTACTAACATGATGTTCTCATCCGGGAACTCAAAATTCATGGATTGGTAATCGTCCACAGCCTGATGAGCCAAATGATCAGCTAGTACACTTCCCTTGATTGCTTTTTGGGTTGTGTATTGAATGTCATATTCAGTCAGGATCATTTACCATCTCGCTATTCTTCCGGTGAGAGTGGGCTTCTCGAAGATGTACTTGATATGATTCATTTTAGAGATCAACAAGATAATGTGAGTCAACATATACTGTCTTAGTCGGCAAGCAGCCCATGCCAAAGCGCAACAAATTTTCACGAGTAGTGAGTATCTTGTTTCACAGTTGGTAAACTTTTTGCTAAGGTAGTATATTGCATGCTCTTTTCGACAAGACTCGTCATACTTCCCCAAGACACACCCCATTGAGTTCTCTAATATCGTTAAGTACATGATCAAAGGTATTCCTTCAACTGGAAGCATTAAAATTGGAGGCTCTTGAAGGTATTCCTTGATTCTGTCAAAGGCAGTCTGGAATTCGTCATTCCACTTTACCACTTGATATTTCTTCAGGAGTTTGAATATTGGCTCACAAGTAGTAGTTAGATGGGAAACGAACCTGGCAATGTAATTTAAACGTCCCAAGAAACCCATAACTTCCTTCTCAGTGTGAAGAGCCAACATCTCTTGTATAGCTTTAACCTTTGCAGGATCTACCTGAATACCGTTGTCACTGACAATGAAACCTAGGAGTTTACCAGACCTTACCCTAAAGGTGCACTTGTTCGGATTCAGCCTCAACTTGTATGTCTTCAATCTATCAAACAACTTTTACAAGTGATCAAGGTGCTCTTCTTCAGTTTGAGACCTGGCTATTATGTCGTCAACATAAACCTCTATCTCATGGTGAATCATGTCATGGAACAAAGCTACCATGGCTCGCTGATAGGTTGCCCCAACATTCTTCAACCCAAATGACATCACTTGGTAACAGAAAGTTCCCCATTGTGTGACGAAGGTTGTCTTTTCCATGTCTTCCGGTGCCATCTTGATCTGATTGTAACCAGAGAACCCGTCCATGAAGGAGAATACCTTATGTTGTGTGGTGTTGTCAACTAGAACATTAATATGGGGAAGCCGGAAGTCATCCTTGGGGCTTTACCTATTCAGGTCTCTGTAATCCACACACATACATACCTTGCTGTCCTTCTTAGGCACCAGAACTACATTAGAAACCCATTGTGGATAGGATGTGACAACTAAGAACCCAGTGTTCAACTGCTTCATAACTTCTGCCTTGATCTTTTCTGACATCTCAGGATGCATATGAAGAACCTTCTACTTCACTAGAGGGAAATCTTCTTTAGTTGGCAGATGATGAACCACAATATCAGTGTCCAACCATGGCATGTCTTCATATGACCAGGAAAAGATCTCTACATAATCATGCAGTATCTGAATCAACTGTTGTTTGACACTAAGCTTCAAATTTCCACCTATCTTGACTTCTTTTCTGTCCTCTTATGTACCCAAGTTCACTGTCTCAACTGGCTCTTCATGAGGCTGTATAGCCCTTTCCTCATGTTGTAACAGTCTAGCAAGTTCTCCTGGTACCTCACAATCTTCCTCACCTTCGTCCTCGGCTTGCTTGATCGGATTTTCAAAGTTATAACTGGAAATAGCAGAACTATTATCAATGGGATCCAGAGTGGATGTGGATCTGCAGTTTGATACGTGAGTGTGTGTAAGAGCATAGCTGTATTGATAAAGTAAAAAGCAGAAAAGAAATACAGAGAGCGCAAAATTCGATGCAAAACATCCAATGCTTCATTAATGATATATGAGATTGAAAATGATAACTCTCACAAATAGAGTTTATATTGTTTATTTATTACATATCCGAAAACAAGAAAGACAATTACTCATGAATAAAAGTAACCAGCACACAGTCTTTATCTGTCCAATTACTGGGTCCACCATTGGTAGTAGGGAAGATCCAGCTGTCCATGTCACAATCACAATCACTGTATTCTAAAACGTTGATCCCATGATTGCTGATGCATAGGGAAGGTCCTCCGGCACGAGCACGATGAACATCCCTTTGAGCCCCTGAAGTGAAACCCAAACCAAACTTATTAGATTTATATGGAATGTCAGGGAGTTGAGGGAGTTGGACCCAAATGGTACACCCACCTTCTTCAGTTATTGCTTTGGCGTCCTTGAGAGAAGTCATCTTCAATGGAGGTCTGGTGATCTTTGGAACACTGATAACAGTCTTGGTGGTAGCCATGGTCTAAGGCACCTATTCAAAGTTCTAACAAGGGGTCTCGATGAAATCGCCATCCATTTCAACATACCTGAAAGAGTTCAGGTGGCTTACAATGTACTCCTCTTCACCACTTACTGTGACAATCTTTCCCCTCACTGGGTACTTCAACATCAGATGCAAAGTGGAAGTAACAGCTCTAGCCCTATGGATCCAAGGGCGTCCCAACACACAGGAATAAGATGGTCGGATATGCATCACGTAGAAGGTGGATTCAAAGGTTTGGGAACCAACTTTGATAAGGATGTCAAACTCCCCGTGTACCATTCTTTTTGAACCATCGAAATCCCTCACCACAATGTTACTGGGCTTCAGAGTCAAACCTTCACAATCTAATTTGTCAAGAGCCTTCTTGGGAAGAACATTCAGCAATGAACTGGTATCTACTAGAACATGGGCCAAAGTAGTGCCCCTGCATTCGATGGAGACATGCAGCGCATCATTATGTTTTCTTCCTCTGGGTGTCAAATTAACATCAGAAAAACCCAGTCCATTATCAGCGGTCAAACTAGCCATACAATCTTTGAATTGATCAGCGGAGGTTTCTTGTGGCGCATGAGTTGTCTTGAGGAATTTTACCAAAGCCTCTGCATGGGCTTCGGAGCACAATAATAGGGCCATCATTGAGATCTTGGAAGGAGTCTTCCCCATTTGTTCAACCACATTATAGTCGCTCTTTTAATTATTTTCAGGATTTCTTCCATTACCTTCTTAGAAACCTTAGGAATGGATTATGAATGCGCCTTCGTCTAGAGAGGCTCAACCAATATCTCTTTGCCTCGAGTTTCAGCCGACTCGTTGACAGGAGTGTGAGCAGGGATAGCAGCAAGAGTTGTCATACGAATACCGACAAGAGTAGCAGCAGGGACAATCAAAGGAGTAGTAATGGGAGTATTAGCAGCAGTAGGAATGATCACAGGAGTAGTAATAACTTTAGGAGGAGAGATATCGGGAGATAAAACTCTTCCGCTTCTTGTTATTTTACTGGTCCCAACGATATTATCAATGTCAAAATCAATACCTTCAGTAACTTTGTCTTCAGCAGCCAACAGGTCTTGCTTGACGCCATGGTAATAGACGTTAGCCCTTTAATTCCAAGGAACAACTTTATCCGAGGAATATGATATTGGCCCTGGCATGGTGATGATCAAGGTAGAAAACTTTGGAACAGATGTAATCCTGATGGGTCTTTTGGTGGAGACCCTGGGAGGATTGTGGAAATGGTTATAATAGAAATGTCTTTACATGAAACACTTGTGACTGGAGTCTTCTCAAATAAAATTTCTTTATCATCTATTAGGCGTTGAACACCTTCTTTCAACAAATGTCAACCAATTGGTAGAGATAAACATAAGTGGAAATCTTCACCACAACCCGGAAAGAAACTGGCTTGCAACAGATTCCTTTTAACAGTCATGAGAGGAGTAACAAGTTCCCCAACATAAGCAACAAACATATCATCGTCAACAACATTAACACCATGGTCGTGCTTGGGCAAGGGGGAAGTTATAACATTAGGAGTCTCTGGCACATCGAATTCAATCTCCTTTTCCTTGATCAGATCTTGCACCTTGTTCTTCAAAGTCCAGCAGTCGTTTGCATCATGGCCTGGACTTTCAGAATGGTAGGCACACCGAGCCTTTGGATTATAGTGAGGAGATGCAGTGTCAGGATTTTTGGGAGCTTCCCTCAAAGTTACCTGATTAGATTTCAGTAAGTATGGTAAAACTTGAGACAAGGTCATATTGATCCGGGTAAACTGTCTCATAGGCCTCTCTGCTCTGGGCTGATTGTTCCGCTGTTGAGTAGCTGCAGGCTTGGATATCATTACAGCCCCTACCGTTGGACGGAGTTCAGTTCGAACCTGATTTCTTTGACTACAAGAAGCACTGACCTCTTTCTTTCCCATGAAAGGTCTCTTTCCTGCACTTGAAGAGGTATACTTTTGAATCTTGCCGCTCTTAATCCCAACTTCCACTCTTTCTCCATTTAAGATCAGCTCAATAAAACCAGCTGAGGAGCTTCCAATATAATGGTTGAAAAATGGACTAGATAGTGTACCCAAAAACATGTCCACCAACTCTCTATTAGACAGAGGAGGCTGGACTCTTCCTACTAAGTCTCTCCACTTCTGGGCATAGTCTTTAAAGCCCTTTCTAGAACCCATGGACATACATTGAAGTTGTGTATGGGTCGGAGCAAGGTCAGCATTATATTGGTACTGCTTATAGAAAGCAACAACCAGGTCATCCCAATTATGAATATTGGTTCCCTCCAGCTGATAGAACCACTCTAGCTGAGTCCTGGATAAACTGTCTTAGAAGAAGTGGACCCATAAATCCCTGTCAGCGGTGTGAGGCTGAATCTTCCTCACATAAGATCGGAGATGCATCTTGGGACATGAGACCCCATCGTACTTAGAAAACATCAGAACCTTAAACTTCTGCGGGATGACAACCCCAGAAACCAAACCCAACTCTTCAAAATCCATCCCAGGTACCCTCTAGATTTTCGTTGCATTCAGACGATCCTCCATCTGTTTGTATTTATCATCAGCAGGAGGATACTGCTCCTCATTATAATCAAATTCATTATCATATCCCTTCGGGCTAAGGTCTTCCTCTCTTGTCTCCCCTTCCTGGGTGTCTCCTTCTTTTGACGAAGTTGCTAGTTCTGAAGCTCGCCGCACTGGTCCTCTGATCCTTCTTCCCAAATTCACTACACCAGTTTGTTTCTTTGGCTTCTTGGTCTTCTATTTGACAATCAAGGCCTTCATCTCCTCTTGCCCCTTGACTAGGGCCATGATCATTTGTTAGAACCGAGCATTTTGAGCTTGAAGGTCCTTCACTGTTTGTTTGAGAGCCATTTCTTTTGCTGAAATAAACAGCTGAAAGAAATAAGAAACCTGTACTGAAGACCTGCTTATGCAATGAAATATATGATATGCTTATGCAATGCTTTCAAGGACCTTATTAGATTTAAGATATTTTAAACAAAACATGAAACAAAACTCTTTATTAGTAAGTTTTTAAGGAAACAAAAGATTACACGGGAATAAACATTGAAAGGAAATCCTAAACTCATAAGTCTCCCATGGGCGCTTCCTCTTGGTGTTGAGGTAGGTATTGAGATTCTTCTCTTCGTGAAGCTGCTTTGTTAATTCCAGCATTTTCTTCTCACTTGCATAGAATTGAGTCTCAAAAGTATCCCGTTCTCACTTGCATAGAGTTGGTTGGCATATCAGGATAGAAAATAATGCGGGACTCGCCCCCTTGAACAACAGGTTCCAAGATCACCGGTAAGATCACATCGTATGGCATCATAAGACTTTGGGATCAAGCTCGTATCCATTTTAGGTAAGGTTCCAAAAGGATAGAGTTCTTGCGCCCCAAAGTCTTACTATCGGTCTTCTTAATAATGCCCAAAGCACAGACGAATCTCTAACGATAATTTTGTATATCATTTGAGTAGTTGAACACAATACCCTGGATGAGCATGTCAGGTGGACCATCTCTCAGTGCGTAACCAAATTAACATAGTGCTAAAGAAGGATTGTAGGTGATGCCTCCCCTAATGCCCAGGAGTGGCACATTAGGAAATTCTCCACAACGATCAATAAAAGAGATATCTCCTTGAGAGTGAGGACACCAATGGATGTCGGATTGAGAGAGAGACATTAATCTTTGACTGCACCTTAAGCCTAAATCATTCCGCATTGTTTACCGAGGAAGGTGCGAAATAAACGACCTATATAGCAGAGGGGTGCAACACATGAGAATTCCTCGCTTGTTCAGAGTACGAGTATGGAGAGAATGTAGGATATCCCCGAGCAATGTAGGAACCAGATTGTGAGCAAGGAAGATGTTGATGGCATTAAAATCTATAAATTGATCTAAATTAGGAAATAGGACCAACCCATGGATCAAGAGAGCTAAAACATCTTCGAAGGCATGGTAACTCATAGCATCCAGGAAAATTTGAGCTTTCTCCATTAGAAATTTTGCAAGAAGGCCTTTAATTCCACTTCTTCTTTCCCAATGGGATTCAATATCGGATGGCTTCAAGTGCAAAGCTATGGCAACATCTTCAGCAGTTGGATCTTTTTCTAACCCAGTGAAAGGTACTCACTCCAATATAGGTAAACCAAGTAACTTAGAGAATTCTTCTAGTGTAGGTACCAGTTGATAATCGGGAAATGTGAAGCAATGGTGCTCAGGATCAATGAATTGGAATAGAACACTCATCAAAACTTTGTCAAATCTGGTGGTAACCAAGCTGAGCAAATGACCATGTCTTTTGTTGAATGATGAGTCATTGGGAACTTTCAAGACCAATTCCTTGAGCTTGGGAGGGATTTATGTGAAGTTAATCCGGATGGTTTTTCTGCGACCTGAACTCATATCCTACAAAACAACAAAGAGGTAAATCCAACAGGTCCTTGAAATGGTTAGTATATATGAATGTCATTATGTTTATGATGTCATGATTATGCATAAATCACAAATAAACACAAGCAAATCACACAATAGACCTTAGGTTTAAAGGCTTGCATGAGGTTTAAGGTAAGTACCCTCTTGAATGTTCAGATGGCTCAACCTGTCCTATTAATAGTAACCGGGTTCTAAGGAGTCTCAATATCATTGACCTTTCCATCAGGAATTGTTTCAGCTCACGCGCCGAAGTATTACGGCCAAAAGATCCCGAAAGATTAGTCTCAATGAGTGTAGCATCGAGTATCAACCAATCTTCGGTCGGAACCAAAGTCGATTATCTCACTACTTCCTAATAGCTAGGACGAGTCGATTAAAGGTTCTAAAGGTCAGTTAGCGCTTAGTAACGCTATAAGGAAGCCTAAGGTTATCCTTGACTTACTCAAGAAACATTAGTACAATCCAGAGTATCGCGCTAACGTAGCCACCACTTCGTCCATATCGGTCTATGTTGTACGACCTCCATGATTTATTTCTACTTACCTAAAAGGTGCCCCAGATCCGGGTGTAGGATCTTTATAAGAATACCCCAACAAACCCTCAAAGATAAAGCAAGAAAACACACAATAAAGAATTTAAAATGATGAACTAAAACTCTAAGGTAACCCCACTTCTTATCCCCAGTAGAGTCGCTAGTTATGTGATACGGTGGCAGAACCGACTATTATACTGGTTTTACATTTTGTATTCGCAAATTTGCGGTAAGTAAGAGTCACCAACGAATTTTCTTTTATCTAACAAAGGAAAGGATGAAAAGAATAGAAAAGACCTTTTTCGAGAGTTTTTTGAGTAAGGGGGGTAGATAATGGAAAGGGAAGGTGTTAGTACAATTTCCATCTGTGGTTTTCCACGGGCTCTTAGATACTTGCTCATTTTTGAAAATTTCTTTCGTGTTTGTGTGTTTTGAAAAGCTTATTTGCTTTATGATAACTCTTGTATCAGTCCTCAAGAGTGTTGATAAAGCATTTTTCGAAAATGTTTTGAAAGTGTAGTGTGAAAAAATTGTTTTTTGTGCAAGCACCTAACAACTATCTACTTACTCGAAAAAGGTGTTCTTTTCCTACTTTCCTTTAGATAGTGCTATCCTACTATTAATGAGTAGGTAGCCTTATCGTTTGGATGTTGAAGGACTATCGAAGGGACACTTACAGTCACTAAGGAAACTGGGTAAGAGGTTTTAGTAATTGTCCTAAAGTTCTAAGATCACTTTTTTATCGAGGAAACATTGAAAAGGTCATTGAGGGACTTGTGATCTTTCGAATTAGAAGACATCCAATAAAAATTCTTACGTTTCGAGAATTGTGACTGTTTTTCGAAGGCAACCGAAGTGGGGAGAACCCTAAAGGTGAGTATGTGCAAGTGTGTTGATTCAGTTCATTTATCTTGCAATTATGGTTATCTAATCGTTTTAATGTTTAGTCTTTCTCATGCAATCCTATTAATCTAAGCAATTAACAGTAGTAAAAACGATAAAGTAAATAGAAATATCCTATGCTATTACAGGGCTTCCGGGAGGGGGATACATAACCAAAACATTGGGGATAAAAAACAATAAATAAACCCTAAGTTAAAAGCTATTAAAAACTGTGTACAGATACAATAATTGAAAAGAATAATAAACGCGTGAATCTTAAAACGTGAACAAGTTGAAAAACCTAAAAAATCTAATTGATTTAGAATTTTTTTTTTGTATTTTATTGAGAAAAGATTTGAAATTTTTAACCTAATTTCTAATTATTTTTAATTTAAAGAAAAAGATTAAAATAATTAAATTAAATTAATTTACAATAATTAACTTTAATTATGAAAAACCCTAAGTCTGTTTTTTTGTGATTTTTTTGATTTTATGATTAAAATAAAAAGGAATTTAAAACATAAAACAATTGAAATAAAATGAAATAATGAAATTAAATGGGCCTAGGGTTTGAAGCAATTTGGGAGGTGTGAAGTTGAATTTAGTCTAGGCCCAGGACATTCAAAGCCCAGTGTCTTACGTAAATCTCATATTGCATGTTCCTGAGGGCTCACCATGGGCTCTCAAATCTGGGACGTTAGATCTAATGCTGCATAGATCTAATGGTGACCACTTAATGACACATAGTGTGCGCGCCTGACCCTGGAGCATTGGATCTGAAACAAACCTGTTAGAAAATGAAAAATAGAGAATTCTAGGATCAAACCCAGACCCCTCCTCTCACATGCCTGCGGCTTTTACCGTTTGAGCTGCCAATTCAATCATTATTATAACAACTTAATAATATTATATGTGAAACAAAGGTGAATTCCAGGTCATCAAAAACACACGCGTTTAGTGGATCCACAAGACTTTAAATAAACCAATCAGATTTCGTGAAATGGCCACGCATGCTTTCGCTGGGGTCAAAGGAGTCAATGACACCAGAGATGTACTCCGGTCGTCTTCTCCGGCCAAGCAAAACGGCCAACCTGCAAATATGTTAGATTTAAAGCCTACCAAGAGGTCTATTCCATGTAAAATCACCCCCTGAGTTCAAATTCGGGCTTAGATTTAATGGATCGTCACTATATCAAGCGTTTCGAGTGCATTTTCAGGTCATGCCCTAGAAATGGAAAAATGAGATTCAAGCGTTTAAGCTTGTATGCAATACGTTAAACCTGCCTTATGCAATATCATGAACATTAGATATGTTAATAACACATATTTAGAAAGATTGAAATAAAAAATAATATACCAAACGGTGATGACGGTTATGGAGCTTTTGGACGTGGAGGCGCTTGACTACGGGCCTGATTCAACTCCTGGGAGTCTCAGGGGATGAATGGTAGACTCGGTTTGGCCTGGAACTGGCTGGAGAGAGAGAGAGATTTCGAATTGCACCACATTGAAGAAAATTGGAGCTTTTCTAGGGTTTATTTGAGGCAGTTGCGCGTATGTATACAGGCTGGAATGTTTGTGCTTATATGTGAGACAAGATTAGGGTAACAAATATGGCACAAATCCAATGGAATTATGGTGTTTCAAAATGTTTCCAAACTTTCCATTTTTGAAGATTTTTTCCTTTTTCATGGCCTTGCACGATTCTCTTGTCATGTCACATCCTTGCATGAGTTGTCTTGGCTTTTAAGAGACTTGAATATCAAGCCCACACACCTTTAAGTCTCTCTTTGCATTTTATTTAAATTAAAATTGAATATTAAAGATTTAATTCAAAATAAATTAAATAAACAAAAGGAGGGGCATGTAATTAAGCTTAGAAGTTATAGGTCATGTTAGGAATAAGTTCAGATCATAAAAACCAAGGCCCATTTGGAAGAAAACCAATATTGGTCAATATTTTCTTCATGCACTTCTTCAAAATTGGTCAAACTTAGCAATTCATATATCTCTCAATTTTAAACTTATGACAGTGTTCTTGGACTTTTTGGAGAGCTTAGGATGTCCTCTAAACAACCCTTTTAGTTTCATCCCAATTGGATCTTCCATGTTCATGTACCAAGCTTTGACCCAAAAGGTATTTTGGTTGACTTTTTGAAAGGACCCATAATGTCTGAGCTTGTATCTTTTAATTGGGTAATTTCTTGAAATTGAGTGCTGAAGAGAAATTGTAGGGAATTAGATTCTTTTCAAAATGAGATTTGGTGGAAAATTTCTGATAAAGTATAAGAAAGTTATGCCTGGTCAAAGTCTGGTTGACTTTTCCTATAGAAACTCTAATTAGCAATTCTTGACTTTTGACGAATTAGAAGCATTTCTTGAGGAATCATGATCAACCCTTTATCAAATGATGGATATCACTTCAAAATGCTGAGGTTGACAAAAAAATCTTGAAGTTTGACTGTATATAGACCACAATTGACTTTTGACCTAATGTAGTTGATTTTAAAGCATTTGAGCAATTGACTGAGCAAACTTGTTGTGCAAAGCATGAAATATGGCATGGACTATCTTGAAGACATATTAGGACAATGGAAAACATTTGAGACCTTTGGAGCTCACACATCTTGATGAAAAATGAAATCCTAGTTAGAGGTTCATTGCCTTAAGAGGAGAATTTGTCTGGTCAATTCTTGGTCATCCTTGGGCAAGTTGGGGACCTCAATAGGCATGTGTTGAGTAAAAAGGGAAGGAAAATTTTGGGGTATAACAGCTGCCCCTGTTCAATCTTCTTAAACCTGAAAATTTAAATTGGCTTGTCTGCCTTTTATGATCTGAAGGTTGAAGATGATTGAACACTAGAGTGCCCAAAAATTTTCACTCGTCCGAAGTGATACTATTGGTGGACAATATCGGGAATAGGCTTACAAATGACATTTGGAAAAGATGACAAAAGACTGTCGGAGATGGGCTTAAAGATGCCTTCCATAGAAAATGACGAAGAGTCATCGGAGATGGGCTTAAAGACGCCATCTAGGGAACATGTTGATTTCATGAGAGATTCCTTTATGGGGATTCCTGTTCCTGTCGTTTGAGGAGGACTCCACTGAGGAATGTTGGTCTCTATCATCGGAAATAGAGTCTAGGAGCTTCAGTTGTCCATTACTCTACTGGGGATTTATCTCTTAACCGGAGAGGTGAAAGTTAACTACTATCTGGTCGTGACCCATGCTTCACAGGGACTTGCTGAGGACAATAAGGCTGACTGCTATCTAGTTGTATTCCAGGCTTCACAACGACCTATTGGGGAATATGAAATTAACTGCTATTTGGTCGGTTCCAGGAGTCAGAATAATTGTAGACAATAAACTGTTATCAGGTCGTATCCAGGCTTTAGTGATTTGAAGAAATTAAGCTGTTATTTGGTCGGTTCCAGGCTTTAACATGAATCTGAGGTATACCATTATATTGTCGGGTACAGGCTTCAGTGTCATAGGTCATACTATCATCTGGTCGGGTCTAGGCTTCATAGTAATTAACAAAATAAACTGCTATCTGGTCAGACTCCATGATTTACAGTATCTTTAACTGAATAAGAATCAGAAAATCTTAGGGTCGATTTAACTGAGCCAGAGAAAGGATCTACCGAAAAATAATCAGGATAAAACATTAGTCGATTTAGACCGAACCAGCAGAGGTCTTGAATTATCTTCAACTGGAATAGAATCAGAGAAATCTTAGGGCCGATTTAACTGAACCAGAGAAAGTATCTACCGGAAAAGAATCAGAATAAATCATTGGCCGATTTAAACTAAAACAGAAGAGGTCTTGAGTTATCTTTAACTGGATAAGAATCAGAAAAATCTTAGGTTCGATTTAACTGAACTAAAGAAGTCTTTAATTGTCTTTGACCGAACAAGAATCAGAAAAATCTTTGAGTCGATTTAACTGAACCAGAGAAAGTGTCTACTGGAAATGAATCGGAATAAATCATTGGTCGATTTAAACTGAACTAGTAGGGGTCTTGAATATGATCTTCTGAATAAAATGTTGGAATAGCCCTTCGTCAGAGGTAACCTTTGAAAAGACTGTCAGGTCATATAAGTAGTTTTTGATGTTTGTTGATTGATCTTTCCTGAAAAGGTAAAGAGTTAGTCATATGAAATGTCATGATGCATGAAATTCATTGTGTAATGGTGTTCCCAAAATAAATGAGATTGTGTTGTATGCAATATGTATGTGCATGCCATGATGTACGGACATGGAATGCTGGTGCGACATTTCCTAGTCTGGGAAAAAAAGTCCCTGACTGCTACTGGAGAGTACTAGGAATCTGAATCCCGGACTGTTGTTTGGTAGAAAGTGATTCTTTCATTTCTGATGGGGATGATGAATGGAGATGATTTGCATGGGATTTCCTCTTTCCATTCGGGGATACTCTGCTGGGGACCTTTGACTTATGCTTGAGAATTCTCCGCTGGGGAGAAGATGCTTTGTTGGAAGACTTTACCAAATGTAGAGAAATAAACTCCGTTGGGGGATGAACTTTCGCAGATAGAGAAATAAACTCTACCTGGGATGTGGATTTATAAACTGTTTGAGATTTGTAAAAATCAGCTAGGGAACATTGATTTAACCTCTATGAGGGAACTTTGCTGGAGAAGGTAATTCCTGCTTGGAAAAAAAAAGAGGTCAAAACTTTGGTTGTTTTCACTCTGTAGGGATATAGACATCACCAGGATGTATGGTGAGGATTCGGCGGTGACTTTGCATCAGGACGTCTCTGCCCCTGTATTTGCTGGAGAAAGTAACTGCGGGGATTACATATGGCTTTTTAGGCATTGTCCCGTTTCTTAAAGTCATTAGAAACTATCTTTCTGTTTTTTATGCAAGTATTTGTAAACAGTAATCGTATTCAAATGCATATGTCGAAATAATCACTGGACGCTTTTGCAATACAAAACAGAAAAATAGAAAACAAATAGCATTGTACTTTCAAAGAAATGATTTGTATTGATTTTGAAATTTGCCTATAACTGGTGCTTTTGTACAAAAGAAACTGACATTCTAGTAAGAGAAGGTTGTCGTAAAAGTGGAAACTATAGTATAAAGAGAAAACAACTATGTGTAATAATCCCATCGATTTCAATTCTGCTATTTCCCTTATGTCCTTGAGCGTCTCATCACTTTGCTACTTGTCTGAAGTTGACTGGATTGATTGGTACCGTTTGAGCTTGATGGTTGATACTGAAGTTTGGTTGCGAGGTGATTGAACGAGACATAGTTATATGCTTTTAAATCCCTAACTTTTGCCTGGACCTCCCTTTTGGGTTTTCAGTCCACCAGGATACCCTTTTTTGTCTGAAGCCGGCTTTTCTCTACAGAAGATCAGATGTGCAATAATGATCGTTCGAAAGTTCATTGTCTTCTCAGCAGCTGATTATTGATGTGTTTTCCTAGTACATTGCTAAACACGCATCATTACATTTCATCTACCCAAATGCGTAGCATTTCCATTGTATGGAGCATTACACTATATAAAAGAATTTTCAAACATGCATGAGTATAAGCCAGTTGTTTTTAATTTTAGTAACCAAATTGATTACGCGCCCAGATTGGAATTATCGCCATAACAAGCCTAGGGTGACTCTATTTTGTTTCCCCAGCAGAGTTTGTTCTGGTTCACCACCAGTCGGGTCATTGGTATCTTCCATTTCCCCGATAAGTTTGTGGTTTATTCTTTCCCTTGTAAGTCCTTAGTTATGTTACCCGTGTTTGCCTTTGCAATTAGAGTGCGAGTAAGAATAGCCTTTCTTGCTTCTCAAGTGTTTGAGTATCCATACTTGGTGTGTGGTGATTCAGATAATTGCGACTCTTGAAGAAATACACCCCACCTCTGGCATGGGGGATTTTTTAGTTCTTGCATATCCGCAACTCTTAAAGTCTAACATGCATTGGTAATACTTGTTTAGAGTTCCAACAATTGGTCTCTTTTTTTTCTAATCACAAGTTCGCCTTCTCCCAGTGCCTTTTTTTGTTGGTTAAAGTTAGCCTTCAATCGGTGTTCTTTCTCTAGGCGTCTATCTGAAGTTAGTCATCCTGCCTTGATATATCCAGTCGAGATCACTTTGTTAGATCTCTTCCATCTTCGGTATCTTCGGTCGATCCCGTTGTATTAGGTCTCTTCCTTCTTTGATATCTTTGGTTGAAATTGTTATGTTAGATTTCATTCTTCCTGGATATATCTGGTTGAGACCACTTTGTTAGATCTCTTCCATCTTCGATATCTTCGGTTGAGCCCGCTAGGTTAGGTCTCTTCTTTCTTTGATATCTTTGGTGAAAATTGTTGTGTTAGATTTCATCTTGCCTTGATATATCCGGTCAAGATCACTTTTTTAGATTTCTTCCATCTTCGACGTCTTCGGTCGAGCCCGTTGTGTTAGGTCTTTTCCTTCTTTGATATCTTTGGTTAAAATCGATGTGTTAGATTTCATCCTACCTTGATATATCCTGTCAAGATCACTTTGTTAGATCTCTTCCATCTTTGATATCTTCGATCGAGCCTGCTGTGTTAGGTCTCTTCCTTCTTTGATATCTTTGGTTGAAATCTCTATGTTAGATTTCATCCTTCCTTGATATATCCATTCGAAATCAATTTGTTAGATCTCTTCCATCTTTGATGTCTTCGGTCGAGCCCGCCGTTTTAGGTCTCTTCCTTCTTTGATATCTTTCATTGAAATTGATATGTTAGATTTCATCCTGCCTTGATATATTCGGTCGAGATCACTTTGTTAGATCTCTTCCATCTTCGATATCTTCTGTCGAGTCCGTTGTGTTAGGTCTCTTCCTTCTTTGATATCTTTGGTTGTAATTGTTGTGTTAGATTTCATCCTACCTTGATATATCCTGTTGAGATCACTTTTTTAGATATCTTCCATCTTCGATTTTTTCGGTCGAGCCCGCTGTGTTAGGTCTCTTCCTTCTTTAATACCTTTGGTTAAAATCGTTGTGTTATATTTCATCCTGCCTTGATATATTCGATCGAGATCACTTTGTTAGATCTCTTGCATCTTTAATATCTTCGGTCGAATCCACTGTGTTAGGTCCATTCCTTCTTTGATATCTTTGGTTCAAATCGCTGTGTTAGATCTCATCCTTCCTTGATTTATCTGGTTGAGATTGTTGTGTTAGGTCTCTTCCTTCTTTGATATCTTTGGTCGAATCTGATGTGTTAGGTTTCTTCCTTCCTCGTTGTTCGATTGAGATCACTTTGTTAGATCTCTCCCATTTTCTATATCTTCTATCTTTGATATCCCTGGTTGAAATCGTTGTGTTAGATTTCACCCTGCCTTGATATATCCGGTCGAGATCACTTTGTTAGATCTCTTCCATCTTCGATATCTTCGATCAATTCCGCTGTGTTAGGTTTATTCCTTCTTTGATATCTTTCGTTGAAATCATTGTGTTATATCTCATCCTTCCTTGATATATTCGGTTGAGATCGTTGTGTTAGGTCTCTTCCTTCTTTGATATCTTTGGTCGAATCCGCTGTGTTAGGTTTCTTCCTTCCTTGTTGTTCTATTGGGATCGCTTTGTTAGATCTCTCCCATCTTCTATATTTTCCATCTTTGATATCCCTGGTTGAAATTATTGTGTTATATTTCTTCCTTCTCCTCGATATCTGGTCGAGATCGTTTGTTAGATCCCTTCCATTTCCGAAAATTTCATTTGAGATCGCTTTGTCAGGTCTCATTCATCCCTGTTGTCCTTGGGTGAAATCACGGTGGAATATCATGTTTCCCGACATCTTCGATTGAGTCCCCTGTAGTGGATCTTTTTCTGGAGTATCTAATATTTGTCTTGTGTATGTCTAGACTTAACCTGACATTCAAGAAATTTACCCAGTTGATTATTGCAACCAAAGAAAGAGGGAAAAGAAAAAAACAAAATACAGAAAACCAGAAATATAATAATTCCTGATCGGCTTCAGAGTGCAAATATTCGGGTTCTTTTAGTATTTAACCTTTTTCCTCCTGGAAAGTTCGAAAGTCATCTGCCAATTTCACCTTCAGGTTTAAGACGATTAAATAGGGGCAGTTGTTTCACCCCAAAATTTCCCCTCTTCATTGTGATCCTAATTGGCTTATATTGCATTATCATATTGCATACATGCATTTCATGAGATCAAGGATATTTGATCAACAAAAAATCAAGTCATCATTTTTCCGGTTTCTAGTAGTATCAGTGTGCTTAGAGTTGAAAAGAAATTGGACATTTCAGTGAATTTGAGACAGGGCGTAATTGTAATCGACTGCCGATTCATTGTCTTGCGAATATTCCAAAATTCATAACTCCGATTTGGTTCATCATCTCAAGATGGTTTTTGCATCAAAAGAATCTTCTTGATATGTACTCCATTTCGTATGTTCGTACCAAGATCCAATTCCTCAGGGAAAGCTTTCGAATAAGCGGATCTTCTGAAAATGTACAAGTGAAAATATTGTGAAAAAGTGCTGAAGGTGTGGTTTTTGCACACTAAAAAATTCATAACTCGAAGACCGTTTATCATTTTGAACCCGTTTAGTGGTCAAAATTCTATCTTGATGTCATCTACATTCCGTATCTCATGGCCGAAAGCCGGTTCTACTCAGAGAGTCTTCGAATATACGAATTTATCAAATATGTCCACACAAGAAAATTGTGACAAATGTTCACCTGCTTCATCTTAAGAAAATCATAACTCGGTCGATTCTTATCGTATCGAGCTAGTTGTGGTGGCATTTGTTCCCATATTAAGTTGGCTAAATATTACTTTCAGCTTTCCAATTCGAACGAAATCCCGAAGGCCTTTATTTTTTGTCTAAAATGCGCGCAACGGATTTGAAAATCTTGAATCGAGAAATATTTTCACCTGAGACGAAACTTCAAAAAATAATAACTAAATCATCGTTTATCCAATTGAGCTTATATTTGGACACGGTGTTGTTCTCAACGTTAGATACATTCACATTTCAACTTCGAAAGTCGCGACGAGGGACCTGCAAATTTGACCTTAAAGTGTCGGACTCTGATGAACTAAAAATTTGCACATTTGCTTGTGTTTATTGGAGGCTCATTCATTCAAAAAAGAGCACACTATATATTCTTATTCACTCCAATTTTCAAGGGGACTCTCATAATTGACCAATTTTCTAAAACACTCAAAAAACTTTCTCTCATCTTACTCAAGGATCAAAGAGCAACTTTCTCTCATTTTCATCAAGAACACCAACAACTTTTCCAACAACTTCTTCAAGATCAAAAAGTCAAAGAAGGTCAATTCTTCTCCGATCTCGAATCTGATTGTTATGATCTCTATACCTAAGCTTCCTCTTCAATTGTACAATAAGACTTTCTTGATTTAAGCATTTTTGAAATAAGTGATTCTTAAATTAGCACTTTTATGGATCAATAAATTGAACCTTGATCTAATTTTAATTGTGGAAGTGATTTCGATTATGAAAATGTGAATTGATCTTGAATCATGATGTGCAAATCCATAATTGGATGATTAAATAAGTGCTTATTCAATTAATTGATTTTCATGAAAGTGCTTATTTGAAAAAACAAAATGTTGAAGTTGTTTCAAGCTTAATTGATGACTCTTGATTGATTATGTGAGGTATAATTTGGATCTCTAATTGTGAAAAACTCATGAGCTAAATTTCAGAGATTATGTGTTTGACAAAATGCTTGAGCCATTGTGCCTTGATCTTACCGCGTGATTCAATTGATTTTTGGTTGCGTATAAATTTCCTTGTGCTATGGTCATAGCATAATTGATGTGAATTTGGTTTTTGATCCGATAAAAATGCTTCAAAACTCATGAAATCAGATCATGAATTCACATGTCGATCGTGCTAAGATCAGGGAATTTGTCATATAATTTATGTTGTTTTGGTTTCCGTTTTGTGCCGCGGATATTCTATGATTTTCAAGATTTCCAACAATTCGAACCATGCGGAAAATGGACACTCGATCCAAAAGTTATGTTGCTTCAAAGTTTCAATTTTACAAGACTGTAGTTGAGTCGACGCATAGCCTTTTTGAGTCGACACAAACAGTTTGGACCACACACGGGAAGTGTTGCATCCCATATTATTTGCGTCATTTGAATAAGAAAAAAGTCTCTTAAATCATGAAATTATTGGCAAGTGTAAGTGTTTAGTTATTGGCATGTATTTTTGGTAAAACCAGGTGTGTAAATGTCATGACTGATGTCATAACATTCTGGTTTATTAGGTACTTTATGCAGAAAAAGTATGGCATACAGTAGCTACTGTTTATGAGTGTGTATCTGAGCATTTTTCAATGATCACATTTATTGCCTTCTACCAAAATCAGTAAACAGGAATTCTGATGTCATAACAAATGTTAAGACATCCTGTACTGATCTAACAGATATGCAGTTTGGTTAATTCTGAGATTTTTCAGGAAGATGGCTCCTTCCTTCCAGAACAGAATCTCACGTGGACTTTAGGTTAACCTAGCTCAACCCTAATCTGGTTGATAAAGTCTTGTGACCAAGTCTTAAGGTTAAACCTAATTAACCCTAGCTTTTTATGGAAACCCTAACTGAAGAAACAGCTGCATATATATTCAACATGAATGTTGGTTGTAGAGTATCTCTTTTGACTGAAGATCAATTAGGAGCTGTATAGTTTTAACTGCTGTAATCCAAGCAAGTATCATTGTGATAAGTGACTTGGAATAGGTTTTGATTGTAAGGGTTTTTGTATCACTCAAAGCTTTGAAGCAAGAGTGTTTGTGTCTCTTGACTAAAGCTTTGAACCAAAGTCAAGTTAGGTTTATGTATCACTCAAAGCTGTGAAGCAAGAGTGTTTGTGTTACTTGATTAAAAAGCTGTGAAGCATAATCAAGTGTATGTTCTGAAGAGTGTCTTCATTAATTCATTAGTCAATTGTTTTAAGTATCACTGCTGTGATTGAGGGGGAGTGAGTAGGAACTCAGGTTTAAGTTAAACTTAGATTGAAGTTGCATTGGGTAGGTCTTAAGTGAAGGAGATAAACTGGTTGGTTTATTCCTGAATTAATATCTCTTATAGTGGATTTCCTCCCTGGCTTGGTAGCCCCCAGAGTAGGTGTTGTTTCACACTGAACTGGGTAAACAATTGACTGTGTTCTTTACTGTTTTTATTTACTGTCTTATAGAAAGTCAGATACGGTGTCATAACATTCACTGTGACATTGAGTATCTGCTGCCAGAATTTCAATTGGCATCAGAGCAGGCAACCTGCCTGTATTACTGGGTGAGATCTAGGGATATCACTTTCTGGCACTATGGACAAAGAAGGAGTTTTTGGAAACAGACCACCCATTCTGGATGGAACAAATTATGACTACTGGAAACCTCGTATGATTTCCTTCTTAAAATCACTGGACAAAAAGGCTTGGAGAGCTGCTGACAAAGGATGGAACCATCCCACCATAACTGAGAAAGATGGGACAATCAGTCTGAAGCCTGAGGAAGAATGGAGCAAAGAAGAAGATGAGTTAGCCCTAGGTAATTCCAAAGCTTTAAATGCCTTGTTCAATGGAATTGATAGAAACATATTCAGACTAGTACATCAATGTGAACTGGCCAAGGAAGTGTGGGACACTCTCAAAACTATCCATGAGGGCACATCCAAAGTAAAAATGTCAAGGCTTCAGATGCTGACTACCAAGTTTGAGAACCTAAGGATGAAGGAAGATGAAACCATTCATGAGTTTCACATGAACATCTTGGAGATTGCCAACACCTCAGGAGCATTGGGTGAAAAGATGTCTGAAGAAAAACTGGTGAGAAAGATTCTCAGATCCCTACCTAAAAGATTTGCAATGAAGGTAACTGCTATAGAGGAAGCCCAGGACATCAACAACTTAAAGGTGGATGAACTCATTGGGTCTCTTCAGACTTTTGAGATGGGGATCAGTGACAATGTTGACAAGAAAAACAAGAGCATAACACTTGTATCCAACACTGAAGATGAAAACAAGAAGGATGAAGAAGAAAATATTTCAGAAGCTATAGCCATGCTTGGAAGACAATTCAACAAACTCATCAAAAGAATGGATCCAAAGTCAAGGTCAAATGTTGAGAACATTCCCTCTGACATTAACAGATCTTATGACTCCAGCAGAAGACCAAGGTCTGAAGAGAAGGGAAATCAAGGCAGAGGAATTCAATGCCATGGTTGTGAAGGATATGGGCATATTCGAGCTGAGTGTCCTACCTTTCTTAAGAAACAAAAGAAAGGAATGACTGTTACCTGGTCTGACTGTGATTCAGAAAGTAATTCTGAAGAAGAATCTGCCAAACTAGTTACTACACTAACTGGTGTTTGTACCTCTGAAAGTGACACTAGTGACGAGGAAGTGACATTTGAAGAACTGGCTGATACTTACAAGAAATTGTGTATCAGAAGTGATGAAGTCTGTGTGCAAAATGAGAGACAAACAAAACTCATCATAAAGTTGGAGGCTGAAAAAAGGGCAGACCTTGAAACTATAAGTCATCTAGAAGGGGAAGTTCAAATACTAAACTCAAAACTGAACCAGATGACCAAATCTGTCAAGATGCTGACAAATGGAACTGACAAATTGGAAGAAATCCTTCAGGTTGGACAAAATGTGGGAAACAAGTCTGGTCTAGGATTTGTGGCAGCAAAGAAATCTGGTGCAGACAAGAAGATCAGGTCTGATAAACAAATGTCAAAGCAGATGTCACAACATAACACTCAACATCGGGAACAGAGAAATATGAAGAAAAAGTACCAAAGATGGAGATGTCATCATTGTGGTAGGTTTGGTCACATAAAGCCTTTCTGCTTCAGATTGTATGGATACCCTAATCAGAACCCAGGTGTCAAACCTAAGTCTAACAGGGTACCACATACTCCTCAATGGAAGAAAAAGGCTACAGCCCTGATAGCCCACACTTCCCTGAGAGTCTCTGCAAAGGAAGACTGGTACTTTGACAGTGGGTGTTCTAAGCACATGACTGGAATCAAGAACCTTCTCAATAATGTTAAACCTCACACCACTAGTTATGTGACCTTTGGAGATGGTGCTAGAGGTGAAATCAAAGGAGTTGGTAATTTGGACTGCCTTGGAGTTCCAAATCTGAATGAAGTACTATTGGTAAAAGGCCTGACTGCTAATCTCATTAGTATCAGTCAATTATGTGATCTAGGATTCAAGGTCAACTTCTCAAAATCTGAATGTCTTGTAATTAACGAAAAACAAGAAGTTGTAATGAAAGGAGTCAGATCTAAAGACAACTGTTACTTGTGGGAGCCTGAGAACACTAATTACTCCACTGTGTGTTCTATTGCCAAAGAAGAAAAAGAGGTGAAACTGTGGCACCAAAAACTTGGCCATCTTCATCTAAGAGGAATGAAAAGGATTATCTCCATGGAGGCAGTCAGAGGGATTCCAAGACTGCAAATTGATGAAGGGAGAGTTTGTGGTGAATGTCAGGTTGGTAAGCAGACTAGGATGTCACATCCAAAGTCAAGACATCTGACCACCTCTAAGGTTCTGGAACTTCTACATATGGATCTGATGGGACCAATGCAGGTGGAAAGTCTTGGTGGAAAGAGATATGCCTATGTTGTTGTGGATGACTATTCCAGATTCACCTGGATTAACTTCATTAAGGAAAAATCTGATGTGTTTGAAGTTTTTAAAGAACTGTGCAAAAGAATTCAAAGAGAAAAAGAAGGGTGTATTGTCAGAATCAGAAGTGATCATGGCAAGGAATTTGAAAACAGTAAGTTTAATGAGTTCTGTTCCTCAGAAGGAATTAGTCATGAATTCTCTTCTCCTATAACTCCCCAACAAAATGGAGTTGTAGAAAGGAAAAATAGGACCATACAGGAATCTGCCAGAGCTATGATACATGCCAAAAGACTTCCTATTCATTTTTGGGCTGAAGCTATGAATACAGCTTGTTATGTCCATAACAGAGTCACTTTGAGAAAGGGAACCTCATCCACCATTTATGAACTCTGGAAAGGAAGAAAGCCAACTGTGAAGTACTTCCATGTATTTGGCAGCAAATGCTATATTCTGGCAGATCGTGAACAAAGGAGAAAGCTGGACCCTAAAAGTGATGAAGGTATATTTCTAGGATACTCCTCCAACAACAGAGCTTATAGGGTATTCAATTCCAGGACCAAAGTCATGATGGAATCAATAAATGTCATAGTTGATGATTATCATGAAGAAACAAATGTCCCTTGTAATGTTGAGACATTCTTTGAGACTCCAACTCAACAGAATGACCTTCCTAACACCACTACAGTAGACTCTGAATCCAAGGAAGCTAGCAAAATCCCTTCCATCAGAATTCAGAAAGATCATCCTAAAGAACTCATTATAGGGGATCCAAATAGTGGAGTCATTACAAGATCTAGAGAAATCATCTCAAACTCTTGCTTTGTGTCTAAAATTGAACCAAGAAATGTTAAGGAGGCCTTAACTGATGAATACTGGATTGGTGCAATGCAAGATGAATTGAACCAATTTAAGCAACATGAAGTTTGGGAGTTAGTTCCTAGAACAGAGGGAACAAACATCATTGGCACAAAATGGATATACAAGAACAAATCAGATGCTGAAGGAGTTGTCACTAGGAATAAGGCAAGACTTTTTGCCCAAGGATACACTCAAGTTGAAGGGGTTTATTTTGATGAGACCTTTGCCCCTGTAGCCAGACTGGAATCTATCAGACTCCTATTGGGAATTGCTTGCCTCCTGAAGTTCAAGCTGTTTCAGATGGATGTAAAAAGTGCCTTCCTAAATGGGTACTTAAATGAAGAAGTTTATGTGGAACAACCTAAAGGTTTTGTGGATCCAAACCACCCTGATCATGTCTACAAATTGAGGAAAGCTCTATATGGCCTGAAACAAGCTCCTAGAGCATGGTATGACAGGTTAACAAAATTTCTCTCAGACAAAGGATACAGAAAAGGAGGCTTGGATAAAACCCTCTTTGTCAAAAATGAAGGAGGGAAGTTAATGGTAGCTCAAATATATGTTGATGACATAGTGTTTGGGGGAATGTCAGAACAAATGGTTAAACATTTTGCTGACTAGATGAAGGCTGAATTCGAAATGAGTCTCATGGGAGAACTGACTTATTTTCTTGGACTGCAAGTCTCACAGATGGAGGACTCAATATTTCTATCTCAAAGCAAGTATGCAAAGAACATTGTCAAGAAGTTTGGTATGGAGAATGCCAGTCACAAAAGGACCCCTGCACCTACTCATTTAAAGCTATCCAAAGATTCAAGTGGGGTTAAGGTGGACCAAAGTCTGTACAGAAGCATGATAGGAAGTTTGATGTACTTAACAGCCAGCAGAACTGACATTGCTTTTGCAATTGGAGTTTGTGCAAGATACCAAGCTGATCCTAAAGTCAGTCATATCAACCAAGTAAAGAGAATTTTGAAGTATGTAAGTGGAACTTACAACTATGGCTTACTGTACTCTCATGGTTGTGAACCAACTCTAACTGGTTATTGTGATGCTGATTGGGCTGGAAGTGTTGATGATAGAAAAAGCACCTCTGGAGGATGTTTCTTCTTAGGAAATAATCTGGTCTCCTGGTTCAGCAAGAAACAGAACTGTGTGTCTCTCTCTACTGCTGAAGCTGAATACATTGCAGCTGGTAGTAGCTGTTCTCAAATGATCTGGATGAAATAGATGCTTAATGAGTATAATGTCACACAAGATGTTATGACATTGTACTGCGACAATCTGAGTACAATCAACATTTCCAAGAATCCTATTCAGCATAGCAGGACCAAACATATTGACATAAGACATCACTTTATCAGAGACCTTGTAGAAGAGAAGACGATTAAACTGGAACATGTTGCCACTGAGCTACAGCTGGCTGACATTTTTACCAAGGCACTTGATGCAAATCAATTTGAAAACTTGAGGGGCAAGTTGGGTATTTGCCAACAGGAGGAATTGTAGCAATTAATTTTGCTTAAAACAAGGGTTGAAGGAGTTATTTTTGTTAAGTCTATTTTGATTGGGTTAATCATATGCTTTCCCATTTCTTTCATAATTATTAAGAAGTTGAATAGACACTCATTTGCCTCCTTTCTCTCTCAACTCTGCAACAAATCCCATTCTCTCAATCAAAGTTCTCTCTCTAGTTGGAACAGGAGGAGACTGAAGGAAACAGAAGGGAAGAGGGTGCTGCTGAAGATCAGCTCAATGCTGAAGAAAGTAGCTCCTCTGAAGATGACAGTGCTTAAAGTTTGATGGAGTTGACAAGCCTGATGTTGGTTCCTGTTGATGCAAGTGTCTTCAGATTTTATTTGTTATTTTTTTTTTGGATGACTGTATAACATTTAAGTACATGTATCTTTGGCCCATTTGTGGCTAAAGAGGGGGAGATATTTTATGTTAATTACTTGATAGACATTATATTTTTCTGCTGACATATTCTTTCTGCTGCTCTATATTCTCTGATTGCTTAGGGGTTTTAGCCAAAAATCTGCCAAAGGGGGAGTTTGTAAGTGTTTAGTTATTGGCATGTATTTTTGGTAAAACCAGGTGTGTAAATGTCATGACTGATGTCATAACATTCTGGTTTATTAGGTACTTTATGCAGAAAAAGTATGGCATACAGTAGCTACTGTTTATGAGTGTGTATCTGAGCATTTTGCAATGATCACATTTATTGCCTTCTACCAAAATCAGTAAACAGGAATTCTGATGTCATAACAAATGTTAAGACATCCTGTACTGATCTAACAGATATGCAGTTTGGTTAATTCTGAGATTTTTCAGGAAGATGGCTCCTTCCTTCCAGAACAGAATCTCACGTGGACTTTAGGTTAACCTAGCTCAACCCTAATCTGGTTGGTAAAGTCTTGTGACCAAGTCTTAAGGTTAAACCTAATTAACCCTAGCTTTTTGTGGAAACCCTAACTGAAGAAACAACTGCATATATATTCAACAGGAATGCTGGTTGCAGAGTATCTCTTTTGACTGAAGATCAATTAGGAGCTGTATAGTTTTAACTGCTGTAATCCAAGCAAGTATCATTGTGATAAGTGACTTGGAATAGGTTTTGATTGTAAGGGTTTTTTTATCAGTCAAAGCTTTGAAGCAAGAGTGTTTGTGTCTCTTGACTAAAGCTTTGAAGCAAAGTCAAGTTAGGTTTATGTATCACTCAAAGCTGTGAAGCAAGAGTGTTTGTGTTACTTGATTAAAAAGCTGTAAAGCATAATCAAGTGTATGTTCTGAAGAGTGTTTTCATTAATTCATTAGTCAATTGTTTTAAGTATCACTACTGTGATTGAGGGGGAGTGAGTAGGAACTCAGGTTTAAGTTAAACTTAGATTGAAGTTGCATTGGGTAGGTCTTAAGTGAAGGAGATAAACTGGTTGGTTTATTCCTGAATTAATATCTCTTATAGTGGATTTCCTCCCTGGCTTGGTAGCCCCCAGAGTAGGTGTTGTTTCACACTGAACTGGGTAAACAATTGACTGTGTTCTTTACTGTTTTTATTTACTGTCTTATAGAAAGTCAGATACAGTGTCATAACATTCACTGTGACATTGAGTATCTGCTGCCAGAATTTCAACAAGTACCATAACACTTTAGCGGAAGGATGCTTCCTACTAACATTGTCATATTATTGTCATCACCATTGTTGGCATTCATCTTGTAACGCAACACACCATATTTTGGACTTTGATTCCAGTCTTCATACTCTTTCTTGTATAATATGCAATCATTAGGGCATGCATGTATTTTGATATAATCCAAACCCATTGGACACAATATCTTCTTGGCCTCATAACAATGATCCAACATATTGTTATCTTCTGGTATCATTTGCTTTAGCATATCAAGTAATTCTGTGAAACTTTTATTCGACCGTCCGTTTTTTGCCTTCAGATTAAAAAACTTTAACACCATAGACAATCGTGTAAAACTTATGCATCCCTTATATAAATGGGTTTCTTTATCACTACATAAAAGTATCATAAATATGATTATTCTTAAAATAAGATTCTCTAACATCACGAAACATGAAATTTATATGGTACATGCAACACATGGAAATACTAAAATTCCAACATTAAAACAATATTAAGGCACATGTTACAACATCTGATATGACATCCTGAACAAATTCATCTTGTTATAACACATAATAAAACTTAAACTGCAAAATGATAAATATCACATAGAGTTATTAACCTAGTTCGATGCAACATCATCTACTATGGGAGCTACCAAGCTAGGAAGAAATTCCACTATCAGCAGTATTAGTTCAAAGCTAAACTCCCTCGTTTACAACTTCTCGCCTAATCCCTACCCAATGCTACTTCTACCTAGGTACCTTATATATATGAGAAACCTCCATCTCACTTCCTAAATCACCTCAGTGATATCTAACAGTCCTAATCCCAGTGACTGTAATGAGTATAACTAAACAAGAAGATCATATTTCCATTACAATACTTAGCCAAGACTCTCGACCAAGAACAATACTTAGAGTTACTTAAAAGCTTCCTCCAAGAACAATACTCAACTCATTGCCTAAAGGATTCTGAGTGAGAACACTACGTCTACCACATGTTTTAAAAGATACAAGGGTGACAAACCCCTACACAATACACAATATAATCTCGAAACCTAAGACTATTATCTTCCCCTAATTTTACAATTATTGAAAGATTAAAAAATACATTAGGTTAGGTCTTCTCTTTAACTACACTTCTTCAATCTATGGGCTTGGATATTCTGAATCAAGAAGTTTCTTGATCCACAAGTTGAGAGTTGTATCTACTGTGCAGCAAAATATCCTTAAATCTTGGAACAACCAATATAAAATTTCCTAAATTGTCTCAAGGATCCAATTTAGTAACTAATGTACAATTGAAGATATAAAACCGTTCCAAAAAAATCTTCTTCACCTGTGGAAAATATTTAATATATATCCAAAGAAAACATAACAAAATCCAATTAAATCTGTCAAGATTTAAAACAGCAACTCCTTCCTGTTGCATATCAGAACAGGATGTCACGACATCTGGTCAGAACCAAGTTTTAGAAAAAGTTGTCAATCCCAAAACCATGGTACTAATAGAACATATCCTCTATTAGATCATCCATATATTCATCTTCATCTATTCTTTGACTTTGTGATGTATGGCTTCCCTCTTTATCCACCTCACCATGCCATGTCCATATTGTATAATTTTGGCATATACCAATAACACATAAGTGATGGAATATTTCATCCTTTGTACCTTTATGGATATTCCCGCATTTAACACAAGGACAATAAAAGATACCATTATTTTTTAGAATATTTTTATCAGTATGTTCAAGGAATTCATGACCTCCATTCTCATAAACCAAACCTAATATATCAGCTTTCATCCAACTAAGGTCCATAAAACTTCTGAAATTTATACACGAATAATAATGTTAATGACACACCAAATTCTAAACCAAAAACTAAAGTCTATTCATAACAAAAATATAACTCTAAACCTTAAGCATATGAATATAATATTTTTGTTCACTTTTATATCCAACAGAACAACTAACAAACAATATATATATATATATATATATATATATATATATATATATATATATATATATATATATATATATATATATATATATATATATATATATATATATATATATATATATATATATATATATATATATATATATATATATATATATATATATATATATATATATATATATATATATATATATATATATATATATATATATATATATATATATATATATATATACAACATTAAACACAAGAAAGATATTCGGGGGAACAAACAAAACAACTAACAAACAGTATATATGAACCAAGAACAATATACCACATTGAACGAAAAAGAATTGAAAACTGAAGAGGAAGAGTACCGTACTTCGAAGGTGAGGACAAGAACAAGAATGAAGATGTTGAATATTTGCGATTGAAATGAACAAGAATGAATATGTTGAAGAAAAAGAGTACCACTGTCGTCTCTGGTTCACTTTTTTGCCTTAGTGTCTTATGAAAGAAATGAAGAATAAGTTATTTTAATTTATCAGTAAAACCTTTGATCACGATTAAAAACCATAACCCTAGTGGAAATTTAAATAATCTAACAATGTTTGAGTCAATCCATCATAGTGACGTCCATTTTATTTTTTATTTAAAAATGAATAAGAATGAAAAGGCGCGTCTTAATGTTAAAGGAATAAATTATTTGATTATGCTTTGGTTCGAATCCAAGAAAGCTTTATTATATAACCACGATTATGTCAACAACTATTATTACATCCTAACAATTTTTAATTAATAAAAAAATAAAAAAATGTTAGCGTCTATGTTTAGAGATGTCACCATGGTGTTAGGAAGAACCGTGGTGAATTGCACGTTGTTGTTTGCGTGTTTTGTAGCAGTGGACACTTAGTCATTCAAGAAACAATCAACTCACTGTTGAATACAAGTTTCTATGATTACAATATTGCTTCTTGAAATCATATTACACAGAAATGAAGAACAAATAATAACACAATAGTGTTAAGCAAGTTAGAGAACAACAGTTCCTTGCTAGCAAGTTAACGAACAAAAGTTCCTTGCTTTACAAAACTTAACAAAGTTATTTTGGAAGCATTTTTACAAATTGAATCAGGATAAAATTCTTTCAAAATTATTAGCCTTTTCAAATTCTTCCAAGTCTTTCTTTTATAGGAAAAAAGAAATCCGTTGGAGGGTATAATAGGAATACTAAATTTCTAGTTGTCTTCTTGCAACAATCAATATGAGTGGTAGACAACATATTACCAATAGTACAATCCTTGCGCCACAAAAACAGGGTAGTGGAAGGATGTGACTTTGTACTATCACTTTACGTGAGAACTTTGATCTTCTCTTCTAATCTTCAGATGCTTCAGAGTATGTTAGATTTGAAGCATGCTTAGAAGGATAAAAAAAAGTCTTCAGAACTTTTTCAACAAAACCTTGTCTTCAGAGTCTTTAGCGTGTTGGTCTTCAGAGTCGTGTCTTATGAATCTTCAAAACTCGTTCAACATAACCTTGTATTCAGAATCTTTATAATTATTGGTCTTTAGAGTCTTCAGAACATGTTCATTAGAACCTTGTATTTTGAATCTTCTGAACCCTGGAGCAAGAGAGATTGGAATCTTTAGAGCTTGAGAACCCTTCATAAGCTCTACTATCAAAATCATAGTTAGAAGCGATAAAAAATAACGTTAATAAGAACTGTTGTTTTAGAAGCATTCTAAGCAATAGCACACACACTTTTATCTTTTAGTTTATTTAGTCCAGAATCTGATGATGTCACACGTCAATTCTTTAGAGTCAGAACCTGTTAGAAAAAGCTACACACTAAAAAAACCATTAGGGTACTAAATTGTTATCTAATCACCCGTGAAATGTTATCATAAAAACTCAAGGCCAGATGCAGAACCAAATCTTGTTATTACAATCTCCCCATTTTTGATGATGACAAAACCATGTATTTTGATACAATTTATACCAATTAAGCACATATAAATAATTCAGAGTCATCTAAGCAGCTCCACCTGAGTTCTATATTCCCAGAACTTGTTTAATCTTGTTTAGAATCTCCCCTTGAGTTCAAGACATAAAGAATTTTTGAGAAATAACATGAATCAATCTTCATGAAGGAATATTGTAAGTTCTTTAGTTTTAGGATTGGCATTAATTTTTGTATAACAAATAAAGCAACAATATGTTAGATAGCATATTTTAATTTGCTAACAGGAACAGGTTGAGCAAGAACCTTTTCTTATGTTTGGGACATGTTGAGTTGAAGTGTTTCAACATTTGGAACAACATGTCGAATAAGATGTCCTATGAAGGAGCATACGACATCGCGCTTGAGCTGAAGTGATTCTATTAAATCTACTATGATTTAACAAGTGCAAAATATTCAGTGAATATTATGAAATCCTATGTGATACTGAATTAAAGGTCAATAGAATCAAGTCAGAATATCAAAGATTATACAATTTCTAAACATGGAGATTATTTAGGAAACTAATGATTGGAGACCTTGTTTGTAGCAAAAGTTACTGCTGGTTTGTAACAGCTGATTTGCTGTATTTAGAAAGCCCAGGTCCAGTTAGGAATCAGTTATAAATAGAAGTATTTGTAACCTAGTTTGACACAGGTTCAAGATGTAGAAGTTTAGGGCTTTGTCAAGGTAAACTACTCGAGTTGTGGGATGGTCACCATGTTCTCATTCATAAACCTATAGGTAATGAGTTGAGTATTGTTCTTTCAAGAATCTTTGAAGCAACTCTATGTTTTTGTTCTTGGTTAGGAGAAAGGTTGTAAATGTGGGAGTTTAACCTTGAGTCATAGCAAGGTATGGTCATGGAAGTGTTATTTCTGATTTTCTTAGAATTGTGTTGATCTAATCGCTGTATGTGGTTGATGAGGGATTGAGGAGGGCCTCATATCTAGGTGAGTATTAGATAGAAATCTAGTGAGGTTAGTGATTAAGTGATAATTTTTAAACCAGGGAGTTTTGATTTGAATTGATACTACCATTAGTGGATTTGTCCCTGGCTTGGTATACCCCCAGAGTAGGAGAGTTGCTCCAAATTGGGTTAACAATTCTGGTGCGGTGTTATTTCTTTTAAGTACTGTTTTTAATGTTTATAACTTGCCTGTGTTATTTGTGTCAAATAAGATGTCTCGACATCCTCTTAAGACATCTGAGTTCTATCAAACCAGAATTTCAATTGGTATCAAAGCAGGCATCACGGTTTGTTCTAGGTGAGATCCTGGGATGATACTTTCTGGTCATGGGCAAGGAATGTATTAATGAAAAGTTTTTTAAACTTGGAGAGTTCATATTGTTGTTTGAATTATCCCTAGAAGTGGAGGATGGACTATTCATGATAGGAGGTGTATTGGACCTATCTGTGTTAATTTCAGGCTAGTAGCTTTGGAGGAGAGCTGTTGTATTAAGGGTTTGATTTATTTTCAAACCTAGGTTAACCTGTTGCACATGGTGTGTTTGTGAAAAGGTTTGTGTGTTACCTGAATGTTGGTGAGGAGTCTTCTGGTTTGTGTTCGGCTACATATATATCTGATGGAAGACTTCTGGTGGTTTTGTGTGTTGAGTCTGCAACACTCTATTCTCCTCTGAAGGTTTATCTCATGGTGTGGTGATACTTGAGGACATGTTCGACTAACTTGTTAGAGTTTCCAAAGATACTTGAGGTTTATCCCAAGTCCACTTATAAAGGCACTCGTGTATGAGTTTGTTGAAAAGAGATCTGGTAGAAGCTATTTATTTTTGCTTCGAACCCTAAAAGGCCAATCTCTAGGCTTTGATAAAGGATTTCTTAATGTGTTCCTTGTGAAGGGAACTGATGTCCTACCAGATGTTGGAACATCATACTAACAGATTTTGCAGAATCTTGTTGGATAAAGGTAGAGCATTACATATGATTGGGGGCTAAATAAATGTAGTTTTATCACGTGTGTTTGGAACCTACTCCTGATCTGGAAGAGAGGAATCCGTGTGATGTGTCTAGGAAGTTTCTATCTTAGACATGTATGTTGATAAAGACATGATCAACATACTGGATACTCATTGTATTAATTTATTTCTAGTCTACATGAGTTAGAGTGTAGTGGCTATGCTTTGTTCTTCCTGTGGAAGCTTGATAAAGGTATCTTATCCAGATCCTTTATATGTGGAGGTCAAACCTAAATGTTGAGGACATTCTCTTTGACATCTGGAAGATCCTTCTGATCAAAGGAGCAAGATTTATGAATCTTGTTGATGGCCATGGAACAGATTCTATTTGGAAGGGAATAACTTGTGCATACCAACCACGGGTGTGCAACTACTATATGATTCTCAAGGAATTCTTAGCAGTTAATAAGGGGGAGTTTTTAATCTGAAGCTAGAATAACTTGAAAGAGTGTCAGACATAATGTCTTGACATGTTTATATTGAGGATTTATTTTTCTCAATATGGCTTGTGGTACTTTTCATAGATCGGATGAAGGTTGTTTACTCTAACTTGGTACTCTTATCAAGTCAATGAGAGCATGGAACTCTTATTCTGTTGGAAAAGTCGTCCAAGGGATGGTGAGCATTGAATATATCAACTGGGATTCTATGGTTGATGGTTGTCTGCACTATGGAGAGTCATCTTAATCACCTAGGATGAGCATCTCAATTGTCTGAAGCAAGGAGGAGTTATTATTTATGGAGCCAAAGGATTATGGTTCCCTGATGTCTACTTGAGAAATTCCTCTCTCCGCTTGGGTTCAATTATGTGGTGTCCTCGCATAATAGAACATTGGTGTTTTCAAGGATTAAAGGGGATTCTTGTGTATTGGAAGAAGCAGACTCAGCCTGAACAATCAGCTTGTGTTGTTTGAAGATCATTCAAGGCCATGGTTATTGAAGTCTGCTTCAGATACCTGTTAGAGGGAATCTCCTCTAAAGGTGCAGATAGATGGCATCTATCACCTCAAAGTCAGACAGAAGGTCTAAATTTTATGGATGATCTAGGTTGAATGTTGATCAACTACTGATGCTTAATCCTCTTGTTCCCCTTGCATGAGTTATGGATTAATATGGTGTCTCCAAACCATAGTTAAGGATCCATGTGTTTGAGATTGTTGTCAGATCCAATGTTGGAACAACATCTCAAGGTGTGAAACTTCCTCATCCACGGATGTTTGTACAGAGAGAGGCATAAGGTCAAGCCACTAACCTATTCTGGAATATTTTGTGAATTAGCTGGTACTAGACGTATGCAGAAGAAGATTGTCAGACCAACTGCTCTACCTTGCGTGAGAAGGTAATACTTAACTAATAAATGGTTAATACTTTGACGGGAGCTGAGTATTTATCTATCCTCTGTAGAGATTATGCATAAGACTGATGGTGATTACTTTGATGGGAGACTAAGTATTTGTCTAAAGAAGTGATGCAATTCTGCATTCTAAACCTTGTGGTTCAAAGGGTATGTGAGAGTTTATTTCTCTCTATAACATTCAGGTGTTTGGAAAAACCTGGATGAGGTACTTTAGATGTGTTCTTTTGGGAGCTTATTGAAGGATATCTTGCATAATGAGTCCTTTGGATTATATTTTAAGAACCTTACATCTTGGGTTCTATATTCTGAAGCCGATGTCCCACATGATGTCTTAACATCATGATTATTGATGGCTATTTTTTCTTGGGATTATGCAGTTGGATGCTCAAGAGTTAATTTTAGAAGTGGCATTTCTGACCTTATGGATTAGAATGTGGATATTCTTGTCCTGTCTACAGTAGCATGTTTGATGAATGCATGACTACTTTGTTGAAGACCATGCTAGTATCAGCAACTACTAGTGGATGCAAGAACATAAGAAGTTGTCAGGTACTGAGGTCTGTTCAGTTTGTTTATGATCTTCTTCTATATGAAATCAAGGAGAGAGTTTTTAGGAGATGTTTTTTTCTACTGCAAGTCACTCCAGAAAAAGTAATGAGTTGGATCTTAGTAAAGCTTTTAAGCAAACTAAGAATTTTTGGATTTTTTGAGTGACTTTTCACCTAGTATGCATGACATTTTTCCTATTCAAAAGCTCATGATACGGTGTGTGGAATTGCTAAGAGCCATAGGGCTTGATTATACTCTTAAGAAGTGAGAACATCTGACTCAGAATAAACTCTACTGAGGGAGTTGGTGTTCAACATGTAGAAGTGTTGGTCTTCGTCATGAAAGCATGAAGTCTTTCATGAGTATTCATTAGGTGCTCAAGTTTTCATCTTCAACTGGAGAATTGTTTATCCATGATAGGGGGAGTCATGAATTTACCTTTGGATTATTGCCGCAATGGTACAAATATTAGAAAGCTTTCTAAGCTTGTGGAGATATTATGCCTCTTATGAGGTTATGATGTCAAATAACATGTTGTGACATTATGATATTATTGGTGATCTTGACAAGGCATGGTTGGTCTTATCCATGTGAAGTTGGACGATTCAGAATGCTACATATCTCTCTGGTGATTAATGATTATGTCCGGGAGAATTTATTTTTCTTTGTAGATGTTAAAAGACTCTCTAAGGGTCTGTATTACTGAGAGATGTCATAAATGTGATATTCTGATATATTGGTGTATATCACTAAGACTAAGTGAAAGGAGAACACTTAGAATCCAGTGGAAGACATGATGTATAAAGATATGTTGGTCAAGTTCTTAAAAGAATACAATGTGTGACTGGATGTCAGGACATTACTTAAGACATGTTTCCTGCGAAACCAACAAGAGAGTTTGATCAATCACGTGTCAGGAAGCGTGTTTGAAATTGCATGTGCAAATATTGGGATGGGTTCTTTTCAGTAGAAACAAACCAAAGTAATTAAAGACATTCAAAGTTATTTTGGACGATGCACGTTAGTTTATGTGGCCGTTTTTCCCTCAATTAACATTCTCTTTGACCAAACGATTATATTTTCAAAGATCTTAAATTCCTAAGAAACTGCTCATCTATTTATAGAGGTTTCTCCTATCCTCTATCACCATGTGAGTGTTTGATATATTTCATCATCACTATGGGTTTTGTTCGGGTCTGGGTAAGTTGTGCCTAAGTCTGGTTCTATGAAGGCCTCCTTTGTCAATTTTTGGAGAAAAAGGGGGAGAAATGGTGTACTCAAATGGTCAGTCTGGAATATCCATTTCCATATGTTTCATTCTAATCGGTCACCATTTCTACTCTGTTTTTGTCACTCATTCGGTGCAAACTCATCAAATCTGTAACACTTTAGTTTTCCTTTTTATCGTTTTGCTTAAGTTATTTTATATTTTGAAAATTTATTTTTGTATGGTTTTTATTTGAATTTTATGCCTTCTAGATGCTTTTGATGGTTTGCTTTCGTAGTTGTTGGTAATCTCAGATGCAGGTAAAGATCTCCAGAAAATTTGTGCAAAGACGAACAAATATGGAAGATATAAGGGCCCTGACACAGCCACCCGTGTCGCTTGACACATGCCATGTCAGGAAAAGAGAAGAACACATATGTTGAACTAGGCAGAAGGGTACACGGGCGCCCGTGTCACACGACATAGCCCATGTCAATTCAGATGACAATCAAAGGTTGCAAAGAATGTTACAGGCGCTGACACGGGTGCCCGTGTCCGGTGATACCGCCCGTGTCATCTTAGGCGCTAGGAATTCCAAATTTTTGAGATTTTTAAGTGTTTGGAGCATCAAGGGAATTCTGGACCTTTGGCATTGATGGGAGATAACCTAACACTATAAAGACCTGATTAAGAGAAAGGAAGAGGGACTTTTTTTGTAAGAATTGAAGAATTGACACGATATAAGAATGGAGATTAACTAGCTTGGGGAAACGGAGAATCCTTCATGCGCGATAGCAATTGAAGATCGATGAATCCATAATTCTTGTAATGTCTAAATCTACGTGTATTATTTTTATTTTGAACATTATGAGAGGCTAAACTCCCCAATGCTAGGGGTGTCCCTGATTTTTCATGATAAGAATACTGATCTTTTTGTTTTATTCAACACAATATTTCTTATGCATTGGTTTTATTGTTCAGAACAATTTATCGTTTTTCCCTATCGGACCAATAGGATTTCACTTTTCTTGACACAGTAGAACTGGACAATCCTGTTGAGTATTTCTAAACAATAATATTATAACAGATTTCACCTAGGACTAGGGCAGTCCTATAATAACCAGTACAATTCTTGATAATCACATGCTTGGCTTTATCACTAATTTGAATGGACACTGAAATTAGGGTAGAAGATCAAAGGTTTCTCCACTAAGGACATAGGGAAAGACAAACTTAATAACTAGTAATTGACATGAAGAACTTGTTGAAAAGATCAAAGAGTAGAAGTTATATTATGGAAAATCATACATTCACCCCTAGCATATTTTAATTAAACAATAAAAGTTATTTATTTTAATTTCTGTTCTTTTACACATGTGCAAGGATTTATCCAACCAAAACAAAATGATAGTGTTTGTTCAATTGAATTAATAATAAGACTCAGTATTTTCTACGCAGACCTCGTGATTGATTCTTGGGGTAAAACCCATTATTACTACATCGGTAAAAATATTACACTTGCTATTTTTCCGATCAAGTTTTTGGCGCCGTTGCTGGGGACTGCCAAAATATAGAGTTAATTATAGTTCAATTGGAATTTTATTGCTCTGCAATTTAAATTTTCTTTTTTCACTTATATAATTTTTATTATTATTACTAATTTCTGTCTAATCTTCTATGTAAGGTAAGGCCTCAGTTGAATTTCCTTTTGACGCAGAGATTGAAAGAACTTTTCACTTAAGGCGAAGAGAAGTGAGATTAGCTAGACTGACATCCGAAGAAGAACTTATCTCAGATAATTCTAATTCTGATTCAGAACACTTTTTAGAGCATAAAAAGACAGATTCAGAGCCAGAAACCATGGGTGAAAATCTGCCATGACCTAAGAGACTCCTTGGTGATTATGGAGGGACAAATGCACCGCTGGTAGATTGACAATTGTGAACCACCCGGTGAATGTACCAAACTTTCAGCTGCATCCTAGTACTATCAATCAGCTCGAGAGGAGATCTTTTTCGGGAAGAGTAAATTAAGATGCTAACAAGAACTTGCAAATATTTTTAACCATGAGCAAAACTCTGAAGATAGATGGGCATACCGAGGAACTGAAAAAGTTGAGAATGTTCCATTTTACTTTAGCTGACGAAGCTGAAGACTGGTTATTTTCCTTGCCAACAAATAACATCATAACCTGGGAAGAGATGGAGACAGCTTTTCTAAAGGTGTATTTTCCAGCGTCAATGTTCATAAGAAAAAGGTATGATATACTGAACTTCAAGAAAAAAGAGGGAGAATCATTGGGGGATTCCTATAAAAGGTTCAAAAGACTTCTAGTGGCCTGCCCTACTCATAATCTGGACCAGACTGATCAGATGCAAACGTTTGTAAATGGTCTAAGAATCAAGACAAAGCAGCTGATAGACACAACAACTGGTGGCTCATCAAATTTCTCAACAGCTACTGGTGTGAAGAAGATAATAGAAGTAATTGCTGCAAATGAGCATTTGGAGTTATATGACAGGGTTTCCAGGAAGTCTGAAGGAGTCATTGATTTAAAGTTGGAGCCCAACATACAATTAAAAATTGAAGAAACAATTGTTGTAGAGGTATACAATAAGCTTAAAGCACTGAATTTAGGCACTCGTCAAGTTACCCATGTTCAACAAGCACAAAATGTTATCTATGAAATCTGTAATGGGCTATACAATACAATGCACTGTAGATTCTCCATAGCAAATTGAATACATTAAGTTCTTGAAGCTGAATAATCCTTATTCAAACACCTATAATCCTGGGTGGAAGAATCATCCAAACTTTGGGTGGAGAGATCAAAAAGGGAATGTTCAGCAACAAGGAAAAAACCAATATCATAACCAATATCAGCAGCAACAACAACAACAGGTTCCTAAGAAGGCAGATTGGGAATTGTCTATCGAAAAGATGGCCTCACAATATTCAGTTCCAAGAAGAAACAAGAAATAATCATAAGAACACATCTTCCTCCATTAAAAATTTGGAGGTACAGATGGGTCAAATAACACAACAGCTGGCTAATGCTCAAGAACCAGGCACTCTGCCTGGTGGAATGGTTACAAACCCTAGAGATAATCATGTTGTGAATGTAGTTGTGACCAGAAGAGGTAAGTTAGTTGAGAATATTGAAATAGAGGAAATACCAGATAAAGGTTTGATAGAAGTGGATCTAGAAATACGAGATGATTCGAAGTAGGCTGGGGAAGTGGTTATAGAGCCAATGGTTGAGAAGGAAAAACAGAAGGATCCTAAGTCTAAAATTATTCTTCCTTATCCTTCAAGAACAAGGAAGAAAGATCTTAATGAGAATTTTTTTGAAAAATTCTTGGAATTGTTCAAGAAACATGAAATTAACATCCCTTTTGCTGAAGCTCTGGAACAAATGCCTATATATGCCAAATTCATGAAAGACATCATCTCCAAGAAGCGGTCCATAGATAATTTGGCGGTAATGCTGACTGAAACATGTTGTGCTATTTTGCAGGGTCTCAAAATTCCTATGAAAAAGAGAGATAGGGATGCAATAACTATTCTGTGTACCATTGTGGATAGATCATTCAAGAAAGCACTTATTGCTTTAGGGGCTAGCGTGAGCCTGATGCCACTCTCAATTTTCAAGAAGCTCGAGCTCGGTGAGGTACAAGACACAAGAATAACACTTCAGTTTGCAGATCATTCAGTGAAAAGACCATGTGGTGGCGCGATCGACATTCTTGGGAAAATTGACAAGTTTGTGTTCCCTGTTGATTTCATAGTTCTTGAAATGCCAGAAGATGAAGAAATACCGCTCATTCTAGGAAGACCTTTTCTAGAGACGGGAAGATGTATGATAATATTGAGGAAGGTAACATGACCCTTAAGGTTAATGATGAGAAGCTAAAAATTAATGTGTTAGAAACCATGAAATTCAAAGATGACGAATGTACAAGTAAAAGTATTGAAGTGCTAGACACGGTGTTCATTCACTCAGTTCAAAGCAAAATTCCTGAATTACCTTTGGAGAGAGTTCTTAGCTTGTCAATTTCTGAAAGCAGTGAGGAAATAGATGAGAAAAATTCTAAAGTGTTGGTTATGTTTGAAGCACAACCTACGTGGAATAGATCAAAACCACAACGGTGGGAAGATTTAAGACCCCCATAATCTCCTGAAGAAAAACAAGAGGTGAAAAAGGGAAAAGAGTTGAAACAACTACCTGAAAATCTCAAGTATATCTTTCTTGACACTGATGAACAATGTCCAACGATTATCAACTCTAGTTTAAAAGAAGTTCAGGAAAACCAGCTCATTAAAGTGGTCAAGAAATACTAGGGTGTTATCGGATGGGCAATTGAAGACTTGAAAGCAATCAGTCCCACTATTTGCATGCACAAGATATTGATGAAAGATAATCAGAAACCTATTGTCTAGCCACAAAGAAGACTAAATCTTGCAATGAAAGAAGTTGTCTGAAAAGAGGTTGTGAAGCTGTTGGATGCATAACTTATTTACCCTATATCCGACAGTGCATGGGTAAGTCTGATTCTTGTGGTACCTAAGAAGGGCAGGACGACTGTCATAAAAAATGAGAAGAATGAATTGATTCCCACCAGAACCGTTACAGGATGGAGAGTGTGCATAGATTACCAAAGATTGAACACTGCTACAAGAAAAAGACCATTTTCCCTTACCACTCATTGACCAAATGTTGGAAAGGTTAGCTGGTCATGATTAACATTGCTTTCTTGATGGTTATTTAGGATACAATCAGATTGCGGTAACTCCAGAAGATCAAGAGAATACTGCGCTCACATGCCCTTATGGTGTTTTCTCCTATAAGAGAATGCCATTTGGGTTGTGTAATGCACCTGCTACCAAATTTGATTAAAAGTATTTATGGAAAACATATGGAGGTATTTA
Source organism: Vicia faba (assembly GCA_948472305.1). Lineage (NCBI taxonomy): Eukaryota > Viridiplantae > Streptophyta > Magnoliopsida > Fabales > Fabaceae > Vicia > Vicia faba. Next base: position 1,009,219,324 of record OX451739.1, on the reverse strand, counting down.
TGGATGATTTTTCGGTTTTCAGATCGTCTTTTGAAAATTGCTTGAAGAACTTATCTCCGGTGTTAGAAAGGTGTCAGCAGACAAATTTGATTATGAATTGGGAGAAGTGTCATTTTATGGTGCGTGAAGGTATAGTGTTGGGTTACAAAATTTCCCATAAGGGAATTGAAGTTAACAAAGCCGAAGTGGAGGTAATAGCAAAGTTACCCCCACCAGTGAATGAGAAAGGGATAAGAAGCTTCTTAGGACATGCAGGATTCTACCATAGGTTCATAAGAGATTTCTCCAAGATTGCAAAGCCGTTAACTAGTCTGCTGGTGAAGGATGCACCATTTATTTTTGATGAAAAGTGCAGTGAAGCTTTCGAGACTTTGAAGAGAAAACTAGTGTCTGCTCCGATTATGATCTCTCTTGATTGGTCTCTTTCTTTTGAGATCATATATGATGCAAGTGATATGGCAGTAGGAGCAGTATTGGGACAGAGAAGAGAAAAGCTCTTGCATGTGATCTACTATGCAAGTCATATTTTGAATCCAACCCAAATGAATTATGCTATGATTGAAAAAGAATTGTTAGTAGTGGTGCACACTTTTGACAAGTTCGAATCATACTTGTTGGGTTCAAAGGTAATTGTTTATACTAACCATGCAACTTTGAAATATCTTTTGCTAAACAGGAATCAAAACCAAGGCTGCTGAGGTGGATCTTACTCTTGCAAGAGTTTGATCTGGAAATCTGAGACAAAATGGATGTGAGAACACTATTGCTGATCACTTATCCTGGATGTCCTCGATAGAAGAAAATAAGGAGAAACACCCAATCAAGGATGAGTTTGTTGACGAACGAATCCTAGTTGTGATGGGTGTGCCGTGGTTTGCAGACTACGCAAACTACTTGGTAGGTGGAGTAATACCTGGTGATTTTGATTCTAACAAGAGGAAAAAGTATTTACATGATTGCAGGTTTTACTTATGGGATGGACCATTCTTGTATAAAAAAGGTATCGACAGGCTGATTCAAAGATGTGTCCCAAAAGAAGAACAAAGAGATATCTTAAAAGCCCGCCATGACTCAGAATATGGAGGACATTTTAGTGGAGATAGAATAGTGGCAAAAGTCCTCCAATCTGGGCTATACTGGCCCTCACTATTCAAAGATGCCCAAGGAATAGTGCTAGAATGCGACAGGTGTCAGTTGACAGGAAACATCTCAAAGAGGAGCCAAATGACTCAAAATGATATATTGGGGGTAGAATTATTTGATGTTTTGGTAATAAACTTCATGGGACCATTCCCACCCTCATTTGGGAAAAATTACATCTTGGTGGCGGTGGACTATGTCTCAAAGTGGGTTAAAGCGGTAGCATTACCCACCAATGATACCAAGGTTGTAGTCAATTTCCTGAAAAACAATATTTTTTCGAGGTTTGGGATTCCTAGAGCTCTAATTAGTGATGAAGGTACCCATTTCATGAAAAAACTGATGGAGAATCTTCTGAGTAAATACAATAGGAAACACAAAGTCGCCACTCTGTATCATCCTCAGATGAGTGGTCAGGTTGAAGTATCAAACAAACAGATAAAGTTGATTCTTGAGAAGACTGTCAGTGCATCACGTAAAGACTGGTCAGTGAAAATGGAGGATGCACTATGGGCATATAAAATAGCAATCAAAACTATAATAGGCAGGTCTCCTTATCAGTTAGCCTATAGTAAAGCTTGTCATCTGGCGCTCGAACTCGAGCATAAGGCATTTTAGGCTTCAAAATTCCTTAACTATGATCTAATAAAAGTTGGTGAATCCCGAATTCTTCAACTTCACGAGTTAGAAGAGTTTAGGGACCAATATTATGAGAATGCCAAAATCTATAAAGAAAAAACAAAGAAATGGCACGATTAGAAGATCAAGAAAAAGGAATTTTAGGAAGGTTAGTTAGTTCTTCTGTTCAATTCCAGGTTGAGATTGTTCCCTAGAAAGCTGAAGTCGAGATGGTCAGGAACATTTGTTGTTCATAAAGTATTTCCCCATGGAGCGATCGAATTAAAAAATCAAGCAAATGCGGATAAGATGAATGGACAAAGGCTGAGTCCTTATTACACTGGGCAAGAGAGGGGTCTGATTGATGATATGTGTCTTACAAGGTAAGATGGATTACCTTCGAGACATGGGATGTTAAACAAAGTAGTATGTGGGAGGAAACCCATGGGTCTTATTTCTAATGATTTCTTGTGTTTTGTTTTCATGTTGTACTTCAGGTTTTTATTTTATGGAAAAGAGTATGTTCTTTGAGTGTCGATTGGCATAAACAAGTGACAAAGAGAAAAGAAGAAGTGGACTAAGCAGGGTTTGACACAACCGTGTCATGGGACACAGTCCATGTCAGCTAATCTGGCACAAAGAAGTAGAGCCTGGCACGGTCGGACGTGTCTTGGGACACGGCCCATGTCATGAAAACTGGAATATACAAATGCTTAATACTTTAAGACATACCCTGACACTATTGGTCGCGTCACGGAACACAGCCCGTGTCAGAAAAGCTGGGATTTTCGTATAAAGGATGTAATGGATAGAGCCTGACATGGTCGGTCGTGTCACTGGACACGGCCCGTGTTGCGCCATCTGGGCAGAAACAAAAAAAAATCAATTTATGGGCCCCATTCGGAATTTTTTTTTAAAAATAACCCTATGTCTCTATTTCTTTTTCTTTGTCTTTCATTTGTAACCTAATCTCACAAATTCTTCCTTTTTTCTCTACAAAACTCCATAGCCACCACCTCTATAAGCTTCACTTATCCACCACTACACTACATATATCACCATGCCGTCTTCACAAAAAGTGTGCCAAATTCCATCCTCTACCACTCTACGGTAGCATTTTCCTCTAACTCTTGTATTCAATTTCGTGTGATTTTTCTAGGTACCCAAAATGCCCCCAAAGAGTATTACAAGAGGCAATCAACCTGCTGATGAACCATCAAGGGCTCGATCAAGGATAACTCCTATTCTGATGGAACAACCTAATGCTCATGGCATCATCTTTGAAAACCTGACACATGAGGTGCGCTACTCGCGCCATATTCAGCGTAATATGATGCAAACAAGGTACATGTATTCTAACACTCTATCGACACTGGGTTTATCTGATGAGATCAATTGCATGTTTCATATCTTAGGAGTATTAGAATTTATGCATTGTGAAGCGCCAACTTTTTAGCGCATAACCCTTGAATTTTTATGTTTTGTAGATTTTAAGTTGCAGCAAATTTGGGAAGGTACCAACAAATGCCATTCAGGTACGATGACTTTCAGGTTATACAATGCTAACCATCAATTAACAGTAGAGGAATTGGAAGGAATCCTCCGAATCCCCATTTATGGACCCATAACCATTCCAGAAACATTTAGTGCAAGCCGGTTTTGGTTGAATATCACGAGCTTGTGGTTATGTTGCTAAGGGTGCTAAAGCATCCCATATCCAAAACCCCTGTTTTCGGTATGCTCAGAAACATTTAGCATATTCTTTGTTCGGACGAGGGGATAGTACAGAGGTGGAAACAAAGCCAAAGCTCTATTTGTTGTATGCCATAGCCAACACAATTCCAGTTAATGTGGTTGCTTTTGCGGCGAATCATTTATGTAAGGTGGGTCATGCAGCTGGTGGAATTTCGCTGAGAGGAATGATTACCCAGATAGCCAGGTATTTTGGTTATGATCCTACAGTGCTGAATTAGGCGCCCATTGCAAGTATGACTAAGCTAGATATGAGCTCCCTTGTCAACCAAGGCATGATCTAGATACAGGGTATGTCTTGATCCCGTGACGCGACCGGTCGTGTCAGGGTATGTCTTAAAGTATTAAGAATTCGTATATTCCAGTTTTCATGACATGGGCCGTGTCCCATGACACGTCCGGCCGTGCCAGGCTCTGCTTCTTTGTGCCAGATTAGCTGACATGGACTGTGTCCCATGACACGGTTGTGTCAGACCCTGCTTAGTCCACTTCTTCTTTTGTCTTTGTCACTTGTTTATGCCAATTGAAACTCAAAGAACTTACTCTTTTCCATAAAAGAAAAACCTGAAGTACAACATGAAAATAAAACACAAGAAATCATTAGAAATAAGACCCATGGGTTTCCTCCCACATACTACTTCGTTTAACATCCCATATCTCGAAGGTCATCCATCTTACCTTGTAAGATGCACATCATCAATCAGACCCCTCTCTTGCCCAGTGTAATAAGGATTCAGCCTTTGTCCATTCACCTTATCCCCATTTTCTTTATTTTTTAATTCGATCGCTCCAAGGGGAAATACTTTATGAACAACAAATGGTCCTGACCATCTTGACTTCAGCTTTCTAGGGAACAATCTCAACCTGGAATTGAACAGAAGAACTAACTAACCTTCCTAAAATTCCTTTTTCTAGATCTTTTGATCGTGCCATTTCTTTGTTTTTTCTTTATAGATTTTGGCATTCTCATAAGCTTGGTCCCTAAACTCTTCTAACTCGTGAAGTTGAAGAATTCGGGATTCGCCAACTTTCATTAGATCATAGTTAAGGAATTTTGAAGCCTAAAATGCCTTATGCTCGAGTTCGAGCGCCAGATGACAAGCTTTACTATAGGCTAACTGATAAAGAGACCTGCCTATTATAGTTTTGAATGCTATTTTATATGCCCATAGTGCATCCTCCATTTTCACTGACCAGTCTTTACGTGATGCACTGACAGTCTTCTCAAGAATCTGCTTTATCTGTTTGTTTGATACTTCAACCTGACCACTCATCTGAGGATGATACAGAGTGGAGACTTTGTGTTTCCTATTGTATTTATTCAGTATATTCTCCATCAGTTTGTTCAAGAAATGGGTACCTTCATCACTAATTAGAGCTCTAGGAATCCCAAACCTCAAAAAAATATTGTTTTTCAGGAAATTGACTACAACCTTGGTATCATTGGTGGGTAATGCTACCGCTTTAACCCACTTTGAGACATAGTCCACCGCCAATAAGATTTAATTTTTCCCAAATGAGGATGGGAATGGTCCCATGAAGTCTATTCCCAAAACATCAAATAATTCTACCCCCAATATATCATTTTGAGGCATTTGGTTCCTCTTTGAGATGTTTCCTGTCAACTGACACCTGTCGCATTCTTGCACTATACCTTGGGCATATTTGAAAAGTGAGGGCCAGTATAGCCCAGATTGGAGGAATTTTGCCACTGTTCTATCTCCACTAAAATGTCCTACATATTCTGAGTCATGGCGGGCTTTTAAAATATCTCTTTGTTCTTCTTATGGGACACATCTTTGAATCAGCCCGTCGATACCTTTTTTATACCAGAATGGTCCATCCCATAAGTAAAACCTGCAATCATGTAAATACTTTTTCCTCTTGTTAGAATCAAAATCACCAGGTATTACTCCACCTACCAAGTAGTTTGCGTAGTCTGCAAACCACGACACGCCCATCACAACTAGGATTCGTTCGTCAACAAACTCATCCTTGATTGGGTGTTTCTCCTTATTTTCTTCTATCGAGGACATCCAGGATAAGTGATCAGCAATAGTGTTCTCACATCCATTTTGTCTCGGATTTCCAGATCAAACTCTTGCAAGAGTAAGATCCACCTCAGCAGCCTTGGTTTTGATTCCTGTTTAGCAAAAGATATTTCAAAGTTGCATATAAACAATTACGTTTGAACCCAACAAGTATGATTTGAACTTCTCAAAAGCGTGCACCACTACTAACAATTCTTTTTCAATCATAGCATAATTCATTTGGGTTGGATTCAAAATATGACTTGCATAGTAGATCACATGCAAGAGCTTTTCTCTTCTCTGTCCCAATACTGCTCCTACTGCCATATCACTTGCATCATATATGATCTGAAAAGAAAGAGACCAATCAAGAGAGATCATAATCGGAGCAGACACTAGTTTTCTCTTCAAAGACTCGAAAGTTTCACTGCACTTTTCATCAAAAATAAATGGTGCATCCTTCACCAGCAGACTAGTTAACGGATTTGCAATCTTGGAGAAATCTCTTATGAACCTATGGTAGAATCCTGCATGTCCTAAAAAGCTTCTTATCCCTTTCTCATTCACTGGTGGGGGTAAATTTGCTATTACCTCCATTTCGGCTTTGTCAACTTCAATTCCCTTATGGGAAATTTTGTAACCCAACACTATACCTTCACGCACCATAAAATGACACTTCTCCCAATTCATAATCAAATTTGTCTGCTGACACCTTTCTAACACCGGAGATAAGTTCTTCAAGCAATTTTCAAAAGACGATTTGAAAACCGAAAAATCATCCATAAATACCTCCAAATGTTTTGATGAAAAGTGCAGTGAAGCTTTCGAGACTTTGAAGAGAAAACTAGTGTCTGCTCCGATTATGATCTCTCTTGATTGGTCTCTTTCTTTTGAGATCATATATGATGCAAGTGATATGGCAGTAGGAGCAGTATTGGGACACAGAAGAGAAAAGCTCTTTCATGTGATCTACTATACAAGTCATATTTTGAATCCAACCCAAATGAATTATGCTATGATTGAAAAAAAATTGTTAGTAGTGGTGCACGCTTTTGACAAGTTCAAATCATACTTGTTTGGTTCAAAGGTAATTGTTTATACTAACCATGCAACTTTGAAATATCTTTTGCTAAACAGGAATCAAAACCAAGGCTGCTGAGGTGGATCTTACTCTTGCAAGAGTTTGATCTGGAAATCCGAGACAAAATGGATGGGAGAACACTATTGCTGATCACTTATCCTGGATGTCCTCGATAGAAGAAAATAAGGAGAAACACCCAATTAAGGATGAGTTTGTTGACGAACGAATCCTAGTTGTGATGGGCGTGCCGTGGTTTGCAGACTACGCAAACTACTTGGTAGGTGGAGTAATACCTAGTGATTTTGATTCTAACAAGAGGAAAAGTATTTACATGATTGCAGGTTTTACTTATGGGATGGACCATTCTTGTATAAAAAAAGGTATCGACAGGTTGATTCAAAGATGTGTCCCAGAAGAAGAACAAAGAGATATCTTAAAATCCCTCCATGACTCAGAATATGGAGGACATTTTAGTGGAGATAGAACAGTGGCAAAAGTCCTCCAATCTGGGCTATACTGGCCCTCACTTTTCAAAGATGCCCAAGGCATAGTGCAAGAATACGACAGGTGTCAGTTGACAGGAAACATCTCAAAGAGGAGCCAAATGCCTCAAAATGTTATATTGGGGGTAGAATTATTTGATGTTTTAGGAATAGACTTCATGGTACCATTCCCACCCTCATTTGGGTAAAAATTACATCTTAGTGGTGGTGGACTATGTCTCAAAGTGGGTTAAAGCGGTAGCATTACCCACTAATGATACCAAGGTTGTAGTCAATTTCCTGAAAAACAATATTTTTTCGAGGTTTGGGATTCCTAGAGCTCTAATTAGTGATGAAGGTACCCATTTCTTGAACAAACTGATGGAGAATCTACTGAATAAATACAATAGGAAAAACAAAGTCTCCACTCTGTATCATCCTCAGATGAGTGGTCAGGTTGAAGTATCAAACAAACAAATAAAGCAGATTCTTGAGAAGACTGTCAGTGCATCACGTAAAGACTGGTCAGGGAAAATGGAGGATGCACTATGGGCAAATAAAATAGCATTCAAAACTATAATAGGCAGGTCTCCTTATCAGTTAGCCTATAGTAAAGCTTGTCATCTGGCGCTCGAACTCGAGCATAAGGCATTTTAGGCTTCAACATTCCTTAACTATGATCTAATGAAAGTTGGCGAATCCCGAATTCTTCAACTTCACGAGTTAGAAGAGTTTAGGGACCAAGCTTAAGAGAATGCCAAAATCTATAAAGAAAAAACAAAGAAATGGCACGATCAGAAGATCCAGAAAAAGGAATTTTATGAAGGTCAGTTAGTTCTTCTGTTCAATTCCAGGTTGAGATTGTTCCCTAGAAAGCTGAAGTCGAGATGGTCAGGACCATTTGTTGTTCATAAAGTATTTCCCCATGGAGCGATCGAATTAAAAAATCAAGCAAATGGGGATAAGGTGAATGGACAAAGGCTGAATCCTTATTACACTGGGCAAGAGAGGGGTCTGATTGATGATGTGTGTCTTACAAGGTAAGATGGATGACCTTCGAGACATGGGATGTTAAACGAAGTAGTATGTGGGAGGAAACCCATGGGTCTTATTTCTAATGATTTCTTGTGTTTTGTTTTCATGTTGTACTTCAGGTTTTTTTTTATGGAAAAGAGTAAGTTCTTTGAGTGTCGATTGGCATAAACAAGTGACAAAGACAAAAGAAGAAGTGGACTAAGCAGGGCCTGACACAACCGTGTCATGGGACACAGTCCATGTTAGCTAATCTGGCACAAAGAAGCAGAGTCTGGCACGGCCGAACGTGTCATGGGACACGGCCCATGTCATGAAAACTGGAATATACGAATGCTTAATACTTTAAGACATACCTTAACACGACCGGTCGCGTCACGGGACACAGCCCGTGTCAGAAAATCTGGGATTTTCGTATAAAGGATGTAATGGATAGAGCCTGACATGGTCGGTCGTGTCACTGGACATGGCCCGTGTCGCACCATCTGGACAGAAACAAAAAAAATCAATTTATGGGCCCCATGCGGAATTTTTTTTAAATAACCCTATGTCTCTATTTCTTTTTCTTTGTCTTTCATTTGTAACCTAATCTCACATATTCTTCCTTTTTTTCTCTACAAAACTCCATAGCCACCACCTCTATAAGCTTCACTTATCCACCATTACACTACATATATCACCATGCCGTCTTCACAAAAAGTGTGCCAAATTCCATCCTCTACCACTCCACAGTAGCATTTTCCTCTAACTCTTGTATTCAATTTCGTGTGATTTTTCTAGGTACCCAAAATGCCCCCAAAGAATAGTACAAGAGGCAATCAACCTGCTGATGAACCATCAAGGGCTCGATCAAGTATAAATCCTATTATGATGGAACAACCTAATGCTCATGGCATCATCTTTGAAAACCTGACACATGAGGTGCGCTACTCGCGCCATATTCAGCATAATATGATGCAAACAAGGTACATGTATTCTAACACTCTATCGACACTGGGTTTATCTGATGAGATCAATTGCATGTTTCATATCTTAGGAGTATTAGAATTTATGCATTGTGAAGCGCCAACTTTTTAGCGCATAACCCTTGAATTTTTATGTTTTGTAGATTTTAAGTTGCAGCAAATTTGGGAAGGTACCAACAGATGCCATTCAGGTACAATGACTTTAAGGTTATACAATGCTGACCATCAATTAAAAGTAGAGGAATTGGAAGGAATCCTCCGACTCCCCATTTCTGGACCCGAAACCATTCCAGAAACATTTAGTGCAAGCCGGTTTTCGTTGAATATCACGAGCTTGTGGTTATGTTTCTAAGGGTGCTAAAGCGTCCCATATCCAAAACCCCTATTTTCGGTATGCTCAGAAATTATCATATTCTTTGTTCGGACGAGGGGATAGTACAGAGGTGGAAACAAAGCCAAAGCTCTATTTGTTGTATGCCATAGCCAACACAATTCCAGTTAATGTGGTCGCTTTTGCAGCGAATCATTTATGTAAGGTGGGTCATGCAACTGGTGGAATTTCACTGAGAGGAATGATTACCCAGATAGCCAGGTATTTTGGTTATGATCCTACAGTGCTGAATTAGGCGCCCATTGCAGGTATGACTAAGTTAGATATGAGCTCCCTTGTCAACCAAGGATTTATCCAGATACAGGGAAGCCGTTTTGGTGTAATCAGTCAGAAGAGAGTTATTCTTACACTTCCTGACCCTGCCAGAATTTTTATCTCAGAGCGAGAGAATTGTTGGTATGTGAGTGATGTCTAGGAAGATCAGGATGAATATGATGAGGATAATAGGGATGAGGAGGATCAAATCCCCCAGAGATGTGTAATCCCCCAAAGATGCCTACCCAAGAACATGGAAGGTCATCATCTTTCACCAAAGAAGAGTGGTTCTGGACACAAACTGAGTTTGGTGACCTCCGAGCGGAACAGGCATAGAAGGGTTTCGAACAGGTCCATCAAGGAAATGAGTTGACCCGCCAGGGAGAAATGTTGAATGACATGTACCAGATGATGCAACATTTGATGTTGCAATTCCCTCCTCCTCAGCTGTAAATCACCATGAGTTCACCCTCGCTTTCTTGAATTCAAACATCAAGGTCAATGTTCTGTTCAAGTGTGGGTTTTTTTTTATTGTTTTTGTTTTTGGTTTTCATTGTTTTTGTTTTTGATTTTTGATTTTTGTTTTATTTTTCGTCCGTATTAGCTTGTCTGGTTGTGTTTTATTTACTGATGTGTTGCAGATTGATTGTATTTTTTTAGATGAAGGACATACGAGTAGCTAAGTGGATGAAAGATGCAACCCAGACTTGCTCCTCAGGAACCCCGGGTAGTTGATACAGTTGAAGAAAAAAAAGATAAGAGTTGGACGCAACTTGGTAACACTGGGATGAGATGGTAGTAAGGTATACCCGAACTGAAAAAGAAGCTGCATTACACGAGGAGTGCTTTGGAACCTGTAAGCTTACCCAACATGGTGAGCGTACATAAAGCCAAACACAAGAAGATCATAATGAGAGTTCATTCAGGTATGTATCTATCATTCCGATTTGACATGTGTTCTACCAGAATAACACACCATGATAACAAACACTGAGGCACGTTGTTTGTTTTACCTCTGAGCCCTTATAGCCATCCCATACTATTATGATTATCCTTTGTTAACCACATTTGAGCCATACCTATTTGTTTGTGATAACCACATATGTTAACCCAAGACCAAACACTTCCTACCTTTGATCGGCATAAGTGTGTAAATTATGAAATTATGCAAACTTCTAAGTTTGGGGTTGTTGTTTATATATAAAAAAATTGAGAAAAAAAAGAGAGAAAAGAGAAAAATAATGGAGGCACTTGAATGTACCGAAATAAAAGAGAATTTATAAATCAAAGGACTCGGGTAATAGTGAAACACTCAAAGAAAAAACTGAGTGAAGCAAAAGAGTGGAGAGAGTAAAATCCCATTGAAATAAATTAATCGCGGAGATAAGAAAGACAACACGAATGCCGAGCCAAAAACTCATTGTGTATCCGTTTTCTTTGTTTATCCCACCGCACCCAAGCCCTGTTACAACCCAAAGACCTCTAAAATTGTGTGGAATCTATTTGTGTAGTGAAGTTAGAATGCATTCAAAGTTAAGAGTCGATATTGCATACATTGAATGCTGAGTGCAAAACACTTTAACCCCGAGAGGTATGGTGAGAAATGTGAAAAAGCTTGCAGGTAAATAAGTATTATGATGTGGAAGTGTAGCAGATAGTTTGGATTGGGGAACCAGAATCTGGACCAGGAAGGTGGAAAGCAAGTTACAAATAACATCGACTGTATTGTGGTAAGAAGGCATTCCGGGGAAACTTTGTTGTTGTCTAGTACATCAATTGAGAACAAGCAATGAGATAAGTTTGGGGTTATGATCGGTCACCATTTCTAATTCATTTCTGTCACTCATTCGGTGCAAATTCATCAAATCTACAACACTTTGGTTTGTATTTTTATCGTTTTGCTTAAGTTATTTTATATTTTGCAAATTTATTTTTGTATGGTTTTTATTTGAATTTTATGCCTTCTAGATGCTTTTGATGGTTTGGTTTAGTAGTTGTTGGTAATCTCAGATGCAGGTAAAAATCGTCAGAAAATTTGTTCAAAGACGAAGAAATATGAAAGATATAAGGGCCCTGACACCGCCACCCATGTCGCCTGACACGAGCCGTGTCAGGAAAAGAGGAGAACACACATGTTAAACTAGGAAGAGGGGACACTGGCGCCCGTGTCACAAGACACGGCCCGCTTCAATTTAGCTTACAATCAAAGGTTGCAAAGAACGTTACAAGCGCTGACACAGGTGCGTGTGTCCGGTGACACGGCCCGTGTCAGCTTAGGCGCTAGTAATTCCATGTTTTTGGGGTTTTTAAGTGTTTGGAGTGTCAAGGGTACTTTGGACATTTGGCACTACTGGGAGATAACCTAACACTATAAAGACCAAATTAAGAGAAAGGAAGAGGGACTTTTTTTTGGAAGAATTAAAGAATTGACACGATAGAAGAGTGAAGATTAACGAGCTTGGGGAAACAGATAATCCATCATGCGTGATAGTAATTGAAGATCGACAAATCCATCATTCTTGTAATGTCTAAATATATGTGTATTTTTTTTATTTTGAATATTTTGAGAGGCTAAACCCCCTATTAGTTTTACTGTTTAGAATAATTTATCGTTTTTCCCTATCGGGCCAATAGGGTTTCACTTTTCTTGACACAGTAGAACTGGACAATTGTTGAGTATTTCTAAACAATAATATTATAGTAGGTTTCACCTAGGACTAGGGAAATCCTATAATAACCAGTACAATTCTTGATAATCACATGCTTGGTTTTATCATTAATTTGAGTGAACACTGAAATTAGGGTAGAAGATCAAAGGTTTTCCACTATGGACTTAGGGAAAGGAACACTTAAGAACTGATAATTGATCTGATGAACTTGTTGAAAAGATCAAAGAGTGGAGTTTATATTATGGCAAATCATACATTCACCCTTAGCATATTTTAATTAAATAGTAAAAAGTCATTTATTTTAATTTCTGTTCTTTTACACATGTGTAAGGATTTATCCAACCAAACCAAAACGATAGTTTTTGTTCAATTGAATTAATAATAAGACTCATTATTTGCTACACAGTTCTCGTGGTCGATTATTGGGGTAAAACGCTATAATACGGTGGGAGAACTGACTTTTGGGTTTTGCATTTTATTGCAAATGTTGCGGATAGCAAGAGTCACCATCGACTTTTCTTTTAACCAATAAATGAAAGGGTGAAAAGAACAGGAAATACCTTTTAAGACTTTGCTGAGTTCAGGGGGTAGGTTATGAAAAGGAAAGGTGTCAGCACCCTTTTCATCCGTTGTTATCTACGGGCTCTTAATTTCTAGCTCACTTTTGAAGTGTTTTGTGTTTGTGTATGTTCGAAAATATTTTGAAAATGCCTAAGTGCGAAGATTTTGTAATTATTCTCGTATCATAGAGAATGTATACAAAATGTTTGTTTTGAAAATATTTGTTGAGAGGAAGTGTTATTTTGTGAAAAGATGTTTTGAAAATGCCAATGTAAGGAAGTTTGCTTTATAATAACCCTTGTCTCATTCCTCAAGAGTGTTTATAAAGTGTTTTGAAAGTAGTTATTTGAAAGTGTAAAGTGTAAAGATTGTTTTAGTTTATGAGCAAGCGATTATGAGCGACCTACCTACTAAAAAAGTCATTCGCGTTATTTTCCTCTTCCTTTAGATAGTGCTTATCCTACCATTAGTTAGTAGGAATCCCTATCATTGGATGTGAGGGACAGGCGTGGGTCATCGTACAGTCATAGAAGGCATCTTGTAAGACGCTTTATCAATTGTCGTAAGGGACTAAGATCGTTTACTGAAGGCTGCATAGAAGGTTCATCAAGAGACTACGATCTTGTAACCGAGGGTCGTTACTAAAGCATCCCACGTTTCAGGGACATGACTGTTTTTATCCGAAGGCAACCAGTGAGGTTACCCTAGAGGTGCGTTTGTGCAAAGTGATTTGTTTCAGTTATTTTTGTCTTGAAATAAGGGTTTTGCTATCGGTTGATTTTAATCTTGCCATACAGACCCTATTTACTAACAGTAATAAGGAAAGCAACAAATTGCGAAAAATAAATATCCTACGCTATTACAACACTTTGGGAATATGGGTAAAAATTTATGAATAGGGATGAAAAGTAAAGTAAATCCTAATTAACCTATTACATACTAGAGTAATTACAGTAATTGAGAAATAAAGTTTGCGAAGATTTGTAAAATAAAGAAAAGAGGAAGGAAATTGTTTTTGTGAGTTTTGATGGAAAAAGTTTGATTATTAACCTAATTATTTGATTAATTTTCATTAACAAAAATTTAGTAAAACCCTAAAGAAACTAAATTAAATTTAATAATAAATGAAAAAGGTCAATTAATTTTAATTAATTAAAAAGAAATCTAATTTAGTTAACTTAAAAATTATTTGTGATTTTTATGATTTTTATGATTTTTTTCTAAATTTAAATAAAATTAGTTAAAAGAAAAGAAAATAGTTAATTTAAAAAACAAAAAAATAGAATTTTAATGGGCCTGAGTTATGATAGGAATTTGGGGGTGTGAAAAGAAGAAAATATTAGGCCAAAGATAGAGAGCATATGCGCCTATGAGATTCAGTGTGGACAACTCAAAGGGGTGCACCGTGGGGGAAATCCCAGTAGCATCAGATCTGTATTGATTGAGATCAAGTGGTTGAGGGATGAAGATACATGGTATGCGTATTGGGCTTGTTTACATTGAATCTGCAAGAAAAACATTAAAAAAACAAAAGGGTACCACTGGGGCTCGAACCCAAGTCCCTCTAGTATACACACACTTGTTTTACCACTAGGGTGACTGTTGCATCCAGTTATGAAACACCCCCACTAAATATATTATAAAATAAGTTTCAAAATTTAAACTTCCCACTTATTCTTCTTCCTCGCGCCAGACAACAACAACAACATATTTTATTCTTTCAAAAGCTTCATTTCTCAACCATTTTAAAAATGTAAACACCAAATTTGCTTGAAATTCAATCACGGATTCAACCATGTAATTCACTCAAGCTGAAACTCAAAGATTAGAGAGAATTTGTGTTGGTACCAAAAATGAACCCTAACGGTTCAGAGTCAAAATTCTCTTCACACAATTAATTTAAATGAGAACTAAGTACATGGTTAGCTTTAGAGGCATGATATCTACATTTTTGCTTTAGAATGTATTTGCAAATTATGCTTGTATCAAGATATCATAGTTTAGAAAACATACCTCTTGCAGTGAAAACTCAGAACATGTATGGATGCTTCTAGGTGAGAATAAATGTTGCCAAAAGCTTCCTTGGACCTTGGTGAGTATGTTGCAATCCTTACTTTCTTCTGAAAGTGTTTGAATCTCCCTAACCAAGTCAAGTTGCAAGCTTCGATTATGGAGTTTGGAGGAGGGTGATGATGATATTATAGGAGTGTAACAAGGGTATGAGTGAGTTATATATGATGTTTATGAAGTGTTAGGATGATTGACTTGCAAAGATATGACAATGGTGATGAATTTGGAAGAAATGGTGTTTTTGGAGCTTTAATGGAGTTTTGGAGCAATTTTAGAATTTGAGAGAGTGTGAGGGTGTTTTGAAGCGGTGAATTCGTGTCTTGGACTGAAAATGGACCCTATATTTATAGGCAAAAGGTTTGAGGAGATGAAGTAACCAGGTTTGCAAGATAACAAGTTATGGCTTGGCTGGATGTAACTTATTCTTGAGAAATCTAAGTTCCAATGCATAGTACTATGACTCATAGAGTCGTTAGGAGCTTTAGACATGTTGATTCTTGCTTTAATGCTTGTGTGTAATCAGAGGAAGCAATGTATGGGCTCAAGGAGTTGACAATTGCATAAAGCATGCTTTATGAGAATGGAAGTGTGATCTTTTTCCCAAAAATGGAATGATGCATTAGACAATGCTTGAATCAAATGGACTATAGCTCAAAAGCTTGTGTAATATTATGATTAGAGATATACTTATAAGTTTAGAGGCCTGCAAAGGGAGATCTCTAAGCATGGTGTGAGATTTGGCCATATGTTCATCACAAAAATGACCTATAATTCAAGTATGAAATGGAACTTCATCTCTTCGAATCTCTCAGCTCAAGTATGATCTTTTCATGCTCTTGGACATTTTGGAAAGCTTGAAACATGATCTTCAACCTTCATGATGACCATTTTGGCTAAATCAACAGGGAAATTGGTGAAAATTGGCCAAAAAGTTGAGATGAAAAATTGAGCAAAACTTGTTGAAATTTTTTCTAAGTGTTCGATAAAAATATCACAACTTCATGAGATCATTAACAATGTTGTAGAATTCATCAATCCCTACAACTTTCATATTGAAAGTTTTCCTTGAATAAACTTGTATCTTGAGGAAACTTGCTTGTGAAGTTAGGGTTTTCTAAGCACAAAATACTTTGAATTTTTTCTAAGTACTTGAAAATATTCCAACTTTGAATTTTGTTGAATTTCTTGGTTCTTGATGATAAAGTTTGATAGTTTTGAATATCTTGATGATTCTTGATTTTTGAATTCTAATGTTGACCAAAAAGTCAATGTTTGACTTTTGTGTGACTGTTGACTTTTCATAAATTGATTCAATTCTTCAACTATCATTCTCTTGTATCTTTGGAAATGTCTTGAGCCATGTAATTAGGTCAACATGTTGTATTTGCGCTCTTGAGATCATGCTTTAAGCCATTAAGTCATGCACTAGGCCATCAATCAATGATCAGTCATCTTTAATCAAAACCCTAATTTTGGCAATTTTTTACCTTTGATGATTTGAGGGCTTTCCTTGAGGAATCATGATCAACCCTCGATCAAATGATGAATATCACTTAAAAATATTGATGTTGACAAAAATCTTGAAGTTTAACTGTATGTTGACTACAGTTGACTTTTTACCCAATATAGATGCCTTTAAATCTTCTGAGCCATTGACTAAGCAAACATGTGATGCAAGACTTGAAACATGACATAAGCATTATTGAGGACCAATGATGAACCATGAAAGTCATTTAAGACCCTTGCAAACCAATTTTATTTGAGAAGCACCAAACCCTAGTTGAAGATCCTTGCTTAGGAAGTGGTTTTGACCAGTCAACTCTTGAGTAGTTTTGAGAAAATGGGGACCTCATGAGAATGTCTTGAAGAAATTGGGAGGGAAAATTTTAGGGTAAAACAGCTACCTCTGTTCAATCTTCTTAAACCTGAAGAGTTAGATTGGCATGTCCTCCATTCGTGACTTGAAGGTAGAAGATGATTGAACACTCAAGTGCCCAAAAATTTGCACTCGTATGTACCCAATGTAATGTTGTTGGTTGATGTAATACTAGGAACGGGCTTAAAGATTCCATTTGGAGAAGTAATGGAGAATTGTCAAAGATGGGCTTATAGATGCCATCCAAAAAAACTATTGATATAACTTAGACTGCATCTACACTCATCTTCGACTGGGAGAAGTATCAGAATAAATCTACACTCGATTTAATTTGAGCCGAAAGCTGTTTACTAAAAGAAGTATCAGAATAAATCCATGGTTGATTTAATCTGGGCCAGAAAATGTCTACTGGAAGAAGTATCAGAATAAGTCTACACTTGATTTAATCTGAACTAGAGATATCTACTGGAAGAAGTATAAGAATAAAGTTATGGTCAATTTAATCTGAGCCAGAAGATGTCTACGTTTGTCTTTAACTGGGAGATGTATCAGAATAAATCTATGGTTGATTTAATATGAGCCAGAAAATGTCTACTGGAAGAAGTATCAAACTAAATTCATGGTCGATTTAATCTGAGCCAGAAAATGTCTACTGGAAGAAGTATCAGAATAAATCTACACTTTATTTAACCTGATCCAGAGAATATCTACTGGAAGAAGTATCAGAATAAATCTATGGTCGATTTAATCTGAGCCAGAAGATGTCTGCGTCCGACTTTAATTGGGAGAACCATCAGAATAAATCTATGGTTGATTTAATCTGAGCCAGAAAATGTCTATTGGAAGAAGTATCAGAATAAATATATGGTCAATTTAATCTGAGCCAGAAGGTGTCTACGTCCGCCTTTAACTGGGAGAAGTATCAAAATAAATCTATGGTTGATTTAATCTGAGTCAGAAATTTTCTACTGGAAGAAGTATCAGAATAAATCTATGGTCGATTTAATCTGACCCAGAAGATGTCTGCGTCCGCCTTTAACTGGGAGAAGTATAAGAATAAATCTATGGTCAATTTAATATGAGCCAGGAAATATCTACTAGAAGAAGTATCTGAATATATATATATATATGGTCGATTTAATCTGAGCCAGAAGATATCTACGTCCGTCTTTAACTGGGAGAAGTATCATAATAGATCTTTGGTTGATTTAATCTGAGCCAAAAAATGTCTACTGGAAGAAGTATCAGAATAAATACACATTTGATTTAATCTGAGCTAGAAGATGTCTATTGGAAGAAGTATCAGAATAAATCTATGGTTAATTTAATCTGAGCCAGAAGATGTATTTTTTTGAGAATGATGCTCTGAGGAAATTGCTAAAATAGCCCTTTGTTAGATGTATCCTTTGAGAAGACTGTCAAGTCATATAAGTAGTTAATGATGTCTATCTGTTGATTGATCTTTCCTAAAAAGGTAAAGAGTTAGTTGTATGCAATGTCATGATTTATGAAATGCATTGCGTAATGATGTTCTCAAAATAAATGATATTGGTAAATGATGTATGAATGTGAAATGTTGTTGAAGTGTATTTTTAAACCCGTCCAGTATCTTTGTCTGGGAAAATAAATTCCTGACTATTGCTAGGGATGAAGAGTATGTGTAATCTTCAACCTTGTCTAGAATGCTTTTGTTGGGAATTCTTGCTTGCTGTTTGAGAAAATTCCTCTAGGAAATGTTGACTTATGTTTGGGGAGTTTAATTCTTATATACCCTGACTGGGGATAAAAGAGATGGATAACCTTCCGACTCGTCTGGGGAGGATAAATTTGAACGATATCTGGTCCGGTTCCAGGTTTCGTAGCAACTCTCTTGGGATAGTGGCGACTTCACTAGGGGGAGGAATTTTTCCGGTGATTCTTAGCAATCTAAGGAATAAACTCAATTTGGGTAGACTGTAATCTGTTGGGGAAATAAACCCTATTGGGGAAATAAACCCTGTTGATGGAGAAATACTCTGCTGAGGAAACAAGCTCTGATGGAGAGAAGAAATCTGCAGGGAGTTTTACAGTTTTGGAGGAATAAATTCAACTGGGGAAGAGAACTTCCATGAACTATACTGATTGGAATTTTGTAGTTGGTGATATTGCTGGGAAAAATATCATATTCTTATATCCTCCAGAGCGATCTGTCAGGGAAATTCCAGGGAATGTTTCTTCATTGAAGATGAATTTGTGAAGATTTCTCTGTGGGGATAATCTCAAGGAAATGGCTCAGTGGGGATTTGTGGATAGCTTGAATGTCATCCCAACTCCTAGAGTCTTGAGTAAATTCATATTCCTGTTCTTATTCATATATTTGTTAATGGTTAATCGTGTTCATATGCATATGTTCATTCAATTTTAGTCATTGGACGTTTTTGCAAACAAAACAGAAAAAACAAAAAGTTTGAATTTTAGGGTGTATTTGTATTGATAGTTTTCCCATAAACAGGCGATTTTATGCAAAGAGACATAAATCCTAGTAAGAGGAAATTGTCGTGAAATATAAAGAGTACAAAGTGAAAACAAAACATATAGCTATGTGAAAATGATCTCGTTGGGTTCCAACTTTGTTATTGCCCCTATATCTTGGAACATCTCATCCCTTGCTGTCGGAAGAAGTTGATTGAACTGATCTGTATCGTTTGAACTTTTGAATTTGGTAATAAAGCTTGTAGTAAGTGATCCAATGAGGCATAGTTGTACGCTTTTTAATCCCTAACTTTTTTATGGACCGCCCTTTCGGGTTTTCAATCCATCGGGACACCCTTTCTTGCCCAAGCTGCCTTTTCAGGTTTTCGATATGCCGGGTGTACAATCTTTTATATATATCCATAATTTTTCCTCAACCCCTTTGGTTCACCGGGATGCCCTTATTTTTTCCTAGGTCATTCAACCTAGCGGGTCATTTTCATGCGTAGTATCTTTTAACTATGTCCATGTTCATAGGATGTGGGAAATCTTCGTCATCCATGGTGGTTAGTATCATAGCACCGACCGAAAATACTATCTTGACAACAAATGGCCCTTTGTAGGTGGGATTCCATTTGCTTCTGGGATCACCTTGTGGTAGAATGATGCGCTTTATTACCAAGTCGCCATCCTGATATACCTGATGCTTGATTTTCTTGTTGAATTCCTTGATCATACGTTTCTGATACATCTAACTATGACAGACAGCCACAAGCCTCTTTTCATTAATTAGATTCAAATGGTCTAGCCTGGTCTTAATCCACTCGTCTTCATCTAAGTCTGCATCTTTCATAATCCTCCGAGAAGGAATCTAAACCTCGATAGGTAAGACAACTTCCATGCCATAGACAAGAGAAAACGGGGTTTCCCTAGTTGATGTTCACGCTGAAGTGAGATAGCCAAGAAGTGAAAATGGTAACATCTCATGCTAGTCTTTGTAAGTCACAACCATCTTTTGTATGATCTTCTTAATATTCTTGTTGGCGGATTCAACTGCGCCATTCATCTTTGGTCGATACGGAGAAGAGTTGTGGTGCTTGATCTTGAACTGCGTGCAAAGTTCAGTGATCATAGTGTTGTTGAGGTTTGTACCATTTTCCATGATGATTCTCTTGGTGATTCCATACCGGCAGATAAGATTATGTTTTATGAACGGGGCGACCACATTCTTGGTAACAGAGGTGAACGAGGCTACTTCAACCCATTTTGTGAAGTAGTCAATGGCGACGAGAATGAAGCGATGTTAGTTAGAAGCATTAGGCTTGATTTCTCCTATCATATCAATTCCCCATACTGCGAATGGCCAAGGAGCGGTCAAGACATTTAGAGGAACTAGAGGAACATGAACTTTATCACCGTAAATTTGGCACTTATGACAAGTTCTTGAGGGATAGTGTTAGTAAGTTTCCATAACTTGATCATCTTTTATCTCCTTGAGCTCATTATTTTTCTACAATAATCTTTGGGATGTCTACTACAACTTTATTTCAATATGAAAGACTTGAAAATGTTTGGAAAGTCATTAAAGAATTGAAAAGATTATAGGTCTTTTGTGAATTTCTCCAAAAATTTTCATCATCTTCCAAAGACCATAAATCTTTCATTTTTTATTATCTTTGAGTGATCTCAATTCCATGATTATATTTGAAGAGTCTACTTCATTTCATCTTCAGGGATCAAGATCAAATTTTAAGTGGAAAGGCTTGTAAGTTTGCAAGACATTATAGGTCATTTTGAAGCTCAACACTTAGCATTTTTCTAAGTACAAAAAATCCGTGTGTTTTTCATGATTTTCAAATGGATATAACTTTATGCTCAAGAATCCAAATGAAAACCTTCATAGAATATTGTAAAGATTGATCATTCAACTTTCTAAATATTCCAAGATTGCATCATAAAGGTCCCTGAGTAGTGAGTTATGCATTGTTGAAGTTGGCTCCGTGGAATCTATTTTTTGCTTCGAGTCATAATTTTTACTATGAGTAAACTTGGATTACAGGTCGAATTACCTAAAGTTTAGTTGCTAAACATGTTTAACTAATTGTCCAGATGTGTTTGGATAAGAATTGCACTTGGTATGAGGTCGTTTTGATGCATTTCAATTCCTTTCATTTCTCATCATCATTCACTTCCCTATAAATAGAGGATGCTATTCCATTCATATCCTCAAGCTTGAAGAACCAAAATTACCATGCCAAACTCTCTCCATAACTCACATTTATGAGTTTTTGATTTCTCATTTCCTTCCCTTCCAGCTCTTATTTCTTGATTGATTCTTCATCGCTGAACTCTACTGAAGCTAACGGAAGAAGAACCAAGCCTTGAATTGCTCTAAATCATGCTAGCCAAGTCAAGTTTCAGAGCAAAATTCTCATACTTCGTTCAGGTAGAATTCTCCACCATTTAACTTCAAATAAATTGCTAACATTTAGTCTCTTCTTGTCTGAAACCCATGCTTCTTATGGTTTCCATTTTCATGGAGAATTGATCGTTTAATTTTAAAACTCGTTTTCATTTTTTTCTTCAGGTTTTTCTAAATTGAGTGAGCTACATGTCATATAAATTTTTCGTGAGGGTACAGTTGTCTTCGTCTTGATGAGACGAATCGAATGACACCAGTCCAGACCTCTAATTTTTCCATTTGTGAAACCCGCAACTAGCGTGTGGCTAGAGGTTGAAGATGATCAGCGTGTCATCTTTAACCAATGATAAGGCGCCACTTCTTTTTCAAACCTATTTTAAAAAATAAATGATTATGTGGTTTATTCACTAATGTCCATATCATGAACAGTGCGCCAGATCCCTTGGATTTGATTACTAGCGCGTTTTGACAATGATCAGATAGTCCACATTTTTTTTGTTTATTATTTTATTTTCTAATTTTTGTTTTAATTGTTTTAAACTTCAAAAAATTCATAAAAAATCATTCAACCTCTAAAATTCTGAAAAAATTATCAAAAATACTTTTGACTTTTCTCTTTTAGATTTTTATTTTTTCACAATTTTATATTGTGATTTGGTATTTTTATGATTTTTCACTTTATTTTACTTGTTTTAATTGTTTAAAAATACTTTTTGATCTTTTAAAATTCTGAAAAATTATGGAAGGATCCAATGACCTCTTGACAATTATCGCTGACTTTATTTTATTTTTATTTTTGATTTTACTATTTTTCACAAATTTTGGCTTATTTTGCTTATTTATTTATATTTTAAAAATAGTTTCTGACTTTAAAGAATTCTAAAAAAAATTGCCAACACTTGTTGACTCATGTTTGACCTCTGATATTTTTTAAGGAATTTTATTTGGTGTTTTAATACATGTTGTGTATTTTACCAATTATTTCCTTTTTATAAATCATTTAAATTTTGTTTTTATATTAAATACATTTTATTATTTTTTGATTGATCCTGATTTGGAGACACTTGAGTGTTATTTCGAGACAAGTTCCTCAACCTCATTGGATCTTAGGTGTTGATAGGTTTAAAAACAAAATCCACCAAAATGGATGAATGATGTTGATGATATTTGAAACCCTTATTTCATCTCATACATTGGTTACACTATCATTGCCCTCCCTCATCATCTTATCCCTTTCTTGTTTTTACTTGTGCTACATGTTTTTGGAGAATAATCTACATATCATTTTTCTAACATGTATGGTACATAGATTGCTATTGATCGGCCTCAAAATAGGCGTGGCTTCTACATAAGTACACTTACGATTGCTTAACATACTGCTAAATTTATCTCGATTTAAAAAATGATCATTCACGAACCAAACCTATGTTTTCCAGTCCAAGTATGTTTAATTTGAAACCTTGGATCTAATAACTTTGAAGTTCATTTTTAGGAGGCTTTGATTCTATCAAATCCTCTAATGAACTTCTGTAATTTTGGTCTAAGTGAATCATTTGAACATCATTGATTATACGTGGTTGCCTTGAGTGCTTGAAATGAATGATATACTTGACAAAAAGAAAAGGAAACTTGTTGTTGAGAATCTTTGATTTTATCAATCTTCTAATGAGTTTTCAAAAGAAAGCATCAAGATGGTCATTCAACTAACTTTTTTTTACTTGACCTCTAACTTCTAATTCACTAACAATTAACTTTACTTTATGCCTTTATTTTGTGCCTTTACTTTTATGTACCATTTATTTTTTAACATTTACATCTCACACTATTTGCCTTTTGCTCACTTGAGCGTCTTTTTATGTCATTTTTTCTTTGCTCACTTGAGCTTTATTTTCATTTAAAAGACACTTAATAATCACCTTGAACCTTAAAAGACTTATTTCTTTATGGACTATTGGTTACTATCCCTAACACTGTGGAGTTGTGGATTTATGAGACTTATGATTATAAGCCATGATATCTTGGAACTCTTAATCTTTGGTTGACATTTTTGTGAGGATCTTCTGAAATCATTGGGGTTTACTCCAAGGCATTGGTTTGAATTTTTTCTATGTGCAGGTTATTCTGATTTTTATGCTTCATCTGTGATTGATAATTCATCTGTATACAGTTGTTACTTTGGCCAATTTTTGTCAATGAAGACTTTTCTTGGTTCTTAATTCATCTGAAGCTTGGTATTCCTCAGAGGTTTAGTATTTTTTCTTGCTTGGTTTCAATCCCAAGGATGGGAATTCTAAATTGACTTCTTCGTGTCAAGTGTCAGCTTCTTGTTGGTTAGACCATTGTTTTCCTTAGCTTTTACCTTATACTTTAGGATAGTCCCTTCATCTCCTCCTATCTTCTTTGATTTCAAAAATATTCTCTCTCCTTTTCAAAACTCTTCTTGTTTTCTAACTTGAATTGCTTTCATAATAAATTAGGATTTAGGTCAATACATTTTCAAAAATCTTTTCTTAATCAAACTTTAATCAATTTAACCATACTTTGACATCTTTTTTTAGAAGACTAAAAGTAACTAACCTATTTCCAACCATTTTGCCACTTTTCCTTTTTACTTTAAAACGTTTCTCAAAATATTAGAGTCTTGTTGATTCTTGTAGTGATGCAAGTTACTAAACTTCTATGATATGTAGTGAAGTGAGTTATTTTCCACTTGGGTGTTGAGTAATGGATTTTAAATCCAATTTATATCCTCCACTTTGAGATGACGCAAATGCTCCTTTCTCATAATTGTGTGTAGTAAGTATGTTTCCACTTGGATATGACGATGATGTCTCTTCTCTTAAAATTAACCAACACACGTGTGTTTTAATTTTTTTAAGGTGAACTACGAGTACCGTGAACTCTTATTGCACGGAAGATGGTACATAGCCACTAAAGGTTCGCAACCGCGATGGGTTCAAAATTGTAAAAAAAATACTTCTTTTCTCATCTCCACCATCTTATTTTGTATACAACTTTTATAGCCAAAATACACAGATTTTCAAAGAGGTTCTTACGGAGTACCATAGATGTTTAGGGTGCTAATACCTTCCCTTTGCATAACCAACCCCCATACCTAGATTGTCCTCCTCTTTTTTGGGTTTATTTGATCTTCTCCCATTTCCTTTGGAAACAATAAAGCGCGGTGGAAATTTTTTATTTGATTTGTACGAGTTAAGTCAATCCAATGACTTAGTCGCAACATTTCTACCGCTACAACAAGCACCTTAGGAATCACAGACATATTCCTCAAGGACTTATTTAGAGAAGGACCAATTATGACAACAATATCCTCTTGAATATTCAAATATTCAACAAGTCCACTTTCCACTAGGATATCTAAAATGAGTCTTCCCATAGGAATAAACATTTTGGGCTTTGTTTTGCTATCCCAAGTCTCCAAGATGTTTTTCTTTAAATGATTGAACAACACAATAGACAAGTTTATCTTTTGATATGTAGTGATAGCTGACAACATATGCTTCTGATCATTGTTGATGTAATCAGAGGAATTTGTGGGACAACGATGATTAATGCTACCCAAAAAAAATCTTAAACCATGCCCTAAGATTTCCGAGAAGATTATGGGATGATAGTTTTCAGAGTTTTTCTTGAATATATTTGTCGTTTCCCTAAAGTTCTTAACAAAATCAGAGGACGTGTTTATGTACCTTTCTCTAGAGCCAAAATGGATTATTAGAGTAGCAATATCCTCTTCAGTGATGAGGATGGTTTTTCTTTCGACTTTAGCATATATATAATCACTAGTGGATACATAAGCATGTACCGAGAAATCCTTGACCAAGTCAACGTAGACTGGTCCCTTCAAATGATCAAAGTAGGTTTCCCATCCTTGAAAGTTCACAACTTCAAAAAGATCAACACCATTGACAGCTAGATTCTTAAAATCCACTATAAGTTCAGCAAGAATAGACAGTTGATAAGGAGGAATGGAACAATGAAGTTTAGGATATGAAACAAGTTGTTATGGTAGAAGAGAAGATGAAGAACCTTGAACATATTATTGAGCAATTGATTGTTGTTAAGAAGTCATTGTTGAATTACTAGCAAGAATCGAAAGAGTTTTAGGGTTTCAAAGAACTTGGTTTAAAAGAGAGAAAGTGTGGGATAGTGGTAGCGAAGGTGTGTGAAGTGGGAGTGAGTGGGTTCTAAATATAGTTTTCATAGTGATTAAAAAATATTGAAAAGTGTAAAAATTCTGACAAGGGGGTAAAGCGTGAAGATTTTTTATCTAATCCCAATAAGATCTTTTCTCTTAATGAGTCACATCAAGTGTTAGGCGTGCTTCAGAAAAGACATGTCTTATTTTGAATCACCAACCTTTCACTATCTTGACAGCTCATTAATGAAATAAACTCTTTAGTTTCCAAAGGACAGAAGCATTCTAGCGAGAAGATTTTGACCTCGGTTACTTCTGATACATGAGAACTTCACTCATCAGAAGCCTCGCATCCCAGAAGCAAAAAAAAACAACAATCAAGCCTCAGAGTCTAGTTTTTCATTCTGGAAACCAACATTATGAGATTGCATATTTTTAATTCTAGACACGAAACCATTTTTTAAATGTTTCAGAATGAAAATGAATATATCTTTAGCAAGGGGTTTGTAATGATAACAATCCATTGATGGTCTATATCTATGAATTTCAAATATAAAATTCCCTTATAAACATAGTCTCTTATAAAATGATTCTTAATCTCAATATGTTTAGCCCTAGAATGAAAAATTGGATTCTTTGACAAATAAATAGCAAAAGTATTTGAAGGTAGAGAAAAACACAAGAAAGGGGGTTTTGAATTGGGTTTTAAGAAAATATTACCCTTTAAAAAATTATTTGATTGAACTATGAAAGAATATAGAATGCAATATATATAAAGAGACACATTCAACTATCCAAGTTCACCGTTAACTAGGCTACTCCTGTCCACCCTCCTTGGGTAGTTTTGCCTTCAACAAGGACTTAATCCACTATAACCAAACAGATTACAGTTGCATGAGCTACTTGCCAGTGACTAACAATTAACCAATGATCAACAACCATTGACCCCTTAAGAAATCTGACCTACCCTGTCTTTCTTAATAGTATTTCACAATGACCCGCAACCATTGTCATCTCGAGTCTTCTAACTAACACTAGTCACTCAAGGAACAACAAAATGATATGTTTAGTGATCTCCACGAGATATAATGATCATTGACCCTATTAGAAATCTAATCAAATTGATCTTTCTATGAGGGATTTCACATAATGACCCTCAGCTAGTGATCCCTTAAGAATTTTGATCTGCCTGGTCCCCTAAGAGATATAGTGATCATTGACCTCCTAAGGTTTCTTACCAAACTAGTCCCTTAGAATAAGATTTCATCTATGATGACCTCAGCCAACGTCTTCTCAAGTATTCTCATATTCACTCGATCACTTGAGGAACCAACCAATTCTAAACATAATTGTTTTTCTAGAGATTACACGAGTGCTTCTTATCAAGCAAATTACTCATAATTTAAGTACAAATCATTTGACACAATTCTGAGCAACGACTCTTGTGTACAAATAATTTACATGAAGATCTTAAGAAATAATACAATCTGAGCAACAACTCTTGTGTTTTACATATTTCTACAAAGATGAGTATAATCTAAGTTAAGTGCAGCATCTTGTAGTCTTCTAGTTTTCATCTTTATTATTGAGCAAGCTATGGGCAACAACTCCTTGCTTCTTCATAATTCTGCCAAGATGTATATGATTGTTAGTTTAAATAACATCTTGTAGAATTATTCATCTTCATCTTATTTCTTCATTAAACAAGATATGAGAAACGACTCCTTACTTTTTCATAATTCTTCCAAGATGTATATGATTGGTAGTTTGAATAACATCTTGTAGAGTTCTTCATCTTCATCTTAATTGGTTAGCTTCAGCATGTTCAACATAACAACTCCAACAGCGTCTGCATCCATGTCTTTCCAGCAACTATTATTCATTTCATATTTCTCCTTTTATAGCCTTCAAATAAAATAGTCGTTGTAAGGATAAAGAAGTCTATTCTTCTTCCAACGGTTGAATCCCAACATATATATTCAAGAGAGACTTGGAACAGTATGAAACATCACTTTCCTATACATGCTGCTTGCAATAGATAGTGTATGTCAGTGGAAGAACAACTTATTTGAATAGTACTCTCATTGTATTATTTTCTTCATGACTAAGTTTAATGGTCTTTATCTTATGATGATGTAGTTCTGGTTTTGAAGTTGTTAGTTCTCTATTTTTAGGATTGACATTAATTTTATTAAAACAAATGTAGCAGTAATATGTTAAATATGATACTTGCTATGAAGAACAGGTTAGGCAAGAAGTCCTATTTTATGTTGAGATGAGAAGTTCTCATCATATGGAGCAACAAGTCAGATAATATATCCTATGCAGGTTCATTCGACATTGTGCATGTGCTGGGATGGACAGTTGGATCAATTCAAGATTTAACAAATGCAAAATATTCTGGGAATATTATGCTATCCTATGTGGCATTGTTTCTGCTGGGATGGACAGTTGGATCAATTCAAGAAGAATATTGACTTTCTAATTATGGAAATAAATTAGGAAAGGTTTGCTTGAAGATCTATTTTGTAGCAGAAGTTTCTGCTGGTTTGTAGTAGCTAATATGTTGTGGTTTGAAGCCCAAATCTAGTTGGGAAAAAGGCTATAAATAGAAGTATTTATAACCTATAAGAAGGTACCATCTGTGAATGAAAATATGTAGTTATTAGGGCTGAGTCTATAAGCCACTATCTAGGAGAGTTGGTATGTGTGGTCTACTCGACATGTGAGTTGGAATGTGTTATAGAGTTGTAAGTCTCTATTATTGTTCATTCTTAAGTTGTGAAGTATATAGTGTTAATTGTTCTCCTCGAAGATGTGAAGAAAGAGTGAGTATTATTCTTGGAGGAATCTTTTAAGCAACTCTAAGTATTGTTCTTAGTCAATAGTCTTGGCTAGTTATTGTCATGGAAGTTTGTCTTCTAGTTTTGTTGTCATGGAAGTGTGTCTTCCTGTTTTGATCTAATCGATCTCTGTGATTGACGAGAGAGTTGAGGAGGGCCTCATAACATGGCGAGTCTTAGGTAGAAAGTTATAACAGGTAGTGATAAAGTGAGAAGTTGTAAACAAGGGAGTTTAGTTTCGAATCGATACCAATGTAGTGGACTTTATCCCTAGCATGGTATGCCCCCAGAGTAGGAGAGTTGCTCCGAACTAGGTTAACAATTCTGGTGTGTTGTCTATGCTTTTAATTATTGTTATGTATGTTTATACATTACCATTGCTATTTGTTTGAATTCATATGTCTTAACATGTCAAAGGACATCTGAAGTCTGATATACCAAAATTTCAATTGGTATCAGAGCCGACATCCTGTTCTGTTTCAAGGTGAGATCCTGGGAAGATAGTTTTTGGTTTGTGAGCAAGGAATGAGGTTATAACTGAAAAGCTTTTTAAACTAGGATAGTTCATATTATTGTTTGAATGGCCCTTGAAGTGGAGGATGGGCTATTCGTGACATGGTGTGTATTGGCTCTGTTTGATATTTCCAGGCATGTATCTTTGATGGCGATCTGCATTGTGGTTTGATTTATTTTCAAACCAATGTTGATATGTTGCACCTGGAGTGTGGTAATTTTGTTTCAGGTTTATTAAAGTGTGCCTAGAGTTTGTTAAAGAGTTTTTGTTTGTTCCGCTGCATCTGATAGAAAACTCTTGGTGGTTTGTGTGTCTCTGGTGTTGAG
The DNA here is from genome assembly GCA_948472305.1 of Vicia faba. Taxonomy (NCBI): domain Eukaryota; kingdom Viridiplantae; phylum Streptophyta; class Magnoliopsida; order Fabales; family Fabaceae; genus Vicia; species Vicia faba. The sequence continues at coordinate 1,009,189,687 of OX451739.1, read as the reverse complement.
AATATTGAAAGGTTTGTTCCTTTCCGAAGATGCATATTATGATGCTGTGACACGTAGAAGACAGTTTCAATCTGTTTATTGAAGTTGCCAAATATACTTGAGATACTTCTCAAGTCCACTCATAAAGACACTTATCAATAAGTTTGGTGAGAATTTGTAGAGAAATTGATCAAGATTAAAGAGAACCTTTGATCATTCGCATATGCGTGGTTATTCCTAATTAATGGCTAAATTAGAAAAGTGGTCCTGACCCTATTATTTGCGGATGCTGGTATGGAATATGGAAGTCTATTGAAGACCTTGGAGGTGATCAAGGTATATTTTGATTTTCTGGGAAAAGTACAAACTTTAGAAGCAATCTCAACAACGTGTTGATTGGTATAGGAAAGATGTTCTACCAGATGTTGGAACATATTATCAATAATTTTAGCAGAATCCTATTGGATAAATGATTGGCTTAGTAGATTCTTTGGGTTCTAAACAAATATGTATTGATCACACATGTTTGGAACTAACTCCTGGTCTGGAAGAGGAGGCATGTGGGGTGTCATTTGAGTTGGTTAAGAGATGATCAACATATTGTCACTCATTGGATTAGCTTATTTCTGATCCAAGTCAAGCTCAAATGTCAAGGACATTCTTTCTGACATCTCGAAGATCCTTCTGATCAAATGATCCAAATTTATGGAATCTTGTTTGTGGCCATAAAATAGATTTTGTTTGAGGGGAGTAATTTATGTGTACCAACCACAAGGTGTGAAGCTATTTTGGAGGGGAGAATGTATAATTACCTTAGGATTTCTTAGCCATTAATAAGATGGAGTGATTAATCTGAAGCTGGAAGATATGTCAGACGTAATGTCTTGACATCTTAGTGTTGAGAATTTATTTTTCTCAACATGTCTAGCTGGTGTTTCTCTTAAACAGGATGGAGGTTATTTAATCTAACTTGATATTATCAAGTCTATGAGAGAATGGAACTCTTGTTTTGTTGTAGTGGAAGAGTCCTTCAAAGGGTTATGTGCAGTAGAGATGTATCAACATGAGTTCAGTGGTTGATTTGTGTCTGCACTTTGGAGTGTCATCAAAACCACCTAGGATGAGCATTTCAGATTTTTTATTTGGAGCAAGGATAATTTTCTAGAGTTCAGTTATGTGGTGTCCTCACATGAAGGAACATTTGTTTTTGCAAGTTTTGAAGGGGACCATTGTTTTTTGAAGTATTGGGAGAAGCAGATTTAGTCTAAACAATATGCTTGTGGCGTATAATGATCATTCAATGCCATGTTTTTTGAAGTATGATCTAAATACCTGTTGTACCCCAAAATTTTCCCTCCCTTTTTACTCAACACATGCCCATTGAGGTCCCCAACTTGCCCAAGGATGACCAAGAATTGACCAGTCAAATTCTCTTTCTAAGGAAATAAACCTCTAACTAGGGTTTCAATTTTAACCAAGATGTGTGAGATCCAATGGTCTCAAATGTTTTCCATGGTCCTAATATGTCCTCAAGATTATCCATGCTAAATTTCATTCCATTTACAACAAGTTTGCTCAGTCAACTACTCAAATGCCTGAAAATTAACTATATTAGGTCAAAAGTCAACTGTGGGCTATATACAGTCAAACTTCAAGATTTTTGGTCAACATCTACATTTTGAAGTGATATCCGTCATTTGATAAAGGGTTAATCATTATTCCTCAAGAAATGCTCCTGATTCATCGAAAGTCAAAATTGCTAATTAGGGTTTCTATAGAAAAAGTCAACCAAACTTTGACCAGGCATAAGTTTCTCATACTTTATCAAAAAGTTTTCCACCAAAGCTTATTTTGAAGAGAAATCAATTCCCTACAACTTCTATTCAGCCCTCAAGTTCAAGAAATGCACCAATTGAAAGATACAAGCTTATCAGGTCCTTTCAAAAAGTCAACAAAAACACCTTTTGGGTCAAAGAATGGTACATGAACATGGAAAATTCAATTGAGATTAAACCAAAATGGTTGATTAGAGTACATCCTAAGCTCTCTAAAAAGTCCAAGAATTCCCTCATAGGGTTAAAATGGAGAGGAATATACATTGCTAAAGTTGACCAATTTTTGAAAAAGTGCATGAAGCCAATATGGAACAAACTTGGATTTTTTTTTCCAAATGGGCCTATCTTTTTATGTTTGAAACTTATTTGCAACATGGTCCACGATCTCTAAGCCCACCCATGCATTATTCTATTATTTATGCTATTTATTTTGATATTTTATTCATTAAAATTCAAAATTAAATAAATAAATAATGGAAATAATAGAATATTGGATTGAGATCATATTTCCATTAAATATTGGGCAATATATTCTGATTATAGCAAGGAGAAACGTGCAAGGCCATGAAAGGGAGAAATCTTCCAAAATGGAAATTTTGGAAATCAAATATTTCTTTCATGAAGGCATTGATATTTTTCCTTATTTGTTGACCTAAAGAGATTCAGTATATATGTACAAACATGCCAGCCAAAGAACACACGCGCAGCTAGCCTCAAACAGAATCCTAAAGTTTCAAAAAAAATTCAAACAAGTGCAACCTTGGTTCGCTCGATTTAGCCAACCTCAGTCTGATCCAAGCACTCTCTCATCCTTATAAGGATCCCAGGGGTTGAACCAACCCAATCTTGAAGGCCAAAGCATACAGGATAATCCCTTCTAATAACTCACAATTTAGTAAACTTCTCAAACTTCAAACTTTTTATTCATGACACATAAATGATATCTCTGCATATATTTATGTTTAATATCATGTTTGTAAGGGTTTAGAACTATTATATGCAAGATCTGACGTCAGAACCAAGAAGTGCCATTGTTAGGGCATGAATATTCTTTTTCTTCGTATCTGAATTTGTAGGTCGTTCTAGTCAATAAAAACATCACCATCGTGATCGCAGACCCCAAATTAGGGGGGTAGGGTACCGTTTTCGTCTTTATCTTGCATGATTTGTAGGTTTTCATTTTTGGCTAGCCGGAGATGGTGACCGGAGCCACCGTCTGAGGTGTTTTGATCGGACAGAGACCCTGCGTTGCATAATGGGACCTTTTGGTTAGTTGGTTCAAATATCAGGGACCCCACAGTGCGCACATGTCTTGCTGACTCAGCCGTTTGTTGGGTTTTCATATTATATTGTTTTTCTTTGTTTATATACATGAAAGAGTAGACATCACAGATGGCAAGGAAAGCAAGCATATGAGGGAAGGGACCTGGGTTCGAATCCCAGGTCCAACGTTCTTGCATTTTTCTATTGTGTTTCAGGTAGTTTCCCCGTGGTGCATGGCCAAGCATGCACCTTGCACCCTCGGATCTAGCCATTAGATCTTCACTGATCCAGATCCAGCGCTCTTGGAATGCTTCCTCATGGTGGACCCTCAGGCGCATCCCCCACTAGATCAGGCAGGCACAGGGATTTGCATGTTATGGGCCTAGACCAAATTGTAGCGCCACACCCCCAGTTGTTTCCTACTATCAGGCCCATTTGATTTTTTTTAATTTACTTTTTTTATTTTTAATTGTTTATGTTTTTTGAATTCATTTTTATTTTAATTATACAATCAACAAAAATCACAAAAAAAATATAGAATTAGGTTTTTCATAATTAAAATTAATTTTTTGAAAATTAATTAATTGATTACTTTAACTTGTTTCTTTAAATTAAAATTAATTAGAAATTAGGTTAAAATTTCAAATCTTTTTCTCAATAAAATACCAAAAATGTTTTATTAAATAATTATATTTTTAGGACTTTTCAACTTGTTCCCGTCTTGATCTTCGCGCATTTATCTTTTTTTTCCATTTTATTTTTCTTTTCCCATTTTGTAACTGTTTCCCGGTTTGTAATAGCTTTAATTAGGTTTAAAATTCCGCATTTTATTTTCTTGTGCTATTTATGTAATTGCCCCAAGGCCTTGTAATAACTTAGGAATTTTATTTTCTGTAATTTATTTTCCGCACTATTAACTTCTTAGATTAATAGGATTGCATGAAAAATACTGAAAAGAAAATAATTAGATAACCCTAATGCGCAAGATAAATGAACTGAATCAATACACTTGCACATGCTCACCCCCAGGGTATCTCCCACTTCAGTTGCCTTTGAAAACAACCATAATTCTCAAAACGTGACAATCTTTAGTGTCTTCCCTTTAGTTCAAAAGATCACAAGTCCCTCGATGACCCTTTCGAAGCTGCCTCGGTTAAAAAGTAATCTTAGAACTTTAGGACAATTACTAAAAGTTCTTTCCCAGTTGCCTTAGTGACTGTAAAAGTCCCTTCAATAGTCCCTCAACATCCAATGATAGGGCTACCTACTCACTAATAGTATGATAACACTATCTAAAGGAAAGGAGGAAAAGAACAACTTTTTCAAGTAGGTAGATATTTGTTAGGTACTTGCTAAAAAAATCATTCTTTCACACTACATTTTCAAAACCATTTTCCAAAACGCTTTATCAACACTCTTGAGGACTGATACAAGAGTTAGCATAAAACAAACAAACTTTTCAAAACACACAAACATAGAAGCAATTTTCAAAATGAGCAAGTACCTAAGAGCTCGTGGAAAACCATGGATGGAAAGGGTGCTAACACCTTCCCTTTCCATAATCTATCCCCCTTACTCATAAACTCTCAAAAAAGGTCTTTTTCTGTTCTTTTCACCTTTTCCTTTGTTGGATAAAAGAAAAGTCGGTGGCGACTATTGCTTACCGCATATTTGCGAATACAAAACACAAACCAATATTAACATTCAGTTCTGCCACCGTATCACAAAATTGGTGACTCTGCCGGGGAATAGATTCAAAAGTGGGGTTTACCTTAGGGTCTAGTTCATTTTAAAATTTCTTTCTTTGTTTGCTTTTATTGCTTTACTTTTAAGGGTTTGTTGGGGTATTCTTGTAAATATCCTACACCCGAATCTGAGGACACGTTTTAGGTAAACAACAATAGATCGTGGAGAATGTATGGCATAGACCACTATGGTGTAAGCGATGGTTGTGTTGTGTGACACTTTGGTTGGTACCGGTATCCCTTGTGTTGAATCAATGAGAATACGGGGCTGCCGCGTGGTGTCTTGAAGCACTAACAAACCTTAGAACCTTAGTTGAACAAACTTGGCCATTAGAAAGTAGTGAGATAGTCGGCCTCGGTGTAAATCTAGGAATAAGTTGATACTCGATACTACACTCATTGAGATCGGATTTTCGGGATGTTTCAGCGGCAAGAAAAGATTGCTAAGTTGAAATAATACCGATAAAGAAAGATCAATGATATTGAGATTCCTTAGAACCCAGTTACTATTTCTAAGACAGGTTGGACCAACTGAACATTCAAGAGGGTACTTACCTTAAACCTCATGCAAGCCTTTGAACCTAAGGTGTATTGTGTGATTTGCTTGTGTTTATCTATGATTTAAGCATAATCATGACATCATGAAAATCATAACATCCATTTTTTATTTTCCTAACCATTTCAAGGACCGAGGGAATTTATCTTTGTTCTGTTTTGCAGATTATGGCTTCCGCTCATAGAAATACTATTCGGGTCAGCTTCGTGAGAATACCTCTCCAACTCAAAGAGCTAGTATCAAGGGTTCCCGTGACTTCCTCATTTACCAAGAACTATGGTCGACTTCTCAACCTTGTTACCTCGGGTTTTGATGAGAAGATGATTAGTGTACTTTGTTAATTCATTGACCCTAAGCACCATTGCTTAATTTTTCCAGACTATCAGCTGGTACCCACCATGGAAGAATTCTCTCAGCTATTGGGCATACCTATTTTGGATCAGTTGCCTTTCACCGGTTTGGAAGAAGCTCCAAATCCGGAGTTTATTGCAGAAGGTTTGCATCTGAAATGGTCCAACATTGTATCCAACTAAGAAACAAGAATCGAAGTTAAGGGTTTTCTAGCAAAGTTCCTAATAGGGAAGGCTCCGCTGTTTTGGGATGATTTAGACTTCCAGGCTTTTGAGGAGGTCTTGGCCCTTCTAATCTATGGGTTAGTACTGTTCCCTAATCCAGACTTACTCATACAAGTGAATTCTATCAAGGTCTTCCTCTCTCGCAACCCTGTGCCCACTTTACTCGGAGAAATCTTGCATACCTTACACACTCGTACCACGAAGAAAAAAGGGATTCTTATGTGTTGTGTGCTATTGCTTTCGAGGTGGTTTATTTCTTACCTCCCTAAATCAGTACTGAAGAATGAATAGGATTTGGGCTGGTCGCAAAGGATAATGTCACTTTCTCATGCGGATATTATTTGGTATTCCCGATCTATGGGGGATATTTCTGTTATTGACCGCTGCATGAAATTCCCTAATGTCCCACTACTTGGCATTAGGGGAGGCATAACTTATAATCCTTATCTAGCTCTGCGACAATTTGGTTATGCTCGAAGGGATGGTCCTCACGAGATGCTTATCCAGGGCATTGTGTTTAACTATGAGGATGATGTTAAAGGGTATCGTCAGAGGTTCATACGAGCTTGGGGCATGATAAACAGATTTGATACCAAGACTTTGGGGCCGAAGACTTCCATCCCTATGGAACCTTATCTCCAATGGGTACAAGATCATGCTCAGAACCTTGTGATTCCATACATAGCCATCTTACAGTGATTATGTAGCCCATTGCTGAAGGGGATGTTCCTTATACAGTTCTTCATCCTGACATGCCCACTGATCTTGAAGAGCTGTAGAGATCCTGGATTCAGCTGAAGAAAGAGCGGGATACCTATAGAGATAATTTTTATACCCATTAGAGGAAAGTGTTGGAGCTCACGAAGCAACTTCACGAGGAAAAAAGTCTTAATGCCTATCTTGGCACGAAGAGGAAGCGCCCACGGGAAACCTGATTTCTTAATTTTTAGAATTTTTCAATTGTAAGCCTAAAAGGCAATTGTATTTTGAATTCTACTAATAAAATCTTTGTTTCATTTTGGCTCACAAATTTAAATATCCCAAAGTCCTCAAAAACATTGCATACTGAAGGGGTGAAAAACACAAGAAGGGGGGGTTGAATTGTAAAACTGGAATCTTTAAAGCAAATGACAAGGTATTTTTATCCTGGTTCGTTTGATCTCAAACTACTCCAGTCCACCCGTCAAGGTGATTTCGCCTCTCTCCAACGAGGTCTTAATTCACTATATTCAACTGAATACAAATCTGTTTTAGCAACTGCTAAAACCTTCTTGATTCAAACCACAATCCGGTTTGTCAAGGCAACACTTTCTTACAAAGGTATAAGCAAATGTGTGTGAATGTTTTCTACAAAAAAACTATATCACAACTGTGATGTTTACACAAATGAAGCTTAGAAACTTAGAATGCTAAACACTAATGGAGTATCAGAGTTTGTTGGTTTAGCAAAACTTGGATGAAGATTATTGTTCAGCTTTGTGCGTGTAGAGAGTTTGGAAGCATTAGCCGTAATAATCTTCGAAGCTTGGTTTATATAGCACTTGAGAGGATGAACGTTGAAGCAAATATTCTTGATTCAATGCTATTAACAAGCTTTCCTTTTTGAGCAGATCTTGTCTAGAATGATGCCGTTGGTATTGATTAGCTTTCAATGCACAGTACCGTTGCTTCTTCAATGCACGTTCTGGCTTGGCTCATTCTGATTCTGCTTCGCTGCTGATGAACTAATTTGATTCTGTATCAGAGTGTTTTACGCGCAGTTCTGTTCATCAGGCTTCAGCATGTGCAAGCGTTGATCATCTGATCTTGACGTTCTGATTCAGCAACTTCTGATGCTGGTGTATGAAAACATATTCTGATGCTGAGAACGTGATCTTGCTTATTTTAATCAGCATATCTGCAAATCAGAGCATAGTAATTTTAGGCAGCATATAATTCAATTATGAAATATTTAACTACTATATCTTTTCACTTTGTTATCATCAAAACTTAAATATAGGGTACTAGATTCAAACATTGTTCTAACAATCTCCCCCTTTTTGATGATGACAAAAACAAGATATTTTAAATGAAAAAATAACGTGAAAAGTTATCAGAGCTATGTATCAGAATAAGAAGTACGGAGAAGTCAGAGTTAAGAGATACTCCCCCTGAGTTTGTTACTTCCCTTTGATATGCGTGTTCTTCAGAGTCAGATCTTTTTCTATCTTTGAGCATCAGATTATAAGTCTTTGACTTATCAGAGAGCAGAGCTTCAGAGCTTTTCCTGTCAGAGCTTTGCTTCGGATCAGAGTGTTAGGTCGATCAGAGCTTCATATATCAGAACTTCATATTTGATCAGAGCAACATGAGCTTTTACATTTTGATCAGAGCTTCTAGTTCTTAGTCTTCATAGAGTCCGGAGCTTCCTTGTGCCTGTAGACTTAACAACAAAACAGAAAAACATTTCAAGTAATAGAGTTAGAATGTTTGAGAATTTCTGTCTAGTTAGCCGTTATTGATTTTAAATATCATTCTTGTTCTCCCCCTTTTTGTCAGCAATCAAAAAGTGATAGTGATGTGCTAAAACAATTTAGATCAGAAAAACAAGTTATATTAAAAATAGTTCAGAGCAAAGAACATTACACAAGCATAGTCAAAACATAGTCAAAAGTACATCAGAAAATGAAGAAAATATAGAGAATGTCATGCATGAAAGAAAATTTCAAGGTTGTGGGGGCATGCGTGAGAACAGGCTTTGCAGCATTGCTTGAATCTTTTCAGAAGTTTCATTCTGCTTCTGAACCATGGTGACAACAGTATCAATCTTGCTGTCCTGGACATTCATTCTTGCTTCCATCTTCTGATCATTCTCTTCCATCCGCTGCTGTAGACGCAAGTCATTCAGCCTTAATTCTTCCAGAGCCTGCCTGTCCAAGGCAGCTTGAGAACTTTCAGCAGGAGGAAGCTTCTCAGAACTTTCAGCTACATCTTCTGCTGGATTTTCTTCTTCCGAAGGTTGCACCTGTGCAGCTTGCTCTTTCTCAGACCAAGATTCAGAGTCCAGAGGGAGCACAACTTCTTGAGGCAGCTGACTCTCAACTTCCTTCAGCAGCTTGCTAAAGTTCTGTTGAGCCTGCTCATAGTTGACGTCCTGCAGCTTGATATTGCTCAGAGGTTTCTTTCTTCTGATTTCCTGCAGAAATGCTGGAGGATGCCATTGTTCTCACACAAAAGCTTGAGAGTGATTTGAGAAAAGCTAGGGTTTGAAGACGGTAAACTCAGAAATATGCAGAAAAATTCTTAAGAGATTATGAGAAAGCGTAAAGATTAAGAATGAAGAGTAATGTGCTTAAATAGAATTTTCAAAAATTATTTTGAAAAATAAAACGTTTTTAAGAGAGAGAAAAAAAATAATGATTGCCATTAACAGGCGTGATTACTTTGCATTAAATGCTTGCTGATTTTGGGGGATTTGAGAAAGATACTTAAAAACGGTTACCAGACATGTGTCTCAATGCACCCAATCAGCGCTTTGCCTTCTCAGAAACGTGCACGTGTTCTGCTTCAGGGATTTGCTGATGATTGGATGACACTTGTTTGATGTAGTGATCAGCACGTCTGTCTTTGAGATTAGACTCTCAGATCTTTAGACTTGCCTCTGATACAATCTGCATGTTCTATCTTTCTGAAAGAAGATTGATCAGAAGTTCACAGTAATATAATTACATTCTGAAGATAAATACATGGAATTAAAACATTTTCATTCTGGGCATACTTTCATGCTGAGATGTTTCAGAATGAAATTAAACCTATCTTCTGAAAGGGGTTTAGTAAAGATATCAGCCCATTGATGGTCTGTATCTATAAATTTCAAGTTTAAAATTCCTTTCTGAATATAGTCCCTAATGAAATGATGTTTTATTTCTATATGCTTAGCTCTAGAATGTAAAATAGGATTCTTACTTAAGCAAATAGCAGAAGTATTATCACAAAGAATGGGAATGTTACTCTCAAAAATCTGGAAGTCTTCAAGCTGACTTTTCATCCAGAGCATCTGTGTGCTACATCCAGCTGCTGCTATGTACTCAGCTTCTGCTGTTGACAGAGCAATAGTTGATTGCCTTTTGCTGGACCACGAGATCAGATTTTCTCCCAGAAACTGGCAGCTTCCAGAAGTACTTTTTCGTTCCACTCTGTCTCCAGCAAAATCAGCATCGCAGTAGCCTACTAAACTGTAATCACTAGATTTTCTATAAAACAAACCCAGATTAGTAGTACCTTTCAGATACTTGAAAATTCGCTTAACAGCTGTTAAGTGAGATTCTCTAGGATCTGATTGGAATCTAGCACAAATACATACGCTGAATAGAATATCAGGTCTTGAAGCAGTCAGATAAAGGAGAGAACCAATCATACCTCTGTAGACTTTCTGTTCTACGCTTTTGCTTACCTCTTCTCTTTCCAGAATGCACGTGGGATGCATTGGAATCTTTGATGGCTTACATTCTGAGAGGTCAAATTTCTTCAGAAGATCTCTGATGTATTTGCTCTGATGAATGTAAGTTCCCTCTGGAGTTTGATTGATCTGAATTCCTAGAAAGAACTTCAGTTCCCCCATGAGGCTCATCTCAAATTCTGCCTGCATACACTTAGCAAATTTTCTTCCAAGAGAAGGATTAGTAGAACCAAAGATTATATCATCAACATAAATTTGACAGACTAAAATGTCACTCTTAACTGTTTTACAGAATAGAGTGGTGTCCACTTTCCCTCTGGTGAACTCATTTTCAAGCAGAAAGTTACTTAGCCTTTCATACCAAGCTCTGGGAGCTTGTTTCAGACCATACAGTGACTTTTTCAGTTTGAAAACATGTTCTGGATGTTTTGTATTTTCAAAACCTGGGGGTTGGTGAACATACACTTCTTCTTCTATATAACCATTTAAGAATGCACTTTTGACATCCATCTGATACAGAGTGATGCCTCTATTAACAGCAAATGAGATTAAAAGTCTGATAGATTCTAACCTGGCGACTGGGGCAAAGGTTTCTGTATAGTCTATCCCCTCTTGCTGACTATAACCTTGTGCAACCAGTCGTGCCTTGTTTCTGACGACTTCACCTTGTTCATTAAGCTTGTTTCTGAACACCCATCTTGTTCCAATGACGTTGAATCCTTTTGGTCTTGGAACGAGATCCCATACGTCGTTTCTGGTGAATTGATTCAGCTCTTCTTGCATTGCCAGAATCCAGTCATTGTCCAGAAGTGCTTCATCAATAGAAGAAGGTTCAATCAGAGACACAAGTCCCATCAGAGTTTCTTCAGAGTTTCTGAAGCTTGCTCTTGTTCTGATTGGATCTTCCTTTCTTCCTAGGATAGTCTCTTCTGGGTGATCCAAACTGCTTCTGGGTAATCTCTTCTGAGGTTGATCAGCAGCAGTTGTAGGATTTCTAGCATTGCTTCTTTCAGACGTTGAAGGAATGTCTGTGTTGAGAGCTTCTGATGACTTGTCTTCAGAACCTGCAAATTCAATTTCTATACCTGCAAGATTTTCATTCTGCTTTGACTTTTCAGAGTCAAGCTTATCATCAAAACGAACACTGATTGATTCTTCCACAATCTGTGTTTCTGTATTGTATACTCTGTACCCTCTTGAGCGTTCAGAGTATCCTAACATAATACACTTCTGTGCCTTAGAATCAAACTTGTTCAAATAATTCTTAGTGTTTAACATATAGCAAGTACATCCAAATGGATGAAAATACGAAATGTTGGGCTTTCTGTTCTTCCACAATTCATATGGAGTCTTTTCCAGAATAGGTCTTATTGAGATTCTATTCTGAATGTAGCACGCCGTGTTTATTGCCTCTGCCCAGAAAATCTTAGCAACGTTTGTCTCGTTGATCATGGTTCTGGCCATTTCTTGCAATGTTCTGTTCTTTCGTTCTACAACTCCATTTTGTTGGGGAGTTCTAGGACAAGAGAAATCATGCAGAATGCCTTTGTCATTAAAGAATGACTCAAAATCTTTATTTTCAAATTCTCCACCATGATCACTTCTGACTTTAACGATTCTAAGATCTTTTTCATTCTGAACTTGGTTACAGAAGGTAACAAACACAGAGTGTGACTCGTCCTTGTGTCTTAAGAACTTTACCCATGTCCATCTGCTATAGTCATCTACGATTACTAACCCATACTTCTTGCCACTGACTGAAGCAGTTTTAACTGGTCCAAATAAGTCAATGTGCAGAAGTTCTAATGGCTTAGAGGTAGAAACAACATTTTTGGATTTAAAAGAAGGTTTTGCAAATTTGCCTTTCTGACATGCTTCACACAGAGCATCTGAATTGAACTTCAAATTTGGAAGTCCTCTGACCAGATTGAGTTTGTTAATCTGAGATATTCCTCTCATACTAACATGTCCCAATCTTCTGTGCCAGATCCACTGCTCGTTGTTAACAGACAGAAGACATTTTACGTTCTGACTCTTTAGTTCAGAAAGTTTGATTTTGTAAATGTTGTTTTTCCTCTTACCATTAAATAGGATAGTCCCATCTTTCTGACTAACAGCTTTACATGATTTTTGATTAAAGATTATATCATAACCGTTATCACTTAATTGACTTATGGATAACAGGTTATGCATCAATCCATCAACAAGCAGAACATTATTAATAGAGGGAAGATTTCCGTTACCTACAGTTCCAGAGCCAATTATCTTTCCCCTCTGATTGCCTCCAAAGCCAACGTGGCCTCCAGGCTTAAGTTCCAGGCTTTGGAACATATGCCTTCTTCCCGTCATGTGACGTGAGCAGCCAGAGTCCAGGTACCATGACTGGTGTTTCTGATTTGCTGCTAAAGATATCTGCAACATGTATTATTTTATCCTTAGGTACCCAGATCTTCTTGGGTCCTGATTTGTTAGTTTTACCAAAACTCTGATTGAATTTTGGTTTCACAAAGTGATTACTACTAGTATATTTGATGTCATGTGTGTGACCATACACAAAGTGTGAATTTAGAGGAGTGTGTTTAATGGTTAAATCCATGACATTTTTAGGTGTAGGAATCTTACCTAGGTATCCTATTCCTTTCCTGCCGTTTCTGCTAACTCCATAGATCATTGAAGCCATTCTGCTTCTATCTATGCTTTTAGCAAGGAACTTCTGGAAACTATGATCATACTCCTTGATGATCTCATCAGCGTTGCTGGGAGTTTCAGCAATTGGTTCCTTCTGAGAGTTTTGTAAAGAGTTTTCTAATTTTAAAATTTTATCTCTCAGCTCAGAGTTTTCCAATTTGAGACTCTCAGACTTATTAGAGTCAGATTCAAGAGTCCTTTTCAGGTCTCTGAATTTAGCTCTAATCTGCTGATAACGTTCCAGAATTTCATTGAGGCTTTCAGCAAGTTCAGCCTTTGTAAAATTAACAGCGAAGTTAGGGAATACCTCTTCTGTGTCTGATTCTGAGTCTGAGTCAGAAGCTTCACTGTCATCTGGAATGTTAGCCATAAGCGCTATGTTCGCCCTTTCATCATCTGATTCTGAGTCAGCTTCAGACGAGTCAGAGTCATCCCATGTGGCCATGAGACTTTTCTTCTTCTCTCTTCCAAACTTCTTTTTGGGCTTTTCCCTCTGAAGCTTTGGACAGTCACTCTTGTAGTGTCCTTGCTCATTGCACTCGTAGCAGATGATGTCTTTTGTATTTGGCTTCTTGCTACCTGAGGAGCCTTCAGATCTTCTGTATCCAGAGGAAGAATCTGTCCTTCTGTATCTGGAAGAAGACTCGTTCTGATCAGATCTTCTGGGATTCCTGAACTTCCTTTGTCTTTGCTTCCACAGTTGATTTACTCTTCTGGAGAGAAGAGAAAGCTCGTCTTCTTCTGATGAGGATCCATCAGATGTTTCTTCAACTGCCTGCAAAACTTTAGATTCAGATTTTCTGTTAGATTTTAAAGCTATAGGCTTACCTTGCTTCTGAGGCTCGTCAGCTTCCAGCTCTATCTCATGACTTCTGAGGGAGCTTATAAGTTCCTCCAGAGTGATTTTGTTGAGATCTTTCGCCAGCTTCAGAGCAGTAACCATAGGCCTCCACTGCTTGGGTAAACTTCTGATTATCTTCTTGACATGGTCAGCAGTAGAGTATCCCTTGTCCAGAACTTTGAGACCAGCTACCAGAATCTGGAATCTAGAGAACATAGTTTCAATGGATTCAGATTCTTCCATTTTAAACGCCTCATACTTCTGAATGAGCGCCAGAGCTTTTGTTTCTTTGACTTGAATGTTGCCCTCATGCGTCATTCTGAGAGAATCAAAGATGTTCTTAGCTGTGTCTCTGTTAGAGATCTTCTCATACTCAGTATAGGAGATAGCACTGAGGAGGATGGTTCTGGCCTTATGGTGATTCTTGAAATCACGCTTTTGTTGATCAGTCATTGATTTTCTATCAATCTTCTGACCAGTTGCATTAACAGGGTGCGTGTATCCATCTGTCACCATATCCCACAGATCAGCATCATGTGCTAGAAAGAAGCTTTCAATTCTGTCTTTCCAGTAGTCAAAGTTTTCTCCATCAAAGACTGGAGGTTTGCCGCTGAATCTGTCTCTGTCCTCATTGGTGTCATTGCTGAAATGAGAGTTGTTTCCTGCCATTGTGTTTTTCTGACGCTGGATCTTGTACTGACACGGTTAAGTGTTTTAGCTCAGAACCAGGCGCTCTGATGCCAATTGAAGGGGTGAAAAACACAAGAAGGGGGGGTTGAATTGTAAAACTGGAATCTTTAAAGCAAATGACAAGGTATTTTTATCCTGGTTCGTTTGATCTCAAACTACTCCAGTCCACCCGTCAAGGTGATTTCGCCTCTCTCCAACGAGGTCTTAATTCACTATATTCAACTGAATACAAATCTGTTTTAGCAACTGCTAAAACCTTCTTGATTCAAACCACAATCCGGTTTGTCAAGGCAACACTTTCTTACAAAGGTATAAGCAAATGTGTGTGAATGTTTTCTACAAAAAAACTATATCACAACTGTGATGTTTACACAAATGAAGCTTAGAAACTTAGAATGCTAAACACTAATGGAGTATCAGAGTTTGTTGGTTTAGCAAAACTTGGATGAAGATTATTGTTCAGCTTTGTGCGTGTAGAGAGTTTGGAAGCATTAGCCGTAATAATCTTCGAAGCTTGGTTTATATAGCACTTGAGAGGATGAACGTTGAAGCAAATATTCTTGATTCAATGCTATTAACAAGCTTTCCTTTTTGAGCAGATCTTGTCTAGAATGATGCCGTTGGTATTGATTAGCTTTCAATGCACAGTACCGTTGCTTCTTCAATGCACGTTCTGGCTTGGCTCATTCTGATTCTGCTTCGCTGCTGATGAACTAATTTGATTCTGTATCAGAGTGTTTTACGCGCAGTTCTGTTCATCAGGCTTCAGCATGTGCAAGCGTTGATCATCTGATCTTGACGTTCTGATTCAGCAACTTCTGATGCTGGTGTATGAAAACATATTCTGATGCTGAGAACGTGATCTTGCTTATTTTAATCAGCATATCTGCAAATCAGAGCATAGTAATTTTAGGCAGCATATAATTCAATTATGAAATATTTAACTACTATATCTTTTCACTTTGTTATCATCAAAACTTAAATATAGGGTACTAGATTCAAACATTGTTCTAACACATACGTATATCATACATGTCATTGCATAAGCAGTTCTTCAGTACATGATTCTTATATTCTTCGTTGTTTATTTCAGCAAGTAAAGAAATGGATCTTAAACAAAACATCAAAGATCTCCAGGAACAAAAGGCTCAGTTCTAGCAAATGATCGTGGCTCTAGATAAAAGGAAAGAAGATCTGAAAGCTCTCATACTGAAGGACAAAAAGAAGAATCCAAAGAAACCAGCTGGTGTAGTGAACTTGGGAAGAAGGATCAGAGGACCAGTGCGGCGAGCTTTAGAACTAGTAACGTTATCAAAAGAAGGAGATAATCAGGAAGGGGAAACAAGAGAGAAAGATCTCAGCCAAAAGGAATTTGATAATGAATCTGACTATAACGAGGAGCATTATCTTCCTGCTGATGATAAATACAAGCAACTGGAGGATCGTCTGAATACAATGGAAATCCAGAGGGTACCAGGGCTAGATTTTAAAGAGCTGGGTTTGGTTTCTGAGGTTGTCATCTCGCAGAAGTTTAAGGTTCCGGTGTTTGCTAAGTATGATGGGGTCTCGTGTCCCAAGATGCATCTCTGATCTTATGTGAGGAAGATTTAGCCTCACACCGATGACAGGGACTTATGGGTCCACTTCTTCTAAGACAGTATATCTGAGACTCAGCTAGAGTGGTTCTATCAGCTAGAGGAGACCAATATTCGTAACTGGGAAGACCTGACTTCTGCTTTCTATAAGAAGTACCAATATAATGCATACCTTGCTCTGACTCGTATACAACTCCAAAGTATGTCTATGGGTTCTAGCGAGGGCTTTAAAAACTACGCCCGGAAGTAGAGACACCTAGCAGGAAGAGTACAACCGTGTCTGTCTGATAGGGATTTGGTGGATATGTTTTTGGGTACTCTATCTGGTCCATTTTTCAACCATCTGATTGGAAGCTCCTCAGCTGGTTTTACTGAGCTGATCTTAACCGGAGAAAGAGTGGAAGCTGGTATTAGAAGTGGCAAGATTCAAAAAGATACCTCTTCAAGTGTAGGAAAGAGACCTTTCATGGGAAAGAAGGAGGTTAGTCCTGCTTACAGTTAAAGAAATCAGGGTAGAACCGAACGTCGTCCAACGGTAAGGGCTGTAATGATATCCAAACCCGTAGTTACTCAACAGCGGAATAATCAGCCCAGAGCAGAAAGGCCTATGAGACAATTTACCTAGATTAATATGAATTTATCTCAAGTTTTGCCACAGTTATTGAAGTCCAATATGGTAACTTTGAGGGAAGCTCCGAAGAATCCTAATACTACCTCCCATCACTATAGTCCAAAGGCTCGGTGCACCTACCATCCTAAAAGTCCAGGCCATGATACAAACGACTGCTGGGCTTTAAAGAACAAGGTGAAGGATTTGACCGAGGCAAAGGAGATTGAATTCGATGCTCCGAAAACTCCTAATGTTATAACTGCTCCCATGCCCAAGCAAGACTATGGTATTAATGTTGTTGACGATGATATGTTTTTTGCTTCCGTTGGGGAACTTGTTACTCCTCTCATGACTATTAAAAATAACATATTACAAGTCAGTTTATTTCTGGGATGTGGTGAACATTTCCACTTATGTTTATCTCTACCAACTGGTTTCCATTTCATGAAAGCATGTGTTAGCACCTGATGGATGATAAAAAGATTCTATTCGAGAAGACTCCCATCATAACTGTTTCATGTAAAGATGTTTCTATTATAACCATTTCCACCAATCCTTCTAGGGTCTCCACCAAAAGACAGGTCAGGATTACATCTGCTCCAAAGTTGGCTCCCCTGATCATCACTATGCCAGGGCCAATACCATATTCCTCGGACAAAGTTGTTCCCTGGAATTATGGGGCTGACGTTTATTACCATGGCGTCAAGCAAGACCTGTTAGCTTCTAAAGACAAAGTTATTGGAGTTACTGATCCTGACTTCGGAAATATCGTTGGGACCAATAAAATAACAAGAAGCGAAAGAGTGTTCTCTCCCGAGATCTCTCCTCCTAAAGTCGTTACTACTCCTGTGATCATTCATGCTGCCGCTCCTGCTAATACTACCACTACTACTCCTGTGATTAGCCCTGTTTCCACTGCTATCACCGAGTCGGTCGAGACTCGGGGTAAAGAGATATTGGTTGAGCCTGTCCAGACGAAGGCGCATTCATAATCCATTCTGGAGGTTTCTAAGAAGGAAATGGAAGAAATCTTGAAAATAATTAAAAAGAGCGACTACAATGTGGTCGAACAGCTGAGCCAGACCCCTTCTAAGATTTCAATGTTGGCTCTACTGTTGTGCTCTGAAGCTCATGCAAAGGCTTTAGTAAAATTCCTCAAGACTTCTCATGTGCCGCAGGAAACCTCCACTGATCAATTCGAAGATTGTGTGGCTAGTTTGACCACTGATAATAGACTGGGTTTTTATGATGCTGATTTGACACCCAGAGGAAGAAAAAACAATGATGCACTGCATGTCTCCATCGAATGCGGAGGCACCACTTTGACCCATGTTTTAGTGGATACTGGTTCATCGCTGAATGTTCTTCCCAAGAAGGATCTTGACAGATTAGATTGCAAAGGTTTGACTTTGAAGCCCAGTAACATTGTGGTGAGGGCTTTCAATGGTTTGAAAAGAATGGTACACGGGGAGGTGGACATCCCTATCAAAGTTTGTTCCCAAACCTTTAACTCTACCTTCTACGTGATGGATATCCGACCATATCACTATTGTATGTTGGGATGCCCTTGGATCCATGGGGCTGGAGTTGTTACTTCTACTCTACATCAGATGTTGAAGTACCCAGTGAAGGGAAAGATTGTCATAATGCATGGTGAGGAAGAGTACATGGTAAGTCACCTTAACTCTTTCAAATATGTGGAAATGGATGGCGAGTTCATCGAGACCCCCTGTCAGAACTTTAAAGAGGTGCCTCAGACCACGGCAGCAACCGAGAATGTTACCAGTGTGCCAAAGATCACCAAACCTCCATTGAAGATGGCTTCTCTCAAGGACGCCAAAGCAGTAATTGAAGAAGGGGCTCAAAGGGTTGTTTGTCATACTCGCGCCGGAGGACCTTCCCTATGCATCAACAATCACAAGGTCAATGCTTTAGAAGACAATGATGGTGACTATGACATGGACAGCTGGATCTTCCCTACTACCAACGGTGGACCTAGTAACTGGACAGCTAAAGACTTTGTGCCGATTAATTTTTTTCAGGAGTAATTGTCTTTTTATTTTTCTAGATATGTAATAAATGAACAATATAAACTCTATGGCCTTGTGTCTTACCCAAGGCATAATGGTTTATTTGTGAGGGTTATCATTTTTCAATGTCATATGTCATTAATAAAGCATTGGACGTTTTTGCATATAAATTTTACGCTCTTTGTTTTTCTTTTTTGCTTTTACTTTATCAATGAAGCTATGCTCTTACACACACTCACGTATCAAACTGCAGATCCATATCCACACTAGATCTCATTGATAACGGTTCTGCTTTTCCAGTTATGACTTTGAAAATCCGATCAACCAAGCGGAGGACGAAGGTGAGGAAGATTGTGAGGTACCAGGAGAACTAGCTAGACTGTTACAACAGGAGGAAAGGGCTATACAACCTCATGAAGAGCCAGTTGAGACAGTGAACCTGAGTACAAAAGAGGACGGAAAAGAAGTCAAGATAGGTGCAAATTTGGAGCTTAGTGTCAAACAGCGGTTGATTCAGATGTTGCATGATTATGTGGAGATCTTTGCCTGGCCATACGAAGACATGCCAAGACTTGAAACTGATATTGTGGTTCCTTGTCTTCCAACTAAAGAAGATTACCCTCCAATAAAGCAGAAGGTTCGTCGTATGTGCCTTGAAATGTCAGAGAAGATTACAGCCGAAGTTATAAAGCAGTTCAACGTTGTGTTCTTAGCCATCACATCCTATCCATAATGGGTTTCTATCGTAGTTCCTGTGCCTAAGAAGGACGACAAGATGCGTATGTGTGTGGACTACATAGACTTGAATAGGGAAAGCCCCAAGGATGACTTTCTGCTTCCCCACATCGATGTTCTGGCTGACAACACCGCACAACATAAGGTATTTTCCTTCATGGACGGTTTCTCTGGTTACAATCAGATCAAGATGGCGTACAAAGACATGGAGAAGACGACCTTCATCACACAGTGGGGTACGTTCTGTTACAAAGGGATTCCATTTGGGTTGAAGAATTATGGGGAAACCTATCAGCGAGCTATGGTAGCTTTATTCGATGATATGATTCACCATGAGATAAAGGTCTATGTTGATGAAATGATAGCCAAATCTCAAACTGAAGAAGAGCACCTTGATCACTTGCAAAATTTGTTCGATAAGTTAAAGACGTACAAGTTGAGATTAAATCCGAACAAGTGCACCTTTGGGGTAAGGTATGGTAAACTCCTAGTTTCATTGTCAACAACAAGGGTATTCAAGTAAACCCTGCAAAGGTAAAAGCTATACAAGAAATGTTGGCTCCTCGCACTGAGAAGGAGGTTATGGGTTTCTTGGGACGTTTAAATTACATTGCCAGGTCCATTTCCCATCTAACTGCTACTTGTGAGCCAATCTTCAAACTCCTGAAGAAAGATTAAGTGGTAAAGTGGAATGACGAATGTCATACTTCCTTTGATAGAATCAAGGAATACCTTTAAGAGCCTCCAATTCTGATGCCTCCGATTGGAGGAAGACATTTGATAATGTACTTAACATTATTAGATAATTCAATGGGGTGTGTGTTGTGGCAGCATGACGAGTCTGGTCGAAAAGAGTTTGTAATATACTACCTTAGCAAAAAGTTTACCGACTCTGAAACAAGATACTCACTACTCGAGAAAACTTGTTGCGCTTTTGCATGGGCTGATCGCCGACTAACACAGTATATGTTGACTCACACTACCATGTTGATATCTAATATGGATCCTATCAAGTAGATCCTTGAGAAGCCCACCATCTCCAGAAGAAGAGCAAGATGGAAAATGGTCCTGACTGAATATGATATTCAATACACAACCCAGAAAGCAATCAAGGGAAGTGTGTTAGCTGATCATTTGGCTCATTAGGCTGTGGATGACTACCAATCCATGAACTTTGAATTCCCGAATGAGAATATTATGTTAGTGGATAATTGTGAAGAACCTGGACCGGATGAAGGATCTGAGAAAGGATCCCGATGGACTATGGTTTTTGATGGAACTTCCAACGCACTTGGCAATGGCATCGGTGCTGTAATCATATCTCCCGAGGGCTGTCATACTCCTTTCACCTCCAGACTATGTTTCAACTGTGCCAACAATATAGCTCAGTATGAAGCATGTATCATGGGTCTCAAAGCTGCCATTGATCTAAGAATCAAGTTCTTAAGTGTTTTCAGAGATTTAGCCTTGGTAATAAGTCAAATCAAAGGAGAATAGGACATGAAGCATCCTAATCTCATCCCTTACAAAGAACATGTGTTGACACTAATTCCACACTTTGGAGAAGTCACCTTTGAACATTTTCCACGAGAAGAGAATCAGTTAGAGGACGCGCTAGCTACTATGTCATCCATGTTCAAGGTCAGATGGGATAATAAAGCTCCTCAGATCACTATTGAGAGATTGGATGAACCAGCTTACTGCTATGAGATTGATAATGAAGGAGTAATGGACAAACCTTGGTTCCATGAAGTGAAAAGGTATCTCGAAGCTCAAGAATACCCTGAGGGGGCATATATCAATGATAAGAAGTTTTTGATAAAGTTCTCTGTGAAGTTCTTCCTCAGTAATTGAACCCTCTACAAGTGCAACTACGACTCTACTTTACTTCGGTGTGTAGACAAGAGCAAAACAGAGAGGATATGGCAGATTTACAGGAAGGTACCTGTTGTACCCCAAAATTTACCCTCTTTTCATACACGCATATTATTGGTTTTATGGTTATGGAATAAAGGTATATTTATCAAGTTTCTTCAGGTTACAAGTGACGTTTATTTCTCCAATGGATGTTCTCAGAGTATTTTTCGTGTTGAAGATCGGTTCGTTGTTTTGCAATGATTTGTGGTTCAAAGATTCACAAGTCCAACCCAGCGCATCATATTCAGGTGTTCTTTCGCCAAGATATCTCTGATAACATATTCTCAAATTTAGGTTCGGCTCAAGAGTCAATTCTTTAAAGAAGGTCTCCGAATGTGTGAGTTTTCTCGAAGAAATGTGGTGAAAAAGTGTGCTGAAAGTGCAGTTTTTACGCACTAAAAAATTCATAACTTGAAGATCAGGGCTCGTTTTGAACCCGTTCCAGTGGCCAAAATTCCGTATTGACGTCATCTACATTTTCATATCTCACAGCTGGAAGCCAATTCGACCAGAAGGTCTTCAAAAATTCGGATATATCAAGTATTTTCATACAGAAAATTTATGACAGAAGTTTATTTGCGTCATGTTCAGAAAATCATAACTTGGTCGATTTTCATCGTATCGATCTGGTTCCGGGGCCAGAATTTCACAAATTGAGTTTTCTAAGTTTTTACGGAAGGTATTGAGTTCTAACGTGTGATCGATGGATTTAGAACTGATTGTTTAAAGCTGGTTCGTGTATGTCGCGGTAAGCAAGAGTCGCCACCGTCTTTTATGTTCTCCAACATGGAAAGGACAAAAGCACAACAAAATTCCTTTTTTGAGAATGTCTCTCGGTTCGGGAGGTAGATTTATAGAAAGGGAAGGTGTTAGCACCCTTTCTATCCATGGTTATCCATGGGCTCTTAGATACTTGCTCTTATGTTTTCAAAATGTTTGCTTTTCAAAATGTGAGTGGGTTTTGCAAAAAGTTTCATTGAAAGATTTCTGAATAACTCTTGTATCTGTCCTCAAAGTGTTTGAAAAATTGTTTTGAAAGCTTTTTGAAAGTGTCGGTGTGAAAAGATTTTGTTTTGTTTTTTAGAGAGCAAGTATCCATGAGTCATCTACCTACCCTAAGCAATTAGGCTGTGTAGAAGTCCTTAAGGTAATGCCATCCCACCATTGAGAGGTAGGTAGCACCACCGTTGGAGGTGTTCGGGTCAATTCGGGTTTAGGGACAGTGTGGTCACCGAAGCAACAGCAGGACACCTTAGAAGCTACCCTTATGTCCCTGATCCTTTTTTAATCCGAGGCAACCGTTTCGAGGCGACTATTTCGAGGCAACTGTTTCGAGGCAACTGTTTCGAGGCAACTGTTTCGAGGCAACTGTTTCGAGGCAACTGTTTTAAGGCAACTGTTTCGAGGCAACTGTTTTAAGGCAACTGTTTCGAGGCAACTGGATCATGGACATAAGGACCGCTAAAACGTCCTATACTTGACGACCATGTTTCGAAGGCAACGAGTGAGGCGTACCCTAGAAGTGGTGTGTGTATTTGTGTGTTGTTTTCAGTTTAACAGTTATCTTTGATCATGGCATTTGTGAGCTACGCTTGGTTTTAATTAACATACATTCTTTCATGCAATTTAGAATTTAAGAGTGTGGAAGGTAAAAGATGGAAATATAAAAGCTACGCTATTACAAGGCGCGGGTCTATACATCGCCAAAGTACAAAGACCCGTTTTTGATAAAAGATGCGGAAAGTAAAAGAAAAGCGATAAACCTAATTACTATTACATCCGGAGAGCAGTTACATAATGATCAATAAGAAAATAAATGCGCGAAAAGAATTAAAACTGAAAGTCCGAGGGTTTTGACCCTTTGCTTGAAATTAAATGACATTAAAAGCTAATTAATTATTTAATTAAAGAAAAGAAAGTGTTTTTTATGTTTTTGGTATTTATGAAATAAAGAAAATTAAAATTAAAAGGAAACCCTAATTCTAAGTCTATTTTAATTATTAAGAAAATACTAAAGTTAACCTAATTTACTAGTTAATTAATTTACATGTTTATTTACAAGAATAAATAGTAATTAATAATAATAATAAATAATGCGAAAATTAATTAATTAAGAAAAAGATGAAAATGTCAAAAAAACCTAATTCTAGATATTTTTTATTTATTAAGAAAAAGATTAAAGTTTAAAACCTAAATTAAACTAGATTAATTATTAGGGGTTTATGTACAAAAAAATATATTAATGGTGAAAATAATAATCAAATATATTTTGTATTTTTGATTTTCTGTTTTTATTATGGGAAATTATTTTATGGTGAAAAAACAATTAAAACAAATAAAAAGAATTAGAAAAGAAAAGAGAATAAAATTAAAAAGGATGCAAACCAAGGGGGGTTTCAGGCCCAAAGGGGAGGTTTTTTTGAAGTATTCTGGCCCATTAGACAAAGGCCTTGTTTGACTTTCCAGGATTGTGTGCATGTTGTTGACTAGGGTATACCCTGGACTGCATCATCTGGCCACTGGATGGAACATCAGGGGGTACTTTGCAAGCCAGCATGTTAGGACGTATGGTAGTCTTTTGAGTGAACGCTGCATGGGAATAGGTTAAGAAAAATAACAACAATTATATGGGGGGACCTGGGAATCGAACCCAGGTCCCAGCGTTTACCAAGCGTGTCATCCACCATCCAGCCATTCAAACGAGTTTGTACATATAATGGACAGTAAACATAATATATGAAAAAGTAACCACTACGCTGGGGAACGCGGGCAGATTCAAACCTCCCAACCACACAGAGCCACGCATGTTTCTTCTTCGTTTTCCTACAATTATATAAAACAAGTAGCGGGGGTTTTAAACCCCCACAAACTGAAAGTCCTAGAAATAGCGATTAGCCCTATGCATTACATAAATTAAGCGCGAGTAGTTGGTTGAATTCGTCTGGCCTTGACGAATTCAACCATGGTCATGGCTTAATCCAATTTTTCCTCCTGTAGAAAAACCCAATTTTCAAGCTTATGAACCCTAGATTTTATCCATGGTGGATTTCGATTCAGGGGGCTATAATTCAAGTGAATGGTACCAACAGTTCAGAAGGTCCCTATGAGCATGAATCAATCCAAAAAAGTTGTTAAAAGCGCATGAATGATGATATACGAATTTAGAAAATATAGCAAACCGTGTCACTTGTATCTTCTGATTCTTCGCGTGTTTGGACTGGTTCTTGATTGCAAAAGCTTCCTGGAGACTCAAGCAATACGTTTGGATCACTTTTAGGCTTCGAGTCCACCTGCAAATGGGAAATCAGTCTTCAAGTTTTTATTGAAATTTTGCAAAGTGATTATAGTGTTGCAGCAGCTTTCACGTGTCTTTCTGAATAGGGTTCACTCTTGCATAAGTATGTGAAGCAAATTAGGTCAAAAGAAAGCCCATGAATCCATGAATTGATGACTTGAATCTTTGATTGCTAATCATATCTTTTTTCAATCTTTTTTCATGGAAACTTTGCCAATTATGGAGGATCTTGTCTTGTTGATTGATGCACGAAATCCTTAGCATGTGTGGAGTATATTTGCTGCATAAAAAGATTTGACAACCATTATTTGATATTTTTCTACAATTAAAACTAATTAAATGAATTAATAAGAATATAAATTCAATTAATTAATTAAAAATAAGAAAATAAATCCTTTTGAGCTCAATGGGTCGTGCATAGGCTTTGGGTAATGATTCAAGGAAGAATTTGAGGCCCATTAGCAATTTTGAAGTGTTTTAGGCAAAGTTGACTTTTGAAAATTCCCAAAAATTTCCCAACTTCTCCAATGCATAGTTTGCTCAATTTTGAAGCTATGAACATGTTCTTGGACATTTTGGAAAGGTCTTGAAGTCGTCTAACCAATGCCTTTGGTACCATGTCATTTTGATTTACCAATCTCAAATTATGGTGTTTGACTTAAAGTGCCTTTTTGTTGACTTTTGAAAATGACCTATAATGTTGAAATTGATAACTTTTTGTGAGACTATTTCTTGGACTTGGAGTGTGAAGATGAGTTGTAGGAAATGTTATCCTCTTAAAAATGAGCTTTGGATGGGATTTTTCTGATAAACCATGAGGAAGTTATGCCCTGGTCAATTTGCAGTTGACTTTTCAGCTATCCAAAAATAGAAACTTTTGCATCTTGAGACTTTTTGAGCCATGCTTGTGAAATCATGATCAAGAATCGATCAAATGATGATTGTGGCTTCAAAATAAGATGTTGACCAAAAATTTTGACTTTTGACTGTCAAATGACCATTTTGCCCCTACAGTTGACTGTGGAGCAATTAGGGTTTTTGACTGTGCAACTTGATGCTGTGAGTCTTGAAACTTGACATATGGATGCTTGACAATGTATATAGGCACATGGGACTTGATTGGACCCTTGAAAACCTCATTTTCTTTGCAGGAACCAAAACCCTATTTTTTGATTGTGTTAGGAGGCCATTGGACTGTGCAACCCTTGAGAGATTTTGAACCATGATCTTGCCAAATCTTGAAGAATATGGGAGGGCAAATTTTGGGGTACAACAGTTGCCCCTGTTCAATCTTCTTAGACCTGAGGATGTAGATTGGCTTGCGTGCCTTTCGTAATCCGAAGGTGGAAGATGATTGAACACTAGAGTGCCCAGAAATTTGCACTCACATGTTAGAATGTTAGCAGTGTGATGGTGGGAATGGGCTTACAGATGCCATTTGGAAAGAAGATGGATAGGAGGATGGGCTTATAGATTCCATCTGGAGATGTGACAGGTTCTTCGTCGAGAATGGGCTTATAGATGCCATTTGGAAGTGTAATGGATAGTTGTGGAGATGGGCTTATAGATGCCATCGGGAGGTTGTTGATCGCGTAAGAGATTCCTTAGAGAGAACTTGCGTACCTGAGAAAGAGAGATAATTACCTGGCCTGTTACAGGGGTTGATCTTCAAACTCTTTATGTAGATGTGCCCTGGCTGGATACAGGTATCGAATCTTCAATCAGTTACTCACAGATGTGCCCTAGCTAGATACAGGAATCGAATCTGGAAATAGTCGTCAACAAATACACCCTGGCGGGATACAAGAATCAGATCTTCAAACTCTTCAATTGTGCCCAGGCCGGATACAGGAATCGAGTCTGGAATTAGTCGTCAACAGATACACCCTGGCAAGATACAGGAATCGGATCTTCGAACTCTTCAGACGTGCCCTGGCAAGATACAGGAAACGAGTCTGGAATTAGTCGTCAACAGATACACCCTGGCAAGATACAGGAATCGGATCTTCAAACTCTTCAGACGTGCCCTGGCAAGATACAGGAAACGAGTCTGGAATTAGTCGTCAACAGATACACCCTGGCAAGATACAGGAATCGGATCTTCAAACTCTTCAGACGTGCCCTGGCAGGATACAGGAATCGAGTCTGAATTAGTCGTCAACAGATACACCCTGGCAAGATACAGGAATCAGATCTTCAAACTCTTCAGACGTGCCCTGGTGGGATACAGGAATCGAGTCTGGAATTAGTCGTCAACAGATACACCCTGGCAAGATACATGAATCAGATCTTCAAACTCTTCAGACGTGCCCTGGCAGGATACAGGAATCGAGTCTGGAATTAGTCGTCAACAGATACACCCTGGCAAGATAGAGGAATCGGATCTTCAAACTCTTCAGACGTGCCCTAGCAGGATACAGGAATCGAGTCTGGAATTAGTCGTCAACAGAAACACCCTAGCAAGATACAGGAATCGAATCTTCAAACTCTTCAGACGTGCCCTGGCAGGATACAGGAATCGAGTCTGGAATTAGTCGTCAACAGATACACCATGGAAAGATACAGGAATCGTATCTTCGAACTCTTCAGACGTGCCCTGGCGGGATACAGGAATCGAGTCTGGAATTAGTCGTCAACAGATACACCCTGGCAAGATACAGGAATCGGATCTGGAATCACGACAGTTGATAGTAATTATCTTTGTATTGACCTTTGTCCTGAAAAGACAAAACGTTAGTTGTATGCGATGCTATGATGTATGACATGCGTGATGTTCTCGGAATAAATGAGATTGTATGTTCATGATGTGTATGTGCATGCTATTATGTATAAAGATGTGATGTCTATGAATGCATTTTCGTCTAGGAAAATAAATCCTTGACGGGTGCCGGGAAGTCAAATCCTGGGCTGATGTTGAAGAGTAACGTTCTTTGTTTCCGCTGGGGTGATGGTTGCAAGAATACCGGTAGGAGAAGATGACTCCGTTGGGGAATAAACTTGGCGAATAGATTACTCTGCGGGGAATGCTCTGTGGGAAGAGGAGTACTTTGCTGAGATGTTGATGATAACTCCGCTGGGGATACCATTGTTTGAGCTCTGTTGGAAGATTTGATGAATTCCGCTGGGGGATAGGAAGACTTCGCCGGGGACGATCTTTCCGTGGCAACTGGCTGAGGATAACCCAGTTATATCCTGGTGGGGAAATAACCTTTGAATAAAACCGGGGAGAGCGTTCGTACTCTGCAGGGATAAGCTTCCAGAATCTACTGGGGATAAGCTTCCTGAATCTACTGGGGATAAGCTTCCTACTGGGGAGATTGATTCAACTCTCATGGGGAAACTTTTCAAATTGGAATGGGGAAGTGGCTCCACTGGATGTTCGGTATTTCGTCGGGGAACAATCTTAGATCAAGATTGCCGGGGATGCTTGTTAGTAATGTTTGTATACTCCTTTGGGGAGTGTTGAGATTTTCGGGGGATAATCCAACTTCCTTGAGGCTGACTGTAGGCTAACTCTGCTTGTGGAGAGTGTCGCTGACTTGCTGGAGATATTGTGCCTTGTAGGGCTTATGGGAGACCAACTCTTGGGAGGGAATTGTTGAGTCTTATCTTACTCGGCGGGGAGTGAAGGTATCTGGGTTACATTCTTCAGCAGAACTTACCTTGGTACCTTGGTGGACAGAGCAATTAGATTGCTTAGACAACTCATTATTGCCCCTGTTTCTGATGTTACATGTAATTATTCCTTTTTTTTGCATGCAAATATTTATGAGTTAGCAATTAGTGTCAAATGCATATATCACAATTGAACATTGGACGTTCTTCACAAAACAAAACAGAAAAAGAAAAAATAATTGGCAATTTGTTTGAAAAGTGAATTTGTATTGATTTTTGAATTGGCCTGTAAAAAGGCGTTTATGTACAAGAGGCTGACGTCCTAGTAAGAGAACACCGCCGAACAACAGAGTTTATACAACTTTACAAAAAGGGAAAACAAAACAGCTATGTGAAAAGAATAATCCCATTGGGTTCCAACTCTGTTATCGCCTTTATATCTTCTAGCGTCTCATCACTCGGCTGCTTAGTTGAAGATGAAGCTGATTGATCGATGCCGTCTGAACTTGATGTTGATACCGGATTCTGGATGCAAGGTGATCCAATGAGACATATTATTACGCTTATCCCTAACTTTTTCCTGGACCGCCCTTTCGGGTTTTCAGTCCACCGGGATACCCATTTTTGCCCAAGCCGCCTTTTCCGGTTTTCGACTTGCCGGGTGTACAGATTTTTTTCATTTCATCCCTTATTTTTGCCCGAACCCTTTTGGTTCGCCGGGAAGCCCTAATTTTTGCCTAGGTATGTCAACCTAGTGGGTCTTTTATCATGCGTAGTATCTTTTTACTATGTATGCATTGGCGGGGTGAGGAAGGTCGTCACCATCCATGGTGGTTAGGATCATGGCTCCTCCTGAGAACACATGTTTAACCACAAATGGCCCTTCGTATGTAGGGGTCCATTTGACCCTGGGATCACTTTGAGGAAGAATGATGTGTTTGATTACCAGGTCCCCAACTTGATACTCTTGTGGTCTGACTCTCTTGTTAAATGCCATGATCATCCGTTTTTGGTACGTTTGACCATGACAAATAGCAGTGAGTCTCTTTTCATCAATTAGGTTTAATTGATCAAGTCGAGTCTGGATCCAGTCATCTTCGCTCAAGCCTGCATCCTTCATTATCCGGAGAGAGGGTATCTGGACTTCGATAGGCAAGATTTCCTCCATGCCATAGACCAATGAAAAAGGGGTTTCCCTGGTTGACGTTCTCGCTGAGGTACGGTACCCATGAAGAGCAAACGGTAACATCTCGTGCCAATCTTTATAGGTCACTGTCATCTTCTGCACAATCTTTTTGATATTCTTATTCGCCGCTTCGACAGCCCCATTCATCTTCGGTCGGTAAGGAGAAGAGTTGTGGTGTTGTATCTTGAATTGCTCGCAGAGCTCAGTGATCATCTTGTTGTTAAGATTGGTACCATTGTCCGCAATGATTCTTTCCGAGACGCCATATCGACAGATTAGATTATGCCGAATGAATCGTGCCACGACGTTCTTTGTTACTGTAGCGTAGGAAGCTGCTTCAACCCACTTCGTAAAGTAATCAATCGCTACCAGGATGAAGCGATGCCCATTGGATGTCGTAGGTTTAATCTCGCCGATCATATCAATGCCCCACATTGCAAAAGGCCAAGGCGCAGTCAAGACATTCAGAGGAACTGGAGGAACGTGCACCTTATCTGCATATATCTGGCACTTATGACATGTCCGAGAATGTTGGTAACAGTCAGCTTCCATTGTGGACCAGAAATATCCTGACCGAAGGATTTTATTTGCCATGGTGTGTCCACTGGAGTGCGTTCCGAAGGTACCTTCATGCAGCTCTGCCATGATCCTTTCTGCTTCAGTCTTATCCATACAACGCAGTAAGGTTGAATCATGGTTTCGCTTGTACATAATGTCGTTGCTAAGGAAGAACTTCACAGCGAACCTTCTCAGAAACTTCTTGTCATTGATGGATGCGCCCTCGGGGTATTCTTGAGCTTCCAGATACCTCTTCACCTCATGATACCAGGGTTTTTCAGTTACTGTCTCAGCCTTAAGATCACAGCAATATGCAGGTTCGTCCAGTTTCCAGATAATGATCCGGGGAGCCTCGTTGTCCCATTTGACTTTGAACATGGAAGACATCGTAGCCAGCGCGTCCGCCAACTGATTCTCCTCTCTTGGGAAGTGTTCAAAAGTTATCTCTGTGAAGTGGGGGATCAACGTCAACACACACTCTTTGTAAGGAATAAGGTTTGGGTGTTTCGTATCCCACTCGCCTTTGATCTGATTGATCACGAGAGCGGAATCTTCGAAGACACTCAGAAACTTAATCCTTAAGTCAATCGCAGCTTGAAGACCCATGATGCATGCCTCATACTCTGCCATGTTGTTAGTGCAGTTGAAACATAGCCGGGCAGTGAGTGGAGTATGAGTGCCTTGGTGGGATATGATCACAGCGCCGATACCATTACCCAAAGCGTTGGAGGCTCCGTCAAAGTGCATAGACCATCGGGATCCTTCCTAAGGTCCTTCATCCGGTCCAGGTACTTCACAATCAGTCACTATCATGATGCTCTCGTCAGGAAATTCAAAGTTCATTGACTGGTAGTCATCTACTGCCTGGTGTGCCAAATGGTCTGCCACTACACTTACCTTGATTTCTTTATGAGTCGTGTACTGGATGTCGTATTCCGTCAAGATCATTTGCCATCTTGCTATTCTTCCAGACAGAGCAGGCTTTTCGAATATGTACTTTATCGGATCCATTTTTGAAATCAACAGAGTAGTGTGAGTCAGCATATACTGTCTCAGCCAGCGAGCAGCCCATACCAAAGCGCAGCAAGTTTTCTCGAGCAGTGAGTATCGGGTCTCACAGTCGGTAAACTTTTTGCTAAGGTAATAAATAGCGTGCTCTTTTCGGCCAGACTCGTCATGCTGCCCCAGCACACACCCCATTGAGTTGTCAAGTACTGTCAGGTATAGTATTAGAGGTCTCCCTTCAACCGGTGGCATAAGGATGGGTGGTTCTTGGAGATACTCTTTGATTCTCTCGAAAGCGGCCTGACATTCATCATTCCAACGTACTACCTGATCTTTCTTCAGCAGCTTGAAGATTGGTTCACAGGTAGCAGTTAGGTGCGAGATGAATCAGGCAATGTAATTCAGACGTCCCAGAAAGCCTATGACTTCTTTCTCTGTCTTGGGAACTGGCATCTCTTGTATGGCTTTAACCTTGGCAGGGTCCACTTGAATACCTTTGTCGCTCACGACGAAGCCTAGCAACTTTCCAGATCTTACCCCAAAGGTGCACTTGTTCGGGTTCAACCTCAGCTTGTACAATTTCAGACGGTCAAACAATTTCTGTAGATGGTCAAGGTGTTCCTCCTCAGTTTGGGACCTTGCAATCATATCGTCGACATATACTTCTATCTCATGATGGATCATGTCATGAAATAAAGCAACCATGGCACGTTGGTAGGTTGCCCCAGCATTTTTCAGTCCAAAAGGCATGGCCTTGTAGCAGAAGGTGCCCCACTGAGTAACAAAGGTAGTCTTCTCCATGTCTTCAGGAGCCATTTTGATTTGGTTATATCCGGAGAAACCGTCCATGAAGGAGAACACCTTGTGCTGAGCAGTATTGTCAACCAGAACGTCGATGTGAGGCAGGGGGAAATCATCCTTGGGGCTCGCCCTATTCAAATCCCTGTAGTCAACACACATTCTGACCTTACCATCTTTCTTCGGCACCGGAACCACGTTGGCAACCCACTGAGGGTAAGAAGTCACTGCTAGAAACCCGACATCAAATTGCTTCATAACCTCAGCTTTGATCTTCTCGGACATCTCTGGACGCATACGGCGAACCTTTTGCTTTACCGGAGGGCAGTCTTCCTTGGTAGGAAGGTGATGCACCACAATATCGGTATCCAACCCAGGCATGTCTTCGTAGGACCAGGCAAAGATTTCCATATAATCATGTAACATCTGAACCAACCGTTATTTTACGCTGAGCTCTAGATTGGCACCAATCTTAACTTCCTTTTTATCTGTCTCAGTACCCAAATTTACCGTTTCTACTGGCTCTTCATGTGGCTGAATGGCCCTCTCTTCCTGGAGTAGCAGTCTTGCAAGCTCACCAGGCACTTCGCAATCATCTTCACCTTCGTCTTCGGCTAAGTTGATCGGATTTTCGAAGTCATAACTGGCAGTAGCAGAGTCGTTACCAGTGAGATCCAGAGTGGATTGAAACCTGTATGGGTGAGTGTGTAAATATAGCTGTTTTGCAATATATAAAGAAAGAAAGAAAGGGAGCACAAGATTTGAAATGCGAAAAACGTCCAATGTTTTTATTCATGATATATGGAAATGACAAGTAATAAGCCCTCACAAATGAAGCCAACGGTGCCCCGGGTAAGACACCGGGCCATAAAGTTTCAATTTATTGTTCATTACAAATTAAAACAACAAAGGAATTCATTACTGCGTAACAAAAGTAACAAGTATGTAGTCTTTTGCAGTCCAATTGTTCAGTCCATCTTCGGTCGTCGGGTAAATCCAGCTGTCGAATTCAGATTCTTCCACTTCGTCACCATCCCTGATAGCATTTACTCCATGGTCAGGTAGGGGAGCTGTCACCACATTAGGCTTATCGGGCGCCTCGAACTGAACCTCCTTAGCATCAATAAGGTCTTGAACCTTATTCCTCAGGGCCCAGCAATCATCAGTAGAATGCCCCGGGCTATCAGAGTGATAAGCACAGCGGGCATTGGGATTGTACTTTGGAGAGGTTGTGTTTACCACCTTCGGAGCTTCTCTGACGGTTACCAGGTTGGTCGATAGCAATTGCGGCAAGATCTGCGACAAGGTCATACTAAGCCGAGTATATTCTCTTCTGGGCCTCTCACCCCTTGGTTGGTTAGGTTGCCGAGGAGCGGCGACAGGCTTTGCAATTACCACCGCGTTGACAGCTTGGCGGCGTTCTGGTTTGTTTTGCCTCCTAGGCCCATACACAGCACTGGCTTCCTTCTTGAAAGGCTTTTTCTCAGCACTTGAGGACGCACCTTTCTATATCTTCCCTGATTTCATTCCAGCTTCGATCCTTTCCCCAGTCAGAATGAGGTCTGTAAACCCTGCAGACGAATTGCCAATGAGATGATTGAAGAATGGCCCGGATAGGGTCCCTAAGAACATGTCCACTAGTTCACGGTCGGTTAATGGTGGCTGCACCCTGCCATCCAGGTCCCTCCACTTCTGCGCATACTCTTTAAAACCTTCTCCCGATCCTAGCGACATACCCTGGAGTTGGGTACGTGCAGGAGCGAGGTCGGCATTATACTGATATTGCTTGTAAAAAGCAGTAGCCAAATCCTCCCAGTTACGAACCTTGGTTCCATCCAGCTGATAGAACCATTCGAGATGAGTCCCTGAAAGACTCTCCTGGAAGAAATGGATCCATAAGTTCTTGTCCACAGTATACGGCTGGATCTTCCGCACATAAGATCTGAGATGTAGCTTAGGGCAGGATTCCCCGTCATACTTTGCGATAGATGGTGCTTTGAACTTGTGTGGGATCACCACACCAGAAGATAGACCCAGGTCTCCAAAATCCAACCCAGGCACTTGTTGAATTTCCATGGCATTCAGGCGATCCTCTAACTGCTTGTATTTGTCTTCAGCTGGAGGGTACTGCTCCTCATTGAAATCAGTCTCGTTGTCAGAGACCACCGAACTGGGAACCCTTCCCCCCTGGGACTGCCTTTCCCTACAGAAGAACCAGCTTGATCAACCTCATTCTGCAGTGTGTTACCAAACCTCCGGCCAGTGTTGAATAGTACAGTTCTCTTCTTCTTCTTCTTGACTAGCAGAGCCTTCAATTCCTCCTGACCTTGGGCCAAACTCATGATCAGCTCTTGGAACTGGGCGTTTTGGGCCTGGAGGGCCTTGATGGATTGCTCGGTAGATGATTCAGGATTCATGATGCTGAAATAAACAGCGAAGAACATTAAGAAACCTGAAAAGAAGAGTACTTGTGATGCACATGATGAATGGAATGCGTATGATTTATGTTTTCAAAGACAATCGGGATTCAACTTTGTAAACAAAAAAGCAACGCACTTTATTAGATTCAACTTTGAAATTTAGATTGTTCAACAGATTGCCCTTAGGCGTTACATAAAATGGAAATACTGAAAAGGGAAATAAAAACTATAAAAGAACATCCAAAGTTCATCATTGATCCCAGGGTCTCCTCTTCTCAGTACGAATGTAATCATTCAAGGCCCGCTCGTTCTCCAATTGCTTGGTCAGCTTCTGGATCTTCAATTCCTGCTCGTTGAACTTTTCCCGATAAGAATCCCGTTCTTCTTGTAGTTGCGCCCAAGACCTCTTTAGTGTATCAACATCAGTAGGGATTTGAGGAGGGAGAACAGTTGGAGGAGCCCCATCTCTATCAGGATACTCAAGAATGATGGGTCTGACAGCTTCATATGGCATACCTAAATTCTGAGCACAGGTGCGGACCCATTTGTAGTAGGCTTCCATAGGTAGAGAAGTCTTCGGTCCCAACTCTTGTGGGTCAGCTTTGTGAATTCTGTCCCAGGCCTTGATGAACCTACGACGCAGCTCGTCACTGTCTACCTGAAACTCAAAACTGATGTGAGGCACCAACATCTCATGAGGCCCTGCTCTTCTGGCTCTTCCAAACTGACGGAGAGCTAGACATGGATTATAAGAGATTCCTCCTTGGGTACCAATCAGAGGAACATTAGGATATTCTCCGCACCGATCAATAACAGCTACCTCATCCAAACCCCTGAGAGTCCAAATGATGTCATTATCAGTGAGAGACATTAACCTATGAGCCCAGCCTCTTCCTTCTTTGTTCATCAACATGAACTTAGGGAGGTGTGAAATAAACCACCTCACTAACAAAGGAATACAACACCACAGAGTTCCTCATCTTCGGGCAGTACGAGCATAAAGTTGTTGCAGGATATCACCCAAGAGAGTGGGCACAGGGTTTCGAGACATGAAGATCCTTATGGCATTGATGTTAATGAAGTTATCAGGATTAGGAAACAAGACTAGACCATAGATTAAGAGAGCCAGAATGTCTTCATACGCCCTAAAGTCTAAGTCATTCTAGAAGCTGTTAGCTTTACCAATCAGAAACTTGGCCAAGAAACCCTTAACTCTGCTTCTAGTCACCCAGTTGTCCATTACCTCCTTGCGGGTCAAGGGAAGGACTGCAGCAATCTCCTCAAGCCTAAAAGTCTTTTCCCAACCAGTGAAGGGAGTCTGATCCAAGATAGGGATACCAAGCAAATCAGAGAATTCTTCCAGGGTAGGGACCAGCTGGAAGTCTTGAAAGGTGAAGCAGTTGTACAAGGGATCATAAAACTGGGTCAGGACACTCATCGGTTGTTGATCTCACTTTGCAGTGACTAAACCGAGAAGAGAACCATGCATGTGGATGAAGGAAGTGGTGTTTGGAATTCTGCTAACCAATTCTTCAAGCAACTCAGGTGGGTGAACAAAATTGAACCGGATAGTGTTCCTTTGCACAGGCATCATGATGTCCTACAAAACAGAGCAAAGGTGAAACCCTTTTGTCTTTGAAATTGTCAGTCCTTATGCAGGGTGCATGCAATGTTTATGATGGCATGATGTTATGATAAAGGACACCACAAATATTCACAAAGGAAAACATGATAAGGCACACAAGTCACACAAGACAGCCCTTAGGTTTTAGGCCAGCATGACGTTCAGGTACTACCCTCTTTCAGTTTGTTGGTTCAGACCTGTCCTATCAAAAGTAATCGGGTTCTAGAGGATCCCAATATCACTGACTACCCTCAATCGGTCATAACTCCAGCATCACAATCTTTTCTTGCGGCCATAACCATCACGAGAGTTTAGCCTCAATGGGTGTAGCATACTGCTACTGTTCTATGGCCAAGTTGGGTCAATTTAGGGTTCTAAGGTCGGTTGGTGCTTAATGACTCCTCAGAAGACCCATATTCTCCTCGTTGCAACACAAGGGATATCGGTACAGACCAAGGTGCCACACCAACGTAGCCACTGCTTCACCCGTGTCGGTCTACGCCGGACAGGTCCCTCACAGCTTATGCTACCTAACAGGGTATCCCCAGATCTGGGTTAGGATCTATGAAACTCCAAGACAAATTCCCATAATAATAAAGCAAACAAAACACAGCAATTGAAAACACAAGTATGAGCTATCCTAAGGTACACCTCACTTTAAGTTTCCCCAGCAGAGTCGCCAGTTCTGTGATCGGTGGATTTATAACTGACTGTTTAAAGCTGGTTCGCGTATGTCGCGGTAAGCAAGAGTCGCCACCGTCTTTTATGTTCTCCAACATGGAAAGGACAAAAGCACAGCAAAATTCCTTTTTTGAGAATGTCTCTCGGTTCGGGAGGTAGATTTATAGAAAGGGAAGGTGTTAGCATCCTTTCTATCCATGGTTATCCATGGGCTCTTAGATACTTGCTCTTATGTTTTCAAAATGTTTGCTTTTCAAAATGTGAGTGGGTTTTGCAAAAAGTTTCATTGAAAGATTTCTGAATAACTCTTGTATCTGTCCTCAAGAGTGTTTGAAAAATTGTTTTGAAAGCTTTTTGAAAGTTTCGGTGTGAAAAGATTTTGTTTTGTTTTTTAGAGAGCAAGTATCCATGAGTCATCTACCTACCCTAAGGAATTAGGCTGTCTAGAAGTCCTTAAGGTAATGCCATCCCACCATTGAGAGGTAGGTAGCACCACCGTTGGAGGTGTTCGTGTCAATTCGATTGAGGGACAGTGTGGTCACCGAAGCAACAGTAGGACACCTTAGAAGCTACCCTTATGTCCTTGATCTTTTTTTTAATCCGAGGCAACCGTTTCGAGGCAACTGTTTCGAGGCAACTGGATCATGGACATAAGGACCGCTAAAACGTCCTATACTTGACGACCACGTTTCGAAGGCAACGAGTGAGGCGTACCCTAGAAGTGGTGTGTGTATTTGTGTGTTGTTTTCAGTTTAACAGTTATCTTTGATCATGGCATTTGTGAGCTACGCTTGTTTTTAATTAACATACATTCTTTCATGCAATTTAGAATTTAAGAGTGCGGAAGGTAAAAGACGGAAATATAAAAGCTACGCTATTACAAGGCGCGGGTCTATACATCGCCAAACTACAAAGACCCGTTTTTGATAAAAGATGCGAAAAGTAAAAGAAAAGAGATAAACCTAATTACTATTACATCCGGAGAGCAGTTACATAATGATCAATAAGAAAATAAATGCGCGAAAAGATTTAAAACTGAAAGTCCGAGGGTTTTGACCCTTTGCTTGAAATTAAATGACATTAAAAGCTAATTAATTATTTAATTAAAGAAAAGAAAGTGTTTTTTATGTTTTTGGTATTTATGAAATAAAGAAAATTAAAATTAAAAGGAAACCCTAATTCTAAGTCTATTTTAATTATTAAGAAAATACTAAAGTTAACCTAATTTACTAGTTAATTAATTTACATGTTTATTTACAAGAATAAATAGTAATTAATAATAATAATAAATAATGAGAAAAATAATTAATTAAGAACAAGATGAAAATGTCAAAAAAACCTAATTCTAGATATTTTTTATTTATTAAGAAAAAGATTAAAGTTTAAAACCTAAATTAAACTTGATTAATTATTAGGGGTTTATTTACAAAAAAATATATTAATGGTGAAAATAATAATCAAATATATTTTGTATTTTTGATTTTCTGTTTTTATTATGGGAAATTATTTTATGGTGAAAAAACAATTAAAACAAATAAAAAGAATTAGAAAAGAAAAGAGAATAAAATTAAAAAGGATGCAAACCAAGGGGGGTTTCAGGCGCAAAGGGGGGGTTTTTTTGAAGTACTCTGGCCCATTAGACAAAGGCCTTATTTGACTTTCCAGGATTGTGTGCATGCTGTTGACTGGGGTATACCCTGGACTGCATCATCTGGCCACTGGATGGAACATCAGGGGGCACTTGGCAAGCCAGCATGTTAGGACGTATGGTAGTCTTTTGAGTGAACGCTGCATGGGAATAGGTTAAGAAAAATAACAACAATTATATGGGGGGACCTGGGAATCGAACCCAGGTCCCAACGTTTACCAAGCGTGTCATCCACCATCCCGCCATTCAAACGCGTTTGTACATATAATGGACAGTAAACATAATATATGAAAAAGTAACCACTATGCTGGGGAACGCGCGCAGATTCAAACCTCCCAACCACACAGAGCCACGTATGTTTCTTCTTCGTTTTCCTGCAATTATATAAAACAAGTAGCGGGGGTTTTAAACCCCCACAAACTGAAAGTCCTAGAAATAGCGGTTAGCCCTATGCATTACATAAATTGAGCGCGAGTAGTTTGTTGAATTCGTCTGGCCTTGACGAATTCAACCATGGTCATGGCTTAATCCAATTTTTCCTCCTGTAGAAAAACCCAATTTTCAAGCTTATGAACCCTAGATTTTATCCATGGTGGATTTCGATTCAGGGGGCTATAATTCAATTGAATGGTACCAACAGCTTCAGAAGGTCCCTATGAGCATGAATCAATCCAAAATAATTGTTAAAAGCGCATGAATGATGATATACGAATTTAGAAAATATAGCAAACTGTGTCACTTGTATCTTCTGATTCTTCGCGTGTTTGGACTGGTTCTTGATTGCAAAAGCTTCCTGGAGACTCAAGCAATACGTTTGGATCACTTTTAGGCTTCGAATCCACCTGCAAATGGGAAATCAGTCTTCAAGTTTTTATTGAAATTTTGCAAAGTGATTATAGTGTTGCAGCAGCTTTCACGTGTCTTTCTGAATAGGGTTCACTCTTGCATAAGTATGTGAAGCAAATTAGGTCAAAAGAAAGCCCATGAATCCATGAATTGATGACTTGAATCTTTGATTGCTAATCATATCTTTTTTCAATCTTTTTTCATGGAAACTTTGCCAATTATGGAGGATCTTGTCTTGTTGATTGATGCACGAAATCCTTAGCATGTGTGGAGTATATTTGCTGCATAAAAAGATTTGACAACCATTATTTGATATTTTTCTACAATTAAAACTAATTAAATGAATTAATAAGAATAAAAATTCAATTAATTAATTAAAAATATGAAAATAAATCCTTTTGAGCTCAATGGGTCGTGCATAGGCTTTGGGTAATGATTCAAGGAAGAATTTGAGGCCCATTAGCAATTTTGAAGTGTTTTAGGAAAAGTTGACTTTTGAAAATTCCCAAAAATTTCCCAACTTCTCCAATGCATATCTTGCTCAATTTTGAAGCTATGAACATGTTCTTGGACATTTTGGAAAGGTCTTGAAGTCCTATAACCAATGCCTTTGGTCCCATGTCATTTTGAATTACCAATCTCAAGTTATGGTCTTTGACTTAAAGTGCCTTTTTGTTGACTTTTGAAAATGACCTATAATATTGAAATTGATAACTTTTTGTGAGAGCATTTCTTGGACTTGGAGTGTGAAGATGAGTTGTAGGAAATGTTATCCTCTTCAAAATGAGCTTTGGATGGGATTTTTCTGATAAACCATGAGGAAGTTATACCCTGGTCAATTTGCAGTTGACTTTTCAGCTATCCAAAAATAGAAACTTTTGCATCTTGAGACTTTTTGAGCCATGCTTGTGAAATCATGATCAAGAATTGATCAAATGATGATTGTGGCTTCAAAATAAGATGTTGACCAAAAATTTTGACTTTTGACTGTCAAATGACCATTTTGCCCCTGCAGTTGACTGTGGAGCAATTAGGGTTTTTGACTGTGCAACTTGATGCTGTGAGTCTTGAAACTTGACATATGGATGCTTGACAATGTATATAGGCACATGGGACTTGATTGGACCCTTGAAAACCTCATTTTCTTTGCAGGAACCAAAACCCTAATTTTTGATTGTGTTAGGAGGCCATTGGACTGTGCAACCCTTGAGAGATTTTGAACCATGATCTTGCCAAATCTTAAAGAATATGAGAGGGCAAATTTTGGGGTACAATATAACGGTATCCAAAAGGGCTTCATTTTTTGCTCAGAGTGCATGTGACGCGCTGAAAATCCTGAATGCTGAATATTATTTCATCGGGGTCGAAACTTTGAAAATTCATAACTCAGTCAATTTTTATCGGATTGGGCCCATCTTTTTACACAAGGTCACTGACTCAGAGATCTACAACTTTACTTCCAAAGTCGAGACAGAGTTATGCTCCAATCAATACCATTTTTTTATTGAAGAACATGTCAGAGTTGAAACTGGAGCCCAAAATAAATTTGTCTGAGCCAAAACTTCAAAAATTCATAACTAATTCACCGTTTATCCGATTGAGCCTATTTTCGGACAGGAGTTAGTTCTCCCTGTCGGCTACATTTTGTTTACACAATACAACTTCAAATATTGCACTTAAGCCCCTGCGATTTAGCCAGGAACGTGATGGACTCAAGTGAACAAAAATCTGCACTATTGCTTGTGGTTATTGGAGGCCCAATTGCACATTCAAAGCCTATTTTTTTCTCTAATTTCCATTATATAATCTCATTCTTTTCACACAAAAAATGAGGAAAAAAATCTTTGCCACAACCGTGTCAAAATATCAAATTCCTTCAAAAACCCTAAAAACCTTAAAATCCTTGTTACAAACCCCCATCTCACTACAAACAAGCCATCCTTGTTACAAACCCACATCTCACTACTTCTCCAGTAAGGGTAAAGCTGGTTTGATCTCCATGATCAAAAGGATATAGAAGCATTCATATATGCCATATCAGTTTTAATATTGCAAAATTTCATAAATTTGTTTTATTCGTATTTCATGATATAGTAATTTATTTAATGAGTTCATGAGATTCAACACTGCAGATTTAGACATGGTCCCATGCAGGTTTATCACAAAGCGCTGAGTCTAAAACAGAACAACCACCAATACATGGCTTATGGAAAGGCATGCATCCTGAGGAGGCTAAGCGCGTGAGTTCAACACTCACCCCTATTGGTTTTGGTTTTCTTTATTTCTATTTATCCTTTTACATATTTTCATTCTTTCTGTTTAAATGTTTTTTCATAAAACTAAACATTTTTCACAAACCTTTGATTTTTCATAATAAACTCGAATAATTAATTTTAAGGTTTTTTTAATTTGAGGTTTTAAATTAATTTTTGGTTCAACATCCACCCCTGGAAATATGTATAATTTTACTTATTTTTAACCCTTTTTGTCTCATTTCTTTCTCTTTAATATCTTCCTTAAAAACCATAAAATCATATAAACTCTAATTTTATTTAAATCAAAAATCCTATTAATTGGAAAACTTAATTTTTTTTACAAACCCTAATTAATTTATGTTTTAAATTTTTTTCTGCAAATTAGGAAAACAATTAGGTTTTAGGTTTTCTTTGTAATTAACTCTTTAATTAACCATTTTTTTAACAAATTAGGATTAGGTTTTTGTTTTAGTTAGTAACTGAGTTTTTGGATTTTTTTCATTTATTAATAAATTAAGTTAATTAACTTTTTTTTTATTAAAATTAGTTAGAATTAGGTTTTTTAATTAACTTAAAACTATTTTCTACAAAAAACACCAAAAACATTAACTTAGAATTTTAGGTTTTAATTTTTCCTTAATTTCTTTTTATTTATTCTTTTACATTTTAATTTCTAGGAAAATTGTATGGGTCACATTATCAATGTAATAGCGTAGATTTATCTTTTCTCGCATTTTTTTCTAATTATGTAATTGCCTCCGGGATGTAATAGTTTTAGGATTTCTTTTCCGCACTCTTTAATATTATGTAACTGCCCCAAAGCTCTGTAATAGCCTAGGTTTACATTTCCGCCTTTACCTTCTAATACTATATTTTATGCAATGCTTAGACTAATAGGATTGTATGGAAAGACCGGTAAACTAATTGAACATAGCATAAGCTAATTCAAAGATAATATATCTGAAAACAAACACTGTTGCACACTTGCATCCCTAGGATACTCTCCACTTGGTTGCCTCGGAAAACAATTGTCATGTCCCTCGAACATAGGGATATCTTAGCAAAAGACCCTCAATCTAAAAGTCATCATAAAGATCATAGTCCTTCAATGTCCCTCAAGTTTCCTATGAGAAATGATCTTGTCCCTCGATGTTACCTACTCACTAATAGTAGGATAACACGGTCTAAAGGATAGGAGGAAAAGAATGTCTTTTTTCGAGTAGGTAGATAACTGTTAGGTACTTGCTCAAAACAACAAATCTTTTACACCATACACTTTAAAACAAACTTTTCAAACTAAAGTTTTCAAAACACTTCGTAACACTTTTGAGGACAGAAACAAGGGTTAAAAAAAGTAAAACAAAACTTTTCAAAACAAAGCACACACAAGCAATTTCAAAATGAACAAGTACGTAAGATCCTGTAGAATACTACAGATAGAAAGGGTGCTAACACCTTCCCCTTCTATAATCTACCCCCCGTACTCAGAAATATCTCGAAAAAGGTTTTTTCTGTTCTTTTTCCTTTTCCTTTGTTGGATAAAATAAAATTCGGTGGCGACTCTTGCTTACCTCGGCATTTGCAAACAAAAAACGCAAACTAGTATAACAGTTGGTTCTGCCACCGTATCACAGTACCTTTGGCACCCATTATAGTGGACACACCATGGATAATAAGATCCTATGGGCAGGATATTAATGGTTCACTATGGAAGCAGACTATTATTAGCATTCTCGAACTTGTCACAAATTCCAAATCTAAGCTGATAAAGTACACGTGCCTTCGGTTCCCTTGAATGTCTTGACTGCTCGTTGGCCCTTTGCAATGTGGGGCATTGATATGATTGGAGAAATCAGACCTACCACTTCAAACGAGTATCATTTCATCCTAGTCTCTATTGATTACTTCACGAATTGGGTTGAGGCTGCCTCATTTACTTATGTTACCAAGAATGTTATGGCGCGGTTCATCAAGCATAACCTTATATATCGGTATGGTATCCCCGAAAGAATCATTACAAATGATTATACAAATCTCAACAACACTATGATCACCAAGCTCTGTAAGCAATTCAAGATCCAGCATCATAACTCTTCTCCTTACCGGATGAAGATGAATGGCGTTGTAGAGGCTGCTAATAAGAACATTAAAAAGATCATATAGAAGATGACAGTGACATATAAAGACTAGCTTGAGATGTTACCATTTTCTCTTCATGGTTACCGCACCTCAGCACAAACGCCAACATGAGAAACACCTTTCTCTTTGGTTTATGGTATAGAGGTTGTCCTACCTATTGAGGTTCAAATCCCTTCTTTGAGAATCATGAAGGATGCAAGCTTGAACGAAGATGAATGGATCCCGACTTGACTTGACCATCTGAACCTGATTGATGAAAAAAGGATCATGATTGTTTGTCATGGTCAGATGTACCAGATGCGTATGATCAAGGCTTTTAATAAGAAGGTCAGACATCAGGTATATCAAGTTGGTGATATAGTAATCAAGCGCATCATTCTTCCGCAAGGTGATCCCAGGGGAAAATGGACTCCCACATACGAAGGTCCATTTGTGATCAAGAACATATTTTCTAGTGGAGCCATGATCTTGACCACTATGGACGGTGACGACCTTCCTCACCCTGTGAATGCGGACATAGTTAAAAGATACTACGCATGAATAAAGGCCTGCTAGGT
The DNA here is from genome assembly GCA_948472305.1 of Vicia faba. Taxonomy (NCBI): domain Eukaryota; kingdom Viridiplantae; phylum Streptophyta; class Magnoliopsida; order Fabales; family Fabaceae; genus Vicia; species Vicia faba. Next base: position 1,009,145,563 of record OX451739.1, on the reverse strand, counting down.
TGACTGGCCTAGGAAAAAATAAGGGCATCCCGGCGAACCAAAAGGGTTCGGGTAAAAATTAGGGATACATATAAAAAAATTTGTACACCTGGTAAGTCGAAAACCTGAAAGGGAGGCTTGGGAAAAAAGGGTATCCCGGTGAACTGAAAACCCAAAAGGGCGGTCCAGGAAAAAGTTATGGATTTAAAGCGTATAACTATGTCCCGTTGGATCACTTTACAATCAGACTTCAGTATTAACTATCAAGCTCAAATGGTACCAATCAATCCAGTCAACTGCGGATAAGTAGTAAAGTGATGAGACGCTCAAGGACATAAGGGAAATAACATAATTGAAACTTAATGGGATTATTATACATAGTTATTTTCTCTTTGTATACTATTTTGTATAATTTTAATTCTCACGACAGCATTCTCCTACTAGAATGTCAGTCTCTTTATATAAAAAACGCCTATTATAGGCCAACTTCAAAATCAATACAAATTATTTCTTTGAAAGTACAAAACTTTTCATTTTTATTTTTTCTATTTTGTTTGGCAAAAATCGTCCAGTGATTATTTTTGACATATGCATTTGAATATGGTTACTGTTTACAAATACTTATATAAAAAATAGAAAGACAGTTTCTAATGACTTTAAGAAACGGGACAAAATCTAAAAAGCCATTTGTAGTCCGCGCAGTTATGTTCTCCAGCAGGAACAAAAGGCAGAGACGTCCTACTGCAAAGTCACGACTACCTCCTCAACATACATCCTAGTGATGTCTATGTCACAGCAGAGTTAAAACAACCAAAGTTTTGACCTCTTCTTCCCTAAGCAGGAATTACCTCCTCCAGCAAAATTCCCTCAGAGAGCTGAAATCCATGTTCCCCAGCTAAGTTCTATAATCTCAAACATTTTATAAAGCCTCATCCCTGGTGGAGTTTATTTCTATATCTTTGGAAGTTCATCCCCCAACAAAGTTTATTTATCTACATTGGTAAGATCTTTCAACAAAGCATCGTCTCCCCGACGGAATATTCTCAAGCAGAAGTCAAAGATCCCCGGCAGAATACCCTCAAATGGAAAGAGGAAATCCCCGGCAAATCGTCTCCAATCATCATTCCCAGCAGAAATGAAAGAATCACTTTCCTCATTTACCAAACATCATTATGGGATTCAGCTTCCTAGTACTCTCCAGCAAGCAGTCATGGATTTATTTTCCCAGACTAGGAAATGTCGCAACAACATTCCATGTTCATACATCATGGCATATTCATACATATTGCATACAACACAATCTCATTTATTTTGAGAACACCATAACATAATGCATTTCATACATCATGACATTGCATATGACTAACTCTTTACCTTTTCAGGAAAGATCAATCAACAAACATCACAAACTACTTATATGACATGTCAGTCTTTTCAAAGGCTAACTCTGACGAAAGGCTATTCCAACATTTTCTTCAGAAGATCATATTCAAGACCTCTGCTGGTTCAGTTTAAATCGACCAATGATTTATTCTGATTCATTTCCAATAGACACTTTCTCTAGTTTAGTTAAATCGACCCTAAGATTTTTCTGATTCTTGTCCAGTCAAAGACAATTAAAGACTTCTCTGCTTCAGTTAAATCGACACTATTTCTCTGATTCTATTCCACTTGGAGATAATTCAAGACCTCTGTTGGTTCAGTTTAAATCGACCAATGATTTATTATGATTCATTTCTGGTGGATACTTTCTCTGGTTCAGTCAAATCGACCCTAAGATTTCTCTGATTCTATTCCAGTTAAAGATAACTCAAGACCTCTACTGGTTCAGTTTAAATCGACCAATGATTTATTCTGATTCATTTTCGGTGGATACTTTCTCTGGTTCACTCAAATCGACCCTAAGATTTTTTTGATTATTTTCTAGTTAAAGATAACTCAAGGCCTTTACTGGTTCAGTTTAATCAACACTAAGATTTTCTGATTCTTAACCAGTTAAAGATACTATAAAGCCTGGAGTCCGACCATATAGCAGTTTATTAATTACTATGAAGCCTGGACCCGACCAGATGATAGTATAACCTATGACACTGAAGCCTGGAACCGACCAGATAATGATATACCTCAGATTTAAGCTGAAGCCTGGACCCGACCAGATGATAGTATAACCTATGACACTGAAGCCTGGACCCGACCAAATAACGATATACCTCAGATTTAAGCTGAAGCCTGGATACGACCAGATAACAGTTCAATGTCTACAATTACTGCGAAGCCTGGAACCTACCAGATAGTAGTTAATTTCATATTCCCCAATAACTCACTGTGAAGCCTGGAATGCGACCGGATAACAGTCAGCCTCATTATCCTCAACAAGTCACTGTAAAGCCTAGATCCCGACCAGATAACAACTTTCTTTCATCTCTCCAGTCAAGAGATAACTCCCCAGTAGAGTAATGGACAACCGAAGCTCATAGACTCTATTCCCCTAAAACATTTCCCAGCGGACTCCTCCTAAAACAGCAGGAACAAGAATCCCCATAAAGAGACTTCTTATGAAGTCAACATCTACTTTGGATGTCATCTCTAAGCCCATCTCTGACGAATCTCCGTAATATTCCTTGGATGGCATCTTTAAGCCCATCTTCGAAAGTCTTCTGTCATCCTTTCCAAATGGCGTCTGTAAGCCCATTCCGGATATTATCCACCAACAATATCACTTCAGACGAGTGCAAATTTTTGGCCACTCTAGTGTTCAATCATCTTCCACCTTCAGATCACGAAAGACAGACAAGCCAATCTAAATCCTCAGATTTAAGAATATTGAACAGGGGAAGCTGTTGTACCCCAAAATTTTCCCTCCCTTTTTACCTAACACATGCCCATTGAGGTCCCCAAATTGCCCAAGGATGACTAAGAATTGACCATTCAAATTCTCCTCCTAAGGAAATGAACCTCTAACTAGGGTTTCAATTTTCATCAAGATGTGTGAGCTCCAATGGTCTCAAATTTTTACCATGGTCCTAATATGTCCTCAAGATTATCCATGCTAAATTTCATGCCTTGCATAACAAGTTTTCTCAATCAACTGCTCAAATACCTGAAAATCAATTGTATTAGGTCAAAAGTCAACTGTGGCCTATATACAGTCAAACTTCAAGATTTTTGGTAAACATCAACATTTTGAAGTGATATCCATCATTTTATCATGTTTTGATTATGATTCCTCAAGAAATGCTCCTAATTCATCAAAAGTCAAAATTGCTAATTAGGGTTTCTATAGGAAAAGTCAACCAAACTTTGACCAGGCATAACTTTCTCATACTCTATCATAAATTTTTCCACAAAAGCTCACTTTGAATATAGTCCAATTACCTACAACTTCTATTCATCCCTCAAGTTCAATAAATGCACCAATTGAAAGATACAAGCTTATACATTACGGGTCCTTTCAAAAAGTCAACAAAAACACCTTTTGGGTCAAAGCTTGGTACATGAACATGGAAGAATCAATTGAGATGAAACCAAAATGATTGTTTAGAGGACAACCTAAGCTCTCTAAAAAATCCAAGAACACGCGCATAGGGTTAAAATTGAGGGAGATATACATTGCTAAAGTTGACCAATTTTTGGAAAAGTGCATGAAGCCAATATGGAACAAAATTGGATTTTTTCCAAATGGGCCTATCTTTTTATGTTTGGAACTTATTTCCAACATGGTCCACGACCTCTAAGACCACCCATGCATTATTCTATTATTTATTCTATTTATTTTGATATTTTATTCATTAAAATTCAAAATTAAATAAGTAAGTAATGGAAATAATAAAAGATTGGATTGAGATCATATTTCCATTAAATATTGGGCAATATATTCTGATTATGGCAAGGAGATACGTGCAAGGCCATAAAAGGAAGAAATCTACATAAATGGAATGTTTGGAAATCAAATATTTCTTTCATGAAGGCATTGATATTTTTCCACATTTGTTGACAAACATGCCAGCCAAAGAACACATGTGCAACTAGCCTCAAACAGAACCCTAAAGTTATAAAAAAAATTTAAAGAAGTGAAACTTTGGTTCGCTTGATCCAGCCAATCTCAGTCTGATACAAGCACTCTCTCATCCTTCTGAGGATCCCAGGGGTTGAACCAACCCAATCATGAAGGCCAAAGCATACCAGAATATCCCTTCCAATTACTCACGATTTAGTAAACTTCTCAAACTTCACACTTTTTATTCATGGCATATAAATGATATCTCTGCGTATATTTGTGTTTAATATCATGTTTTCAAGGGTTTAGAACCATTATATGCAAGCTCTGACGTCAGAACCAAGAAGTGCCATTGTTAGGGCACGAAGATTCGTTCTCTTTGTATCTGAATTTGCAGGTCGTTCCAGTCAATAAAAATATCACCATCGTGATCGCAGACCCCAAATTAGGGGGGTAGGGTACCCTTTACGTATTTATCTTGCATGATTTGCAGGTTTTCGTTTTTGGCTAGTCGGAGATGGTGACCAGAGCCACAGTCTGAGGTATTTTGACTGGCCAGAGACCCTGTGTGGCACAATGGGACCTTTTGGTTGGTTGGTTCAAATATTAGGGACCCCACAGCGCGCGCGTGTTTTGCTGACTCATTCGTTTGATGGGTTTTCATATTATATTGTTTTTCTTTGTTTATATACATGAATGAGCAGGAAGCGCAGATGGAAAGGCAAGAAAGCATATGAGGGAAGGTAGTTTGGTTTGAATCCCAGGTCCAACGTTCTTGCATTTTTCTATTGTGTTTCAGGCATATTCCCTGTGGTGCATGGCTAAGCAAGCACCTTGCACCCTCATATCTAACCATCAGATCTTCCTTGATCCAGATCCAGTGCTCCTGGAATGCTTCCTCATGGTGGACCCTCAGGCGCATCCCCCACTGGATCAAGTAGGCACTGGGCTTTGCATGTTCTGGTCCTAGACCAAATTGCAGCGCCACACCCCTAGAGTCTTCCTACTATCAGGCCCATTTCATTTTTCTTAATTTAATTTTTAATTAGTTTATGTTTTTTTGAATTCATTTTTATTTTAATTATACAATCAACAAAAATCATAAAAAGTATAGAATTAGGTTTTTCATAATTAAAATTAATTTTTTGAAAATTAATTAATTTGATTACTTTAACTTGTTTCTTTAAATTAAAATTAATTAAAAATTAGGTTAAAATTTCAAATCCTTTTCTCAATAAAATATCAAAAATGTTTTATTAAAATTCCGCATTTTATTTTCTTGTGCTATTTATGAATTTCCCCAATGCCTTGTAATAGCGTAGGAATTTTATTTTATGTAATTTATTTTTCCGCACTATTAACTGCTTAAATAAATAGGATTGCATGAAAAAGACTTAAAAGAAAACGATTAGATAACCCTAATGTGCAAGATAAACGAACTGAATCAATACACTTGCACATACTCACCCCTAGGATATCTCCCACTCCGATTGCCTTCGAAAACGGTTATAATTCTCGAAATGTGAGAATCTTTAGTGGCTGCCCTTTAGTTCAAAAGATGACAAGTCCCTCGATGAACCTTTCGACGCCGCCTCGGTTAAAAAGTGATCTTAGAACTTTAGGACAATTATTAAAAGTTCTTGCCCAGTTGCCTTAGTGACCATAAACGTCCCTTCGATAGTCCCTCAACATCCAACGATAGGGCTACCTGCTCACTAATAGTAGGATAGCACTATCTAAAGGAAAGGAGGAAACGAACACCTTTTTCGAGTAGGTAGATAGTTGTTAGGTACTTGCTAAAAAAATCATTCTTTCACACTACACTTTAAAAACCATTTTCAAAAACGCTTTATCAACACTCTTGAGGACTGATACAAGAGTTAGCATAAATCAAACAAAATTTTTAAAACACACAAACACGAAAGCAATTTTCAAAATGAGAAAGTACCTAAGAGCCCGTAGAAAACCACTGATTAAAGGGTACTAACACCTTCCCTTTCCATAATCTACCCCCCTTACTCAAACTCTCGAAAAAGGTCTTTTTCTATTCTTATCACCCTTTCCATTGGTGGATAAAAGAAAAGTCGGTGGCGAATCTTGCTTACCGCATATTTGCAAATACAAAATGCAAACCAGTAATAACAGTCAGTTCTGCCACCGTACCATAATACTTATTAGAGGGAATCTCCTTTTTAGGTGTAAAATAATGTCGTCTAACACCTCAAAGTCAGACAGGAGGTCTGGACATTGTGCGTATAAGAAGAAGCTTCTTGAGGTGTGCATGCTCTACATGTATTTTCATATGGTCTTGAAGGTTGATCAGCTAGTGATCATTGATCCTCTTGTGTCCCTATCAAGAATTATGTATGGACTTCCATGGGTATTGTTTCCAAAGACATGGTAAATGGTTAAGTCCATGTGTTTTAGGCTGATGTCTGAACTAATGTTAGAACATAATTTTAGTTCTTTTCTTCTTCAACCAAGGAAGTTTTTGGGCTTGTTCATGGTGGAGTCATGAAAAAGAATCCTATGGTGCCATATGTGTGAAGAGGAAGGATGTCAGACCAAATGTTCTTCCATTTTTGATTAGGATAGCATTATCGGATGTTTATGTGTGAGGAAATTTTCCTCTGATGACAAATACCTTGCCGGGAGTTGGGTATTAGTGTAATATGATGAAAAATATGTGCATGTGACTTATGGTAAATACTTTGACGAGAGCTGTGTATTTTTCTGATGTGTGTTTGCAAGTCTGTAATCTAAACTCTTAGGTTCAGAGATTGTGTGAGAGTTTATTTCTCTCCATGGTATTCATGTAGTTGTGTTAACCTGATTGAGATGCACTAGTTGTGTTTTTTTGGGAGCTTATTGAAGGACTTCTATGCATAATGAGTCCTTTGGATAATAAATCAAGAACCAGATTGATTGGGTTTTGTAATAAGAAGCTCATGTCCCAAATGATGTTGTAACATCCTGATTGTTGATAGTTGTCTTTGAATGATGCTTGTGGAGTTGGATGCTCAAGCATTATTTTCAAAATAGGCAGTTCTGATTTTGTGGATCAGAATATGCAGATTCCGATCATGTCTACAATAGTATGCTTGGTGAATGCGTGACTACTATGTTGAAGACTTCACTAGTATCAACAATTTCTAGTGAATGTAAGGGCAGAGGACTGGGATTCGATAATGTGATCAGATAAGGTAGACTATGGAGAAGTGTTTTCCTCTGGTGCAAGTGTGTCAGCCTGGAGCTTGTGAAGCAGGCAAACTGATTGTTTTTGCTTGATTGATGTCAAATCAAGTGTGCATGACATATTTTTCATCTGAAGAGGTGTGATGAAGTGTGTGGTTCTGTAAGGCCATGTATCAGACATGTCCTTGAATAACTCAGAAGACTTGGAGCTGGAGTATCGAGTTCAGATTATTTTCACAAGGGTGTGGTTATGGTTCAACATGTGTGTGAAGTTGTAGCTCTTAACTATGAAAATATGGAATCATTCATGAGATTCCATCTAGTTCTCAAGTGTTCTTCTTCAACAGGAGCATTGTTTATCCATGACATGAGGAGTTAGTACTTGTTTATGGGATATTGCTGCAATGATGCAATTTTTTTGAAGCTTGTGTACTGTTCAAGCTTCTGGAGAATTTAAGCCTCATGTAAGGTTATGATGTCAGACAACATGTTGTGACATTGGGATGCTGAATGTTGTTATGATTTGTGCTCATTAACAATACATGGTTGGTTATAGCTTTGTGAAGCTAGTTGTTTGAATCATGTGCGCACATGCTTCTTAGGAGGAGTCTGAAGGGTAGTTTTGTTTATATCTGGGAGAATTTATTTTTCTCTGCAGTTTTTGGAAGGACTCCATATGAGGTTTTGGTTAAATGGGAGTTGTCACATGTGATGGTATTGATATTTTGATTTGTGCTGGCTAAAAGGAGTATATATATAAAGACTAGTGGAAGACATTGTGTTTATGCTTTAGAACATGAATATTTATGTGAAACATCTTGGTCTGATAGTTGAAGATATGTGCTCAAGTTTTTTTAAGAGAAAGAATACGATGTCTGACTGGATGTCAGGACACTTTTTAGGACACATTTTCTCCTTGAGCCAAAAAAGGAAGTATTATGGATGATGTTGTCAGGAGGATGGGTAAAACGAGATGCTTGTCTTTGCACGCACATGTATTGGAATTATGAAGACATTCTCAATCTTTTTTGGATGGTGCATGGTTGTAGGTTATCTCCCTCAAATAACGTTCTCATTGACCAAGACCGTTATTTCCTAAGAACTACTTGGCTATTTAAAGACGTCAACTCTTCACCTTTTTCATCTTGTGGGGGTTACTCTATTCTTAAGGCCTGTGTCCACATGTGAGGGATTTGTTTGTCAATTTTTGGCCAAAAAGGGGGGAGAAGTGTTGTTCAGCTATTGAGTTTGAACTAGTCTTGATATTTGTGACTTGTGATGTTTGAGAAATATTTTTGGGTTAAGGGGGAATTTTAGCAATCTTCTTCCTCAAGTACATTAAATGTCCTGAGGCTGTTATTCTTTGGTGTTAAGTTTTTGTGTTACAATGGAGTTGTTATGAAGAAGATGTTGAACATGATGTCCTAACATCATTGCGCTTGTGAAGAGATATCCCTCCATGTTGCTATGTTTGTGTTCAGTAGTTTCTGAAGACTATTATTAATGGTTGTAATTTGCTTATTCTTGTAATCTGATTTGTAATATGTTTGTTTGTTTTAGCCAAAATTTGCCAAAGAGGGAGATTGTTAGTTCTCTATTTTTAGGATTAGTATTAATTTTAGTAAAACAAATATAGCAGCAATATGTTAAATAGGATGTGATTACTTTCTATCAAGAACAGGTTGAGCAAGAAGTCATATTTTATGTTGAGACATGTGGAGATGAGAAGTTCTCATCGTCTGGAGCAACATGTCAGATAAGATGTCCTACGCAGGGTTATTCGACATTGCACTTGTGCTAGGCTGGACAGTTGGATCAATTCAAGATTTAACAGATGCAGAATATTCTGGGAATATTATGATATCCTATGTGGCGTTTTTTATAGATTTGGAAGATTCAAGTTAGAATCAAGAATTATATTGAAGAATATTTACTTTATAATTATGGAGATAAATTAGGAAAGATTTGCTTGAAGACCTATTTTGTAGCAGAAGTTTCTGCTTTTGTAGCAGCTGATATGTTGTGATTTGGAGCCCAAATCCAGTTGGGAAAAAAGGTTATAAATAGAAGTGTTTGTAACCTAGAAGAAGGTAGTAGCCATGAATGAAAAGATGTAGTTATTAGGGTTGAGTCTGTTAGCCACTCTCTAGGGTAGTTGGTATGTGTGGTCCACTCGACATGTGAGTTGGACTGTTTTATAGAGTTGTAAGTCTCTATTATTGTTCATTCTTAAGTTGTGAAGTACATAATGTTGATTGTTCTCCTCGAAGCTGTGAAGCAAAAGTGAGTATTGTTCTTGGGGGAAGCTTTTAGGCAATTCTAAGTATTGTTCTTAGTTAAGAGTCTTGGCTAGGTATTGTCATGGAAGTGTGTCTTCTAGTTTTGTTGTCATGGAAGTGTGTCTTCCTGTTTTGATCTAATCGTTGTCTGTGATTTAGGTAGAAAGCTAGCACATGTAGTGATTAAGTGAGAAGTTGTAAATGGGAGAGTTTAGCTTCAAATTGATACTTGTATAGTGGACTTTATCCCTGGCTTGGTATACCCCCAATCTTGGAGAGTTGCTTTGAATTGGGTTAACAATTATGGTGTGTTATTTATGCTTTTCAATACTGTTATGTATGTTTATACCTTGCCATTGTTGTTTGTTCGGATTCATATGTCTCAACGTGTCATCGGACATCTGAAGTCCGATATACCATAATTTAAGAAGTATTAAGCTTGGAAGAGTTCAACCACTTATTTCCATTCTTCTGATGACTAACTGATGAGTAGTTCGGAAACTACTTTGTTGTTACAGTGTAGAAACACCAGAGTGGTCAGAATCAAATCTTGTCTTCAAAATTATGGGCAACAGCCTATCTGAAACACAAAGCTTTTATTCTGATCTAGAACTAATCTAGAAGGCATACTCTTTTCTGATCTGGAGAAATGAAGATTGTGTTGAGAATATGTTTCGCTTCAGATACTTTCAATAGTGGATTATTGTTTTCAGAATGATCGACAATAGCCCATATGAGATATAAGTCTTGTGATTTTACGTGAAAGATTTTCTGATGAAGATATCAAAAGCTTTTCTAATGATGGGCCTTGAAATCAGATATTATGACAACAACCTATTTTATTCTCAAGTCTTTGAATTCTTGAGCTTTGATTCTTTTCTTCTTGCTGGATTGATTCTTATTAAGGAGTGATAATGATCTAAAACATTCTTCTTTGTTGTAGAGTCATAGTCTTTTAGATATTTGAACATTGTCTTCAAATATTCAACCAACAACTTATCTAATGAACAACTTCTTTGAGTGAAAGGTCTTCTAATATACTTTATCTTGACCTTGTCTTGATACCTTGATAATCAACATTTCTAAGTTGCATATTTGATTTCTGATTTCTGAAGCAACAACTTATATCGGTACATCTGATTTTAACGTTGAAATCCTTCTTTCCGATCTCTTGATCTTTGGATTGATTCCCTTTCTTATGAATATTCAGTATTCCTTAGAACTGCTGATGTTTATGTAGAAATGGTCACAATATTTCTTCTATTGAGTGTAGTGGTGTTTTTGATGATATTTATGTTCTGGCGAATATTACTTCTGTTGAGTAGATTGTCTTGAGAATATATCATCTTTTGATCTTGCTTTCTGATGGTCTTTGGAATGTGATTAGATATTAGTCCACAAGATCTTTATTTATTTGCATCATTTCTTCTGATAGAATACTTATGATGTTGAATGAAGGTGTCTATTCCATGAACTCTTCGAGTCTTCAAAATCTTGACTTTGCCTTCAGAAATATGAGCAGCAACTCTTATAATAAGCAAATCTTGACTTCTGATCTTGGAGTAGAATCGTTATTCACATGTGTTCAGAATCTTGACTTCAACTTTATAATTCAAGAATCATATATTCTAATAAACGAATCTTAACTTCTGATTTTCTGTGTTTGAAGCTTATTTCTTATGCAGTCTTGATTTCTGATCTTGAAGCAGCAGCTTATCAGAAACTCTTTCTTCTTGGAAACTCATTGAGATTCTTTTCTTGTCGAACATTCAAAATTCCATAGAACTACTGATTTTACATTAGAAACAGAACTCAATGGTTCTTCTTCTGAGTGATAAAGTGATTGTGATGATATAATCAAAATTCTAATAATTTATCTGCACACTCAATGAAACCATTAGAACTAAAAATTTTCTTCGTAAAATATATGCTTATTATCATCAAAACTCAGAGATTAAACACATATCCAAATCTTATTTTTACAATCTCCCCCTTTTTGATGATGACATAAACTCGTATTTTGATGAAACAAATTTACAGGGTTAAATCATAAACAAAGTAAAGTAAGAGTTTAGAAAACTCCCCCTGAGTTGGAAACTCCCCTAGGATAAACAATCTCCTCCTGAATCATAAACTTATGATCTTTCAGGGCTAAGGAGCAATGTTAGCCTTTCTGAATCTGATCAACATCATTGATTTAACCTTTAAGCTTATCAGATTATCCATGCTTTCTTAGAACATTTGAAACTTGATGTATTAGAGTGAAAGCAATTTCATTTTCAATGTTCTTTATAGCAGTTATGCACATTTTAAATAATTTTGTAGTTTATATCATGTTAGAATGTCATATAAATCATGGGATTTGGAAAATGGATTTCTATCAAAATCATTATTATTCCTCCCACTTTTTGTCATAGTCAAAAAGATACTAAAAAATTTGCAGCACTTAAACATCCAATTTCATTGATACCCAAAAAAGATAGACACATAACAACAAATAAAATAGAACATCAGAGATACCCTTAACAAACACAAAAATTAACCCCTATCAGATAAATAGGAACACAGTACATAACAAAGAAACTCAAAGGTCTTAAAATAGTAATCAAATATGAAATAAGATATAATTTCCAAGATATTATATACTAAAGGAAAAAAGAAACATGAAAGTGAATAGATCGTACTGATCAATTTTTCTTATTACCAAAAGAAATTTTAATTCTTATCTTAATTGATAAAATAGACAGTAACAAGCATGAAGTAAATAATTAAGTTAAACAAAAAAATATTAAATCATAACCTAGTGATAATAAGGTGCCAAAGGTAAAGAAGTGTCCTGGTTGTTTTGTTTAAATTGTTTAATAACATCCTTAATGTAGTTGTTGAATTCCACTTGTACTGGAAACAACTCTATAACTATTTCTTGTTCCTTCTGGATCTCCTCCATAGTCTTTAAAAGCTTAGGGAATAATCCATAACTTCTTTTGGAGAGTTCTTCTATCTCAACTTTTTCCTTTCTGGCAGCTTCTCTCTCTGTGGCCTCTTTCTCAGTTGCTTCCTTTTCAACCGCTTTTTGAGATTCCAGGGCTAAAGCTCTTTCCTCTGCTTCAATTATGTACTTATCCTTGGTTTGATCAGATAGATTCTGGATTCTTAGAAATTCAGCATTTATCCATTTGCTAAACTCATCCCAAGTGTTGCCCAGATGAGATAAATCAGTACTTGAGCCAGACAAGTTACAAAGTTCTTTAATTTTCCCAGAGCATTTTCCTTGAACAGAGAAATGATATCTTCAAGACTCAATATTTTTATATCATAATTTTGGATGTCAAAAGTAATTACTTTAGCGGGAGACTCTTCTGGTTAAGTGGAGTTGATTTATGAATTATGATTACCGTTAAGATATGATAGGGAAAGATCAAAAGCTTCTAGTGTCGAGATTTGAAGAGTTAGAGGAGTGGTAACAGGAGAGAAGTTTATAGAGAAATGAGGAAGGATCTCAAGAGTGCAAGTTGGAAATAAGATTGGTGCAGAAGAGGTGGTTATATCTTTTAGAGGAATTGAAACGATTGTTTTAGAAACATGCAGAGTTTCTAAGGAAACAAAGGTTGAATTATATGAAGGAAATGAGGTATTTAAATTAGGAAGAGGAATGTTTTTAGAACAATTGATTAGGTTTTTATTTGAAGAACCAAAAAATTCTAACCGAGAAGAGGTTTGTGTTATGGTGGTGGTTGGAATGAAAGTTGTAAGAACAAGATTTGGTTCTGCAATATTATCTTCGAGTTTTGATGATAACAAATGAGTATGATTGTATGAACAATTTTGTTATATTAATGTTTGTTATTGTTGAGTACTTAACAAACAGGTTCTACTTCTGATGAATGACATGGTCAAGACATTAGAAGAGAATTGATTCCACTTTTATGCTACACAAGTTCTGTTGAACAATAATGTTGTACCCCAAAATTTGCCCTCTCATTTCTCAAGACATTTTCTCAAAAGTTCAAATTTGCACAAGTACAATTGGGCTTTCAAGCATCAAATCGAAGAAGAGCATGCCTGCTTCTATTTCACATCCTTCGATTGGGCTTTTGGCCTCTTTCGATGCAAGCTTAGCTTACATCCTTCAATTGAGAATTGGCCCTTGACATGCCTGCTTTGATTCATAAAGTAATGGTTATCTGCATACAGCCTTCGTTTGAGCAATGACCTCTTTTCTACATGTTTCGATTCACAAAGCAAGGGGCTCCCACCATGCTAGCATGCACAAAGCAAAAGCTTCCATATGGCTAGCATTAATATTAGTACCCACAGGGCATTGACTATCTTCATGCTAGCTCTGACTAGGAAAAATCTCCCTTTGAATCAACTTGTCTTAGATTCACAAAGCAGGAGCCTCCTGCATGCAACCTTCGATTGGACAATGGCTCTTCATGCAAACCTTAGTTTGAGTAATGGTCTATTGTATGATTTCTTAGAGTCACAAAGCAGTGACCTCCTGCAGAAAAGCTTCGATTGGACAAGGGCTACCTGCATGCAAGCTTCAACTGTGTATTGGCTGCGCCATACCAGCAGGCACAAGGCAATATCCTCCTGCAGTTTTCCTTCAATTCAGAAGGCATTGGTCTCCTGCTTGGTTTACTTTCAATTCAAAAGGAAGAAACTCCCCTCATGATTGCTTTGATTCCACCCTTGAAAACCTCTAACATACATAGTTAGTGGCATCTTCGAAGGACATGTACTGGTGGACTTGAAGGGCACACACAGGTGTCCCATTCGAAAGATATGCCTTACTAGCCCATTCAAAGAACTGCATGTGATCCCTTCAAAGGACACACATAGTCCAATCGAAGGATAAGCATTTGGCCCCTTCGAAGGATGCACAAAAGGCCCATTCGAAGGACACATATTGTTGTCTGAAGAGGGGTCTGGTCGAAGGATGGATCTAGTTGGTCAAAACGAAAGAGAAATATGCAAAGATGCTTGTTGTCCCAAAATCCAACATACTTCCAGGCTCAGGCCTTCTGCACAAGCACATTCATGCCAAAGGAAGCTTCAACTGGCCAGAAAAGAGCTTTCGTTTGGGCTAGCTGAATAGGGGCTCAATCGAAAGAGGCCCCAATGATGATAATTGGAGCCATTAGAAGGAGGTAACCCTGGGCCAATCGAAGAGCAAAGCTTGAGGGCATTTGAAGGAGCCAAATGTGTCCATGTTCACCCCAAAGCCCAAAGGGGTAGGAACTCACCAAAAAAGGCAATCCCTTAATGTGTCTGATTTGGCCTTCAAAGCCAAGTTAATGGATGTCCCTTTCCATTTCTATGATATGAACTTCTCCTCGTCTCCTATAAATACATACCATTTCTACAAGCCAAAGGGTACACACTAGATACATACGCCCAGAAACTACACACATATATTGCCTTACACGCACACGCTGCCTCATAAGCCACACCAAAGTTATCAAAATTCTCATAAGTGATCCAAATCGAAGGAATCTTCAACAATGCTCCACTCACTCCTTGAAGTTTGCAGGAGGCGTTCCCAAGCACTTTACAAGCCATCTCTATCCAAAACAAAGCATCCCAATGGTAGCAAACCTTCGATCTTAATTTTGATTGTTGCATGACATATTAACACTTATAGTTCGATTTGTATTCAGGACTAAGGACCTGGCGTTGTACCCCAAAATTTTCCCTCCCATTTTACTTAACATATGTTCACTAAGATACTCAACTTGCTCAAGGATGCCCAAGAATTGACCAGGCAAACTCTCTCCTAAATCATTGAACCTCCAACTAGGATTTCCATTTTCATCAATATGGGTGAGTCCCAATGGCCTCATATGCTCTCCATAGTCCTGATATGTTCTCAAGACCATTCATGCCAAGTTTCACGCCTTGCACAAGAAGTTTGCCCAGTCAACTGCTCAGATGCTTGAAAATCAACTATATCAAGTCAAAAGTCAATTGGGGCCCACATACAGTCAAACTTCAAGATTTTTGGTCAACATCAACATTTTGAAGTGATATCCATCATTTGATCAAGGGTTGATCATGATTCCCCAAGGAAGGCTCCTAATTCATCAAATCTCAAAAGTTGTTAAATTAGGGTTTCTTAGGAAAAGTCAACCAAACTTTGACCAAGCATAACGTTTTCATACTTTATCAGAAATTTCTCATCCAAGGATCATTTTGAAGATAATTCAATTCCCTACAACTCATCTTTATTCCTCAAGTTCAATAAATGCACTCATGGAAATATATGAATTCATACATTATAGGTCATTCCAAAAAGTCAACAAAAACACCTTTTGGGTCAGAGCTCTTTACATTAACATGGAAGATCCAATTGAGATGAAACCAAAAAGGTTGTTTAGGGGACATCCTAAGATTTCTAAAAAGTCAAAGAACACCTTTTTAGGGTCAAAATTGAAGGAGATACGCATTGTCAAAGTTGGCCATTTTTGGAGAATTGTCAAAAGTCAACAATGCCCAAAATTGCATTTTTTGGCAAATGGGACCAACATTTTGTGCTTATATCTCACTTCCAACATGGCCCACGACCTTTGAGTCCATTCTTCATTATTCTATTATTCATATTATTTATTTTTGATATTTTATTCAATAGAATGCAAAATTAAATAAAATGAATAAAAGGAATAATGTAAGATTTGATTTCAAATCTTTTTCTCATCAAAATAAAGAGCAAGATATGCTGGCATGGCAAAAAAATTCGTGCAGGGAGCAAGAATAGATTTGATCCAAAAATAGACAAAAATCAAATATTTGGAAGGAGAATATTTTATCATCAAAGCATGAGATTTCTTCCATTTATGTTGACCTAATATGCTTCCATTCATAAGCACAATGATCCCAGACCTAAAGGACACGAGAGATTGCCTCAAAAAAGCAAGAGCAAGTTTGCAAAAAGATCAAAAAGTGGTGCAAACAAAAACTCACGTTTTAGCCACTCTCAATCAGAAGTAAGCACTCTATCATCCTCCTGAGACTCCCAAGAAGATGAACTAACCCTCACCCACGCCTGAAACACTCTAAAGTGGCCAAACCGAATTTCAATTTTCTTGATAATGATCTTTTCCAGCTTTTTGACGTATTACATGGGGCAATAGGGCATGGGTTTAATCTTTGCCATGTTTGACCGTCACTAGGGTTTCAAATGAAAACTTAATGATGCGCAAGGAATTAGCATTTTTAGAGGCTAGATTCAAACTCAGGGGACTTTTTAAAGACAAATAGCATTGTTTTTTTTTCATTTATTTGAATTTTCAGGCGACCTCACCGGAGAAGACGGTGGAAACCACCGTCTTCGGTGGTTAGACTGGCCGTTCGTCAGTCAACTGGATGGCGTGGCGAAAAGGAAGCGTCTCATTGGTTCCATTCAAATAAGTCTTTATCTCTCTTTGTCTGATTGGCCAATTTATATCACAGGTACCCCACTTGCTGGCGCGCGTTTTACAACTCAGCAGTTGTCCTTGTTTCCCATTATATTTAATTATTGTTATTATATATATGATTGATTATCCAGTGCAGATGGAAAGGGAAGAAGGAATGTGAGAGGGAGGACCTAGGTTTGATCCCAAGTCTAGGCCTTTTTCATTTTTTGAAATTTCAATTCCAGATCCAGTGCACTTCATTTTCCGAGGACCACCACGCGCCCTCTGATCTCGTCCTCTAGATTCATCTCCATCACAGATCCAACGCTCAGCATACGCAGGTACACCATGAACCCTCAGAAGATGGTCCCAATAGATCAAGCGCCAGACTCTGAGCCACTAGTTTTTGGGCCTAGCGCAGATTGGGCAATACACGCCCTGGATTGCTTATAATATCAGGCCTATCTCTTTAAATTTTCTATTCTTTTTATTTTTTTTTCTTTTAATTTATTATTTTAATTACTTTCACAATAAAAATCATCATTTTTTAAATTAAATCAGAAAATCAGAAAATTACAAAAAAAATTAGGTTTAGTTAATTTTTTCATAAAATATTTATTTGCATTTAATTAATTAGTTTAATTAGGTTAACTTAAACATTTTTTTTTGTAATTAAAATTTAATAAAAATTAGGTTAACTTAATTATTTTTTTCCTTCCATAATTAAAATCAAATAGAATTAGGTTTTTTTTATAATTAAAATTAACTTTTGAAAATTAATTATTTTAATTATTTCAACATTGGTTATTTTGTTAAATAAAATTAATTAGTATATTAGGTTTAACTTGCAAATTGAAACTATTTTTCTCAATAAGAAAATACAAAAATATTTTTTAATTACTTAGAATTCTTAGGCTTCTAATTTGATTCCCTTCTTAACTTCCGCGCATTGTTTTTCCTAATTTTATTAATTATTGTAATTGTTCCAAGTTTGTAATAGTTAATTAGGTTTACTATTTCACATTTATCATTTTTCCCCGATTTTTAGTTATGTAACCCCCTCCACAAGGCCTTGTAATAGCTAGGGTTTTATTTTCTCGCACTTTGCTTTCCGCGATTATAAACTGCCTAGATGTATGGATAATAGGATTGTATGTGAAAGATAAATCAACAATTAATACAATAGAAAACCCTAATTATGCAAAGATAATTAACTGAAAAAACACACTTGCACATGTTCACTCCTAGGGTTTTCCCCACTTGGTTGCCTCAGAAAATAATGGTCATGTCCCTCGAACATAGAGATGTCTTAACAAAGACCCTTAATTCTAAAGTCATCATAAATATCATGGTCCCTAACAAACCTCGAGTTGCCTACGAGAAATGATATTGTCCCTCGATGTTGCCTATATAATGACAGTCCCTTCGAATGCTAAGATATCTTTACATGCTTCCTTCGATGACCATAGCGTCCCTTTCGTTAGTCCCTCAATATCCAACGATAGGGCTACCTACTCACTAATAGTAGGATAGCACTGTCTAAGGGAAACGAGAAAATGAACAATCTTTTTCGAGTAGGTAGAAAGTCTTAAATACTTTCTTAAAACAACAAAACTTTTTCACAAACACTTTTCAAAACAGTTTTCAAAACAACTTCGTCACACTCTTGAGGACCGATACAAAGGTTATCACGAAGTAAACAATACTTTTTCAAAGCAAACACACACAAGCAATTTAAAAATGAGAAAGTACCTAATAGCCCATGGAAAACCATGGATAGAAAGGGTGTTAACACTTTCCATTTCTATAATCTACCCCCGTACTCAAAAATATCTCGAAAAAAGGTTTTTTTCTGTTCTTTTTTCCTTCCCTTTGTTGGATGAAATAAAAGTCGGTGGTGACTCTTGCTTACCGCAACATTTGCGAACAAAAAACGCAAACCAATAAAACATTTGGTTCTGCCACCGTATTACAGAACTGGCGAGTCTGTTGGGGATTTACTAATAAATCGTGGTTTAGCTTAGGATCTAGGTCATTTTTAAATTTATTTCCTGTTTGCTTTTCCTGCTTTATCTTTAAGGGTTTTTCTTGGGTATTGTTGAAGATCCTATACCCGGATCTGGGGACACTTTTTAGGTAAACAACAATAGATCGTGGAGATTGTACAGCGTAGACCGATATGGTTTAAGCGATGGTTGTGTTGGTGTGACACTTTGGTTGGTACCGGTATCCTTCATGTTGAAACGAGGAGAATACGAGGCCGTCGCATGGTGTCGTGAAGCACTAATGGACCTTAGAACCTTAGTTGAACAAACTTGGTTGTTGTACCCCAAAATTTTCCCTCTCATTTATCAAGATTTTCCTCACAAGACTTCTTGGACTCAAGACAAGATTAGGGTTTGCTCAGCTCAGGACATCTCATCTTGCACTGATAACTCAAAATTAGGGTTTGAGTTTGCACAAGGATTTTTGGACCACCAATGCTTCATGTGACTTCCATACATCATGTTGGATCCCTAAGATTGCTTACAACAAGTTTCAAGCCTTGAATCACATTTTTGACCAATCAATTGGACAGTTGACCTAAAAATCAACTGTATTGGGGAAAAAGTCAACTATGGCCAATTTACAGTCAAACTTCATAATTTTTGATCCACAAAAACATTTTAGACTCATTTGTACCATTTGATCAAGTTTTGATCACAACTCCTCAAGAAATTTGATCAAATCATCAAAAGGGCAAAATGGTCAAAATTAGGGTTTTGACTGAGAAAGGGCAATTTCTGATTTTTAACCTAGCCAATGACCAATTGAGTTCAAACATGATTTCAAGGATCCAATGGCATCATCTTGACCTAATTACATAGTTCAAAAGATCTCAAGTTCATTGGATTGACAGATGAATTTTCTAGTCAACTAATCAAAAATCAACTGTACACTGAAAAGTCAAACCTAGACTTTTTGGTCAAAATCAAATGCCAAGGGTCATAATTAATCAAGATATGTCAAAATATGAAAATGTTTCACCAAGAAACTCAAAATTTAAAATTAGGGTTTTGAATTTGAAAAATTTCATAACTTAGAATTTTTCAAAGTATGGAAATTTTCTTATTTTTCCCCAACTTTTCACCACTTTTTCACCATGATGCAATTTGATTAAAAGAAAATTTCCTACATGAAAGTTGTAGTCCTCCATGAAATCTACAACTTTGCTTCACAAAGTTTTCCCAAAATATGTTGGGATCTCAAGTTATGAATTTGTGAACATAGGTCCATGAACTAAATAACTTAGTAAAAATTTGCCCTAATTTAGGCAGTTTTTTGACCCAACTTCATGGACATTTTTAAACTAGTTCCAAGAGGTATCTAAAAATTCATTTCAAAGATGGATTATAGAGCACATTGCAAGCTTTCCAAAATGTCAAAGAACTATCCAATATCATTTGTGGTTAGGGAGAATCGAAGAAGAGAAATTGGCATTTTGTCACTTTTGATCATGCCATTTTTACAATGCATCAAGTTGCAAATCTGATCTTGGATGCTTGTACCTTGCATTACAGGTCCTAAACTCATTCTACACTCCATATTTAAATGCAAACTCAGAGGATAAGGGCTTTATCTTTGCTTTTGGAGCATTGTACAAGAGATTTTTCCATTTTAGGCATAAAGGGCACATTACCATTTTCATAAAGGCATGCTTTTGCAACTTTTTCATTCTTGAGCCTTGGACCTGTTTCTTTGAGGCAAGAAATATCCACAGATCTTAAGCAATATGTACCAACTCCTATCAGCTCACAAGAAAGCAGTACAAGCATGATTGCATAAGTCACTTCACCTTTCTTAAAATGCAAGAAAAGTGGCAAAAGGGGTCAGAACTTGTACAACTGATAAGGGTTGGACTTTGTATCATTCTATACATATTCACAAAGTTATCACAAGGCAGGACGCGAATTGATAGCATCCAAAACTCTCCAAAACTCAAAAACTCCATTTTTCTGTCCAAAGCATAGTAGTTCTGCAAAACCAAGGCCAACTGATTTTTGGCTCGTGCGTTTTGCCTTTTAACATTTGAAACACTTCATAAACATTATACCAAAGCAGTCCAAGCATTCATCCTGCACCTGTGAGCTCTGTTTCATCCATTTCCATTTTCAAGTTTGGAGGTTGCAGCTTGACTTCTACAGAGTCTTCTAGCCATCCACAAAGCTAGCCAGGCATTGGAATAGCTTGAAGGAACTTCAAGGAAGCTCACACGATCCTCAGGCCTCACTTAAAGTCCCCACATTTTCATATCCAAATCTAGCTGAAGGAAGTATTTTTCAAAACTTTATCTCTCTATTTAGACATCTTCAAGCCACGATTTGTGAAGCAAAAATGTAGCCCTTATCTTGGTGAAGCTGTACATATGCATATTTGTCATTTATATTAACCGTGCTGTGAGAATTTGAAGCTTGAAGTTCATGAAATGATTAGGTCACGAATTAGGGCTGATTAAATTCTCTCTGATCTTTGAGAGTTAGGTTACAAATTTTATATCATTGGAATCGTGAGATTAAATGCTACATGTTTTGTGTTATAAGTTTTTGTTTTTATGCAAGCAATAGCAAGTTATAGGTTTGAACCATAAGCGCGCGAAGGAGAAGGAACCAAGGACAGGGACGAAGCTGTTGTTTTGGGCTTTTTGTTGTTTCTGGCCTTTTTGGTTTTGATATTCACACCCCCTGTATTACTTTTGCACCCCCTTTGCATATTTGTTTTATTTTTCATATTTCTTTTTATACTTTTATATTTATTGCTTTTATTTATTTTTCTAAATCATAAAAATCATGAAAAATGTTTTCTTTATTTTTTGCATTTTATTTTATTTTATTTTATTATTTTTTTGGCATAAAAAATAGTCTTGTTAGGATAATAGACTTTATTTTCTTGAATAAATTATAAATATATTTAATAAATACTATACATTTTTATTTTATTATTTTACACATAAAATATTTATTTTTTATACATATTTTAATTTTTAATATTTGTGCATAATATTATTTATTATTTTCTTGAACAAAAAATGAACAAAATAATAAAAGGAAACATATTTTTCTTTTAATTTGAAAACTAGGGTTTCATCCCTCCAAAAATAATAATATTATTTTTCCTTATTTTCTAGGGTTAATTAATTTTATTTTCTACCTTAAACAATTACAAAACATTTTTTCCATAAATACATTGCATAACATGTTTAAATACTTGTTTATTTATTTAATTTGCACAATATTCAATTGGGTTGTAATAGTATTTTTAGGGTATATTTTATGCAATACCCCCATTCAAAAACTTGTATCCCCTCTCCCATAATAATTGTTGTAATAGATTAGTTTACATTTACACAATTTATCATATTTATACCATGTTAGTAAATTAGGGTTTTGCATGATAAGACCAAAAATCAAACAAATAGAAATGACCTAATCCAAGACAAATCAAGCATGAAAAATGACACACATTGCACACAAACACCCTTGGGGTTTCACCCACATGGTTGCCTAAATAAAAATGGCCATGTTACGCAAGCGAAGTATCTTGGAAAAACAAAACAAATAAAAGATCATAGTCCATCGATGACGCTATCAAAAGGTTGCCTAAACAAATGATCTTGGTCCCTCAAGCATGCTAAGATACTTGGCAATATTGCTATCATGGTCAAACGATGACCCACACTCGTCCCGTTTAACATCCAAAGATAGGGTTGTTTACCAAATCAATGGTAAATCAACAATATCAAAGGAATAAAAATGCACAAGAAAGACATTTGAGTAGGTAGATAGCTTCTAGTTACTTGATCAATTTCAAAACAATCCTTGCTATTTTTCAAAACAAACACACACATTTCCAAACATTTTACAAAACATTAAAACATTTTTCAAAAGACAAACATCTTTGTATACATTCTTACGAACGAGAATCATTACAAAGATTGCCTAAACGATGACCTCTTTTCAAAA
Source organism: Vicia faba (assembly GCA_948472305.1). Taxonomy (NCBI): domain Eukaryota; kingdom Viridiplantae; phylum Streptophyta; class Magnoliopsida; order Fabales; family Fabaceae; genus Vicia; species Vicia faba. Next base: position 1,009,122,717 of record OX451739.1, on the reverse strand, counting down.
TACTTTCAAAACCACACAAAGCACCATTTCAAAAAATTTCAAAGCAAAAGCAAGTGATCTAAACAAGTAACTAAGAGCCCATGGAAAACCATGGAAGAAAAGGGTGCTAGGACCTTCCCTTTTCATAATCTAACCCCTGAACTCAAGAAAACATCTCAAAGGTCTTTCCTGTGCTTTTTTACCTTTCCTTTTGGATAAAAGAAAAGTCGGTGGCGACTCTTGCTAACCGCAACATTTGCAAACACAAACGCAAAACCTCAAGTCATTTATCCCACCGCATCACAGAACTGGCGACTCTGCTGGGGAGAATTCTAAAATTGGGTTTACCTTAGGGATTAGATCACCTTTACAAGCTTACTTTGCTTGACTTGTTTGCTTTACATTTTGGTTCTATTGTTTGTGTTTGAATCCTCTACCCGGATTTGGGAAACATTATAGGTAAATAGCAATACATTGTGGAAACTGTGCGGGGTATACCAACATGGTCTAAGAAATAGCTATATTAGTGCGACATATTTGTGGGTACAGGTAGCCTTTGAGTCAATCAAAGAGAATACGGGGCCGCTAAGTGATGTCATGAAGCACTAATGAACTTCTAGAACATTTACTTGACCAACTTGGCCTTTTAGGATGTAGTGAGATGACCGGCTTTGGTGCAGTCTGAAGTTGGTAGATACTCGATACTACACTCATTGAGGGTTGGTTCCTTGGAATATTTCGGTCACCAGTTAAGAGGCTTAAACTAAAATAATGAACAAGGAAACAATCCAGTGATATTGAGCTCCTTAGAACCCGGTTACTATTTCTAGGACAGGTTGAGCCAACTAAACTACAAAGGGTATTTACCTATGAAACCCCATGCAAGCCTAAACTAGGAACTTGTGTGATTTGCTTGTACATATATACTTGTGCATAACATCATGGACATCATGAACATCATATGCATCCACTAACCCTTTCAAGGATTTTTGGAAATTCATCTTTGTTCTTGTTTTGTAGGTTATGGATTCACTTCGCAGGAAAACTATCCAAATCAACCTTGTGAGAATTCCTCCACAACTAAAGGAGCTAGCTTCAAGGATTCCTGAGAATTCTTTATTCACCAAAAGACATGGTCGTCTACTCAACTTGGTCACTTCCAATACAGAGGAGGATATGATGAAGGTTCTCTTCCAGTTCTTTGACCCTTTGCATCATTGCTTCACATTTCCTGACTACCAACTTGTGCCTACTTTGGAAGAATTATCTCACCTCTTGAGGATTCCTATTCTCAATCAACTACCCTTCAACGGTACGGAAAGAGATCCAAATCCAGAAGAGATTGCTCAAGCCTTGCACTTGCACTCATCTGATGTCACAACACATTGGGAAACTAGAAGTGGTGTCAAAGGCTTTTTGTCAAAGTTTCTGTTTGGGAAGGCCCAAAGCTGTTGGAATTTCCTAGACTTGCAAGCTTTTGAGGAGATTGTAGCTCTTCTCATATATGGGATGGTCTTGTTCCCTAACCCTGACCAACTCATAGATGTGAGCGCTATCAAAATCTTCATATCTCACAACCTGGTACCTACATTGCTTGGGGATATCCTCCACTATTTTCACACTCGTACTATGAGGAAAAGAGGTGTTCTCATGTGTTGTACTCCTCTCTTGGAAAGATGGTTTATTTCTCATCTTCCCGAATCAGTCTTGAAGAATTAGCAAGGTTTGAGGTGGTCACAAAGGTTAATGACACTTAACCATTCAGATATTCATCGGTGCTCTCGATCCAAAGAGAATGTTATCATCATTGACCGTTGTGGGGAATTCCCTAATGTCCCTCTACATGGCATTAGGGGAGGCATCACCTATAACCCTTGCTTATCCCTGAGACAGTTTGGTTATGCCCAAAGGGATGGCCCACATGACATGCTGATTCAAGGATTGGTTTTCGACTACGACAACGACGACCAAGGACTCCGACAAAGATTCATCCGAGCTTGGAGGATGCCAAACAAGGTAGATAGTAAGACCTTGGGACACAAGAATTCCATCCCTCTTGAGCCTTACCTCAAGTGGGTACGAACCCGCGCCCAAAGTCTTATGATGCCTTACCCCTCCATTCTCCCAGTGATTATAGATCTTGTTAAGGAAGGAGAGGTTCCATACACCATCCTACATCCTGACATGCCAACATCACTCGAAGACCTACAAAGGAGTTGGATACAACTCAAGGGAGAGCGCGATACTTTCGAAGCCCAATTCTACGCAAGAGAGAAGAAGGTTTTGGAACTCACTCGGCTAATTCATGAAGAGCAGACTCTCAACACCTACATTGCACCAAAGAGGATGCGCAACATCTTTTTACCTTAGAGTTTTGTATTATTTTGCCCAAGGGGCACTGATGTACTAACAATTCTATCTTATTAATATGACGTGTGTTTCTTTTTTATTTAAAACAAATTTGAATTTCTGAATCCTTGAAAGCATTGCATAAATATATATCAATCATCATAAGCATAAACAGATCTTCACACCAAGTTTCCTCATCTCTCTGCTGTTTATTTCAGCAAGATAGATCTTGAACAAACGGTTAAAGACTTACAAGCTCAGAATTCACAATTTCAACAGTTGCTCATGACCTTAGCCAAGGGGCAGGAGGAGCTGAAGACTTTGCTAGAAAAAGAGAAAGAGAAAAAGAAGAAGAAGCCAAATGGTGTAGTTATCATGGGCCAAAGATTTGAGGGACAAGCCAGACGGACCTTAGAATTTCCAACAACCTCTGAAGAAGGAATAGGAAAAGGAACGGCAGTACCATCAGATTCTGAAGAAGAAGAGGAAGAAAAGGACTACTCTGAACAACAATACCCTCCGGCTGATGACAACTACAAACACTTGGAAGAACGTCTAACTTCTATGGAAATCCAGAGAGTATCGGGGCTAGATTTTGAGGAGCTAGGGCTAGTGTCAGGAATTGTAATCCCGACAAAGTTTAAGGTGCCACTGTTTGCCAAGTATGATGGGGTGTCTTGCTCTAAAATGCACCTCAGATCCTATGTCAGGAAGATGCAACCACATTCTGCTGACAAAGACCTGTGGGTCCACTTTTTCCAGGACAGTTTATCAGGAATGCAACTTGACTGGTTCTACCAGTTAGAGAGGGCAGATGTTCACAATTGGGAAGATTTGGCAGCAGCCTTCTATAAACAATATCCATACAATACCGACTTGGCGCCAACCCGTACATAGCTACAGAGTATGGCTATGGCTACCAATGAGGGCTTTAAAGATTATGCCCAAAAGTGGAGGGATCTAGCCAGAAGGGTGCAACCACCTTTATCTGAAACCGAGTTAGTTGACATGTTCTTCGGAACTCTTTCAGGTCCTTTCTTCAATCACCTGATTGGAAGTTCTTCTGTAGGGTTTACAGAATTGATCTTAACTGGAGAAAGAGTGGAGGCTGGTATAAGAAGTGGGAAGATTCAAAAGGACGCGTCTGCCTCAACAGTTGTAAAAAATCCCTTTACTAGAAGAAAGGAAGTGTCGGTTGTCTATTCACAGAGAAATCAGGGAAGAACCGAGCGACGACCAACAGTGGGGGCCGTTATGATTCCAAAGCCTGCATTAGACCAGCCAAGAACTAATCAGCAAAGGGTAGAAAGGCCAGTACGGAAATTTACCAAGATTAACATGACTCCAGCCCAAGTTCTACCACATCTCTTGAAGTTGAATCTAGCCACTTTGAAAGAGGCACCAAAAAATCCTAATACTACTTCTACACATTACCATCCCAACGCCAGATGCGCGTACCATTCTGAAAGTCCAGGGCACGACACCAACAATTGTTGGGCTTTGAAGAACAAGATTCAAGATCTGATTGACGCGAAGGAAGTTGAGTTTGAAGCGCCTGAGAAACCGAATGTTATTTCCGCCCCAATGTCGAGCCATGGTCACAATGCCAACGCTATTGAAGAAGATACGTTTGTTGCTACTGTGGATAAACTGTTAACTCCGCTCCCCATTATCAAGTTGAATATGTTGAAGGCTGGTATCTTCCAAGGTTGTGACAAAGACTGTCATGCTTGCCTATCCTCCCCATTTGACTGCCCTCTGTTGAAGAAAGGTATCCAGCGACTGATGGATAACCAAGAAATTTTGTTTGAGAATGCTCCTATTTCACCCGTTCCAGTGAAAGAAGTTTCAATAATAACCATCTACGCCAATCCTTCCAGGGCCCCTAAAAGAGTCGTTAGGATTACACCTGCTCCGAAGACTGCTCCGCTTAAGATAACAATGCCCGGGCCGACCCCCTACAAATCAGATAAAACAGTACCATGGAACTATGGTGGAGAGATCTACTACCATGGTATTAAACAGATTGAACTGACTGCTGAAGAAGAAAGCTCCAAAGAGGATAGTCCTGGCATTAGCAATATTGTTGGAACTAGCAAGATCACCCACAGTGGTAGGATCTTTTCTCTAGAGATTTCTCCTCCAACAGCAGTCTTTGGACCCGTGGTCGTTCCGAAGATTACCTCTACACCAGCGATTGTACCTGCAAGCGTACCCGACGACAAAGACAATACAATTCCCATCCCTACTTCCACTGCTGAGAATAAAGGAAAGAATGTTCAAGAGGAGCCTGTCCTGATGAAGGCTCAGTCACTAGTTATTCCTGAAACATCCAAGAAGGAGATGGAAGAAATCCTGAGAATCATTAAAAAGAGTGATTATGATGTGGTTGAACAATTGGGGCAGACCCCTTCCAAGACCTCTATGCTAGCCCTGTTGCTATGCTCTAAAGCACATGCCAAAGATTTGGTCAAATTTCTGAAGACAGCTCACGTGCCGCAAGAGACGTCTGCTGACCAGTTCCAGGACTGTGTGGCCAGTTTGACAGTTGATAATGGCCTGGGTTTCTCAGATGCTGACTTGACACCCCGAGGGAGGAAACACAACGATGCACTACATGTCTCAGTGGAGTGCAGAGGTACAACCCTATCAGATGTCTTGGTTGATACTGGATTATCTCTGGACGTCTTGCCGAAGAAAGCCCTTGATAGGTTGGATTGTGAGGGGCTGACTCTAAAACCCAGCAACATAGTGGTGCGAGCTTTTGATGGATCGAAGAGGATGGTCCATGGAGAGGTGGACATCCCAATCAAGGTGGGAACTCAGGTCTTCAACTCCATATTCTACGTGATGGACATCCGTCCTTCTTATTCTTGTCTGTTGGGACGCCCCTGGATCCACAATGCCGGAGCTGTCACCTCCACTTTGCATGAAATGCTCAAGTACCCTGTCCAAGGAAAGATCATAACTGTCCATGGGGAAGAGGAATATATGATTAGTCATCTGAATTCCTTCCGTTATGTGGAGTTAGATGGCGAATTCATAGAGACCCATTTCCAACATTTTGAAGAAGTCTCTCCGGAAATAGCGGCGACCAAGGCGGTATCTTTAACTCCTGTGATCACAAGACCTTCACCTCGGATGTCATCTCTCAAGGATGCAAGGGCAGTAGTGGAAGAAGGGGGTGCATAATCTGGGGGCAGCTTCCAGACATTCCTTACAAATTAGACAAGTTCGGCTTGGGGTTTACTTCGACTGGTCAGAAGGCTGTGCGTCGTGCCCGTGCTGGGGGGCCACCGATAAAGATTAGCAACCGAAGCATCAATGCCGTGGAAGACAATGAAGAAGAGGGAAGCCTAGAGGATTGGATATTTCCTACTGTCGGCGGGGGACTTTGCAACTGGGAAGCCAAAGACTTCATCCTGATAACTTTCATATCACAGTAATTTATCTTTTACATTTCTGTTGGACTGTAATAATTCACAAACAATTCATACTGTAAAAACCTTGTGTCTTACCCGAGACACAATGGTCCATTTGTAAAGGTTTTTATTTCATCTACATATGTCATTCAATGAATCATGGACACTTTTTCATATATAAACCTTTTATGCTCATTGTCTTTCTTTTACATTTTATTGTTTTAAGATGGCTATACCCTTACACACACCCACACTCACAAATGCAGGTACCCTTCCAATCCGGATCCCATGGGTAACGATACTGCTATAGCCTTTAGTGACTCTGAAGATCTGATCTACCAAGCCGAATACGAAGATGAGGAAGATTTTGAGGTGCCAGGGGAATTGGCCAGATTACTACAGCAAGAGGAAAGAGCAATTCAGCCTCATGAGGAGTTGTTGGATACAATCAACTTGGGAACCGAGGAAGATAAAAAGGAAATCAAGATAGGTGCCAATCTAGAGCCGAGTGTCAAGGAGCGCCTAATTCAGCTACTGCATGATTATGTTGAAATCTTCTCCTGGTCATACGAAGACATGCCCGGACTCGATACAGACATTGTGGTACACCGTCTCCCCACAAGAGAAGACTGTCCACCAATGAAACAAAAGGTCTTCCGCATGAGACCTGACATGTTAGAGAAGATCAAAACAGAAGTTATGAAGCAGTTCAATGCTGGGTTTCTGGCTGTTACTTCCTATCCTCAATGGGTGGCCAACATTGTTCCCGTGCCTAAAAAGGAAGGCAAAGTGAGAATGTGCGTGGATTATAGAGATTTAAACAGGGCCAGCCCTAAAGATGATTTTCCACTTCCACACATCGACATCCTGGTCGACAATACAGCCCCGCACAAAGTATTTTCTTTCATCGACAGATTCTCAGGATATAACCAGATCAAAATGGCACCTGAGGACATGGAGAAAACTACTTTTGTCACACAATAGGGTACGTTCTACTACAAAGTGATGCCATTCGGACGGAAGAATTCTGGGGCAACCTATCAATGCGCCATGGTAGCTTTGTTTCATGATATGATACATCATGAGATAGAGGTCTACGTAGATGACATGATAGCCTGATCACAAACTGAAGAAGAACACCTTGATCACCTGTAAAAGCTGTTTGTTAGATTGAAGGAGTACAAGCTAAGACTAAATCCAAACAAGTGTACATTTGGAGTCCGGTCCGGTAAACTCTTAGGTTTCATTGTCAACAACAAAGGCATTGAGGTTGATCCTGCCAAAGTCAAAGCTATACAAGAAATGCCTTCTCCTTGCACTGAGAAGGAAGTCAGAGGTTTTTTGGGATGCCTAAACTACATTTCCTGGTTCATTTCTCCCCTAACGTCTACTTATGAGCCAATCTTCAAGCTGTTGAAGAAGGATCAGGTAGTCAAATGGAACAATGAATGTCAAATCGCTTTTGATAAAATCAAGGAGTATTTGCTAGAACCTCGTATCTTGATGCCACTCGTCGAAGGAAGACCGCTAATCATGTATCTGACCGTCTTAGAGAATTAGATGGGGTGTATACTGGGGCAGCATGACGAGTCTAGCTGAAAAGAGCATGCCATTTATTACCTTAGCAAAAATTTTACCGACTGTGAAACTAGATATTCACTGCTCGAGAAAACTTGTTGCGCTTTGGTATGGGCTGCTCTCCGGCTAAGGTAGTATATGTTAACTCATACCACTTTTCTGATATCTAAGATGGATCCGATAAAGTACATCTTTGAGAAGCCTGCTCTGTCTGGGAGGATAGCTAGATGGCAGATGATCCTTACGGAATACGACATACAATACACGACCCAAAAAGCTATAAAGGGTATTGTGCTAGCTGACCATCTGGCTCATCAAGCTGTAGAAGATTACCAGTCCATGAAGTTTGACTTCCCTGACGAAGACATCATGAAATTGGACAACATTGAAGAGATCAGACCATATGATGGACCTGAACAAGGATCCCGATGGACCCTGTACTCTGATGGGGCATCCAACGCGCTTGGTAATGGTATCAGTGTTGTGCTTATATCTCCAGAAGGAAGCCATACTCCTTTCACCGCCAGACTTTGCTTCAACTGTAGGAACAACATAGCAGAATATGAAGCATGCATCTTTGGACTCAAGGTTGCCATAGACTTGGGAATCAAATCCTTAGATGTATTTGGTGACTCAACTTTGGTCATCGGTCAGATCAAAGGAGAGTGGGACACTAAACATCCAAACTTCATCCCTTACAAAGAACATGTTTTGAAATTGTTACCACATTTCGAGAAGATTACCTTCGAGCACTTCCCGCGAGAAGAAAATCAGCTAGAAGATGCTCTAGCTACAATGTCATCTATGTTTAAACTTGATTGGGACAATGAGGCTCCCCAAATCTCCATTGAACGGATGGACGGACCAGCACATTGTCACGAGATTAATACCGAAGAAGTAGTGGACCAGCCGTGGTTTCATGAAGTCAAAAGGTATCTCGAGGCTCAAGAATATCCAAAAGGAGCTTCAGTCAATGACAAAAAGTTCTTAAGGAGGTTCTCAGCTAAGTTCTTCCTAAGTAATGGCATCCTGTACAAGCGTAATCATGATTCTATTCTACTCCGTTGTGTGGACAAGATTGAAGCTGAAAAGATCATGGTTGAATTGTATGATGGGCACCTTTGGCACTCACTCTAGTGGGCATACAATGGCAAAGAAGATTCTACAGGCAGGCTATTACTGGTCTACCATGGAAGCTGACTGCTATCAACACTCCCGGACTTGCCATAAGTGTCAAATCTATGCAGAAAAGGTGCACGTGCCTCCGGTTCCTCTAAATGTCTTAACAGCTCCTTGGCCCTTCGCTATGTGGGGAATCAACATGATTAGAGAGATCAAGCCTACAACTTCCAATGGACACCGCTTCATCCTGGTTGCCATTGACTACTTCACCAAGTGGGTTGAAGCAGCTTCCTTCACATCCGTTACTAAGAATGTTGTTTCTTGCTTCATCAAGCAGAATCTTATTTGCCAGTACGGTATCCCCGAGAGGATCATCACTGATAATGGTACAAACCTTAACAATACTATGATCACCACCTTGTGCGAGCAGTTCAAGATTCAACACCACAATTCATCTCCCTATCGGCCAAATATGAATGGTGCAGTTGAAGCTGCTAACAAAAATATCAAGAAGATCATACAAAAGATGATAGTCACCTATAAGGACTGGCATGAGATGCTACCGTTTGCTCTTCACAGGTACCGTACCACGGCTCGTACATCAACTGGGGTAGCACCCTATTCTTTGGTTTATGGCATGGAGGTTGTTTTACCTATCGAGGTTCAGATTCCTTCTTTGAAAATCATGAAGGATGGTGGTTTGAGTGAAGACGATTGGATTCAGACCCGACTTGATCAACTTAACTTGATTGATGAAAAGAGACTTACTGCTGTTTGCCACGGTCAGACGTATCAAAAATGGATGATCAAGGCTTTCAACAAGAAAGTCAGACGCCAAGTATATCAAGTCGGGGATCTTGCCACAAAGTGATCCCAGGGGAAAATGGACTCCTACCTATGAAGGACCATTTGTAATCGAGAATATCTTTTCTGGTGGGGAAATGATCTTAACCACCATGGACGGCGACGACCTGCCACACCCTACGAACGCAGACATAGTCAAAAGATACTACGCATAAGAGACCCGCTAGGTTGACACACCTAGGCAAAACAAGGGCATCCCGGCGAACCAAAAAGGTTGGGCAAAAATTAGGGATAAAAAAAAATCTATACACCCGGCAAGTTGAAAACCCAAAAGGGCGACTTGGGCAAAAAAGGGTTTCCCGGTGGAATGAAAACCCGAAAGGGAGGTCCAGGAAAAAGTTAGGGAATTAAAGCGTATGACTATGTCTCGTCGGATCACTTTAAGGACAATCTCTTCACTAACAAACCTGAAGCTTCTGATCAATCCAATCATCTTTGGACAAAGCAACAGACAGAAAAAATATTCAGAGATACGAAGGCTATAGCGGAATGGGAACCCCATGGGATTTTTACACATATAGCTATCTTTCTTTGTATAAATTTTTCTTACTTTTATGACACCATCCTCTTACTAGGATGTCTATCTCCTTTGTACAAAATACTTATTCAAAGTAAATACAAAGATATCTCTTTCAAAGTACAGAAAACTATTTGCCTTTTTCTTTACACTTGTGTTTTTATTTGCAAAAATGTCCAATGATTCATTGATGAACATATGCATTTGAACATAATTACTGTTTACAAATAAACAGGATGGAAAAGAACAATTACTGATAGACTGAAAGGATAGGAAAACGTCTTTAGGCTATTCCATGAGCAATCCCTACAGTACATCCCCAGCGGAGCTAATGTTTCAAACCCTTAACCCCATCAGAGTTAAAACTTCAAAACTCCCAATCCCCAGCGGAGCCAACACTTCTAACTATCAACCTCCAGCGACCATCCAGTTTTCTCTAAACTCCCCAGCAAGTTGTCTTGAAGTCTGAAAATCAACCAGATAACAGTTAACTTTTGTCTCTCCCCAACTTAGGGTAATTCCCCGGTAGAATGGCAGACAACCGAAACTCCTGAACCTATTCACCAGCAGTAAACCTTCTTCCCCACAGAGTTTTCATTGCTCCCCAACAGATTGAAGATTCTCATTCTTAATTCCCCGTAGATATCATCAGAGTTTTTCTCTATTCCCCAACAGAATGAAGATTCTCATTCTTAATCCCCAGTAGAAGTCATCAAAATTCTCTGAATTCCCCAAGCAGATTACTCAAGCAGTATGTGGCATTGCTCACAATAAAAAAATTTGTTAGGTACTCCAACTTCAAGACATGAGGGATCCCTCTATCCCCAGGGAAGTCATCAAGGATTTTTAATCCCCAATAATCGCCAAAGATTTCTTATCCTCAACAATCAGGGATTTATTTTCCCCGGCAGTAGTCAAGGATTTATTTTCCTCAGCAATACAGCAAATCATCTTACATACGCATACATTACATCCATATATCATAAACATTGATAAAGTATATTTATTGCATCATACATTTCATGCAACATAACTTTGTGTTTCAGCTAACCTTTTACCCTTTTCAGGATAATATTAACAAGCTACCATTAACAGTATACAATCATGATACAATATAGATACACTCCAGACACGGAAGTCATTCTGTTACTCATTCAGATTCAGATTTCAGATACAGTCCAGATACGCTCCAGATACGGATGCCATCCTGATACTCATTCAGATTTCAACTATCAGATACAGATTAGATACGCTCCAGACACGGAAGCCATTCTATTTCTCATTTAGATCAAACTTCATGATATGGTACGGATACACTCCAGACACGGAAGTCATTCTGTTACTCATTCAGATTCAAATTTCAGATACAATCCAGATACGCTCCAGACGCGAATGCCATTATGTCACTCATTCAAATTTCAAGTTCAGATACGCTCCAGACACAGATGCCATTCTGGCCCTTATTCAGATTTCACACTCTTGATACAGTTCAGGTAAGCTCTAGACACTGATGCTATTTTGTTTCTCATTCAGATTTCAAGTCTCCAGATACAGCTTAGATACGTTCCAGGCACGGATACCATTCTGATACTTATTCTTTTGACTTACAACTCAGAAAACATTCTTGAATGGCATCTACAAGCCCATCTCCAACAATGTTCTATCACCTCTCCAAATGGCACCTTTTAAGCCCATTCCCTAAACTACACTTCGTCGAGTGCAAATTTATGGGCACTCTAGTGTCCAATCATCTTTACCATCGAGTCACGAATGAAAAAGCTCGACACTCTAACTCTTCAGGTTCAATAAGATTTAACAGGGGCAGCTGTTGTACCCCAAAATTTTCCCTCTCATTTATCAAGATTTTTCTCACAAGACTTCTTGGACTCAAGACAAGATTAGGGTTTGCTCAGCTCAGGACATCTCATCTTGCACTGATAACCCAAAATTAGGGTTTGAGTTTGCACAAGAATTTTGGACCACCAATGCTTCATGTGACTTCCATACATCATGTTGAATCCCTAAGATTGCTCACAACAAGTTTCAAGCCTTGAATCACATTTTTGATCAATAAATTGGATAGTTGACCTAAAAATCAGCTGTATTGGGGGAAAAGTCAACCATGGCCAATTTACAGTCAAAATTCATATTTTTTTATCCACAACAACATTTTAGACTCATTTGTACCATTTGATAAAGTTTGGATCACAACTCCTAAAGAAATTTGATCAAATCATCAAAAGGGCAAAATGGTCAAAATTAGGGTTTTGACTAAGAAAGGGCAATTTCTGATTTTTAACCTAGCCAATGAACAATTGAGTTAAAACATGATTTCAAGGATCCAATGGCATCATATTGACCTAATTACATAGTTCAAAAGATCTCAAGTTCATTGGATTGATAGATGAATTTTCCAGTCAACTGATCAAAAATCAATTATACACTGAAAAGTCAAACTTTGACTTTTTGGTCAAAATCAAATGCCAAGGGTCATAATTCATCAAGATATGTCAAAATATGAAACTTTTTCACCAAGAAACTCAAAATTGCAAATTAGGGTTTTGAATTTGAAAATTTTCATAACTTAGAATTTTTCTAAGTATGGAATTTTCTTAATTTTTCCCAACTTTTCACCACTTTTTCACCATGATGAAATTTGATTCAAAGAAAAATTCCTAAATGAAAGTTGTAGTCCTCCATGAAATCTACAACTTTGCATCACAAAGTTTTCCCAAAAAAAGCTTGGATATCAAGTTATGAATTTGTGAACATAGGTCCATGAACTAAATAACTTAGTAAAAATTTGCCCTAATTTAGGCAGTTTTTTGACCCAACTTCATGGACATTTTTCACCTAGTTCCAAGAGGTATCTCAAAATGCATTTCAAATATGGATTATAGAGCATATTACAAGCTTTCCAAAATGTCTAAGAGCTCTCCAAGATCATTTTTGGTTAAGGAGAATCGAAGAAGAGAAATTGATATTTTGTCACTTTTGATCATGCCATTTTTACAATGCATCAAGTTGCAAATCTGATCTTGGATGCTTGTACCTTACATTACAGGTCCTAAACTCATTCTACACTCCATAATTAAATGAAAACTCAAAGGATAAGGGATTTATCTTTGCTTTTGGAGCATTGTACAAGAGATTTTTCCATTTTAGGCATAAAGGACACATTGCCATTTTCATAAAGGCAAGCTTTTGCAACTTTATCATTCTTGAGCCTTGGACATGTTTCTTTGAGGCAAGCAATCTCCACAGATCTTAAGCAATATGTACCAACTCCTATAAGCTCACAAGCAAGCAGTACAAGCATGATTGCATAAGTCACTTCACCTTTCTTAAAATGCAAGAAAAGTGGCAAAAGGGATCAGAACTTGTACAACTGATAAGGGTTGGACTTTGTATCATTCTATACATATTCACAAAGTTATCACAAGGAAGGACACAAATTGATAGCATCCAAAATTCTCCAAAACTCAAAAACTCCATTTTTCTGTCCAAAGCATATCATTTTTGCAAAACCAAGGCCAACTGATTTTTGGCTCGTGCGTTTTGCCTTTTAACATTTGAAACACTTCATAAACATTATACCAAAGCAGTCCAAGCATTCATCCTGCACTTGTGAGCTCTGTTTCAGCCATTGCCATTTTCAAGTTTGGAGGTTGAAGCTTGACTTCTACAGAGACTTCTAGCCATCCACAAAGCAAGCCAGGCATTGGAATAGCTTGAAGGAACTTCAAGGAAGCTCACACGATCCTCAGGCCTCACTCAAAGTCCCCACATTGTCATATCCAAATCCAGCTGAAGGAGGTATTTTTCAAAACTTTATCTCTCTATTTAGACATCCTCAAGCCACGATTTGTGAAGCAAAAATGTAGCCCTTATCTTCGTGAAGCTGTACATATGCATATTTGTCATTTATATTAACCATGCTATGAGAATTTGAAGCTTGAAGTTCATGAAATGATTAGGTTACAAATTAGGGCTGATTAAATTCTCTCTGATCTTTGAGAGTTAGGTTACAAATTTTATATCATTGGAATCGTGAGATTAAATGCTACATGTTTTGTGTTATAAGTTTTTGTTTTTATGCAAGCAATAGCAAGTTACAGGTTTGAACCATAAGCGCGCGAAGGAGAAGGAACCAAGGACAGGGATGAAGCTGTTGTTCTGGGCTTTTTGTTGTTTCTGGCCTTTTTGGTTTTGATATTCACACCCCCTGTATTACTTTTGTACCCCCTTTGCATATTTGTTTTATTTTTCATATTTCTTTTTATATTTTTATATTTATTGCTTTTATCTATTTTTCTGAATCATGAAAATCATGAAAAATGTTTTCTTTATTTTTTGCATTTTTTTTATTTTTTTTTATTTTTTTGGCATAAAAAATAGTCTTGTTAGGATAATAGACTTTATTTTCTTGAATAAATTATAAGTATATTTAATAAATACTATACATTTTTATTTTATTATTTTACACATAAAATATTTAATTTTTATACATATTTTAATTTTTAATATTTGTGCATATTATTATTTATTATTTTCTTGAACAAAAAATGAACAAAATAATAAAAGGAAACGTATTTTTCTTTTAATTTGAAAACTAGGGTTTCATCCCTCCAAAAATAATAATATTATTTTTCCTTATTTTCTAGGGTTAATTAATTTTATTTTCTCATACCTTAAACAATTACAAAACATTTTTTCCATAAATACATTGCATAACATATTTAAATAGTTGTTTATTTATTTAATTTGCACAATATTCAATTGGGTTATAATATTATTTTTAGGGTTTATTTTGTGCAATATCCCCATTCAAAAACTTGTATCCCCTCTCCCATAATAATTGTTGTAATAGCTTAGTTTACATTTACGCAATTTATCGCATTTATACCATGTTAGTAAATTAGGGTTTTGCATGATAAGACCAAAAATCAAACAAATAGGAATGACCTAATCCAAGACAAATCAAGCATGAAAAATGACACACATTGCACACAAACACCCTTAGGGTTTCACCCACTTGGTTGCCTAAACAAATGATCTTGGTCCCTCAAGCATGCTAAGATACTTGGAAATATTGCTATCATGGTCATACGATGACCCACGCCCATCCCGTTTAACATCCAAAGATAGGGTTGTTTACCAAATCAATGGTAAATCAACAATGTCAAAGGAATAAAAATGCACAAGAAAGACATTTGAGTAGGTAGATAGCTTCTAGTTACTTGATCAATTTCAAAACAATCCTTGCTATTTTTCAAAACAAACACACATATTTCCAAACATTTTACAAAACATTGAAACATTTTTCAAAAGACAAACATCTTTGTATACATTCTTACGAACGAGAATCATTACAAAGATTTCCTAAACGATGGCCTCTTTTCAAAATACTTTCAAAACCACACAAAGCACCATTTCAAACAATTTCAAAGCAAAAGCAAGTGATCTAAACAAGTAACTAAGAGCCCATGGAAAACCATGGATGAAAAGGGTGCTAGCACCTTCCCTTTTCATAATCTACCCCCCGAACTCAAGAAAACATCTCAAAGGTCTTTCATATGCTTTTTTACCTTTCCTTTTGGATAAAAGAAAAGTCGGTGGCGACTCTTGCTAACCACAACATTTGCGAACACAAATGCAAAACCTCAAGTCAGTTATCCCACGGCATCACATTGGCCATTAGAAAGTAATGAGATAGCCGACCTCGGTATAAAGCTGAGGATTGGCTGATACTCGATGCTACACTCATTGAGTTCAGACTTTCGGGATATTTCGGCCACAAGAAAAGATTACCTAAGCTGAAAGAATTCCCGATAAAGGATGATTAGTGATATTGAGAATCCTTATAACCCAGTTACTTTTCTAAGACAGGTTTGAAACCAACTAAATTTCAAAAGGGTATCTCCCTTTAACCTCGTGCAAGCCTTTGAACCTTAGGTCTATTCTGTGCTTTTCTTGTGTGTGATTTACTCTGTTTGAACATAACGTCATGCATCATAACATAGTTTTGATTCTCATTACTCTAACCATTTCAAGGACCAAGGGAATTTATCTTTGTTCTGTTTTGCAGATCATGGCTTCCACTCGTAGAAACACTATTCGAATCAACTTTGTGAGAATACCTCCCCAACTCAAGGAACTAGTATCTAGGGTTCCTGAAACTTCTGCGTTCACTAAGAGACATGGTCGACTTCACAACTTTTTTACTTCAAGCTTTGATGAAAAGATGATGGGTGTACTCTTTTAGTTCTTTGATCCCAAGCACCACTGCTTCACCTTTCCAGACTATCAGTTGGTGCCTACCATGGAAGAGTTGTCAGTTATTGAATCTATACATTCTTGACCAGGTGCCGTTCACAGGTTTAGAAGAGGCTCCGAATCCAGAAGTCATTTCCTCAGCTTTGCATCTAAAATGGGCCGACGTGGTATCCAATTGGGAAACAATAAGCGGAGTCAAGGGTTTTCTAGCCATGTTCTTTATAGATAAAGCCCAGCTGTTTTGGGATGATTTGGACTTCCAGGCTTTTGAGGAGGTCTTGGCCCTTCTAATCTATGGGTTAGTACTGTTCCCTAATCCAGACTTATTCATAGATGTGAATGCTATCAAGATCTTCCTCTCTCATAACCCTGTGCCTACCTTGCTAAGAGATATCTTGCACGCTCTCCATACTCGTACCATGAAGAGAAGAGGGGTTTTTATGTGCTGCATGCCATTGCTGTCGAGGTGGTTTATTTCTCACCTCCCTAAGTCAGTACTGAAGAATGAAGAAGGTTTGGGTTGGTCGCAAAGGATAATGTCACTTGTTCACGCATATATTCTCTTGTATTCCTGAGTTATGGGAGATATTAGCTATTATTGACCGTTGTGGGGAATTCCCTAATTTACCACTACTTGGCATTAGGGGAGGCATAACATGCAATCCTTGTTTAGCTTTGCGACAATTCAGTTACGCTCGAAGGGATGGTCCTCATGAGTTACTTATATGGGGCATTGTATTTAACTATGAAGATGATGTTCAAGGGTATCGCCAGAGGTTCATACGAGTTTGGGGCATGGTAATCAGATCTGACGCCAAGACTTTGGGGCCGAAGAATTCCATCCCTATGGAACCTTATCTCCAATGGGTACGTTCTCGCGCTCAGAAAATTATGATGCCCTACATAGCCGTCTTACCAGTGATTGTGGAGCCCATTACTGAAGGGGATATTCCTTACATGGTTCTTCATCCTGATATGCCCACCGATCTTGAAGAACTACAAAGGTCCTGGATTTAGTTGAAGAAAGAGCGAGATACTTATAGGGACCAGTTCTATGCCCAGGAGAAGAAATTTTTAGAGCTCACAAAGAAGCTTCATAAGGAAAGAAGCCTCAATGTCTATCTCGGCACGAAGAGGAAGCATCCATGGGAAACTGGATCTTTTTAATTTTTAGAATTTTTAATTGTAATGCCTAAAAAGGAAATTGTATTTTGAATTCTACTAATAAAATCTTTGTTTCATTTTGGTTTGCAAATTTAAATTTCCAGAAGTCCTTGAAACCATTGCATACGTATCCCATCCATAGCATTGCATGAACAGGTACCATTATAGGTTTCTCATCTTCTTCGCTGTTTATTTCAGCAAAAATGTCTTCTGAACAAAGCACCAAAGATCTTCAGGCACAAAATGGCCTATTTTAACAGATGTTCATAACTCTGGCTAAAGGGCAGGAGGATCTGAAGGCCCTCATCCTAAATGAGAAGAAGAAAAAGAAGAAGGTATATGGTATTCTGAATATGGGCAGAAGGTTCAAGGGGGCGTTAAAGAAACCAGTCGATCTAACCTCCTCATCCAAGGAAGGGGAGAATCAAGAAAGGGAGACAAGGGAGAAAGACCCCAGTCCTGAAGTTTCTGACAATGATACAGACTATAATTATGAGCAATATCCTCCCACTAGGGATAGGTACAAGCAGTTGGAAGATCGTTTAAGTGCTATGGAAGTCTAGAGAATACCTGGGTTGGATTTCGAAGAACTGGGATTTGTGTCGGGAGTGGTCATCCCGCAGAAATTTAAGGCTCCAGTTTTTGTAAAGTATGATGGGGTGTCTTGCCTAAAGCTCCATCTCTGTTCCTATGTAAGGAAGATCCAACCCCACGCCGTTGATAAAAACTTGTGGGTTCACTTCTTTCAAGACAGTCTGTCAGGGACTCAGCTTGAATGGTTCTACCAACTAGAGAGAACCAATGTCCGAAACTGGGAGGATCTGGCTGCTGCTTTTTATAAGCAATATCAATACAACTCCTATCTTTCCCCTACTCATACTCAACTTCAGAGTATGTCCATGGGTGCAGGTGAAGGCTTTAAGGACTATGTGCAGAAGTGGAGAGACTTGGCTGGGAGAGTCTAACCCCCTTTATCTGACAGGGAGTTGGTTGACATGTTTCTTGGTCCCTTCTTTAATAATTTATTTGGTAGCTCATCAGCTGGATTCACCGAGCTGATATTAAAAGGAGAAAGGGTAGAAGCTGAGATTCGGAGCGGCAAAATACAGAAAGACACCTCTTTGAGTTTAGTAAAGAAGCCTTTCAGTGGTAAAAAGGAGGCCAATGCCATCTATCGCCCAAGAGGTCAAAGTAGAGTTGAAAATCATCCGACAGTAAGTGTCGTAATGATACCTAGGCATGCGGCCGCTCCACAATGCAATAATCAACAAAGGGTAGAAAGACCACAAAGGAAATTTACCTGGATTAACATGACATTGACAAAGGTTCTATCCCATCTGCTGAGATCTAACTTGGAAACCTTGAAAGAGGCTCCCAAGAATCCTAATACCACATCTCCTCGATAAAATCCAAACGCTCGGCGTGCCTACCATTCTGAGAGTCCTGGCCACGATACAAATGACTGTTGGGCTCTGAGAAATAAAGTACAAGATCTAATTGAAGCCAAGGAGATTGAGTTTGATGCTTCGGAGAAGCAAAATGTCATAACTGCTTCCATGCCTAAGCACAACCGTGAAGTTAACACCGTTGATACTGATCTGTTTGTGACCTTAGTTGATGAAGTTTCTACTCCCCTTATAACTATTAAGAAGAGTTTGTTGCTAGCCGGTTTATTTCTGGGTTGTGGTGAAGGTTGCCACATGTGTTCATCTCTACCTTCTGGTTGCTATTTGCTGAAGACAGGTGTCCAGCGCCTGATGGACAGCAAAGAAATTTTTTTTGAGAAAACTTTGATTCCAACTTTTCTGTTCGAAGATGTTGCTATTATAACCATTTCCGCCAATCATTCCAAGGTCTACTCGAGAAGACCTGTTAGGACTATACCCGCTCCGAGAGTTGATCCTTTAATCATCACCTTTCCTGGTCATATCCCGTACGTCTCGGACAAAGTTGTTCCATGGCATTATGGCGCCGATATTTACTATCATGGCGTTAAACAAGATCTGAAGAATGAAGAGGATGATCCTGATGTCAGTAACATTGTTGGGACCAATAAGATTACTTGAAATGGAAGGGTTTTCTCTCTCAAGATTTCTCCAAAGACTGTCAATAATCCTGTTGTTATTTCACCTGTTATTCCTACCGGTACTTCAACTACTACTCCTGTTCTTACTCTAATTGTCACTCCTGCCATCGAGTTATCTGACACCTGAGGCAAAGAAGCTATAGGTGAACCTGCCCAGACGGAGGCACCTAGAAAGATTTTCGTAGGAGCCTCTAAGCAAGAGAGAGAGGAAATATTAAAAATAATTTAAAAGAGCGACTACAATGTGGTTGAGCAGTTGGGGCAGACCCCCTAGAAGATATCCATGTTGTCTCTGTTATTGTGTTCCGAGGCCCATGCGAAAGCTTTGATCGCATTCCTTAAGACTGCGCATGTGCCGCAAAAGACCTCGGCTGACCAATTCGAAGACTATGTAGCCAGCTTGACTACTGACCATGGGCTAGGTTTTTCAGATTTCGACTTGACACCGAAAGGGAGGAAGCATAATGATGCTCTGCATGTCTCGATCGAATGCAAGGGAACCACTATGGCTCATGTGCTGGTGGATATTGGGTCTTCGCTGAATGTTCTGCTTAAGAAGGCTCTCGATCGGTTGGATTATGAAGGCTTGACCTTAAAGCCTAGTAATATTGTGGTAAGGGCTTTTGACAGGTAGAAGAGAATGGTGCATAGGGAGGTGGACATCCTTGTCAAGGTAGGCTCTCAAACATTTGAGTCCACTTTCTACGTGATGAACATCAGGGCGTCATATTCTTATTTGTTGGGTTATCCTTAGATCCATGAAGCTTGGACTGTTACTTCTACACTGCACCAAATGCTGAAGTATCCGGTGAAGGGGAAGATTGTCACTGAGCATGGCGAAGAGGAGTATATGGCGGGCCACCTGAACTCCTTCAGGTATGTGGAGATGGACGGGGAATTCATAGAGACTCTTTGTCAAAACTTTGAAGAGGTTCCCCAAATTTTGGCGTCAACTGAAAGTACCACCAGCAACAAACCTCCTTTGAAGATGGCTTCTCTCAAAGACGCCAGAGCAGTGGTTAAAAAAGGTGTGTATACCAACTGGGGACAACTCCCTGATTTTACTCACAAAATTGACAAGTTTGGTTTGGGCTTTACTTCAAGAGCTCAAAGGGCTGTTCGACGAGCTCGAGCTAGAGGACCTCCCCTATGCATTAGAAATCAGGGAATTAATGCCATTGAAGTCAATGAGGAAGACTCTGACATAGACATCTAGATATACCCAACTACCAACGGTGGACCGAGTAACTGAACGGCTAGGGATTTTATAACTGTTTCTTTTATTCCGCAGTAATTGTCTTACTTGTTTTATAATTTGTAATAAACAATTTAAACTTTATGGCCTTTTGTCTTACCCGAGGCACAATAGCTCTCTCTGTGAGGTTTGTTATATGTTGTTTCATATATCATCAATAAAACATTGGACGTTCTTTGCATACAAATTTTGCGCTCTCTGTTTTTATTTTCTGCCTTTATTTTATCAATACAGCTATGCTCTTACACACACTCACGTATCAAACTGCAGACACATATCCACTCTGGATGCCATTGATAACAATTCTGCTACTTCCAGTTATGACTTTGAAAATCTGATCAACCAAGCTGAGGACAAAGATGAGGATGATTGTGAGGTACCTAGAGAACTTGCTAGACTGTTACAGCAGGAAGAAAGGGCTATACAACCTCATAAAGAGCCAATTGAGACGATAAACTTGGGCACGAAGGTGGACAGAAGAGAATTCAAGATCGATGCAAATGTGGAGACTAAGGTCAAACAACAGTTGATACAAATGTTGCACGACTATGTTGAGATCTTTACATGGTCATATGAAGACATGCCTGGTTTAAACACTGATATTGTGGTACATCGTCTTCCAACTAAAGAAGATTGTCCTCCGGTCAAGCAAAAGGTCCGTCGTATGCACCCTGAAATGTCAAAGAAGATCAAGGCAGAGGTTATGAAGCAATTCGACGCAGGGTTCTTAGCTGCCACCTCCTATCCGTAGTGGGTTGCTAACATCGTTCTGGTACCTAAGAAGGGCGGCAAGGTATGGATATGCATGGATTACAGAGATCTGAACAGGGCAAGACCCAAGGATGACTTCCTGCTTCCCCATATTGATGTTCTGGCCGACAACACCGCGCAGCATAAAATCTTCTCCTTCATGGATGGTTTCTCTGGCTACAACCAGATCAAGATGGCTCCTGAAGACATGGAAAATACAACTTTCGTCACACAGTGGGGAACTTTCTGTTATAAGGTGATGCCTTTTGGGTTGAAGAATGATGGGGCAACCTATCAGCGAGCCATGGTCGCTTTGTTCCACGATATGATTCACCATGAGATCGAGGTTTATGTTGATGACATGATAGACAGGTCTCAAACTGAAGAGGAACACTTGGATCATCTACAAAAGTTGTTTGACAGGTTTAAGATATACAAGCTGAGGTTGAATCTGAACAAGTGCACTTTCGGGGTAAGGTCTGGTAAGCTTCTAGGTTTCATCGTCAGTGACAAAGGTATTCAGGTGGACCCTGCAAAGGTAAAGGCCATACAAGGGATGTCGGCTCCCCATACAGAGAAATAAGTTAGATGTTTCTTGGCACGCTTGAATTATTTTTCCAGGTTTATTTCACATATGACTGCTACTTGTGAGCCCATCTTCAAGCTTCTGAAGAAAGATCAAGTGGTAAAGTGGAATGACGAATGCCAGACTTCCTTCGAAAGGATCAAAGAGTATCTCTAAGAATTGCCAATTCTGATGCCTCCGGTTGACGGAAGACCTTTGATATTATACTTAACAGTTCTAGACAATTCAATGGGGTGTGTGATGGGGCAACATGACGAGTCTGGTCGAAAAGAGCACACAATATACTACATTAGCAAAAAGTTTACTGACTATGAGACATGTACTCGCTGCTCGAGAAAACTTGTTGCGCTTTAGCCTGGGCTTCTCGCCGACTAAGACAGTACATGTTGACCCACACTACTTTGTTGATATCTAAGATGGATCCAATCAAGTATATCTTCGAGAAGCCCGCTCTCTCCGGAAGAATAGCGAGATGGCAGATGATCTTACTAGAATACGATATACAATATACAACCTAGAAAGCAACCAAGGGAAGTGTATTGGCTGATCATTTGGCTCATCAGGCCGTGGATGACTACCAGTCCATGAATTTTGAGTTCTCGGACGAGAACATTATGCTGGTGACTAACTATGAAGAACCTGGACCGCATGAAGGACCTGAAGAAGAATCGCTATGGACTATGGTTTTTGATGGAGCTTCGAACGCACTTGGTAATGGCATCGGCGCTGTAATCATATCTCTTGAGGGTTGTCATACACCTTTCACTGCCCGACTATGTTTCAACTGCACTAACAACATGGCGGAGTATGAAGCCTGCATCATGGGTCTCAAAGCCGCTATTGACCTCAGGATCAAGTTCTTAAATGTCTTCAGGGATTAAGCCTTAGTGATAAGTCAGATCAAGGGCGAATAAGATACGAAGCATCTGAATCTCATCCCATACAAAGAGCATGTGCTGACATTGCTCCCACACTTTGAGGAGGTAACCTTTGAACATTTCCCACGAGAGGAGAATCGGTTAGAGGATGCGCTAGCTACCATGTCTTCTATGTTGAAATTTAGGTGGGGCAACGAAGCTCCCCGAATCACCATCGAAAGGATGGATGAACCAGCTCACTCTAGTGAGATTGATACCGAAGAGGTGGCAGACAAACCCTGGTTTCATGAAGTGAAGAAGTACCTTGAGACTCAAGAGTATACTGAAGGGGCATCTGTCAATGATAAGAAGTTTCTGAGAAGGTTCGCTGCGAAATTCTTCCTCAGTAATGGAATCCTCTACAAGTGCAACCATGACTCTACCTTATTGCGGTGTGTAGTCAAGAGAAAAACATAGAGGATTATGATAGATCTACATGAAGGTACCTCCGGAACCCATTCCAGTGGACATACCATGGCTAAGAAGATCCTACGGGAAGGATACTACTGGTCTACTATGGAAGCAGATTGTTATCAGCACTCCGGAACTTGTCATAAGGCCAAATCTACGCTGATATGATGCATGTACCCCTGGTTCCTTTGAATGTCTTAACAGCTCTGTGGCCCTTTGCAATGTGGGGCATTGACATGATTGGAGAAATTAGGCCTACCGCTTCCAATGGACATGGTTTCATCCTGGTGGCCATTGATTACTTCACAAAATGGGTTGAGGAAGCCTCCTTTGTTACTGACAAAGAACGTTGTGGCGCGGTTCATCAGACATAACTTAATTTATCGGTATGGTGTGCCAGAGAGAATTATCACCGACAATGGTACAAATCTCAACAACATGA
The DNA here is from genome assembly GCA_948472305.1 of Vicia faba. Classification (NCBI taxonomy): domain Eukaryota; kingdom Viridiplantae; phylum Streptophyta; class Magnoliopsida; order Fabales; family Fabaceae; genus Vicia; species Vicia faba. The sequence continues at coordinate 1,009,098,999 of OX451739.1, read as the reverse complement.
TAATCACCAAACTCTGTAAACAATTCAAGATACATCATCATAACTCTTCTCCCTACCGGCCGAAGATGAATGGTGATGTCGAAGTAGCTAACAAGAACATCAAAAAGATTATACATAAGATGACGGTGACAGACAAAGACTGGCATGAGATGTTACCATTCACTCTTCATGGGTACCGTACCTCAACACGGACGTCGACAGGGGTAACACCCTACTCTCTGGTATATGGCATTGAGGCAGTCCTACCTATTGAGGTCCAGATACCTTCTTTAAGGATTATGAAAGATGCGGGTTTGAAAGAAGACGACTGGATCCAGACTCGACTTGATCAACCGAATTTGATCGATGAGAAGAGACTTATTGCTGTCTGTCATGGTCAAACGTATCAAAAACGAATGATCAAGGCTTTCAACAAAAAAGTCAGACGCCAAGAGTATCAAGTCGGGGATCTAGTAATCAAGCGCATCATACTGACGCAAGGTGATCCCAAGGGAAAATGGACCCCCACATACGAAGTGCCATTTGTGGTTAAAAACATTTTCTCGGGTGGAGCTATGATTCTAACCACCATGGACGGTGACGACCTCTGTCACCCTATGAATGTAGACATAGTGAAAAGATACTACGCATGATAAAAGAACCGCTAGGTTGACTGGCCTAGGCAAAAATAAGGGCTTCCCGGTGAACCAAAAGGGTTCGTTCAAAAATAAGGAATGAAAATGAAAAATCTGTACACCCGGCAAGCCAAAAACCTAAAAAGGAGGCTTGGGCAAAAAAGGGTATCCTGGTGGACTGAAAAACCGAAAGGGCCGTCCAGGAAAAACTTACAGATGTAAAGCATATCACTATGTCCCATTGGATCACCTTGCAATCAGACCTCATCATCAACTGTCAAGCTCGAACGACATCGATCAATCTAATCAGCTTTGGACAAGCAGCAAAGTGATGAGACTCTCGAATACATAGGGGAAATAACAGAGTTATAACCCAATGGGATTGTTGTACATGGCTGTTTTCTTTTTACACAATGTTGTGTAGCTTCTATTTTTTTTACAATGGCATTCTCTTACTAGAGCGTCAGCCTCCTTGTACAAAAAACACCTGTTATAGGCCAACTTCAAGAAATTAATACGAATCATTTTTACAAAACTGTTTTTGTTTCTTTTCTGTTTTGTTTTGCAAAATCTTCCAATGATTTATTCTTAACATATGCATTGAATATGATTACTGCTCATAAATATTTACATAAGAAACGAAAAGACAATTGCTCGTAACTTAAGACATAGGGGAAAAAACAAGAAATGTCAAACCCGACAGTCACTCTGTCCAGCAGGTATCGAGCCATAGATGACTTGGAAACATAATCACCAGTGTATACAACCTCGTAACATCTACACTCCTCACAGAGTAAAGGCAATCAAGGCATTTGATATCAGCTTTCCCAAAACAGGAAGTAATCTCCCCAGCCAGGGTCTTTCAGACACCTGACATTTATACCCCAACCTAATTTCATAATAGCGAGTGGATTATCATAAAATTTATCTCTCAAGAAGATTTTATTTCTCTGAATACAAAAGCTTAATCCTCAACAGAGCTTATTTATTCAACCACGGAAATTCACTTTCCAGCAGAGCTTTTCCCCCGCAGAGCTATTCTCGAACAGAGTCTCTCCCTGGCAGAATAGTCACAAACAACAAGGAGTAGTTGTCCAGCATAATCACTTACGTTCATCATCCCCGACGGAAGTAGAAGAACCAGAGTCCTCTACAACAGTCGGGAATGCTATACTCTCCAGCAACAGTCATGATTTATTTTCCCAGACTCGGACATGTCCCAATAGCATTTCATGTTCATACATTATGACATGCGCATACATATCACATACAACATAATCTCATTTATTTTGAGAACATCATCTCAGAACGCATTGTATGCATCTCATATAATTAACCATGGTATCTTTTTAGGAAAGACAATTATCTCCAACGGTTCCAGCAATTATACATGTCATATATGCAGAAAGCTAATCTACATGACCAAATAAAGTAACCCTACTATTCAGGTTCCCTCTCATAGCCCTACTATCCAAGCTTTCATCCTGAAGTAACCTTACTATCCAGGTTCCTTCGCATATCCCTACTATCCAGGCTTTCATCTTGAAGTAACCCTACTATCCATGTTCCTTCTCATAGCCCTACTATCCAAGCTATCATCCCGAAGTAACCCTACTATCCAGGTTCCTTATCATAGCCCTACTATCCAGGCTTTCATCTCGAAGTAACCCTACTATCCAGGTTCCTTCTCATAGACCTATTATCCAGGCTATCATCCTGAAGTAACCCTACTATCCATGTTCCTTATCATAACCCTACTATCCATGTTTTCATCTCGAAGTAACCCTACTATCCAGGTTCCTTCTCATAGCCCTACTATCCAGGATCTCATCCCGTAGTAACCCTGCTATCCAGGTTCCTTCTCATAGCCATACTATTCAGGATCTCATCCCGAAGTAACCCTACTATCCAGGTTCCTTCTCATAGCCCTACTATCCAGGCTCTCATCTCGAAGTAACCTTATTATCTAGGTTCCTTCTTATAGCCCTACTATACAGGCTTTCATCTCGAAGTAACCCTACTATCCAGGTTCCTTCTCATAGCCCTACTATCCAGGCTATCATCCCGAAGTAACCATACTATCCAGGTTCCTTCGAATAGCCCTACTATCCAGGCTTTCATCTCGAAGTAACCATACTATCCAAGTTCCTTCTCATAGCCCTACTAAAAAATCCAGGCTCTCATCCCGAAGTAACCCTACTATCCAGGCTCTCATCCCGAAGTAACCCTACTATCCAGGTTCCTTCTCATAGCCCTACTATCCAGGCTTTCTTCTCGAAGTAACCCTATTATCCAGGTTCCTTCTCATAGCCCTACTATCCAGGCTATCATCCCAAAGTAACCCTACTATCAAGGTTCCTTCTCATAGCCCTACTATCCAGGATTTCATCTCGAAGTAACCCTATTATCCAGGTTTCGTCTCATAGCCCTACTATCCAGGCTCTCATCTTGAAGTAACCCTACTATCCAGGTTCCTTCTCATAGCCCTACTATCCAGGCACTCATCCCGAAGTAACCCTACTATCCAAGTTCCATCTCATAGCCCTACTATCTAGGTTCTCATCCCGAAGTAACCCTACTATCCAGGTTCCTTCTCATCGTCCTACTCTTCAGGCTCCCGTTTCTAAGTAACCATACTATCCAGGTTCGTTCTCTTTTATCTCCAGACAATAGTTTACAACACTGTAAAACCTTGACCCGACCAGATACGGTCAATTTCATAAATCCCCAGTAAGTCGTTGTGCAGCCTGGACCCTGACCAAATATACAATTTATTTCCGCCTCCTCAAGAGTTAATTCCCCAGTAAAGTAATGGACAACCGAAGCTCCCAGACTCTACTTCCTAGGACATAAACCAACATTCCCCAGCGAAGTCCTCCTAAACAGCAGGTACAGGAATTCTCATAAAGAAATCTCATGCAACCGATATCTTTTTTGGATGGCATCTATAAGCCCATCTCCGATGACTCTCTGTCGATTACCAAATGGCATCTGTAAGCCCATTCTCGATATCATCGATCAGTGTTACTTCATGTGAGTGCAAATTTCTGAGCATTCTAGTGTTCAATCATCTTCCACCTTCAAATCACGAAAGGCAGACCAGCCAATCTACATCCTCAGGCTTAAGAAGATTGAACAGGAGCAGCTATTGTACCCCAAAATTTTCCCTCCCATTTTACGTAACATATGTTCACTAAGATACTCAACTTGTTCAAGGATGCCCAAGAATTGACCAGGCAAACTCTCTCCTAAAGCTTTGAACCTCCAACTAGGGTTTCCATTTTCATCAAGATGGAAGAGTCCAAAGGACCTCATATGCTCTCCATAGTCCTAATATGTTCTCAAGACCATTCGTGCCAAGTTTCATGCCTTGCAAAAGAAGTCTTCCCAGTCAACTGCTCAGATGCTTGAAATTCAACTATATTAGGTCAAAAGTCAATTGAGGCCCACATATAGTCAAACTTCAAGATTTTTGGTCAACATCAACATTTTGAAGTGATATCCATCATTTGATCATGTTTTGATCATGATTCCCCAAGGAAGGCTCCTAATTCATCAAAACTCAAAAGTTGCTAAATTAGGGTTTCTCAAGAAAAGTCAACTAAACTTTGACCAAGCATAACGTTTTCATACTTTATCAGAAATTTATCATCCAAGGCTCATTTTAAATAGAATTCAATTCCCTACAACTCATCTTCAATCTTCAAGTTCAATAAATGCACTCATGGAAAGATATGAATTCAGACAATATAGGTCATTCCAAAAAGTCAACAAAAACACCTTTTGGGTCAAAGCTCCTTACATGAACATGGAAGATCCAATAGAGACGAAACCAAAAGGTTGTTTAGGGGATATCCTAAGCTTTCTAAAAAATCTAAGAACACCTTCTCAGGGTCAAAATTGACGAAGATATGCATTGTCAAAGTTGGCCATTTTTGGAGAATTATCAAAAGTCAACAATGCCCAAATTGCATTTTTTGGCAAATGGGCCCAACTTTTTGTGCTTATATCTCACTTCCAACAAGGGCTACGACCTTTGAGTACATTCTTCATTACTTTATTATTTATATTACTTATTTTTGATATTTTATTCAATAGAATTCAAAATTAAATAAAATGAATAAAAGGAACAATGTAAGATTTGATTTCAAATCTTTTTCTCATCAAAATAAAGAGCAAGATGTGCTGGCATGGCAAGAAAAATTTGTGGAGGGAGCAAGAATAGATTTGATCCAAAAATATACAAAAATCAAATATTTGAAAGGAGAATATTTTATCATCAAAGCATGAGATTTCTTTCATTTATGTTTACCTAATATGCTACCATACATAAGCACAATGATCCTAGACCTAAAGGACATGAGAGGTTGCCTCAAAAAGCAAGAGCAAGTTTGCAAAAAGATCAAAAAGTGGTGCAAACAAAAATGAACATTTCAGCCACTCTCAATCAGAAGTAAGCACTCTATCATCCTCTTGAGACTCCCAGGAAGATGAACCAACCCTCACCCACGACCGAAACACTCTAAACTGGCCAAGCCGAATCTTAATTTTATTGGTAAGTCTTGGATCTCAAACTCTCATAATAAGCCATATCAATTTTGTTTGAGGTTATATTTATGTTGCTAATGATCTTTGCCAGCTTTTTGATGTATTACATGGGGCAATAGGGCATGGGTTTACACTTTACCATGTTTGACTGTCGCTAGGGTTTCAAACAAAAACTCAATGATGCGCGAGGAATTAGCATTTTTAAAGGCCAGATTCGAACTCAGGGGACTTTTTTAAGACAGGTAGAATTGTTAGTTTTTCCATTTGTTTGAATTTTCAGGCGACCTCATCGGAGAAGACGGTGGAAACCACCATCTCCAGTGGTTAGACTGGCCGGTCGCCAGTCAACTGGATGGCGTGGCGAAAAGGCAGCGTCTCATTGGTTCCTTTCAAATAAGTGTTTTCTTTGTCTAAAGGAAACGAGAAAATGAACATTCTTTTTCGAGTGGGTAGAAAATCTTAAGTACTTCCTCAAAACAACAAAACTTTTTCACAAACACTTTTCAAAACAGTTTTCAAAACAACTTCGTCACACTCTTGAGGACCGATACAAGGGTTATCACGAAGTAAAAAAATTTTTCAAAGTAAACACACACAAGCAATTTAAAAATAAGCAAGTACCTAAGAGCCCATGGAAAACCATGGATAGAAAGGGTGCTAACACCTTCCCTTTCTATAATCTACCCCCCGTACTCAGAAATATCTCGAAAAAAGGTTTTTTCTGTTCTTTTTCCTTTCCTTTGTTGGATGAAATAAAAGTCGGCGGCGAATCTTGCGTACCGCAACATTTGCAAACAAAAAATGAAAACCAGTAAAACAGTCGGTTCTGCCACCGTATCACATCTGGGTTCGACACCTAGGTCTGTATTTGTTTTTTTTTCCTAACACTTGTACTGCAGATCAAGCCTGAACAAACCAATGCGCACAAGATCGAAAGACCTGGGCTCGACACCGAGGTCCTCCATCTTTATTCTTTCTAATGCTTGTCTTGCAGATACGGATTGAAAAGCAGCTTTCCCCCTGGATCGGAAAACAATCATCCTTCATTGGATCAAAGGCCACCTTTCGTTGGATCGAAAGACACCTCTACTTTGGATCGAAATAACTTTCCTATTGCATTTGTATTTTTGTCACTCATTTCTTTTAATAGTTTCCCTTTTTAAATTAACAATCAAATAAAAATCCCGAAAAAACATTAGGTTAGTATTTTTAATTAAGTTAATTTAACTAAATAAATAAATAAATTATTTTAACCTTTTCTTTAAATTAAAATTAAGTAGACTTAGGCTTTGCTTTCTTTTATGAATAAAAACAAACAAAAAGATTTCCTTTTCCTTAGGATTTTTAGACGTTCTTTTCCATTTCGCGTGTGTTACATTCATATTATTGTATCTGCTCACAGTCTGTAATAGCTTAATTTAGGATCTTTTTTTATTGCTTTTTCCCCATTTTTTGGACATGTAATAATCCCCCTCCCCGAAGCTTTGTAATAGCGTAGGATTTACAATTTCCGCTTTTTATTCTTGTACATATTAACTGTTAGGTGTATGGTAATAGGATTGTATGGCAAGAATAAAACAAAACGCTAGCAAACCTAACAAAAAAGACAAAAATAACTGAATACAACTCACTTGCACATAAACACCTCTAGGGTATTCCCCCTTTGGTAACCTTCAGAAACTAAAACAGTCATGTCCCTCGAAAGTAGGGACGCTTTAGCAATGACCCTTAAATCAAAAGATCATAGTCCCTCGATGACCCTACAATGTTGCCTTTCAGTAAATGATCTAGTCCCTTAAACAAAATTGTTAAAGCGTTCCTACATGTTGCCCTTATGACTGTACGATGATCCACGAAAGTCCCTCACACATCTAAACGACTATGGATACCTACTCACTAATAGTAGGCTAGCCTTGTCTAAAGGAAATAGGGAAAAGAACAAACTTTTGAGTAAAAGTAGATAGTTGTTAGATGCTTTCTCAAAAAACAAATTTTCACACTTACACAAAACAATTTTCAAAAACATTTTTGAACTCTTTACCAACACTCTTGAGGACTGATACAAGAGTTATCATAAAGCGAATCTCCGCACTAAGGAAATTTCAAAATACTTTTTTCAAAACATACAAAGCACAAGGTATTTTCAAAATGATCTAAGCATCTAAGAGCCCGTAGAAAACTATGGATGGAAAGGTTGGTGGATAAAAGAAAAGCTGATGGCGACTCTTGCTTACCGCAAAATTTGAGAACACAAATGCAAAAAAAGTATAACAGTCGGTTCTGCCACCGTATCACAGAACCAATGGCTCTGCTGGGGAATTATAAAAGTTAGGTTACCTTAAAACTTAGGTCATATTTAACTTTCTTTCCTTGTATGCTTTATTTGATTTATCTTAAAGGGTTTTTCTTGGGTTTACTTTTAAAGATCCTACACCTGGATTTGGGACACCTTTTAGGTAAGTAGCAATAGATCATGGGGACTGTGCAGGGTATACCAACACGGTTGAAGAGATAGCTATGTTGATGTGACACATTTGTTGGTACCGGTAGCCCTTGAGTAGTCAAGGAGAATACGGAGCAGCTGTGTGGTGTCATGAAGCACCAACTAACCTTAGAACCTTTAATTGAACCAACTTGGCCATTAGAAAGTAGTGAGATAGCTGACTTTGGTGTAGTTTGAAGTTGGTTGATACTCGATACTACACTCATTGAGATCTGACTTCTGGGATATTCCGGTCGCCAATAAAGAGGCTTGCACTGAAACAATTCCCGGTGAAGAAAGATCAATGATATTGAGATTCCCTAGAACCCAATTACTATTAATAGGACATGTTGAGCCAACTATGCTTCAAGAGGGTACATACCTATGGAATCCATGCAAGCCTAATCCTAAGGATCCGTTTGTATGCTTGTATATATTTGTTTGTACATAACATCATAACATCCTAACATGGCATATTACACTAACTATTTCAAGGACTTTTAGGACTTATCTTTGTGTCTGTTTTGTAGGACATGGCTCCCATTCGCAAAAATACTATCCAAGTCAACCTCGTAAGGGTGCCTCCTCAACTCAAGGAATGGGAATCAAGTGTTCCTGAGAATTCCATGTTCACTAAAAGACATGGTCGACTCCTCAATTTGGTCACCTCAAGCCCTGATGAAGACATGGTGAAAGTTCTCTTCCAGTTCTTTGACCCTTTACATTACTGCTTTACATTTCCCGACTACAAATTGGTGCCTACCATGGAAGAGTTTTCTCAGTTATTAGGTGTGCCTATCCTAAATCAGTTACCCTTCAATGATATGGAAAGAGACCCAAATCCTGAGGAGATCGTTCAAGCCCTATATTTACAACGGTCTGACGTTGTGACCAATTGGGAAACAAGAAGCGGTGTCAAAGGTTTTCTAGCCAAGTTATTGTTTAAGAAAGCTCACTATTTTTGGGATACCCTGGACTTACAAGCCTTTGAAGAGGTGTTGTCCCTTATCATCTATGGGATGGTACTGTTCCCTAATCCGGACCAACTCATAGACGTGAATGCGATCATGGTTTTCATGTCTCGTAACCCGGGTTCCTACTTTACTTGGAGACATTCTGCACTATTTTCACATTCGCACTGTAAAGAGAAGAGGGACCCTTATGTGTTACACTCCTCTGTTGGCTAGGTGGTTTATTTCGCACCTACCCCAGCCAGTTGTAAAGAATGAACAAGGCTTAAGATGGTCCCATAGGTTAATGTCTCTCACGCATTCGGACATTCACTGGTGTCCTCGATCTGTGGAAGACGCTACCATCATTGATCGCTGTGGGGAATTCCCTAATGTCCCTCTCCTAGGAATTGTGGGAGGAATCACGTATGACCCTTGTTTGGTGTTGTGACAATTTAGGTATGCTAGGAGGGATGATCATCATGATGTATTGGTTCATGGAATTGCATTCAACTACGAGGATAATGTTCAAGGGTATCGTCAAAGGTTCATTCGAGCTTGGGGTATGATAAACAAACTGGATATCAAGAAACTGGGGCATAATAACTCCATCCCTTTAGAGCCTTATCTTAATTGGGTGCGAGCACGCGCTCAAAATCTCATGATGCCTTACCCCGCCATCCTACCTATCATCATGGAACCTATCATCGAGACAGATGTACCTCATACTATTCTCCATCCTGACATGCCGACTACTCTCGAGGAATTGCAAAGATCTTGGATTCAACTCAAAGAAGAACGAGACACCTTTGAAACCCAGTTCTACGCAAGCGAGAAAAAGGTTTTGGAGCTTACAAGACAACTGCATGAAGAACAGAGTTTGAATGCCTACATTGCACCAAAGAGGATGCGCCCATGGGAAGCCCGAGTCCTGTTTGATTTAGGAGTTTTACTTTACATTTGTTCCTTCATTTGTAAGCCCCAGAGGCGTCATTGTAATCATTAAAAATTATGAATGCAATTAATGTTTGTTCTCTCTTCGACTAAGCAAAATTAAGATCTTAAAAGTCCTTAAAAAAATGCATAAACATTATCATGCATATCATTACATTAAGTAGGTATTTCAAGACAGGTTTCTTATTCTTTTCACTATTTATTTCAACAAAAGAAATGGCTCTTGAACAAATAGTAAAGGATCTTCAAGCGCAAAACACTCAGTTTCAACAAATTTTCCTGGCTCTGGCAAAAGGGAAGGAAGATCTGAAAGCTCTGATCTTCAAGGAGAAGACTAAGAAGGCAAAGAAACTAGCTGGTGTCTTGAATTTGGGTAGAAGGTTTATAGGACCGGCTAAGCGAGCTATAGACTTCACAACCCCGTCAAATGAGGGGGACAACCAAGAAAAGAAGCCAACAAAAGCAAACAATAACCTAGGGTCTGAGGAAGTTGAAGATGACTATTCTGAGGAGAAGTATCCTTCTGCTGATGATAAATACAAATAGCTGGAGGATCTTCTCAATTCTATGGAGATCCATAGGGTACCCGAGCTAGATTTTGAAGAGCTAGGACTGATCTCAGGGGTGGTCATCCCGCATAAATTCAAGGTCCCCACCTTTGCTAAGTATGACGGTGTCTCCTGCCCTAAGTTGCACTTAAGGTCATATGTCAGGAAGATTCAACCCCACACTACTGATAGGAATCTGTGGGTACATTTCTTCCAGGAAAGTTTGTTAGGGACTCAGCTGGAATGGTTCTATCAACTGGAAAAAACCAACATTCGTAATTGGGAAGATCTAGCTGATGCTTTCTACAAATAGTACCAATATAACACTGACCTCGCGCCAACTCGTACGCAATCGCAATGTATGTCTATGGGTTCCAGTGAAGGTTTTAAAGATTATGCCAAAAAGTGGAGAGACCTTGCAGGAAGAGTCCAACCTCCTTTTTCTGATAGGGAGCTGGTAGACATGTTCTTGGGCATGTTATCTGGTCTATTCTTTAACAATCTGATTGGAAGCTCGTCTGCTGGGTTCACTGAACTGATACTGACTGGTGAATGGGTAGAAGCTGGCATCAAAAGTGGTAAAATCCAGAGAGATACATCCTCCAGCACAACAAAGAAACCTTTCACTGGAAAGAAGGAGGTCAATGTTGTTATGATTTCCAATCTTGCATCAAACCAACAATGAAATAATCAGCGCAGGCCAGATGCACCTAAAAGACAGTTTACCCGGATCAACTTGACCTTATCCCAGGTTTTTCCACACCTGCTGAAGTCCAACTTGTAATGAATCTTTTTCAAATAGCCAAAGGATCTATTTTTCTTGGCTATATAAGAAAATGATCATATGTTTAAATTGTTGATGAGCTTGCTTTAGGCTTCTTGGCTGAATGCTAAAAGCTGCAAGTTGCAAGTCACAGATTATTGTTGTTCAATGTTAAAAATGAAAGCTATCATTATTGGAACACAATCAAAAATCTATCAACCACTATAACAACAACAAGAACAACTTTTAATAAAATTATTCCTCAATCATGTTGATAATGATTACAATGAAATCATTGATTCACAATGCGCTTAATTTCATATGCTGCACAAAGCTTGTTAAGCCACATTAAATAATGAAGATGATCATGAAATCTCCAATTACAAATTCACAACACAAATGTTGTGCTCTAAAGTGATCATAGAAGAAAATATAATAAGGGTTGTTGTCCAGAAGGGTCTAAGGTGAATCAAGATGAAGAAGTTCTTCTCTTTACTATATCAAGATCAATAAAGCTTTCAGAAGCTTATGAAGAAGACTTCAACGATTCAAGTGCTTTGTGCTGTTGTCTGTGAAGAAGCCACTTGAAGAAAAGAAGAGCACAAATTAAAGCTACAATATAGTGTAATATCTTTTAGTGTGTATTAGGTTCTTCTGATGTACTTAATTGTGTTTACATCCAGCTTGTGTAGAAGCATTATTATTGCAAACAAATGTAAATCAAATAGTTGTTTGGTGATACCTTAAGAGACTGAGTGAAGGTCTGATCTCAAGAAGACTTTGGCTGTAGCCATCGTAGATGAAATCCTGGTAGTGGATTCTATTGGATCAATGGTAGTAATATCTCAAAGGGGACTGAGTGAAGGTCAGCCTTCTGAGATCACTGATGGATATCATTGGAAGGAAATCCTGATAGGAGATTCTGGAGAATCAGATTCTGTTTGGTCAATGAATGTTATATCCGGTTTGGATCCCTGAACGTTTCATTGGATGTTAGTCACTAGCGATTTCCCATGTGATTGTAATCATATTGATTATTTTGGATTAAGTCCATGATTTCAAGGCGAAATCACCTCGGAAGGGTGGACTGGATTAGCTTGGGGGTTTCTCAAGTGAACCATGAAATACCATGTATTATTTACTTTTGCTTATGATTTAGAGTTTATATTTTCTGAACCAAATTAGAAGCATTAATAAGAAGCATCACTCAGAAGCATTGTTCAATGAATAATGCTTAGAAGCAAAAGTTTTACAAGAAAGGAAAACCCAATTCAAACCCCCCTTTATTGCGTTTTCTTCACACCTTCAAAAGTTTCTGAAGAAAAATAATTATGAAAAGACTTTTTGAGATGTGGATATTTGAGGGAGAGGAGAGGAGATGACAGTTGTGAAGAAGATAAAAATGATGTAGGAAGTGATAAGACTATGTTCCTAAGATCAGAGCTCGAACAAATGACATCAATTTGAGAAGTAGTTACCTCACATGAGGAAAAGGGATAAGAAGATACAATTACTTCATCAGTGTCCATGGATGGATCTCTCCTTTTATTTTTCTTCTTCTTCTTCTTGCTCTGAGAAACTTATGATCCTTGAATCGTGTCATTTATGGCTGATCTTTTCTTGCTAGATAGATTTTCGTCAAGTGGAAAGAGATGTCGTTTCATACTATTTCTTTTTCTTTCTTCTTCAATGTTTGCTTCTACGTTAGAATTTCTAAAGGGAAACATTACCTTCAAACATTCATTTTGGTTTTGGATTGTAAATTGAGGAGATTTTCTTGGTAAGTTGATATTCATAGCCTTTTCTTCAGGTGGTTTAGATACCTTTTCCAGAATTCCCATTTCTACCATATTTTCAGCATTGAAGGTTCCCCACAAGCCATTTCAAGATCTTTTTCTTCCATATATTTTAGTTCAATGCTCACAGCAATGATACTAGAAATGATTCTTCCAAGAGGAATATAATTCTTCATCCTTTCACTTCCATCTCTTGTCTGTCGCACATTATCTCTTAGATGGTAAAAGAGAAGA